>OX336390.1:58990145-60476156 GCA_946902985.2 Meconema thalassinum
TTTGTCCGTGTGTGTGTGCGTGTGTGTGTGTGTGATTCGTGTGTGTGTGATTCGTGTGTGTGTACCCCCCCCCTAATAAAATCTAAACGGCAGGAGCGATTTCAATGAAACTCGGAAAGTTCATAGCACTGTTCCCGGCGACCTCGACCGTGCCCTTCAAATTTTGTTACGACTGACCAATCCAACATGGCGGCTGTGCGAAATATTTCACCAGCATTCAATATCTCCGAAACTATTACAGATATTACCCTGACATTTTCTATGGTGATAGAGGGAACTACTATAAGATCACTTATGTGACTTTTGAAAACCTGGTAACTACAAAACCAACATGGTGGCCAAGCGAATTTGCGACATTTAAATAGACGTTTCTCGCGATTTGACCAACAAAACGCAATGAAACTTGGTACAGTATATGTTTATATACATTGTAATGCACCGACATCTAACTTCGTTCAATTGTTTACATAATCACAAGATGGCGGATGTGCGAAATATTTCACCGGCATTCTATATCTCTGAAACTATTAGCGGTATCTCCCTAAAATTTTGTACGGAGATAAAGGGCACTACTAGAAGTCCATCTATAAGATTTTCAAACAAGATGTTCAGCAAAGAACATATAGCCTACTTTCTCCTAAATGTATGGGTATCTTTATGACTCTTTGTCCTCATCCCTAAAACAATCACCCCAACCACAATGTATTGTTTGTTTTCTTTTATATTGATAATAAGCCAGTAAGTGTCAAGATCAATATTATATACTTTATGATGATTGAATAACAAAACTACTAACTTATTGTAATGCATTCACGTCCGTTAATCTATATATTAAGCCAGCCTGCAAAATTAAGAATCTACCGCCCCAATCATCTTCCGCCCCAATCACAGTAGTTGGTGCTGCGACCTATCAGTGAATTAATCTTTATCTTGTACGCCTATGCACTGCCATCGTAATGTACTACGATGGCAGTGTTCTATGGGTGTTGAATGAGTAGGCAGTTTAAAGTAGCCAAGAGGGAGGCGATCCAGCTGGCAGTGTTTAAAGGTATTCGGAGCGCGATCGTGGCTAATAGTTGAACTACCAGTATTACAAAATTGCCATACTTCAGGAGGCCAGCTCAGGCATTTACACAGCGTTATGTTTGGAACAATATTACCCACATAAACCACAAGAGGACAGCACCGTACAGAGGCATTAAGAAGGCTGTGGTTAATGACAACGTGTATCTAGTTCTTCTATTCTCCTTTTTCTAATGTCTTCTGTTTATGTGCGATGCTGGGACTGTGATTTTATTAATATACGAGTGTATACTTTATCCTCTCCTTTGAGCTAAATGACATTTTATTCAGTATCTGTGGGAAAAGCTCGTGCACATCATTTGTAAAAGAATTCAAGAAAAAAAAAACTAACTGTAGCAGTATTCGATCCCCAGTCAACTGCGTGTCAGACTAACATGCTAGCCCAGAGCTAACCGTATCCATGACGTCAGGTGTTCTTAACTGACATATTAGATACAAACTGTTGGCAAATAATGACTTTAAATAAACGATTTCTTCACTGCAGTACATCTTCATTAAAGATCATTTCATACAAAGTTTATATTATTGTATCAGTACGGTATATCACATACAACATACTAAAACTACTGAAATATAAGACAGGCACATGAGGACAGCTGCCATCTTGTCGTGTGACACAAACGGCTCAGCTCTTTTAAGCCACTCATACTGTATAATATTATAATATTAAATTATAATAAATAACGGATCACGAACTTCAGGATAGCTTAAACCCCCCTAGGCTCGATAATCGGAATTGGTGGGTCTTAAGCTATTTATTAAAATGGTTGCATAATTCACACGGCCGCCATCCTGAAATGGCATGGCCGATGACCTTGAATTTTGGGTGAAAGACGCGTCCTATATAAAGGTATGTTGTCACCAAATTTGGTAGAGATCGGATGATTAGTTTAGCCGTAATTTGATTTTACGTTTTGAACATTTGAGTGGCCGCCATTCTGTTTTGGTAAAGATGGCGGCGATATAAAGTATGACACTGAGGTGTCCTTTACTAGTGCTACCTCTGTACCAAATTTCGTTCAATTCGGTTTCACCGTGTTCGAATTGATAGGGGGGGACAGACATTCAGAGTACACACACTCACACACACACAGACACACACACACACACAGACTCACACACACACATACACACACACAGACTCACACACACACATACACACACACAGACTCACACACACACATACACACACACAGACAAACACACTTTTTTCGCCCTGTGTTGATCTCATAAGTCTACTTTCATTTTTTGCAAAAATCGAAAGTAGGCTAAAAAACCGGTTAACTACAAAACGAACATGGCGGCCAAGCGAATTTGAACATTTTAAATAGACCTTTCTCGCGATTTAATGTTCCAAGCGCACTGAAACCTGGTACAGGAAATATTTATAACATTGTAATCCGCTGGTATCTAATTTAGTTCAATTGTTTACATAACCTCAAGATGCCGGCAGTGCGAATTTTAAAATTAAGTTTTTATTTCTTGTGATGTAGTCATGCGATCGAAGTGAAAGTTTGTATAATGAACCTACGCAATAATTTTCCTTTAATGGTTCATGACTCTATGGCCTATACATTTAACAATCCAACATGGCGACCATCCGAAATATTTAGACGATACTGAATATCTACGAATCTATTTTAGCAATCAAACTGCATTTTTAATGTTCATAGGGGCTATGAACTTAAGTTCACCTAAAGGACTTTAAATAACCTGGTGATCACAAATCCAACATGGCGGTGACGCGAATTATAAATATTCACATGGACGTTTCTCGCAATTTAACCATCCGCGTGCAGTGAAACTTGGTACAGTAAATCTTTATCTGAATGTTAATCCACTGGCATCTAATTTATTTCAATTGTTTCCATAACCTCAAGATGGCAGCTGTGAAAATTTTTTAAATCTCCTTGTTTTTTCTTGTGTCCTAATTATGCGATTGAAATTTGAATACTACACGTTCACAATAATCTGCATGTAACAGTACATAACTCTAGGACCTACATATATAAAATCCAACATGGCGACCATCCGAAATGTTTAGTCGGTTCTCAATATCTACGAATCTATTACAGCAATCAAACTGAAATTGTGTATGTTGATAGTGGCAATTAACATAAGTAGGATGTATGAAAATAGGCTGTATAGTTCTTCACGGAACTACTTGTTTCATTAGGTCAGATCGTTAATATGCTTAATTTTCAGATTATTATTTCATTAATTATTATTTCCAGAAAATCTTGTATTATCAACTTTATTTATTTGTTTAATTTCCTAACAAATTGTTTAATATGGTTTATAGAACGTTGTCTTACAGTTTTATTACTTCCAAGTTATATCTCGTATTTAATTTATCATGCCAAAAAATATCATTGTCTCCACGACATCACGTTGGATCTAACTATCCACAACTACATTACATTTCCTCAATACTTCAAATATCACATTTGAATACAACAATTACTCCACAAAACTCCATAAATATTCAGCACATACAGCATGAATCTCAACAAATACGCTAGACTGGGTACGACGACCTCATGTCTGCCTCAAAATACATTATCAACGTTGCCACTATCACATGGCAACTTCCACAAAATGCCTACCACAAACTCCACTTAACCATGTTGCATGATCTACAAAAAATATATAACTGGCTTCAAATTATCAACGCACACAATCCCCAATAACTGTAATTAATCTGATCACATCTAGACAACTTCTTAAACAATTGGAAAAATATTACTTCAGTAATTTAAGATCTGCTTTCAAATAGCATAAATTCCCTTACAATTCTCATAATTCACATCACAGAAAAACACCAATGTGCTATAATCTCTCATATCAAAATCTGCAATACTGATCTGCCTTAAAATAAATCTGACCATTAATGTTTAATCTTACAAGATTCAATTACTTTAAATCCTTCTCAAAGGTATCAAACACAATTATAAAACTCATCAAAAGCATCAGCTGTAACAGCTGTTAAACTGAAATTACTCTCAAAAGAGTATAGCAACAAAATATTGGATTGGCAAACAAGAATTACTAAATGCAATCCTGTTGACTTTTATCGTTACTTTATTTAACAAAATTTCGACTGATATGTGACTAGTAGTTCATTGTTTGATTCACTTACAATCTCGTGTACACTCGGATGATAAAAATGAGTCCCTCAATGGCGAGTAAGATGTGTAACCACCGTACAGTCGTATAAATACGAAAGACCTCGCCCCGTCGACTTGGATGATAGTTCCCTGAACGATGGGTAAGATGAGTACCACCATACAATCGTATAAATACGAAAGACCCCATCTCGTAGACTATATGAGTGAATGTACCAGATAGGAATCAACAAGTTTCTAGTTGTCATATAAAAGCGATGTTCATTCACTAAAGTGAATAACTTCTTAACATCTCCAAACAATCCAATGGAAAAAATCCCTACTGATGAATAATACACACTCGCTAGTATGCAATGAACTGACGAAGTAATTTTAGATAATCAATTGCAGATCACGAGTTCGAAATACTCGTTACACAAAAGAAAACTATTCATGAAAAATATCCTTGCTGGAAAAATGTCTAAAAGACCAAACATCTGCTTAATAAAGCCAATCAATGGTGAGAATTTCGTTTAATGATGCCTGCCATATAATATGGTCACTCCATATTCTAGCAAATTCGAAGTATATAAAGTCAAACCATGTCTAAATAATCGTATCACTCCTATTAGAAAAATATACATGTGTGCCCAGTATTCATGAAAATAATCGTATCAGGTAGTTATAACTCTTACAGTACCTTTCATAATCAGCTGTAATTAAATTTCCAAGATCGTCGATTTTCCCTACATAATGAATTTCTCGAAAGATCGGCGTGAATATCATTCCATCCATGAAATGACGATTGCATTCGAAATCCCAAGTGAATCAGCTGGTGGACCTCCTCTCGTCAGGAATCGAATCCATCGCTCTGCGGTGCCATCTTGTCTCTATCTGCGTCTACTCTGACATGTTGAACTTCGGATTACTCATAGCGGATATTGTCCAACTCCTCTCGAAAATGTTCATGGAAACAGCGGACCCCCTATTCCTTTTCTAAGTTACGCCACTGTTCCATTAAATGTTCAGTTTGAGTATTGAAAGATCAATCTCTAATAACTGCTAAGTCTCACTTTGGTAAAATAAAATTTTACATGAGAGTGTCCAAGTTTACGAAACACCCTGTAGTGGTCTGTATTTGGTAATTCATGAAACTGCATAAGAAATAAATTTCATTAATGCACGATCTAATGTTCATCAGTGCCTATGCTTACGATATTCCGTTTGCTTGAAATTGTTAAAGTAACTTTGAATGCGTTATGGAAAAGCATAGTCATAAAGTTATTCAGAAGAACTGTGTTCAAACTGCGTTGAAATGTAGCTTGTAATAAAGTCTCCAACTACTTGCAGTGCTGTTCTAACATATCCCGGCCGTCTGTAATTGCTTGCTCGGCAAGTCCGCCTGGATCAACGACCTGCTTGGCGTTCGCTGCTCGGCGATGCTGAAACTGTCGCCTACACTCTACCGTGACAGTTTCGGTATGCTACGCGACCTTCACCGTGCGTCTGGCTAGCGCTACAGAGCTCGACCTTACTTGCTCGACTGACAGAGCTCCACTGAATGTGCTGGCACTGTCTTCACTCTTATCTGCCTGGCGCAGACACGTGGTGTAGTCCCCCACCACTGTGCTCTCGCGTCACGATCATAGTCTCGAACCCACATCATCTCGGCTATTCCGTTATAAAATAACTTAAGGGTTATCTAACTTCCTTAGAATTATTTCCACATATAATGCATGTTATATATCCTCTTCTAAGATGTTTAAATACCATATTCCATACATATCTTAATAAAGTTTCACATCTCTATCCATAATTCCATCTTCTTACAGATGTCAGTGCCTCCTTGATCCTAGACCTCCTACGTCATCTTGACATTCTTCTTGACTCGATCGGTGCGCTATCTTTTCCTAACTCTTCCCAAAACCTCAACTACGGCTTAATGTCTGCTGGCGTAGCCGATAGCCTAAACTAGGTATCGGGTACAATACTTCACATGTTGTCACACAAAAATGTTTCCGTAACAAATGAGAAATTGTTATGGCCAAAAGCAGGCACTGTTTTCAGAAAACATATACCAGTAGGAGCAAACATAGCTTTTAATGGATTACATTCCTTTAACCATAAGGAATAAAAAAGCAAGAAAACACGGATACTAACTCGGAAACCAATAGCAGCGGCCTCAGAAATAAAAGAAATCAGTGACCTGATTGAAAAAAATATAACTTAGAAGATGCCCTAGATCAGATCACAGGTATTATTGAGAGAGCCATCGCCCACTGTACGCCCAGGAAGTCGAAAAAATGGTTCAACCTAGAATGTTATGAAGCGTGGAAGAGGACACTCAATTCACTTCATCTTCTCAGATCCACACACACCAAAGAAAGCTTCCTATCCCTTGCTGAAGAACGAAAGAGATACAACACCATTTTAAACACAACAAGAAGAAACTACATAGAACAAGAATGCAGCAGAAGAAGCAATGAGAGACCCATTTTCAGCACAAGAAATCACCTAACCACACTCACCAAAGGAATACATATAGAAGACTGGGAGGAACACTTCTCGCGCTTACTGAATGATAAACAAGTTAACTCGGCTATTACCGTTGCGCCTAAACCGCCCAGCCAACTGTCAGTCAAAACAGAAATAGTCACCAAAGAGGAAGTGAAAAAAGCCATTGCAAGCATGCGTAACGGAAAGGCCAGTGGTCCAGATTGAATTTACCCTGAACACTTGAAGGAGTCAGCAGCTACCCTCCTAGACTTACGGACCTCCTTAATAAATAAGTGTATAGAAAACAGCACCGTACCAGAAAGATGGAGACACTCTGTAATTAAAACAATATACAAAGAAAAAGGAAACACTAGGGATCCAAACTCGTACAGGGGAATAGCATTGGATAATACAGGCTTTAAAATCCTCACGATAATACTAAATATGAGGTTGACAAAGAAATTAGACCCATATATACCTGAGGAAAAATTTGGGTTCAGGAAAGGCAAGAGCACAATCCACGCATTAATGATACTACTGAGAATAATGATGATGCTAGTAATAATAATAACAATATAGTCTTTAAATCGCCTATCTGCCAACCTCGGCTTCAGCCATGGACTCTGCGAGGGATCATTCCTCTACGCCACAAGGACAGCATGTTGGAGCTGGACACACTTTGTCAGCAGAGACAACTGGGGATGGTGACAGGCCGATCGCCCAGGCAATAATAATAATAACAATAATTATAAGATCAATAACAACAAGAGTCAATAATAATCACAACACGCTATTATTGTATAATCTAAGCCATTGTCGCCACGTTCAGAATACGGAATACTTTCAAGTCTTAGATGGAGAGGCACTCTCTGTGCGCTAATAATAATAATAATAATAATAATAATAATAATAATAATAATAATAATAATTTAATTTAATTTTTAATTTTAATTTATTTATTAAATGCTATTTATGTTACATTATTGTGATATGTCTCACGAATCTGATGACAGTACAGATTATCTGTGAGACATATTAATTATTATTTACAACATATATATAGATTATATTTCAGTACAAGAGTGCATGCATTTTTTTTGTAATGTTAATGATAAAATATTAATGTAAATAATTAAAGATACAAAAAATTACACTATGGTAGTTATATTAATAAATTTATGTTATGAGTTAATGTTTGGTTAAGTAATATTTTTTAATGCGACTTATAGCTAGTAGTTTGCTGTTAATGTTTGTCAGTCCAGGTGGTAGTTCATTAAGTAGTGATGGTATAATATAATTTAGTCTCTTGAAACCATAGCTATTTATACATAAAGGTTTAACATGTTTAGTACTTGTTATGGCTCTTGTTTGTATGTTGTGAGAGACCTTATGCCTGAATCTTGGATCATGGTAGTAGAGATTCAGTACAGTAATTTGAAACAACTCTTTAATATTAAAATAAGGGATATCAGTGAAATATTTAAAGAACCTGTTTTGGCTATCTTGAAGATTATTAATTAAAGTTGTGTTTTGATTTCCCCAAGCTGCTATAGCATATCTTAATTTGCTTTCAATCAGAGCACTGTAAATTGTTTTGTAAGTTTTCCTATCTACATAAAATCGGAGATTGTAGAAGATGTAGAGGTTTGCTCTTAGGTTTTTTATTATGTTTACTGTGTGTGTGTTCATTTTAAAGTGTTCATCAATGGTAATTCCTAGGTATTTTTGTGTCGAAGTACTATTTATGAAGGTGTTACATTTGCAACCTGCCAGGATGTTTTGGTGTATGCATGATAAGCTGTGGTGCGTTAGTTTATATTTTTCTTGTGTGAAGTGATCAACTCTGATGTGCATTATTTTAGATTTGGTTGTATTTATATACAAATTATTGTCATGACACCATCTTGTGATGTTATTGAAGTCTTCTTGAAGTCTCTCAAAAGCTGTTTTAGAGTCTTTATGTATGGTATATATAGTGGTGTCATCAGCATAAATAAATATTTTACTGTGTTTAATGGCTTCATTCATGTCGTTTACGAACAGGTTATATAGTGTAGGTGAAATAATGCTGCCTTGAGGGATACCTTGTGTTCCTTCTACTGCGTCACTGATAGTGTTATTGACCATAACTGCCATTTCCCTGTTTTTCAGATAGCTTTCAAATAGTTTGTAAGTCGTGCCTCTTATTCCAATATCGTGTAATTTAGCAAGTAGTTTATTGTGATTTATTGTGTCAAATGCTTTAGAAAAGTCGAGAAAAAGTACCATTATGTGATTGTTCTTATTTAAGGCATTATTTATTACATTGGCAAATTCAGCCAGGAGTAGTTCAGTACTTTTCCCCTTCCTAAAACCGTATAGGTGTCCCTTTAAAATATCATATTTATTTAGGAAATTCTTCAATCTCTTATCCAAGCATTTTTCCATTATTTTGTGGAGGATTGATAAAATGCATATTGGTCTGTAGTTGCCAAAGTCTAAGTGATCGCCATTCTTATATATTGGTTTAATAATTGTGTATTTCAGATATTTTGGTATTATGCCTGATTCGAATATCTTGTTTATGAGATGTGTTATGATTGGTATAGTTTTTTTGGATGTTGCCTTTATGTCTTTCAAGCGTATATTGTCTACCCCCGGCGATTTGTCTGTTTTTAATTCCTTAATTATGTTTTCTATTTCATATTCATCAGTTTCCAGTAATGTAAAGGAATTCATTAATGTGTTTCTATTTGATTGCCATATGTTGATACTACAGTTATGAGCTAGGCTGTTTATTTTTTCACTAAAGGTATTGATGAATTTATTGACTATCACTTCGTTAGTATAATGTAATATTAAATGTTTGTTTATGACTTCATTGACAGTTTGTGTTTTCCGACCTGTTATATCATTAATGACTTTCCACGTTCCTTTATTATCGTTTTTGGAACTATTTATCTTATTTTTAAATATTGATGTTTTGTTTTGTTTATTAGCTTATTTAATTTGTTTCTGAAAGCTTTGTATTCATTTTTTATTGTAATATTATCCTTGTTTCTGAGCATTGTTTTGTAAAGTCTGTCTCTTTCCTTACATTGTATTTTTAGGTCATTAGTGAACCATTGTTTGCTTTTCCTGCGTTTACGAGTTGTTATGTAAGATGCTTTTTGGTAGATTTCCTTAAATTTGGTTGTTATATTGTTATATATGTCATTAGGATTTTTTAATTCAAGGCAATCTGTCCAGTCTGTGTTGTTAAGGCTTGTGTGTATTATAGTATCGTTCATTAGCGTAATGTACGATTCATTATCTTGTAATTGTGTCTTATCATTTTTTGGCCAAATACCTGCATATGTTATGTAGTGGTCAGAGATATCTGATTGTATGACTGCAGAAGTATATTGATCTAGTCTGCTACGATAGTTTATGTGATCAATACATGTTCTCGAGTCTAAATTTGGATCATAACGAGTACATTGAGTGATAAGTGGTAGGAAACCATGAGTTGCCATAATATTTGTATATTTGATAGCTGATAGACTGATGTCATTAGATAAAGTATCAATGTTGATATCTCCTAAAATGGCGTATTCGCTGTACTTACTAGTGTGTTGTGTTATATGTGTCTCCAGTTCATCAAGAAAGTCATTTATGTTAGTGCTAGGTGGTCTGTAAATGCATGTTAATCCAATCTTTTTGTTCATGTGAAGTATTTCTATTACCATTGATTCATGAGTATTGGAAATGTATGAATTGTGTGTTCTAATAGCCATGTTGTTCTTTACATATATGGCTATGCCTCCTCCTTTACGATTTGTTCTATTACAAAATACAACATTAAAATTATCCAAAGTAAATAGGTAATTATTAGATTCAAGTATGTTAATTTCTGTTAAGCAAATAATATCCAGATCATTAATTTTCTTGCCTAAGGTTATGGTTAAATAATCCCAGTTTTTTGATATAGATTGAATGTTTAGAGAGAGGATATTGATTTCAGCATTATTTCTAGTCTTATTACCATTTTCGACGAAATCGGGTATATTGAGAAATGTGAGTTCATTTTGTATTCCAGAAACATTTATATTGCTATCCCAACTGTTCATAATATCAATTAATATAATAATTCAATAATAATTCTTTCTTTTTGGCGGGGGGGGGGGGTTACCTAAATTGTTAATGTCTTCCTCACGGGAGATTCTCAATATACCAGATTCGTCGTTTTTTCGCGCAAGTATTTTGCCGTTTTTAACCCAAATTAATTTCCAGTTATTTTCTCTGGCCTGATTTTTAGTTTTCCATAGTAACTCCCTGTAAAATGACGTTAGACTTTCGTTAATGAAAAACCTAGATTTAGTGTTCCCATGAGTGAGGAAATTTTGTCCTTTTCTTTTCTGTAAAAATTCATTCTTTTTGGATATGGAGTTAAATTTTACCACTATTGGGGGGATTTTGTTCTTTCTTTGCAGTGGGGGCCTGTAAACTTCCTCTACATCAAACATGTTTAGATCTACTTCTAGAGTCTCAGCAATTTTGTGGACGATTTCATCCAGGCATTCTTCTTTCGCGCGTGGCACTTCACATATTTCAATGTATTGTTGCCTACCGTTCTGTTCCATTGTGTGCACTTTCTCGTTTAGATCTGATATTATTTTGTCTTGTAGATTCTTTTCGTCTTTTAGGGTTTTTATTTCTGCTGTAAGTGATTTCAGAATTCATAATAATAATAATAATAATAAACCCGCCAACCTGGGCCCATCCTTTGGGAAGCCAGGCTCTGCCTGTCACAAGCCAGGACTAAGGGTGAGTGATAGAGGAGTAACACCTATTTAAAAAACCTTGGTCCACCTGGCCCGGCTGGTAGTACCTTGTAAGGGTCCCTGCCGGGGTTACAGGTGAAGATAGACAACGGTTTAGAAGGCGGAAAAAGACCTCGCATCCCAACGGCGGATAAAGTGGAGGAACTATCTTCAAGCTCTGGGGCTTACAACCTTGGTTTTCTAACGGGAAGGAGCAATCCAACCCACATATTTCTTAACAATCAAGCATCATGGAAAGTCGTCAAAAGGAAGACACTACCCCAGGTGGTAACTGTTTAAGGGAATCCACCGCTCCTAGGAGTGCACGCAAGCCTTTGGATTCTGGGGAGCTTGCAAGTAGATGATTAAAGAATACTAAATTGAAGACGAAACAGAAATATTATTTTAGAACGTTAAATGTCAACTCATTACTCAACGTTGGTAAACACAAGGAACTGACAAATATGATGGACGAACATAACATCTCAATCCTGGCCTTGCAGGAAACACGGTATCAGGACGAAGATGCAATGGACATTGAGGGCTATAGGGTCTATAAAGGACAGAGAGCAGTGAAGATAGGCAAGAATATGCCAATGTTTGGAACAGCTTTTGCTGTAAATAAGAAGGTAATCAGTGCAGTTGTGGACTTCTCTAGCCCATCAGAAAGACTATCACTCCTAACTCTACGCTGTGGTAACAAAAGCTATACCCTGATGAATGCACATGCGCCAATTAATGAAGACAACAGGCGTAATCCCGAGAAAGTGGAACAATTCTGGGACCTTATAGGGGAGGAGATGGAGAAAATAACTATAAAGAGCATCAAGGTTTTACTGGGCGACTTCAACGCTCAACTGGGAATAGAAGCAAAATATAGATCGACAGTAGGAAAATATCCTGCTCACAGAATGACCAACAAAAATGGAACAAGGTTTGTCGAACTATGTAGAACGTTTGATCTTCAGATTATGTCAACTTTCTATAAACAAAAACCAAGTAAACAGAAGACATGGCGTTCACCTGGCAATTTGAACGGAGAGAAACAAATTGATCACGTGGCAATATCCAGGACAGCAATGAAGGAGATTATGAATGTTAAAGTACAGAGAGGGGCCAAATTTGATTCAGATCATTATCTCTCCAAGATTAAAATGAATTTCATTCCTTTTAGAAAGGCTCTGAAAGCTGGAAATAAACTTCACAGATATGATGTGACCAAACTTAAGGCTGATCAAGAAGTATTGGAGCAATACCACCAGCAATTAACATTTAAATCTAAGAATTGGATTGACATTGCCTCCACAATCCAACAAGAAGCCAATGTTTCAATCTTGACAACACCAAAGCGTAAACACAGATGGTGGAACGAGACCTGTGATAGTGCATGTGCACAAAGAACAGATGCCTGGAAGAAATGGAACTCTACGAAGAGACAAGAAGATTATAACTCGTTTTGTGACAGTCTGAGAGATGCAGCCTGGGTTTTCCGAATTGCAAGGCGATCATATGAAAAACAACAGATGGAACAGATTGATCAGGATTTCAGGAAGAATAATGTCAGGGACTTCTATCAAACTTTCAAGTCTAATCTGAAAGGGTATCAAACACCGAGCTTGTGCTTCAGAGATGAAAATGGAAAGTTAGGTCTGAACAACAAGGAGAACTGTCGTATCTTGGCTGAGTCCTTTAAGAAATTACTCAATTGTGATGAACCAAAACATAGGCTACTCATAGGCCATCCTACTCAAGTAATGGCCAACTCGCATCCACCTTCTAAGACAGAAATTAAAATGATTATTGATGGTCTAAAAATAATAAAGCAGCGGGAGAGGATTCCATTGTGGCAGAGCTTCTAAAACTGGCAAGTGAAGATACTCTGAATATATTAGCTGAGCTCTTTGCGGAGATATGGAGAACTGGCAGGATACCCACAGTGTGGCAGTCTGCATTAATTCACCCTCTCCACAAAAAGGGGGATAAGAAGGACGTTAATAATTACAGGGGTATATCAATTGTATCTGTTCCCTACAAGATCCTATCCAAAGCACTCCTGAACAGAATTGAAGAACATCTTGATAATCAGATTGGTGAGTACCAGGCCGGTTTCAGAAAGGGACGTTCTTGTCCGGAACAGAATTTTAACCTGAAAAACATCATTAGGTATAAGACGATAGGCAGGTATGACTATGTGGTCGTATTCATTGATTTTAAGAAAGCGTATGACTCAATTGACCGCGAGTCGCTACTGAATATTCTGGAAGAATTTGGAGTGGATGACACGTCTCGAAATCTGATTAAACAGACTTTGACCGACACAGTGTCAAAAGTAAAATTCATTGGCGAGATCTCAAATCCCTTTGTAATCAAAACTGGTGTCAGACAAGGTGATGGATTATCTCCAATCCTTTTCAACTGTGTATTGGAAAAGGTCATTCGTGAATGGAGGAAGACATGGAGTCGGGAAGAATGGAATGAGTAACGATTCAGGCTAGGGCCCAAACTGAAAGGGGTGCATGTTGATTGTTTGGCTTTTGCAGATGACCTATCTATTTTGCCAACAATATTAAATCAGCCATTGTAAAGATTAATCGATTGTCAGAGATGGCTGAGAAGGTAGGTTTACAGATTTCCTTTGAGAAGACAAAGTACATGACAAACATCAGTGATGGACCAGACTGGATGAAAACAAACCAAGGGAAGATTAAACGTCTAAAGAAATTTAAATACCTGGGTGAGGTAATCCAACAAAATGGCCTGGAACAGGAAGCAATTAATCTTAGAATCTGGAAATTAGACCGAGCCTATCACCTGACGAAAAATCTCTATAATAAGAAGTCGCTGAGCATTGGAGCCAACTTAAGACACAGCACGGTTGTCAAACCTGAAGCATTATATGCTTCGGAGACTTTGACTATGAACAGGCGGAGACTAGTCGACCAATTAGTCAAAAGAGAACGCAGGGTATTGAGAAAAATTTTAGGCAACAGATGGGTTGACGGGCACATACGTTTGAAGTCGAACGAAGAGCTATATGGAAAGATAGAACCAGTCACGTCAACAATAAAAAGGAAAAGGTTGTTGTTCTATTGACACATTTTCAGAATGTCCAACGATCGTCTAACAAAGAAAATTTGGAATTTCGTGAAACCAAAGAAGAAAAAATTGGCATGGTTTGAAGAATGTAACAAAGACCTTCTAGAAATTGGTATTCCGGACTGCAAAATTATGAACAGGTGTGAATTCAGACACCTAATCAAAAATTACCAGGGATTTAAGGTAGGGGCAGAACCCAAAAGACGGAGGGGACCTCTTTCAGAAGATCGGAAGAAGGCGCTGAGTGATGGGCTCAAGAGATACTGGCAGGACATCAAAGCTGGCAGACGATCTAGAACGAAACATTGATTTTGATTGTTCCTTAGTAGTCCATAGTGGCTCAATTCGAATGTAAAATAATAATAATAATAATAATAATAATAATAATAATAATAATAATAATAATAATAATAAAAATAATAGTAATAATAATTGTAACAATAAGTCTAATAATAGTAATAAGATATACCATTGCGGCCACGCCCGGAATGCGGAATATTTACAACTCTTAGATGGAGAGGCGCTGCAGCATTGGCTTCTAGATTCACCCAATGCTATGTTTGATCGCTCAGACGACACACACAGAGCCACATGTGCGCAAATAATAATAATAATAATAATAATAATAATAATAATAATAACATTAACTGCTTCCAACATTTATGGATACATCTCTTGAAATCTTTCACATATACAAACATTTGCAACAAGACTCCATATGAGACCAACACGTACATCCAAAACACTTCTTTTTATATTGAATATGGACAAGTAGCTCATTGATCAATGGGTAATTATTTCCACGAACTATTGTGTTATGTTAGTTAACATTAGAACACGAACGTGCATCACAACACGCATACTGTGGATATTGTATGTATACTAGAGATGTTATGTGGGCAATCACCGAGGGACAGTGAAGTAAACCTTTCCTATCACAAGAACCTGAAGGAGCAAACGTAAGTTGGAATTATTGGGTTTATCTAATACACACCTCTTTCATAACCTGTACAAGGTGGCATAAATATACAGTGACGACATAAACGTACGAATTTTTAGTGCAAGAATTTTAGATATGTAATAGATAATTTGTCGCGTTTAGTCACCGGACACACCTTGCTAATAATGGTGTTCAGGATGATTATAGACGCCTCCAATCAATGGCTAAAACAACAGGCTTCATGATGCCTATAGAAGATTAGGTCATCCCAACACAGAATGATCGGAAATACATTTTCAGTGAATAATACTAATTACTTACAATAAATTGTGGATATTTTCACCTTGACAATCAATACATGAGAACAATATTTAACAGACACTGTTCACAGTACATGTTTCATTGACTTAGACAGAAAATAACAGGATTTTTTGATTTCTGTATTCATCATAATAATTGGATGAATCTTGCACAAACTTGGAGCTCGCGTCAATGTTAGGAAAGGAGCATTTATCTCAGAGGATTCGCTCTAAGATAAGAAACCCTTTCCAGAACAGTTATCGTAATTTTTGAGACTTTCCGATCTGAGAAACGTGTACGAAGTACTACGCACAATACGTACAAACACGTTCACCTTGATTCGGCCATGACCTACGCCTGCCACTGTTAACCACACCATAATAATAATAATAATAATAATAATAATAATAATAATAATAATAATAATAATAATAATAATAATAATAATATTATCGTATGGCCTGCCGGGTGCAAACTTTTTTAATTGACGCCCAGAATGCAGGTTGCATGCCAAATTTAATGCTCCATGGAGCGCTATGAAAGTCAAGAAGGTAAGATATCTGAGCTTCTTGACAATATAGCACTTTCTAGTAGAGAAAGGTGGAACTTTTTATGTAGCGGAAATCCCGAGATTAATGTTTCCATTATGAACACGGCCTACTGAAATCAAATGTGTTCTTTAACAGGCCAACAGCGTATGACATGCGTGTGGTGATTTTTGTCGCCTTTCAAAAATCACTTACCACGGCCAGGAGCGAACCTGAAAGCATGGGGATTGGTAATCCGACACGATAACCACACACCCACCGTGACTAGCTTTTAGCACACCGAGATATGGCAACAACGCTAGACTGAATAGCGACTCATGTCGATCGTAACTCTGAAGGAAACGATTACTTTAAAACATACTAAACAGAGAAATATTAACAACCTCAATGTTTTACAACTGCAAACCAGTAAACACTAACATTTCTCACACGTAGAAACACCTAAGTGTGAGGATGAAAGTCTACACTCGCCAGCCAGACTAGCATCCATATTCAATCATTGCATTATTGGGGCACCAAAATGCGAACTGTGAATACGAACGTTAAACTCCAAATAATTACCTAGATAATACAATGTTTCGTGCATAATTGCATATTAATACCAATCACTTCATTAAACAAACGTAGAAAAGAAAATATTTCCCAGCAAGCAACATTCGACATAAATCGGCCCTAAAAACAATTATCGATGATCGATCCACCTTATGGTAAGTAGAGTTTCTCAAGAGATACTGTAGTTGATTTCGCTTCTATACAAAATATTAACAAACCCACGAGAACAATCCCTAGAAGCGAAATACACCCTCAAGTAAAATATGTATAGGTTACACATAAACAAACCGTATTAATAAAATATTTATCAGCATGCGACAATGACTTCAAACGTAATAGCACCTCTGTCACTACACATGTGGCTTATCCGATTCAATGATAAATCTCAACGGCGTCACTACCGCATCCCTGAGAACATTAGGGATACGATCACTGACAACTACGCACACTTACACAATACACTGACTTACTATAACCTACACCGTAACAACTATGTAAGAAGGTAAAACCTAACCTTACGCTTACTATTACCTTAAAGGGAAACGTCCCATACCATTACGACGATAGAATTACAATATAGAAGCGTTATTCTGAAGCCAGAAATCAATTTAATAAGGTCCTTTCAAAACGACAGAAACATCGCATACAATAAGAGGTAGTTCCGTTAAGAAATAAATGGCTTATTTTCATATATTCTACTGGTCTTCTCAATTTAAAAACTCTCCCGCCTATTGAAAGGTTATTCTATCTTATCTCCAATTATAAAATCCGCCTTGACAAAGAAATTTAATAATTAAATTAAAACGTACTTGTTTCGGTATACAATGATACCTTCGTCAGCGTAGATTAAATAAAAAGAATCTTAAAAGCTATATTAACAAATACAGAGAGAAAATGGATATTCTTACAAACGCATTAGAATCTAATTAAGAGAAAGTACACAAAAACTTTTAGAAAATACATAAAAGAACAAGAATAAAAGTTAAAATAAATCTACCTTAATGGACTGTCTATCGGACGTCGCTGCTGAGAGCTATGGGTTGTTGTGTATAATGATGCGGAACAGCGCATGCAATTTCAAAAAGATGAAGTCATCCAACTCTGGGGAGGATTTTGCCGAATATGTCGCTTCTAGATGGTCGAACACTCACAATCTTCTCTATAAATGGCAAAAATCTACTAACCTCGAACAAGACAGAGGATTCCCAACTGTTGGCTAGCCCCGTAGAAGTAGCCGTCCAAACGGGCAATGCATGTCCAATACAACTCAAGTTAGCCACGGTACACTTATAAGTTGTAACGAAATACTTGGACTTTGATAAGCCAAATGAAATATATAAGTCGATAAATAAACTCAGACTAGTATATTCATGAAGCAGTGCGTATTAAATAGAACATGCAAATGAAATGAAATGTAATATAACAAGATGCAAAGTGAAAATGTGATGGGATTGGAAAGACGATATAAGAGGCCGTGCGGTAGCTCAAGTTATTATAAGAAGTAAAAACCGTATTATGCTTAGTTGTCTTGGTGATCGTAGATGCGCTGTTATAGGTCGTGAAAACGCCACATGAGTTAAAAGCGAAAAATTAAGAGACATATCGTACGTCAAAATATAGAGTTTGTTGCAACTTGGCTCCAAAATAGGGCTTAGAAAGTGTTTCTAAGGTACGGTAAGGGAAGAAGAGGACTTACACCAAGGTTTTGGGAAAGGTGATCTGGGTAGGCTCATCAGAGGAAAAAGACTCCAGTGGATGGGACATATCGTAAGAGCTGTCGAATCTATCCCTAAGAGTGTTCAATGCTCAGCTGATTAGCAAACGTCCAAGAGGCCTCCAAGGACGAGATGGATGGAAAGGGTGATGAGAACGTTGCAGCAAGTGGAACCAACATCAGTACTGGATGATGCAATGGATAGAGAACAAGTAGTTCCGTGAAGAACTATACAGCCTATTTTCATATATCCTACTTATGTTAACTGCCACTATCAACATACAATATTTCAGTTTGATTGCTGTAATAGATTCGTAGATATTGAGAACCGAATAAATATTTCGGATAGTCGCCATGTTGGATTTTATATATGTAGGTCCTAGAGTTATGTACTGTTACATGAAGATTATTGTGTACGTGTAGCATTCAAACTTACGTCGCCTGATTAGGACACAAGAAATAACAAGGAGATTTTAAAATTTCGCACATCTGCTATCTTGTGGTTATGGAAACAATTGAAATAAAGTAGATGCCAGTGGATTAATATTCGTATAAGGATTTACTGTACCAAGTTTCACTGAACTCACATGGTTAAATTGCGAGAAACGTCCATGTGTATATTTATACTTCGCGTCGCCGCCATGTTGGATTTGTGATCACCAGGTTATTTAAAGTCCTATAGGTAAACTTAAGATCATAGCCCCTATGAACATAAAAAAATCAGTTTGATTGCTATAATAGATTCGTAGATATTCAGAGCCGTCTAAATAATTCGGATGGTCTCCATTTTGGATTGTTAAATGTATAGGCCATAGAGTCATGTACCATATGATCACTTTTGTGATACTTTCAATGTTTAGCTTGGCCCATTTGTCGGTCAAATTTTATTTATTGTTACTGAGATCCCCGAATGGTAATTATTTATTTACAATTGTTAATTGCTTAAACCATATGCATAATCTTGTTATCAATCACTTATTCATAGATATTATAGTTCTCACCTCGAGTATTTCAGTCTCGCTATCTCAGGCGTCCTCACTCACGACATACCGGACATCTACTGGTTGATCCACTGTCTGCTGAGTAGTGTCGACTGACGTCACCCTGACTTTCGTTCGACCAATGGCAGGTCTTTGTCTGGTCGGGCGATCTCCAAACTTCGAGAGAGTTCTATGGTCCCTATTTAAGACGCCGCTTGCTGGCGTTCTTCATCACTTCGGATCAACCGCCACTTCTGACCCACTTCAACACTTCTGATTCACCACTGCTGATCACTTCAACCCGCTGGTCACCGCTACATCTCATGACACCATCGCTGATATCTACGCTAGCGAGCAGTTACGTCACAGGATCTGCACCATGACGTATTGCTCAAGATGGCAAGAATAATTGCCAGCCGCTGTGTACTCTTCAACTTCACCTTAGAGGGGATACTTGGAATCGTCCTTCGAAATATCTCTGGCTCAGCTCTTGGAAACTATAAATGTCATTCCTGCGCAAGAAAAGAAAGTTGACATTTTATCGATGGTGCACATAACTCTAGGCCATGTACGCCTCCTTCCAAGAAAACCGTGAAGACTTTTAAATCAACGTGTGCTAGCTGGAACTTTTTAAGGAGCTGGCTCTTCAACTCTCTTCAACTCTCTTCAAAGATAAGTTTAATTTTATAAAGAGCTTATATCATACCAGTTATTACACACTTAACTATTTTTTATGGTTCTCTCTTTTTATAAACTGCATTTTTATATATTAAGCTCAACTTTTCTCCAATCAAGCAAGCTTTTCATGGACCTTTCTATAATCTGGGTTCTGTAATCAGGCCCTCACACTTTGCTACTTTTATAATTGTTAATTTCTGTAATAAGCACTTAAGTGCAATTTGTTTGTTCATTATAAATTTATTATTAGGAATAAAAATTGTTAATGCATTGCTCCCTATATTGGTTTTCTAGTCACGTATTTCATGCCCAATACCCCCGCACCGTTTCAGTCTAATTTTCTTGACCACGGTAGTTATTTTGGCCAGGCTTTCGCCTGATGCGTTTCGTTCTCCCGTATGGGGAAGTTTTAGGACAGAATTTATACTTCTCCATAATTTTCGTGCCTCACCCCCGGGAAACATATCTGTTGCACCCTGGATCCCTATATAAGTTTAATATTGTGAATTTTGCATTAACAATTTTTGTTCATTGTGTTTCAACACTAATTCACATTGTACGTTTCAGCTTAAGGCGCATGTGCGGCAGAGGAGAGAAACGTAAGCTAAGCCGGTTTCTTCCGCATCAGACTAAACCTTACTACATAGCAAGCTGTCATCCTCTGACTTCCAGTACTCGAAGTCACAATATTGACGTGAGTAACAAACAACTTGTAATATGCCTAACCTTGATGAAAAACTTAGCAACTCCAGAGCCTCTTGTAAGGGCAAGCTCACACGGTTTCGTACTTTCTTAACGGAACTTGAACCCCAAGAGCATAATCTTGACATAATTTCGCAGAGGCTTAAGAATTATGAACAAGCCTTTGAGAAATATGATGGGATACAATGCAGTATAGAAACTCAGCATCCGGACCAGCAAAGTGATAGGTTGGAAGTTGAAAAATTATACTATCAGGGATTTGCTGAAGCTAAACAGCTTATTCGGGCTTTAACTTTAAAAGAAAAACAAGAAGATCAAACTTCTGCAGCATCTTCTACATCTTCTTCACGCATTATATTACCCAAATTAGAAATACCCAAATTTACTGGTAAAGACATAGAATGGGACCCATTTTTTGAATTATTCAATTCTTTAGTACATGAGAATACTTCTATACCAGTAATACAAAAATTTCACTACTTGCGTCTGGCAGTTCAAGGCAACGCACTTAACCTGATTCAAGCACTTTCTTTGACCAGTGATAATTATGAAGTTGCTCTGAATCTTCTTAAGGATAGATATGGGAACATTCGTTTATCTATTCAACGCCATATACAAAGCTTATTCGAGTTACCTAACGTGCAAGCAGATAACAGTTTATCACTTCGTAAGTTGATTGACACCGCAGAGTTACACGTCAGAGCATTGTCCAATTTAAACCAACCTGTAAATCACTGGGATTTATTTCTAGTTCACCTCATTTCTGCAAGATTGGATGCAAATACATTAAAAGCCTGGGAAACAGAACTTTCCCAGAATTTGCAATGCACTTATGAGGCGATTATTACCTTTTTGAAGGCCAGAAGCCAAGTCTTTTCCGCCATAGCTAATCAAAAAACTAGTAGTTCAGATTCAAAAGCCTTCTCAAAACATAAGGTTAGCAGTTCTAATCAAAGACTTTTAAGATCACAGGCTCTTCCTGTTGATGCTCGGTCACCTAACCAAATGCAAACGTGCGGTCTGTGTCAGCAATCGCATAATTTATACAATTGTGATGAATTTAAATCTTTATCAGTAGATGAAAGACGAAAGTTCATTACGAATAAAAAACATTGTTTCAACTGTTTGTCAGGAACGCATATGTTAAACAATTGCCGTTCACAACGTTTATGCTTTCATTGTAGGGCAAGACACCATTCACTTTTGCACAGACATGAAAGACCACGGTTATCAGGACCAAGCAGTTCCAATACCAAGTCTAACTCGGAGACTTCTCAAAATAGTGCGCAGTCGTATGCTCAAAGTTCTACCTCGCTTGGCAAAGTCCAGGTTTTATTATCTACCGTGCAGGTTCTATTGAAAAATTCTCACGGAAAATGGGTATCTGTTAGGGGATTATTGGATAATGCCGCTACCAACAATTTTATTAATGAATCGTTGGTACAAAAGTTAGGCCTTCCAAAACATCCTACCTCAATAGAGGTTACAGGAATAAACTGCTCTAAATCACAATCCTTAAGCTTTGCTAAAGTGGATCTTAAGGACTCTAAAAATCTTGGTACGCAGTTGCAATTAGATTGTTTGATTATCAAGTCTATAGGCAACAATATTCCTGGCACTTCTTATCCTATTCAAAGTTGGAATATCCCGAATTTTGTCCAGCTAGCTGACCCTCATTTCAACAGAGCTTCACCCGTAGAGCTTCTTTTCAGCTCAAGCGTATTTTGGCAATGTCTTCATTCCAATAAAGTAAAAATTGCTCCTAATGTTTTCTTCCGCGAAACTGATTTTGGTTGGATTGCTACTGGCCAAATATACCGTAATCCTATTCAAACTGTATCGAATTGTTATTTTGTTGGTACCGATTTGAGCCAAGAGCTAACCAAGTTCTGGGATCTTGAGAATGTTCAGGCTACTTCTTCTTCTTCTTCTTCTAACGAAATTTGTGAAAAGTTATATAAGGAAACCACTGTCCGTAATACTGAAGGCAGATTTATAGTAACTCTTCCACGTATTCCCAATCCTCCCGCCATTACGGGCTCGCATTCCAGAGCACTTAGGGCACTATTTGCTATTGAAAATCGGTTCAAACAAGATGCTTCTGTCAAAACTCAGTATGCTTCCTTTATGGAGGAATACGAATCATCCAATCACATGGAGGTAATTTCTAAATCAGAAGAAATTGACCATCCTTTAAATGAAATAGTTTATTTAAATCATCATCCGGTATGGAAAAATTCCTAAACACATGACAATATAAGAGTAGTTTTCAATGGCTCATTACCAGATTCCAATGGAATCTCTTTAAATGATACCTTGCAATGTGGTCCCGCGATTCAAACAGATCTCACCTCTGTTTTGCTTAATTTTCGAAGGTTTCCTATTGCTGTAATCTCAGATATTAAGCAGATGTATCGGCAGATTCTCGTAAATTCTGAGCAGCAAGATCTGCAAAGAATATTGTGGCGCGATGAGAGTTCCAAACCCATAAAGATATTTAGATTGAAGACTGTGACATATGGCCTGAAGCCTTCAGCCTTTCTTACGATTCGGTCTCTCCACATGTTAGCCGAGCAAGATGGTCATCTGTATCATCCTTTGGCCTCTGAGTCATTAAAAACGGCATTTTATGTCGTCGATTTCTTGTGCTCTTTCCCTAATATTTCTGAAGCGCTCCTTGTGTGCGAAGATTTGAAATCCCTACTCCTAGGAGGTGGTTTTCCGCTCCATAAATGGACTTCAAATTCCACTGAATTTATATCAAAATTTTCATCAGAGGTCCCAGTTGATGAATTTGTTGCCATTCCTACTGATTAAGCAGCCGTAAAAGCATTGGGTGTTTTTTGGTGTCCTTCCTCTGATACCTTTTCTTATCAGGTACATCTGTCAGAATCTCCCCCTGTAACTAAGAGAGAAGTTCTGTCAGAAATCGCAACGATCTTTGATCCTTTGCAATATATTGCTCCTATAGTTATTGTTGCAAAAATGTTCTTGCAAAAGCTTTGGTCATTAAAATCAGACTGGGATGAAAAAATCTCCCCCTACCTCTTGTAGAAGAATGGTTAGAGTATCGCAGCAGTTTGCTGGATCTCTCCAAGGTTTCTATACCCCGCCTTTTAATTTCTAATCCCTTATACCAGCAGTATGACCTGCATGTATTTTCTGATAGTTCAGAACGGGCTTATGGCTGTTGTGCATACATAGTAGGACGTTCCTCAGCTACTTTCCCTGGATTTTCTAATTTAGTGTGCGCTAAATCTAAGGTTGCTCCACTTAAAACAGTATCATTGCCGAGATTAGAATTATGCTCTGTTTTAATGGCAACAGAATTAGCTACTAAACTAAATGTCAGTTTAAAGTTAAAATTTTCCCGCACATTTTTTTGGAGCGATTCTTCTATTGTATTAGCTTGGATTTCCAAGCCTTCTTCTCATTGGAATACCTTTGTGGCAAATCGCGTTTCTAAGATTCATGAAGTCTCTCATTCTGAACAATGGAGACATGTTCCTAGCCGTGAAAACCCCGCGGATATAATATCACGTGGTTGCACGCCTAAAAAATTGATTTCTTCAGACCTGTACTGGAATGGTCCTCCTTGGCTAAGTCAGGAATCATCTTGCTGGCCTCGCTTAGCTAATCAATCTGCAGAAGAAATACCTGATGCCCGTAATGACCCTGTCACGTCGCATCTTACTTCTACTTCTACTAGCCTTTTTCATAGATACTCTTCATTTGATTAATTGATTCGTGTAGTGTCTTATATCTTCCGATGGAAATATTTAGTAATTGATCAACCATTGAAGCCTCAACCCTTTCTTTCCAGAGTAGAGTTAGAATTTGCTACTTGCAAGATTTTGTTACTTGTTCAGCAGGAAGTATTTGCTCCTGAAAAGCAAGCTCTTATAAGTGGTAAAGATTTACCCAAGTCTAGCAGGCTTTCACCACTCACTCCTTTTCTAGACCAGGACGGCATAATACGTGTGGGTGGAAGATTAGCTATGTCTAGTTGTGAGGATGGGAAATAGCATCCCATCATCCTTCCTTCAAAGCATCCTATCACTACCCTTATGATAAAAAAGTTTCATTATAAACACCTTCATGCTGGCACTCGCACCTTGCTCTGTCTAATTCGTGAACTCTACTGGATCATCAATGGCGTTCATGAGGTTTCTTCTGTTGTCAAAAGGTGTATACCTTGCTTCAAGGTTAAACCAAGGCCCGCCACGCAGATTATGGGTAATTTACCTCCATTTCGTTCAGAACCTAGTAAGCCCTTTGCTCTTACTGGGATCGATTACGCAGGTCCTTACATATATCAGACCAATCCCTCTTCATCTAAGCGCAAAATCTTAGGTAAACTCTACATCTCGTTATTTGTATGTATGGTGACGGGAGCTATCCACCTTGAGTTGGTTACGAACGCTTCTGTATCCTACTTTCTGGCCGCCTTTTCTAGATTTGCTGCTAGAAGGGGTGTTCCATCTGAAGTTTTTTCAGATAATGCAAAAATTTTTGTAAGCGCTTCTGATCTCTGGAAAAAAGTGTTAAGCTCCCCTTCTGCTAAAGAAAAAATTTCCAACTTTTCCTATTCTAAAGGTTTCAAATGGCATTTCACCCCGCCTTATGCTCCCCATCATGGGGGCCGATGGGAGTCCTGCATCAAACTTACTAAAAGACAGCTTAAGAAAACTCTTGGTCCTACCATACTTTCTTATGAGGAATTCAACTCTTTGATTATTCAAATTGAAGGTATTGTAAATTCCAGACCTCTGACCCCTCTTTCAAACGATCCTAAGGATCTTTTACCTTTAACACCCAGTCACTTCCTGATTGGCTGTTCGCTTGCTGCTACTCCACCTTTGCTGGTTCGACGCTGTGATCCTAACTTGCCTATCTTTTGGAGAAAAGTAGAATCTTTGCGCTGTTCTTTTTGGCGCCGATGGAAGTTAGAATATCTCAGCTTGCTAAATAGGCGTGAGAAATGGCGGCTTCCTCAACCAGATGTACGAGTGGGGGACATGGTTCTTCTTCGAGACCCATCTCCGCCTCGCGTGTGGAACCTAGGTAGAGTTATTCACTGCCACTTTGGCCGTGATAAACGTGTCAGAGTTGTTGATGTTTTAACTAGTAAAGGTCGTTATACTAGACCCATCTCTGCTATTTCTGTTTCGCCTTTCGAGTCTTAGTTTCTCCTCGTCTGTTATCCATGTTTTGCTTTGACTGATTCTTTTGTTTGTTTTCATTCGGAGTTCTCGGAGCATGATCACTTTTGTGATACTTTCAATGTTTAGCTTGGCCCATTTGTCGGTCAAATTTTATTTATTGTTACTGAGATCCCCGAATGCTAATTATTTATTTACAATTGTTAATTGCTTAAACCATATGCATAATCTTGTTATCAATCACTTATTCATAGATATTATAGTTCTCACCTCGAGTATTTCAGTCTCGCTATCTCAGGCGTCCTCACTCACGACATACCGGACATCTACTGGTTGATCCACTGTCTGCTGAGTAGTGTCGACTGACGTCACCCTGACTTTCGTTCGACCAATGGCAGGTCTTTGTCTGGTCGGGCGATCTCCAAACTTCGAGAGAGTTCTATGGTCCCTATTTAAGACGCCGCTTGCTGGCGTTCTTCATCACTTCGGATCAACCGCCACTTCTGACCCACTTCAACACTTCTGATTCACCACTGCTGATCACTTCAACCCGCTGGTCACCGCTACATCTCATGACACCATCGCTGATATCTACGCTAGCGAGCAGTTACGTCACAGGATCTGCACCATGACGTATTGCTCAAGATGGCAAGAATAATTGCCAGCCGCTGTGTACTCTTCAACTTCACCTTAGAGGGGATACTTGGAATCGTCCTTCGAAATATCTCTGGCTCAGCTCTTGGAAACTATAAATGTCATTCCTGCGCAAGAAAAGAAAGTTGACATTATATCGATGGTGCACATAACTCTAGGCCATGTACGCCTCCTTCCAAGAAAACCGTGAAGACTTTTAAATCAACGTGTGCTAGCTGGAACTTTTTAAGGAGCTGGCTCTTCAACTCTCTTCAACTCTCTTCAACTCTCTTCAAAGATAAGTTTAATTTTATAAAGAACTTATATCATACCAGTTATTACACACTTAATTATTTTTTATGGTTCTCTCTTTTTATAAACTGCATTTTTATATATTAAGCTCATCTTTTCTCCAATCAAGCAAGCTTTTCATGGACCTTTCTATAATCTGGGTTCTGTAATCAGGCCCTCACACTTTGCTACTTTTATAATTGTTAATTTCTGTAATAAGCACTTAAGTGCAATTTGTTTGTTCATTATAAATTTATTATTAGGAATAAAAATTGTTAATGCATTGCTCCCTATATTGGTTTTCTAGTCACGTATTTCATGCCCAATACCCCCGCACCGTTTCAGTCTAATTTTCTTGACCACAGTAGTTATTTTGGCCAGGCTTTCGCCTGATGCGTTTCGTTCTCCCGTATGGGGAAGTTTTAGGACAGAATTTATACTTCTCCACCATAAAAGGAAAATTATTGCGTAGGTTCATTATTCAATCTTTCACTTCGATCGCATGATTACGACACAAGAAATAAAAACTTAATTTTAAAATTCGCACAGCCGCCATCTTGAGGTTATGTAAACAATTGAACTAAATTAGATACCAGTGCATTACAATGTGTATAAACATTTCCTGTACCAAGTTTCATTGCGTTTGGATAATTAAATCGCGAGAAAGGTCTATTTAATTTTTCAAATTCGCTTAGCCGCCATGTTCGTTTTGTAGTTAACCGGTTTTTGAAAGTATTATAGATGAACCTCCAGTAGTGCCCTTTATCTCCATACAAAATTTCAGGGTGATACCGCTAATAGTTTCAGAGATATAGAATGGCGGTGAAATATTTCGCACATCCGCCATCTTATGGTTATGTAAACAATTGAACGAATTTAGATGTCGGTGCATTACAATGTGTATAAACATATACTGTACCAAGTTTTATTGCGTTTGGTTGGTTAAATCGCGAGAAACGTCTATTTAAATGTCGCGAATTCGCGTGACCGCCATGTTGGTTTTGTAGTTACCAGTTTTTCAAAAGTCACATATGTGAACTTCTATTTGTTCCCTTTATCCCCGTTATAAATTCCAGGGTGATATCGGGCATAGTTTCGGAGATATCGAATGCTGATGAAATATTTCGCACATCCGCCATTTTGGATTGGTGAGACGTAACAAAATTTGAAGGGCGCGGTCGGGGTCGCCCGGAATAGTGCTATGAACTTTCCGAGTTTCATTCAAATCGCTTCAGCCGTTTAATAGTTATTAGGGGGGGACACACACACACCACACACACACACACACACACACACACACACACACACGCACACACACACGGACAAAAGGAGATCTCATCAGCCTATTTTTTCAAAATTGAAAATAGCCTAAAAATGGAACAAATGCTTGAGATTGGTCGGGATAATGCCTCCTGTGTGATTGATTAGTATAGTGTTATGTAATATTGTATATTTTGTTATGTTTCTATGTTTTCTGTCATGGGCCTTAATGGCTTGATATGTACAATAAAAAAAGTCCTCTCGGCACGCCGGAAGGCGGAGGTAGATTTCACCGGACAAACTTGGGGACAGGCGAAAATAGGCAGAATATGCAGGTTTTCGTAGAAGGATCAGACCTCATTTATTGCGAGAAGATATTTTATAATTGGAGCTTAATTAACTTTGTTTTTCGTCATTTTATGCTTATTTTAAACATTTTATTGTCTTATATTGTCTTGTAATTTGGGGTCCATTTTTATACTTGTGGTCACACTGTCCTTATGCAAGGTTTCGACACTGATGTGTGACTATGTAACGGTCTGTTACTTCTTCACGCAAAATTATATCTCCCGCAGAGATTTTGGTTGGTTGCTCAGTTTAGGGGCTGCGACTACGCGGTCATGTAACCCTGTGTACTTAGGGATGGCTGTATTAGTCTGTAATTCAGGTAAGGACTGCAGACGGTCAATTTCAAGCAGTAGTTCCTAATGTTGGTACCAGGTACTACCGTCAACGACACCTAGCTGTGAACTTGGCTACTAGATGCCACCACAACCAGCAACTCGCAACGAACGTTGGAACTTCCCCTCCAAAGGAAAGCATACTGAGGGATTTTTAGCGCTCTTAGAAAATCCGACGGCTTCGGCCGACTTTGGGCATAGACATTCAGCATGCTACCAGTTACGTCACCGAAGCCGCTTCACACATAGTCAGATGAAAATCTGAATCTGATCTCGTGCAAGTGCGTTATCTTGGCAACGTCTGATGGCTCATCCCTCATCAATTTAGTAGTGTTGCCATGGCAACCTCTGATAACTCTTGGCATTTTCTTATAATTCCGAAATCATTTTTCTCATCTCATGGCGTAATGGTGGGTCATATCAAAAATTATTTCAGACAAAAGTTTTAGGTAATTATTAGGGGAATATTGTCCATTTTGTACGGTTTTGATATTGTGCCTATTAAGAGAGATATGATTAATGTTTCCCGAAAAACCCACTTTTTCCCACCCCTTTGGTCAATGGTTGGTGCTATAAGAAAACTCTTCAAACATAAATTTTTGGGCTTTATCCGACACATAGTATGAACGTTGAACGGATTCGATATGTCACATATTAAGAGAGTTATAGCAATATATCACTTTTTCGAAAAAAAAAAGCCCTCCATTTTCACCCCCTTCGACCGATTTAGCCCAGTAACGAACTTGACCGAAATTTAATAGGTATACATATTCGGTAAAAAATTCAAAGTGATTGGTGCAAAATTACGGCAGTTATCGTGTCCACAAGGAACTGATATACATATACGGTATATATATATATATATACATAAATTATATATAAACTTTTGAACTGACGGTGGTTTTGGGGTCTGGGGGATGTGAAACGCGAAGATATGTCGAAATTTTCCGGAAGTCGAAACATGGGACCCATTGCAATAGTTAGCTTTCTAATGAAATCTACCTAATGATGATGATGATGATGATGATGATGATGATGATGATGGGAAGCGCATTAAGGTGAAAACATAATTTACATGTGATTGAAAATTAATAGCAACAAAACGGAATAAAAACAAATTATGAAAGTTGTTATAATAATAAATGATGTAATACTCGTAGTTTAAAAGAAAATAATAGTTTGAATTGGGGTGGTGAAATGAAAGAGAATAAATCAGAATAAGAAAGTTTGAATCAATCTCTACGGCGGATGCTGTCTTGTCGCACTGTATGGAGTAAAACTTTAGTTAGTTATTGTTGTTTTAAGGGGCGGAACTACGAGGTCATCTGCCCCTATGGAGTAAAAATTGGAAAATATTAGAAGTAGCGTGTTCTTATCATTAATAGCTTCAGGAAGATTACGAGAAGCACCTAATATTTGGTTGATGTAAATATTGTTCTGGCCCTTAACGGCGGTTGGCCGAACTGGGGGGATGAGGGTGAGTGTAGAGGGTGGTATTTAATAAGGGGGAGATTTAACGGAGGTGTGGAAACTCCGAATGAGTGTTGGGGAGTGTATTGGATGATCGGGTGGAGCTTTATGCGACATGGGTTGCAAATCAAAGGGGCGCACTTTTAAAGTGGAACTATCAGTCTGCAGAGTAAGTACTGCGGTGGATAACCCAAGTATCTGATGACGTTGCAACGTTACGCTCTGTGGGTGCGTGACCAAGCAATCAAGGCTACTCGCAATGAAAATGATTCTAGTGCTGTCACAGCGGTTTTGGAAACAATGCACTGGCAGGTCACGGTGTAAGGTGGGGAGGTAAGCGGCAAAAAAAGATAATGAACAAAGGCTATAATTGGACTGTAATAATGGTGGTCACTTGTTTATTGGACCCAAAGTTTACTGAATGCTTCCCTGTATTCAGGGATAGAGTAACAATGTGTAAATGGTACAATCAATCAGGGCGACGAAAGGAACGATGTACACCTTTTGAGTGTCTGGAATTTGAGAATCACACTTACCGGAAGTATGCTGTCGGCAGGCAGTCGGGCAGGGTCTTTGACGTAAACGGATCCCCTCCCTCAGAATGGGGGTCCTTATAAGTGTTTCTCAATTGCCGACTCAGCAATGTTGCTGAATAGCTGTTTCTGTAGCAGCCTCTGTGTACATGTGGATGGATGTCAAGCTTGGGCAAGAACCATTACATAACTCTGCTGGCTTGGTGTAATTATAAGTGTGTTGTTGCTGTTGTTGCTATCAGCTTGAGGGTGAAAAAGGGGTGAAGTCAGTGTAGTGGGTTGGACAGATGTAGATAACGGGGGCGTGTCTATGGATGACTATAGATGTGTAGATGGAACTGTTACTCGTATACCATCTGTTGATAAGTGTCCAGCGTGTAGTATCCATATGTGGATATCTCTCTCAATAGGGCGCTAGGCGTCCTTGGGCCCTAACAATATCTAATATTACAAGCATACCTCATATATTATCTTTAGCTATTAAATGAAGTATCGCTAAATCTGTGTTTATTTAAGTGATAAAAAGGAAGTGACTTATTAAATGATCATCTTGTATTTTACTGATCATGATCAAAACATGAATATCATGGATGCGCATAAGATATGGGATAATTTACATTAATTCTCCTATTTGATGAAATTAGGCTTTTAATAGAGTCGAATTTGCCTTCTCCAAATAGTAACTTCCCAAAATACCAACACAATCACCGAAAAATCCTGATCGAAATCAATTTCATTGCTTATGGAGATAATTAATTAAACAATTATCATGAGGAAGATATACATCAAGATTTAGACAATGCACTGAAAGTAGACACATTTCGGTCTACTTTTGTTTAATGTTCGTGGATTGTACATTTATTCGGTTTTCTATGTTCCTGACACGAGAATATTAATAATAATAATCATAGACACATGTCGTTACCTTTTCTATGAATTGTATTCCTTGCTCTATCACCTAGGAATTAATTTCATTTTCAAACCACAGCATATGTGAGTACATCAACATTACAACAATTATACTTCCCAATAATAATATATTTATTTTAACCACAGCATTTATTTTGTAATATAATTACCTCTTTTCATAATAACTACATCATTAACTTAACTACCCTTGTATTGATCACTCAAACAGTTATTAACAAATTTTCATAGATCAAAGTCGTAGGTGAAGTTTAATGAGGAAAGTTGTGTAGGAGAAAATTCCCTAAGCACAAAACTATAGGAGTATGTGTCCTATCTACTCATAACGTTCTAAACATCAATCAAGCATGATTAAAATCCAGATAATAACAAGTAGTTCCGTGAAGAACTATACATCCCATTTTCATACATCCTACTTATGTTAGTTGCCTCTATCAACATACAAAATTTCAGTTTGATTGCTGTAATAAATCTATACATATTGAGAACCATCTAAATATTTCGGATAGTCACCATGTTGGATTTTTATATACCGTATGTAGGTCTTAGAGCTATGTACTATTACAGGAAGATTATTGAGTAGGTGTAGCAGGCTATTCAAATATCAATCGCATGATTAGGACACAGGAAATTAAAATCGATTTTAAAATTTCGCAGAGCTGCCATCTTGTGGTCAAGAAAAGAAATGAAATACATTAGATGCCAGTGAATTGAAATTAGTATAACCATTTACCATACCAAGTTTTACTGCGCTCGGATGGTTAAATCGCGAGAAACGTCCGTTTATATATATAAATTTCGCGTCGCAACCATTTGTGCTCACCAGGTTATTGAAAGTCCTATAGTTGAACTTATGTTCATAGACTCTATCAACATACAAAATTTCAGTTTTATTGCTCTCATAGATTAATAGATATTGAGAACCGTCAAAATAGTTCTGTTGGTCGCCATTTTGAACTTTTATATACGTAGGCCATCGAGTTATGTACTATTAGATGACGATGTTTGCGTAGCTTCATTATTCAAACGTTCACTTCGATCGCATGATTGATACACGAGAAATAAAAACTTAACTTCTAAAATACGTACAACTGCCATCATGAGGTTATGTGAACAATTGAACTAAATTTAATTCCAGTGCATTACAATGTGTATGAACATTTACTGTACCATACATCAGTGCGCTCAGATGGTTAAATCGCGAGAAAAGTCTATTGGATTGGTGAGACGTAATAAAATTTGAAGGGCAAGTTAGGAGTCGGTCGAAATAGTAGTATGACCTTTGCTTGTTCACCATGTTCGTTTTGTGTTTTACAGGTGTTTGAAAGTCTCATAGATGAACTTCTAGTAATACCCTTTATCACCGTACAAAATTTCAGGGTGATATCAGTAATAGTTTCGGAGATATAGAATGGCGGTGAAATGTTTCGCACAGCCACCATCTTGTGGTTCATTCATTCATTCATTTCTTTATTTCTTCATGGTAATACGTTAATATACGTATGGGAGTCGTCAAATCATAAAATACATAATTATAAATAATATATATATAATCATAATTATACATAAAATGCATAATTACAGGGGTACAAAGAGTTGAAAATTTAAGTACTTAGGAGAATATATACAAATAGGAGGATCAAACAAGGTGTCTAACATAGAACGAATGGAAAAACTCCAGAAAGCATACAAACTTACATGGTCACACTATAATAAGAAAAGCATATCAAGACAGGCCAAACTTAGACACTACAAAACAGTTGTATCACCAGAAGCATTGTATGCGTCAGAAACGACCACAATTGGAGCATCTGGCATCATAGAAACAGAAAAAATTGAACGTAAAATTCTGAGAAAAATATTTGGAGCAGTACACAGAGATGGGATATGGATGAAAAGACCTACCAAAGAGCTATATGAACACACAGACAGACTCACAGATATCATTAGAAAACGCAAACTAACTTTCTACGGGCACATACAGAGAATGAGCAATAAACGACTTACAAAGAAAATCTTTGATGTAGTAAACAGTTCAAGAAGGAAAACAAATTGGTATCATGAAATAGAAGACGACTTAAAGCAATTAGGGATCAACAAGCAAATGATAGAAAACAGAGAAAAATTCAAAAAGAAAATTAAGAACGCCAAATTTTTAGTAAGTGAAAGGAATAAGAGTGGAACATTGTGGACGGAGCAAAGGAAACAGGAACACAGTCAAAGGATGAATAGATTTTGGGAAGAGAAGATGGGAAAGAAGTGAAAATTGTGACATCATGAGATATTTAAGGTCATACACTGTCCATAAGGGCAAAAATGATGTAATAATAATAATAATAATTACAGGGGTACAGGTAAATACAATAATCAATATACAAACACTTACATCTCTATGCACATTGCCTCGAATTCTTCTACTGAATATATTGCCTTGTGTGAGAGCCATTTTAAAATTTTTAATTTGAATGTGGAAATGGTGCTGACATTTCTTAGAGTTAGAGGCAGTAAGTTAAAATATATGGAGGCAGTAAACAATGCATCTTTTTTTTCTGAAAGATCCTCTATAATATTGACAGTGAACATCCATTCTGCTTCTAGTGTTGTACGAATGTAGATGAGAATTTTTTACTATATTAGCATTTCCAGTTAGAATTAGTTTCTTAATATACATAGAACAATTGAGTAAATACAATGATGGTAATGTCATTATTCTGATTGTTTTTAAATATTCCCTACAAGATGTTAGAGGGTGTAAACCAAACATAACACGGATTGCTCTCTTCAGCAGAAAAAAAATATTGCTTAAAACTTCCTTCGTTGCGCTGCCATAGATTTATACCATAAACCAGGTGGGAGTGAAACAGAGCATAATACCTTGATAACAGGATATTAAGGTTATCTTCCTGTCTTAGCTGCTTTAATACAAATATTGCACTTCTTAATTTAGATTGTAGTTTAATTATGTGTTTTTTTCCAACTAAGATCTGTTTCCATTGTCATACCAAGAATGGTTTGTTCATCGGTGTGTCTATTTGTTGCTGGTTGAGTACAATGCTTAGATTAATATCTGGAAGTTTTGAAGTATACATCCTAAAATGAATAAAATGAGTCTTTTTAATGTTTTGCTTTAAATAGTGAGCTTCTAAGTATGTTTCCAGTTTATGTATTGCATATGCAATATTTTTTAGCCTACTTTTCACATTTTGCAAAAATGAGGAAAAAGTAGACTTATGAGATCGGGCAAATGTGTGTCTGTCTGTCTGTCCTTCTGTCTGTCTGTCTGTCTGTCTGACCTTCTGTCTGTCTGGCTGTGTGTGTGTCCCCCCCTATCAACTCCTAAATGGCTGGAGCAATCGAAACAAAATTTGGTAGGATTAAAGATCTATACCTGAATATCTCACGGCCATATTTGAAAATGATGTCAGTGCTACCAACTGCTAAAAAATCGCTATTGAAATTTGAGCTCCATGATGTATATCTTGGAAGGTATGAATGGGAGCTATTTCAAAATTGGCACACGTATAGATAATAATATTGCAGTTTAATTTCCAGGAGTCCATACATGGCAGTGTTGCCAAAATGATTATAAGCCTGCTGATAGGTCCAATTTTTAATGCATATAACTTCTACACTATCAATTGGAATTCAACCAAATTTCGTATGTTGTATGTGTACATAACCAGATATGACTGAGCGTATTCTTACGACCCATCAGGGCTGCCAACTGTTAATAAATGCTCCTAATTTATTTTATCCAAATACCAATATATCAGAAAGTATGCAAGCCGACAGCTTTAAACTATGCACACGTATAGTACCTGACATTCTATATTAATTTGGAGTAACTTATATACGTCAGTGCTACCAACATGATTCTAAGCCTGCTGACAGATCCAACTTTAAATACATGCAACTTCCATACTATCATTTGGATTTGAACCAAATTTCGTATGTGCTATGTGTACCATAACAGATATGACTATGCGTATTCTTAAGAGCAACCAGGGCTGCCAACTGTTAATATGTACTGACCCTATTTGTGTTACCCTAATACCAATATATCAGAAAGTAAGCAAGCCGACAGCTTTAAACTATGCACACGTATAGTACCTGGCATTCTAGATGAATTTGGAGTAACTAATATACGTCAGTGCTGCCAACATGATTCTAAGCCTGCTGATAGGTCCAATTATAAAATGCATGTAACTTCTCTACTAACTAATGGATTTCATTCAAAATTGGCACAACAATAGATCATATTATTTCAGATTATTTCTGACCAATATATGCATGACATTGTTGCCAACATGATTTTACGCGCGCTGTTAGATCCAATGTTTAACTGCATGTAACGTCCATGCTATTCATTGGACTTCAACCAAATTTTGTATTCTGTACCTTAAGAGATGGAACTAAGAATATATTCAGTCATCAGGGCTGCCAACTGTGGTGCCCTATTAGGCTACATTATGCCAGGTATACAGTATTTCGAACTAATTAGAAATTTCGATATTAGCAACTTAATTTCGTCATTATTCTAGATAGGTTCATATACTGTAGAATAATCATTGGCATGAAAAGTAGGCTCTTTAGTTCGTCACGGAACTTCTTGTTTTGTAATGTTTTGTAGTTATCACCTCTAATTAAAATGGTAATATCATCTGCATATAGTACAGTCTTCACACATTCATTATCTAAAATGTCAGGCAAGTTATTGACATACAGTAGAAAGAGATATGGGCCTAACACAGAGCCCTGTGGTATGCCATGTTTTATTGTTGTGAGTTTTGAAATGTGAGATACTTTCACATTACTAGAATTTTCATGTTGAATGTGGACACACTGACTACGATTGGTTAAGTATGAATCTAGCCATTTTGCTGGTATACCTCTTAGACCATAACTGTACAGTTTCTTTAGCAGCAACTTAGTATTTAGACAGTCGAACGCTTTTCATAGGTCTAGGAATATAGCTACGATTTCTTCATTATTGGCATCTACTATGGTCCTTGTTACTTTCGAGGCAGCATCAGTTGTGGACTTGTCTTTTTGAAATCCATACTGAGCTTGTGATAGAAGATGGTGTTTTGTTATCAAAGCTTTTTGTCTATCCAGATAAATAATTTCAAATATTTTTTTAAACTCTGAAGTAATCGTAATTGGTCTGTAGTTAGATATGTCACTTGCTGAGCCTGATTTATGAATTGGGACAACTTTACATTTGTTTAGATCTGATGGGAATTCTCCTTGAGAGAAAGAGCTATTTATTATGTGCGATACAGGTGCGAGAATGTAGTGTTCACATAATTTTAGTATACTGCTAGGTATACCATCCATTCCACTCGAGGATTTATTTTTCAGGGAATCAATTACCCTTTTCACCTCGCTTTCATTTGTTCGAAGTAAAAATAATGTATGCGTATTTAAAGTAATTGGATATATTAAATTTTCAGGTTGATTTCTTTTTCCTACGTTAATTAATTTTTCCACTACAGTAATAAAATAGCAGTTAAAGATTTCACAAATATCTACCGGATCGCTTAATGTTGTATTGTCTTGCTTACGTTTTATGTTTGATTTGCTGTAATTTAAATCTATATTTCAGATGTTGTTAATTATTTTCCACGAAGTTTTACTAATGTTGTTGGAGGATTTGATTTTCTGATCATGCTTCCTTTTCCCTATCTACTAGTTTTTTTAATTTGGCTCTCTGGACTGTGATTAATGAAGAGAGGTGTGCTGATTTGTATGTTCTGTTTAGATGAATTAATGAGTGTATATTTGTTTGTAGCTCTCTAATTTTCTTAGTTATCCAGTTATTGTAACTTTCTAGATTGTATTTTATTTTCACTTACTAATACGAAAAATTGTGTTATAATGAAGACTGAATAATAACATAAATTGTACCCATTTGTTGTTAGCATGCTTTGCTTCATAACCTCTTTCCCAATTTGTACATTTGAGAACATTTCGAAAAGATAAAATTCCATCTTGAGTTATGTTCCTTCTGTTCACAAATCTGCACATGCCACTTGGGGTTATTTTCTCAGCTAGACCAATATTACCTATAAACATTTGACCATGGTGGTCAGAAATACCATCATCATAGTTCTCTGCCACACACTTGTCTAAAGGAAAATCTGTAATAATATTATCAATGCATGCTGCTGAATGTGCTGTAATTCTAGTAGGCTCATGAATAAGTGGTACCATGCTAAATGAACTTACAAATTGTTTAAAATATTGAACATGTTTATCATTTTTATCAAGAAGGTCTATATTGAAATCACCACATATGACATAGTTTTGGTTAATTCTGTAGGCTATATATGAGGGAAAATTTCAAAAAAGTTATTTATATCACCACTAAGTGATCTGTAGATTCCAAATATATTAAGTAAAATTCCTTCAGATTTAAACTGAACTGCAGATAATTCACAGTCTTTTGTTTTTGATAAAATTTTTACTGATCCTAATTTTGTATTTTTTGTAGTGTCTTTTGTTAAAATAGCAACACCACCTGATTTTGTTTCTGTTGTGAAAAATTCAGCAACTACTTTGTATCCAAAATAATTTATAGACTGAATTTCCTGTTGATTCAGCCCATTCTCAGTCATGACAAAAACATCGGGTTGCTTATTATTAATATATGATTCAATTAGGTTTCTCTTATTTGATGCATACTGTATGTTTTGGTGAATAATTTTTACCTGGAAGTCTTTATATTTATTAGTGGTTTCTAGAATTGGTTGGCACTGCTCTATTTTAATCCTATCAGTGCCTTCCATCAGTTAAAATTACAAGGAAGAGGAATTATTGTTTTTTAAAGAGTGAAACCTTGATTAATAGAACAGATATCCTTTGCAAAGGCATACTTCCCTGAGTTATTCATGTGCATACCATGTCTTGTAAAATGATGTCTATCTAAACTGTTTACATCCAACATTTTAATATTTTTGAAGTGACTACAAATCCTAGTCAATCGATTGTTTGTTTTTTCAATCTCCTTATTTACACATGAGAACCCTGGAAGATCATGCCTAAGCGGTAGATTTTCCACTAGGACATTTGTCGTATTTAATTGGGCAAGAGTGGGTTTTATACCTCTAATTGCAGTATCTGCATCATTCCTTGATACATCGTTGGAACCAGTGCACAGGATTACACAGTCTTCCTTGGAGAAACTAGCACAATGTTCACGTAAACTCGAAGTTACAACAGATGTAGGTGCACCTGGATACACATTACCTTCTACAGCCTTCCCACCACAATTTTCTTGAATTTTTGCAGCAAATCCTCTTCCGTGACTGTCACTGTAGATCCGGACTGTAGGCTTGCCAGCTCTCCTGTACACTCTCTTATGTTGAGGCCTAACACTTCTACATGACCGCGTTGTCGCAGCCCTTAAACTAAGGAAAATTATAAAGGCCAAACACTAGAAGAATCGGTACCAACTTTATGTAGACAATTGAGCTAAATTAGATGCCGGTGCATTACAATGTGTTTAAACAGTTGCTGAAATAAGTTTCATTGCGTTTGGATCGTTAAATCGCGAGAAAAGTCTATTTAAATGTTGCAACTTCGCTCGGCCGCCATGTTCATTTTGTAGTTAACGGGTATTTTAAAGTAACATAGGTGAACTTCTAGTGATACCCTTCATCACCGAACAAAATTTCAGGGTGATATCGGTAATAGTTTCGGAGATATGAAATGCCGGTAAAATATTTCGCACAGCCGCCATACTGCATTGGTGTGACGTATTAAAATGTTAAGGGCACGACCGGAATTGGTCAAAAGAGTACTATGACCCTACCGAGTTTCATTGAAATCGCTCCAGCCGTTCAGACGTTATAAGGGACACACACACAGACACATATATGCACGCACACACACACACACACACACTGACAGACAAAAGGTGATCTCATAAGCCTATTTTTTTTCATAAAATGAATATAGGATAAAATGAAGGATTTCCCATCCCTCGACATCTTGTTTCCATTCATGAAATTTATGCAAGTAGTGTCCTGAAAATCATGATCATAATTCAATCATCACGCTGCTATCCATCATAAATCGTGTATAATCCTGATATGTTACGTTGTTTCCAATCTCGATCATAAATATTTATAATCGATAATCCGTAATTAAATACAAAAAATCAGTTAACTCAAATTTGGATTGTCGAATCAAATGCATCGTAGACTATGCTACTCCAAAATGTGATCTTTCAATCGCCTGGTTCACAAGTCGAATCAACTTCATCATTCGTTGTCAATAATAATAATTATATCATAATACACAATTATTAATAATTAACTCAATTCCATGACTAACTACAAGCTAACAATTAATCTTCTATCACCCATTCTACTGAGGTTTTATAAGTATCGAGCTCACCAACTGGTAGATTACTAAAGACTTGGACGTATCCCATCATTCGTGTGGAATACTAGATTTCAGGAACTGGTGACGCTGCGTCCATCTTCCTCCAGATCCATATTATCTTCGTTCCTGGGCTGTGGAATATTCCTCGTGAAACCCCCTTCCCAGTCCCTCCAGCAATCGAATCATCGTTCTTCCGTCCATCTTCCTCCATATTGGCGGCATGTTGTTCAAGTCCCTCGGGGTTGTGTCAAGGCATCTCGACAATCATGTTACTCCATCGAGTTCCCTCACATAAAGTTTCTAGACCATCATTCTTCCTCCAAACTGGTCCACTTCAAAGTACGTAGGCACCTCAACGACACAGGTTGGAAATGTTGGTAACTCAACATCATTGCTATTAACCCAACATCTAACGTCACGTCATCAGTCGAGGTGTTAGCGCGGCGCTCACGCTAAAGATCAAGACGTGTCCGTCCCTCTCACGGATAACTATCGCAAGTTTCCGCGCTAAATAGTTTCTGTTTGTATTCGTTTATTGCCTTATGGTACATTTTAATTTATTTTTTATAAAATTTGGCTACGATCCATAAATATAGTAAATCAAATTGGTTTTTTATACACATAAACGAAGAATGTCGTAGAAAACAATGAATATTATTTTAAACGTATGGGAACTATTCACATGATATAAAACAAAGTAACACGCAAAACAATATATTGGATGCCCATGAGGAAAATAAATAATTAGATTATTATAAACTTTATTTTCTGAATATCGCCTTTGCTATCGTGCTGCTTTATTCACAAATACCAGTCTAGTTCCTTCCGAAGCCAGCGCGGAAGACGTTGCCAGCATTGTTCAATTCATATTATATTATAAACGGTCTGTTAGATGGCACCACTTGTCATCTGAACTAAAGAAACGCAAGTGGTGGCTCGAGACAATCTGTTGTTAGCGCAGCGCTACCCCCATCGACCGATCTTGGGTTAACACAATGTTACGATCCGCTTTAATACAGTAGCATGCTATTGCTTTCGCCACTGTTATATCTTTCGCTTCGAGCTGTGTATTGGAATTGAAAAATGCTTAACTTCACATAAATTACTATTATTAATATTTTCACAGGTCTTGCAATGGCTGGCTCTAGTTCACAGCTGAGTGCTTTGCCTAACCTTCGAGTAAAATGTTATTACAACAAGTCGTATCAAACCCTGAATTTTAGGCTTTGTTTTAGTGGTAGATGTTTTGCTCAATAGGTCTAAATAAATGCCCAAATGTCTCTTGCTTATATAGCATACAAAATAGTTCTTCAGAAAAGGTGCACCAAATTTACTGGTATTCGTATTGTTAGCATGGGCAGGGAAAGGGGCTGATAACCTTGAAGTCCCAAGCCAGTAAGGTGAATATACAATAACAACCTTAATTGTAGTCCATTAGAACACATGACAAAGTAAAAGCACTTTTAGTAATACTGATCATATCTGTTATATCCATTTGAATTCTCACGAATATGCATAACATAATGTAGCACACGCAGTAGACTTCACGACGTGGGCCCAACAACTACTTGTGTGTAACACATAAGGACATCAAGAATCGGAGGACACTCAAGTAAGTTTGATATCTCTATTAATGAAGCATGTAAGATTCAAATATACCCACGACATAAAATGCGTCTCTTTGTTTGTCAAAACCACTAGAGCAAATGGCTTCAAAATTCGTTTGTGAGTAGAGGGTACCCCTGAAATCAAACTAGGCTTACATTTACTTATTCAATACTAAGAACACAATAGAAAGCCTCATCCTTGCCTCCTCTCCGACCCCCCAACAGTAAGCAATTGAGTAATCTGTATCCATGGCTTGACAAAGCAAGCCCAGATGTGAAGTTGTGCTTGGTGACTCATTGCTACCGCTAGTTTGAGAATATCACGAAGTAAGTAGAAAGCCTTCGTGACGTGAATGTCTCAACACAGACCTAATGTAAATGTCTCAATCAATCAAGCATACAAGAAGTGGCACGATATCGATCATTCACTTTGCACAAACTGTTGAATGAATCTATACGCACGCTACTTAAATTCAGTCCCCGGCCAGGGGTAGGGATGTTCGATTCTCTTTAGAAACTCTTTTATGTTTATCGATGTCTGATTCAATTGGTATTTCTCGACAATGAGTATTCTAAATTTAGTTTCTTCTTGTTTAGTATGTTCTTCATTTTTCAAGGCATATCGAGTTAGTGTTATGACCTCCACTGTTACGTATAGGGGGCAGGTTTGTATGTCTGTGGAATTTGGGAAAATGCCTTACTGACCGAATTAAGAGAACACAAAGTTCTCCTCTTTCTGTTGGGTTTTGAGAATATCATGTCCATCACCGGTTCCTGGTCTATGCGCTTTCTTCTAGGTTTACACCACTGCTGCTCAAGAGATGTGCAGGACATTTTGGCAGGAATATCAGTGACTGAAGTGCAGCATAGATGGTTTATGAGATAAAACAATCCCATTAGATGAATGCACTTCCCTACTCTGAAATTTAAAAAAGTGCGTTAATATTAAATGCCTTCCCAGACAGCCAATTCGTATTAAATTGGAAATATTTATGACAAAACTTACCCAGCTTTGCATGAACAGTATGATCTAATAATTTTAAACTCTCCATTCGCTCCACAGCCTTGAAAATAAAGTAGTCTTGGAGGGTTATTTTTCCTCTGTCTAGCAAAACAGACAGCCTTAACAGTTGTTAGATGACCTAGATAGGCACAAAAAACATCCCCCACCATCCCCCACGTATTTTGTAGCAGAGTTCAAACTAAACGTTTTTAGGTGCACTAATAACTTGGTCCATGTCAGCTCCTTTATAAATGAAGTTTCAATTTCGCACAATGAAACTGACATATCTGCGAACACTGCTCCGTAGCTATAAAAACATAACGTACCGGTAAGTTCATGCATTGAAGTATCCACCTCTCATCAGAACGCCTGTATTGCAGTTATATTTTATACAAATTACGATAATATATAAGTACTAGCGGACCGGTGCGAGAAGTCTCGCATAATGGGTTGTGTGCGCCCCATATTATGTACAGATCACCCGCCTGGCTCTAGTGCCATGCGGGCTGTACGCACCACAGTTCTGCCGGGGGATATCGTCTTCTTTGCGCCACATGTGTACAAACTACCCACCCGGTATTAGTGCTATGCGGGCTGTACGCGACACAGTACTGCCAGGGGCTATAGTCTTGTTTATTTGGTTTTCCTGTACTATTGAGATGATTTGGAAGATCACAACCACACCTTCTAAGTCCCTCTGGTTTGGGATCTTGAGTTTTGTGAAACATACACCTTAGCGTATTATATAACTAGCAACCCGACCCGGCTTCGCCCGGGAGAATGCATTACGTGATAAGCGCTTTTATTTTCTCCACTGTCAATGAACAACGACCAATATCCGTTTTACGTCTCGGCATGATGGGTTAGAATCACTGACTGGATTATTAGTTATATTATCATGGAGATGCATGTGCAACAAATTCTTGTCAGACGTAATTTAAGAATGGTGACGTGCATGAAACACAAATCCCACTTCCGTCCAATCTTAACTTGACTGTGAATTTTGCGGAACGAAAAGTTCACAGATGAAATGAAGAAAACCTGAGTTGCACTTCCAGGGAAACTCCAAACACAACCACCCTTCTCAGAAGTCTTAACTCAACACGACTCAACGGATTGCTGCTGGCTGTATCTGGGGCAATAGGTTCGCCCGCTAGCTAGGCTGTAACAGGGATGATAGATTCGCCCTTAGATAGCTAGTAAAACTGTTGCCTCAGTATTTGAATGAACATGGTTGGAAGAAATTAAAACGTAAAAAACTGATAGTGGGCGATGTATTGAAGGAAGACATATGCTCTCCCGGACTTTTTTTGTAGAACTTTTCATGCTGAACAATTCTTACACTCATAGTATTTAGATATTTTTAACAGTTTGCCCAGCGTAAGCATACAAAGCACTCGGACGCCGGTTTTTTTTACTTTTCCACCTAAATCGTTACTGATCGGCTTCCTTTGATCACAAATAAATTATTTTCGACAGAAATCATCCTCGAGATATCCTTTACATAATGGTGAAAACCGCATGAAAATCCATCCAGTGGTTCTCGAGTTTACCCGTAACATCCATGAATCGGGGACTTTGTTTTATACTAAGTAGAGATTATACGCCAATCAGTATAATTTAATATAATATAATCCTCCTTCCGTCCAATCTAAATTGACTGTGAATTTTGCGGAACGAAAAGTTCGCAGGCAAAATGAGAGTTGCACTTCCAGGGAATGGCGAGGTGAATGAAACTCAAATCCCCCTTCCGTCCAATCTTAACTTGACTGTATTTCACAGGCGAAATTAAGAAAACCCGAGTTACACTTCCAGGGAAACTCCAAACACAACCACCCTTCTCAGGAGTATTAACTCAACACGACTGGACGGTTTGCTGCTGGCTTCTATCTGGGGCAATAGGTTCCCCCGCTAGCTAGGCTGTAACAGAGATGATAGACTCAACCTTAGCTAGCTCGTACTCTGTCGCCTCAGTAGTTGAATGGACATGTTTGGAAGAAATTAAAACGTAAAAACACTTATAGTGGGCGATGTATTGAAGTTAGGCATATGCTCTCGCGGACTTTTTTGTAGAACATTTCATGCTGAGTCTCCCACAAATCCAACCCCTCGTCCTCATCGTGGGAGATGGGCAACGTAATTAAGTAGGGGATTGCCTGTAGGGGTGAAGTACAGTGGGGACTTTGTGTGCCTCAAGACCGCTACGGTAGCTGTGAAGGCCCTACAGGAACCCTGAAGAAATTTCGGCTAACGGGGCTCTGGTGAAACAACTGCTGCCTTGTAGTTTGGAGTTGGTTCTTCAAAGGCTAAGGGAAGAAACCCTGACAGAAAATCAGCCTGGTGCCTCAGGCTTAAGGTGGCAGCCCCTCCAAGGCACTCGGAGGCAGTGGGTTAATCACTCGCTCCTGTTAAATAAACTGATTACGGAAACTGAAGCGAAATTACAAAACCGGACGGATAACCTGATGACGACTTTTGGCATGAAGAGGACTACGAAAATCGGTTTCTGGAATGTGAGGACCTTGATGGAGAAAACCAGACTGAAACAAGTGACACGGGAGATGAAGAACTAGGGGCTGGATATCCTAGGATTGAGTGAAGTGAGGTGGCCAGGATTTGGTGAAATACAGACAACAGATGGAATTACATTTCTCTATTCTGGGGGCGATGATGAAGCACACAGGGATGGAGTGGGGTTGCTGCTCAACAGAAATGCAAAGAGAAGCCTTATGGAGTGGAAGCCAATTTCTTGTAGGCTCATGTTTGCTAGGTTCAAGACAATGATCAGGAATGTGATCATCATCCAATGCTATGCACCTACAGAACAATCGGAGCCAGAGAAGAAGGAAGAATTCTACCAAATGCTGCGAGATGTCACAAGACAAACAAGTAAGAAGGACATTCTCATTGTTAAGGGAGACTTCAACGCGAAGGTGGGCTCAAACAATGAGGGGTTGGAGCAGATCATGGGTAAACATGGCCTTGGTGAGATGAATGACAATGGGGAGAAATTTACGGAATATTGCGCCAGTCAGGATTTGGTGATGGGTGGCACGGTATTTCCTCATAGGCGGTGCCACAAGGTCACCTGGGTGTCTCCTGATCAAGTCACAGGAAATCAAATTGATCACATCGCGGTGAGCAGGAGGTTCAGAAGAAGCTTGGAAGATGTTAGGAACAAGAGAGGAGCGGACGTTGGTAGTGACCATCATCTTGTGGTTGCCAACTTCCGCATGAAGATCTTCGCAGTCCGCCGAAAGTTTAATACTCGGCACAACATGTTTGACGTGGGCAAGCTTAAGAACCAGCAGAGAATGGACCAATTTAAACTGGAGCTCAGAAATAAATTCCAGGCGTTGGACTCCGAGACAGAGAAGGACGTGGAGACTGTGTGGAGCGAGGTAAAGAATATCTTCGTGGAAACCAGTGAGATACAAGAACTACCTGCGGAAAGAATGGATATCCGATCAGACCTGGGACAAGATAAATTATAGGAAGGAGATTAAGGCCAAGCTCAACACCAACAAGACTAGGCAGCAGAAGGCTCTCAAACAAGCAAGGTATTCAACAGCAAACAGGGAGGTAAAGAGGAGTGTACGGAAGGATCATAGGAGGTGGATTGATGAGCAGACGGGGAAAGCAGAAGAAGCGGCAAGAAGGGGGACGTTAAAGAGCTCTATGGCATCACAAAGATGCTTTCGAAGAAAGGTTTTAATAAAACTAGGCCTGTGAAGAGCAAGACGGGCGAGATCCTCACGACGTGTAAACAGCAGCTGACAACATGGAGAGAACACTTTGCGGAGGTTCTAAATAGAGATAGAGGACCAGAAAGTAAGCAGCGAGGAGAAGATGAAGAGGAAGCAGAAAGTGACCCAAGCATCAGCCTCGACTCCCCAACTCGGGGCGAAATGCGGACAGCGTTGAAGCAGATGAAATGCGGGAAGGCACCAGGTCTGGATAATATCCCATCGGAAGTACTGAAAGCAGACCTGGATATTACGATCGATCTGCTGCACCCGCTGTTGGAGAAGATCTGGAAGGAGGAGAAAATACCAACCGACTGGAAGAAGGGGTTGATAGTCAAGTTGCCGAAGAAAGGGGACACCATAAACTGTAACAACTGGAGGGGTATCACCTTGCTGTCCATTCCAAGCAAAGTGCTGGCGAGAGTCATCCTGAATCGTATAAAAGACTGCGTAGAAAAAAGGCTTCGGAAGGAACAGGCTGGATTTCGACAACATCGCAGCTGTGTGGATCTCATCAACACCCTCCGAATCATCCTGGAGCAGAGTGTGGAGTGGCGGAATACCCTTTACCTCACATTTGTTGACTTCGAGAAAGCCTTCGACTCTGTAAATCAAAGAATCATGTGGAAGACCCTCGAGGAATATAAAATTCCAACAAAGATCATCAGAATCATGGAAGAGATGTACGAAGGGTATGAGTGCCAGGTTCTTCACGAAGGCAAATTAACAGAAAAGATAAAGGTCAGTTCCGGAGTGAGACAGGGGTGTGTCCTTTCCCCCACTCTGTTCCTGTTGGTCCTGGATAGTGTGATGAAGAAGGTAATGGGAGGACGGAAGAGGGGTATTCAATGGGGTATAAATGACTGGCTTGAAGATCTGGATTTCGCAAACGACATTTGTCTTATGGAACAACGGTACCGAGACATAGAAGATAAGCTGGGGAGGTTGCAGAGAGAAGCAGAACGTGCAGGACTGATGATCAACACCAACAAGTCCAAAGAGATGAGGATAAATTCTGACATCACGACTAGTTTGACAGTCAACGGAAAGGACATTGAGCGAGTTGAGTCCTTCCTCTACCTTGGAAGTATAGTCACAAATGATGGGGCAGCAGAGGAAGATGTTCGAAGCCGTATCAGGAAGGCAAATGGTGCCTTTGTCCAGCTCTACCCCATCTGGAGAAATAGAAACATTTCCAGGAAGACCAAGCTCCGCCTTTTCAATAGCAACGTAAAGTCGATTCTTCTCTACGGCTGTGAAACATGGAAAGTCACAAAACCGATCAACAACCAGCTACATGTGTTCATTAACAGATGTCTGCGTCGCATCATGAATGTGAAGTGGCCGGACATAATCTCAAATGAAGATCTTTGGACCATCATCAATCAACAACCGATTAGCATCCAGATCAAGGAGAGGAAATGGCGCTGGATTGGTCACCCACTAAGGAAGCCGGACGGAGCTATTGAGTGGGCGGCGCTAGACTGGAATCCTCAAGGCGCCAGGAAGCGAGGTCGACCTAAGAAGACCTGGAAGAGGACGATCGAAAATGAAATTGCAGAGGTTGACAAGAACTGGAGTCAAGTGAAGAGAATGGCCAGGAACCGTACTGGGTGGAGAAATTTCGCCAAGGCCCTATGCTCCGGAAGGAGCGGCAGGAATTAAGTAAGTAAGTAAGTATTTCATGCTGAACAATTCTTACACTCATAGTATTGAGATATTTTTGACGGTTTGCCCAGCGTAAGCTTAAAAAGCACTCGGCGCCAGTTTTTTTTCGACTTTTCCACTGAAATCGTTACTGCTCGGCTTCATTTGATCATAAATAAATAATTTTCTACAGAAATAATCCTCGAGATATCCTTTACGGAATGGTGGAAACCGCATCAAAATTCATCCAGTTGTTCTCGAGTTTACCCGTAACAAACACAAATCGGGGACTTTGTTTTATGCTAAGTAGAGATAAGATTGGCAACCACAGATCTTAAACACGTCAACTTGGTATATAAACTGGCACATGACAACGTGTCTCCATTCGTATATCGCCCACATCACCACCTGCGCGATCTGTGAGACACCTACGGAACCTTAAGGCCACGCCACAAGTCGAGTGGCCAATTGTCTAATGTTGAAAACACTTTTCTCAGCATACAGTCTCACAGTCGGATATAATCTATCGTTCTTCAACATTATGCACAGTATGTGATTCTGCACTATCTGAAAACTTTTTAGTACATTTTCACAGTCACTTCCCCAGCCAAGAATACCATATGCAAGAACTGACTGGACTAGATGCCTCTTATTAATTTGTAATTGCAATATGTTTTAAGTTGTGAAATATATAGATTGTTCTTCATGTTTACTTGTAAAGTGTTTGCATTGGTTCTTCCATTTCATGTCACTATCTATAAATAAATAGATAAATAGGGCAACACAGAATGTAGAACAAAGTCGAAGAACTGACAAAAAGAACGAAGATAGGCCCTACCATAAAGCATTTCTGCCGTATGTACAGGGGTTGTCAGATCGAATCACCAGGTTGCCAAGGAAACACAATATGACAACGGTGATGTATCCAATCAAGAAGCTGACGTAAGTGGTGCGTAAATCAACCGAGATAAAGCAGACAAACCAGAATGCAGGATTTTACAAAGTGCCTTGCTCCTGTTGACAGGTTTACAAAGGGCAAACATAAAGACGCGTTTCCATTAGAATTTCAGAGCGCATTCGAGACACAAAACAGATGACCTACAGATCTGCAATAGCTGAACATTCTGACATCACAAGAAACACCATCGAATTTGATAAGGCTGAAACCGTTGCAAAATTTCCCGGATATCAAAACTGGTTGATTATAGAGGCAATAGAGGTCGTGACGCATCCCAATAATTTCAATCGCGAATATGGTTTCAAACTTAGTAACACTTGGAAAAATTCTCCCAGCGTGCGACTGGCAGGGGTGCGGACCAATCAGGGAGCAGCGTGAGGGCAATGCCGGGCAAGCAGGCTCGTCTGGCTGGCAATAACCGCCAGTTTGAGTACGGACACTAACTCGTACCTACCCATGATTAAGGTTCCTGCAATGACAGAGGAAACGTCGGGAAACTATCACCGATACACGACGCGGCTCCATCCTGTATGACTAGAAGATAAACTAGACACCGGCCGCGAAAGTCTACGATCTAGATATGTACGCCTCTACGGGGAGAAAACTCACTCCTACAGCAGGAAATTGGACATACTACGCCAGAAACGGTCGAGCTCGCTGAGCTCACTTGTTTTTTTGAAACGCTGCAGAAAAATATGGCATTTCATCTACGTTTACCAAGGTAAAACATCATATTTCTACGCCTGCAGCGAGGAGAAATTTACTCCAAACTGAAAGTGCCCTATCACGTGAACGAGTCCGGAACTGCCGGCGTGAGCTAGATATTATATGACATAAACTTCAAGCTATTTCTACGACTGTCTCCTGACGATAGGACGATGTTGGATAACATAACCGCAAGGCAAGCAGATACCATATTACAGAAAACAATGGCTACACATATAAATAAATTTGACTAGCTGAAACCCCCTCCAACTTATGCACTAGCTACAAAGCGATTAGTGATCAATATGTCATCCCTGCTACTGAACGAGCCAACTAAGAACCTGTTATCCAAAGGACTAAATTATGCAATCACGCTGAGACGTCCTCCTACGGATGATATTATCTGCGGGGTAGAAGCTTCTATCCGACATCTACCAGCCTCAGAGGCAAAAGAAATTAGAGCAAAGGCCTCTCAGATCATCAAACATGCCAGGCCCGTTTCAAGCAACATCAGCAGAAAAAAACGTCATGCCCTCAAAGAGCTACGAAGTAATGAAGGAATTACGATTTTACCCGCAGACAAAGGGAATGCTACGGTTGTATTTGACACCCAAGACTACGTGGATAAAGTTCACAGTCTCCTGTCAGACCCAGCAGACTGACAAAAAGAACGAAGATAGCCTCTACCATAAAGCCTTTCTGCCGTATGTACAGGGGATATCAGATCGTATCTCCAGGTTGCTAAGGAAACACAATATGACAAAGGTGATGTATCGAATAATAGTACATTATGCAACGAGCCTATAATGGCTATAATTAAGACACGAGTATTTTTTATAAAACGAGCGTATGCGAGTTTTATAATTTCCATACGAGTGTCTTAATTACCATTATAGGCGAGTTGCATACGACTGTTTATGTTCGACGATAATTATAACTTTATTATATGTTTTAACATAAATATTCATAAATATCTGTTGAGAGTCAGCTACTGGAATTTTGTGATCGCAGAGCGAGCGTTGGGTGTTATAGCTTCGTCTTTCAAGAGCTTTGAACGGCCGACGCATGCGCTCTGCCATATGCAGCCATATGTTTACATCAGCCGTCCCTCAGTAATATTGTCACCGCAGTCATTTGAAGACAATGCGCTGTGTAGAAATTAGTGTTAGTGATTTTAAGGTACTGTGCTATTTCTTGTCTCATATTCGCCAGTTTATTTACGCGAACTTATGGACGGTGGGTATTCCATGTCGGTAATTTATTATAGTTCGATGTTGTGTTTATGTCCGACATGTTGGATTTTGAGCGCATGCGCGAAATTTTCGTTACCTGATTGGTCAATGAACGAGCTCTGATTGGCTGGAGAAACTGTATCGTAATGAAGAACGGTGTTATAATGACCATCATTATGATACAGTTTTCAAACACATAATAGTGAGGGTCGAACATAAACAAGCTTATGCAAGTGGTGCGTAAATCAACCGAGATCAAGCAACCAAACTAGGACGCAGGAGTTTGCAAAGTACCTTGCCCCTGTGGACAGCTTTACATAGGGCAAGCAAAAAGACTCCTTTCCATTTCAATTTCAGAGCACATTGGAGACACAAAACAGTTGAACTACAGATCTGCAATAGCTGAACATGCTGACGTCACGAGACACGCTATCGAATTTGATAAGGCCGAAAATTTGCTAAAATTCCTGGATATCACAGATCGTGAAGCATCCCAATAATTTCAATCACGAATATGGTTTCAAACTTAGCAACACTCGAAAGTTCTCCTAGCGTGTGACTGGCAGGGGTGCGGACCAATGAGAGAGCAGCGTGACGTCAATGCAGGGCAAGCAGGCCCCTCTGGCTGGCAATAACAGTCAGTTTGAGTACGGTCACTAACTCGTACTTACCCATGATTAAGGCTGTTGCAAAGACAGCCGAAACATCGGAGAACAATCACCGATACACGACGCAGCTCCATCCTGTAAGCCTAGAAGACAAAATATATCTATAAATAATAATCTCAGATACTTAACTGTATCCACTGTAGCCGTTTTAGGACCGTCACCGTATGATTACAGTTAAAAGTGTGTATTTTTAAATCATCCAAATCATCAACTGCTTTTAAACTGAATCTTACGAACTTTGATTTATTTACATTTAAAAATAGTTTGTTACCATCTAGCCATATCGTGAACATTTTCAATGCAGCAGTTGCAATTTGTTTTACATTTCCACATGTTCTACCTTCAACACAAACTACTGTGTCATCTGCGTATGATATGACATTAACATTTTCAATTTCATGTTAAATGATTCAATATCGTTGATAAAAACAAAAATAATAATGGACCCAGTACAGTTGACTTGCGGTATTCCTCTTTTCACTCTTAGAGGCAGACTTGTTCAATTTATTCTAAGGTATTGAATCCTTTCAGTCAAATAGCTTTCTATAATTTCAGTGCTATGCCTCTGATGCCATATCTCTCCATCTTCTGAAGGAGAATAGGGTGAGAAATGGTGTCAAAAGCCTTCTCCAAATCGAGAAATATGCCCAAGGTTTGTTTCATACTGTTCATATTTCATAAATTCGCCCAGTTAATTCCCCAATAGCATCAGGGCTGATGATATTTTTTAGCCTACTTGCAAAAATGAGGAAAAAGTAGACTTATGAGATCAATCCGGGAAAATGTGTGTCTGTCTGCCCTTCTGTCTGTCTTCGGTGTGTGTCTCCCCCTATCAATTCCTAAACGGCTGCAGCTATCGAAACCAAATTTGGTAACAGTAAAGACTTTTACCTGAATATCTCACGGCAATATTTAAAATGTCGTCAGTGCTACCAACTGCTGAAAATTCGCAATTGAAATTTGACCTGTGTGTTGCATATCTCAGGTAGTTGTACCAATATTTACATAAGACGTCCAAACACCACCCACGACAGAAATACGGAGTGATAAAAACACTGGCTGACCGCGCGAAAATAATTTGCGAATAGCAGTGCCTAAACCAAGAAATTAAACACCTCAACGAGGCCCTACGTTCCAATGGGTACAGCCAGAAATATATCCAGCGAGCACTCCAACCAAGACGTCCAACTACAAGGGTAATTGGAGACAAGCAATCCCTGGCTAGAGCTTTCCTTCCATATATAAAAAAGGTCACGGACAGAATAGTGAGGCTACTCGAGTCCCATGATATAAAGACCATATACAGGCCTACGCGAAAAATTAAGGGCATGTTTAGGTCCGCTAAAGATAAGTGACATCCTCATACCGCGGCAGGTGTTTATAAAATCCCGTGTGATTGTGGCCAAGTATATATTGGAACAACGAAATGAAGTATTGCCACTCGCCTCAAGGAGCATGAACGACACAGCCGGCTGGGACAAACGGATAAATCTACTGTTGCAGCACACTCGCTACTCGCAGGTCACGACATAAGATATGGAGACTCCGAAGTTCTGCCCACCACGGTGTCTTATTATGCCAGGCTACAAAGGGAGGCCATTGTAATCCTGAAGCATACTAACAGCTTCAATCTTAAGGAGGAAGCAGAACGTGTGAACAGAGCTTGGCTTCCAGTCCTTAATCCCCTCAAGCCTGCCCTCATTGACCGTCGTAGGCGAGAAGATGCAACAGAAGAGCAGCCCTGTCCTTGATGCATTACTTTTATGTGGTACGCCGTTGCTATGGTAGCCTCTATGTGTGGGTTGTTGACTATTTATATATCTTCTGTTTACTTGTTTTACCTCGCTTTATGTAACTTGTGAACATGCTGAACGCAGTCTTCAGCGAAACGTCAGGTCGACAAAATGTCCTTAGAACACGGCCTATAAGCCCGCGAAACAGAGATTTCTATTTTAACGCCGGTCGTGAAAGTCTGAATATTTACATCATTTGTAAATTTTCACACGTATAGTACCTGACATTCTACTATTGGAGTAACTAATATACCTCAGTGCTACCAACAGGATTCTAAGCTCTCTGATAGTTTCAATTTTAATTGCATTTAACTTCTATACTAACAAATGGTTTTTATTTCTCCAAAATTGGCACTATAATAGATCGTAATTTTTCAGATTAATTCTGAGAATCACGTACATGACATTGTTCCCAACGTGATTTTACGCGCACTGATAAATCCAATATCAAACAGCATGTAACGTCCATACTATCCATTAGACTTCAACCCAATTTTGTATGTGCATTCTATACCTTAATAGATGGAACTAAGAATATATTCAGAATCACCAAGTCTGCCAACTGTAGTAAGTTACTGTATTAGGCTACACTATTTCAGGTGTATTTCAAACTGCAGTAGCCTACTTAGAAATGTTAGTATTACCAACTTGATTTCGTCATTATTCTATATATAGAATGGCATGAATCTTAAATTTTAAGAAAAGTTGGCTCTTTAGTTCGTCACGGAACTACTTGTTATAGAGCCAAATTGCTTCGTTGATAGTAAATTGTGTTTCTTCGTAAACTGATAAATATGATTTTTATACATTTTTCAAATAATTTTGATACGATTTTCGTAAACGATATACAGTAGGTCGATAGTTCTTTAGTTCTGAAGGACTGCCTGCTTTATGTACAGGTTTTACAATTGTAATTTTTACTTGCTTTGGGACGTATCCAAGTGAAAGCGATTCGTTTATTATTGCTAGTAAAGGACTCGTTAACGAATTCAAATTCTGCTTAATAATTTGAGCTGAGATGCCATCTATTCCCATTGCTTCAGTGTCGCTTATTTCGTGTAGGTACCGTTCTTATGGAAATCCGCTTCAGTAATCGAAAAAAAACAGGAATATGTATTTCTGTTGATTTTCAAAGTGAAATCTGGGCTATTCTTAATAGTTTTTGACATGTCAGTAGTTGTGTTAATAAAATAATCAACTATAGTGAAGTCATCATCGTAAACATGATTTTGAGATCTTATGTTTGTTAATTTTTCTTTATGATTTATTCTTTGTGTTATTTCACTGACAACGTCCCATACATTTCTTCGATTATTAGAATTGGAATTTAATAATTGTTTATAGGGGTAAATTTTAGCCTTATTAAGCTTTTCGTTTTATTTATTTCTATACCTCTTATATTTCTCCTTCATGGCATTGTTCTCTTTATTTGTTACGGTATATATTCATGGACAACCTACCTCTGGTGTTGATGGACTTCATCAGCGCGTGCGTTAACCACACCTTTCTCTTTCGTTGCTTTAAATTTAATTGTATTGAAATTCTTTTATGCAATTTTGCATAGTTTGTACGAATTTAACTACATTAGAATCCAAGGGGTTGTTCCCTAATACCATTTCCCAAATGATATTGCTCAATTTATTTTTAAGCATCTCACTATCTAACATAATCTATGTTCACGTATGTTACGCTGAGCTGCTTCTAAGTCACGACCCTTTTTAAGATTTATACTAACCAATATTGGATAGTGATCTGTAATTCTGCTCTGAGATATTATTGGTAAGATGTTATCATCAGAAATACCGCTATGACTGTGAATGATCAATACAGGTTTTGCTCGTTGAAGGTTCTCTAGTAGTGCCATATATCAGCGATCTAAAATTAAGACCTCGCAGAAAGTTTAAATATTCATTAGAGTCATACTCATCAAATAGGTCTATGTTAGTGTCGCCTAGAATCAACTCAGTTTCTAGTGTACATTTCTGCTGGACATAATCGTGAAGATTATTTATAAATAGTTGTTTAACGTATTTTATGAACGGTAAATGCCGGTCAATGCAATTCTATTGTTCCCATAATTTACTTTGAGTCTAAGTAATTTGAAATCATTTTACTGCAAGTCGCAGTTTCTACCTCGTGGTCAATAAAATTCTTCACCATAAAAACAACTCCATCACATTTATTGAAGCATACTTCGTTATAATAATTATGTTTTATGGTTGGAATGCTTTCATATATTAAAGTTACCTAATTTTTGCGGCTTCGTTGGCGTAGTTGGTAGCATGCTGAACGGCTGTGCCCAAGATAGCGGGCTCAAACCCGGCCAAAGTCGTCGGATTTTTTAAGAGCGTTAACAATCCTTCGGTATGCCTTCCTTCGGAGGGGAAGTAAAGCCGGCGGTTCCATGTTATAGATTTATGGCATGTAAAAGACCCTTTCACAGACTAAACTTGTGTAAAGTTAAATTGTGTGGTTCTATTTCGTCGGAACGCTCTATCAAAGTTCCAACGTTCACCACTAGGTATCATTGATTTCTGGTGGCGAAAGTTGGAACTATTTGAAATTGAACGGAATTTGTAGGTCACCCTAAGGGTGTCCGCTGGAAGCAGCTGCAGACTCAGGCAAGCCGAACGTGTCCTCGGGCACTCTCGGCACTAAAAGCCATACGATAAATAAATAAAACCTAATTTCCAAGTTTCTGTGAGACTAACGACTTCAAATATATGGTCATATGCTTCTAACCCGGCAACTTAATTATTGTTATTTTTTGATTGACTTCTAATATTTGTGTGGAATATGCTTAAGTTATTTACCTTCTTAAATTTAAGTATTTGAGACACACATTGAGCAATACCTCTACCTTCTTCTGTATGAATTTGATATCATACAAAGATATCATTAAATAAATTCATACACAGAAATATTTGACAGGAAGAGGAAATTAACAATTAGTCAGTTGTTGAGCTCTGCAGGTATGGTATACTAATTATTGTATTGGAAGTTTCGTCAGAAGCGAAATGACGAACTAGCGGATAAGGTTTTCCAGCTGAGGGGTTGAAGGATGGGAGTAGTAAATGGGAGGGGTGGGTTAAGTGACTTTTGCCATGCGCTTGGAATTTCAAATAGCAAATGAGGCTGAAGTACGTACTAACGTATACGTCCTAAACTATTTAGAAGCTGATGTTATACTTGAAACTAAGTTAAAAGTTCAGAATGAATAATAAAATAAATTAATGAATTAAGTGACATTAATAAAAGATAGTGCGTATTTAATTAGTGATTTTAAATGAATTAAAAATTAAATTGAAAAGAAAATAAAGAATGTACTGGTTTTATTATAATATGAGATGAACTCCAGGAATTAAAACGTGTCAATTACTCATCTGGTTTCCTAATGAGCTGGTAACCCCTTCATTTTCGTCACTCGGACTTTTCTTCCGTCGGTGGTTCTTACAAAAATGACACCGTCTTGACTTCAAACGTTCTTTAATTGGAATCGAGACACAGCAGTCTCCAGAACAGCAAGTCCATTCGCGGTGAGGCCTTCTCTTATAATTGTCCTCGTTCCCTTGAGATGCCTTTACTTCTTGAAGAACTCACTCCTAGCTCTATATGAGGTAAACCTCACTATAATTGGTCGCGGCATGTTTGATGACTTCATTCCCACTCGGTGGCTCCTATCAATGTCATTCTTGTTGACATCTGCATTAATGTTCCTTGCAACTTGGAGCACAATGTCGTCCGTGCCCTCTGCATCATTCTTATTAATGCCAAATAGTCTGACATTGAGCCTACGTCCATACTGCTCTATTTCGTCCAGTCTCATTCATAGTCTGCTTCCTTTTACTCTGACCGCCCATTGCGAAAATTAAATTCTTAGGCGAAACTGTTGCACTTACGATAATTTTTATTTTTGCAAATAGTTCCTAGCCACTAGTTAACACTTTCAAAAGTAGTTTAACACAATAACCTGTAATTCACACCTCCTATTTTATTGTTATTCCTGGAGAGAACTCACTGAAGGGACACTCGCACTTCACCATCTACCCGATATTCCAATAATAATAATAATTAGCGTTAGGCCATCCTAAATCCACTCACTACCAATATTCTTCACACCATTCTTCCCGCTTGGAAAAAATATCTCTGTCAACATAGCTATCACAACAGATCAATCAATAATTACCTAATAATAATCCGGTAGTCATGACTTTCGATGAATTTGCAAAAATAAATAATCAACGGTAAACGGGGCTTCAAATCGAGTAAACTAAGCTATTGCACGCTTTTCTAAAAGTAGGGGGTCGGGAAATATATATTATAAAGTCAAATAAACTAGTAGTTTTGGGTTTATTGAGTAAATCAATGGTCTACAATAAAGGAGGCTTCATCCCGAGTAAAATGAGCCGTCACATGACTTCCTCCGATAATTGGTTCGCGAGATATCGGGTTAGCTACCGCCAGGATTCCAGCACTAGTCACGTGCGCGCGGTGGCCATAACACTAAGTAGAACCGGTTGTGTCTCACTACTACTAAAAATATAGCCTACTTTCCAATTTAAAAACTTTTTGGACAAATCTGAATTGGTCAATGGGAAAGGTGGCTTTACTCCGAGTAAAATGACACCACACACAAGTCTCTGGGACTAATGATTCGCGAGATATCGAGTTGTTTGAGAGAGAGAGAGGGTAGGGGGGAGGGGGTGGTACGAGGGTGGCTAAATAAGATGTTATTTAGGACCGCTACAATCTCTCTACTCTAGTGGCTAACGGAGCAGCACTTCCATAGGTTATTAGTAGTTTACATCAACAATGTATTAGCGGTGTTGTAGAGAAGTGCTGCCTAGCGGCCAGCGGAGCGGCGCTTCCGTACAGTAATACAAATGGAAAGCGTACATGCCTTGCCGTTGTTGTAGCCAAGCGCGGACTAGCGGTTCCCGTGATGTATTGGAAGTGAAAGACGAACATTCCTTACCTTTGATGCAGTGAATTGATCGGCTATTGGAACAGCACTTCTATAGAGCATTGGAAGTTTAAAGCGACCATGACTTAGCGTTGATGTTGAGATGTGTCGACTGGTGGGTATTGAAGTACGTGTGTTAACTGTAGACAATTGAAGGCTGAGTGAGGCAGCACCTCCATAACGTTGATTGATGAGTATGAGGTTAGTAGAGCTGAGCCAGCCTGCATACAAACCAGCGAGTAGACAAGATTATAATCTAAGCTGACGTAGCCTATGATGAGGAAGACTGACACCAGCAAGCAATAACGTGCTCAAACCATCTGGTTGCTGACTTAGACAATCACGAGAACGGCTCAGCATACTGGGAGCTTACAGTGAAGACATACATAGGTCTAATACATACTTAATTTGAAGTCTAAATACCGTGCTAATTTTACATTTTACACCAACTTAGAACAGGAACATGTATCTAAAACACATGCCTAAGTAGGAACACACGAATGACGTGAAAATTGAAACTTTACTAAATACTAGTAAACACAAACGGGCAAATACGAAAGTTAAGTACAACTCAGAGTATTTTTGCAAAAGCGAATAGGCCCACACGAATAATCCTTGACTCTTCGTTTATCATCTGTCAGATACTTTAGAGGCAATCCTTAATATTATGTCAAGGTTCCTAGCCAAGAGTAATTACACTTTTATAGTAACATGTAGCTAAATATTCAAAATATCAGGGTTTGCTCTTAAACCGGTTTAGGTTCATTCAAGCGCGTCAGCTGTTACGCCGGATTGAACAGAAATCATACCTACTTGTCAAATATTGTAAACATACACGCTATGATGTTAGTTGGAGTCATACTCGTATACGCAAATTAAACGTTATCTACAGGGTGTCACACAATTCACGCGCTACAAAGGAAATAATATACTGCGGATAGGCACATCACATTTCTGTGTGCACGTTACTATCAGAACCTGCATTCAAACCCTTAACTCTCCACAATTGAGAAAATAACGGCCATGGAATGTATTTCCTGCCTTGCATATTGCGAACTCGTAAGGAAATGTCACCGTATGGGTCTGAATGGATAGTCTAATGCAAGTTTCTATCACAGAGAGTGAGTAAATAATTTTCGAGCAAAGGTGGAAATTTCGGAATTTCTGTCGACATGCCTCAGGTATCGACTAAAATGGTGAAGAAATTCAGTATGTATCAAGAAATGATGTTTCGGCGTTTACAAGCACATTTCCCCCCCCCCCCCCTTATTCACACTCAAACGAGTAGTAAATTGTGTATGCTGTATAACTTTGTGTGATTTTCCGACATTTTCAAAACAATAAACACAGTGTGAAAACTGCAAATATACCTATCCAGACACAATCTGCTCATGTCCATCTGTTATATTATACGTTACATATATGTTCTATCCTGTTACAGATTTGTGTGGACTGCTCTCAATCATCTGAGGATGAGTCTAGCAGCGTTTAGTTTTCTGAGCTTCATTGTGCTGCAGCCAGCTTCAACGATCGTATTCCCTGATCTGAAGGAACATGATCCCAACAATACCAACGGTAATGCCTCACTACTCATCTCCACATTACTTGACAACAATGATAATAATATCAATAACACTTTAACGCTGTATATGGACAGATATAACTGCAGCTCTGTCTGCACAAAATTACTACACCTCATACACCAGCGATGTTACACTGGTGTACAATTGGTAAATAGTGAGGAAGAACTGAAGAAGACAACATTCTCCAAGAGTAACTCATATCTTCTCTTCATTCACCAGTGTTCTAGTGAAGTTGTTAACCAGAGTGTCGCCCATCTGAGTAAACTGAGTGGTTGGAACCCCCGTGGAAGGTTCCTCGTGTTGATTACCACTGCTATTGACAGCTGTGAGTCCTCTGTGTTTCAAGTAATGTGGCGATACAAGATACTGAATGTGTTGCTCGCAATATCCACCTTAACGACAGGAGTGAAAGAACAAATAAAGACATTCACCTACAATCCTTTTGGAAGGGGTGGTGTTATTGATGTCCATGATGTATCGAATGAAGCTATAAATACCACATACACTAGGAAACCCCTTAACGTACAAGGTAATGGTGTCAAGATTAGTACAGACACCAAGCGATATCTATTTAGTTATCCTAACGCAATGAATATAGCTGCATTTCTTTCTCGCATTAATGCAGTGCCACAATTCGTTGTAAATACAGAAGGAAATGAATACATTGCACTAAAGAAGGGTTTGCTTGATCTATCAATGATAACTTACGCTGTACATAATGAACGTGAGTTAATCCATCCCCACTTTTATGATAATATCGTGTTTCTGGTGCCAAAATCTGAACGCGTCCCTCAATATATGAACTTGTTCCTTCCGTTTGATGTTATGTGTTGGGTTTTCATAATCTGCAGCATTCCTTTATTAGCCGTGTCGTGGCATTTTATACAACACTGTAAAGGCACACATGTGAGTTTCTCCACCAATTTTCTCGTCACATTTTCCACATTTTTGTCAGTTTCTTTGCCAAATCTCCCGAGTATGTTGTCTGAGAGGCTGGTCGTTCTATTCTGGGTACTTTTCAGCCTCATAATAACTAGCCCGTTTCAAGGCACTCTAGCTAGTTTTCTGAGCGTCACTAAATATTACCCGGAGATCGAAACTTTCCAAGATCTTTACAAGTCTGGATTGAACATTGTGTATGCATATGGTTATATGAGCTACATTACTCCTTCACTGCAAATTAACTACCCACAGTTGGTCGAGAGCTTAATGGAACGTGAACGTAATAAAAGCGTAGTCCTGTACGAATATGATGTACTGCTCTATAGAAATGTGTGCGTCGTCACGAGTGGTTATCAGGCTGATACGTTTATTAGGAAGTTGCAAAACTCCAACAAGGATAGCAGTCTCATTCACATAATGAAGGAAAGGATTGAGGGACTATATTTTAGCTATGTAACTCCGATATATTCTCCGTATTACTCTGCTTTCTCTTCTACTGTTATGGATACATTAGAATTTGGACTATACGATAAATGGACGGAATGGCAATTTAAAAGTCTCAATCGGAGCCAACGTATTGAAGCGTCATGTAAGCAATCTTCAGGGCCTGAACAATACAAACTGGACCACCTGCAGACAGCTTTTTACTTGCTGTTTCTAGGATATGTGCTCAGTGTGGTCAGTTTGTTGGTGGAAGTCTCTAAAGCACTAATGCACACAATCACATTCAGAAATAGATATCTTCTGGTTTATTACTAAACAAAAATAACTTTCAGAGTTTCAATTACTTATATACTTGCAACTAGAGACTCCAAGGGCCATGGATATAGAAGAAGTGCCAGAGCATACAGTTTTACAAACTCATTCAGTAGATAATACAAGTGAAGTGGACATAAAGGGAAGTTAATTCAGTGAAGAAATAAATAACTTGTGCTGATCACCTAGGCATTCCTGAAGTTCAATTAACAACGGGACTTGCCATTTATTGTTACAATGCGAAATATCCAGAAGCTGAGATACGTCAGAATGTTTATGCCAATATTCAATGTATATTACGCAGTAATTAATATCAGAGTGCTTGTGTAAACATTATGGATGACGCTGTCAACAACCCACGCTCTGATGACGAGACATTGTACTGCATTAATTGTACGAAAGCTCCCCATAGCCAATTCAGTACAGTAAAGAAAGTGTAACTACCCTGAGTGACTGTGTCGATTGGTTTTCTCTGTTCGAAAGGAAAATAAACATTATTGCAATTCATGTTGACCGACTGAAAAGCTTTCTTTAATAGGAATAGGCGACATTGATAAATGGCTTCTATCACTTCAATTGTAGCGAAACTTCGCAACGAGGAACAAGGACGTTCAAAAAACGCAATTTACGAGAAATTGGAGGAGAATGCTGCTCTCCTAAATATCAAGGACATGAACTTAAATTCTTTAAGAAGTTAATTCATTTGCTTTGTGGGAAATGTGGGTCGAGCTTCATCTGCCGTAACTGATGACTTGTTTTACTCATGTAACGTACTAAAAACTTCCAGCAGATCCGATGAATTCTGGACCAATTTTGAAAAAGTTCTATGCGTATTGACGGGGAGTTATTGCTCCTACAGCGTCTGTTCATCGAGCAGGAAATAAGTTGATACGGACTGCTCCACGTTAAAGTGAAAATATTGACATGCTTTTATTATTACGATGGAGTATTTCAAGCAAGAGAAGAATACAATAATCCAGCGACTACAAAAACAATAATGGTATAGTTAGAACTTAAGGCATCTCTTGTCAAAGATAAAATGAACGTCGATGCAATTAATTTCTCCACCAATGTACACCTTCCAAAACACAATTTATGAGCATGACCAATTAATTCCTGCCTTAAACTAACAAACATACGATGATATTTGTAATTCTTCAGTCGGTCAACACTAATTTGCCCATTGACCGGGCGGGTACAAAGTGTGTAATACTGTATATTAATAACACTCCTGGAACAAACACTGTATTAGTTTATGATCACTATTATAAGAGGGCAATCTTAAGGATTACACGTTTCTCCCTTCAAGCGGTCATCATCAGATCCTGATCACTGTGTTGATGTTTACATTTATACACAATACAAATCCCAGTGCATTTAATTAGTGTTTAAATACGATTCGCAATTTGAATCTCGTTATCATGTAAGTTTGTTTTGTTTTAAGGGTTTGTGAATTACATATGAGGACTGGTATTCTGCACGTGTATACAATTTAGAATATTACAATGTAATAAATAAAAAGAAATAAAATTAGAGCATGCACTGACTTACCAACTAAGAACCCCTACAATAAGTCTCGCGGGGACACACTAGTGTAGCGAATTACTTTTAATGTTTAAGAAGACTAACTTCTGTTTTTTAGATTAGTGTTGCAGTAAACATTGCAAGAGTGTGCAATTCTATGTAACGAAGTGACGCAAATATGGGAGGAGAGATCTGTCAACCTCGGCTGAGCTGTGAAATGGGTGGCTAGACCCATGTACACGGATGAGATCTCATGTCACCTACCGTCAATTACAAATCAGATGAGTACCTATATCACCCTGAAATTGTGTACGATGATAAAGGACACAGCTAGATGTTCACGTAGGTAACTTTCAAAAACCTGTTAGGTACAAACATGGTGTCCAAACGAAGTTGACACATTTAAATAGACGTTTCTCCCGATTTAACTATCCCACGCAGTGTAACATGGTACAGCAAATGTTTTTACACATTTCAATGCAGTGACAACTAATTTAGTTCATTTGTTTATATAACCTCAAGATTGCTGTCCGAAATTTTAAAATTATGTTTTTATTTCTTGTGTCCTTATCGTGCTATCGAAATTAACGCTTGAAAATGAACCTACGCAACAATCATTAGCTACATAACTACATAACTCTATGGTCTACATATGCAAAATTCCAACTTGGAGACCATCCGAAACAGTTAGACGGTTTTCAATATCTAGTAATCTATTACAGCAATCAAACTGAAATGTGTGTTGATTGAGGCAATTAACATAAGTAGGGTATTTGAAAACAGGCTGTTCAGTTCTTCACGGAACTACTTGCTTTTAAATATGATTTAGGTAGATTTCATTAGAAAGCTAACTATTGCAATGGGTACCATGTTTCGACTTCCGGAAAATTTCGACATATCTTCGCGTTTCACATCCCCCAGACCCCAAAACCACCGTCAGTTCAAAAGTTTATATATAATTTATGTATATATGTATCTATCTATCTATCTATATATATATCAGTTTCTTGTGGACACGATAACTGCCGTAATTTTGCACCAATCACTTTGAATATTTTACCGAATATGTATACCTATAAAATCTCGGTCGAGTTCGTTAATGGGCAAAATCGGTCGAAGGGGGTGAAAATGGAGGGCTTTTTTCGAAAAAGTGAAATTTCGCTATAACTCTCTTAATACGTGAAATATCGAATCCATTCAAAGTTCATAATATGTGTCGGATAAGTGCCAAACATTTATGTCAAATACGTTTTTTGATAGCACCATCCATTGACCAAAGGGGTGGAAAAAAGTGGGTTTTTCGGGAAACATTAATCATATCTCTCTTAATAGGCACAATATCAAAACCGTACAAAATGGAAAATATGCCCCTAATAATTACCTAAAACGTTTGGCTTAAAGAATTTTTGATATGACCCACCATTACGCCAAGGGATGAGAAAAATGATTTCGGAATTTAAAAAAATGCCAAGTGCCATCAGAGGCTACCATAACAACGCTTTTAAATTGATAAGGGATGATCTATCAGAGTTTGCCAAGACAACGCCATTGACGAGATCACATTCATTTTTAGCCTACTTTTCACACTTTTCAAAAATGAGGAAAAAGTAGACTTATAAGATATATCCGGGAAAATGTGTCTGTCCTTCTGTCTGTCTGTCTGTCTGTCTGTCCTTCTGTCTCTCTGGCTGTGTGTGTGTGTGTGTGTGTGTGTGTCCCTATCAACTCCTAAACGGCTGCAGCAATCGAAACCAAATTTAGTATGAGTAAAGATATATACCGAATATCTCAGGTCCATATTTGAAAAAGATGCCAGTGCTACCAACTGCTAAAAAAACGCACTAGAAATTTTAGCTCCATGTTGGATATCTTGGAAGGTATACATGGGAGCTATTCTAAAATTGGCACACATGTAGATAATACTATTTCAGTTTAATTTCCAGGTGGCCATACATGACAGCGTTTCCAAAATAATTTTAAGCCTTCTGATAAATCCAATTTTTAAATGCATATAACTTCTACACTATCAATTGGATTTCAACCAAATTTTGTATGTAATATGTGTACATAAACATATATGACTGAGTGTACTCTTAAGTGCCACCAGGGCTGCCAACTGTTAATAATTGCTCTCTATTTTGTATCCAAATATATCAGAAAGTATGCAAGCCGACAGATTTAAACTATGCACACGTAAATTACCCGACATTTTACATTAATTTGGAGTAACTTATATACGTCAGTTCTACCAACATGATTCTAAGCCTGCTGATAGGTCCAATTTTTAAATACATGTAACTTCTATACCAACAAATGGATTTCATCCAAAATTGGCACAAAAATATATAATATTTCAGATTATTTCTGACCAGCACTCGCATGACATTGTTGCCAACATGCTTTTACGTGTACTAATAGATCCAATGTCTAAATCCATGTAACGTCCTTTGGATTTCAACCACATTTTTTATTCTGTACCTTAGGAGATGGAAGTAAGAATATATTCAGTCACCAGAGCTGCCAACTGTATTGCTCTATTAGGCTACATTATGCCTAGTATACCTTATTTCGAACTAATTAAGACATTTCGATATTACCCACTTAATTTCGTCATTATTCTAGATAGGTTCATATACTGTAGATTAATCTATGGCATGAATCTTAATTTTAAGAAAAGTAGGCTCTTTAGTTCGTCATGGAACTTCTTGTTCCATCTGACTATGAGGGAAGCGGCTAACTGGTAGCATGCTGAACTTCTGTGCCCAAGGTGCTGGCTCAAAGCCGGCCAAAGTCGCCGGATTTTCTAAGAGCGCTAAAAATCCGTCAGCATGCTTTCCTTCGGAGGGAAGTTTCAACGTTCGTTGCAAGTTGCTGGTTGCGGTGGCATCTAGCAGCCAAGTTCACAGTTAGGTGTCGTTGACGTTAGTATTTGGTACAAAATTAGGTACTACTACTTAAAATTGACCGTCTGCAGACCTTACCTGAATTACAGACTAATACAGTCATCACAAATAACACCGTTTATCAGTCAGATTCTACACACACCCAATGTACACGGGGTTACATGACCACCTTGTCGCAGCCCCTAAACTGAGGAACCAACCAACATCTCTGCGGGAGATAAAATTTTGCGTGAAGAAGTAACAGACTGTTAGATAGTTACACATTAGTTCCAAACCTTGCATAAGGACAGTGTGATCACAAGTATAAAAATTAACCCCAAATGACAAGAAGGTCATCCCCATAAGACAGTAAAATGTTAAAAGTAAGCATAGAAAGACGAAAAAATGTTAACTAACCTCCAATTGTAAAATACTTTCTCGCAATAAATGAGGTCTGATCCTCCTACGAAAACCTGCATATTTTGCCTATTATAGCCTATCCCCTAGTTTGCCTGGTGAAATCTACCTCCGCCTTCCGGCGTGCCGAGAGGATTTTTTTTTTTCAATTGCATATTTTGCATGTTTACTCCATTTCATGGAGTTTAACTTCGAAGCAACCCTTGAAAAAAAATCGAAAGTAAAATTGAACACGGCTATTCTAATAATAAGTGGTAAGTGTTTAATGCCTCCATCACCAACAGATTCTGATTAAGGGTGTGCTGTGTATCAGAAAGGAAAATACACTCCCGTTATGTGTCAATATTCATGAAGATTCTGCAGAAGTAGACTTGCCCCATTTCACCCTAAACCCTGGGAAGGCAAGATAAAGGTGCAGTATTATAGCACGGAAGGTTTGTGGTTTCATGGGATGGATCACCGAGGCCGTCTGCTTTTAATTAAGGCACTATAAACCATAATCCCTTCTGGACATTAATTCAATCATTAATTTGTTACGTTTGCAAGGGAATAATCAATACGAATTAAATATCAAACCAAACAGGAATTTCCACACTGTTTTCTAACACCAAACCATAAATTGACAATCCTTAATTTTGGGGTATTAACGATTTTTTTTTAAACAAAATCCATTTCAGGTGTCTCATTGCAAATTGAAGTCATATCTGTTCCAAAATAGCATGTAGTTAGTAAATAAGTTCAACCGGTCCCATGCGCACATGTCTTAGGATTGCTCTATATATTACTTGCAATTAAATATTAAATAGTAATTAACTATTCCAATATTCCTATGGCTCATATTAGCCGGTACCGGTTTACACGCCTGTCCAACAGATAACACCTGTTGTTTAAACATCACATCGTCTGAAGCTTTATATCTCAAGTGTAAAACTGTATACAACAGCTTAGGTTTTCATGGCCGGCGTTCATAGCTATGTACAAGTTGTCCGGGCTTGTAGGCATTATCAGTAAATTGCTGACGAACGGAAAGAGCAGACCCGTGATAAGTTTCGGTGACACGTCAGGAGTTGCGGCGCGAGACTGCGCTGGGCTGTCCCAGATTTTGGGCAACAAAGGACCTGTAAGAAGTCCAATTCACATAATGGGTTCAAATACAGTGTGGCCATGACTAGCCAAGCATAGTAGGGAGGAAGCAACAGGGACTTTGTTTTATATGAGAAGGAGGTTTTCGCTTGCCCGCTTGTCCGCGTTGCGTGCCTGTCTCTCGCCAGGCACTTAGCCGTAATGCGGCGCTGATTCATTGAGTATAGCAATGTGTACTTACCTAGTTCACAGCTGGTGCTGAAAATGTTCACCATTCACTGCTGCACATCACTGGCACCTCTTTATGAAATTGTCATTTACTCTCTGAAGTTCCTCAGCACAGATAGACTGTATTTCAGCTGTAATATAGTCTTTAAGCTAATTTATACTGTGAGAGTTTCTCGACTACTCTCTATTTTTAAGCTTCCCCCACAGATAAAAGTCGCATGGTGATAAGTCTGGGCTTCGTAGGAGCCACACGTGGCGACTGATAATCCTCGTACCGAAAATGCGACGCAGTTCTGTCATGGATGCTTCGGCGTGTGAGCAGTGGCAGAATCTTGTTGAAAAGAAGTTGACAATCGCTCTCCGTAAGTCAGTTCGTCAAAATTGGTCAAGGGTCACATTCACGTTCACTGTTAATTGTGCCCTCATAAAAATGAGCCCGATAATTCTGTGTCCATTAAGTGCACACCAGACCCCAATTTTCAGCCTATTTTCAGTTATGAAAATATAGGCTTATGAGATCACCTTTTGTCCATGTGTCTGTCTGTGTGTGCGCGTGTGTGTGATTCGTGTGTGTGTGTGTGTGTGTGTCCCTAATAACTTCTAAACAGCTGGAGAGGTTTCATTGAAACTCGGTAACTTCATAGCACTATTCCGGATGACCCCGACCGCGCCCTTCAAATTTTGTTACGCCTCACCAATCCAACATGGTGGCAGTGCGAAATATTTCACCAGCATTCAATATCTCCGAAACTATTACCAATATCACCCTGGATTTTTTACGGTAATAAAGAGAACTACTAGAAGTTTACCTATGTGACTTTTGAAAACCTGGTAACTATGAAACCAATATGGCGGCCAAGCGAATTTGCGACTTTTAAATAGAAGTTTCTCGCGAGTTAACCAAACAAATTCAATGAATCTTGGTACAGTAGGTATGTTTATAAGTAGGATATAAAGGGTGGTTCTGGCACAGGGGCTAATGGGCAAGATGGCCGCCAGTGCAACCAGCCCTATGTTATTCTTATGGAGGGGACAGTCAGAGCTGGCACAGGGGCTATTGGGCAAAATGGCCGCCACGCTCTGAGACCGTCAATGACGTCACAGAGAGAGGTCGGCCATGTAGTTGCCAAATGGAATATTTATTATTATTATTATTATTAGGTAATTATTAATTGATCATGTATAATCAAGACCAGCCTTATATTGTCCACCTCTTGGTGTAGTGGCTAGAATTCTTGGAGGTCATTCCTGAGGTTCGAATCCCGGCTCTGCCAAGAAATTTAATTTCTGGTCTCATGAGTGGAACGAGGTACACTCAGCCTTGTGAGGCAAAACTGACAGGATCTGGCTTTTGATTCATACCTCAACCATTCTGCCTAACCCAACTTCACCTAACCTAACCTAACCTAACCTAACTTCAAAGTCAGAGCAAATATGAGAGCAAATGTGAGAGCACACATAATAACCTAAGTTATAACCTAACCTAACTTCACCTAACCTAACCTCACCTAACCTATCCTAACCTAACCTAACGTAACCTACCTAATTAAAAATTGCAAGCGAAAAAAAATTAGCAAAAAGTGAGAGCAAATGTAAGAGCACAAATAATAAACTTAGTTATAACCTAACCACACCTAACCTAACCTAAACTAACTTAACCTAACCTAACCTAACCCAACTTAACCTAACCTAACCTAACCTAACTTCAAAGTGCAAGCAAAAAAAATAAGAGCAAAAATTGTAATGAAAAAATTAAGAGCAAATGTAAGAACACAAATAATAAACTTAGTTATAACCTACCCTAACCTAACCTAACCTAACCTAACCAAGCATTTCCTCACCTAATTTCACCTAACCTAACTTCAAAGTAATTGCAAATATAAGAGCAAAAAGTAACAGCAAAAAGTGAAATCAAATAGTGTTTGCAAGAAAGTAAGAGCAAATAAGAGAGCACAAATAATAAACTTAGTTATAACCTAACCTAACCTAACCTAACCCCAGAAACCTCATTTTAAGATTTTAGATTTTACATTTTAACATTTTACATTTTAACATTATAGATTTTTGATTTTTTCATTTTACTTTTTTAGATTTCACTTTTTTGATTTTTTGTATTTCAGTTTTAATTTTTTGGATTTTACATTTTAAATTTAATATTTTTTGATTTTAGATTTTACAATTTCCATTTTCCGAAAAGAGTCACTTACCTAACCTCACTAAACCTAACTTTACCAAACCTAACTTAAGCTAATTCAAAGGGCTAATGCACATACACAAAGTATATAAGGACACATGCAACTCTCCTTATGCTAGTCTTATTGGCTACTGTACAACATGATCACTACCCAACCGTTTTTTTTCATTTTGTTGTTTACTCATTTGTCAATTTTCCAATTTCCCATTTTCAGTTTTTTTAAATGTCAATTTTAAGTTTTTTTAATTTCATAATATGGAAACATGGATTTTGCATTTTGTTGTTTACACATTTGTCAATTTTCCAATTTCCCATTTTCATTTTTTTTAATGTCAATTTTAAGTTTTTAAATTTCATGATATGGAAACATGGATTTTGCATTTTGTTGTTTACACATTTGTCAATTTACCAAATTCCCATTTACAGTTTTTAAAATTTTAGTTCAATGTTTTTTCTATTTTGTCAATATGGAAACATAGATTTTCCAATTTGTGTGTTTTACATGTTCATTTTGCATTAGGAGTGGAGAGAGGTGGGTAGTAATTAAAAATGTACAAGCAGTGTCCATACAATATTTTTTATTTGAAATACATGTACACTATTTACACTTAAATACATTTTTATATATAGTCTATTTTTTGTTATAAATTGTACAGTTGTTTTTATTTTGTTTTCTATTTTATTTATTTTTGATTAAGAATACTATTTTTTTATTTTTATAGTGCCATTGTTTTATTTACTAAATAGTTTTGTTTTATGTATTTGCTAGTTGCAGGCAGAAGATTTTGATATTCATAACTTAACTCTTTAAGCATGGTCAATGATTGAGTAATGACCATAGGCATGTGTACCTATACCATTAGCATCAATCACTCTTTTATCATCACCAGGACACAAAGCAATTTTGTTTAGCCTTATAGATGATATGTCATGTTGTTTAGAAGCGATAATGTTCATGGGTATTCTTTTTACATTGTTTTTCATGACACAATCCTTATAATCTTGAAAGCTTATACAATTTTTGACAACACCTCTGCTAATACCTTTAATCTTTTTGATTTCTTTACCATTTATGTCTAAAGCATACATTTTAGCTCTAAGTCCAACAAATGCTTTTATAATTTGTCCACAAGCCTCGTCTTTAAATTTCCCCAACGTTTTCTTGTTTGATGTAGAGTAACATATGTGATTAGTAGGATAATCTGATGTGTCCAGGTGTTGTAGGAAATCCAACTTGTCTTGATATACATCTGGGGTGTTAACCAAATATATGAACGAGTCAGTATCCATATACATGAGTTTAAGATTGTCCATGCCATAATAAGGTAGCAGGACATCATAGTGGTGGGATTACATGAGAGTTTTTGAAATATCCAGTATACACATTCCAATATATATAGGCTTATTGAATACAATGTTACGTTTAGCCATGTGGAAAGCAGCTAGGTTAGGGCCATAAATTGTTCTGTCGATAAATGTCGGCTTTTCTATTAGCTTTTCTGCCTTTTTGCTGTCAGTCACAAGACGTATGTCTATTCTTTTACGGATATTTTCCATTGTTTTCCCAAAAATGGCATTGTTGAATAATTTGTACAGATTTTTCTCAAAATCATTTTTGGCTTGTTTTCGAAGGTTGTTATTAAAATCAACGTATGCCTTTAACCAAGGTCTTTGTTTAAACTTTAACACACGATGAATTTTTATCAATTTTATTCCATGATCTAAAGCCTGTTTTAATGCCATGTAGTGAACAACATATCGCCTTCGATTTCCAAGATGAGGAATTAGTTTTTTCAGAGACGAATCCTTAGGTTGTGTACACTCTGGTAGGAAAGGTAAATCGTTGTGTAGATCATGAAGGTCAGATGGGTAATCAACATCAACGTCTAGAATGTATCCCACAGGATCGTCTTTCTTTAGTTTTTCTAGATCAACAGTATCTGGGGAAACCCACTGAAATCCACCATAAGGAAGAGAGTGGCACATAGCCCACCCGTATTGGTTGTTGGCATCATCATAGGTAATAAACTGCGATGGTTTCTCAGAATCATAGGTTTCCATGTATTTATTGTTAGCTTCAGCATACCGATGAGACACCTGGCATATGCCTCCACGTATTCCAGACTCGATTAAAAGAATCTGATCGTAATCCTGTAGCAATTCCAGTTCAATGCCTGTGTAAAGGAGCATTGCCTCGAAACTTAAACCAGGCGAAGTAAAGAAGTGTGCAGCATCCACTCGGTGTGTTTCTAGTGTTTTGTTTCTAAACGTTTCAAAGCTGTCTGCAAGAAGGAGTACATCTGATGTTAGGTAGAGGTCACTATATTCCCCTAGAGTTTTAATGTTGAACTGATTCCAGACATTTTTGGCATGTTCATAGTCTTCTTGACTAACATCTTCTTGACTTAATTTGTTAAAGAATGCCTCTTTTGGAGGTAAACACGTTTCACTTAACTTTTCCCATGAGTCAATGTAGTCATAACAAAATACCCCTTTACGAGTCATGAGCATTGCATTTTCTTTTCCAAAGTACTTGTCTGTTTCAGGGTATAATGTTAAGTTGGAAACTAAGTTTTCCAAACTACTCGGCATTAACCGAAACGTATCCACAAATCTAAGCTTAACATTTCCTACATATTTGGTAAAGGAAATGTACTTTTCTTTGGAGTTAGCGATAACATCCACTCTCTCAGTAGTACACCCCAATTGCTTTACAATGAAATTTGCGTCGTAGCCACTCATATTATGTAGAAACACAGGAACGGGGTTTCGTGTTTTACACCTCAAATTACAGTTATTGTGAGCACTTCCACGGTATTCCCCTGTAATATGGCAGTGGTCTCGAACTTTCCAGTCCTGTTGGGTAAATGGTTTTTGACACAAATAACAGGTTTCCGAACATTGGAACTCTGCTTCTTGAGCCTGAGTTAAGGCCTTTGGAACATTTAAGCTGTAAAGGCGATCAATTTCATTAGCTATTGAGATCAAACAGTCCATAAACTTTTCTGCAGCGTCAGGCCCACGATAAATAACAGGTTGGCTTGAAAGATTTGTCTTTATGTGTTCCACAGCAGGTGAGGGTTTAACGTATATACCAAAGCTCATAGGAATATGACTCTGGTATGGCACTGTATAACTTGCCTCAGGATTAGGTAGACATGTTTGATAGGGTAAGAGTATACTTTCAAAATCTGCATAGATAACGTAAGGTATTCTCAGCATTTTTTCAACATTTAAGAATTTGACAATGGGGTTTTTAATAGGCATTTCAACCCTAGCAATGTCATGCTGGACACACAAAGCTCTATGTTCTTTCATTTTTTCCATTCCTTGTTGTCCATATCGATTATCAAAGTGTGTAAAACACCGTTTACACGTATATATTTTATGTTCATGGCGGGTAATCTGATGTCTTACTAGTTTATCAAAATCTTTGATAAAGACGTAGTGGTTCTGGCCGGATGATGAACTTAGCAAAAGGAGGTCGCGATGGTCTTGCAGCTCTTGATCCACAACCTTCAGAGGGAACAATTTCTTGTCTTGTTCAAATCCAAATACATTAATGGATATATCGTTGGCTTTTTCAAATTTGGGAATGTCAGCTAGCGATGTAGGAAACGATATTACAGAAAAATCATACTTGTTTTCCAGGTCCTTGTATTTACTAATGCGATGAGCATTCTTTTTAACCAGTTTTGCTAAAATGGCATACATAAAACACTTTTCATTTTTCAAGTTTTCAGGATTAATGCAGGCTTTTCTTGCTTGTATAGCTGCTGGTAATGGAATATATGTGCTTCCACGCAAGGGATTGTACTTATTTATTTTCAATCGTACTCCTTCCACTGCTAACAAAGCCCAATTACTGCCTTTTAGCTCAGATTCCTCCATTTCCGTAGTTAACTTTGTAAATTGTGTTTCCAAGAAACTACTTAAGTCCGTTTCCAAAAATAGGGCCTGATTTCATGTTTTAAAAGCACGATCTGTAATGTCATTGGTAGATGTATGAATGAATCTACATTCAGCCACAAGATTAACTTTTATCGACTTGTGCATTGCTAGTTCTTTCTGCATAGCTTGTATTATTTGCTGTTTGGACTCTTTAAGGTATGAATTTAAATCCTTGCACGTATCGCAACGAATGAAATAGGATTTAAGTCGACCTTCAAAAGATGTCTCATATTCAATAAGTCCATTTTTGTCAGGGACCAATGACAGTAGGTAATGTTTTGTAGGCTCTGCTTTTTGTCTTTTAGCTGCCGACACAACATTACAACATTCTTCATGACGACGTCCATTGTAGGCATTGTTGAATGTACTACCACAGGTCTTGCACTCATGAAATTCACCACACGATACTTCATGTCGCTTCCTATGATAGTCTCGAAGAAAAGTCTTTCCACACTCTTTACACATATAGCTAGGAATGGCTTCTTCCATTATGAATGTTGATTTCTGCAAACAGCTGCTTACTGCGTATCACAGGGCTAGAGGTTGGTCGGTGAGACGGTCTTTCACGATGTGAACACCGTGAGAGGTAGTAGTCAACTGGTGATATTCTTGTTAAGGGTCCACTAATATACCCCTAGTCTAGACCAACAGCTCTTTACAGCGTATGACAAGGCTGTAGACTGGACAGTGAGACGGTCTTTCACGATGTGAACACTGTAACAAGTAGTAGTCAACTGATTATATACTTGCTAAGGGTTCTCTAATATACAATAGTCAAGACCAACAGCTACTTACTGTTTAGTACAAGGCTGTACAATAGTTGTTTTGACAGTCTTTCACGATGTGGTCACTGTGAATGGTGGTAGTCAACTGATGATATTCTTGATAAGGGTCCTCTAATATGCCCCTGGTTAAGGGTAACAGCTGTTCACTGCTTATGACAAGGCTAAAGACTGGTTGCTTCAACGGTCTTTAACAATGTAAACACTGTGACAGGTAGTAGTCAACTGAAAATATTCTTATGGCCTACTCAAAGGTTATCAGATACTTACTGCATATCAAAAGGCTGTACACTCATGTGTATTAGGCACTCTTTCTGGCTAAGGACCCCAATATTCCCTACACAAGGCTATACATATTAGTTCTAAACACTTAGTGGTTAATTGTATATTCAATTTTTGTACAAAGCATATACGAGCACGTTTTTATGAGGTAAAACTTTACCAAATAGTCAAATGCGACACGCAAAGTATCTTGCCGCTATCTAGCAGTGACTATGAGAACTACTTGACCGACCAGCATGCTACCTAGCGCTCCATTTCAATACTCGCTCACTGAACGAACAGCATGCTATCTAGCGGTCGATATCAATACTCACTCAATTACCAGCCTGCTACCTATCGGTCAATATAACAACTCACTCAACTACCAGCATGCTACATGGCTTTTTTGGTCAGTTTTTTGTTGGCTTTTTGTTGGCTTTTGTTGGCTTTTTTTGGCTTTTGTTGGCTTTTGTTGGCTTTTTGTTGGCTTTTTGTTGGCTTTTGTTGGCTTTTGTATTAGCTCTTTTATATTTGCTCTTGTTTGTTGGGGCTTATTTGGTCTTGGAAAGTATGTCAGTCCTTTTTTATGGCTGCATATTGCTTACAGCCATGATTGTAAGCAGCAACAACAACAACAACAACAACACACAAAATTTATTTAAAAAAAAACAAAGTACTCAAAGGTTTATCATTGACTCTCAACTCTTACACTTACCTCTATCCCATGCCTAGTCAAAAGAAATAGTGTATTTTTCAAATTTTTCAAAAAATATTTGGAAAGTAGGCTATGTCATTAATCTAAAAATCCTAAAAAGACATATGTTAACTCCAACACCTACCTCTATACCACTCTCAGTCCACAAATAGTGTATTTTTCAAATTTTCCAAAACATATTTCCAAAATGGGTATAATTTCCAAAATTAAAATGTTTACAAAAATGTTTGTTTGTCATAAATGAATGGCCTTTGCCTCCTCTACAGCCGTACCAAGTCCCAGGTCTCTAGGACAACAAAATTAATAAATTTGAAAATGGGCTTATATTTCCAAAATTAAAAAGTTTACAAAAAAGTTTGTTTGACATAAATGAATGGCCTTTACCCCCCTCTACCCCCACACTAAGTCTCATGTCTCTAGGACAACAAAAATAAAATTTTCAAAATGGGTTTATATTTCCAAAATTAGGAATTCTACAAAAAAGTTTGTTTGACGTAAATCAATGGTCTTTACCCCCTCTATTCCAACACCAGGTCTCAAGTCTCTATGTCAACAAAAATAAAATTTGGAAAAAATGGTCACTATTTTGGAAACTAGGAATTATACAAAAAAGTTTGTTTAACATAAATAAAAGGTCTCTATCCCTTCTACCTGTAAACCAAGTTCCAGGTCTGTATGACAAAAATGAAAAAGTTCAACTGGGAAAGTAGGCGATTTTTCATATAACCAAACATTCTAAAAAGTGTTCTATGGGCTTAAAAGAATGGCCTCTATGTCCTTTAATTTTTATAATAAAACTTTTTTATTTTTTACACTTTTTTGAAAAAAGTTCAATTTTGAAATTTTTATATTTTGGAAACTAGAAAGTCTACAAAAAAAATTTGTTTGACATAAATGAATGGCCTTGACCCCATCTACCACCAAAATAAATTTCAAGTCTCTAGAATGAAAAATAACAGTAGTGGAGTGATGGTGCTTCTAAATAGTGTCATGGCCGCCGCGTGAGTCCACGCGACGGCCATGACTTGAAATTTATTTTGGTGGTAGATGGGGTCAAGGCCATTCATTTATGTCAAACAAATTTTTTTTGTAGACTTTCTAGTTTCCAAAATATAAAAATTTCAAAATTGAACTTTTTTCAAAAAAGTGTAAAAAATAAAAAAGTTTTATTATAAAAATTAAAGGACATAGAGGCCATTCTTTTAAGCCCATAGAACACTTTTTAGAATGTTTGGTTATATGAAAAATCGCCTACTTTCCCAGTTGAACTTTTTCATTTTTGTCATACAGACCTGGAACTTGGTTTACAGGTAGAAGGGATAGAGACCTTTTATTTATGTTAAACAAACTTTTTTGTATAATTCCTAGTTTCCAAAATAGTGACCATTTTTTCCAAATTTTATTTTTGTTGACATAGAGACTTGAGACCTGGTGTTGGAATAGAGGGGGTAAAGACCATTGATTTACGTCAAACAAACTTTTTTGTAGAATTCCTAATTTTGGAAATATAAACCCATTTTGAAAATTTTATTTTTGTTGTCCTAGAGACATGAGACTTAGTGTGGGGGTAGAGGGGGTAAAGGCCATTCATTTATGTCAAACAAACTTTTTTGTAAACTTTTTAATTTTGGAAATATCAGCCCATTTTCAAATTTATTAATTTTGTTGTCCTAGAGACCTGGGACTTGGTACGGCTGTAGAGGAGGCAAAGGCCATTCATTTATGACAAACAAACATTTTTGTAAACATTTTAATTTTGGAAATTATACCCATTTTGGAAATATGTTTTGGAAAATTTGAAAAATACACTATTTGTGGACTGAGAGTGGTATAGAGGTAGGTGTTGGAGTTAACATATGTCTTTTTAGGATTTTTAGATTAATGACATAGCCTACTTTCCAAATATTTTTTGAAAAATTTGAAAAATACACTATTTCTTTTGACTAGGCATGGGATAGAGGTAAGTGTAAGAGTTGAGAGTCAATGATAAACCTTTGAGTACTTTGTTTTTTTTAAATAAATTTTGTGTGTTGTTGTTGTTGTTGTTGTTGCTGCTTACAATCATGGCTGTAAGCAATATGCAGCCATAAAAAAGGACTGACATACTTTCCAAGACCAAATAAGCCCCAACAAACAAGAGCAAATATAAAAGAGCTAATACAAAAGCCAACAAAAGCCAACAAAAAGCCAACAAAAAGCCAACAAAAGCCAACAAAAGCCAAAAAAAGCCAACAAAAGCCAACAAAAAGCCAACAAAAAACTGACCAAAAAAGCCATGTAGCATGCTGGTAGTTGAGTGAGTTGTTATATTGACCGATAGGTAGCAGGCTGGTAATTGAGTGAGTATTGATATCGACCGCTAGATAGCATGCTGTTCGTTCAGTGAGCGAGTATTGAAATGGAGCGCTAGGTAGCATGCTGGTCGGTCAAGTAGTTCTCATAGTCACTGCTAGATAGCGGCAAGATACTTTGCGTGTCGCATTTGACTATTTGGTAAAGTTTTACCTCATAAAAACGTGCTCGTATATGCTTCGTACAAAAATTGAATATACAATTAACCACTAAGTGTTTAGAACTAATATGTATAGCCTTGTGTAGGGAATATTGGGGTCCTTAGCCAGAAAGAGTGCCTAACACACATGAGTGTACAGCCTTTTGATATGCAGTAAGTATCTGATAACCTTTGAGTAGGCCATAAGAATATTTTCAGTTGACTACTACCTGTCACAGTGTTTACATTGTTAAAGACCGTTGAAGCAACCAGTCTTTAGCCTTGTCATAAGCAGTGAACAGCTGTTACCCTTAACCAGGGGCATATTAGAGGACCCTTATCAAGAATATCATCAGTTGACTACCACCATTCACAGTGACCACATCGTGAAAGACTGTCAAAACAACTATTGTACAGCCTTGTACTAAACAGTAAGTAGCTGTTGGTCTTGACTATTGTATATTAGAGAACCCTTAGCAAGTATATAATCAGTTGACTACTACTTGTTACAGTGTTCACATCGTGAAAGACCGTCTCACTGTCCAGTCTACAGCCTTGTCATACGCTGTAAAGAGCTGTTGGTCTAGACTAGGGGTATATTAGTGGACCCTTAACAAGAATATCACCAGTTGACTACTACCTCTCACGGTTTTCACATCGTGAAAGACCGTCTCACCGACCAACCTCTAGCCCTGTGATACGCAGTAAGCAGCTGTTTGCAGAAATCAACATTCATAATGGAAGAAGCCATTCCTAGCTATATGTGTAAAGAGTGTGGAAAGACTTTTCTTCGAGACTATCATAGGAAGCGACATGAAGTATCGTGTGGTGAATTTCATGAGTGCAAGACCTGTGGTAGTACATTCAACAATGCCTACAATGGACGTCGTCATGAAGAATGTTGTAATGTTGTGTCGGCAGCTAAAAGACAAAAAGCAGAGCCTACAAAACATTACCTACTGTCATTGGTCCCTGACAAAAATGGACTTATTGAATATGAGACATCTTTTGAAGGTCGACTTAAATCCTATTTCATTCGTTGCGATACGTGCAAGGATTTAAATTCATACCTTAAAGAGTCCAAACAGCAAATAATACAAGCTATGCAGAAAGAACTAGCAATGCACAAGTCGATAAAAGTTAATCTTGTGGCTGAATGTAGATTCATTCATACATCTACCAATGATATTACAGATCGTGCTTTTAAAACACGAAATCAGGCCCTATTTTTGGAAACGGACTTAAGTAGTTTCTTGGAAACACAATTTACAAAGTTAACTACGGAAATGGAGGAATCTGAGCTAAAAGGCAGTAATTGGGCTTTGTTAGCAGTGGAAGGAGTACGATTGAAAATAAATAAGTACAATCCCTTGCGTGGAAGCACATATATTCCATTACCAGCAGCTATACAAGCAAGAAAAGCCTGCATTAATCCTGAAAACTTGAAAAATGAAAAGTGTTTTATGTATGCCATTTTAGCAAAACTGGTTAAAAAGAATGCTCATCGCATTAGTAAATACAAGGACCTGGAAAACAAGTATGATTTTTCTGTAATATCGTTTCCTACATCGCTAGCTGACATTCCCAAATTTGAAAAAGCCAACGATATATCCATTAATGTATTTGGATTTGAACAAGACAAGAAATTGTTCCCTCTGAAGGTTGTGGATCAAGAGCTGCAAGACCATCGCGACCTCCTTTTGCTAAGTTCATCATCCGGCCAGAACCACTACGTCTTTATCAAAGATTTTGATAAACTAGTAAGACATCAGATTACCCGCCATGAACATAAAATATATACGTGTAAACGGTGTTTTACACACTTTGATAATCGATATGGACAACAAGGAATGGAAAAAATGAAAGAACATAGAGCTTTGTGTGTCCAGCATGACATTGCTAGGGTTGAAATGCCTATTAAAAACCCCATTGTCAAATTCTTAAATGTTGAAAAAATGCTGAGAATACCTTACGTTATCTATGCAGATTTTGAAAGTATACTCTTACCCTATCAAACATGTCTACCTAATCCTGAGGCAAGTTATACAGTGCCATACCAGAGTCATATTCCTATGAGCTTTGGTATATACGTTAAACCCTCACCTGCTGTGGAACACATAAAGACAAATCTTTCAAGCCAACCTGTTATTTATCGTGGGCCTGACGCTGCAGAAAAGTTTATGGACTGTTTGATCTCAATAGCTAATGAAATTGATCGCCTTTACAGCTTAAATGTTCCAAAGGCCTTAACTCAGGCTCAAGAAGCAGAGTTCCAATGTTCGGAAACCTGTTATTTGTGTCAAAAACCATTTACCCAACAGGACTGGAAAGTTCGAGACCACTGCCATATTACAGGGGAATACCGTGGAAGTGCTCACAATAACTGTAATTTGAGGTGTAAAACACGAAACCCCGTTCCTGTGTTTCTACATAATATGAGTGGCTACGACGCAAATTTCATTGTAAAGCAATTGGGGTGTACTACTGAGAGAGTGGATGTTATCGCTAACTCCAAAGAAAAGTACATTTCCTTTACCAAATATGTAGGAAATGTTAAGCTTAGATTTGTGGATACGTTTCGGTTAATGCCGAGTAGTTTGGAAAACTTAGTTTCCAACTTAACATTATACCCTGAAACAGACAAGTACTTTGGAAAAGAAAATGCAATGCTCATGACTCGTAAAGGGGTATTTTGTTATGACTACATTGACTCATGGGAAAAGTTAAGTGAAACGTGTTTACCTCCAAAAGAGGCATTCTTTAACAAATTAAGTCAAGAAGATGTTAGTCAAGAAGACTATGAACATGCCAAAAATGTCTGGAATCAGTTCAACATTAAAACTCTAGGGGAATATAGTGACCTCTACCTAACATCAGATGTACTCCTTCTTGCAGACAGCTTTGAAACGTTTAGAAACAAAACACTAGAAACACACCGAGTGGATGCTGCACACTTCTTTACTTCGCCTGGTTTAAGTTTCGAGGCAATGCTCCTTTACACAGGCATTGAACTGGAATTGCTACAGGATTACGATCAGATTATTTTAATCGAGTCTGGAATACGTGGAGGCATATGCCAGGTGTCTCATCGGTATGCTGAAGCTAACAATAAATACATGGAAACCTATGATTCTGAGAAACCATCGTAGTTTATTACCTATGATGATGCCAACAACCAATACGGGTGGGCTATGTGCCACTCTCTTCCTTATGGTGGATTTCAGTGGGTTTCTCCAGATACTGTTGATCTAGAAAAACTAAAGAAAGACGATCCTGTGGGATACATTCTAGACGTTGATGTTGATTACCCATCTGACCTTCATGATCTACACAACGATTTACCTTTCCTACCAGAGTGTACACAACCTAAGGATTCGTCTCTGAAAAAACTAATTCCTCATCTTGGAAATCGAAGGCGATATGTTGTTCACTACATGGCATTAAAACAGGCTTTAGATCATGGAATAAAATTGATAAAAATTCATCGTGTGTTAAAGTTTAAACAAAGACCTTGGTTAAAGGCATACGTTGATTTTAATAACAACCTTCGAAAACAAGCCAAAAATGATTTTGAGAAAAATCTGTACAAATTATTCAACAATGCCATTTTTGGGAAAACAATGGAAAATATCCGTAAAAGAATAGACATACGTCTTGTGACTGACAGCAAAAAGGCAGAAAAGCTAATAGAAAAGCCGACATTTATCGACAGAACAATTTATGGCCCTAACCTAGCTGCTTTCCACATGGCTAAACGTAACATTGTATTCAATAAGCCTATATATATTGGAATGTGTATACTGGATATTTCAAAAACTCTCATGTAATCCCACCACTATGATGTCCTGCTACCTTATAATGGCATGGACAATCTTAAACTCATGTATATGGATACTGACTCGTTCATATATTTGGTTAACACCCCAGATGTATATCAAGACAAGTTGGATTTCCTACAACACCTGGACACATCAGATTATCCTACTAATCACATATGTTACTCTACATCAAACAAGAAAACGTTGGGGAAATTTAAAGACGAGGCTTGTGGACAAATTATAAAAGCATTTGTTGGACTTAGAGCTAAAATGTATGCTTTAGACATAAATGGTAAAGAAATCAAAAAGATTAAAGGTATTAGCAGAGGTGTTGTCAAAAATTGTATAAGCTTTCAAGATTATAAGGATTGTGTCATGAAAAACAATGTAAAAAGAATACCCATGAACATTATCGCTTCTAAACAACATGACATATCATCTATAAGGCTAAACAAAATTGCTTTGTGTCCTGGTGATGATAAAAGAGTGATTGATGCTAATGGTATAGGTACACATGCCTATGGTCATTACTCAATCATTGACCATGCTTAAAGAGTTAAGTTATGAATATCAAAATCTTCTGCCTGCAACTAGCAAATACATAAAACAAAACTATTTAGTAAATAAAACAATGGCACTATAAAAATAAAAAAAATAGTATTCATAATCAAAAATAAATAAAATAGAAAACAAAATAAAAACAACTGTACAATTTATAACAAAAAATAGACTATATATAAAAATGTATTTAAGTGTAAATAGTGTACATGTATTTCAAATAAAAAATATTGTATGGACACTGCTTGTACATTTTTAATTACTACCCACCTCTCTCCACTCCTAATGCAAAATGAACATGTAAAACACACAAATTGGAAAATCTATGTTTCCATATTGACAAAATAGAAAAAACATTGAACTAAAATTTTAAAAACTGTAAATGGGAATTTGGTAAATTGACAAATGTGTAAACAACAAAATGCAAAATCCATGTTTCCATATCATGAAATTTAAAAACTTAAAATTGACATTAAAAAAAAATGAAAATGGGAAATTGGAAAATTGACAAATGTGTAAACAACAAAATGCAAAATCCATGTTTCCATATTATGAAATTAAAAAAACTTAAAATTGACATTTAAAAAAACTGAAAATGGGAAATTGGAAAATTGACAAATGAGTAAACAACAAAATGAAAAAAAAACGGTTGGGTAGTGATCATGTTGTACAGTAGCCAATAAGACTAGCATAAGGAGAGTTGCATGTGTCCTTATATACTTTGTGTATGTGCATTAGCCCTTTGGATTAGCTTAAGTTAGGTTTGGTAAAGTTAGGTTTAGTGAGGTTAGGTAAGTGACTCTTTTCGGAAAATGGAAATTGTAAAATCTAAAATCAAAAAATATTAAATTTAAAATGTAAAATCCAAAAAATTAAAACTGAAATACAAAAAATCAAAAAAGTGAAATCTAAAAAAGTAAAATGAAAAAATCAAAAATCTATAATGTTAAAATGTAAAATGTTAAAATGTAAAATCTAAAATCTTAAAATGAGGTATCTGGGGTTAGGTTAGGTTAGGTTAGGTTATAACTAAGTTTATTATTTGTGCTCTCTTATTTGCTCTTACTTTCTTGCATACACTATTTGATTTCACTTTTTGCTGTTACTTTTTGCCCTTATATTTGCAATTACTTTGAAGTTAGGTTAGGTGAAATTAGGTGAGGAAATGCTTGGTTAGGTTAGGTTAGGTTAGGTTAGGGTAGGTTATAACTAAGTTTATTATTTGTGTTCTTACATTTGCTCTTAATTTTTTCATTACAATTTTTGCTCTTATTTTTTTTGCTTGCACTTTGAAGTTAGGTTAGGTTAGGTTAGGTTAAGTTGGGTTAGGTTAGGTTAGGTTAAGTTAGTTTAGGTTAGGTTAGGTGTGGTTAGGTTATAACTAAGTTTATTATTTGTGCTCTTACATTTGCTCTCACTTTTTGCTAATTTTTTTTCGCTTGCAATTTTTAATTAGGTAGGTTACGTTAGGTTAGGTTAGGATAGGTTAGGTGAGGTTAGGTTAGGTGAAGTTAGGTTAGGTTATAACTTAGGTTATTATGTGTGCTCTCACATTTGCTCTCATATTTGCTCTGACTTTGAAGTTAGGTTAGGTTAGGTTAGGTTAGGTGAAGTTGGGTTAGGCAGAATGGTTGAGGTATGAATCAAAAGCCAGATCCTGTCAGTTTTGCCTCACAAGGCTGAGTGTACCCCGTTCCACTCATGAGACCAGAAATTAAATTTCTTGGCAGAGCCGGGATTCGAACCTCAGGAATGACCTCCAAGAATTCTAGCCACTACACCAAGAGGTGGACAATATAAGGCTGGTCTTGATTATACATGATCAATTAATAATTACCTAATAATAATAATAATAATAATAAATATTCCATTTGGCAACTACATGGCCGACCTCTCTCTGTGACGTCATTGACGGTCTCAGAGCGTGGCGGCCATTTTGCCCAATAGCCCCTGTGCCAGCTCTGACTGTCCCCTCCATAAGAATAACATAGGGCTGGTTGCACTGGCGGCCATCTTGCCCATTAGCCCCTGTGCCAGAACCGCCCTTTATATCCTACTTTTATACACATTGTAATGCACCGAAATCTAACTTCATTCAATTATTCACATAACCTCAAGATGGCGGCTGTGCGAAATATTTCACCGGCATTCTATATCTCTGAAACTATTACCGGTATCACCCTTAAATTCTGTATGGAGATAAAGGGTACTACTCGAAGTTCACCAATGAGACTTTCGAAAACCGTTTAACTACACAACGAACATGGCGGCCAGGCAAATTTGAAAGTTTTAAATAGATTTTTCCCGCGATTTAATGATCCAAACGCAATGAAACTTGGTAGAGCAATTATTTATGCACATTGTAATCCACTGGTATCTAATTTAGTTCAATGGTTTACATAACCTCAAGATGGCGGCTCTGCGAATTTTTAATTACGTTTTTATTTCTTTTGTCGTAATCATGCGCTCGAAGTGAAAGTTTGAATAATGAACCTACGAAATAATTTTCCTTTAATGGTACATGACTCTATGGCCTATACATATAACAGTCCAACATGGCGACCATCGGAAATATTTAGACGGATCTCAATATTTACGAATCTATTAGAGCAATCACACTGATTCATTATGTTCATAAGGGCTATGAACATAAGTTCACCTATAGGACTTTCAATAACCTGGTGATCACAAATCCAACATGGCGGCGATGCAAATTATAAATATTCACATGGACGTTTCTCGCAATTTAACCATCCGAGTGTAGTTTAACTTGGTTCAGTAAATCATTATACAAAAGTTAATCCACTGGCATCTAATTTATTTCAATTGATTCCATAACCACAAGATGGCAGCTGTGCGAAATTTTAAAATCTCCTTTTTACTTCTTGAGTCCTAAGCATGCGATTGAAGTTTGAATACTACACGTCCACAATAATCTTCATGTAACAGTACTTAACTCTAAATTAAATTACAACTTGGTGACCATCCAAAATATTTAGTCCGAATCAATTACAGCAATCAAAATGAAATTTTGTATCTTGATAGACGCAATTAACATAAGCAGGATATATGAAAATATGCTTTAGTTCTTCACGGAACTACTTGTTTCACTATGCGAAGGTGTTTCGAGTACGAAATCAGGTTTCTCCTGACTGTAATATCTATTATTCTGAGAACATACGTGCCCGTGTAGATGAAGCCATGCTTCATCGGTAAAATAAAACAATTTTTGATCGATTTCCCCAGAATTAGCATTTTCCAAAATTCAATTACATAATTCTAACCTCTTATTGGGGTCATAAACCCTTAACTCTTGTACTCTCGGATTCTATACGGCTTTAAGTTAAGTAATTTTACTGCTTTATTAGCAGAACTCCTACTCACTCCAGATTCCCGCGCCAAACGCCTAAGACTTTTTTGCGAGGTGTGCTCTAGTCTCTCTCCAATCTCATCTAATTTCTCTTCAGTAAGAGCAGGTCTCCTTCTGCGTCTATTACGATCATTTATTGAACCTGTTTGTTTGAACGTTTTTGCTATTGTATTGTTGCTAGGCACGGGTCTGTTTGGAAATTTCCGTCGTGTTTTCGCACAAGATTCCCTGTACTTCATGAAGGTATTATATATATACACATGTTCACGTAATGAAAATCGCATTGGAACAGCACAATGAGCACTAAACACGCGAACAATTGACTAAACTGAACCTCACACTGTTAAAGCTCCCAGCATACTGCAAAGGAGGGAAACTTGTGACGCCAAGAAGCGCATTACGGCAAAGTGCTTGGCGGGAGACCGGCTCGCGGCGCGGGTGAGCGGCGAACGAAAACCCCCGTCTCATATAAAACAAAGTCCCTGTAGTTACGAATATTTTAATTTAGAAGGCAGGGGAAGATGCCAGAGTGTATTGATAAACTGATATCTAGAGAATATAGTAATGATAGTACCGAATAGCAAGTAAACAGTCCAGAAACAGAGAGAATTTGTACACAGATAATCTAACGCGAGTGTATCGTGCGGACAATCGAGTTTTGTACTTATTTTAGTTTTAGAGAATATAAACTATGTGTTGTATATATTAGTGAAATCCAAAATGTGTAATTCGATGTCATGGAAAGAAGTCCGTGTGGATGCTGTCAATCAACTTCTATAGAGCCGTAATAAGGTCGGCTACATGCTACTATTGAATCGAGTTAGAGCTGAATACACTTTTTGATATTTCAATTTAAGAAATAAGGAATATAATCATACATAATTAATGTTGTGGTAAAAATGGAAATGCGACTTGGAGAAAGTATATGAATGAACAATGGACTGTTGTAAAAGATTTACGAAGTCGGGAAAATTATCAATTTTACTTAAATATAGACGGGTATGATATGTGATAGAATTTAAGGGTCAGGTATTGTCTTTCTGTAGGGAAACACAATCACTCAGTAATGCCCATAATGTTAATTGAAAACAGTGGTAATAATAATAATAATAATAATAATAACAATAATAACGATAACGATACTGTGCTTGATGTTCAGAGAATCTATATTAATGATTGAACAGTTGACTGCCGAAATAATTAGATTATTCATTTAATATGGGACGTTTACACAGGCTGTTCATTAAAATACTTGAGACGTGAAAGTTATGATGCGTAACAGTGTATTGTAGTGAGGAATTGATTGAGGAAATTAAGTACTTCAAGTAGCGGATTAGGCACTAGGTAAGTAAAGTGTTCTCTAGAGTGCCAGACGTCGACGTAATACATATATATATATATATAGTTACAGGCAGTAGGTAAGACCTCATATTAAATTCAGGGGTGGAACAGTCCTTTGAAAGGTAAATGAAACGGCACTAGGAACGCAGTGAACAAAAGTACTCAGAAGATAAATCGACGGAATTAATAGGTAAATATCACAATTATCCCCTGTTGTATCAACCATAGTCAGTAATATAATATGGTAGAATATTTAGCCATTTTAGAGTTTGGTAACTGCAGTCAAGTGATCTATTGATATACTGTAATTGAAGTCTTAAGATATTATATTTCGTTTAAGTAAGAGTGAATGTTATGATTCTCAATCCATGTGATAAGCACATGGAGACACCAGTTTCATTAAAACCCGCAAATTGGAAAGTTGAAGTATGGAGGTATTTGACCCCGAGTAACGTTAAGTAACAGTGATAAAATCAAGACAAATTTTCCGGAAAATCGTTGGAAAGTGTAATATGAATTTTATTAGTATGTGCCAGGGCCATGATACAAATTATGTTGTGAATAGTGTGTGTATTCATTGAAAGGGGTGACAACAAATCTTAGTTGGAAATAATGAGTTATTTGTGTTAAGTGTCAAGAGTTAATTAACTCTTAATTTACAGTTGTACTTGTAAATGTTTGCCAAGCAAGGTAAAAGAAGTGAAGTTACGCAGTAGAATTGCGAGTGATAATTAGGGACCCAGTCGCAAGGTTAGCGAATAGATTCCTTATTTCATAAATATTGCAGTACTCACCTCTGCCGGCATATCGCTGTCAAATTTGGAGGCAAACATTGGATATTGTTCAAACATTGTTTGACAAATTATTGATGGTAAATTAAAATAATTATTACAAAGTGTGATAAATAAAAGTATTTATCGTAAAGAATGATACATTAAAGTAATTATTGCAATCGTTGGTGTAGTAAAACTTTGAATTGGTTCTTTTTGTAGGACAACATTCATTAATGTTGTATTGTCCAAGATTTGTTAATCTCGACACCGGAAGAAAAGTGTGCAGTTGCCCATTCAATGTTGAGCAGTGTTTAAAGGAATTATGTTCACAACGAAGGGTGGCGTAAGTTGTCGGGAAAATGATAACGAAACATCACTCATCTATAATGAATTCCCAATACTAATGTTATCAACAGTGATCAATTGTTTATTAACAATAAGTTATAAACCATTATTATTGTATAAACAATGAAAGTTTATAAACGAAGTAACATTTTGTAAACAATAAAATTTTATAAACAATTGAAATACTAAATTGAGCTAAACGATTTTTGTTTTGCTAATTGTTAGAGTTGGTGTCAGTTCAAGTAAGTACTGGTAGATTTAAGTCCATAGTGTCGAAGTTAACTAATTATGGGAACTTTGAGTAAATATTGGTCCAGGCGAGTAAACATTGTTATACTTGGAAATAAATGATTGTGTATTCAGCTCAATAGGCGGATTAAGGCTGAAAATTATGGCAGATAAATGGTGTAATGTGTGGAAAGGTATGGTCGCGTGTGAGACCAGTTCTTTTGTTTTGAAGATGTTGTTCAGTTATATTCATGTATTTATGTTCGACCCTCACTATTATGTGTCAGAAAACTGTATCATAATGATGGTCATTATAACACTGTTTTCCATTATGATACAGTTTCTCCAGCCAATCAGAGCTCGTTCATTGACCAATTAGGTAACGATACCTTCGCGCATGCGCTCAAAATCCAACATGTCGGACATAAACACAACATCGAACTATAATAAATTACCGACATGGAATACTCGTATGGAAATTATAAAACTCGCTAAAGCTCGTTTTATAAACATACTCGTGTCTTAATTATAGCCATTATAGGCTCGTTGCATAATGTACTATTTTTAAATTTTGTTCTTGTCAGCTTTCTGATATGAAAATCATTTTTCTTATTTATATATCCACCCAAGTGTATGCGGCTTTATTTTAGTAGTTTTGATAATCCCCGGACTTAAATTAGTGCCAAACGTGATTCCCAAATTTTAACCAGGCTCGCCCCGAGTGACCAACTGAGCGTAGTTAAGATTTTATATCATTTCTCCCCTAAATTCAAGTCCATACCACCGAAAAAAGTTACAACACTAATAACATAATAATGATAATAGTGATAATAATAATGATGTATTTTAAATCGCCTATCCTCCAAGCTCGGCTTCACCGCCGGACTCTGCGAGGGATCATTCCTCTACCGCCACAAGGACAGCATATTGGGGTTGGACAATTATGCAACAGATACAACTGGGGATGGCGACAGGACGATCACCCAGGCAATAATAATAATATTAATAGTCAATTAGTAATAATTATAATACGCTCTTATAAGCTATACCATTGCGGTCACGCTCAGAATGCGGAATTTTTACAAGTCTTTGATGGAAAGGCAATGCCTGTGCGGTAGTAGTCATAATAATAGTAATAGTAGTTACAATAACTTTAATAATAATAATAATAATAATAATAATGATAATAATTACTGCTCCCGATATTTATAGTGTAGATACATTTGATGTCCATAGAGGTTTCTGATTTATTTTGGCTGCATTCCAGTATTTTTGTTTTACATTTATTAATTTTCATCATGAATTATTTCCTTAAGACGGAGTCCATACCATTCAAAAACTCATTCGAGTCATCAGGCGTGTCGGCCAAGATTACGATGTCATCAGCAAATCTCAGTGTTGAAATTATTTCTCCTTGAATCATCACTCCCACTTTAATTTTTTCTCCAATTTCCTTCATTTCTTGTTCAATGAAAAGATTGGAAATTATGGGTGATAAATTGCAGCCTTGCCTTACACCTTTCTGAATACCAGCTTCTCTCTCATGTCCTTCAGCTTGAATGACTGCTGTCTGGTTTCTGTATAGATTGTATATCACCCTCCTACCCCTGTACTTTATTCCAATAGATTTCAAAATGTCAAACAATTTAGTCCAATCAACGTTATCAAAAGCCTTTTCTAGGTCTACAAATGCCACGAACGTTCTCTTATCTTTTCTTATTCTACCTTCCAAAATCAGCCTAAGACTTAGTACAGCTTCCCTTGTTCCTACATTTCTCATGAAATCAAAAACATGTTTTATTGGGCATATAAATGCATATTTAGGCTTTCTTAAGTTTTATGGCATATTTTGAACAAAATATCATTATAAACGGCATATTTTGGTGGTTTTCATTTGAATTTCGTTTTATAAGATTCAGAATAAGCTCTAGAAATTATTGTTCAGGATAGACTGGAATATACTACTGAAGAACCATTCTAAAGTAGTGTAAGGAATGTTTCTAACAGGTAGGAGCTATTGTTTGCTAGCTGGGTCAATTCCTGGAAACTGGGCTATTGTTTGTCATCGTTCTTATCTCTCTCCTTCGCCCTTCCCCCTTCCACCTTCAACACACTGAATGATCTAGGTTACTCATTGGGCTTCAGTCATTCAGTTCCTTTCAATATGCCTAAAACGAAAGTCTTAATTTGTGGGAAGGTGCGAAGTTTTGTTCGCGAGCTCGGTAAAAACATATTCAGTACGGATGGAGTGATATTATTCTGTAAATTGTGTGGGGTAAAAGTTCCTACCGAAAAACGATTCTCTGTGCTACAAAACTGTAATACTTTAAAACATAAGAATTGTATAACTAGATATTCTGCATTCGAAAATAGGCAACGTCTGCTATTCGAAACCCCGACATGAAGTTCACAGTGTTCAAAATTTTCATAAGATGTCTGCAAGGTGTTGGTTTTGTCTAATATTCTTTAAAGAAACTTAACAGCCGAAGCTTCGACAGTTTCTCGAAACTTATACAAAGCATCCTGTTTCCAACGAATCTACTCTCAAGAAGGACTATCTGATCCCTTGTTATGAAGAGATGTTGGATATAATAAGGCATGGCGTGGGAGGCTGTAAGAAAAGGGTTTCAATGGACGAGACCACAGACGTGGCTGGAAGATATGTAGCAAATTTGATCGTTGGCACGCTGAAGGAAGACCGGCCTGGAGATAAGTTCCTCCTGACATGTGAAGTGCTAGAGAAGACAAACCATTCCACCATTGCAGTTCTCTTCGACAAACGGGGCAAAGAGAGAGCACTTGTTTCTATTTGTAACTGACGCTGCTCCGTGTATGGTAAAGGCAGCCAAGGGACTTAAAATGCTATACCCGTAAAGGATACATGTGACATGTCTGGGCACATGCCTTGCGTAGGGCAGCTGAAGAAGTTAGAAGTAGCTACCCTGAAGTTGATAAATTAATATCGAACTGAAACAAAGTGTTTGTCAAAGCTCCACTTCGCATTCCGAAATTTCAAGGAGAAGCACCTTCACTACCCCTACCTCCCCAGCCAGTTATAACGCGATGGGGGACTTGGTCTGATGCCGCAGTGTACTATTGCAACAACTTAGATGTCGTGGAGAAGATCGTGAAGTCTTTTGATCCTGCAGAATCGTATTCCATAAAAATCACTCAAGATTTATTTTCAAGCACTACATTAAAAACGCACCTGGCTTACATAAAGTCCAATTTTAATTCTTAATCCGGATCAATCACGCAACCGGAAGTTTCAGGTGCAGAACTAAGCGATGCACTGGATGGTGTAAAGTGCATTGAACAGGAATTAAAGCATGCGAAAGGAACAATAGCATCTAGGGTGTGTAGAAAATTAGAAAATGTACTGAAATAAAATGCTGGGCTTGTGTACCTGCGTGGAATAAGTGACATTCTTTGTGGAAACCCTTCATCTGCAGATTTCCAGGAATTTTCTCTAAGTGATTTAACTCTATTCAAGTACGCTCCCGTTACATCGTGTGATGTCGAAATAAGTTTTTCTCGCTACAAGACGATACTCAGCGACATCAGGAGGGGATTCTTATTCAACAATCATAAGATGCATGTGGTCATAAATTGCAACAATCAGAATAATGGAGACTAGATCAGGTATGAAAATTTCATTCAAATAATATATGTTTTGTGTATAAATTAAAACTGATTGAATATTGAACAGTGAAAGTAACTGTAGTTTTTATGTCTTCCACAGAGTCCGTCCCTGCCTAGGAGTATGCAGTGTAACCTTAACGAGTTCATGAAATATTCATAATTTTAATTGATTTTGGGTCAAAGATTCCGAAGAATTAAAACGTTTTAACTCTTAATTAATTGCAGCCTGTAGCAATCGTAATAAAAGTGTTTCTACGTAACGTAGATGCTATTCATTAAGTCATATTTTGAATTTAATAGGTCATATTTTTAGGCTACTTTTCGCAATTGCAAAAATGAGGAAAAAGTAGACTTATGAGATCGATCCGGGAAAATGTGTGTCAGTCTGTCTGTCCTTCTGTCTGTCTGTCTGTCCTTCTGTCTGTCTGGCTGGCTGTGTGTGTGTCCCCCCCCCCTATCAACTCCTAAACGGCTGCAGCAATCAAAACCAAATTTAGTATGAGTAAAGATGTGCACCGGAATAGCTCACGTCCATATTTGAAAATGATGTCAGTGCTACCAACTGCTGAAAAAACGCACTAGAAATTTGAGCTCCATGTTGGATATCTTGCAAGGTATGCATGGGAGCTATTCCAAAATTGGCACACATGTAGATAATACTATTTCAGTTTAATTTCCAGGAGACCAACCATGACAGTGTTGCCAAACTAATTTTAAGCCTTCTGATAAGTCCAATGTTTAAATGCATATAACTTCTACACTATCAATTGGATTTCAACCAAATTTTGTATGTAATATCTGTACATAAACATATATGACTGAGCGTATTCTTAAGAGCCACCGGGGCTGCCAACTGTTAATAATTGCACTCTTTTTTTTATCCAAATACCAATATATCAGAAAGTATGCAAGCCAACAGCTTTAAACTATGCACACGTATATTCTGACATTTTAGATTAATTTGGAGTAACTTATATACGTCAGTTCTACCAACATGATTATAAGCCTGCTGATAGTACCAATTTTTAAATAAATGTAACTTCTATACTATCAGTTGGATTTCAACCAAATTTCGTATGTGCTATGTGTACCATAACAGATATGACTATAAGTATTGTTAAGAACAATCAGGGCTGCCAACTGTTAATAAATGCTGTCTATATTCTTTTTACCCTAATATCAATATATCAGAAAGTATGCAAGCCAACAGCTCTATACTTTGCACACGTATAGCACCTGACATTCTAGATTAATTTGGAGTAATTAATAAAAGGCAGTGCTGCCAACATGATTCTATACCTGCTGATATGTCCAATTTTAAAATACATGTAACTCCTATACTAAAAAATGGATTTCATCCAAAATTGGCACAACAAGATATCCTAATAATTCAGATTATTTCTGACCAGCACACGCATGGTATTGTTGGCAACATGCTTTTACGCATGTTGATAGATCCAGTGTCTAACTGCATGTAACGTCCATAGGACTTCAACCAAATTTTGTATTCTGTACCTTAAGAGGTGGAACTAAGAATATATTCAGTCACCAGGGCTGCCAACTGTAGTGCTCTATTAGGCTACATTATACCAGGTATGTTTTGAACTAATTAGATATTTCGATATTACCAACTTAATTTCGTCATTATTCTAAATAGGTTCATATACTGTAGAATAATCATTGGCATGAAAAGTAGGCTGTATAGTTCTTCACGGAACTTCATGTTATGTTTTAGATCATAAATGCATACATATTTCATACATTTTAGGACATAGAAATCCGCCCCCTACTTAAATGTATGCGTCAACTTGAAACGATATTTTCTCGTGACCCACATCGTTCATAGCGAGACAAATTGTGCCTTCAATACGTCGCAAAGAGGCCCACCAGATCGCGCTGATATCTCGATTTTACATTTTGAGTGGCATTGCCCCTTCATCCCGCGGACCCTTCATTTATTGAAGGGATATTTATGAGTTTGAAATGACCAGTACAATGTATGAAAGTAGTTTTTCATGATTCTACTTGGCGATGAGTTCAGTAACTTTTCTTGTTAATAAAGTATTGTGCCCAACTCTAGGAATGGGTATTCCAAGTTTCAGACACCTAGATATCAAGGGAAAGGCTGTAGCCGCTTTTGAAAGTTGAGATATTTGAATATCGCGCTACATTGCTTCTCGAAGCATTTGGAAGGAATTTACCGATAGTTGGATGTCAAGTGACGTAGCGAGTAATAGCAGAGGTCGAGGCTATTTATTGATTAAATAGTTAACTATGGAGTAGAGACTTGAGACTGGGATCAGATTACTGGCACGGCCAAAAGAAAGAGAATGCAATTAGTATCAAGTAAATCGGACCAGGGATACCAGAGATATGAGGATTTCTAGATTACAACGTGATGACGCGTGACCCTGAGAGTTTTGAATAAAAGCCAGCTGGCCGAAGCAACTTCAGCTCATTCTAACACAAGCAGTTGCCTAGCAAGTTGCTACGACGCTGAGCCAAGGCACATGGTTGCCGGATCTACGCTGAAGTTCTTTTGAAAGTCGTGATAGTCACGAAAAGTGCTGCGCTACGAGTTGGAACTTAGTAAGTTTACGGCGAGGAGAATCACTGAGGTGATTGATTTTTCTACAGACATTGGTGGAAATATTTATATTTCTACAAGGACATATGCTAGACTTTGTCTAGAAATTAGTATTTTGTCACAGTCCAGTAATAACTTAATACTTGAATGTTTAAATCCATTTCAGTCAGTGTTCATATTTGTAACTAGTTAACCACTTCGATCTGTCAGTACACTGAAGACTAGTCTATAACGGTGGCGTTCATTAGTCTACGCAAGGGAAACTACAAGTTGCCTAGCGCATGGTAGATGGTGATATAATAAACCATGCCCAGGGAACGATCTTCAGAACAGCCGTTAATTGCTTAGACTGTCAGTGTTTTTCTTGTACTGATAAGATTACCGTGAGTTATGTTACAACTGACATATTTAAGAAGAGATCACTTAGATCTGACCCTATTTAAACAAACTGTTATGGCTTTGATAGAAGCCCATATTAAAATGGAACCACAGTTTATTCAAACGTCAAAAGATACTACCACTATGTCTGACTAGACGAATTGTGGGTATATGATGGCGGCGGATACAAGGATTATACGTGCTTGTCCGATAGGGCATGTCAATGGATAAATCTGGTACAGACCAGGTTTACTACACTTCAAGACCATCAAGAAATGTAAGCCACATTTGAATTATTTTATGCCTAGCTAATTGGAACAAACTATTTTTCTGCAGATGACCAACACAATTTTTTCGTCGTATTTAAAGCTTGCTATGATTTACGCAAGACTTATTAGAGTTATTCTGATCATTTTCAGCACTCAGAACAGTTTAGGATCGATGACCGAGCATTTCGAGCATTTATTTGAATACTTCATATTTTTGGGAAACCACGGAAAACAACCGATGTAACTGTAAAAGTTAAATTTATTATTGTTGAGGAATGGATATTTTTTCCATATTCGAAGGTTCGAACATGTGGATTCTCACATAATGAGATGATAATTAAACATATTTAAAATGATATAAATAATAATAATAATAATAATCCACTAATAATAATAATAATAATTTTCATAATTTTCTAAATAATTCTTGGATATTATATTTTATAATAATCATATGTATTGAGAAAGAGCCTATGAAGTAGTTTAAATCATTTCTAGTCTGGAACAGGAGATTTTCCGAAGGAAAGTGGTTAGCGCAAGCCCGCATTCAACCAACATATCAGTTCTGGTTGAACAGTTGATATTTGCATTGAGCAAAGTATATTTTTCAGATAACACGGAGAGGCATGAAACGGGAAGCAAATGATATTTGTATCAAATAGGATATTTTTGTATTTATATAAAATCATGACGTAAATACACTCGAAAGTGAAATAAAGATTTTCATAAGTATGGTAAATTCACGGGTTGAACTGAATGGTAAAATAAAATAAACTTGTAAGTTTATTAATCTTCCAGTGTTGATAACAAGCAGAGGCTTGATTTATTGTATAAATTTTGGGAAGATAATTTATGTGTGGAGTAGTTGAAATGCCATTCCCAGGTGCGCATGTTTAAGTCGCAGGAATGAAGAGGTTTTTTCGAGCATCAATCAAATAGCAGGTTCGATGGCTCAGGTTTATAGTAGGAGTATTGGAACTACACATTTCGTCGTATGAATGACCCGAAGGTTATTTCTTAGAAACCATCAGTTCTTATTTCAACCTTGTTTACGAATTCCATTTAGACTTTGATTTTGCTAGAACCCGGATTTGTCATGATAGTAGTTTATTCTTCTTCAGAGGAAGACCTTTTTCGTTGTTGTTGTAATATTGTGTTCTTACACAAATAATAGAATGGGCCACTGCCAATTAAAAATAATTCTTTAACCACGAATAATTTGAAGGATATTTTCAGTCCTAATGCCATGAATTAAATGAATTTATTATAAAGCTACAATTCCTATTTCCGCATTCTGTCGAAGAATTGCAAGTTGTAAAAGTTGGTAAAAATGGTCATGAATATAAATATTTTTATAATAATGATTCCAAGTGGAAAATTGAATAATTGAATGGTTCAACCATTTATTGATCAAGTTGATGATTCAGAAATCATATATTTTGTTAGGAACTTGAAGTTCATAATCGAGTCACTTCTCGAATGTTTAATGTTAGAAGAACAATTAATTGTTGTTGTGCTTCGCACAGTTCTTCGATGCTATGCTCAAGGTCAAATACTTTTCAGATGTTATTAATATATGTAAATAATTTGTGTTGCATCAATAATGATAATATTTTCGACGATATATTTTTGAAACTGGAAAAATAAGTGAAAGTTAAGAATTCTATGAACATTTATTCTACGAGTGTTAATATCATGTAAATATTCAAACAGTGATCTACGATATTTCCAGTATAGACAATTAACTTTGAACTGGAATTAAATATTAATAATTTTGGAACACAGTCTACAGGACTATTAATCGGACTTGTGTTTCCAAAAAGATTGTCAAATGTGTTTGGAAAATTTCTGTATATTGTGTGTAAATAAGAGTGTGGATCGCCACACGTGGATGATGCTGCTTTGAGCATCTTTGCAGTCAGATTTTAACTTCAAAATAAACTGAGATAATTTTACAGGATGTGTTACTCCCAATTAAATCTCCTTCTATCCTTATTGTTGCATTGAGCCAAAAATCAGTAAAGCATTTTTTTAATTTGATGTCGTTTTTGCGATTTGCTTTAACCCATCTGGCGCTCCGGGATATTTTGACTCTCGTGCTGACTGATTATTGGTAAAATGCATATGTGGTCGTGCGGACTCCGGTCTAAACGGGCACATAAAATAAGATAGAGAGAGAAATGGCTTCGAACGTGGGTCCCGATTTAGACATGGTCAATCGCATGCCGATTTGAAATTGTGATAATTTTTATAGAAATATTTTGGGAGTTGAGAGATGTCTGGTTTGGATGAATAAATTAGTAGGAAACCCAATTAGTGGGGAAAATTAAAAATTTAACTGGTTAATAATTAGAATGGGTTTGATTATTTTTGATAATGGCTTAACCATTAGGGCGTCAAGTAAATTCAGTAGTAAACGTTCGATGACTAGACATACACATTATTAGAATCCAGGTGGAGGATATTTGAGAACTTGCATATTTTTCTTGTGATATTGTGGTAAATGTAATTCGTAAAAGTAGAGAATTTTGTTTTTCCATCACGTCGACATTAGGACAAATCTCATTTTATTATAGTGTTCCAATTAGCTATTCATATTTCTTGTTCTAGTTATAAGCTTGTGTTTGCCACTGTTGTATACCCCTAAGTTTTGAATAATAATTGAAAATTATGGAAGAAATGTTGAGGATGATGAGGAGTTTGGAGGAGAGTTCAAAAGAGGCTGGACTGCGTGTAGCAGCCATTATGAAAGAAAATACTGAGGCTTTGGAAAAGAAACTTAAAGGAAATTCTGATTCTTTAGAAAATAAACTTAAAGAAAGTTTAAACGATAAACTTAAAGAAAATTCTGATTCTTTAGGAAATAAACTTAGAGAAAATTTCGATTTGTTAGAAAGCAGGTTAAAAGATAACTTGAAAGAAAGTTTAGATGAAAAACTTAAAGAAAATTCTGATTCTTTAGAAAATAAACTTAAAGAAAATTCTGATTCTTTAGAAAATAAACTTAAAGAAAATTCTGATTCTTTAGAAAGCAGGTTAAAAGGTAATTTGAAAGAAAATTTAAATAGTAAATTTAATTCAATGGAAAATAAATTTAAAGAGAATTCTGAAATTTTGAAAATGACACTTGAGAGTAAAATGAATAAATTATGCGACAAAACACATGAGCTCGAAACTTCAATAGCTACAAACGCAAGTTTAATGGACGATAAATTTCGCGATGCCGATCTTCGATCTCAAAGCTTTGCTGATAGGATAGAACATGGTCTTAGGAAAGTTGGTGAAGACATGGTCAACCTGGAAGTCAGAGTGAAGAAGGAGAGTAACGAGATGGGAATTCTAGTTGTTCAACGTTTAACGGAACAATTCAAAGAACTTGTCATGGGAGAAATAAGAGAAGGTTACAAACTGAAATTAAAACCACAGCTGTCAATGAAATTAAAGACACACTCAAGCAGGAGAATCAAGAGGGAATCAAGGAGATTAGGGAATCTTTGTCATCCCATATCGAAGTAATTGCCAAAGATATCCAAGCAACTCAGAAGGACATATCTGATATGACAGGGTCATTGAAAAGTCATGAGACTGTTATGAACCAGATATCCATTGATGTTAAGGAGAATTGTAAAGAAACTGAAGCAATTAAGAAAATGGCAGAAGAAAACCAGAAGGAACTTGAGGCTATGAAAACTCAAATCAAGGATGAGAAACAGTCTGATCATCTGTTGAAAATGCCAAATGTAAGGGGAAAGGAACAGATACAGATAAATCTAGGAGGAGCTAGAGACACGGATAGTCAAAGACAGGATGAGGTCAGGACAGTATTTCAATCCAACTCCTTAACGGTATTTAAGAATGTAGAAGATAAGCCTTCTAAATTTTCAGGGCGAGATTCTGTGACACCCGTGGAATTTTTGAGAGAAGCAGGTGATTACCTGAAAGATTCTAAGATCCCTAAAGAAAGACAGATCCGAGTGATAGGGAAGTTTTTGGAAGGTCCTGCACTTCTTTGGTTTAGAGCTTTTAGATCCACTCTAACCACTTTTGAGGAGTTTTCTCGTGGGCTATTGAAAAAGTTTTGGTCCCCGGAAACCCAACAGCAAGTTAGAGCAGAGTTATATTCGAAGAGATTCTCGACGTCACAACCTACTCGATACTCTACGTACTTTTCTGGACAGCTGTCTAAACTCCAACATTTAGATCCGCCGATGCCAGATAACGAATTGATTACTGCATTGATACGTCAATTTCCAGCAGACGTCCAGAGGACTTTGATCGCTGCTGATATCTATAATATGGAACAATTTGATGAAGTATTACAGAAGCTGGATCATACGAACGCTCAATTCTTCCATCAGAAGGGAGGAAAAAATAACAACGCTGTGTACGCGGTTATGGCTGATAGTTATTCTCAGACACCTCGAGAGATTCGAGAGGAGCGAGAAGAGAAAACGCCGAGGGAAGATTCCAATAAGAGAGGATGGAACCAGTACAGTAACAGATACAGTTACAAACCATATGCGAGACCGGATGGTGGTAATCGATACAATACTCGATGGAGAAGACCACGAGATAGTCAAGGAAGGTACCAGGAAAGAAGATATTATGGTAGAAACAACTACAATAACAGAGGGAATGTAGATACTCGTCAGTCCAATGAAGAGTTCAACAAGGAGACGAGGAAAAATTTGGAAGCAAGACACAAGATAACTTGCAGTTTTTTGGAGCAGAGGCCCAACGAACCAGGTCCATCGGGAACACAACAATCCCGGGGGAATGGTAACGAAAAAAAAACTTCGAATTCACAGTAGAAGATAGAATTTTGAACACTTTCACTTCCAGAATTATTAAATGGCAAGCAGAGGATGATGATTTAATTCAACAGAATGACGAACGAAAAGAAATGGGTACGAGAATTAGAATGCCAATCATATCATGCGAAGTATTCGGTATGCCTGTCGATACTTTGATCGATACTGGGGCTATGCTTTGTCTGGTGAGTGAGAAGCTTTATATTCTGTGGAAGCTCAAAGAGAATTTAGAGGAGATTCCAGTATCAGGAATTAAGATCCAAGGAATAATACCCAATAAAATATCTCTGTGTAAAACACAATTATACTTATGTATTACGATTGGAGGACATGATTTCCGACATGTATTTATTGTAATGAAGGACATGGCTTTTGACATGATATTGGGAGCAGATTTCATTCAGAAATATCAAGCAGTGATAGACATGAAGACAGAGACGATCAGATTCAAGAATACCGAAGAGATTAACTTCGAGGGAAAAGAAGAGGAAGACATCGAGGGAGATGCTCAATGGTCTCTGATTTTTCATGAAGCTGAAGGAAGAGAAGTCTACACTGAGAAGGAGTCCCCAGAGCTAGGGAAAATTTTGGAGGAGTATCACGATATTTTTGACATTAAGCCTGGTGAAATTAAGGATTTTGAATATCATATTCGTGTAAATGATGATGCACCTTTTCATGCTAAATTGTATCCAGTAGCAGAAAAGCATCGAGAAAGAGTAAAAGTGCTTATCAAGGAGATGGAAAGTAACAATGCGATTGAAAAGTATACTACATCTTATGTCAATCCATTAGCAGTAGTGTCTAAGCAAGATGGAAGTCTGAAACTATGTTTAGACGCGCGAAATTTGAATTCAAGATTACTGCCAGAGTATGACAGACCACCAATCATTAGGGAACTGTTAAGGAAATTCCAAGGCAAGGTCTGGTTCTCTAATATTGATCTCACTTCGTCCTACCATCACATTAGGCTTAGTGAAGATTCCAAGAAGTTTACAGGATTTATGTTTGACCAGCAGACATATGTATTCCGCCGTCTACCATTTGGAGTCAAAACATCTGGATCAGTTTTGATCAGAGCCCTAGAACAAAATTTGAGTCCTGGAGTAAAAGAGATAGCAATTCGTTATATTGATGATATCTTAATTGCATCTGAGAATAAGGAGGAACATTTGTTACATCTTCAAATGTTATTCGCAGATTTGAGAAAAGCGAACTTCAAAGTAAACCTTCGAAAATGTCAGTTCTTTCGAAAGGAAATAAAATTTTTGGGTCACATTTTGGATGGAGAAGGATACCGTCCCAATGAGACGAAGATACAGGCTATTGCAAATTTCCCTAGACCTACTAGAGTGAAGAATGTCCGCAGTTTTCTCGGGACATGCCAATTCTTTGCAGGGCATTGTCCAAACTTCACCAAGACAGTTGCGCCATTGCAGGAATTGTTAAAGAAAGGAAACAAATGGAAATGGGATAAAGATTGTGAACAATCATTTCAAGATGCCAAGAGGTTATTGGTAATCAGTGTGAAATTGGAGTATCCTGACTTTACCAAGAATTTCATCATAGAATCTGATGCATCCACCGTAGGGATTGGAGCTATTCTACTTCAAGAGGATGAAGACCACAAGAGACATTACCTGGCGTTCATTAGCAGGAAACTTCGTCCATCAGAGAGAAATTATTACACCACAGATTTAGAAGCACTTGCTGTAATATTCGCATTGGAGTCGTGGAAGAAAATGTTAATTGGACATTCAGTCATTGTGAGGACTGATCACCACGCATTGGAGTTTATCTTGAGAACAAACTTTGCCAGAGATAGAATAACTAGATGGTCACTTTTTATTCAGCAATTCAACCTAGTTATTGAACACACTCCTGGAAAGTTGAACGTGGGAGCTGATTTATTGAGTAGAGTACTGGAGTCTACATCTAAGGTTTTTCAAGTTAACCTGACGCAGGAGGATGAAGATACCTTGAGAAGGTTAAGGTTATTGCATTTATCCCAGAGGAGAGACCGACGTCTTAGAAACATTTTTCGTTTTCTACAGGGAAACATGGATCCAAATGATGATGATTTTGTGGAAACTGAAAGAATTTCAAGAGATTTTATGATGTTAGATGGTTTAATCTACAAGTTTGCAGATCCCGACCATACGAAGCTGAGAGTAGTGATACCTCCACGAATGCAAAAACCCATTATTTGGATGGCACATCGAATCGCAGGTCATGCTGGAGTAGATAAGACAGTCAACATGATTCAAGAGAAATTTTCGTGGGAGCGAATGCGACAAACTGTCAGAAACACTATTCGAGAATGCGACTTATGCCAAAGGAGTAAACATAATTCTAGATTACTGAGAGAATTACCAAGGCCTATTATTCCTTCTAAGCCTTGCGAAATCTTCGCGACTGATTTATATGGTCCTCTCCCAAAGTCTAAAAGAGGTAACCGACATATTTTGGTGACCATGGATGTTTTCAGCAAATACACCATGTTACATCCAATTCAGAAGGCAAACGCAAAATATTGTGCGAAGAGAATTAGAGACAGCGTAATTCCGGAAGCAGGCAAACCGGAATTCCTTTTATCAGATCGTGGACCTCAATTTACATCTTTGGAATTTCGAACCATCATGAATAATCTTGGGATTAGACAATTGTTTTGTTCTATTAGACATCCAGAGAGCAATCCAGCGGAACGCGTGATGGCTGAAATAGCAAAATTTTGCCGCCTCTATTGTCCAAATGAGCATTGGAAATGGATGGATGTTCTTTCTTTAGCATCCGAATCCATCAACTCTACGATTCATGAGAGTACTGGACAGATTCCTATGTTGCTTCATCATGGAATTAAACCAACACGATTATGGGATCGAATCATCTCTATTCCACCTGAGATTGAACCAAGTCGTCAGATGAGGGAAACTCTAGCTTTAGACAAGTTAAGGAGCCAAGCTGAGAAAAGAGAGCGCAGAGTGAGAGGAAAGCGTTTTCGCAGACCCTTGCGCGTAGGAACTCTTGTTTTAGTGAAAAGAGCTACATCCTCTGACGTGCAAAATCGAGTGTACTCGAAATTTGCAAGCCTTTACGCTGGACCCTATCGTATTGTGGAAGTAAACAATAATGGAAGCTATGAAGTAGCTAATACACGAACTGGTAACATCGTGGGAACTTATAATGCATCGAATTTGAAGATTTATTATTCAAGAACCAGATGATTTAATGTGTAGATAGGAAAAATAAAAATTTTTCAATTTTTATTTTTTGCTAGGTGTGGGGTGGATGTGCCCAACTCTAGGAATGGGTATTCCAAGTTTCAGACACCTAGATATCAAGGGAAAGGCTGTAGCCGCTTTTGAAAGTTGAGATATTTGAATATCGCGCTACATTGCTTCTCGAAGCATTTGGAAGGAATTTACCGATAGTTGGATGTCAAGTGACGTAGCGAGTAATAGCAGAGGTCGAGGCTATTTATTGATTAAATAGTTAACTATGGAGTAGAGACTTGAGACTGGGATCAGATTACTGGCACGGCCAAAAGAAAGAGAATGCAATTAGTATCAAGTAAATCGGACCAGGGATACCAGAGATATGAGGATTTCTAGATTACAACGTGATGACGCGTGACCCTGAGAGTTTTGAATAAAAGCCAGCTGGCCGAAGCAACTTCAGCTCATTCTAACACAAGCAGTTGCCTAGCAAGTTGCTACGACGCTGAGCCAAGGCACATGGTTGCCGGATCTACGCAGAAGTTCTTTTGAAAGTCGTGATAGTCACGAAAAGTGCTGCGCTACGAGTTGGAACTTAGTAAGTTTACGGCGAGGAGAATCACTGAGGTGATTGATTTTTCTACAGACATTGGTGGAAATATTTATATTTCTACAAGGACATATGCTAGACTTTGTCTAGAAATTAGTATTTTGTTACAGTCCAGTAATAACTTAATACTTGAATGTTTAAATCCATTTCAGTCAGTGTTCATATTTGTAACTAGTTAACCACTTCGATCTGTCAGTACACTGAAGACTAGTCTATAACGGTGGCGTTCATTAGTCTACGCAAGGGAAACTACAAGTTGCCTAGCGCATGGTAGATGGTGATATAATAAACCATGCCCAGGGAACGATCTTCAGAACAGCCGTTAATTGCTTAGACTGTCAGTGTTTTTCTTGTACTGATAAGATTACCGTGAGTTATGTTACAACTGACATATTTAAGAAGAGATCACTTAGATCTGACCCTATTTAAACAAACTGTTATGGCTTTGATAGAAGCCCATATTAAAATGGAACCACAGTTTATTCAAACGTCAAAAGATACTACCACTATGTCTGACTAGACGAATTGTGGGTATATGATGGCGGCGGATACAAGGATTATACGTGCTTGTCCGATAGGGCATGTCTATGGATAAATCTGGTACAGACCAGGTTTACTACACTTCAAGACCATCAAGAAATGTAAGCCACATTTGAATTATTTTATGCCTAGCTAATTGGAACAAACTATTTTTCTGCAGATGACCAACACAATTTTTTCGTCGTATTTAAAGCTTGCAATGATTTACGCAAGACTTATTAGAGTTATTCTGATCATTTTCAGCACTCAGAACAGTTTAGGATCGATGACCGAGCATTTCGAGCATTTATTTGAATACTTCATATTTTTGGGAAACCACGGAAAACAACCGATGTAACTGTAAAAGTTAAATTTATTATTGTTGAGGAATGGATATTTTTTCCATATTCGAAGGTTCGAACATGTGGATTCTCACATAATGAGATGATAATTAAACATATTTAAAATGATATAAATAATAATAATAATAATAATCCACTAATAATAATAATAATAATTTCCATAATTTTCTAAATAATTCTTGGATATTATATTTTATAATAATCATATGTATTGAGAAAGAGCCTATGAAGTAGTTTAAATCATTTCTAGTCTGGAACAGGAGATTTTCCGAAGGAAAGTGGTTAGCGCAAGCCCGCATTCAACCAACATATCAGTTCTGGTTGAACAGTTGATATTTGCATTGAGCAAAGTATATTTTTCAGATAACACGGAGAGGCATGAAACGGGAAGCAAATGATATTTGTATCAAATAGGATATTTTTGTATTTATATAAAATCATGACGTAAATACACTCGAAATTGAAATAAAGATTTTCATAAGTATGGTAAATTCACGGGTTGAACTGAATGGTAAAATAAAATAAACTTGTAAGTTTATTAATCTTCCAGTGTTGATAACAAGCAGAGGCTTGATTTATTGTATAAATTTTGGGAAGATAATTTATGTGTGGAGTAGTTGAAATGCCATTCCCAGGTGCGCATGTTTAAGTCGCAGGAATGAAGAGGTTTTTTCGAGCATCAATCAAATAGCAGGTTCGATGGCTCAGGTTTATAGTAGGAGTATTGGAACTACACATTTCGTCGTATGAATGACCCGAAGGTTATTTCTTAGAAACCATCAGTTCTTATTTCAACCTTGTTTACGAATTCCATTTAGACTTTGATTTTGCTAGAACCCGGATTTGTCATGATAGTAGTTTATTCTTCTTCAGAGGAAGACCTTTGTCGTTGTTGTTGTAATATTGTGTTCTTACACAAATAATAGAATGGGCCACTGCCAATTAAAAATAATTCTTTAACCACGAATAATTTGAAGGATATTTTCAGTCCTAATGCCATGAACTAAATGAATTTATTATAAAGCTACAATTCTTATTTCCGCATTCTGTCGAAGAATTGCAAGTTGTAAAAGTTGGTAAAAATGGTCATGAATTTAAATATTTTTATAATAATGATTCCAAGTGGAAAATTGAATAATTGAATGGTTCAACCATTTATTGATCAAGTTGATGATTCAGAAATCATATATTTTGTTAGGAACTTGAAGTTCATAATCGAGTCACTTCTCGAATGTTTAATGTTAGAAGAACAATTAATTGTTGTTGTGCTTCGCACAGTTCTTCGATGCTATGCTCAAGGTCAAATACTTTTCAGATGTTATTAATATATGTAAATAATTTGTGTTGCATCAATAATGATAATATTTTCGACGATATATTTTTGAAACTGGAAAAATAAGTGAAAGTTAAGAATTCTATGAACATTTATTCTACGAGTGTTAATATCATGTAAATATTCAAACAGTGATCTACGATATTTCCAGTATAGACAATTAACTTTGAACTGGAATTAAATATTAATAATTTTGGAACACAGTCTACAGGACTATTATTCGGACTTGTGTTTCCAAAAAGATTGTCAAATGTGTTTGGAAAATTTCTGTATATTGTGTGTAAATAAGAGTGTGGATCGCCACACGTGGATGATGCTGCTTTGAGCATCTTTGCAGTCAGATTTTAACTTCAAAATAAACTGAGATAATTTTACAGGATGTGTTACTCCCAATTAAATCTCCTTCTATCCTTATTGTTGCATTGAGCCAAAAATCAGTAAAGCATTTTTTTAAATTTGATGTCGTTTTTGCGATTTGCTTTAACCCATCTGGCGCTCCGGGATATTTTGACTCTCGTGCTGACTGATTATTGGTAAAATGCATATGTGGTCGTGCGGACTCCGGTCTAAACGGGCACAGTATATCGTGGTGAATGATTATTTCTTTTTTTGTCTGTTACAGATTCACCCGGTTATTTATCCGACATTAGATGATGTATGTGGCACATTCATTCCTCTAATCATCGTACTTATAAATCTAGCCTCAACAAACAGTTCACTGGTACTGGAATACCGGGAGAGCAAAAATATTCATAGTATTTCTATGGTGATCTCCAAGTTTATTGACAATCATGTTGATGAATATAGCAATGTTTTAACGGTTTACATGGACAGAGGAGTGCGTCAGGCCTCGGCAGCCGGCACAGTTCATATCCTCGCCGCTAGATAGGGGCTTCACTCATTCCATTCCTGACCCGGTCGGAGACTGGAAGCAGGCTGTGGATTTTCATTTTACATGGACAGACATACCCCAACTTCATATCTCAAAGATCATTGCGTCTGATCACGGCGTTCTTAAGTTACAGGCGGGAGCAGTACCCCCACTCTGCCACCGGCGAGTGACGTCAGGGGTCTCAGCTGGCCGGCGGACAGCACGCTAGTCATATGGCAGAGAGATGCATTCATGTAATTAAATCGGTTTTGTTTACTGAATAAATTGGGTTGGACTTCCGAATTTCACCACAGTCCTTCCTTAGTGATCGATGAATTGTGCGAGACGTTTTCAGCTGTCACTACGGGCGATTAAAGCAAATGACTGCGATACAAGTCAGCCCAGAGCGGTATACAAAAAGAGCATGCTGGAAACTAATGTTTGATTGCACTACAAGTAGGCGTTTTTTGTATCTTCTACAGAACACAATAATTAGTTGAATATATTTAAGTGAGAATATCATATCTGTTTATGTACTTTAACAAACGGAAAAATTCTTCTTTAACATATATTTCATCAAGTTGCAAAATTACCCACTTATCATCACACTTTTCAACGGATTTTTTCAAGAAATGAACGTTTTCGTTAAAATTACCCGGAGCTACATTAAGGGAAGAAGTCAATCTTTGTAAATGTTTAGAATGAGGAAGGGATAGAAATTTGTTCTGCCTGATAGTATCATAACACTTCGCGGATTGCATGTACAATATGTAAGAGCAAAGTATCATGTTGGGAGACCTTTTTTTGTTCTTAAATATGAGAGAGAATTGCTCGGATAAAAAATTAACTTGCTGAGAAATTCCCTCTTCTCTACTATCCAATAAAGTTTCTTGAATGGCATCCAGCAATTTTAAGACATTGGCCACGTAATTTTCCAAGTTGGTTTGGAATCTCTTCTCAGTAAGATACTGTAACAAACTGAACAGTGTTCTCCAACACTTCACAGCTGTTTCACTTCCAAACTTTGAAGAAAGTTCTGTAGAAGACAATTGCAAGTTTTTATAGAAAGCCGAAACAAGTAAATGATTATCTACATTAATATAAAGAAACAAAAGTCATAGACTCAAAATTGATTCTATATATAACCACTCCTTCGTCAAAAATATTGAAATTAATAGCTGAGTCCACTTTCACTTTAGTGCTATTATCTGCTAATCGTTTCTCAAGAGAATTGCATAAACTCTCGAAACAGATTATAACATCGTCCCATTCTGCAGCAGCAACAGCACTTTCTTGAGCATGTTCTTTCCTCACTTCGATTTCTCATCTCCTCTCTTCTGGTTGTTTCCGCTTAATTTCACTTTCCTTTGTCAAGTATTTCGGCAAACCTTCAACAATAGTAAGACAAGAACCTTTAACTAGCTTAGGATGATCGTATTTATACACTTGTTACTGTCCATTAGAATCACAGTGTTCATTCTGTAAAATAATGCAGTCCGGTTGAAAATGTTTAATACACACAACACTGTTCTCCGAAGGTGTCCAGTCCTTCCTCGGGTTGCTTCTCAGCCATGTATTTCTCAAGTTTACTTCCTTGGGAAAAGAGAAACATTTCACGTAGGCGGTTTCAACTCCACGAACCAGAAAATTACTACTACATCCTGGTACATAACACCTTCGTGGCATAGTATTTGCTTTTAAAATATACCACGTGGAGCACGGGTATATTTAACACTTGTCACTGGACAACAGGAAAAGCAATATATTGTGAAATGTCACCTTCGAAGCATAGAAACAATGACCACATCACAGCGCTCCAACAAGACTGAGCATCTCTATGCTGTCTGTAGTAAGACCCGTGACGTCACAGCCCCGCCGGCAGTGTTCCCGCCTGTTAACTTAAGAACGCCGTGGTCTGATACACCAGCACCGTTACACCGGCGTGCAGTTAGTAGTTGGAAGGGCAACGCAGAGGAATTTACAACTCATCAAAAGTAACTTTTACATGCTGTTGTTTCACCAGAGTTCCTGGGATATTGTTCATAAGAGTGTTGCTCATCTGAAAGCACTCTCTGGTTTGAATCCGAGAGGGAGTTTCCTTGTGGTTATTATCTCTGATACGGACAATTGTGTGCTTAGAGTATTTCACAAATTGTGGGAGTTCAAGGTACTGAATGCAGTGGTTACAATTTACATCTCAACGATTACAGATAAAGATCATATACCTTCACTCCTTTTGGAAAAAGAGGTAAGATTATCGCACAAGACGCAACGAATGAAAATGTTAATACATTATTCTTGCGGAAACCACTCAATACGCAAGGCAATGCTATAAAGATCTCCACAATCTCGCGACCTCATTTCAAGCAAACGCCACAAGGAGTAAAGTATTTTGGAATAAAAGGAGAAATACTCAAGACATTCATTTCTCACATCAACGCAACCCCTGACTTTATTAATGATGGTAGGTTTTATGAATACGATAAACTTGGAAACGGTTTGATAGATATTAGTTTTCATATGTGGACGATTCAGTCATCAAGGGTTCTTTCCATACACACACACGCTTTTGAAGGGACCGTATTTCTAGTGCCTAAAGCAAAACGCCGAACTCAGTACCAGAATTTATTCATTGCATTTGACCGTATGACTTGGTTCTTCATGTTCTCTAGCATACCATTGATAGCCGTCTCATTGTACCTCATTAAACGTATTAACGGTACAGCTGAAAGTTTCTCAAACAATTTGTTCAAATCTTTCTCCATTTGCTTGCCAGGATCCATAAGAAATATACCCAGTGTATTGTATGACAGACTTAGTATTTTGTTCTACGTATTTTTTAGTGTTGTTGTAACCAATGCCTTGCAGGGTTCTTTGACTAGTATTTTGAGCATCATCCAGTCACTTCTTGAAATAGACACATTCCAAGAGCTGTACAAAGCCGATATAAATGTTGTTTGTCCGCCAGACTGGGAGGGACAACTAGTAGATGCATTTGAGATTGTTTGCCCACAACTAATGGAAAGAATTTCAACACAAGTCAAAGGCAAAAGCTGGGGTCAGTATCTGGATGATATTTCTCTCCATAGAAACGTGTCTGTAGTTATGTCAATATCTTGGGCTGAGCGGGAGATCAGAGGCAAACAGAATGTTCAGAACGGGAAGAACTTCATTCATGTAATGAAAGATGGTATCCCAGGATTGATTTATGCTTATGCTACTACTGAAAATTCTCCGTATAATGGAGCTCTCTCTGCGATTTTGCAGAGTTCGATAGAAGTAGGGCTGTACGATAAGTGGCGTGACATTGAGCTGCAGAGGAGAAATGTGAGCAAGCGTCATCATAAACGAGATATGACTTCAGCGCCCGAGCAATTCACACTGGACCACCTGCAAACTGCTTTCTACATCCTGATTTTGCGATATGTTGTGTGTATTGTGTGCTTAGTAGCTGAAGTGTGTACACGTCGTTAACAGAACACCTATCAACAGCTTTCGGCATCCTTTTTGACGGGTGCGATGTGTGTGTATTTTGCGCTTAGTGTTTGAAATGTGTGCACGTCGTCAACTTAAACACTTGCGAACAGCTTTCTACATCCTGTTTCTGGTAACGTATGTGATGTCTGTATTTGGTGGTTGGGGACTGAAGGATGTACAATTTGGTTGTATAACACCTGTAAATGTCTTTTGTATAATATGTTATGTGTATTTTTGGTTAGAGACTGAAGTGTATGAACATCGGTAAAAGAAAACACATGTGATCAGCTACATCCTTCTTCTGCGAAATATTGTATGTTTTGTGGTTAGTACCTGAAGTGTGTACACATCGATAACATAACACCGGTAAAAACAGCTTTCTATATCCTGTTTCTCGTATGTGATGTGTGTGTGTAGTGGTTGGGGACTGAAGGATGTACAATTTGGTTGTATAACACTTGTAAATGTCTTTTGTATAATATGTTATGTGTATTTTTGGTTAGAGACTGAAGTGTATGAACATCGGTAAAAGAATACACCTGTGATCAGCTACACCCTGCTTCTGAGATATATATTGTGTGTTTTGTGGTTAGTACCTGAAGTGTGTACATATCGATATCATAACACCGGTGAAAACAGCTTTCTATATCCTGTTTCTCGTATATGATGTGTTGTAATCTTTCAGTTCTAGCCGCAAGATGGCTTCACCCAGAGAAGCAACTAACTAAAAAGAAACTATCCAATTTAAATTTACTCTATATTCTGAAGCTGACTACAAGAAATGCAATGAAAAATATATAATATAATAACAAAGAATGACATTCAAGAAATGCAATTAAACGATATAATATAATAATATAATATTATTTAAACTGGTTTTAACATTACCGGTAATGCCGTCGTCTGCCGTGTATTTCTAGTTCATTTCCAGACCGCTTAGAAGATGGTCAGACATGCCTTTATTTTTCACCATCATGGTCTTCTTCAACGTTGCACAATTATTTTCATAGGTATTAGCCATACTGTGATTTTGACTTTACAGCCAAACGCAACCACGTGGTACCTTCCATAATAAAACAAATCGAAGATTCCGTACAGTCTTCAAGCTTTTAGTTTTAAGTTGAAACACGAAGCACTCAACTCAAGAGGTACACTCTCACTCACCAGTCTATCTTGGAACAATCTCCCGCAGCAGTCAACTCAGCTAGCTTGCTACGGCACGTCTCTCCAAGCTACACCTCATACCAGGAAGTAGCCTTCTCAGAAGTGCTAATTGTCACATGCTTGTCCCCAAGCAACTACAAGCAGTCCCCTTGCTGGGCTGTCTGACACACCCTGCTCCACGCCTGAAGGCTAATTCCCTTATCGTAGGCATCCAATAGTTCATACCGTGGCGTCAGATAGCAGCCACGTCCAGAGATCGTGCAAGGCCATCTTTGAAAACAGACGCAAGCGATCTCGTTTGTCATAGTTCTAGCCCTTTGGATAGGTAGCACCACTTGTAAAGACATATACTCTTTATCGTGACCAGCGACAGACTTACGATTCACCAACAAGTGGCAGGCAATTACTTTCCCCACCAATTCTCCGTACTTAAATATGCCAAATCTGTACACATGAAATATATATATTCTATACAACATAGGATTAAGCTCCAGAATCTCGTCAAATGTGACCTAAAACATGGAATAATTAACAATAAAAAGTACGTGATAATAGTAATAGTAATAATAATAATAATAATAATGACACTGTATCTCCTGCAGACGTGCCCAATGCAATTGAACACGTTGCCAACACGATAACATTGATATAAATAAATAATAAACCCACTAGCCTATATTAAGACTGTCATGGAGGACTCATAAAATATAGGTTAGAGAACGCCCTCTTGCTTTTCATTCATTTGGTCCTATACCATAGAATAAAATGCACTCCTTTAAGGCATGACTTCCCTTCCAAAATTCTAACTCCTACCTTCCACTAATACATGCACAACCAACAGGGCTACTAGGATATGTACATCCGCAGGTTGGAAATATTGTAAATCCCTAGTACCCTTCCGTCCTTTTTAAGGAGCTCGTACGCACAGGCCCCTATTTTCTGTGAAATTACATACGGTCCTTCAAACAAACGAAAAAATGTACTTACCAATTTCTAGTCCGCGGACCAGACATGAGGCACCCTCAAAAGCACAAGGTCACCTATATCTAACCTATCTCCCGTCCGCTTACCTTGCTGCCTCTGCCGTTTCTTACTAGCCTTACAAAAATGTTCCCCCAGCTAACCTAATACATAAATCTCTGGGTACGGCTTCCCCTGTCCCTATCTGAAATCCTAGTTACACGGACCAAAATTCCTTCCTCTCTCCTAGCTTCAATTCCCTCCCCGGCAATTTCCGGGTGGCGACTCACAAAATCCACGAATGCGTTATCTGACCCTTTTACATGAAATATATCAAATTCATACTCGTGGATCGCCAACACCCAGCTAGAAAGCCGGTTCGAGGTTATCATACATGTCCTAAGAAACGTAAGTGCGTTATTGTATGTATAGATTAGGAATTTGCGGCCAAGCACATAGGCCCTGAACTTACCCAACGAATACATAATGACTAGCAATTCCTTTTCACTAGTGGTATATCTTTTCTCCGCGGAATTTAGACCACCACTAGCGAGTGACACGATGCCTAGATTACCATCCCCATCCTCTTGACAAAGCACCCCTGCTAAACCTAAGTCGCTAGCATCTGTCATCACTATGTACTGACTATCCTTCCCGGGGTACCTAAGGGTGACAGCATCCCTAAAACCCTCCTTTAGTTTGATGAATGCCTAATCGTGTTCTTTTCCACAAGCCCACTTATAATTCTTTTTAAGTAACCCGATAAATGGCACGCACAGCTGCGAATACCAGAGTAAAAACCTCCTGAAATAATTACACACCCCCAGAAAAGAGCAAAGTTGTTTGACGTTACGTGGTGTCCGAGTGTTGATTATGTTGTCTAATTTCGACCCCTCTGGCGTAACCCCCTGTGGTGTAATATTGTGGCCTAAAAACGTGATCTGTTCTGCACAAAAGGTCGTCTTCTTAAGTTTCACTGTGAACCCGGCCCGATGCAACTTCCCCAAAACGATTCTAAGGTGTTCCATGTGTTCCCCAAATTTATGTGATGTGATGACTAAGTCATCGGTGTAACTGGCTGTGAAATCCCCTGTGTCGTGTCCCAGAGCAATGTTAAGTGCGCGAATGAGCCCAGCTGACGATGTTTTCATACCAAAAGGAATCCGTGTAAATTGTAACAGCTGGTTTTTGTAACAAAAAGTCGTGAATTGCCTATCCTCCTCCCGTAAGGGTACCTGCCAAAAACTAGCACTCAAATATAATGTGGACAGCCATTCTTTACCCCCAAATCTCTGAACTAAATCCTCAGTAGTTTCCGGTCGCTGATGATCCGGCGCAAAGCGTTTATTAGCTTGTCTTGCATCCAAACATAGCCTAACTGACCCTTCCTTCTTAATCACTACCACCAACGGTTTGACATATTGGCTACTACTGAATTCGATCACCTCATCGTCTTGCATATGCGAAATGGCATCATCTACTGCTTTGACATGGGCGTGTGGTATCGGGTATCTAACACCATTAAAACTAGACCTATCGGTGATCTCGAAACTATGCTCGGACACATGTGTCCTACCAGGTTTGTCAGAAAACACCTCAATGTGTTCTCTCAAGACCTCTAACAACTGACCTTCTGCTCTACCTCCAACATGGTACAACTTTGAATATCCTCTGATACCATGTCACTACTAACCTCACTGACTTCTTCCTCTTCATTTAATACCTGGACATATACTGTTATACTCACAAAAGTACCTGAGTCCACCTGATAGCTCAGACTAACCGTATCAAAATTCTCACCCCACTTGAATCTCACCTTAGCTTCGCCGTAATCAAGCTCACACATCTGACTGCTTAGCCAATCCGCCCCTAATATGACAGGATACACTAAATTCTCAATTACTAGAAAATTGTGACGACCACATTTCTCATCAATGTACATAGGTGCGACAACCTGTCTACGCACTCTCTGTGACTTAGTCCCAGCAGCAGACAATATAAATATATTGGACAGAGGAATCTCCTATATGGCTTTTCCTTTACTCTTAACCTCGTCATAAAAGCCTGCCTTAATGCATGAACACATGCTCCCTGAGTCCAATAAGGCATCGACAACTTGACCCCATATCTTTACCTTAATCACAGGACTGATCAAAGTAGGCTCACATCTCTCTTCATAACCTCAACCTGGTCAGCTAACAATTCCTATCTAACAACAAGGTCGTATTCTATCTTCTTGAACACATGAACTGGAATACTGGGATGGGACCCTCTATCTGACCGTCTTAAAGAGCCCTGTTCCCATTTAACTTATTATTTTTCACGCCCCCTATTCTCTAACTGCCTTTGGTCCCCAGGTCCCCGATATTCTGCCTGTCTCTGTTCTTCGCGTCCCCTATTCCGAAAATTTCCTTGGTCACCCCTTTCCCTATTCACAAAATTTCCTCCATCATTCCTCACAAAGTTACCTGGCCTATCAATATTCCTACGCTCATAATACATATGCCCTTCCCCTTGATACCCTTCATCGTAATTTCCTTCCCTTCCCTGTTCTTGCTTTTTGCCTCCCATTCTACCCAAAGTATCAAACATTTCTAACACACGTTCTATGTTCTTAATCGTTCTTAAATCCTGCATGGCTACGGCCATCTTCACCTCATCAGAGAAATGACGGGCCATATGCCTAACAATATCTCCTTCAGAAGAACAAGATTCAAAATTCTGACAGATAGGGACATGTGTGAGGAATTACTCCGTCATGCTCACTCCCTAATCCGACTTATACCTCCCAAAAGAAATCTTGTCTCTTTCTCTTCCTTTAGTCTGTTCGTTCCAGTACATTCCCTCAAACTTCTGCCTAGAATCATATAACCCCTGAAAACCTCCCCTAAAAACTGGATACCAAGATTTAGCCTCCCCCACAAAAGCTAATGATATGACTTCCTCAACAATATCCCAGTCTAAAGTCCCATCTTCTATCCCTTTCGGAAAACTCTTCTGAACAACTTTAACGAATTCCATAGGGTTAAACTGCCTTCCAATAAATTTAGGTAAGTCAGATTCCCTATAGAAGTTACTATGTCCTACAGAGTGATTATAATTTTCCTATTTGACTTGGCCTGATTCAGCTCTCTTCTTAATCTCAAATTTACGCTCTCATTAAAGGATTTTATTTCACTAATCTCCTTTTCTACACTCTTATCTACCATCCTTACTCTGGCTGAAGACACCGCTAGCTCCTGTTCGAAAAACTCCTGCTTATTTCTAATCTCACTTATAACCTTCATCTCTTCCTCTACTACTATAAACCTCTCACTAACTTCTTTCTTGATAATGGCTACTTCATTTCTCACCTTGCCTATCTGCTTACCAACAGTATCCATAATGCCCTGCCTCTGCAAGCTCATCCTCTGCTCTACTTGCACAAATCTTTTGTCTACCATTTCAATTCTACTAGTTATTTCCTGACAAATTTCCTTATAGCCTTTACTCATACTTTCTACAATATTACTAATTTTGCTCTCTAAAGCCGTACTTTGAATGTCTATCTACTTACTAAAATCACTGCTTTGATTATTCATTTGATTACTTAAATCACTACTCTGAGTATCCATTTTAGTACTTAAATCACTTAGCTTACTACTGAATTTAGACATCATCTGCTCCATTAACTTAATCATATGTGAGTTTTCCCCCAGCCCCATATTTTCCTCCTCCCTATCCTCTCCCATTCCTAACTCCTTGCTAGTTGCAACATGTTCTTTCTCGGAACCCTCACGTCCCTCCAAAGTACGATAAATCACATCCTCATCTGCCATCTTACTAATAACTACTCTGGAATTTGTGGAATCTGACCGCTTATTGGTCTGTCTGTTTGACTCACTCCTGCCACTCCTTGAATGAACAGGAGTACTTCGGTCAACACTTCTAGATCTTAACTGTAATAAATCAGGCTCACTCTTATTACTTAGCATACCCTCCAAAATCACTAAACATATATACACTCCCTAAAATACCCGATCAAATTTCACAAATTATCTGTGCGTACTGCCATACTATTCACCAGCCAGCCTCATTCACACCAGACGTTGGGCGCCATTTGTAATCTTTCAATTCTAGCCACAAGAAGCTTCACCCAGAGAAGATACAAAAAGTAAATACAAATGAATATTCTGCCTCATTATATTGCCTTTCTTAAATATTTAAGCAACTGAAATAATGATTCGTACTGTAAATGAACAAATCCACCTTCTTGAAACTCTTCTTATATCCGGGCGTGTACAGATATTCTGAAAGGACTGGCTCGTACATAGGCCTTAGCAAACCTCCTATAAACTAATAAAGACGTAGGAAGGTTTACAGGCATCTAACTAAAAAGAAACTATCCAATTTAAATTTACTCTACATTTTGAAGCTGCCTGCAAGAAATGCAATGAAAAAGATATAATAACAAAGAATGATATACAAGAAATGCATTTAAAAGATATAATATAATAATATAATAATATTTAAGCTGGTTTTCACATTACCGGTAATGCCGTCGTCTGCCGTATATTTCTAGTTCATTTCTACACCACTCAGAAGCTGGTCAGCCATGCCTTTATTTTTCACCTTCATCATGGTCTTATTCAACGATGCACAACTATTTTCATAGGTATTAGCCATACTGTGATTGTGGCATTACAGCAAGACCCAACCACGTGGTACCTTCCATAATAAAACAAATCGAAGATTCCGTACAGCCTTCAAGCTTTTAGTTTTAAGTCGAAACACGAAGCACTCAACTCAAGAGGTACACTCTCACTCACCAGTCTATCTTGGAACAATCTCCCGCAGCAGTCAACTCAGCTAGCGTGCTTCGGCACGACTCTCCATGCCACACCTCATACCAGGAAGTAGCCTTCTCAGAAGTGCTAATTGCCACATGCATGTCCCCAAGCCATTACAAGCAGTCCCCTTGCTGGGCTGTCTGACACACCCTGCTCCACGCCTGAGGGCTACCGTGGTGTCAGATAGCAGCCACGTCCAGAGATCATGCAAGGCCATCTTTCAAAACAGACACAAGTGATCTCGTTTGTCATAGTTCAAGCCCTTTGGATAGGTAGCACCACTTGCAAGGGCATACACTCTTTATCGTGACCAGCGACAGACTTACGTTTCACCAACAAGTGACAGGCAATTACTTCCCCCACCATTTCTCCGTATTTAAATATGCCAAATCTGTACACATTAAATATACCATATTCTATACAACATAGGATTAAGCTCCAGAATCTCGTCAAATGTGACCTAAAAACATTGGATAATTAAAAATAAAAAGTATACGTAGGTGATAATAGTAATAATAATAATAATAATAATGACACTGCGTCTCCTGCAGACGTGTTCAATGCAATTGAACACGTTGCCAACACGATAACATTGATATAAATAAATAATAAACCCACTAGCCTAAATCAAAACTGTCATGGGGGACTCATAAAATATAGGTTACAGTGTGTGTTTCGTGGTTTGGGACTGAAGTGTTTAGCCTATACCGTTATAATAAACATTTATTGCGGCCAATATTTTAATTTCAGTAAGTTATGACTATACAACTACATATTGTATCACTCAGCAGCACATAATATCGTGTGTTTCTTGTATATAGTTGGTATGTTCTATGAGTTTTAGGGCAAACGGCTATATGCCATGATCTGTCTTTTCAACATGGGTAAGACCAGAACAAGGTTAGTTCCCATTTCTGGAGTATTTATCTATCACCATTAGGCCCATGAAATGTTTCCCGTATTGAGAAGCTTTCTTCTTAGTGAAAGAGTACATTAACTGAAATGTGTTTAGTAATGTTTTGGATATATTTGCTCTACAGCACGATGCATGTATATTAGGTTAAGTTCCCATTTTCTATATCGCTTGGGAGATGTTTATGGAAGAACAATAAGTAAATGATTCTGTAAACTACACTTGTACCGTAGGTCACAACATATTGATGGATGTTCACCTCATATAACTTACAATATCGGTTTCACATGGAGTAGGAATAACTGATTATTAAATATCCCACACGATTTAGATTATCAGTATAGAGCACTTCCAACTGGGTAGCACCCTCTTGCTTATTCGGACTGCCCAATCACACATATTAATTTTTCAGTTCTTAATTACGGTTGGTGCTGCAACCTAGTGGAGGTATACTTTAGTAGATAGAACAATAAGCCGGCCCCGTGGTGTTGAGGTAGCGCGCCTGCCTCTCACCCAGAGGCCCCGGGTTCTATTCCCGGCTCTGACAGGGATCTTAGAAACTGACGTGCGGGCTGGAACGGGGTGCACTCAGTCTCGTGAGGACAATTGACTAGCTGTCTGACAGTGAGGCAGCGCCCCGATCACGAAAACTAAGATTAACGGCTGAGGGGAACCGATGCACTGATCACGCGTCACGCTGCAGGCTAAATGGCTGGGCAGCGGTCGCTTGATTGGCCTAGGCCCTTCACGGGCTGTAATACCAGGGGTTATTTTATTATTATTATAGGTAGAACAATTGATTAATAAGGCCTCAACGCTGAGATCGACAGAAATGAAAACAAAGTCATTAATCATGTGTATAAACTGTATGAAAGCGGCTTCGGTGGCGTAGTTGGTAGCATGCCGAACTGCTATGCCCAAGATGGCGCATTCAAACCCGACCGTAGGCGTCGGGTTGTTTAGGAGCGTTAACATCCTTCAGCATGCTTTATTTCGGAGGGGAAGTAAAGCCGGCGGGCCCACGCCATTGATTTATGGCACGTAAAAGAACCTACCACTGCAATTGGTGATGTGTTGCAAAATGTGTAGGTTATATATGGCTGGTTAGAAAACGCTCTATCAAGTTCCAACGTTCGCCGCTAGTGTTAGTGACAGTAGCACCTGGTAGCCAAAGCTGGAACTACTTGAAATTGAACTTGTTGGGAGCCCTCGGGCGTTCAATCACACATGCCCAGCTTATGGCCATTGGATGCGACTCACATATCATAATATTACTTGTTGGGAGCCCTCGGGCGTTCAGTGTAATATGCCCAGCTTATGGCCATTGGCTGCGACTCATGTACCATAATATTACTTGTTGGGAGCCCTCGGGCGTTCAATCACACATGCCCAGCTTATGGCCATTGGATGCGACTCATACTGCATATGGAATTGTACTGTACGAACAACTATATTGCGGACAATTGATGCTGTAAATGAATTCAGGGGATAAACAGGGAGTCTATAGCAATCAAAGGGGGGCAATGTAACTGGGTGTGGATGAGGTAGAGGAAGAACGCGAGTGCGGCGCTGGTGTGTTTGATCTCTAATTAACTAATGAAACAAAATATGAAATCATATTGTATTTGATAGCAACGTGGGTGTTATATGTCCGAAGCCGGTGAAAATAGCTATAAAATGATACCTTATTTATTGATATACGCTTTGTTTTAGGATAACAGATTGAATCCCTGTCATTGTGCATTAGAGACACTCGTGTCAGCAGATTTTCTAGCATGTCAAGGATTCCATTCAAGGAAGTATCACATCCTCGTTGGGTGGGTTTGATCTTAATGCTACCATTGAATGTTCTCACGTCTCCTCTCCTCGCTGAGTCGATTTTTGAAGATCTTGCAACCAAACATCGCAATCGTGAACTACCCGAACTCACTGAAATATATTTTTCCAGATCGCAAGGAAATGGCTGTAGTTGCCTTTCAACCGACAAATTTACTAGAGTGACCATTACTGAAGCCAGGTTATGCACGTAAGAATACCCAAGTGGAACATGAATCAGTTAAGGTGAATCTGCACCCGTAACCAGTTCAAGCACGCCCTCAGCATGCTGTGGTCGCCGAAAGACACAGAACAGCTCACAAGTTAATTTAAATAAATTCTGCTTGTTTATTGTCCAGGCATCCAGGATGGAGCCGCGTAGTGTGTCGGTGATTGCCCCAACGTTTGGCTGTTGTTGCAGCAGTCTTTATCATTGGTAGTCAGTCTGACGTGCCTACTCGTTCGCACCGCCAACGAGAAATAAAGGCCATGGCACGTAAACCTTATCCTTGTATGACGTAGGCAATGTAGTGCTCACAACCATGCTCGTTTTGCTACACAATTTAATCCAGATGGTTGTATGTTTCCCCTAAATATTTAAAATTATTATTATTATTATTATTTGTAATATTGTTTTGTAAAGATCGTCAACCTATGAATTGAAAACCAAACGCATTGTCCGCTCCTCACCCGTTCGCTAGAGTCACGCCTGGACTAAACGTTATCTGAAATGGAGGTGTGGAAATTGCTTCTGTTTAAGTGGCCATTACATCTAGGTCATCTGTCCCTATTCACAAGTATGGTAAAGAAATGAATATGGTTACTAACGATACTATACTGATTTATGTGTTTGCATATTGGAATTAGTTAAAATATACAAAATGTAAAGAATAAGGGTAATAATAGACGAATGAGGATATTGGAAGGAAGTGGAGCCATGAAAGACATGCAGGAAAGGGAAAGAGGACAGGGTCCACCCCAAAGTCATGAAATAGAAAGGCAAAGCGGACCAAGCTCAGGAATACCTTGGAGATGCCGACTATCCAGTAGCTTGTTGCTATCCAGGGTGCACCATGCGTGTGGGGATACACGCACCCGTATATCCCCTTTAGGTGACACGGCCGTAATCTATATATTCTCTTCTCTGGATAATGACCAATCCGGATCGACTTCGATGATTTAGACGTCTCATCATGAAACAAAGCAACACGACATCGCTAATTTCTGCCAACTTTTGAATTTCCAGTGTTATAGCAGACATTTTGAGTAGCATGTTTTCTCAAGTTTTAAAGTAATTCAGTTATTCTATTCACCTGCTAATGTATGCTCTTGGTTTAATAAGAAGCCTGAGGCCAGGCCTTGCCTTGGTGCGAGAAATAAATTGAAATATTTATGCGCAGGTCTAGGATATTTATTTAAAAATAAACTATAGTTCATCCAGAGTCATTTGGTCCTGTCGGAATCCCTTCTATATCTGAGACAATAAATGAGGACGTCTCTGGTATATTATAGACCTATGGGTCAGTTTTCGAGAAATCGTTTTAATTGATCCGCCTTATTGTATAGTATATAACCTCCAAGTTCAGTTTCATACTTTCGCCATTTGAGAGAATGGCAGCACTTATCGTGTCTGATGTGCAGTTGCCTGGAGCCTGTGCTGTGCACTAGATCTGTTGATATAAGTTTAGGTATGTTTGTTTGTACATAAAACGAAGTAAAATGGAACCCAAAGTAAGTAAAAGGAAAATGATTTACTGCAGCACCAGTTTGAAGAAGACAGATGCAACAAATAATAAAATAATACGGTATTTGTTAATTGTATTCTATTATATTATTATATTTAATTATTATTATTACGACGTCTGAAATTAAACATATTACAGCACTACTAACTGTTATAAATCTCATTTACTGTCGATTTATGGAAAAACGACCTATACGCATGTTCACTAATATTGTTATATTTTCAAGTTTGTGGTTCTTCCAACTTTGAAAATAAAATTTTTCCTTAGTACTGAACCCTTATTGATCTTCGATAAATAAGTATTCATATTTATTATTATTATTACTACGGCCCAGGCAGCACATAAGGAAGTCGACTTGGATATTAGGGAGGCCAGCATTTCGTAATGATTGCAACAGAAGCTGAGCTGGTAGCTATTCCTGGGGGACGGCCAGAATTAGTCGAGTTCAAGGCCAAATTGTGCAACTACTGTACCAAAATTGGAGACATAAAGGAAGAATCACGAGGTCCTCTCAACGAACATACGATTGAATCAGCCAATCGCAAGAGACCAAGCCGTGACCACGAGGTGGACGGCGTCAGTAGTAAAAAGCCCGCGGAAGTGTGTATCTAAGGAACCGCCGAACGGATTAATCTCCGCTCGAGTAATTTGAGACGTTGGATTTATTTGGAGAAGAATGACACTAGCTACATCTTTGTGAGACAAAAACTCTGGAAGTTTTTATCCGACTCCGCCCCACTCCACCGCCCTTGTCAGTTTCTAATAAATAGTTTGGCCTGACGCCACTCTAAGTCTATTCTTTGACGAGCCTTCAGAGGCATACTCCACGCCAGTTTAAATTGTGATTTTTTTTAAGCTCGAATTTATCTAAGTCTATTCTTGTGGAGCCTTCAGAGGCATACTCCACGCCAGTTTGAATTGTGATTTTTTTTGACGCTCGAATTTATCTAAGTCTATTCTTGTGGAGCCTTCAGAGGCATACTCCACGCCAGTTTGAATTGTGACTTTTACGCTCTAAAATCAGTGAAGCTAATTTATTTTGTGAGCTCTGAGGAGCTAAAGTCGCAGCGATTGCGGTATCGAATTTGAAAGCTAGAATACATTTTGTTCTAAAAACAGCATTATTGTGTGAGCTAAATATTTCACGCCAGCGCGTGATAAACTGTAACATTCATTTAAAGACGACGAGTTCAGCTTTAAGGGGGAAGTATCGTATCACCCTAATTAGCGCTTACCAGAGCCGAAGTCCACAGTACAGGACGGAAATACCGGACGAGATAGCGACTGCTAGTGCAGCCAGGATTTTGAACTTGTTAACGAGCCAGTGGCGCGGACTCGAGATGTATATTTTATGTATAAATTGCAGTGTATTTTATATATGTTTTTTATAGTGCGTGTGTGCGATATAATTAGGACCAGTCTTCGCTATTAATCGCATTAGGACAATTGAGGGTGAACTGAGTAGCCTGCAAGCAATTATAGATAGGCAAATATTTAACATTGAACTTTTCTGCCGAGGAGTCGAGACCAAGATGATCAGCACGTGGTTTGAAGTTGGGATGAGCTTCAAGAAATCAACGCAGACGACTACTATGGAGTGCTAAATTGTCCATAGGGCAATGGGTTGAGGAGGATGTCCTTAGTTCTACAAGCAGAAGCGGTGATGTACTAAAATTGGATTATTTCAATTATGTAGTTAGATTTGGCCGGGGAACTTTGTAAATAGTCATGTTTTTCTTTCTTGTTGTTTTAGAGCTTTTCTTGCACCGACACTATATGTTTAAATGTCCGTTGGCGCGTGGCCAAAGTGTTTGTTGATATTTTGTTTTTTTCTTGAGTCATGTGTAATGTACGCGGGGTGCGTGCGTGATTTTTATCCTTGCAATTGCGGAACCCGTTACATTCGATAAATGGTGCTTTATTAACGTTAATATTTGAAATAGGAATGGGAGGAAATTATTGTAACATTTTGCTGAACAGGTTATTATTCATATTAGGGTAGCCGAGTGCACCAACTTAAAAGTAATTGTAGAACACCTTCGTTCTAATTTTGATAGATTTTTCTTGAGTCCTTTTCAGGTGACTAGTCACGGCATAGAACGATGGCGCCAGCATGTGGATATTATTTGTGTCTTTTATTTCAGGGTCTGTCAAAACCCATACGTGTGATTCAGTGTGTGTTGATGTGTCTAGTGTGTGTTGATTCTACGTGAGGAGGGGGTAGTTGTCCTACCGCCCTTATATATTTTTTCTGCTGCTGTTGTATTTTAGATGGAAAGACAGAGTGCTCTTGGGAGACTGCTGATTCTTGTCCATATGTTTTTCTGACACACACGTATTATTGTGTTTTGGGGCACATTTCTTCGAGGTTCGACCCCATGTTCTGGGAGGTCGAGGTTATTGACACGTGGGTTGACAGACATGCAGAGTTCCACAAACCGCCCGTTTTGCCTGTGACTTATTTTGATAGGCAGTCCTATTTGTCCGACTGACCCCTGTAAGCTTTCATGTAGCAAACCTGTTCATTGTGATGGTTAATTTTTAAGCCATAATTAATTGGGGAGTTCGCCATGTGTGTAACGGATTGTTGTACCTTGTATGGGTAAAATATTGTGATTAACGTAAATGTTGGCTGTTTGCCTATTGCTTTGTTGATGACTCGATTCATGTAATTTTGTGTGTCACACCCGTGTGGTGTAGTGGTAGAGTATTTGTAAATTTTGACAGCGGTCATTTGAGTATTTTTCTATTGGTCACGTGTTAATGTACTTGTGTTGATTTGTGTGAGAAGTCCTAAGTTTTTAGGCAGTAAATGTTGCTACGGCAATTTGAGTCCAATTTCACACGGAAATTTTGTGTTTGTTTATAGTAGATTTAGGAAGTGTCGGTTTAATTTAAGTATTGTAGTTGTGTTCCCTTGTGTCGGTCTAGCTCTAAGAAATGCGGATTCGTTGTCTGAAGGGTCATTCTGGATGATAACGAATCACGCAATCAAAGTACACATCGTGATGCATGTAGAACGGCATACGCACTTATATGGTCACTTTTGTATCTTTTATTTAAGGACACTTGGTCCAGGTAATTAATCTCTCCAGAGATATCGCCTAGTTTTTGGCATTTTTATTAAGCGGGAGTCAGTTGGGAGTTTTTGTTGTTAATTGTTTATGTGTAAATATGGTGATTTGCTATTAAATTCAATTGTTTTTAACCCTGGCTTCACTCTTTCCTGCATGTTATTTTGTTATATGTTACCCTGCAAGTTAATGAAGCGCCCTGACAGCAACTTACGAATATGACCCGTTACACCCCGAATCTGAGTCTCATCTGCTTCTTTGCAAGGGTTCATAAAACAAAAATGGCTGCCCAAGTGGGGATTGTTGTTGTTGTTGCTTCGCTGATCTCATATTTATTTCGTTGAGAAATGATGCCAGGTCAAGCGGACATGTAAATTCAGTAAATGGAGGCGATGTTGTACCGCCATGTGCATTAGTAAAATCACTGAGTTCCTAAAGTTAGAAATATTGAACAAGGTTAGAATTTGATTTGGTATTTGTTATAAACTTGTTCTGGCGCCCACATTAAAATTAGAAATTTGCATTATTAATGAACTCAGTCAAAGCAGGAAGATGTTGCCTTATATTTGACATTTAATTGACTTCGGTTAATTGGTGTTTCGTAAATTCTGTTGGTTAGGAATTTAAAAGCAGATCACTAGGGGTTATTTTGTTGTTTGGGAATAAGTGTCATTGTATTCAGTAAATTTTGTTACTGAAATTTTCATTAAATTAGAGCCAGTAATATTTAAATGTGTGACATGTATGTGCGTATAGGGCTGAAGCCTTAGCCCATAACCCTGTTTTTCTCTGAATATATTTTTGTGTGTGATATGGCGAGTGTTGATGAGATAAAGGCATTGTTAGAACAGATGTCGATCCAAATGTCCGCGAAAACGGAAGAACAATTAGTGCAGATGTCCGTAAAGACGGAAGAACAATTAAAAGAACAATTAGAAGCTCAGCGGGAGCATAGTGAAAAACAATTACTTGATATGAGCGGTAACATTTCGGTCCAGTTAGAAGTCCAGAAATTAGACACTGACAAACAATTCAATGAACTAAACCACAAATTGTCACAACAGGCGGTAACACAAACCGAACAGTTAGGAAAAATCACAAATGATATTAATCAGAGCGTTCAAAAAGTAGAGAAACTGGCAGGCGAGGTTGCGGAAAACAACATCAAACAGTTAGGCGAAATGAAGAAATTGGAGGCGAAATTTGATAACAAATTAGTACAATTTGACGAGATGGTGGCAGATAAACTCAAGCAGATAGAGGCAGCATGTGTCAGTAACACCGCGGGAGTGAAGAAGACCCAAGAGAAACTACAACAGCAAATTAATTCGGTAGACAACAACGTGCTGGAATTAATAAAGGAAATAGATAAAGTCGAAGTTAAGGCTGAAACCGAGCGGATACACTTGCGGGAAAATTTAGAGGAGCAATTAGGCAGAACACAAGAGATCATAAGAAAAGAGATGGAAGGCCAGCTAATAAACACACAAGAGGTCATAAGACAAGAAGTAGGGGAGCAGCTCGTCAAAACTCAGGATAATTTGGAAGAACAACTAGTAAAAACGCAGGAACAGATACGTGAAGAGCTAGAGAAAAATCAGGAAAGGAACGAGGAGAAAATAAATAGCTTAAAAAGTAGGATCCGGCGAGATTGGGACCAGCAGGCTCATGCGAATAAGGAAGACAGGCTGGCAGTTTTAAAGCGAATGCAGGCACTGGAGGAAAATATGAAGTCGAAATTACAGGAACACTCAGAATTAATCATAAAAAACGAGATTAGATCGTTAGAGAATGCGACATTATTTTCAACTGAAAATATACCGGAGAAGCAAACAAGTATTGGAAGTCCGGCAGGTTCAAAGTTGGCTGAGGACACGAGTCGGGGTCAAAGTCCCAGACTAACGACTAATGCATTCCAGCAGTACAGGGGGGAGACTTCAACTCCGCAACCGAACTTGGCACCAGCCCAAGTCATCCAAGTCATTCGGGGTAATGATTTTAAGCCCGATAAGTTTAAAGAACATTCAGGAACCACTCCCAAAGCATTTCTACGGCAATTAACTGATTACTTTAATGACCAACACATCGGCCCTGAGAAACAATTAAGACTGGTGGAGAAATTTTTAGAAGGACCTAGACTGACCTGGTTTTTAAGTTTCAAGTACACGTTTACAGACATGGCTCAATTCCGCGAGGCGTTTTTGAAGAAGTTTTGGAGTCCTTCGTTACAGCAGGGGTTAAGAATGGACCTGTACACGCGCAAATACCATAGTACACATCCAACCCGTTTTTCAGAATTCTTCAGTCAGCAATTGGTAAAATTCAGAGATTTTGATGACCCGCCTAGCGAGCCGAATATGGTTCTAACCATCGGGAAACAACTCCCAATGCACATCCAACAATTATTAGTCGCAGGAAACATTCAGACCGCAGTCCAAGCCGAAGAATTACTCAGACACTTAGAAGAGACGAGTATGGTAAGCCCACAGAGAGGAAGAAGGAATTTGGAATGTGTCAACACGGCAGAGGTAGTTCAGGGACTCCAAAATAACCACGGCCAGGGGAACCAAAGTAAGACACAGTCCACAGGGACACAGTTCACGCTAAGAAGACAAGATTTTGACGGCCGAAACCAGTTCCATAACAACAATCAGAATTATCAGAATAACAGCGGGAGATATCATCAGAATAACCAAAATCAAAATAATCAGTGGACGTACCAGCGGGAGTACCCGAATTGGAGGGGAAACCAGAGACAAGGTAGACCTTACCAAAGAAATGGAGATGGTAGATGGAGTAACGGCAGGGACTATCACCAAGAAAACAGAGGAGATTATAGGAATAACTGGGACGAACGATATATTGAATCTCGTAAATACTTGGATCAATTAAGTAATGAAGAAGCGGAGAAGGATAAGTGGGGGCGTGCCATGGCGAACAGACAGAGCCCAGACAACCATCAAGGAGAGGGGGCAGAGAGTTTACTGAGGCAACAGGAGCGACAGAATGATAACCGGCGAAACACATCTAATGGGGCCCGGGATAAAAAAAAACCAAATGAACTGAAAGGAGACAGGCTAAAAACAGAGATCGCCAGGGAGCAAGAAGAGATGATAGTGGCCAATATAGAAGAGTGGGTAGCATTCCCAGACGACTGCCTGGAGGAAGTGTTGAAGAACCGTGAAAATGTTATCAGACAGCTACCAATTATTTACGCGCTTATTGGAGGTATGAGGGTGAGATGTTTGATTGATACAGGTAGCCAGGTGAGCTTAGTCACTGAAATTTTGATAAAGGAAATAGCAAGAAAACAGACTGTTCCTATTATGCCGGTACCGCTAATGAAAGTCAGAGGTGTCATTCCTGACAAAACTATGAATTGTAAACAGCAAGCATTTCTAGATCTGGAAATATTGAACCATACTTTTTCACAAACATTCATTGTTATTCCAAAGATGAACTACAATATAATTTTAGGAGCCAACTTCATCTGCGATTTTCATGCTGTAATTGATTTACATAACAACACCGTAAGCTTCAAACAAGTAGAAGGATTGGATCATGTGGGTTTAAATATGGAAGAGAATCCGCTGGAGAGAGAGACCAATACTTGGGTTGTTGAGGAATGCACTAATGAGGCCGGAGATAAGATCTTGAGGGGAGAGCAAGTTAACCAGACAGCAGTGCTAGAAATTGACAGCCGAGATATTTCGCAGGAACTTTGGGTGCATTTGGCGGAAGAAGAAATGGGCGGAACCAAATTCGAAATTCTACTTCAGGAGCGACTTAAGGAAGCCATCGTAGGGGAATCTGATAGAAGAAGATTGGAAGAAATTTTAAGATTACATAAAGGAGCTTTTGACACCGTACCTGGGAAAGTTTTAAATTTTCAATATGCGATGCAGGTAACAGATTGGACCCCATTTAAAAGTAAATTGTACCCGATCCCAGAGAAGCACTTTTCTCAGGTGAAGGACATTATTACTAACTTATTAGATTCTGGCATGATAAGGAAAGCTGCAACCCCTTATCTGAACGCAATATTGGCCGTGACCAAGCCAAACGGATCAATTAGGCTATGCCTAGACGCGCGAGTTTTAAATAGTAAACTGCTAGTTGAGCACGACCAAGCACCGAGGATCAAAGATGTTTTGAAAGGCTTCCGTGGGAAGAAGATATACTCAAGTGTTGATTTGACGAATAGTTTCCACCATCTTGAACTTGAAGAAAAATCCCAACTGTTGACGGGATTTTTATTCGATAATCAAAGTTATATCTGGTGTCGAATGCCCTTTGGCGTGAAAACTGCGGGATGTGCACTCATTAGAGCACTCGATAGAAATCTGACTGAGGAGGTCAAGAACTTCACCACGAGATATGTTGATGACATATTAATCGCTTCTGAGACAATGGAAGAACACTTGATAAATTTAAATAAACTGCTGGACAACCTGAGAACCATGAACTTCAAGATCAACTTAAAAAAGTCACATTTTTGCCAGAGCGAAATTTTATATTTGGGACATATAATTGATGTCGAGGGCGTGCGGCCTAATCCAGCCAAGAATGATGCTATTAAGAAATTTCCCACACCTACCAAAGTCAAACATGTTAGAGCATTTTTGGGAGTGACAGGTTTCTTCAAAGAAAATTGCCCTGGTTACACAGAAACAGTAGCGCCTATGCAGGAGATGTTGAAGAAAGCGAATCGATGGTCGTGGAATGAGGAGTGCGACAGGTCTTTTAAAGCAACGAAGGATTTATTGGAAAACTGTGTGAAACTTGGATATCCGGATTTTGAGAAACAATTTATCATTCAAGCAGATGCTTCGTTAATTGGGATTGGTGCTATGCTGTACCAAGAGGACGCTGAAGAACCCAAGAAGAAATCCTATTTGGCATTTACGAGTCGTAAATTACGGAAACATGAGAGAAACTACACAGTTACGGAACTTGAGCTACTAGCAATTCTATATTCTCTCCAACAGTGGCGCAAGATGATCTATGGTTATTCCATCATTGTTAGAACCGACCACCATGCACTGACATTTTTATTTAAGACGACAATAGCAAGTGAGAGAGTTACGCGCTGGTCCATCTACATACAGCAGTTTGACATCACAATAGAGCATTGTCCTGGGAAATTGAACGTCATACCAGATGCCTTGAGTAGAAACCCTGAGGACGGAAACGAAGTAACAGCGGAAGTTCACAATATTACCTTGACACCTAAGGCTCGTGAGTTTTTGGCAAGATTGAAGGATATTCGGAAGGAGCAAGAAGCTGACCCATGGATGATGATGATGATAAAATTCTATAGGAAGGAGTTACAACCAAATTCACCGGAGTACCGGGAAGCCAGTGCTAAACAAGCGAGATTTCACTACTTGAATAACTTGTTACATAAGTACGTGGATGAGCATCATACTAAACTGCGGATCTTAGTTCCAGCATCACTACAGAGGGGATTAACTTGGCATGTTCACGAGAGCCTAGCACATATCGGCACGGACAAGACTGAAGCTACGATAGGGGAGACCTTTACTTGGCCCAAGATGAGATTCACCATTGTTGAAGTAATTAGAACGTGTGACGCTTGTCAGCGCACAAAGCCGAACAACTTTATTCTGAAACAACCTCCAAGACCACTATTACCGCAGAAACCATGCGAGATGCTCGCGATTGATTGCTTTGGTCCTTTAGTAAAAGGAAAGCGTGGATGCCGACACCTCTTGGTGTGTGTCGACGTATTTTCGAAGATGGTCGTGCTATGTCCTATTCAGAAGACGACATCAAGACAAGTCCTTAGTCGAATTAAGAACAAAGTCATTCCGATGCTTGGGAAGCCGGAATCCATTCTATCAGATCACGGTACCTATTTCACAAGCAATGTTTTTAGGCAAGGTTTGGAGAGCCTAGGAATAAAACACATATTTTCAAGTATTCGTCATCCTTGTGGAAATCCGAGCGAAAGAACAATTCGCTGTGTCGCTAAATACTACAGAGTAATGATTCCTAACGAACACAATAAATGGGTAGACAAAGTAGGGGAAATTGAGATGTGCATGAACACTACTAAGCACGAGTCGACGGGTCAAATCCCACTGATTGTACACCACAACAGATTGCCGGAAAGAACTTGGGACAAGATCATTCCTTGCCCAAGGGATCCATTATTAGCGCATGATTTGCGAATCCAGCGAACGAGAGAGCACATGAGGAACCAAGCGGACCGAAGGCTGAGACGGTACCGAGGAAAGAAGTTTCACCGAGAGTTACAAGAACAAGAATTAGTGCTGGTTCGTAGACCACCGATCTCCGACCCTAAGAACAAAGTCTTCGCCAAGTTCTGTCCAAAATTCATTGGCCCGTTCCGGGTAATTAAGAATCTGGGTAACAATGCCTACAGATTAGAAGAAGTGAGCACTGGTGCAAAATCTGTTTTTAATAGCGCCAATTTGAAACCGTACTACAGAAGGGAACCATTTGATGATTAGGAAAGATGATATGTGCAGAATCTGTATTGCAAAAATTTATTTTTGAGAGCCAACACTCAAATCTACGGGGAGCGCGTGAGTACGCACTTTGTTTGTAAACAACGAGCAGCCGAGACGACGGGAGTGGCAACTACTTGAGGAGAAGGGGGAGACCTAGTGAAAATATGAATGACATTCCAGCGAGAAGGGAGCACACTAATTGAGTCAGAGGGGCATACACTCGAGCAGCTGAGTGAGATTTAAAGAGATGTGTTGTTACTACAGTGGATTTTGTTTTTGAAATCCAAATCAATAAATTGTTTCGAATTTCAAAACCTTGCTGAGGATAAATGAACCCTTATTGATCTTCGATAAATAAGTGTTCATATTTATTATTATTATTACTACGGCCCAGGCAGCACATAAGGAAGTCGACTTGGATATTAGGGAGGCCAGCATTTCGTAATGATTGCAACAGAAGCTGAGCTGGTAGCTATTCCTGGGGGACGGCCAGAATTAGTCGAGTTCAAGGCCAAATTGTGCAACTACTGTACCAAAATTGGAGACATAAAGGAAGAATCACGAGGTCCTCTCAACGAACATACGATTGAATCAGCCAATCGCAAGAGACCAAGCCGTGACCACGAGGTGGACGGCGTCAGTAGTAAAAAGCCCGCGGAAGTGTGTATCTAAGGAACCGCCGAACGGATTAATCTCCGCTCGAGTAATTTGAGACGTTGGATTTATTTGGAGAAGAATGACACTAGCTACATCTTTGTGAGACAAAAACTCTGGAAGTTTTTATCCGACTCCACCCCACTCCACCGCCCTTGTCAGTTTCTAATAAATAGTTTGGCCTGACGCCACTCTAAGTCTATTCTTTGACGAGCCTTCAGAGGCATACTCCACGCCAGTTTAAATTGTGATTTTTTTTACGCTCGAATTTATCTAAGTCTATTCTTGTGGAGCCTTCAGAGCATACTCCACGCCAGTTTGAATTGTGATTTTTTTTGACGCTCGAATTTATCTAAGTCTATTCTTGTGGAGCCTTCAGAGGCATACTCCACGCCAGTTTGAATTGTGATTTTTACGCTCTAAAATCAGTGAAGATAATTTATTTTGTGAGCTCTGAGGAGCTAAAGTCGCAGCGATTGCGGTATCGAATTTGAAAGCTAGAATACATTTTGTTCTAAAAACAGCATTATTGTGTGAGCTAAATATTTCACGCCAGCGCGTGATAAACTGTAACATTCATTTAAAGACGACGAGTTCAGCTTTAAGGGGGAAGTATCGTATCACCCTAATTAGCGCTTACCAGAGCCGAAGTCCACAGTACAGGACGGAAATACCGGACGAGATAGCGACTGCTAGTGCAGCCAGGATTTTGAACTTGTTAACGAGCCAGTGGCGCGGACTCGAGATGTATATTTTATGTATAAATTGCAGTGTATTTTATATATGTTTTTTATAGTGCGTGTGTGCGATATAATTAGGGCCAGTCTTCGCTATTAATCGCATTAGGACAATTGTGGGTGAACTGAGTAGCCTGCAAGCGATTATAGATAGGCAAATATTTAACATTGAACTTTTCTGCCGAGGAGTCGAGACCAAGATGATCAGCACGTGGTTTGAAGTTGGGATGAGCTTCAAGAAATCAACGCAGACGACTACTATGGAGTGCTAAATTGTCCATAGGGCAATGGGTTGAGGAGGATGTCCTTAGTTCTACAAGCAGAAGCGGTGATGTACTAAAATTGGATTATTTCAATTATGTAGTTAGATTTGGCCGGGGAACTTTGTAAATAGTCATGTTTTTCTTTCTTGTTGTTTTAGAGCTTTTCTTGCACCGACACTATATGTTTAAATGTCCGTTGGCGCGTGGCCAAAGTGTTTGTTGATATTTTGTTTTTTTCTTGAGTCATGTGTAATGTACGCGGGGTGCGTGCGTGATTTTTATCCTTGCAATTGCGGAACCCGTTACATTCGATAAATGGTGCTTTATTAACGTTAATATTTGAAATAGGAATGGGAGGAAATTATTGTAACATTTTGCTGAACAGGTTATTATTCATATTAGGGTAGCCGAGTGCACCAACTTAAAAGTAATTGTAGAACACCTTCGTTCTAATTTTGATAGATTTTTCTTGAGTCCTTTTCAGGTGACTAGTCACGGCATAGAACGATGGCGCCAGCATGTGGATATTATTTGTGTCTTTTATTTCAGGGTCTGTCAAAACCCATACGTGTGATTCAGTGTGTGTTGATGTGTCTAGTGTGTGTTGATTCTACGTGAGGAGGGGGTAGTTGTCCTACCGCCCTTATATATTTTTTCTGCTGCTGTTGTATTTTAGATGGAAAGACAGAGTGCTCTTGGGAGACTGCTGATTCTTGTCCATATGTTTTTCTGACACACACGTATTATTGTGTTTTGGGGCACATTTCTTCGAGGTTCGACCCCATGTTCTGGGAGGTCGAGGTTATTGACACGTGGGTTGACAGACATGCAGAGTTCCACAAACCGCCCGTTTTGCCTGTGACTTATTTTGATAGGCAGTCCTATTTGTCCGACTGACCCCTGTAAGCTTTCATGTAGCAAACCTGTTCATTGTGATGGTTAATTTTTAAGCCATAATTAATTGGGGAGTTCGCCATGTGTGTAACGGATTGTTGTACCTTGTATGGGTAAAATATTGTGATTAACGTAAATGTTGGCTGTTTGCCTATTGCTTTGTTGATGACTCGATTCATGTAATTTTGTGTGTCACACCCGTGTGGTGTAGTGGTAGAGTATTTGTAAATTTTGACAGCGGTCATTTGAGTATTTTTCTATTGGTCACGTGTTAATGTACTTGTGTTGATTTGTGTGAGAAGTCCTAAGTTTTTAGGCAGTAAATGTTGCTACGGCAATTTGAGTCCAATTTCACACGGAAATTTTGTGTTTGTTTATAGTAGATTTAGGAAGTGTCGGTTTAATTTAAGTATTGTAGTTGTGTTCCCTTGTGTCGGTCTAGCTCTAAGAAATGCGGATTCGTTGTCTGAAGGGTCATTCTGGATGATAACGAATCACGCATTCAAAGTACACATCGTAATGCATGTAGAACGGCATACGCACTTATATGGTCGCTTTTGTATCTTTTATTTAAGGACACTTGGTCCAGGTAATTAATCTCTCCAGAGATATCGCCTAGTTTTTGGCAATTTTATTAAGCGGGAGTCAGTTGGGAGTTTTTGTTGTTAATTGTTTATGTGTAAATATGGTGATTTGCTATTAAATTCAATTGTTTTTAACCCTGGCTTCACTCTTTCCTGCATGTTATTTTGTTATATGTTACCCTGCAAGTTAATGAAGCGCCCTGACAGCAACTTACGAATATGACCCGTTACACCCCGAATCTGAGTCTCATCTGCTTCTTTGCAAGGGTTCAGTACAAAATGCAAAATTTGTTAAAAAGTTGACTTGCATATAATTATATTCCACGCCCTTTTATTAAGTTACACATTCTAAAAATCTTTGACTGCAAATATCTCAATTCGCCATATTGCCTTATGGGTCCTTCATCCAGAAATCTCCTCATAATATATGTTTTAATTATTCAATGACTTTTCCCGACGCTAAGAATTTATCCGTATTTAAATACTGCTATGTTTGTTCTTCTTCCGTCATTTCGTGTCTCTCAATCTCCACTAAATCTGATGCCAACCAACATAAATACAACCTTAATGACCAACATTTAATACTTTCCACTTTAATGATACGAGATGTTCATCATTTCCAGTGCCTATCGCTTAAGACCTGAGAGGATGCGGATATAGTTTGTATGGCAGTGCGGAGAGCGGATATAGTTGGTATGGCAGTGCGGAGAGCGGATATAGTTGGTATGGCAGTGAGGAGAGCGGATAAACTGCGGCTAGTTTTTACAATACAATGTTGAACTTTATTGTTTTTAAATAATTTCAGCATTAGCTAAGATCTGCGTCTTTCACGTTTCTTGCTATTTCTATTTGTTTTCGCTTGGATGTTATGAGCATAATACGGAAGTGAGAGAAGCCAGTCATGGAAATACCCTCAATTAGTGTTTTCTTATGCAAAAGAGAGTTATTTATACCTGCACTTGCCTGCGTGGGTTAGCCGACGACTACGTAAGTTAGCCACCCGCTGTATCACTTGCCATTACTGAGAGGGACGAAACTCAGTCTTGCGATTCACAAAGAGCCTATGGGAACGAATTTCTGTTCAAATGTCTAAATGTGTTGCTTTAATAGTTTATGCTTTATCTAATACTTTCCTATATCCCTATATATATTTAAATTGTGAAAATCTGTGTGTGTGTGTGTCTGTGTGTGTGTTTGTGTGTTACCTCTTGACATTAAAACGGCTGGCCGGATTTGGATAAAATTTGAAATGGAGACAGCTTATACCCTGGGAAAACATACAGGCTGCCTTTTATCCGGAAACAAATCATTGTTCTCCTGGAACGGGTAACATAACTTAAAATTCACCAAAAAATACTCCACCGGGACAAAATGTCGAAGTTGTCGCTTAAAGACCGGACAAAACTCATTTTACGCCCCTAGATGCAAGAAATGGGACCCTTAAAAACCAACAGTTTCAAAGATATTTGCAGAAAACTAACTTCACTCTGATAAACTGATGAACTAATGGCAAGTCCGTTTCCATGGCAACTGAACCTCAAGGTATGACATCCGATTATCTATATATCCCTGCAGGAGGCAATGCCAATCCATTTATTATCCTTTTCCATATATATATATATATATATATATATAAACACAATAAGAACAGGGTAGCACGCCTGCCTCTCATCCGGAAGCCGCGGGTTCGATTCCCAGCTCCAACAGAGATTTTAGACACTGACGTGAGGGCTGCAACGGAGTGCACTCAGCTTCGTGAGGACAATTGAGTAGCTGTCTGGTCACGAAGAACAAGATTAACGACCGAGGCGACACGATGCACTGACTTCGCGTCACCACAATATCTGCAGGCCAAATGGCTGGGAAGCGGTCGCAAGATAGGCCTAGGCCCTTCATGGTCTGTAGTGCCAGGGGTAAAAAAAAATGGGAAAGCGCCTTCTAATACCACTTTTAAATTTTAAACACTACAGTAGCGGCTACTAAATAAAGGTAGCGATATAGCTACGCTCAATTTCATAAACACTGGGCTCACAAATTCCGTAAAGTTAAGTACAAATATCAGTATGGTCGTTATTTCAGTAGCAACAAATCTCTGTGCCGGCTATTGCCGTTTCCGTAACACTTAAGGCATCCTGCCGTCACATAACTCAAAATTGTGAACCAGTATAATTTACTGAAACGAATTTCAATGAGCGAGTATCCACTCCGGCAAAAACCACACTCACTACCTTTTCCAAAATTTACACAAGACATGATATTTAAAGCACTCTTCTGCATGTTGAGGTACAGAGATATACCACATGGAAAGATACAATAAAATATTGGCAAATCTGAGTTCAAGGCTTTCGGTACAGGTTATGTGGTCTATGTTCGTACCATGGAATGTTTTCCCTTCACAATGTAACTACACCATGTACGAGGGCAACGAATTTCCAAGATCTCTAAAAACACAATCATCAGGAAATTGGAGAAAAATTTATAGTGGGAGCGAAGATTCAAGGAGAAATAATTTCATCTTTGAGATTTGCTTATGACATCGTCATCTGGGCCGATACGCCAGAGGATTTGAACGAGTTTTTGAATGGTATGGAATCTGTGTTGAGGAAAGAATTCATGATGAAAATCAATAAATGTAAAACAGAATTATTGGAATGCAGCCAAAATAAATCAGAAACCTCTATGGACATCAAATTGGCAGGTGAAACGCTACGGGAAGTAGGAGACTTCCGTTACTTAGGAAGCAAAATTACCAGTGATGGACGAAGCAAAGAGGATATAAAAAGCAGTTTGGCTCAGGCAAGGAAAGCATTTCTACAGAAAAGGAATCTGTGGACATCGAATAAACATTTAGGTATTAGGAAGTTATTTTTGAAAGCGTTTGTCTGGAGCGTGGCACTATAAGGAAGTGAAACTTGGACTATTGGTGCAGCAGAAAAGAGAAGAATTGAATCATTTGAAATGTGGTGTTACAAGAGAATGATGAAGATCGGAAGGGTAGATAGGGTAACAAATGAAGAGCTATTAAGACGAGTGGGAGAAGAGAGATGTTTCTGGCGACTGCTAATGAAGAGGGGAGATATGTTGGTACGACACATATTAAGACACCCAGGAATAGCAAGCTTAGTTATGGATGGGAGGTTCGAGGACAAGAACTGTACGGGTCTACCAGGGTTAAAGAGATTGCCTTGGATGTAGGGTGTGGTAGCTATGTAGAGATGAAACGATTAGCTCAGGAGAGGGAGGCATGGAGGGCTCGATCAAACCAGTCAAAAATGAAGACTCAAACAACAACAATCGGGAATTGTAATTACTTATAGAGGCATGTGAGGCAAAAGGGTTTTGGAGAATTTCAATCCCTGGGATGTAACACTGGAAGAGACTGCATAATGTACATCAGCGGCCAAGGTGAGAGATATTTTACTATAGGTCTATAGTGACATGTTAACGTTCAAATCATCAATAAGTGTGGCAAAATTACACCCAGAATAGCTTTAGGATAAATACTTTAAATTCCCCATATTTCGATAGATTTGCCATTCCAGGTGTACATTTTGACAAAACCATTTTTCCCATGGGCAACTGTATGTGGCGTGCTCGTGAGTATCCGGGCAACAAAATCATTATGTCTCAGCAGAAGTGGCAAAACCAAAAAAGGAATTCTAAAATGTGTTCACATAATGTAACAACGTACCCTGCAGACTTTCACAACTCTATAAAATTCCCACTTTGCTGCTCATATCAATATGCTGTATGTATCAGAATTTTCAGAATTAGAATGGACCCACCTGTAGCCGCGACTGCTGTAATAGATTAGACCAATAATTATCAGCAATAATTTATCGTCCCCAATGTATTGATCGCGAGCGAAGCCGCGGGTACCTGATACTTAAAGAATATCATTGAAATATCAGCGCAATCGAATAAGTCGTGCAGATGCGGGGCGTTGGCAGATAACAGTCGCGTGGATGCGGGTCGGATGCGGATAACAGTCGTGTGGATGCGGGGCGGATGCGGATAACAGTCGTGTGGATGCGGGGCGGATGCGGATAACAGTCGTGTGGATGCGGGGCGGATGCGGATAACAGTCGTGTGGATGCGGGGCGGATGCGGATAACAGTCGTGCAGATGCGGAGCGGATGCTGATAACAGTCGTGTGGATGCGGGGCGGATGCTGATAACAGTCGTGTGGATGCGGGGCGGATGCGGATATAGTTTTGTTTATTCGAGCAGGGCGCTACCTATTTCTCTCACAAAATGCAGGAGGATAGAACACACCGACGATCGCAATGGTCAATAACGAGGTTATCTAGTTGTTGGAACTGGCTCTGATGATCTTGTTTGGTGGACAGTTAATCTAGATAATGAAATATCGTTTACATTAGACGTAACGACTTAATCAGGATCGGGGCCTATTCGGGATCGCAACCGGGGTATTATCCTTATCACAATAGGTAGGAGATATCATACAAAAATAACGAATGACCTTCGAAGAAAGAGGGTATCAGCGAAGAAAAGGCAAGAGTCAATGAAGGCAGGAAAATGAATGAAATCCAAGGCCTCGTAGACCCTAGTACCATCTGGGTCAGAAGAGAACAAACGTTGACCAACAGAGGTTGACAGGAGGGCTGAGTAGTATCAGCTGCAGTACTTTCCACTACTTGTGAGCACCTTGGGTCATTCGTTATTTTTGTATGATATCTCCTACCTACTGTGATAAGGATAATACCCCGGTTGCGATGCCGAATAGGCCCCGATCCTGATTAAGTCGTTACGTCTGAGAACCTATCGTGTTGTATCCTGCACGCGATGTGGCATGCAACAGGTGTTTCTAATTCAATAATCATTGACTGTAGATTATGTTATGAAATTACATGAATCAAGTAGCCCACTAAGAGTGAGTGAGTGATACCAAGATATTTACAAACATACACACCTCTCGTATTGATCATTCCGGCACTCAACCAGTAATTTTGTCCATGGGTACCGGTTAGGTCGATACAACTGAAACACGAACATACTACAACACACGCAATAATGGAGCCATAGAGTCTCAGCGGACGTTTTTCACATTGGCCTACTTGACAGTCGGAAGTACATAGTCGCACGTCGAAGAATCAATCAGAACACGCAGGCTTTGTTTACATCAGTGGTTCCCAAGCTTGAGGAGGGGGCGTGTATGTGATTTACAAGGGGTTGCAGACAACTTGGAAGAAAAAGAAACAAGTAGCCCGTATCCTCCCACTGATGTTCAGTGTTCTATAATAACCATCATTATTACATATACCGTAAGGGAAAACTGACAGTTGGTTCAGGTAACACTGAAAGAAAGGCTTCTAACCTTTAAATAAAAAATAAAAGACTGACCATTTCGTGTGAAATGTAAATTAATAATTTATTTAGTCACAATTAGTCGAATAATTCGAAATTAAACAATCGATATAACGATTAATCGACTAACCAAATAATAGATTATTCGGCTAACCGAAAAATTGATTAATTGATTAGTAGACACGAAATAAGTTGAGAGGTTGAAATGAGAGGTCATCGCATTAGTTGAGTTACGCTTGTTTTCGGAATGATGAATAGAAATTTATGAAAGTTACTTTTTGCCTGAATGTACAAAGTGTCCTTCCCTGTTTATATTAACAACACCAAATAAGAGGCAGTGACTGTGGAAGGACAAATTGGGGAGGATATCGAAGAAAGGAAAATAAGAGTTTCCAGCACCGATTTGAAATTCATATTCAATATTTACCACTTAGGACAGGAACATTTTGTTTTAGTTTGTTTTATCCTAATTTTACAAAGAGGGTGCATTGTTTGGAAAAATATGATACAATACATTGTAAGTTATCAAATGTCTGCTTTGTTTCTGTGAGAGCGTAGTAGACTACATCCACTAATCGACTAAACAATTAAGCGATTATTCGACCAATCGTTTGAACGCACAACTGATTATTCGTTATTTGTAGTAATTAATCTGTTTTTCTCCTTCGATTTATCGATTATTTAATAACCAAAATTAGTCGATTGAAAGTTACAATGTAATTGAGCTGGTAAGCGTTTAGTTAAATCAACTTTTATCTTCTCGTGAAAAATTTATATGTGAATCAGCGGCTCGATATTGTCTCTTTATGTAATATTTCAATTTACATTGTTATTTCTAGTTAGCTCTACATTATGTTTGATTTTAATATGGTAACTACTTTGTCAAATACTAACTTCATGATAATTCTCAACAGTCACTTCACATTTATTAAAAACAAGCTGTACCCGGCATGCGTTGCAAAGCCAACCAAAGAAAGTGTTGGCGTTGAAATTCTGTTTCTTGAAGTGCCTTTGGATACACAACATGTTAACTGCCTCTAAGCTATCGTAAAATGGATTTTCTAATTTAGAACCATTCGTGGAAGCGTGCACAACAACTTTCAAAAGTTTCATCGCTGTCACTCATTTGTTGAATCTACTCGTACGCTACCTGTTGTGAAATGGATTTACTAAGTCGAAACCCTTCCCTGGCGTGTACACAATAACTCATCAATGATTCATCGCAATCGGATGAATTGTATATGCACGTATACGGTGTTTTGTTTAAACGATTCGTGCGCTGTCACTCATTTGTTGAATCTACTCGTGCGCTACCTATTGAGAAATGTATTACTAAGTCGAAGCCCTTCCCTGGCGTGTACACAATAACTCATCAAGGTTTCATCGCAATCGAAGAATGTTATATGAACGCAATAGGGAATTTTGTTGAAACGCTTCGCGCGTCGTCACCCATTTGTTGCATCTACTCTTGCGCTACTTATTGTGAAATGGATTTACTAAGTCCCCTTCCCTGGCGGGTACACAATAACTGATCAATGTTTCATCGCAATCGGATGAATAGTATATGAACGCATACCTGATTTTGTTTAAACGATTCGCGCTCCGTCACTCATTTGTTGAATCTACTCGTGCGCTACCTACTGTAAAATGTATTTACTAAGTTAGAAGCCGTCACGTAAGTGTCCACAACATCTCACCCAAGTTTCATCGCTATCGTCGTTCATTTGTCGAATCTACTCGTGTGCTACCTACTGTGAAATGTATTTACCAAGCCAGAAACCTTCCTTGGAGTGTCAACCATATTTCACCCAAGTTTCACCGCTAACGGCAGAATGGTATATGACCTTATACGGGACTTTGTTGAAACGCTTCGCGCGTCGTCCCTCATTTGTTGAATCAACTTGTGCGCTGCATATTTTATAGGGGATTTACTAAGCCAGAAATTTTCCATGACGTGTACACAACATCTCACCCAAGTTTCATAGGTACGGACGAATGGTACATGTATGCATACGGGACTTGGTTGAAACGCTTCGCGTGTCGTCGCTCATTTGTGGATTCTACTCTTGCGCTACATATTGTAATATGGATGTACTCAGCCAGAAACCTTCCCTGGAGTGTACACAACATCTCACCCAAGTTTCATCGCAATCGGATGAATGGTATGTGAACGTATACGGGACGTTGTCGAAACACTTCGCGCGTAGTAACTCATTTGTTGAACATAAACGTGCGCTTCGTATTGTAAAATGGATTTACTTAGTCAGAAACCTTTCATGGAGTGTACACAACAATTCACCAAACATTTATCACTATCAGACGAATGGTATATGACTTTATACGGGACTTTGTTGAAACGCTTCGCGTGTCATCGCTCATTTGTTGAATCTACTGGTGCGCTACCTATTGTAAAATGTATGTACTAAGCCAGAAACCTTCCCTGGAGTGTACACAACATCTCACCCAAGTTTCATCGCTATCGGATGAATGGTATATGAAATTATATGGGACTTTGTTGAAACGCTTCGCGCGTCGTCGCCCATTTGTTGATTCTACTCGTGCTCTACCTATTTTTAAAGGGATTTACTCAGCTAGAAACCTTCCCTGGAGTGCACACAAAATCTCAGCCTAGTTTCATCGCTATCGGACGAATGGTATATGAACGCAAACGTGACTTTGTTGAAATGCTTCGCGCGTCGTAGCTCATTTGTTGAATCTACTCGTGCGCTGCCTATTGTAAAGTGGATGTACTAAGCCTGGAAATTTCCCTGCAGTGTACACAACATTTTACGCAAGTTTCATAGCTATCGGACGAATGGTATATGAATGCATACGGGACTTTGTTGAAACGCTTTGCGTGTCGTCGCTCATTTGTTGAATCTACTTGAGCGCTATCTACTGTGAAATGTATTCACTAATTTTGAAACCTTCACGTAAGTGTACACAACATCTCACCCAAGTTTCATCGCTATCGGACGAATGGTATATGAACAAATACGGGACTTTGTTGAAATGCTTCGCGCATCGTCGCTCATTTGTTGAATCTAAGCGTGCGCTACCTATTGTAAAATGGATTTACTAAGTCAGAAACCTTCCTTGGAGTGTACTCAACATCTCACCCAAGTTTCATCGCAATCGGACGAATGGTATATGAACGCATAGGAGACATACATACCCACCCACAGACAAACTATCACGTTACATTGATTTTTATATATATAGATTACCTGTCTAATGTTTTGAATAATGAAATCCTCTCATATATTCTACTATTTTACAACACCACATTGTTCACAAATGACCCATTGGGACCAACATAACATCAACACCTAACAGCCAATTTAATTGAATTACACAGTACATATCCGAGATAGTTTACCTCTCAAGGACCATCCATACCTCATACAAAATTCTCAATTGAGCGAGGTTTAATAGCAACAAATTTCCAAACCATAATAAACTCCTTGTTTTTCGTCATCATCACAATGCTCCCCTCAACAAGAAACCCAATTTTCATCCACTGACGGACCATCATAGGATATTTTAATAAATGTATTTCTTCTAATTATAAAACATATTTTTAAAAGAGTTATTTTATGAGTATGTATCATCAAAAAGTTTTCAAACATCACTTTTGTTAACAGTTCTGTTTTTTTAATATGGTTTTTAATGAAAAACAATATAAAATCAATGGTGTCTCATAATTCGTCAACTTTGCTCGTAATTATATTAAGTTTTAATTTTAATCAGAGAATATATAACTGAAGAAGACCACAATGTGGTTCAAACTTGTTTAACTTTTCAACATTATTGGCTAAGGTGTACCAACTTAATAAATACTAACAGTATTTCAATTATACGAGAGTGTCTAAACAAATATTTGTAATAACTATAAGTGGGGGTATGGAATTTGTAGAACTATTGAAGGCACTTCGGATTTTGAGAAACTGTTGGTAGCTTTGTCGTAGAGTGAGAGTATTGTTCGTTGACACGAAACCTCAACACATTAACAGTAAACAAACACTATGCTGTAGTTATAGCTTTTTACCATCATCACAGCACAGCGCTTGTAGGTCATTTCTGCGTATCAGTTTACAATTGGACAGTAGTTTAGGGCTTAATGGTGTATTCTTGGAATACACGGTAAGTTAGAGAATATTTTTAATACTCTTTGATTGTTCATTCCTTCCTTTTTCTCAAACACCAACAGTGATCTTCCAGTTTCTCTTTGGTGGTCATATCTCTTATGCCATTTGTGAGTCTGTTCTAGATATATATCTTCCATGACCCACCTAGCGTCATCTAGCAGTGAATCTCTGATGTTCCTCAACTCTTCCCCGTACAAGAGGACTTCCTTATCAATCTGGCCACCAGATTTCGTCACCATCGCCAGCTATCATCTCCGTGATCAAGAGAACTTCGTCTACCTTTTCACTCACCATGCTGCGCTAGTATCGTCTGCTATCAACTCTTTGAAGATCATTTCCTCAAGAGAATTTAATTTTCTTATGTTGGTTATGCTTATATGTCTTCCTTTTGTCTCCTACCCCCACTCTTTTCCCTTCCTTGGTCCCCCTGTGCTTCGCTGAGTGGGTCTCACTTGTACGTCGACCGTCGACTCAGTCAAGGCTCAACTAGAGTCAGCCTCCTGACCTAAAGAGGCATTTTTCTTCATTCCACGCCATGTTGGAACTCTAATGAAAACCTTCAAAGGGAACTTCACCATCGCTATGCAACAAAGATAAGTACAGACTTCAGGTTTTAACCTCATTCTCGTAGTTTTTAATGTCTACATGCTTTTAAATATAATTTTATAGGCAGTGTGAGATTACTTATTTTGGGGCAATGATCATCCTTCGCGGGATTTACCATGTTGGGCTTTTGTCAGTCTAAGCCAACCTTATTAGAAAGTAGCATTTCTTAAGCTAATTAAATGAGAAATCTTCTCACAACGTGGGATACCAATGAATACCCACTGTCTATAAGATATTTTGCTCGTTCCACCGCTGGAATAACTTTGGCCCTATTCTTCAGTCAAGATTGCTCTGGAACCTTCCAGAATCTACCAGTCACGCCTTCATGTATTTTCCACTCACATGTGTGAATACTTTTACAAACTAATGGATCTTCCTTATTATTTAACGCTAAATAGCTAACTTTTCTTCCTCCGTTTGGATGTTCTATGGCGCATTTAATTGTAATTCACAACTTTCTCAAGCAATAGACTTTCGCCTATCTAGTGCAACTAGTCATTTTCCACGATTGCAATAACTTTCTTTGCCATAAACTTTTGTGTTACTACAGTGAACTTTTCGTTCATTTAACAGACTATAGTGAAAACTAGTGCTTGTTCTACTTTTCTACCGCGTCGCGATCGTCCGATTACCATAAAAAAGGCCATGAACATTTATCCTCAATCCCAATTGATCTTTCCTAAACCTATTACTAACAAACCATAATAATTAAGTTGTTACTTTAAGTCTTTTTTCAATGAGGTGTCACTCTATAGAAGTGCCCTCCCCTTTTTCTTATATAACATGAATTAACTTCTGCATAAATACGTGTCGAGTACACGTGTCAAACTTACAATGTTTCTCCCTTCTAATTAGGGAATACAATTCTTTCAACTCTTGAGTCTTGGTCTCACGAAAGGGAAACTTGCCCCATTTGGCTCGTGATTCCTACTTAAACACAGGATGTCTAGAACCTTCCTTTTGACTTTCTCTTCAGGTTTCACAGTAAGTGACCTGTCCTATTTTGTATAACTATTATAAAAGTAATTTAGCGTAAATATAAGAAGTTATAGGAACTTCTCTTTCATTCTACCTGCTTTCTTTTTTGTTATTTTCGAAGTTGTAACTTTTTCTAAGATAGGTACTTGGAAATTTCTAGAAGTACACACCTAGTACTCTATTTACTGTCTAACTTTAATCACTTAAATTGTTCTTAACTTTTGTACTTTATCCTCTCTATTTTGAAATCTTGCGAGGATTTTAAAATATATAAAGGTTTGAAACCAATAGAATTGTTAATTGCCTGGCGCAAAATTCAGATGTTTTTTCAGAGGTCTGTGACCCCAGTTGTTATAAAGTTTAAATTATATATTTGGCAAAAACCCACTACTTATTTGTTAAATTCATTACGCTCTTTTGCATTGTTAAAATAAATTCAAGTTCCTTTTTTGACTCATCATTTCTCTAATACTACAGTTAGGCAAGATCCTGTCTTTCCTGACTCTTCCTAGGTTCATGCCCTACTTAATGCAAATAAATCTCTTAATAGGGTTTTCACCACTTGTCGCATTTGAGCAAGTACTCATACTTATAACATTTGGGGGACTCTCCTCCTATTTCTCCATCCTTTTTTCCAGTCCGAAACCCATTTCTTTTCTCAATCATCTTCCCTTGGTGGTTAGGTTATTCCTCAGCCAATAATCTACCCAAAATTTGGTCCCAGAAACCCGGGAGAGTCCATTTGTCATTTGTTATTCTTTTTAAAAGGTCATTTGACAATACCTTGCAAATTAATAATACCTGCTTTGAATCTTTCAGCTATAACTACATCGTGCAAAGCCTGTGAAGTGGAAAGAGGCCGCTCCTGTCTCCTTTGGTGTGTCCCTTTCTTTCAACTTATTTGCTGCTGCCAGCCTGACAGCATTTCCAAGGTTCCACAGTTTCGTGAGTTATATTTTAATGTCTACCTTGACATGGCTCCTACTGAAAAGGATGAAACTCTCATTGCCAGACATTTTCCTACAAAGGGCAACTCACCAGATTTAGAAATTTCATCAACAAAATAAACCCCGCCGAGTGTGATCTAGACATCTTGACACAATGCCTCAAGTTGTACGAATGGTCCTATGATTACTACGATCAAATTCAAACCGAGATTGAATCCGCTTGCCCAGAACTTCAATCGGATCGGGACGAGGTTGAACCCTTGTATTTTGAAGGGATTGCCAAGGCCCACCAACTGATCCGCAGTATCTCAGAACCGGACACTAGGGTAATCAATCCGGCCCAGTTCGCACCCGCTTCAGTTCACAAGGATAAACCGAAACCGTTACTTCCAACGATAAGCCTACCTCACTTCTCAGGCCAGGAAGGTGAATGGTATTCCTTTTATGAACTTTATTGCTCCCTCATTCATGAAAATAATGACATTCTCGACATTCATAAATTCTACTTCCTGCGTACGTCCTTGGAAGGACAGGCCTTGGCCTTGGTTGAGTCACTGCCTTTAAGCGCAGATAACTACCACATCGCCTTTAATCTCCTTAAAGAGAGATATGGTAATTTACGTTTGTGTGTCGCTCGCCACATCCGCTGTCTGTTCAACCTGCCAGCCGTCAAACTTAATGACGTTACCTCTTTAAGAGACCTGTTAGACTCCATCCAATTAAATGTTAGAGCGTTATATCAACTTAAGCAGCCAGTCCAAACTTGGGACACCATCCTTATTCATCTAGCTACATCCAGATTCGATTTTTCGACATTAAAGGCTTGGGAAATCGAACTCACTCGTAAGGAGGAATACTCGTTCGAACACGTCATCTAGTTTCTCAACAGCCGGTGCCAAGTCCTTACAGCACTCTCATTTCAGTGCGAAAATGTCGAAACGAGTCATCAGTGTCACAATCTTGAGAAAAAACTTGTCTCTTCAAATGGTCATCAGCCCCCATATGTCGAGAACAAGTAAACCCGTTCTGCTTCTTTCAACCATCCAAGAGAGCATATCAGGCCGCTCAACAAATCTTTAAAATGCACGCTCTGTAAAAAGTTTCACACTTTGTACTCGTGCAAATCCTTTAAAGAATTGTCTGTTGAAGACCGAAGGAAATTTGTCTTCCATAGTAAACATTGCTTCAACTGCTTGTCACCTAAGCATTCTTCTTCTAACTGTACGTCTTCCAACCTCTGTTATCATTGCAAAAAACCGCATCATTCCTTATTGCACGTTCATGATCAATCGAGGTCACCAGTACCCGCTTCTTCAAACTCCATGCAGAGCAGCTCCGAACAAACTAATGCTTCTTCCTGCATTTCTAACGCCGAAACTTCTCACAGTGCGCAAGTCCTTTTGTCCACTGTACAATTCGAAATCCAAGATAAATTTGGAAATTGGTTTCGAACCCGCGGTCTTCTCGATTCCGCTTCAACTCACAACTTTGTTTCGCGATCGTTAATTAAAAAACTAGGTCTTTCGTCATCGCCTACTTCTATCAATGTATCCGGCATTGACAATTTGAAAACTCAAGCCTTGCAGTCTTCAAAATTGAAAATCAGAGACATTTGTCAAAGAAACACCAATCTTAACTTAAACTGTCTCATTCTTACCAGTATTGGCAAGGACACTCCTAGCAGCTCTATTAAAACTTCCGGTTTAAAGATTCCTTAGCACTTAAGGTTAGCTGATCCTAAGTTTAATGCTCAAGGTCCCATTGATGTACTTTTCAGTGCCAATGTTTTCTGGAATTGCCTTCGTAAACAGGTTCGCAAGTTATCCTCAAACGTGGTCGTCAGAGACACCGATTTTGGTTGGGTTATTACTGGTGAAATCCAACATCCCAGTCTTCAAACCAAATCGCAACGTCATTTTGTTACTGCTGATATAAATCCCTTTTCCGAAAAAGAGAACGCTCATGTTTTCGATCTCGATATATTTGAAAAATACTTGCCGAAACGATGTCTCATTGTAAACAACTACGCCACCTTTGTAAGTTGTTTAAACGGTTTTGCCTTCTTCCCACATAAAATGGCAATTGAAGTTCGCCTCGCCTTGTGTCACTTCGTTTACCTTCTCATGTCATTTTTTATAGCAGGTAATTGCTTAAACTTTCTATCGAAAACTATCTTCCCCTTGTGTAAAACCATGGCAATCAGTCACGATCATTTTGCTGTAAGCTATGTTTCACTTCTTTCGCTATTTATTAGGATGGCCACGGCCGGCTCCTTTCCCCTTCCTCACAATCGGAAGCCGCTTTTGAAACCGCTTGAAAATCTGAATTCTCTAGCATCTAGTATAACTATTCTTACGCATAAACTCCTTCTCAATGTCCCAGCTTCTCTTCTTTGTTCGGAAGAATTAAGCTTTTTTCTGTTGAAAATTGTCGGATTCCGTGATCCTCAAAATTATGCGAAATTGATTTCTTACTTTATTTCATGTCTCTAAAGTGTTTTTTCACGTCCAAGCCACGATTGACTGCATGCCGTGTAACCTGAATATCCGCTTTAAGTCTCAGCTGATTTCACTTGGATTGTGTGTCTATTTCGAACTGCTTGTTTGTCAATCTTGTTTGTATACAAGCTCAGGTAAGGTCAAGCTGCTGCTTATTTCCTTTATGCTTGCCAAAGGTCAGAGCAAGTTTTCCTTATCTCAACTCTGGCTGACTGCCAACCATTGTCTTGCGAGTTGCTTCCGTAAGTTCAGAAGCTGCTCACCTCATTACCAAAATAAACTTGTTCCGGTCAAGGACTCTTTCAGCTATTTATATTCGTTATCTCGCAGTACTATGTGGGTCAAGGTAGTTCATGCCTATGTCTCCCACTTACTCCCGCTCTTATCCTATAGCTGCTTCGATTCCTGTTTCATAACATCGTTGCATATTTTTACGCGCTCATGTATTGCACTTTGCTTGCATATTTTGCACCTTCATTGTTCATTGATGAACAAACTTGTTTTTTCTCGTCGTTACATTCGATGTGTTTTTGTATTTATGCTTGTCACGTCACGTTTCTCGCTGACTTAAGTATTTTTCTGATTAACCCCTTTCAGACTTATTATAACTTAAGGGCATTGTTTATGGCCACTAGATTGTTGTTACCTATGGTGATCTTGCCTCCTACTCGCATAGTTCCTTTGTTCATTTGGAATATTCTTATCCTTAATCGATGTACATGTTTCTATACGCTTTGTTTAAACTTGTTAATTCTCCTTTCGCATCTTATCGCAATCTTTACTAGAGCTATATTTCCCGCAGCTTCTAGATACTTTGTGATTGAAGGTGTTGTTAATTCTCGTCCTTTAACTCCGCTTTCCAACGACCCTGATGACCTGCTTCCACTCACACCTGGTCACTTCCTTATAGGCACATCTCTTTCCGCTCCTCCTCCCCTTTCCAGCTCTTACAGGGATTCTAATCTACCTAATTGTTTGGCGTAAACTTGAAGCCCTTCGCAATTCTTTCTGGAAGAGGTGGAACTTGGAATATTTAACTTCCTTGCAACGGAGACAGAAGTGGTTTCTTTCCAGTCCCGACATTACAGTGGGGGACCTGGTCTTGGTCAGGGATATTTCTCCTCCCGTGGTCTGGATTTCTGGTAGAGTGACCGAGTGTTATACTGGAAGGGATGGGAGAGTCAGGGTGGCCAAAATCTTTACCACTAATGGTCAGATCACAAGACCACTGTCTTCAATTGCTCCATTACCTTTAAATGTTTAACTGTTTATTTTGCTCTCTGTTGGTGTTTACCCTCCCAGCTTGGTGTATTCTTGGAATACACGGTAAGTTCGAGTATATTTTTAATACTCTTTGATTGTTCATTCCTTCCTTTTTCTCAAACACCAACAGTGATCTTCCAGTTTCTCTTTGGTGGTCATGTCTCTTATGCCATTTGTGAGTCTGTTCTAGATATATATCTTCCATGACCCACCTAGCGTCATCTAGCAGCGAATCTCTGAAGTTCCTCAACTCTTCCCTGTACAAGAGGACTTCCTTATCAATCTGGCCACCAGATTTCGTCACCATCGCCAGCTATCATCTCCGTGATCAAGAGAACTTCGTCTACCTATTCACTCACCATGCTGCGCTAGTATCGTCTGCTATCAACTCTTTGAAGACCATTTCCTCAGGAGAATTTAATTTTCTTATGTTGGTTATGCTTATATGTCTTCCTTTTGTCTCCTACCCCCACTCTTTCCCCTTCCTTGGTCCCCCTGTGCTTCGTTGAGTGGGTCTCACTTGAACGTCGACCGTCGACTCAGTCAAGGCTCAACTAGAGTCAGCCTCCTGACCTAAAGAGGCATTTTTCTTCATTCCACGCCATGTTGGAACTCTAATGTAAACCTTCAAAGGGAACTTCACCATCGCTATGCAACAAAGATCAGTACAGACTTTAGGTTTTAACCTCATTCTCATCGTTTTTAATGTCTACATGCTTTTAAGGATAATTTTATAGGCAGTGTGAGATTACTTATTTTGGGGCAATGATCATCCTTCGCGGGATTTACCATGTTGGGCTTTTGTCAGTCTAAGCCAACCTTATTAGAAAGTAGCATTTCTTAAGCTAATTAAATGAGAAATCTTCTCACAACGTGGGATACCAATGAATACCCACTGTCTATAAGATATTTTGCTCGTTCCATCGCTGGAATAACTTTAGCCCTATTCTTCAGTCAAGATTGCTCTGGAACCTTCCAGAATCTACCAGTTACGCCTTCATGTATTTTCCACTCACATGTGTGAATACTTTTTCAAACTAATGGATCTTCCTTATTATTTATCGCTAAATAGCTAACTTTTCTTCCACCGTTTGGATGTTCTATGGCGCATTTAATTGTAATTCACAACTTTCTCAAGCAATAGACTTTCGCCTATCTAGTGCAACTAGTCATTTTCCACGATTGCAATAACTTTCTTTGCCATAAACTTTTGTGTTACTACAGTGAACTTTTCGTTCATTTAACAGACTATAGTGAAAACTAGTGCTTGTTCAACTTTTCTACCGCGTCGCGATCGTCCGATTCCCATAAATAAGGCCATGAACATTTATCCTCAATCCCAATTGATCTTTCCTAAACCTATTACTAACAAACCATAATAATTAAGTTGTTACTTTAAGTCTTTTTTCAATGAGGTGTCACTCTATAGAAGTGCCCTCCCCTTTTTCTTATATAACATTAATTAACTTCTGCATAAATACGTGTCGAGTACACGTGTCAAACTTACAATGTTTCTCCCTTCTAATTAGGGAATACAATTCTTTCAACTCATGAGTGAGTTATTTCTTGGTCTCACGAAAGGGAAACTTGCCCCATTTGGCTCGTGATTCCTACTTAAACACAGGATGTCTAGAACCTTCCTTTTGACTTTCTCTTCAGGTTTCACAGTAAGTGACCTGTCCTATTTTGTATAACTATTATAAAAGTAATTTAGCGTAAATATAAGAAGTTATAGGAACTTCTCTTTCATTCTACCTGCTTTCTTTTTTGTTATTTTCGAAGTTGTAACTTTTTCTAAGATAGGTACTTGGAAATTTCTAGAAGTACCCACCTTGTACTCTATTTACTGTCTAACTTTAATCACTTAAATTGTTCTTAACTTTTGTACTTTATCCTCTCTATTTTGAAATCTTGCGAGGATTTTAAAAGATATAAAGGTTTGAGACAATAAATAGTTATTTTCTCGGGTAGGCCTACTTATTTCTTTCTTCCTTTATTATTTATCAGTTATATTCACCACAATTACTAAGTTTCCTGACGGTTTTCTTTTAGGTTTATTTGTTTGCTTTGGAGGACAGAAGCTGCCTGAGGGTATCACTGTAGGTTTGGATCTGATGATGCTCGCTTGGCAAGCGAAACGTCCCTCACTTTCCTCCCTTTTCAATAGTCCATAACAATAGAATACACAGGTGTCGCAAAATTACGTCGATAAACTGAAACCAGAAGTTCCGGCCGATATCTGAAGCAACTTGGGGTATGACACTTAAGGCCGGAAGCAAACCGTTAAAAATCTGAGCGACGTTAAACATTTAACGAGGCAAATCCGCAGCATTGCGTCGAAAAAGTGCGACTTTTTCTAATGTTTCCGTTACATACCAGCCGAGGGGAATGCCGCAACTTCCGGTCTGGCGAACTAGCTCAGTGGTGTCGTGCATGGCAAACAATGGCAAAATGATGATAAGAAATAAATTGCGCTGGCGCTGATTCGAACCGCCACCAAATGACTCGTTTCAAGGAACACGCCGTGCCGTGTTTGATACCACCGAGCCAGTTCGCCAGACGTGAAGTGGCGGCATTACTCCGCGGCTGTAACGGAACGGAAACATTAGAAATAAGTCGCACTTTCTCGACGCAATGCTGCGGATTTGCCTCGTTAAATGTTTAACGTCGCACAGATTTTTAACGTTCGTTTCCGGCCATACGTGTCCTATCTCAAGTTGCTTCAGATAAGAGACGGAACCTCCGGTTTCAGTTTATCGATGTAATTTTGCGACACTCTGTATATATATCTTAATCACTTGAAAATTGTTCAGGTTATGTATTCTTAGTCTATATTCCGTAACTGGAATTACTTTGTGTTGACCTATTGAAAGTTAATAATAATGCAATACTGATAAATGGCTTCAAAGCCATCTTTACTTTTAAACTGTTATGCTTGTTGTCTTAAATGACTGTGCATTCAGTGTTTGGAATAGTTGTCCATTTATTACAATGTACACCATGAGCCAAAATACAGTTACTCCATCATACGGAAATCAATAAGAAACACCTTGTGTCGACAAGGTAACAACATGGGCAATAAATGGAGGCGTGCGCAGAAACAAACAGTATGGTGTGCAGTAGGCTGTTCTGAAGGAGGAAAGGTTTTGTACGTATCGCTTGTAAAATATTGAAGGGGAGATAGCGGCCAGTATTATACGTCTATTTACGTTGGATTAAAGAAGAATAACACAGGCTCTACGCAAGGGTGGCTTTGGTGGCGTAGTCGGTAGCATGCTGAGTTTCATCGCCCAAGATAACGGGCTCAAATCCGGCCGAAGTCGTCGGATTTTTTTAAGAGCGTTAAAAATCCCTCAGTATGCCTTCCTTCGGAGGGTAAGTATAGACGGCGGGCCCATGTCATAGATTTAAGGCATGCATGAGAACCTTTCACTAACTACAATTGTGTGAAGCTAAATTTCTAGGTTAGATTTGATTACCGCTCAATTAGTTCCAACGTTCGCCGCCAGGTGCCAGTTGTGTTGGCATCTAGTAGCCATGTTCACAACTAAGTGTCGTTGACGATAGCATTTGGCAGCAAAAGTGGGAACTTCTTGAAATTGATCGTATGCTGTCCTTACCTGAATTACAGATAACACACACTAATAAAGCCATCACAATGAACACAGGTTATTGGACAGATTCTACACACACCCAACGTACACGGGGCTACATGAACACCTTGTCTCAGCCCGTAAACTGAGGAACCAACCAACTAAAGAAGCATAACACAGGCTCCAGGCAAATCACAATCGATGTAGGTTTAAAAAAAATCTATTTGTTTTAGTGAGGGACTGGAATTCAAATAAGCCGCACGATTCTCCAAATTGGAAGTACCTTATTTAAGTTTTAATATTATAATTGGGCCATGAATTCACTGACAGTTATAATAATGCTTTTTCTCGCTCCCATAACTTTGTTGTGTGATTAACAGCAATAATGATTTGTCCAAATGTTTGCATAAATCGCTAACAGGGCGCAGTGCTACACCTTGTATCAATTAAGATGTTAATTGTGAAACTGGCTGCTTAAAACCACTCACTATGCGGACTATGTTACTCAGGTATTTTCCAATATGGCCCACGTTAAAACATTGCTCATGTGCATGGAATGTCATAATGTATTACTAAGTGTACAATAGTGTGAAAAGGATAAAAACTCATTATTGACATTTATTTTTTTACTCGAATCAGAGGCAGATAAATAATATTGTACATACAAAAGCAAAGAAGAAACATGGAATTATACATATACTGCTGAAACAATCCATGAAACCGCAGCAAATAGTTGTCAGCATTTTGAGAAATCATCCAACGATACTCGCAATAATTCATCGAGATAACTTTCTATGTAGTTTTTTCACTTGAAATTAAAACAGTAGATTTTATCTATACAAACAACCCCTAAATTTTCCTGGTAATATGCAGTGTAATTGGTCTTTTATTGAAAACCAATACCAAACAATGTAAAATGTACGTCATGTTGAACTATGATATTGTTACTCACCATTCAATGGATTTATCATTTTGATATTAAAATAATATCCATCTTCTCCTTGCCAAAACATCAGCGGATATTGTAACGTGTCATAAGAACGATGTGTTTCAGATATTTGTTTCAGTTGCCCTGTATCGCGACCTGTAAGCACAATATCGCGTGTTTCCAAGTGTTCACCTACAATCAGGATGTTAACTTCATCTATTGTTTGAGCGTTAAATGTGCATTCGTGTCATGGCGACTGAGATGCATCGTGCGTAAAAGTGCTCCGTAGAATACCTGCCGAAACCGCAACATAACTCACAAATAGAGTCTGCTAGGGCGTGTATTATTAACTATATACAACTTAGTGATTATTCAGTCAACAGTCATGACCCTAAAAGCCGTCAATCAAAGAATTTCAGCGTTTGAAGGTAAGCTCGAAGTATTTCAAACTCGCCTAGAGGGAGCCACCACAGCTGGAACGAGCACTTCTACCAACCTCAACTCCGTGAAAGTGGAAACCCTAGCTTCGGAGTTCAAGACTTTTCGCCTCGAAGTCAAAACGGAGCTAAGTGATTTAAAGAAGGACTTGAGTGACCAGATTGTGAAGCAAGAACTTCGAATTGATGAGGCCGAACAGTACAGCCGCCGGAACTGCTTACTGTTACATGGGGTAATTGAAACTCCCAACGAAGACGTGTACGCTAGAGTAACGGAGGTACTCAAGGAGAAGCTTAAGATAGAACTAACAATGATGAGCATTGATGGGTGTCATCGATTGGGGAAACCAAAGTGATCTTCTGCGGATGTGGTGGTGACCGGTAGAATACCAATTATTGTTAAGTTCACCCGCTACCACGAGAGGGAACGTGTCTGGCGCGCCAAGAGGCTTCTCAAAGGAACACCGATCCTCACAGCATCAGGCAAGGACATGCTCAACAAGGCCAGGGATTACTTTGGAGCAAGAAAAACCTTCACTCTTGATGGGCGGATAGTGATAGTGGATTCTGAAGGTAAAAAACATTACGTTACCACTCCAGCAGAACTTGCCTGCTTAATGAAAGGGTAGGTATCGGAAGTTAAGTGAACAGGTTAATATGTGTAATTGTGAGTGTGTGTTTAATATGTTATTTTAATTTTAGTGTAAGTGATAGGAGGTTTAATTTTAAATTTAGTGAGAGTGGTTGTTTAATTGCATCTAGTGGCTTGTGTATACACGAGGAAACAATGGTAAGTTGCATGCTCTCTATTGTTTTATGGCCAGTATAGTTGGTACCGTTACATTCAGTCCCGACAGAGATAATGACCTTCACCTTGACAATGAGCTTCCCAGCCCTTCCCATTCCCTGTCTTCGCCTTCCCCCACCCGCAATCATCTGGAAAGGGAATTTTCGGCCTTTCCCCGTTCACTGCTGTGTGTACATGTCAATGCTCAGTCCATAATAGCGCATCACGCTGAGCTCCAAGCTATTTTTGAAGGAAGCATGGTAAAAGTTGTAGCAATTACTGAAAGCTGGATGAAAGACTCTGTCCCTTTAAACATGATAAGTCTAGTAGGGTACAATTCGCTCTTTCACAATAGACTGAAGCGTCGAGGAGGAGGAGTAGCTTTATTCTATAAAAACAATTTGGCGGCAAAGATTATAAAACATCGACACTATCTTTTGCCCCCTTGACCGAATATATGTTTGTTGAGCTCACTGTTGACGTGACTAAAGTGCTTATTGGTGTTGTATATAAACCACCCAAAGAAGGGAACTTCATGGATTTTGAAGAAACTCTACTATGGCTGTTACCTACCTACGAACACGTACTTATATTTGGTGACTTTAACACAAACATATTAATAGACTCCACTGACGCAAATCGTTTACGAAACATGTTTACCTCCTGTAACATGACAATATTACCACTCGACCCTACTCACCACGTTCACACGCCCCAAGGGTCTTCACGCACTCTAATTGATTTAATTATCACAAATAACCCACAGAAAATACTAAAACACGGATAGATTTCAGTACCTGGCATATCTTTACACGACCTGATTTATTTAGCTTATTCTCTAAAAACTCAAAAAACTGCACCTAAATACATAACATATTGAGACATGAAAAGATTGAACCTTCAAGAATTAACACAAGACGCAATTCTCTGCCAAAGGAACGATATACTACACTTGACTGACGTTGATGAAAAGGTGAGCAGATTTAACACAATTCTGCTGGAACTATATGACAAACATGCACCTAAACGAACAGCTAAGGTCACTCGTAAAGCTGCCCCCTGGCTATCGAGTGACATTAAATCCGCAATGGCCGAACGTGGCGCATTACACAGACGTTAATAGCAGACCTTATCAAGTGACGATTTTGAAAAATATCGTATGCTTAGAAATCGACTTAAACAAATGACTCGAAATAAAAAGTATGCCTACTTCCAACAGCTAGCCGGCAACTTGAATGCTAGGAGCACCTGGCAGCAACTCAGGTCGGTAGGTATTGGGAGGCGCACTAAAAACTCCAATAAGCATGATATTAATCCCTATGAATTAAATGCTCACTTTGCTCGAGAAATAATTAGTACTGATCCCCAAATAATACAAACAACCATAAATTCACTGCAATGTGTCCCACTACCTCACCGACCGTTATTCAAGTTTCGTAAAATAGATGATATTGTCATAAGAAAAAAAATATTATCCATCAAATCACAAGCAGTCGGAGTAGATGACATCCCGATTTCCTTTATCGTTAACCTGATAGAAGTATTACTGCCAATTATTACGCACATTTGTCACACATGTCTTTTAGAAGGTTTTTTCCCAACAATATGGAAAGATGCTTTAGTTAATCCAGTTCCGAAAAATACTCTAGCAAATTCTCCATCCGACTATCGACCGGTAAGCATAATTTCCTCAATTTCCAAAATAATAGAAAAACTTATGCATGAGCAACTTCTTCAGTACTGACGCAATATTCACTACTTGATCCGTTACAATCTGGATTTAAGAAAGGGCACAGCACATCTACTGCACTAATTTAGATCACTGATGACGTAAGACGAGCAATGGATGAGCGTAAAGTGACTATACTCATTCTTTTAGACCTCAGCAGTGCATTCGACACCATTAATACGGACATACTTATGGCTAAATTGCAATCCTTCCATCTTAGCCCCGTTGCTCTCAAATTATTCGCCTCCTATCTTCATAACCGAAGACAACGTGTACTCCTTAATGAAAACAGAACTGAGTGGAAGTTCAAAATAAATGGAATACCTCAGGGTTCAATTCTCGGCCCCCTTATATTCATTCTATATCAGAACGACATCTCATCGAAACTGGAAAACTGCAACTACCATCTATATGCAGAAGACCTTCAGATATATTGCCACACAAAAGTAAATGACATAGATGCAGCAATTGAAAATATGAATCTTAATCTAAAGAGGATCAGCCACTATGCAACTGAAAATTTTCTTGCCATCGACCCAATTGAAACACAAGCTATCGTAATTGGGCAGACTAAATTGCTTTTCCATTTACACAGTAGACCGCTTTCTTTAATTCAACTTAATGGTGTTGCTAGCCCGTTCTCTAAATCGGTAAAAAGTCTTGGAATCACACTAAATGAAACTTTGAATTGGGATGGGCACGTTACTAATACATGCAGGAAAGTTTACTCGTCACTTCATCCACTTAAGATTCACCAATCCGTTCTACCCCGTAATTTGAAAATAAAACTCGTCCAAACCTTGATACTCCCTATGTTTAACTACTGCGATATTGTATTAGTAGATGCTACCGTACAACAAAACAAGAAACTTCAGAGAGCTTTAAATTCCTGCATTAGGTTTATTTTCTCCTTGAAATTTTCCTCACACGTGTCTGCTTTTTATGATCTACTTTCCTGGCTAAAAGTAGAACAACAAAGAAACCTCATATATCGACTTCTCAATGAAAGTACTCCTCACTATCTCCCTTGTAATTTTCGTTTTCCTTCTTACTTTCATGATCGTCACACGCGATCTGGATCTATAATTGCATTTCCTCTACATCATTCAGCTGCCTTCAGTAACTCTTTCCTCGTGTCGGGAACTAGAATTTTGAATAATTGTCCTCGCGACGTTAGAAATTGTACTTCCCTAATAACTTTCAAACGTGCATGTAAAGATTTCCTCTTAAATTCGTAGGCCAACTAGAACAATTTGTGTATGAATGTGTGAGTGAATGATCATAGTATAATTTTGTTCAAAATGTATGTCATTTAAATTGTATAGCTTAATTAATATCACGCAGTCGCCAATTTAATTTAATTTTATTTTATTTTATTTTATTTTATTCTATTAGTTAAGTTTTCCTAATATTTAAGTTTGGTAGGTTAAGAATAACATATGTGAGTATTCATGTAAGTTGCACTGTGTGTGGTTAAGTGTAAGAGAGGGCCTAGAGCCCTAACTTCGCCACAATAAAGGCACCAATAAATAAATAAATAAATACATTTATCTGCTCTGATCACGACTTTGTAGTCATCATTTGGCATGCGCTCCAAAGCATTCTTGAACAGCCTGACCAACGCATGATGTTCATGTAGTAGTTGCTGCAAATCTTGAAGAATAGCTCCTTTCATTGCTGCATTGATCACTTGACGTCGATCAATTTGCTCTTCCATGTTGCCCATGAAGTATATTTGTAAAAATTTATGCTGTGCATCTTCGAGAGGTTACAATGATCTAATTCGATGGTGAATTTGACCTTGCATCTACAAAATAAAAAGCAAAGACAGTATTACTGATTTATAAACACTTTTTATAGAATTAGCAAATAGACTAAGTATAGTAAATTATTATTCTACTATATTGTGTGTAAGTACAAAAATAAATAAATAAATAAATAAATAAATACCTTGAATATTGGATTAAGTTCTCGTTCTTCGATAATGTCTGCCCAAAATTAGGTCATTTGGAAACAACCATTGTATTTTTGAGTGTTTGCAAGAAAATGACGTGATTCGGGTGTTTCACCACAAAGCAATGAATGCAATGGCTCAGGTGGCGGAGTCAATAAAGGCAATTTCACTTTCCCACTAAGACAGCACAATCCGGGCGTTTCTCCGGAAAACTTCAATGCGCCACAATACTCGCAAACAACGTCCATTGGCCCAATGCAAACGCTAGGATGCAAGCAGTAATCAGTGCTGCAATCGTATCGAAACGCTGCTCGATTCAAATCAGCGCTTCATAAATTTCTGCTTGTGCGTCAAAAATTATCTACTTCTTGCTCTCTGTTGTTCGCTCGACGATTTCGCATTGTCAACTGAGCCGTTTCACGGGCTGCCTCACTTTGCTCTTGTGATTGAGAAACACGAAGTCGAGCCATAAAAACGCGGTGCTCTTCTCGGGCAATTTCTTGTACTTCTTCAGTCCTTTCATTCGCAATGGTTTGTATCCTTCTTTCATTATGGCTTTGTCGGGATAGATTCGATCGTCTTTGTTGCGGAATTGTTAATGATGATTCAAAGAGAATACAAATTACGTTGAGTAACTAACGAGATTTCATGTTAAGAGCCGCATTTTCTATACCAGTAGTGGAGAGCGCTACTCGCATCCTGTCGGCCGTGCCTCGTCAAGAGCTACTTTGCCTGGAACGACTTGCCTTGCCATTCCTTCATGAGTTAATTTTAGCTGTCATTTGCGTTACGTTTTATAGTGACTTGTATTCTCTTTGACGTTTTAAGTCCCGTCACGGGATAAAAAAAAGTATCCTATGTCCGTCTCCTAGTTCTAAGCTACCTCCACACCAATTATCAGCCAAATCGGTTCAGCCGTTCTTGAGTTATAAATAGTGAAACTAACACGACTTTCTTTTATATATATAGAGATATTTGAAATCAAACTGTCTGTGCCCAGAAACGAGCAACTCCTATAGCATTTTCTTGTGCCTTAAACAACTCCTCCTCACTGCAATAATCAGGGCAGCATAAGCACAGACACTGATGCTTTGTTGTCTGTACCTCTCCACTTTCACAAAGTGTTGATTCTTGTCGGTATCCCCATTTCATTTGATCCTTAGTTTTGCAAACACCTCCTCGTAATCTGTTTAGTGATTTCCAAGTGGTCCAGTCCAAGTTGTGTCCGGCAGGTAAGCATTCTGCTGGTGTTACCCCTGTTAGAAGATCATTGATTTTGGCTGCTCACAGTTCTTCTCTGGCATTGTTGGAGGATGTGGTAGGTGGATATGTTGACTGTAAAAAGCTCTTCCTAGATTTCAATCTATGTCTTGGAGGATTATATCCGTGCAGCGGGTGAAGCTCACTTTCTTCCACTTTCTTTCTCTCGGCATTTGTGGCTACTTTCCGACGTATTTCATTGGGTGCAATGCCTGCCATGTAGTACAGCTTGTCGACGGGAGTCGATTTCAGGCATCCTGTAATAAGCCTTGCAGTTTCATTAAGAGCTACGTCAACTTGTTTTGCATGGGCTGATTTCTGCCATACAGGGCAGGCATATTCTCCGGCGGAGAAACAGAGTGCCATTGCAGAAGTATGGTTCACCTGGGGTTGGGCACCCCAATTATTACCAATGAGCTTAGGCATGATGTTATTTCGGACTTCCACCTTTTGTTTACTGTTAAGGCAGTACCGCCGATAGGTTAACGATCGATCTAAGGCAACTCCAAGGTATTTGGAGGTAAAACAATGCTCTAGTTCAGAGCCCTCCCAAATGACTTTCAGTTTCCTTCCTGCCTGCCGATTTCGAAGGTGAAAAGCGCAGGCCTAAGTTTTCTGTGGGTTCGGCTTCAAGTGGTTCTTGTTGTACTAATGAGAAAAAGTTCCTAGAGCTGTTGTAAGCAACTGTTCTGCATCTTCAAAATCGTCTGTCAATGAACTAGCACGAAATCCAAGATTAGGATTGTGTGTAATTATGATCAAGTAGTACCGTGAAGAATTAAAGGTAGGCAATTTTCATAAATCAAAGCATTCATCGTTCCTCAAGATTACTCACGTCAAAACAGCTACAGAACTGGAAAATATGTGTCCAAAGTTAGACGGTGAGGCTTTGAACGCTACGGACTTGTGTACTGGTCAATCAACTTACGGAGAGCCAGGTCCAATAAAACACCTTGAAACATGTTTCTAATCGGATATGAACATGCGTATAAGCCATAATTTACGAAAGCTGCAGTGGAATATTTGGGTACATGACCTTGGCGTTTTACCCCTTAACCCTCCAGTACTCGCGCGGAGTTTTGTCACGCCAGTGCTCGCGTGGGGTAATAACTTAACCCCATTCTTTCGTGTTATTTATCATAACGTAAATCTAAATTATGCTTTTTTCATGATGTTTCTGATAAGGACGTTATCTATAAAGAAAACAATAGAAATATCTAATTTTATTGCCATTAATATTGCATACAAAAAAATAATTATACTAGGCTGCATTAATTCAAAGCAGAGAAAATGCATCCATAATAACGTTTGAGTTTATTCAGTTGTAAAAAGTTGAACTACTGTATTAGAGTCAATCACACTTCATTACCGTATAAACTCCAAGGCTTAGTCTGTTTTCCTCAATTTTGGTTTTCTAGTTGAGAAATTCTCGCACGCGGTACTGAAATGGTCGTGGCAGACGTACTTTTCACACCGCACACAAGAGTTTATGATTTATCTGTTTCGATTTCTAGGACATATAGCACATCTTCCAGATGATCCTAGTGTTTTTCTCTTCAAGCGTGGAGTCTGAGAGCTCAGAGGAATTTCTTCTCGATCCATTGAACTCATTCGCAAGGCTTTCTTTCTGATATTGCGGGGCAAACTTGTTTGCGTCGCTCTGCTGTCCGAGGGGTCAACAATTGCATGGTGAATTCGTTCCTGGTCCTTGCTAATGTTCCCGGCTATGTTACGACTCATATTAATCGGTAAACACAATATATACACACGCAAGAATAAAAATTAACTAAACACGAGTTTGTCAATGTCAGCTTTGTCTCTTTGCCGAAAACGAAGTGACGCGCGAAGGTTTACGACAGACAGCTCGAGTGGCGCCCCACAGTGTTCTTGGAAGGTACACAAGAGCCCAGGGTACAGTGCGTGATTGAAAAATATCAGCAGTCGTTTTTCAAGATTTGGGGTAATTAATTACTGGAGGGTGAAAACAATCTCCAACACCACCATTACATTGAAAAAGTACTCGTATATGTAACTGTATCTCTTATTAGGCTATGATTCCTCTCACGAGATGGCATCTTACTGTAACGGCTCATGGGAGTTAATGTTTAGGAGAGTCAAAAGCACGTTTTCTATGGTTTGAAAAACTAAGCTACAGAATTTGGTACCATTAGATAGTGATTATTATCATAGCCATATTATAAATATTATTTAAATCGCCTGAATATGATATGAGTAACAAAAATACATGCTTTCCAAATTTCGAACTAATGGCATTTAAATTTTATGGAAATAATTGAATATCATTACACATCTCTATACTAAGCTCTGATTAAAGATTCGCTGTGCTAAGTATTATTGCTCTCGGGTGATTAGATCGCGTGAAAAATAATGTTAAATATTTCAAAATCACTTGGCAGCCATGTTGTGTTTCTGATTCTCGGGATTTTGAAAGTCACATATAGCCTAGGCTATGTAATTACCTAATAGTCCATTAACACCATACATAATTTAAGTTTGGTGGCTTGAACAGTTTTCGGTATATTGGCCACCGGTGAAATACACTGGTCAAAACAATTAGGGGATCAGTTGAGGTATCTAGGTTCCCTAAGTATTGTCATCGGCAGAATGACCTAAAATGGTTCGACGTCTTTCTGTCGGTTCTACGGAGTGGAGACATCAACATTACGGCAACCGAGATAGTGGTAATAACAGAAAGTTGCTGCAGAGGGGGTTGGTGTGGACGTGTGTTTACTCTACCAAACGAATGACACAAGCAGTTAGGTTCAGATGGTGTAGTGAGCAGGTAGTGCAATGCAACAACAACGTGTCTTACCCGAAGGAATGGCATAGAGAGCCATAGGAAGGTTGGAAGCGGTACAGACACAGAGGAAGGGGGCTGCAGCTATTGGAGTGTCCCAAAGTGTAATTTCCAGGACCTGGACGTGATTTCAGACAATAGGAACCGTTAAAAGAAGGCCAGGCCAAGGTCGTCCACGGGTAACATCAGCAAGAGATGACCGTTATCTCCGGTTAATAGCCCGTCGAGACTGGAGGCTGAATGCTACTCAGCTGCGACGCATCCTCCAGGCGGCAACAGGACGCGCAATATCAACACAAACAGTCCGAAATCCTTCGGGAAAGTGGCCTCTACGCACGGAGGCTATGGTGTGTGTCCCATTAAACCACGCCACCGATTATCCCGCAGAAACTGGGCGGAGGAATATCAGAATTGGCGTCGTAAAGAATGGCGCCGAGTTCTGTTCATAGATGAGTCAAGATTTTGTGTTCAGGCGGACAATCGTCGTTCTCTCATCTGGAGAGTACGTGGAACTCGGAACAATACCGTTTATGTGCAGGAAACAGCACCATATCATGGTGGTGGACGAATGGTGTGGGCTGGAGTCAGTATTGGCGGACGTACTGACCTCTATGTCGTTCAGAAAGGCGCTTTGACTGCTCAGAGGTATCGAGACGAGATCCTTCGACCGTTTGTTGTGCCCTACGCTGGTGCCATAGGCGATGGGTTCTTTCTGGTGGACGATAACGCACGACTCCACAGAGCTGCACTGTTGGACAACATGCTTGTCGGCGAGGGCATTGAACGAATGGAGTGGTCATCTTGTTCGTCGGATTTAAACCCGATTTAGCATGTCTGGAAAGCACTTAGCAGAGGCATTGCAGCCAGACCAGCACCTCCCACAACGGTTGCCGAGCTGGATATTGCACTCATAGAAGAATGGCCAAATATCCCTAAAGAGCTGATTGATAACCTCATACTGTCCATGCCACGCAGGTGTGTAACTTTCCTGGCCATCTGAGGTGATCACATACCATATCAGAGGGCAACGAGAATGACTTTTTCACTATTATGGTAGCCCCATGGTGCCTCGCTCTAAGTGATCGCCATGTAAACCTCCAGTAAAGAGTTGAGACAGCAAAATATTGTACTGTAGCACACAAATTACAATTGTAACCGAAATCTGAATAAAAGACGTCCGTAGAGACGAATAATATTGTAAGTCCACCTGAGGGTGAGGATTATCTGTACATCCGACGAAACGTATGGTAACGTCTTTTATTCAGATTTCGGTTGTGTATGATATCTCATCTGATCCCCTAATTGTTTTGACCAGTGTATATGGCATGGCCGGCAAGTTGGATTGTTTCATATACCAGTATATTGAGCCCGAGTGAGCTCATGGCTCGGTGATATTTACTGAGAATAATGTGGTACATATCATGCCATTGCAACTGAAAGCGCCCTGTAGAAGCGCGAGACATACAGGACAAATGGGAGCTGTCTTGACTTTGAACACTCACCTTGATAATTAATTCTGAGCACCAACTAACACTTTTTTGACACAGATTATTCCATTATGTAGATCTGTTTAAAGGAAACATTAGGATCTTTACCGATTTTTCATTTAAGGTAACAGGTATTAACACCGCATATTCGCGGCAGGAAATGGATCGTCAACGACTCAGTTTTTGATCTGCACGAGGCAGGAGGACCGAAGTTCATTGCCTACCCGATGAGGAGCCGTCCGAAGCAGACGTGCTGTACTTTTGTCCGTCCGTAGAGACGAAGAATATTGTATGTCCACCTGAGGATGAGGATTATCTGTACATCCGACGAAACGTCATGTTAAGTTTACTTTCGCATAAATGTGTGCAGTGCTTCGCTGAGAGGAAAGTATTATTTAAAAATTGTGTGTGTAAAAGTGAAATCATTCTCGTCCACGAGACGATCACCAGGATATTTCACCACGAGGTGATATGCGAATCGACGAACATCAAAGACGAATCACACGTGAATTGTAATTATCTGTGGAAATTCATTTCAGTGATAAATTTACCGATCGCAAGTGCAAAGTGTGGATTTTTCATGTCAATTTTTTAGACATATTTTGGTGATTATAACACCATATGCTTTACTGTGAACCTCACATATCTTATGACCGTGAGAGTGTTAGTATACTGTGATCTGTAGACCATCCACGAACGACCAAGTGTTTGTTATCACTATAATCTTAGATGCCATCATTGTGATATTTTTGAATGGTGATTCTTATCAAAATCTGTGATTGCCAACACCACGTGTCGTGTAAGTTCTGTGAAGCAGACAGTGAATGGGCAATTTTGATCAGTCAGCGAAGTAAAGCCAGTGATTTGTTTTTTAAAACTGTGCTAAATCTATCTTCAGTTGAAACCACGTGTGTAACATTCAATATGCATAACTACGTCGACCTCGTGCACATCATGTTCTATACGCTGACGATAGTCAGTAAGATGGAGTAAGGACCTCCATGATGTGAGGAGACCAGGAGACCACTACACCATGGCAGGAGGATTTACCACTTATTCTTTGGGAATTGGAGCCCATGGAACCATCAACCCAATCGCTGACCATGAGAACGAGATCTTTGCTCGAGAGACCACTAGTAGGAGAAGGATGATGGAATGAGATAAGCTCGATGCCAGAGTGATTACCAGGAATTATCACCAACCATCCTGTCTCTGTTACACCACGAGTATATGGGTGGCTGCTATGTGAGTTTGTTCTTGTCTCATTGTACAGGTTAAGTTGTGGTGGAGTAGATAGTAGTTTAATTAACCGAACTAGTGACACCAGATAGGTAGGGCTTGTAGATAGTATATTCTCATTTCTTGTCACAGTGGAATTGCCATCATGTGTTCATGGAGCATCGTGAAGGTGTTCGCGGGACGGTATGTCCTACTATTCATGGATTAGACAGGAGCACACGTCATTTGGACTCGTTTTGGTCAACCCTTATTATGGGCCAACTTTGACTTTTAAGCGATGGATAGCCATCATTGAGTCATATTTTTGTGACCACCTTTTGCGAACCTCCTTTTCACGCCACTGCTTTGATTTCTTTTGGGCCTTTTAATGGTCGTATCGTTTCGTGACCGACTGAAGTCACGACCTTTGAATGTGTTAATTTATGTTGTAATGTGAGCTCTGAAGCCACAAAACAGTTCCAGTTAGAACTAACATGAGAGTTTCAATTATGATGCTAGTCAAGCGTCGAGCCCCAGATAAACTCAGTATCGTTTTAGACATCCTAGCAGTCAGTAGGATCGTCGCCTGTTATAAATTTTTGTTAGTGTCAAGTCATAATTCACGCCAAAGTTATGTGAACGCCCACATGTATAGATTTGAAGAGTGGAATACCTTCCACCGATTCCAAAACCTTTTATTCCGAGCGGAATATCTTTGAATTTCAATCTTTGCAATTTTTTATCATTACCCAAGACGTACATTCATTTCTTTGCTTGGTAGTGAGGCCACCAATTATTTAATCCTACAGGTTATAGTTTGAAAGCCAGCGTTATTTGATTAGAGACTTATTTTATATGTTTAACGCCTGTGAAGTGTATATTATCGCCTGATGCGATGAGCAGAGTGATTGTGTTTGACACACCAGAGTTGAATGTGTACTAGCATGGATCCCAATGCTCAGAGAGAGACGACTATGTTACAGTTAGACAGGACGCGCATGCGCACGTCACTATTTTCGTGAGTGGAATGTATTGATTATTTCCAGAGCAAGGTCATGCAATCTTATAGCAGTCATATGTTTGCTTACGTCACTGGACGTTATGATAACTTCTTGAACGCTTTAGGAAGCGGATTGTTTTAGCACAGGGAGTGTGCATTGAAATATACGGAAGTCATTGTTTATTATGCAGAGGTTATTCGACACCGTATTTGAAGGTTTTTATGTTAGAGTAGAGCGCTTTTGTCGCGCCATCGTACAGATATTTTAACTGCGACCATTGTCCAGGATTGTTATCTGAAGACTGAATGGAGAGCATTGTGCCCCGTCAGTTTTATTATGCAAACTGAGTCTTGTAACTCGTGTTATTTCTTTTTCTGGCCGTGTGTGAGCCGATGTTGGTATTAGGTGATTGATCTATTGTAGACTTCACACTTGTTAAGCCTAGGTGTCCGTTGAGAAAAGCCAGTATTCTAAACCTACGACAATGTAAATAATGCTTCTAAAAATAACAAGACCTAACTATGCTAATTAAGATAACCATAATGATTGTAAAATTTCTATGAGTTGCAATTTGATGCAAACTGGCCGACTCTTTGGGTTGATCACATTTCCAACCGGGAAATGACTTTTAGACTACAGTACACAATCTTGAGACGACAGAGCTGTTGCGGACCATTAGTTCTCAACTAGTGGAACTCAATGCTCTAGTAATATAAGTCGTGATTCTGATCGCGCTATTGCCAACCTAAAATACACTAGATGACCCAAGAATACAAACAGTGTTCTTGTGTTTACGCAGGCAGGGATAAGAAGTTTTTCTAAACGTTGTGTTGTCTTTATTTATTTATTGATGAGATATTATGTGCTTACCTGATGTACCAATTAGCCAGTAAGGATAACTTAAATGTTTTTTTTTTTAAACTGGTTGTCACATTGATTTGTTGTAACATTTGTTTGTTACGGTAGTAAGTCACCGTATACGTTGTTGTAATTGTCAGGATTTAGCTAGAATATTAACTTGTTTAAAGATAAATAAGTGAGTGCTTCCAGTCTCCGACCGGGTCAGGAATGGAATGAATGAAGCCCCCATCTAGCGGCGAGGATATGGACTGTGCCGGCTGCCGAGGCCTGACGCACTCCTCTGGGGCAATGATTAAATGAATGACAGATGAAATGAAATGATAGTGGAGAGTGTTGCTGGAATGAGATTTTTGACAGGGAAAACCGGAGTACCCGGAGAAAAACCTGTCTGCCTCCGTTTTGTCCAGCACAGATCTCACATGGAGTGACCGGGAATTGAACCACGGACCCAGCGCTGAGAGGCCGGCGTGCTGCCGCCTAAGCCACGGAGGCTTCCTGGATCTTAGACACTTATCTTTTTTTATTTAGCTTGCGGGATTAGCCCGGTATAACCCTACGAACTTGGCTAGGTGTTTGTTGATTTTTAATAAATTCTATCGAGTTTACATAAGTCTGGATGTTATTATTTTGTAATCTACGTGTTTCTACGGTGTACTTCTTGGGTTCTTTCACTTATTCTCGGTGTCTGCCCGATCTCCTCGGGATGCAGCGTCTTCGTGCGCATTGACCTATAGGAAGTACATCCGGTCCTCTTCGGCGTATGTGCCCAGACGGTGAGTTGTCTGGGAAGCTATTGCGGTTTGTGGCAACCCAAACAACTCGTCTGACGGGCTCAATGTATGCTATAGAATTATATGCCAGCAGATGAATATCATAACGATGGTTCATTATACCAAGCGACATTTCTATTGCTTATTTAGAACACAAAAATAAAAACGCGATTTTAATTATTTTGCACAGCCGCCATTTTTAAGGTCTCATGAAATGAATTAAATTGGACACCAATACATTAAGCATTGCTTATCTTGTATATACATTTACCACACCCAGTTTCATTGCACTCGGATAATTAAATAGCGATTAAATTTTATTGAGATATTTTAAATCCCCTTGGCCGCCATTTTGGTTGTGTATATTACAGGATTTTATGCGTGACATAAAATATGTTAGGGAGGTAACGGTTATCGTTTCGGAGATATAGAATGCTGGCAAAATATTTCGCGCGGCCGCCACATTAGATTGGAGAAACGTAATAACATTTGAAATGAACGGTCGATGTTGAACAAGGTGGGTAATATGCTCTTACCGAGTTTCATTGACATCCCTCCAGTAGATTCATTAGTTTCGTATTCTTGAATTGTGGATATAGCTTGTAATAAAACATATACCTACATCATTTATTCAATTAATGTTAGATGGCGCGCATGTCGATTCTTCAGGGGTGAATTATCTTAACTCGTCACCGAATGGTCCGACCTCCGTGATATGTGGTATAGTGGACCACGAAAATAATAATACTGTGACTTCGGACACATGTTTTCCAGAGGTGGCACTGTGTTGAAGTGAGTTAAGTTCAATGTTAGCAGTTGTGAATTAAGATTAGAAAATCTGTGGCACCGTTCAAGGAGCATATTGTTATATTTTAACTTTATGTTGGTCTACTACGTAACATTATTACAGTGTTCAGGCTACCACAAGAAGAGAGGAGAGTAGAATACAAAGAGCGGAGATGGAATTTCCAGGAGGCAGAGGGCAAGACCAGAAGAGATAGAGTTAGGAATGAAGAGATAAGAAGGACAGAAATCTTGAAGCTGCAGGACAGGGTAGAAACAACAAAGTTAAAGTGGTGTGGTCACGTGATGAGGATGGAAGAGGAGAGGGTAGCAAAGAAAACTTTCTCCGAAAACATGACAGGGAAGATACTACGAGGAAGACCTCGAAAGTGATGAACGGATACAGTCTGGGAGTGCATAGTGAAGAGGGGAAGCAAACCTGATGATGTACTTAAAGATGGAGAGGAGTGGTAGAAAAACAGGTAACGTAGGTGGTCTTTAATGCACAACCCGAACCAGGAAGCTGGAAACGGGAAATGAAGATCATATTGATGATGATTTTGAGTTATTAGTTTTAAATATGTTGCCTTATTATCACAACGAAGGTCATGAATGAAACTTTATTCAGTCCATGATATGGACATTCTATGTATTTGAATCGAGAGTTCTGAAATGGAAAGAACCAGAAGAATATGTCAAAAACTGACCTAGAGCCTATATATGCCTATTCACGCAACTATCGTCAGAACATTTCGGAAATATACCTTTTCCAAGCAATTTGGTGTTTAAAATTCTCTGATATCTATATTTTCTGAACATGTCCACGGTTTACCAATTAAACATTGCCTTAAAATAACCAAAACACGAGTAAATGTGGAAATTAATAATAACCACTTTGTGGTATTAGGTCAACATGGATAATATATATTTCCTTACTCGGGAGAAATTGAATTGGTTGTGCTATCAATAACAGGATATGTTTAATGATAGGAGACAGGGAATTGTGCGTGTCGCTTATTAAATATTCAAGAGGTGACACTGGTCATTTATCAGTCGTACACTCCATTTACGGCCGATCAATATCGTTGTAAAATAAAATGTAATTGGTATTCTGACCGAAGGCAGGTCCGAGCCTCCGAAGAAGCTATCCTCAGCCGGAGTGTACGTGCGGTAGGGTGGCCAGGGCCTTTCCGCTCCTCCTTATGTTGGCCAACAGCGCGCAGTGCCTAGAACCGGCATACCATCCAAGTTCTGACTGCGCCCAATGTTGCTTAACTGCGGAGTTCTCATGGGATCCGGTGTTTCAACACGGCTAGGCCGTTGGCCTCAATATCGTTACACGATCAAAAGCAGCGACATATAAGACATCACGGTCTGTTTTAGTGATAGAGAGGTTTTCACATAAGCCGAACGTTTTGCCAAGTTGTGAGTATGATATCGAAATTTTAATGTTATAAGAATTAAAACTATTGTTGGGTCATCAGTGGAGAGTTAGTCGAATGCTGAATAGGCACCGTCATATGATATAGGGGTGGAAACGCAAAACAAACGATAATAGTTATTAGAGAAGATGAGGGGTTTAGGTACTTTGCTACTGCTTTCCTTCGTGAGCCGCCGAAGCAGTGCTGACCCTATAAGTAGCACAGAATAGAAACACACTAACTGTGGGAGACACTCTTAACCTACCCGGTTAATGTTCCCTTTTACAAGCTTTTTTTTATTAAATTACAGACACCTATAATTTCTTACCGACTCTGCTTCAATCGCCCTTTTTATTTTATTATATTTCTCACCGTCAATATCAACATGAGCCAAGAATACAATATATTTCACAGCCTCCTTACTCTCAAAAGGTAATGCGCAATTTTCCAGTATAGCCGACCAAAGAAAGTTATTTTAAGATGGAGCACTAACAAACAAAAGGAGCAAATGATATGGAGTTCTCCACATCCTCCCCACTTTTGATGGGACATAACACATCTAATATTAACAAAGTCACACTGTCTGGAAAGTTCAATAACAAAGCACAAACAAAGTTTTCTTGGCATTTTAACCGTTCTTCCACTCCTGGTTGCAACTATCCTTGAGGACATTTCTGGACGACTGGTAGAATGCCAGCAGCCAGTCCCGAAAAAGTAAAATAAGCATTCTCCGAAGCACCCAGTTCCCCAGATAGACCGTCCTTTTCAGCAGTGTCAACAGTCTCTAATGCAGAGCACTCCAATTGGAACAACCCCTGCATTGGTCGAGTTAATTCACCAGAAACAGTCTTCAGTCTTGCAACTCTTCCAACACCATCTTTTCCCGGATACACTTCCAACACTCGTGCCATGGGTCACTCGATTCTCGTCTTCCCATCAGCTCCAATGAGCACCACATCCCCTACATTAACAATTGGGGACGGAGATTCCTTAGGTCTCTGAATCAATTGACTCAAATACTCATCTCTAAATCTTTTCCGTAAGTCCTGTCGCAGTTGCTGCATATAGCGGAATCTCTTAGATGAATTCACTGCATCCAATTGATCCAAATCAGTAGTTCCTATGCCAATGCCATCTTGCAGAAACATTGCAGATGTAAGAGGGATGAGATCATCTGGATTCTTAGGCAAATACGTGATCGGACGAGAATTGATCAAGTCCTCACAGTCACATAGCAGTGTCGATATCTCTTCGTAAATGATTGAAGTTCTCCCCAGTACCCGTCGCAGAATTCTCTTCCCCACTTGAATAAGGCGCTCCCACCAGCCACCCCACCAGGCAGCCGTTGGAGGGTTAAACTTCCACTGTATTCGCTGCACTGTAGACTCTGTCTCTATCTGCTTCCAATTGATATTTCCAAATAAATTATCGGTGCCCGTGAAGTTTGTGCCGTTGTCACTGTAGACCACCTTTGGCATTCCTCTACGTGCAATGAACCTCCGAAGGGACAACAGGAATCCATTTGTCGTGAGGTTGCTGCACAACTCTAAGTGTATTGCTCTGTATACAGCACATGTAAATATCACTATCCAGACCTTTTGTCCTCCTTTTAATATCAAGGGTCCAGTACGGTCTATTCCCGTCACTTCAAAGACAGCCGCATCCTTGATCCTGCCCTCTGGTAACGTTCCTGGGCATACCTCTACGCGCTTTGATGCATGTCACTTGCACTTCATACATTTTGATATCACACTCCAAATATTCCTTCTTCCACCAATAATCCAAAATTGTTCCCTCAAGCGAGAAAGTAAAATGTGAGTGCCTAAATATAGCATCTTCATATGTTCTCCGTGTATTAGGAGTTCAACCAATCCATGCTTGCGCGGTAGAACCATTGGGCATCGAAAATCTTCGCTGTCATTTCTCTCCACTATCTTGGTCTGCTCTCGTACAATCCCCTCTGCGTCTTTGAAGGTACATAGTGACTTCAAAGGGGAATTTCTTTCTTCAGGGAAGACTTCCTCTTGTACTAGTCTAACGAGTAGTCGCACTGACGCTTGCATCTCGCCAACTGTTATCTCCCCCTTGACTCTTTCCAATGGCGTCTTACTTGAGTTGTCAGCGAATCTTCGCATCCAGGCGAGCATCCTGACAATCTTCGTATATGAAGAGAAATACCTGAGGTACCACTGAGGTTCCATTGAAGAGGCTACGCTGGTTATTGTTGCCCTTTCCTTTTCCCTGAGTATCTCCTCTTCATCAACTACTTCTTCGTTGCATGGCCAGGATTCTTGACACAGCTTCAACCAGCCAGGACCTTCCCACCATTTGGACTCCTTGAGCCCATCAACGTTGCATCCTCGTGGAGGTAAATCTGCTGGATTGATTCTTCCTGGTACATGATTCCACTCTTCTTTCTGTGAGTAGGTCAATATCTCATTTACTCTGTTTCGCACAAAGATCCCCCACTTCTCACACTTCTTGATCCATCTTAAGGCGGTGGTAGAATCTGTCCAAAAATACTGTGGCATATCAACACAACCTAGGCTCTCCTTTACGGTGATTAACATTCGAACACCAATACAACATGCCATAAGCTCGAGTCTTGGAATAGTGGTTTGCTTCAGTGGTGCAACTCTTGCCTTGGCAAATAGCAACTGTACACTTATGCCCTCGTCGTGTTGACTACTCACGAAAACAGCAGCAGCATACGCTGATATGCTGGCATCGCTGAAGGTGTGAAGTGAATATGACACCCTACAATCCGCTGAAGTAAAACGACGAGGAACTTTAACAGTTTCGAGTCTAGGCAATAGCTCAGTCCATTCGAGGAACTTCGCTTTAGTTTCATGAGATACCTCTGCATCCCAGCGTATTTCCCGCTCGCAAATCCCTTGTAGCAAAATCTTCGGCAGCAACGTAACGGGGCAAGTGAAACCAATAGGGTCAAAGATACTCTGACAGACAGATAGGATGCTCCGTCTCATCAAAGGTTCATTTAAGATCTTGTGGTTCTTTAAGGTACATAAGAGCGTATCTTCCCTTTTATTCCAAACCAGTCCGAGTACTGGGGTTACAGGGTTATCAGCATCATTAGCCATATGTTATTTTCCCAGCCTCTCAAGTCAAAATTTGCAGCTGCCATAATTCTGGAGGCTTCTTCTACAAATCTCCTCCGGTCGTCTCGAGTGTCCAAAGAAGTAACGCAGTTATCCACATAAAATGAACTCTTCAGCCTATTAACTGTTCCTTCAAACTCTTTCTGAAAATCATCGAAGTGGTGATTGATGACGGCACTAAGAATGAACGGGCTACAGTTTACACCAAGAACAACGCGTCTGTTACGAAATATCTTCAATTTGTTTAGGGAATAATGCACCCACCTTAGGAACTTCAGGAATTCACGATCAGCCTCGTTCACCGATATCAGTTGGAAAGCTTTCCGTATGTCAGAGATCACAGCTACTGGTTTCTCTCGAAACCTCATGAAAACAGAAGGTATGAGCTCTAATAAGTTTGGGCCTATGATTAGGCCTAAACAGTCATTAAGAGAAAGAGTACCCTTTCTCTTACTTGAAGCATCAAAAACAGGCCTAAGTTTCGTTGTTGCGTTGTCCTTCAATACTCCTCTATGAGGTAGGATGTAGCCATTCTTCTCCCTCTCGTCTCCACACACTTCCTCTAATTGCCTTCTTTTACCCATTCATTAAGAAGTGCATCATATTCCTGAAATTTATTTTCATTCGTGAGCTTTGCTGTCATTGAAGTTAGTCTCTTTTCTGCAACGTCTTTGTTATTTCTTAGCTGTTCTTTTTCTTTGGTCCATGGTAATGAAATTTCGTATCTTCCCTCTGTGTTCCTCCTAAACGTTTTCTTGAAGTGGTCCAAGGCGTCACACTCTATTTCTTGTTTTGATTTCTTCTCACTGGGGTCTGTTATGCCAAGCACTTCCAGTTTCTAGAGGTCAGACAGATCTTTACTGTGACTGAACATAATGGTAATGAGGACAGCATTAGAAACCTGTTCATTTTCTTTGGATTGGGTTCCCATTACTACCCAACCAAATCGAGTTTCCATTGCAACTAGACCACAGTCTAGCTCCTGCATTTGACCAGTAAATAGATTTCCTGCCGCGTCAGACCCGATGAGCAGCTCAACCTCAGATTGTTCATCCCCAACGTCGGTGATTGGTATGTTTCTCCTCCTCAATTCTGTTATACAAGACATCTGCTTAACTCTTGGGATGGATCCACAGATTGAAGACTGGTATAGCACTTGTAATTCACAGGAATAACTTCCTGTTAGACTCTGGAGTAAGATCCTGTAGCATTGGTGCAACACCTCCAAATAGAACTTTAACTAGGGATTCCGTTCCAACATGCTGGCATTTCGTCTCGATGGCAGTTTTCTTCAGGATGTAAGAACGTTGAGATCCTGTGTCGATAATCGCCCTGATTGTCCTCTGTTGATCCCCCGTCTTGAGCTTCACTAAAAAAGTCTGGAGAAATACGACATCTTGAGACCCACAGCGCGACGCTCCCACGGCGCTCACCATTCCTACTTCATGTACATTCAAGTCTGCTCGTTTTGTTTCATATTTATGAATAGGCAAGTCTGGGCACATTATCACACAGTGCTTTCTGCCACATACCGCACACTTCAGATTGGTTTTACAGTCGCTGGACCTGTGACCTTGCTTCAAGCATACAAAGCATGCTTTCTTCCTTTTCAACAGCTCTCGCTTCTCCAATAGGGACATTTTCTGTGCACTGAAACACTCCTTGCTATCGTCAGCCTTATCACAAAAGAGACATGTTGCCTTTTTGTACAACTGTCTTTCTCCTGTCAACAGATTAAGCGCAGTGGGTACATCTCTTACTTCTTCTATTCTGTTCCTTATATTGCCTGATGGGTTTGATTTGTTTGACAACCGAAAACCTGATTTTGCCATTGGTATTCTCTCCTCCCCTTCCACCTCAGATTTAAGAAAGGCTAAAAAATGGTTCAGCTTATCACTATGCTCTCCACTCTGCAGTTGATTACTTGATGAAGAATGTCTTATCCAAACTCATAACATCTCCTCTGGAACACAAGATTCTACTAAAGGGAACAACATGGCAGAATATTTGTCCGATGTCATGCCTATCGATTCTAGAGCCCTCAAGTAAGACTCGAGCTCATCATAGAGCTGAGACGTACTTAAACTACCCCTTGTGGACGTACCTGTAGCATTTTTACTACCAAAGCTAACAGCTCTCTTACATAAAATTCCACTAGTAACTCTTCCCGCCCAAACCTACCTTTAAGACGTCCAACTGCCTTAGGGTAGTTCTCTTTTGTTGGGGGAAAACTTTCTACTATTTCCCTTGCTCTGGATCCGTTCACTGTAGCTTGAATCAGATATTGGAATTTATCCTCATCTAGCATATCTTCATCATTGTGAATTCCACTGAACTGGCTCCAGAATCCAAGCCAATCTTTAATTTCATCCCCAAATTGCTTCAGCTCGATCTTGGGCAGTCTGAGCTTCCTACGTGAAGTTGGCGAAGAACACACTGAACTAGGGGGTTGAACGGCATTTTTATTCACGAACGCGTCATATTTAACTTGTGCTTCTTCTATCTTTTCCTTGTACTCTTCTATAAACGCATATTCTTGATCACACTTGACTACAATAGCCGCGCCTAACTCTTCTGCAGCATTTTTTGAGAGACGTTCATACCATTCACATTCAAGAATACTCAAGTCCTTGGCAAGGCGTTCTAGTGTGTTGAACTTAACCTTAACAGTTTCAGGCGACGGCTCTCTTCCATCTAGCATTTGCATAATTGTATGGTATGTTCTCGTGAACGTCGCACGAGTTGCCTTCCGCTTTCTCGCTAGAAGATCCATTTTTGTTCACGTATTCAATGATAACCACTAATCACGTCAGAGCTTGTAATCACGTCAGAGCTTGTAATCACGTCAGGTCTTGTAATCACATCGGGGTCACCACGATGTGGGAGACACTCTTAATCTACCCGGTTAATGTTCCCTTTTTACTATCTTTTATTAAATTACAGACACCTATAATTTCTTACCGGCTCTGCTTCCATTGCCCTTTTATTTTATTATTTTTTCTCACCGTCAAGATCAACATCAGCCAAGAATACAATATATTTCACAGCCTCCTTACTCTCAAAAAGTATTGCGCAATTTTCCAGTATAGCCAACCAAAGAAAGTTATTTTTAGATAGAGCACTAACAAACAAAAGGAACAAATAATATGGAGTTCTCCACGGGCATATACACATCAATATAAAATACTTCATTGTAATATAAAATAGAGAACACAGTACTACAATGATAAGTCCATATGACTTATGTAATGATGGACAGAAATAGTGGTTATATAATTATAGACAAGATCTATGGCGTGTAAATATATTAATATACAAGTTCTATGATATGAAAGTAGGGAAATCTGCTAATGTAATAAATGAAATATACTTTCAACGATCCAGGGAAACGTCGTTATGTCATATATATAATGTATAGGAATTTACGACGTGCTATATCAAGAAATAATGAAGTCAGCGACGGTATGTAAGAAGGATTTATTGTTTGAGGATGATTTGTATGTGCTATAAGGTTACGAGCAAAGCTTACTATGGTATTTTGAAACTGTGTTAAGTTAGAATTTGAAGAGAAAGTTTGATAAATGCTATATTGTGATAACTGCTGATAGATAAACAAGTTCTAGGAGTATTCTAATCCACTATGATAGTAAATAAGTTTGAGAAGAAAGAAGGACAGGTTATTTTCTCCCTTAATGAGTACAACGTTTCCCATAAGGAATTGTATCAGCTAATTTTTTAAATTGGAGATTCTGAAGTGCATCTGATCTAAGTCCGTTTTTTGTTTTGTTCTATGCACCTCGTCCATGCCTTAAAGGAAAAAGAAAAAATGCTTATGTATTTCGAATTACTGAAAATCTCAGGGAGTATTTATTTATTTATTTGGGGATCTTACTGTGCTTGTAAGAACCTCAGCTACAGACTCTGCGTGGAATGGGAATATCACCAAAACAAACACTACTTCTGGAATGCAAACCTTAGTCGTTTGTGTGTCACACCAATTCCGGCAAAGAGTATCACAGATCCGTTAACTGGACAGGACATTCCTTGGGGCGTCACATATTGTTGTTATCAAACTCTAAGTCCGTATTACGTTATAAGCTCTCGTCACATTTGACCACGTACATCAGACGATTTCCGATTTATCCTGTCTGTCAGGATCTCCACTACAAAGCTCAACAAAGATAGCACATGTCCCAATAGCAGGAAGTAGAAAGCAGTCTGCAGATGATCCAATGTAAATGGTTCAGGCTCTTGTAATTCCTCGTTTGGTGCATCGAAGTGCTTTTGCACAGTTAATTTCTCCAATTCTAATTCGTTCCACTTGTCATAAAGTCCAACTTCCTTCGTACGCATGATAGTCACGGAAAACTCGGAAGTATAGGGTGCATAATCGCGAGTGACAAATCCGAAATACAATCCACCAATCTTTTCCTCCATTACATGAATAAGACTTTTCAAAACGTTAGCATTCTCCTGCGTTCTCAGCAAAAATTCGTAAAAGGAGCGATCAATGGCAAAGGATACATTTCTGTAGATAGCTACATCATCCAGATAGTGGTCCATGCTTCTCCTTATTTTCCCTCGTGATAGTCTCTCAATTAGCTTCGGGAAATGAGTATCTAATGAAGGCATTATCCAGTAGTAGTAACCCTCTAAATAATCCACTTCCAGACCAGAAGCATACAGCGCATCGTAAGTGTCAATTTCAGGGTAATATTTAGTGCTGCTCAGAATACTAGTAAGGGTCCCTTGAAAAGCGTTGGTCACTATCAGACTGAAGAGCACATAGAATATAATAAGAAGTCTTTCTGACAGCTCACGAGGCAGATTTGGTAAGGAATCTGAAAGTAGTGTTGAGAAGCTGTATAGGAGAGATTTGGAGAAACTCGCAGCTGTTTTGTTGAGACGTTGAATGAGGTACCATGAAATGGACAGTAAAGGTATGCTACAAACTATGAAAGTCCAAGTCAATACATCAAATGGAAAGAATATGTTCCGGTATTTAGGTGTGCGTTCTGATTTCGGCGCAAGAAATATGATCTCGGTAAATTCATGTGGATAAATAAATTCCATCCCATATGTAGGGTCTGTATCAAAAGTAAACAATGAAATATCTACTATGCCATCTTGAAGTGCATACCATTCACCGTAGTCATATTCCACATATGTGTCGACTGCATTGACGTGTGAAAGAAAATAACTTAATATATCTCCTTTGTTTCCTATAAACTGGTTATCCTGAAGAGTTACTGGCGAGTATGACTTTGAATCTGTAGTGAGTCTTATAGCGTTGCCATGCATATTAAGTGGTCCTAGAGCGTATGGATTACTGTCAGCATCATACGTTACTTCGTGAACAACAATTGTACCTCCAACACCAAATGGATTGTAGTTAAAAGTCTTGACGTCCTCATTTTTACCCCTCGTTACAGTAGATACAGAGACAACTACATTCAGTACATCGTATTGCCCCAATACAGGAAAAACAGTGAGCTCACAGCAGTGCACATCAGAGATAATGAACACGAAGAACCTTCCTCGGGGGTTCCAACCTCTCAGTCGTCGAAGATGGGCAACACTCTGATTAACAACCTCCCTGGAACATTGGTGTACGAGGAGGTATGAGTTACTCTTGGTGAATTGATCTTTCCTCAGCTCTTCCTCACCATTTACTAGCTGTACACCGGTGTAACATCGCTCGTGTACAATTTGTAGTAAAGTTGTGGAAATTGAGCTGAGGTTATGTCTATGTACACTGTTAATTTATTGTTGACTTCATTGTTGCCGTCATTCAATGATGAGATTAATAATGACACCTTAGAGACATTGATGTTGTGCTGATTCTCTCTTGGATTAATAAAAGGATTAGAAGAGGCCTGGTTTAATACTGTGAACATGAGGAGGCTGAGCGTTGACACATACATCACCATGAAGAATCTGTAACAAACAAAAAACATCCCACCATATTTTTATAAAATGTTTTGCCCTAAGAGCTACAGGAAAAGGTTAACATTCCGATACATGATGGGGACGCTGTTTCCCAAGCATTCAAATGTGTTTACATTACTATTTTATGGCTAGAGGGATTGTGTAAGTAAACTGAAACGAACCCACGTACTTATGGAATTTCGAGTGCGAGCCCAGATTACGACTGTATGAGAGCCGATGATCAGTCACGTGCCACGAAAAGGGAACTGAGCGGACAGACGAACAATTGAAAGCCGTAAGAAATAGTTCAAAAATAAATTTCCATAACTAAGTTAAAGCTTTATACAGAAAACAAGCGAAATTCATGGGAAAAATCGAAACACTATCGCAGTAGCCGTGGAAAAAGAAGCGAGAAAGAAAACTGAAACAACTTCTCGGATACTTACTTATTAATCTCATGTTTTTTTTTTTTCAGAATTAGGGAACAACTTATCAAAATTGGGTAAAATCGTGTTGACCAACTGAAAAGGATCAAATTACGATTACTAAGGAAACACTGAAAAATACTTCAAGCACCATAATGGAAGCTAAACTAACAAAAGAAAATGTAGCGATAGACATATAATTATGTGGTTATTAATAGAAGTCAATGCAACAATAACTTCCATGCGCTTAAGAGGGGATGCAAGGTCACATGCCCTTAATATCCAATCACTTACAAGAGAACTAAGTGCTATGACGGAGTACTGGCTCTAATTACCAGTAACTAAAAAGGAAATCCAATCACCCCAGAAAATTGTCTATATTTGTATGACCATAATGAGTGTTTGTGGAACTTATCATTCTGCATGGTGATAATAGAGAACACAAGAAGCGCGCTAAAGAAAAGGGAAAATGAAAAGAAAGGCGAAGGAAAATTACTAGCTTCGCTGGCGTGAAGGACGACCATCGTTCGCTAGGTCTCCGAAATATACAGAAATTTGCAAAATGCAAGTGTGCAGTAAAATAACATTGTTAAAATGATGCTAAATACTGAATCGCGTTATAAATAAATACTGTGGGAAAGGCTCTTTAAAAGGTGGATTTTTAACCGCATTTGAATAAATAACAAGATGTTCAGCAAAGAGCATATAGCCTAGTTGCTCCTAAATGCATGGGTATAGTTATGACTCTTTGTCCTTTTCAAAGGGGTATAATTAAATTTTGGTTGTTGTAGCTTGTTGAAATACAACGAGCTATACGTATATTATACTTTGATTGATTAAATCCTCACCTGAATTATACATATACACACACTAATACAGCCATCACAATAACACAGGCTTTCATATAAAATTCAACACTCTCCCAAGTACACGGGGCTACAAGCCCATGATGCCGCAAAACCCCTAAAGAATCAACAAAAAAAAACAACAACAACAATAGACTCTATCGCAGATCAAGGACAACGAATGTTAATCGATGTAGTCGAGTGTTGAAATATGCAAAGTATATACTGTATATAGGTCTTTATATAATATAACTAGCAACCCACCCCAGCTTCGCCCGAGAACAGTTATGAATGCAATGTGATAGGCTACTTTTAACCGAGGTTTTATAATATTTCCTTGAATACGACATTAGTCGTTTTCCCTACAGCTGTGAACACGAAATGATTTCGTTTTGATGTAACACGCGATAGAACTACGTAAAGCTGTCCATTAGAGAAACATTGTCCAATGAGATCAACTCCAGTCACGCTAAGTGTCTGACCCTGTGCTTTGTTTATAGTAACACCAAAGCAGACCCTTACTGGGAATTGTACTCGTTTGAGACGATAAAGCAAATCTGAAGGAATCATAGGGATTCTGGTTACTAAGACCGTTTCTCCTGTACCACAGCCGGTTAAGATAGTTGCTTCAATGGAACCGTTTTTTCAAAGTTTTCAGTACCAATCGCGTCCTATTGCATAACTTTGGTGGGTCTAAATTACGTAGCAATATAATAGGCACTCCCACTTTTAAAATAAGCTTACGTCGTGGCAAGCCAGGAGGAAGTAAAGAATTTAGGAATTCTGTAGGGTAATGGACAGCTTCTTCACTATCGACTACTGCATGTACTGAGTAATATACTTGAGCATGGGCAGTGAATTTGGAGAACACCAAGTCATGGATTTTCACAACTTGTTCGCTTGTCGGCGATGATATTGCTCTTTCTTTAAAAAATGAATAAGAATTGTTAGATAGGTCATGGATTTGAGGATAAACGCTATCAATCAATTCTTGAATGCTGCTTACTAAAACACAGAAATCGTTACTGAAGGTAATTTTCCCGTCACTGACCGGTAAATCTCCATTTACGACTCTAGCAAACAGACTATTATCTTCTGAAGATAAGAGTACTCTCATGTTAGTTTTGAGTGCCAATTTTTTATATCCTGTCAGATGTAAGATCTGTTTAATGAAGCGTTCACTTCGCCGGCTCTCGTTCCTCTGGTAACAACTAGTAAGATTTGACGAAACTCTCCGGCGAACAAAACTGTGCAGCCACCCATAGGTGTGTTCCGCTTCCTTAGATCACGCGAGGTCCTGTCTACAGCTTCAACGGGAGTTTTGTGCGACATTGTAGCCTCATCCCATACAACTGAAGAACAATTTTGGATTAAACTGGCAGTGTTACTTTGTTTTGAAATATTACATACGCTTACATCATTAACGCTGACTTTCAAATGAAGTTTAAATGTGGCATGTGCTGTTCTTTCCCCTTCCAAAAAGAGTGGTTGCAATTCCAGATGATGCGACGGCAAGAGCAATATTACCACCAGAGCTCACTTTGGCGAGCAACAAATTAATCAAGAACATTTTTCCTGTGCCTCCAGGGGCGTCGAGAAGCATAAGCTTGTATAGGATCGTGATTCAGACGGTGTTCTTCTTGAGCAACGGTTTGAAGGAGCCGAGGACGAAGTCTTCCTTTCTCTTGTGACAATCGAGAAATTATTTGTTGCTCTGTTTCATTGTTACGTCATAAGCTCTTTTTTCGATGTCAATAAACTATGACTTATATCCGTTTTACATCTCGGCATGATGGCTCAAAATCACTGACTGGACTATTAATTATAGCGAATTCTAGTCAGACGTAGTTTAAGAATGGCGAGGTGCGTTAAACACAAATCCCCCTTCCGTCTAATCTTAAATTGACTGTGTATTTTGCGGAACGAAAAGTTCACATGCGAAATGAAGGAAAGACGAGTTGCACTTCCAGGGAAACTCCAAACACAACCACCCTTCTCTGAAGTCTCAATTCAACACGACTCGACGGTTTGCTTCTGGCTGTATCTGGGGTAATAGGTTCGCCTGCTAGTTAGGCTGTAACATGGGTGATAGACTCCCCCGTAGCTAGATCGTAAACTTTCGCCTCAGTATTTGAATAGACAAGGTTGGAAGAAATGAAAACGTAAAAACAATTATAGTGGTCGATGTATTGAACATAGAGATAGGCTCCCGCGGACGTTTCTGTAGAACTTTTCATGCTGAACAATTCTTACACTCATAGTATTTAGGTATAGTTAATGGTTTGCCCAGCGTAAGTTTACAAAGGCTCGGACGCCGGGTTTTTCCGACTTTTTCACTTAAATCGTTACTGCCCGGCTTCTTTGGATCATAAATAAATTATTTTCTACAGTAATCATCCTCGTTATATCCTTTATAGGAAGGTTAAAACCGCATCAAAATCCATCCAGAGGTTCTCGAGATTACCCGTGACATCCAAGAATCGGGGACTTTGTTTTATATTAAGTAGAGATATGTATATAATATTTTCGAACGCAAATACACACTGTAAATGCAAAACATTATACCGTGTGAGTAGTTATAAATCAATAAATTAAAAAATAAAATAAGACGAAGTAAAAAAAATGAACCTGTTGGGATTTGAATCAATAACCTCCAACCTGCGAGTCAGAAACGCTACCATTGCGCTAAAATCACTCCATGACATTGCGTTAATAACAGGTTTAGTATAACTGCCTGGAATATTTCGTCTTGCAATGAACGATTTCATTAGCACTTTCTGCCGTTGTTATAAACCATTTGATACTAAATATGTATTATCTTGTTCAGTACATTCCTAAATGCATGTACACTTATGAAGTTACGAAAATATATGGATTTACGACCCAAACATAGCCGCCATTTAGAAAACAGGACGGCACGGAAAAGCACAATACGATATGATCAGCCTGAACTATTAGTCACTACTGCGGAATGCTATTCTATTTTCAAATGCTAATATCCTACCGGACAACTCCTTGAGTACAGTTTAAACCTCCCTGTGTACGATTAGCGTATTTGGTAAGGCCAATCCTTGTTGAATCGTAAGTTACGGTTAGGCTATAGTACTTGCTTGATTCATACATCCGCCATCTTGAAAGTATTTGGCTGATGACCTTGTAGTTTGGAAGAAAGGCGCATCCCACTTTAAGGTTTAGTGTTGCAAAATTTGGTAGAGATCGGATGATCAGGTTAGTCGTAATTTGATTTAAGCTCAGAACATTTGGGTGGGCATCATTTCCTTTTGTTATGATGGCAGCGATATACAACATGACACTGAGGTCTTCCTTCCTTCCTCTGTACCGGGTGAGTTAGCCGTGCTTATTAAGGCGTGGCTGCAGGCTGTCGCTCACATCCGGTAGGCAAGGAGGTTCGAATCCCCCTACCGGCAACCTTGAAGATGGTCTTCTGTGGTTTCCCATCATTCTTCCAGGCAAAAACCGGGGTTTGTGCCTAACTATAGGCCACAGCCGCTACCTTCCAATTCCTAGTCCTTAGAAACACACTTTCCTCCCCAGACAACAAAATAAAAAATAAAATAAAAAATAAATTAAAAAAAAACTATCTCTTTACCAAAGATGGTTCAATCTGGTTTCGTAGTGTTTGAATTGACAGTGGGGATCGATTTGCACACATACACGGCCGCAATCTGCAAACAATTGGGCTGGTGAACTTGTAGTTTGGTCAAAAGACGCTTCTCACATGAAGGTATGTTGTTGCAAAATTTGGTAAAGATCAGATGATTAGGTTAGTCGTAATTTGATTTAAACTTTGAATATTCGGGTGGCCGCCATTACGTTTCCGTCAAGATGGTGGCGATTTGATACATGACAATGAGGTGCCCTTTGCTAGTACTACCTCTGTACCAAATTTCGTTCAATTCGGTTTGACCTTGTTTGAATTGATAGGTGGGGGCGGTGGGGCAGACATGTAGAGTACAAACAGACAGGCACACAATTTTTGGACTTTTTAGATCTCATAAGTCTACTTTCATTTTTAAAAAAATCGAAAGCAGGCTAAAGATCGTGCGAGGAACTGTGAGAGAGACAGAGTGAGAGAGAGAAAGAGAGAGGGCCACAGGCAACGAGGTGATAGCTGAGGACTGATGAGAGGAGGTCCGCTGATATAGTCACAGCGAAGTGAGGAAGTAGAAGGCTATACCGCTGCAGATTAATGATGCAAGGTGTAACATTTTTCAAATAGAAAGCACAAAGTCATCGAAATATTTGGATGTGAATTTATACCGCAAATTTTGTGAATTGAATAATTTCCACAAGTGAACATTGAAATAAATCTATGAGAGCATAGTTCTGGAAGATTAGGAGAGCAAAAATTATAAACAACATCTCAATGGTAATTTCCGAATGACTTGGCTATGCACAAATTGTAAACCAATATTACTTTCAATCCCAAATATTGAAGCGACGATCATAGATAAGCCGACACAACAGATCCAGACAATATTTGAATCCATTAAGACAGATATTTTAAAACAAATTGTGGAAGAGATTCCGCTGCGATAGGCAAGGAAATGAAACAGCTGCAGAGACCAACCGTGATAAAACAGAAAGCACCTCTGAGAAAGAACACAAAGTCATCAAACGCAACCACGGACGACTGGATGCGAGCTGCGCTCTCCACTACCGGCCTAGACAATGAGGCCTTTTACATGAAATCCCGTTAGTTACTCAACTGCTCACACAGCGCTGTCAACCCAGCATGGCATGACAAAGACTTACGACACTATTTGCCATTATAATCTCAACAATCTAAATATAACCAAAGGTACAGAAGTATTGTGAGTGCTTGATAGAATCAAATCACATATTTGTAGGCCCTGTACAGCCCCTTTAGGCAACAATAAATAACTAACTGCCTCCAGTAAACAACACTGTCCCATAATGTGTCAGCCCTACGTGAAATGTCTTCACAAAAATTCAACACGTTGACCAATTTGTTTACCATCCAATGCATAGATTACTTCCTCATCGTAAATAAAATAAAAGTATTTCCACCAGTTTTCATTTATAATTAACAACATTATGCTTGGACTATAAATCACCGTGATTACTCACGACGCTTCACCTCCAAATTGCCTTACACGCCTTACTTTCATTCCACAACATCGTAGACTACTAAAATTGGTGTCATTGTACTAAAAAATGTTCTGAAACTTGTAAGAAATCATGTTCAAATCACAGTTTAACTCTGTCTCCAGCCAGAGGTATTGCACTCGAAATCATGTCTAGGAGAGAGGAGAAGACAGGACGAGGTATGAACCAAAGACCACATCAGAAAAATGGCATATTTTAAATTTGGAATTTTCAACTAAATTAGCGGTCCAGATGGAAGAGAACGTTAATACAAGCTTCCGGGAAAATTTTCGTCTGAAGAAATATTTTTATTTCATGAATAATGGAGATTTTAAGATTTGGTATTTTTTTTACCATGAGTGAATGATAGAGATACTGTTCTGAAAGTCGACACTTTTAACGAGGTGCGCGGCGAGAAATCAGTTTTTGATGCGAGGGGAGAGCGAAGGTGGACTTGAGGTCAGACACACGACAGTATCAAGAGTGGGAGAAGAAAACGCGTGTCAGAAGCGCGCCACTTTTTGGCGAGAACCAATTGGAAAATAGTTTGAATACTAAGGAAGGAACACATATTAAAATCTTTATTTTAATATTTTATAAGAGTGTTGAACATTGAATTCACCAGCAGAGAAAAAGAAATTTAATTAGCAAAACAGATTTTAAATTGAAAGACTGAGAGAGAAGTTATGTATGAATTTGTTAATATTCATAGCGGTTGGAGGCTAGTTGATCAGATTTATGAGGAAAATCTAACCGAGGAGGCTAGGTGACGCTAGCAGACGAGGCTCTTTCTACATGGACCGTCGAGAAGACAAGACGTAAACTGTATTCACTCTTCAGAAGTATTAGACAAAGGTTTTGTGAACTGAAGACTTCAAGATGAAACAAGTAGTAATGGAAATTAACAATTAATATTACAAGTCGACAGTATTAAGAAAAGTTATTCATCATATTCTAAAAGAAGAAATCTACGACGAGAGAAAACGCTACAGGTTACAAACTGAACATTGAACACGTAACTACGCAGAACGAAAGTTTGAAGAAGGGAGGCAAACCATTGAAAATTCAACAATCTAGACAAGAATGATTAAGAATTTAGGTCAAAGGGAAAGAACTACGACCACAAACAATTGCGCGGTGAGAATGAACCGGTGAGATTCAGTAATGACCAGGATGACATAGCAGTATGCATAGCGAACTGCAGACCACCGCAGTTTTCGCTAACATAACGTTGCAAGCTACTAAAAGGGAATTTCACGACATGGAGGTGATTTATCATGATGGAAAGGACAATGCAAACTACCGACATCAAAGAACATCTAGATCTGAGAAGAAGAAGACGAGCGGATGCGTGAAGGAGACGACAAGGAACCGAGGACTGATGGACGCGAGACCAGCAGAGCAGAGGCGAGTACGTGTCATCATCTTGCACGAGAGAATAGGGTCACGAGCGGGAAACCAGCTGGTAACCTGTTCTGGAGACAGCACACCAGGTCGTTCAACTTTAATGCAGTCCACTCAAGGCCGAGGTGACATAATACAGCTAGACTGGAGCAGCACGCAACATTCCAGAAACCATATGGTGACGTTACGAGGACACAAGAGTCATCAGTTCTGTCACCAACGATCTCAGAAAGAAGGCAGAAGAGTGCATTTTTCATATCTGTAGTTAGACTTTGTTCACGTTATTCCAGAATATTGACCAACATATTTGCATTTGTAATCTATGTTATTATTGTCTTGAAAATTTTAGTAAATTTTAGTAATTGCGATAGTTATTTTCATACGTCATTTAGACTAATTTAGAAGTCTTGATCGATGATGTTAGACATCGTTAGTATTTTTCATTGTCATTTTTAGAGCGTTAAAATTATACTTACGAACGATTTAGTTGCGTTTGCGAACGTATATTCCGTAGATTTGTTGTAACATTGTAGAACTCAGTAGATTTGATGATATATTAGAGAATTTTGTATATTTGTGGAAATATTGAAAAACGATAATATATTTGTATTGAAACAAAAGTAATGAAGCACAACTTTGTGAGAAATAAATAAGTAATGTATCAGAGAAAGAATATAGTCATGTGTTTGACGAAAGTAAATAGTTTATTACTTGAAGTGAGGAATGGAAGGACAGAGAATCCTATAAGCGAAGAGTTTATTCATTTCAGAAACGAAATAAGATGTATAGAACGATATAGTCAACAGAAATATTCTATATTGGCATAGAGGTAACTTTTGTATGCAAATAATGTATTGACATTGTAAAACCCAGAAGTTTGATGTACGGAAAGGAACAGTATGCGATAGTTGAATGCATAACTGAACGAGAAACGTTATTATAAAATGTTGAAAAAATGAAAATTCACAGCCTGCTTCCAGTCTCCGACCAGGACAGAAATGGAATGAATGGAGCCCCTATCTAGCGGCGAGGATATGAACTGTGCCGCCTGCCGAGGCCTGACGCACTCCTCTGGGGCAATGATTAAATGAATGACAGATGAAATGAAATGATAGAGGAGAGTGTTGCTGGAATGAAATTTTGACAGGGAAAACCGGAGTACCCGGAGAAAAACCTGTCTGCCTCCGTTTTGTCCAGCACATATCTCACATGGAGTTACCGGGATTTGAACCACGGAACCAGCGGTGAGAGGCTGGCGTGCTGCCTCCTAAGCCTGGGAGGCTCTATTATAAAATGTTATGGATGTATATTTATCATGAAACGATACTGTAAGATGGAAGGAGAGATATAAATATTTATTACGAACATAAACGTGAGGGAAGATTATTGTTATTTTTATAACAGACACAAGCAGACTTGATATTCAGAATTAAGCGATAAATTGTAACAAAGTAATATGTGAAGCGAAGGAGGAGTTATGTGGAAAGTATTTGGACATAGCACGAGATGTATAATCGATAGAGGAGTTTGTAGGAAGGAGAGAGACGTATTCATGAACGTCATTACAGTTGTAATTTCTAGTAGGAACACTAATTATCATACTTTGATAAAAGTAGTTGATATGGAACGGTAGAAGTTTGTGAACGTGCTAAGAAAAGGAAGGTTGATGAAATGCATTTGTATTGATTAAGAGCGTAACTAGACGCGATAATATGCAACGTGAGTAATTGAAGAAAGGTTTTGTAATATTTTGTGGTGAGCAAGATAAGTCATATGTTGTATTTGGAGGAGATAGGAGTGTGGGAGTGAGGATTCATGCCACACACACTCGATTTTTGGTTGAAGAACGTATCTGAACATTCGTGCATTGTAAGTGTGTTTTATTATTAATTATTGAAATACCAGAGTAATACACTTTAGTGATGAAATATTAACTTCACTGTTCGCATTTATGATTCCCATAGAATTGACACACAAACACCTATTTTGACCAGTTTATTTTCTGAGATACGCAGAATGTACGGTGATACACGTAAAGAAAGATGATAAGACAGGAGGGAAGTGATGAAATGAACTCTAATGAATTAGAGACAGTTATTTTTATATCGTGCGGGACGCGATCATGTATAAAATGTAAATACGTTATTATTTTAGTATTAATTATTGCTTTTATTATATTCAGGAATGTAAGATTTAAATTTGAAGACTTGAACGATTGTATTATGTAGGGGGTATATTTGTTGCAATGAGCGTTAAAGCCTAATTCTAGTAAACAGGTAGGACAGACACTACTGTCATTAATTGAACTATGTATTTATTAAATAGTATCAAGCAAGGGATACATGTTGCAGTAGAATAAATATGCAAGGAAGACACTAATTAAGCGCATCAGGCCTAAGTGGGGCACAAATAATTATTTTATTTAATTCTTGGTGAAGAGAAGATAATTTTTGTCATGTGATATTTTTATTATTAATAAATGGCAAGAACATTTTTATTCTTGCTGAGTTTTTTAGAACTGTTTCTTTGATTCAATGCTTACTTACACTAGAACGATACCGCTAGCTAGATGCACGCAGATGATCGACAACTTATCTTAACGCCCGAGAGCCGAGTTGCTCGTTAATGCTATACTTTTATTTGTTTATTTTTTCTGTTCTGTATGCAACTAGTTAGTAGTATAGTTAGAGATGTATATATGTGTTCCTAGGGTTCCCTAGTCATCAGTCCGGTGAGAGTTGTTCAACTCATAGCCGGGTGTTGACATTCTCACGATCCTTTTTCCATCTGTGCGGATTTGGGACTGTGCTCTAGAGGAATTCGGGTGCAGTATGGATGTTCGATTGTATTCCTACATGAACTGTATACTGAACAAATTCACCCACAGTTTGATTGTTGTCTCCAGCTAGGAGAGGCAAGCAGTTTGAACACTGCACCACCACGCACATACTTAATAAGTAGTGTATTTTGTACCAGAAACAAAACTTATGACGAGTCTCCAGATTATGACCGGTGGATTATCACCAGTTTTATGAGTGCGTTGTGTACCCGTGCAGTATCACATAATCCGTTATTCGCTCGTTGCCTCCAACATCGATATCAGTGTAGCTGCGAATTCTGAGACATAATGTTTAACTGCCAGGAAAATTACAATTAGTTCAAAATATTTCAAAAGAAAAAAACGGGAAATATTATTAGGTACTAAAATATACAATTAACAAGATGTTCAGTAAAGAACACATAGCATACTTTCTCCTAAATGCATATGTATAGTTATAACTCTCTGTCCGTCAGTAGCAGCTATTCAGGTGAAGAGAGTGAAGAGCCTCTTCACTAGCCATCTCATAAGATGAACATCATATTTTCTGATTTAAATAAAAAGGTTGCAATTGTCTTGGGCTTATTTATCGTGTAGTGTACTGTTATTTATACACTACGTCACTAGTTGGTACGCAAGCGAGTCTGTATTACATCCTTGTTTCAGTTGAACTCCCTGTCGCTAGATTGTAGTACTGTCGTAGCTTGGTGGGGAATCTGTAGGAGACGAAGTAAATTGTTTATTTCATCCACTTCGTCCCGTTGCCATGGTAACCTGACATCGGCTGTGACGTCATTACCTGCCGTTAGCCATTCGAGTGAAGACGTTGCTGTGTGTGCAAGGCAACACGTCAAGTCTAGTTGATGAAAGTTGTCATTGCGACAGGCTTCTTTTCTTTCATGCTGAAGCTTGTAGGATTTTTTCCCAATAAATAGTATTTATTTATAACGTACTTACCCTGTCGTTGATGAAAGTTGATGGCTATTAGTGTAATCATGTTTCCAGTGAAAGACACAGTATTAATTTTATTAGAAATTCCCCTCATTAGGTGGAAAGACGAAGACAAAGGGGAGTTATTAAATTGTGTACGGCCAAATTAATTGATAGAACTGTGCACTAAAAATTTATCAAGAAAACCGGCAATCTTATAGCCTTCATTGCAAGGGATCTTGGTTCGAACAGTTCACATGGTTGTGCAGTAGTTGTATTCTTGACAACAACCTGTTCTGTTAGCCTTGCTTACTTTCTAGTAACAAATGTGGTATCTGGAATAAATAAGTTTCGGTGATTTCCAAGACATTAAGCCTACGCTCGGGTTGAACAAACACAAAGACAGTGAGGAACATTTCAAGTGCCAGTTACAATTAGAACACTCAAGCGAAACACTAACACGTTATCTGATGCCTTGAGGGAAAATGCAAAACTATGTGCACTTAGATATAATGAGAACGTGACTTTAAGTAGGCATATTTTGAGGCTTGTAATTATAGTTGTTCTATACTTGAGGTCTCACTCTCGTCATGATCTCTAGAAGAGAGTTCCTATAAACTTCAAAACTTTACTGTAACCCGTAGGCCGTGGGACTTTAAAGGAATTATATTAATTCTATTAATGCAGGCAATGGCCATGCATTTTCTTTTCAGGACGGGTCAGGGAAGGGATTTTGGAAATAAATCGTCCGTGGAACCGTCCCAGCATTTGCCTGGTGGTGAAAAGGGAAACAACGAAAATCATTTTCAGGACGACTGAGTAGATATTATAGCATTAAAATACGAAAAAGAATTTGTCAATATTCACAAATGCAAACAATCAAGCACTGCTGAAATTGGAGTTTCGCTCTTCACCTGATTTTTATCTTAGAGCCGCCACTGCTGTCCTTTTCAAGGAGTATAATTGAATGTTGGTTTAGTAGCTTGTTGAAATACAACTTGCTATACGGATATTATACATTGATTGATTCAATCCTCACCTGAATTATATATATATATATAAACACTAATAAAGTCATTACAATAACACAAGTTATAAGACAAAATCAACACACACCCAAGAAATCAGGGCTACAAGACCATGATGCCGCAAAAAACCTAAAGAATCAACAACAAAAACTACAATAGACTCTACCGCAGATCAAGGACAACGTATTTTAATCTTAATATGCATTAAAAACATAATTATTACATTTCAAGGACCAATGAATTTCCTGTTCTTCATTGCATTAATAATAATAATATCGTATGGCCTCGATGCCGGGTGCAAGCTTTGTAATTTGACACCCAGAGGGTAGCTTGCATGTCGAATTTCGTTGTTCCTTGAATCATTATGAAAGTCAAGGAGGTTAGATATCTAATCTCCTTGAACACCATAGCGCTTTCTAGTAGAGAAATGAGGAACTTTGCGTTGGAGGAAACTCCCGAGATTAATTTTGCCATTTTGAACACGTCCTACTGAATTCAAATGGATTCTTTGACATGCCAACATCGTATGACATGCGTATCGTATTTTTGCCGCCTTTCAAAAAAAATCACTTACCACGGCCAGGAGCGAACCTGCAATATTGGGGTTAGTAGACCGACACGCTATCCACTCACCCACCGTGGCATTGCATTGACATTGCGTGTATTGTCGATCAGCAACATTTCAAGAGAATTATGGCATTCCGCAGATAAACTCTTAGAATCCCAGCTTCATAATAATATATGAATTTGGTTAGGGAAATAACGATTACTAAAAGAAAATACATATGAAATATCATCAAAGAATCCATATGTCCACCCACACTTAATTAAGAACCACTCATATGAGTGCAGAGACATCTTTTAGCCACGAGACAAATAGACCATATCACCCAGATGACCAAATCAGGAGGTCAAAGTAATACACCAAAAGGACCCAGGTTCTATATGATGACGATCTTTGACGACAAAAATTAGTAGATTAGTAGCAAATCCACTCTGAAGCTATATTTAACAAAAATCTCCTTCTTCAGATGAAATCAAAGTTCAAACACTCGTAGACTAAAAGCAACACACGTAGTATAAAAAAGACAATGAAACGAAAAAAAAAAGAAAGAATAATGAAGTAAATTACCGTATGCATTAAGGGAAGGGAAATAACACTTTTACACTGTCACTGTGAAATAACAAATTCTCACCAATGCTGTAAGCTTGTGGGGCATGGAAATTCAGTATTTGTGCCAATGGCCTAAAAGAAGGGAATGGAGAGGGCTGTCCGAATTTACATTCGATAGTGTTACTCATCTTATTCCAAATGGTAAGTACGTAAAATTTGGTTCAGATCGGTGAAACGTTGTAGATTTGAGCCAAGAAAAACAGTGTAGAATTGTGACAAAGGGCCTAAATGAAACGAATGGAGAGGGCTATCTAAAATTGTTAATGCCAAAATCCTTCCTTGGGGTGTGCACTACAACCCTGCAAAATTTCAATGCAATCGGTTAAATGGCGTCAGAGTCCATTAACGACGGACAGATATACATTTCCCTTTTAGCCTGTTTTCATCTATGAAAAATAGGCTTATGAGATCACCTTTTGTCCGTGTGTCTGTCTTGGTTGGTTCTTAAGTTTAGAGGCTGCGACAACGCGGTCATATAGCCCCGTGTACTTTGGGTGTGTGTAGGATCTGTCTGATAACCGGTGTTAATTGTGATGACTGTATTAAAGTGTGTTATCTGTTTTTTAATTCAAGTAAGGACTGCAGATTTTGAATTTTTCAAATAGTTCCTACTTTTGCCGCCAAACGCCACCGTCAACGACTACTAGTTCAGAACTTAGCTACCAGACGCCACTGTAGTCCGCTCTTGGCAACGAACGTAGGAACCTAAGAGCGTTGTTTACATTCTAAACCTATACAATTTAGCTTCACACAGGTGTAATTAGTGGAAGGTTCTTTAACATGCCATAAATCTATGACATGGGACCGCCTGCTTTACTTCCCCTCCGAAGGAAGGCATACTGAAAGATTTTTAACGCTCGTAAAAATCCAACGACTTCGGCTGGATTTGAACCCGCGATCTTTGGCGTAGAAGATCAGCATGCTACCGACTACGTCATCGAAGCCACTAAACATGTGTCTGTGTGTGCGTGTGTGTGTGATTGATTCGTGTGTGTCCCCCCTCATAACATCTAAACAGCTGGAGCGACTTCAATGAAACTCGGTAAGTTCATAGCACTATTCAGGACGATCCCGACCGTGCCTTTAAAATTTTGTTACGTCTCACCAATCCAACATGGCGGCTGTGCGAAGTATTTCTCCAGTATTCAATATCTCCAAAACAATTACCGATATCACCCTGCAATTTTGTACGGTGATAAAGGGAACTACTAGAAGTTGAGCTATGTGACTTCTGAAACACTGGTAACTACAAAACCAACATGGCGGCCAAGCGAATTTGCGACATTTAAATAGACATATCTCGCGATTTAAACAAACAAATGCAATAAAACTTGGTACAGTATATGTTTATACACATTGAAATGCACCGACATCTAACTTCGTTCAATTGTTTACAAAACCTCAAGATGGTGGCTATGCGAAATATTTCACCGGCATTCTATATCTCTGAAACTATTACCGATATCACCCTGAAATTTTGTACGGAGATAAAGGGTACTGCTGGAAGTTCATCTCTATGACTTTCAAAAAACCGGTTAACTACAAAACGAACATGGCGGCCAAGCGAATTCTAAAGTTTTAAATAGACTTTTATCGCGATTAATAATCCAAACGCAACGAAACTTGGTACAGCAAATGTTTATACACATTGTAATGCACTGGTATGTAATTTAGTTCAATGGTTTGCATACCCTCAAGATGGCGGCTGTGCGAATTTTAAAATTAAGTTTTAATTTCTTGTGTCGTAATCATACGATCGAAGTGAAAGTTTGAATAATGAACCTACGCAATAATTTTCCTTTAATGGTAGTCTACATGAAACTATGGCCTATACATGTAACAATCCAACATGGCGACCATCCGATGTATTTAGACTGATCTCAATATCTACGAATCTATTACAGCAATGAAATTGATTCCTTTTATGTTCATTGGGACTATGATCATAAGTTTATGTATAGGACTTTCAATAACCTGAAGATCACAAATCCAACATGGCGGCGACGCGAATTATAAATATTCACATGGCCGTTTCTCGCAATTTAACCATCCGAGTGCAGTGACACTTGGTAGAGTAAACCCTTATACAAATGTTAATCCACTGGCATCTATTTTTTTAATTGTTTCCATAACCACAATATGGCAGCTGTGCAAAATTTTAAAATCTCGTTTTTAATTCTTGTGTCCTAATCATGCGATTGAATATGAATACTACACGTACACAATAATATTCATGTAACAATATACAACTCTAATACCTACATATATAACAAGCCAACATGGCGACCATCCGTAATATTTTAGTCGGTTCTCAATATCAACGTATCTATTACAGCAATCAATCTGAAATTTTGTATGTGGATAGATGCAATTAACATAAGTAGCATATATGAAAATAGGCTGTATTGTTCATCACTGAACTACTTCTTATAATATATAAGAAGATGGGGATTGGATGAGACTCGTCGATATGGTTGTAGAAAGATGGGACGTGGCACGATTTACGCATGGCATTGCTTTCATATAGCCGTGGTAGTTTTTTTTTTTCAAGGAAAGGCCTTTAAATACCACTTTAGGCAAAGATTACACATTATTGGAAGCCTTCTTCACCGCTCTAAATGTTCGCATTCGTCTTAGTTCTTCCGTCCAATGCCTGTTCATTTTTAGTTCGTCGTGGAATCCGTGGAATTTGTCGACATCTGACCTAACCTTAGCCCGCTTTAAATTTCTTCCTACTTTAGTCCAACCTGATGAAGATTCTTCCGCACCTCCATGAACCATTGTCAGACACCTTAGGTCTACTGTCGAGTTTATTCAGCAATTAATCGCATGTATTGTCCTTCCAGGTTACGGTATAACCCCCATTACAATTTGGGTACAATCGTGTTGATACACTGAATATAATGCACACTCTCCAGGGCTGTTCAAAATCTCTCGTCAGTTTTCAGACAGGTACGATTGCCCCCTCTCTAGGGATGGCCAAAATTATTTTGGGAATGTAATACAGATGTTCTCCAAGCGATCTGGCCAACATGTTTCACTAAAATTGACATATTGAAGCTCATGATGTTCCCTTGAAATTGAAATAAGGTACTTCCTGTCATTAGCCCGGAGGGTAAAGCACACACACCAATCCTGCTATGAGCGTTTTGATTGGAATCTACTTTGGAGTCATGGAGCGCGACCCCATATCTGAGAGCACATCTTGTCGTGACATGCACGCAACAGGAGCATCTAACACAGTGCGATACCTGTTATGTTATCAATTGACACGGTCTGTCAATGACTGAAAACAAGCACTGTACACACACAATACTTTCATTGATCAAGGTAACCTTTTCCTGTCAGTCAGACGGTAAAATTGTCCCCGTGTTCAATATTTTTTTTATCGTATGGGCGCGGGGACGGGCTTGCATGACGAATTTTGTCGCTCCTTGGAACACTATGAAATTCAAGAACGTTATATATCTAAGGTCCTTGACACTATAGCGCATTCTTATAGAGAAAGGAGGTACTTTGTGTTGGTGGAAAATCCCGAGATTAATTTTGCCATCATGAACATGACTTACAGAATTCTTTAACATGCCAACAACGTATTCCATGTGTGCTGTGATATTTGTCACCTTTCAAAAATCTCTTTCCACGGCCAGGAGCGAACCTGGAAGCTTGGTGTTAGTTGTCCAACACAATAACCACTAACCTACCGTGGCAATCTCGATAAAACTACAACACTCATGTGCTGTGCAAGCACGCTGATATAAAGGGAGGAGAGGGGGTATTATGCGTCTTCGTGTCAGCCTTGAGATGTCATTGACCTTGCGGGTCATATTTCTTGTCAATTATGTGACAAACATAAACACGTATTGCCAATGCCCCACTTACGCTCCAGGCCCCCTTGCTTGTAGTACAAGCGGTAATTTTTGGATTGACAATGATTAATCTAGTAGTGGTCATAAATTCTAAATTAAGATGGCCTCACATACAAGCACAAGCCTATCCTGGGGGCTGTGCTCCAGGCCCCCTTGATCATAGGGAAGATGAAAATCCACAGCCTGCTTCCAGTCGACCGACCGGATCAGGGAATGGGATGAATGAAACCCCCATCTAGTGGCGAGGATATGATCTGTGCCGACTGCCGAGGCCTGTCGCACTCCCCTGGGGCAATGATTAAATTAATGACAGATGAAAATGTAGTGAAGAGTGTTTCTGGAATGAAATTGTGACAGGGAATACCGAAGTACCCGGAGAAGAACCTGTCTGCCTCTGCTTTGTTCAGCACAAATCTCTCATGAAGTGACCGGGATTTGAACCATGGACCCAGCGGTGAGAGGGCGGCTTGCTGCCACATAAGCCTCGGACGCTCCCTTATTCGTAGTAAAAGCAGTAATTTTCCGTCTCTCTGAAACCTTCACGGACCAATAGTTTCTCACTCTGCATTACCTGAGTAGTGCATTTTGTGCCCCACATGTTGGCAATATCATAGCAAATACTCGTATCAAGTAGGTTGGCCTTCCGATCTGAAATGTCTCTTCATGGGTGAATTCCGAGGTGACTATACAGCCCAATGCGGGAGGCACACAATTTGCCGCAGTGATGCCAGGTGGTTTGAGGTGGGGCATCCTTGTTCCTTCCATTTCTTCTAATCGTACTCGAGCATCGCTGGTGATATTGCTCCAACTGTTTGAGGTGTCGTCTATAGCATGTCGGAGATTCAGATCCATAAAGTAAGGTGGGAATTACAACTGAGCTGTACACAAGGATCTTCGTGGCAGCATTGACATCTTGGTTGTCAAAAACTCTATACGCTAATCTAGCAAAAGTAATGTGATGCCAATGTATGTGCCTTGAAACAGTTTAAGAAATCTCATGCGCAATGACAATCCTTCTTATTTCGAATTATAGATATGTTAGTATTAGTATTATTGAAAGAGCGCACAATGTGCAAACCTGAGTAACCAGCTGTACATTATTCCAATCCCGATTGGGTTATTCATGTATGTCTTTGTCGACTATATTTTGCATGATATCGATAGCAGGATTCACTGCATTCATCACACAAATTCTTCATTTGGTTGGTGGAATATCTTGTTTTGGCAGAACTTGTAGTGAAAGCCATGTGTAGCGTGTACGATTCTACTTTAATACCGACTTTCGCACTAAAATATATAAGTGAAATTTTGATTTGGGATGACTTTCATCTGTCTTCTTCGCCTTATATTAGGACGTAGCCTAGAGGCGATAAGCTTCGCTTAATGTGTTTTGATTTTATTAACCCTAGATAATCCGTAGTTCTAAATTCTTGAATGAGGTTATTGGTTTATACACGCAGCGAGAGTATAATTTATTCTCACGGGTATGAACTTAGTATATTGTTTTGATAGTTGTACAGGAATGCTAGAGGCACATTATTCATTATACATCCGTTCATCGAATCTTCATGCAACGCGAATGGACTCATATCTAATCTAAAATACTCAAATATTAAAAATTGGGTTAAAAAATGAGCATTTATCACGTCCGGCCACCGTACAACCGTTACAATGAGCATTTAACACGTCCGGCAACTTTACACCCGTAACAATGAGCATTTATCATGTCCGGCCACCGTACACCCGTAACAATGAGCATTTATCACGTTCGGCCACCGTACACCATAACAATGAGCATTTATCATGTCCGGCCACCGTACACCCGTAACAATGAGCATTTGTCATCTCCTGCCACCGTACACCCATAACAATGAGCATTTATCATGTCCGGCCACCGTACACCCGTAACAATGAGCATTTGTCATCTCCTGCCACCGTACACCCATAACAATGAGCATTTATCATGTCCTGCCACCGTACACCCGTAACAATGAGCATTTATCACGTCCGGCCACCGTACACCCGTAACAATGAGCATTTGTCATCTCCTGCCACCGTACACCCGTAACAATGAGCATTTATGTCGTCCGACCACCGTACACCCGTAGCAATGGGCATTTACCACGTCCGGCCACCGTACACCATAACAAGGAGCATTTATCACCTCCGGCCACCGTAAACCCATAACAATGAGCATTTATCATGTCCGGCCACCGTACACCTGTAACAATGAGCATTGATCACGTCCTGCAACCGTACACCCGTAACAATGAGCATTTATGTCGTCCGACCACCGTAACAATGAGCATTTACCACGTCCGGCCACCGTACACCCGTAACAATGAGCATTTATCACCTCCGGCCACCGTACACCCGTAACAATGAGCATTTATCAGGTACGGCACCCGTACACCGGTAACAAAGAGCATGTATCACCTCCGGCCACCGTACACCATAACAATGAGCATTTATGTCGTCCGACAACCGTACACTTGTCAAAATGATCATTTACCACGTCCGGCCACCGTACACCAGTAATAATGAGCATTTGTCATCTCCGGCCACCGTACACCATAACAATGAGCATTTATGTCGTCCGACCACCGTACACCCGTAACAATGAGCACTTACCACGTCCGGAGACCGTACACCAGTAACAATGAGCATTTGTCATCTCCGACCACCGTACACCATAACAATGAGCGTTTATGTCGTCCGACCACCGTACACCCGTAACAATGAGCATTTACCACGTCCGGCCACCGTACACCAGTAACAATGAGCATTTGTCATCTCCGGCCACCGTACACCATAACAATGAGCACTTATGTCGTCCGACCACCGTACACCCGTAACAATGAACATTTACCACGTCCGGCCACCGTTCACCCGTAACAATGAGCATTTATCAGGTACGGCCACCATACACCCGTAACAATGAGCATTTATCACCTCTGGCCACGGTACACCCGTAACAATGGGCATTTATCCCCTCCGGCCACGGTACACCCGTAACAATGAGCATTTATCAGGTAGTGTTGCTAAATGGAAGTGAGAGCAGTTTTGGTAATTTTTTTAGAGTTCAGTGGAACCTCAAATATTGATTTTTATAGATTAATGTTGAACTGGTAAAGGTTTTCTTGCATTCTGTGTGACGAAAGGCTCAGTATAAGGGTGAAAGGAAAGGCCTACAAGACAGCTGTGAGGCCAGCCTTGATGTATGGTGCGGAGACATGGGCAATAACTAAGTCACAATGTCATAAGCTGGATGTGACTGAGATGAAGATGCTGCGCTGGATGATTGGCATCACTAGGATTGATCACATCGCAAATGAGAAAATCAGGGGCACAGTAAATGTAAGAGAAGTCTCCAAGAAAATCCAGGAGAGAAGACTGCTGTGGTATGGGCATGTTATGCGGCGGGATAATAACTATGTAGGAAGGAGAGCGAGATCTCTGGTCGAGGATGGCACGAGGAATAGAGGCAGACCTCGAAGAAGATGGACTGACAATATCCATGAAGACCTAATGGAGAAGCAGTTAGGAGACGATGAAGTGTGGGACAGAATAAAATGGAAAAGACTTGCCAGAAACATCGACCCCACTTGATGTGGGATAAGATGATGAAGAAGAAGAATGTTGTATTTGTTCCTTGTTCATTAGAACTGGTGTGAAGCTTATTCAGTTTATTTGTGTTTGTCTGTAGCACCTAATTTTGATAATTACATAGTTTTATAGTAGGATTTTGAATTTCATTTCATTGAAGTGTTATCGTAAGCATGATCCTATAATATGTGAATCACTCAGTGGGAGGACGTTCTATGCCCCAAAGATATAAGACTGAGCAGTTGGACAGTGATTTGCATATTTCTTGCACGCAAGGGCACATGGGGAGAATAAAAATAATGTGTCTGGATCAATGCTTTATGGAACACTAGAAGTCGGTCATAAGATCAAATTTAAATTCTGATAGGCTAGCTATAACAACATAAAATAAACTGACTGCATTCGGACCATGAAAGCTCGTACCGGCAAGCCCCGTGATAACCCCCATGTACTTTTATGGCACCCAACGTGGGGAAATCGGCAGTATAAACCACCCCCGGAATGGTTTTTACGAAATCTTGTATTTTTGGCTGATGTCTCGCGGAGGGTGGCCAAGTGCAAAATACCTTGTGTGGCACATTGTACTTTTATGGCGCCCGTGAACTTTGGGGCTGAGTTTGTCATGGAAAACCCGAGCTTTACTTGGAAGAGTCAAAATTTTCATTTTTGAAAATTATGTTTTTTTTTCAAAAATCTTGAATTTTTTGAAAAATTATTTCCATAACGATTTTGATGTGTCAATGAGTTAATAGACCAGACGGGTACGGCTCAGGTGAGCACCCGTACTGATATAAATTTCGGAGAAGGGGCCACAAATGAATTCAATGTATCATCTCATGCATGAACCAATGATGAGGCAGAGTAGCCTACTGTATTCTCTAAATAAAGATTGTAATATGGAATTCTGTGAGGAGCAGCAAATGCTCTTAAATGATATTATGTCGGAGGATAATATTAAGGCCAATGATAAATGTAAGCCTAAGGAAAGTGGTCTCAAGTGTAAATATGAATCCAAAGTCATTGTTACACGAAGAGATGGTAATATGCCTTTGGAACATAAGGAAATGGTTGAGCCTAAGGAGCTCAAAAATGATTGTAACACAGGTACTAGACCAAGTAATCCGATTCAAAGGGAATGTGTGCAAAGAAAAATTGAGGATAATAATGAGGATGATTCACAGTCTCATTTAGGAACACAGGTTAAGGTAGGATCGGAAAGCGAAAGTGGAAAGAACGATAGTCAATATCAGGAAAAGGTAGAAATGGCGACCTGGGACGAAGTGAAAGGGTTCTTATATGTAATAGATGAAATACGAGTAGAGCATGATGAGATGAGGAATGAACTTAAGGAAATGTGGTATAAAGATCCAAAGGAGATAGAGGGAATTAAGGAACAAATAGAAAGTATTTCCGAGGAAGTTAAGAATATGATCGAACATCGTAAAAGGGCTAGTAAAAATTGGTGCAGGATACCCAAACAGGAATTATAAGAATTATATACTGAAATCCCTAATGTCAAAAAGTCATTGAGAGACACGAAAAAGAAATTTGTGAAACGCATGCTTAAAGAAGGGAAAATAGAATTAGCCACGTGGGATCAGATAAACACATTGATTAAGGAAATAAGTGATCTAAGGGAAAAATTGTCGGAAGTGAAAGACAAATGGTATAATATTTTTTGGAAGACCAGTTACCGAGAACATGACAGGAGTAAATACCTTCAGGAACGGATGGCTTATATAGGAGAAGGAAGGGAAGAGATGCATCAGCTCAGGAAGAGCATGTATAACGAAAATGGGATAGTAAACATACAGGAATTAGCCGAGATAAGGAAGGTTAAAATCCATGATTATAAAGAAACGTTAGATGCCGCCCAGCATACATATAATGAAAATACACTAGCGCAGGACCCCAAATTGAAAGAAGTAGTCATCCAAGTCAAAGGTAAGGCAGTAGCCGTAGAAGAAAAGGAAATATCGGTGCATGAGCCTGAAACTTGTACTAATTTAGAGGAGAAAGAAAAAGAAGTAGAACTTGTTGTGACTCCTATGGAAATAGAGAAAACTGTTGAGCCACATGAAGGAAACGTTACAGACATTCAAGAGGAAATGATAATTTTATGGCAGAGAGAATTCCAAAATGAAAATGAGTCTCAAATAGAAGATGACCACTCTTATGTAAAGAACGAGCAGGAAGAAAAACCAGGTCAAGTGTCTATAACAGAAGAGAGAGGTCAGGAAATTGAAATAGCAGAAAGCTTTGTTGAATCCCAAAATGTAATGCTACAAGAAGTCGAAGAAATTCCAGAAGAAAGTAATAAGTCTAAGGAAGACTTAATGGAATTGGAAAGTCAAGAAAAAGATTTTGAAAATAATTCCTAGCAGAAAGATGAAATTCAAATCCAGGAAAATGAGGATGAGGATGTTGAAGTGGAAGAAGAACAATTGAAGGCACAGATTCTGGAACTTATGTCAAGATATAGGGCATGCAAACGGAAGAAGGAAGAGCAAATAAAAGTTCAAACAGATTCAAATTTCAGTGAAAATATTCTTACGGAATTGAAGGAATTAAGTACGGATAATGAAGGAAACAGAGGAGATTTCCCTAAAAGATACATTGAAACAGTAAGAGAACTATTACCTTAGCAGATTCGCACGATGATGATGATAGGAGTCAGATTAGCATTATAAAATGGCCAGAAACAGCTCAGAATCATAGGATGAGAGACAATCCAAAGACATGTTATTGTTGGAAGCTGAGGAAGAAAAAGAAAGGAGAGATACGTCAAGAGCTGAGTAATTTGTAGAGCAGGAAAAAGAAATTTGGAAAAGGGATGGAGAAAGTGTCCCAGAACAGGAACTCTAACGGGTTAAGCCTATATGCACCCATTAGATGAATAAAATTTGAAAATTTTGAAGAATGCCATCTCGTTATGAGATGAAGGAAAAAGGAAGAGAACATGAAAGGACCAACGGGGTGGACAAGCTCGCACCAGTTGCGCCTAACCAATTTGTAAATATACATTATAAGTGAATAACCAGAAAAGAAAGGAGACAAACAGGGAGAAATCCAATCCCTAAAAATAAAGAGAAAAGGAACCTGTCTGACACATGTCTGGACGTACGCTAGAGTGTGGGGAGACCCGGGAACATTATGAAATGAAGAGATATTTATGACTTTAAAGTGGAGACGTCCGCTTAAAGGGAATGAATGATGGAAACCCAACTAAGACCATAACCAGCCAAATGAAAGGAAGAGCTTGTAGAAACAGAATGAAACCAGAAGGTATTGAGAGATAGTGTGATGACTTCGATACTGACAGAATGAAATTTTCCATGGAAAATACTTAAAAAATTTCCTAAATTCTTCGAAAATTTATTTATCTAAGGAGGTGAGATTTGAACCCATGGGAGAGGTACAGTATCGACCCCATATTCTTGTATTTCAGAAGAGAAAGATTTAATGCAGGCTTTAGAACGGAGTTCTGAAGTTAGTTGAGAAGGCTAATGCAGCATCATATTGCGTGGCGCATGGATAAGTTGTGTAACCATAGATTGCCAGGCCACAGCTGCAAGGTGATGTCACTGACGACTCACCGGAGAACAGGTTACGCTCTCGATAAATATAGATTTGAAAAATTCCATTGAGTTGAGAGAGATAGAGTTTCGGAAAAAGCCCTTACTCGACAGTAAAATGGCTTCGCCGCATCAAGGGAGGAGTCATGAAATCAGAGAAATAATTAAAATAGAGCCACTTGCGGGCATTAAACTAAAGAAAGTACTCCATGAATATTAATTATCCAGGGAAAGAAATTTTTTAGAGTGGATAAAGTAAATAGTAATTGTACAAGACAGAAGTGCGTTATCAGCATTGCGTAGTCGGTGAATTCCCGAACCAGGATCTTGTGGTAGGGGACGAAACGAAGACACCACCAACGTAGTAGGGGAGTCAATTTTAATTAATATTAAAGGTTTGTACGATCGATTTTTGTATACTTAGATAATTTTGAGACATTTAAAACCTCAGCTTTTCAGATATATTATTTTAAACATCGTATGACGATTATTTTGGAAGATAGTGGTGGAGAAGTTGAGAAATGTATTTATTTTTACAACAACCAGATATAAGGGCCAGGAGCCCAAGCAAAGTCATGCAGTTTCAGTATCAGTGAGCGCAGAGGCGCTGCACGCAGCTTCACCTACATACAGTCTACAAGAGCACTCCTAAGAGGAGTTTCTGCATCGAAAAGTATTCAGACGTGTGCACCTCAGGGGAGGTCATACAATGCAACAAGTATTCAACAGTACATGCAGTAATAATCAACCCACGTACGGTCGTGCTGTTTCACAGCACCGGCAGTCTTATTCAGTCCGTTGGGACTGGAATCTCTATCACGACGCGGAAGTACTCTTATGAGAAGTACTGGCCAGCATTCTTCAGTATCGCCGCGCCATAAAACATCGAAGTCCTTTTCAAAAGGAAAAGTATCGTCTAAACTTCGAACAATTAATAGTCTACAGACTTAGGTCAAGTTTTAAACTTAGAGCAAAATACCTTAGCCGGCGAAGGTAATCGAAGCCCAGACACTAATATTGGAAGTAATATCGTAGTATCTCGAAAGTATACGAGCCATCATCAGAGAATTGAAACTCTAAACGTTTTTCCCAGTGCGTTAAAATAACCGCAGTAGGTCAAACACAGCAAACACCAAATTTTACTGAGTTGAGGAGATTTGCGTGAGGAGTGGCGATAGAGTTAGAAGTCTACAACATAGGCATCAGTAGCCACGTGGAATTACAGGGAAGTAATCCATCAAGAAAAGACAATAGTCGTCAGAATTCAGTTCAGACGCGAAGTACTAATGACAATTGTCGAGCGCAGTACAGTGATTCCTAGCTCAACCGTAAACCATAGTCCGTTTACTATATTAAACAATTGCATACCGGAATAGACAATAGTATCGTATAGTCCTGTAAGTGCCGATAAATTCAACTCCAGAATTAGGAGAATATTCGTAGCCAAGGAGGGAAAATTCGTAAGAGACTGTCACTATCCAAATAGGAAGTAGAAGGCAGCGGTCGAAACTTGCACCCCAAGGATCTGGATCGAAAAGAATTCACGTGTGTCAGGCAGTGTTTGATGCCACAAAGTGAAATTCTGTGTGTAAATATAGTTATTAGTGAAATTTATATATTTAGTGATTCTTTCTAGTGTTGTGAAAAATGTGTGTAATCCGTGATATTAATTGTGTTAAATATATGTAAAATAGAGGGAAATTTAATTAATGATAATATGTGGGCCACCGTGGAGTGAGAAATTTAGCGTGGGCCAAATGTCGCTCCGCTGGAATCCGGACAGTTTGGCTAGATAATTCATGTATGTAACACCAAATTTTATTATGTGTTTGGATTCGGGAAGCTTGTTTAACAATAGTAACCATGGAGAAAGTATTCTCCAACATTGAAAACAGGGTTGTAAAAAAACTGTGTAATAATGAGAAGTGCAGGATCTAATAATTAAAGTAAAAATTACTTAAATGTAAAGGTGTAATCAAAAGAAATAGTATTCAAATGAATACCAGTAAATGAAAAAGAATAATGTTATATAAAGGCAAGCAGGATAATAATAATAATAATATTAATGTATTGAATGAATAAGTTATTGAGATAATGTACAAGTATGAGCCGTTATATGCTAAGAATGATAAGAATAATGAAATCATTGCACCAATTATTGAAGTAGTATTCAGGTATGAGCCGTTGTGTGCTGAAATAATGATAATAATAATGATAATGATAACTATTGAACCAAGTGTGTTCTTGTAAACGAAAAGTCAAGATTATGTTAAAGGCAAAACTATTATTTTTGGACGGAGAAATTAATTATGTTGGAATAAATATTGGGCTTTGAAAGGCATCAAGAATGTACTGATTGTCGCCAATGAGCGCTATATTATTAATGGGCACGCTATAAATGCGGTTAAAAATAATGCCGGGATATTATGATTACGGAGATCAGCTGGACAGAGTAAATGATTATGTGTGTGTTTATAATGACAAACTTTGAAGGGTGCTAAGTTTACTGTTAAGCGCGGGATTGCGAGCGAATACCTTTCCAAAATTCGCTATTATTATTCGGACGAGAGGTCAGATACCCTCGCTCCAGGTGTTAGCCCTAAGTCCTCAAAAAGGGAAATGTCCTAGAGGCTGTCCAGGGAATCGAACCGGAGTTCTCTCACGTCGAAAGCCCCTTAATTATTATTGGTTTTATTGAGTTCTTACTTGCCAGTGAAAAAACTCCGCAATTATAATTATGCCTGAGCCACAGAAATAGGTCATTATAACCTCAGATTGTTTTGTTAAATGAAAGTGATGTGTGCATTTCCAAGTCATAAGAAGTCACGCTTGTTTGAAGGCCGTTGTAATGTGCCGTCCAGGAGGGAGGAAGCATTGACTCGTCCTTGCCCGTCATAAATTTAAAGTCTCAAGTGACTTGACGTGTTCTTAAAGGAGGCCACTGTTGAGGTAGGCCAGTCACAAGGTCAGACCCTGTCTGCGGTCTGTCGTTATATAAATCTTCTAATAGACCGGTAATCTCTACCGAGTTTTGCTATGATTATTTATCCTTGCCGTTGCATTATAGATCCGCTCTTCAAGAATAATTAGATTGTCATTTGAGACAATAATGAAAATCCCTTTGTATTATTGCATTTTGTATGTAATTGTTCCCAAGTTATTGTTGGAAAAATCAGGTAGCCGGGAGTCTATTTTGAGTTGAGTAAATCAGTAGTTTCCAAAGCTTGTTGTGCATGAGTTTCCCGAAGACAAATACAATTTGGTAGTGTTGGATAGAGGGATGATATAGTGTGAATATCATGTGGTACCCAAATAAATGGTAATTGTTGACACCATTTTTTTATTAACTTTATCTCAAATTTATAAAATATTTAAGTTAAGAATATTTAGTTTGTTTAAATAGAAATTTCAATGTAATAATATTTACCGAGACTTTTAGAGGTTGTTTTTGAGAAATTTTTGTAGTGTTGCTAAATGGAAGTGAGAGCAGTTTTGATAATTTTTTTAGGGTTCAGTGGAACTTCAAATATTGATTTTTATAGATTAATATTCTATTTGTTCCTTGTTCATAAGAACAAATGTGGAGCTTATTCAGTTTATTCGTGTGTGTTTGTAGCGCCTAATTTTGATAATTAACTAGTTTTATAGTAGGATTTTGAATTTCATTTCATTGAAGTTTTATCCTAAGCAAGATCCTATAATATGTGAATCACTCAGTGGGAGGACGTTCTATGCCCCAAAGATATAAGACTGAGTAGTTGGACAGTGATTTGCATATTTCTTGCACGCAAGGGCACATGGGGGGAATAGATATAATGTGTCTGCGTCAATGCTTTATTGAACACTAGAAGTCGGTGATAAGATCAAAGTTAAATACTGATAGGCTAGCTATAACAACATAAAATTAACTGACCGCATTCGGACCATGAAATCTCGTACCGGCAAGCCCCGTGATAACCCCCATGTACTTTTAAGGTGCCCAACGTGGGGAAATCGGCAGTATAAACCACCCTCGGGATGGTTTTTACGAAATCTTGTATTTTTGGCTGATGTCTCGCGGAGGGTGGCCAAGTGCAAAGTACCTTTTTTTAGCACATTGTACTTTTATGGCGCCCGTGAACTTTGGGGCTGAGTTTTTCATGGAAAACCCCGAGCTTTACTTGGAAAAGTCAACATTTTCATTTTTGAAAATTATGTTTTTTTTCCAAAATCTTGAATTTTTTGAAAAATTATTTCCATAACGATTTTGATGTGTCAATGAGTTAATAGACCAGACGGGTACGGCTCAGGTGAGCACCCGTACTGATATAAATACCGGAGAAGGGACCACAAATGAATTCAATGTATCATCTCATGCATGAACCAATGATGAGGCAGAGTAGCCTACTGTATTTTCTAAATAAAGATTGTAATATGGAATTCTGTGAGGAGCAGCAAATGCTCTTAAATGATATTATGTCGGAGGATAATATTAAGGCCAATGATAAACGTAAGCCTAAGGAAAGTGGTCTCAAGTGTAAATATGAATCCAAAGTCATTGTTATACGAAGAGATGGTAATATGCCTTTGGAACATAAGGAAATGGTTGAGCCTAAGGAGCTCAAAAATGATTGTAACACAGGTACTAAACCAAGTAATCCGATTCAAAGGGAATGTGTGCAAAGAAAAATTGAGGATAATAATGAGGATGATTCACAGTCTCATTTAGGAACACAGGTTAAGGTAGGATCGGAAAGCGAAAGTGGAAAGAACGATAGTCAATATCAGGAAAAGGTAGAAATGGCGACCTGGGACGAAGTGAAAGGGTTCTTATATGTAATAGATGAAATACGAGTAGAGCATGATGAGATGAGGAATGAACTTAAGGAAATGTGGTATAAAGATCCAAAGGAGATAGAGGGAATTAAGGAACAAATAGAAAGTATTTCCGAGGAAGTTAAGAATATGATCGAACTTCGTAAAAGGGCTAGTAAAAATTGGTGCAGGATACCCAAACAGGAATTATAAGAATTATATACTGAAATCCCTAATGTCAAAAAGTCATTGAGAGACACGAAAAAGAAATTTGTGAAACGCATGCTTAAAGAAGGGAAAATAGAATTAGCCACGTGGGAACAGATAAACACATTGATTAAGGAAATAAGTGATCTAAGGGAAAAATTGTCGGAAGTGAAAGACAAATGGTATAATATTTTTTGGAAGACCAGTTACCGAGAACATGACAGGAGTAAATACCTTCAGGAACGGATGGCTTATATAGGAGAAGGAAGGGAAGAGATGCATCAGCTCAGGAAGAGCATGTATAACGAAAATGGGATAGTAAACATACAGGAATTAGCCGAGATAAGGAAGGTTAAAATCCATGAATATAAAGAAACGTTAGATGCCGCCCAGCATACATATAATGAAAATACACTAGCGCAGGACCCCAAATTGAAAGAAGTAGTCATCCAAGTCAAAGGTAAGGCAGTAGCCGTAGAAGAAAAGGAAATATCGATCGGTGCATGAGCCTGAAACTTGTACTAATTTAGAGGAGAAAGAAAAAGAAGTAGTACTTGTTGTGACTCCTATTGAAATAGAGAAAACTTTTGAGCCACATGAAGGAAACGTTACAGACATTCAAGAGGAAATGATAATTCCATGGCAGAGAGAATGCCAAAATGAAAATGAGTCTCAAATTGAAGATGACCACTCTTATGTAAAGAACGAGCAGGAAGAAAAAAAAACAGATAAAGTGTCTATAACAGAGGAGAGAGATCAAGAAACCGAAATAGAAGAAAGCTTTGTTGAATCCCAAAATGTAATGCTACAAGAAGTCGAAGAAATTCCAGAAGAAAGTAATAAGTCTGAGGAAGACTTAATGGAATTGGAAAGTCATGAAAAAGATTTTGAAAAAAATTCCTAGCAGAAAGATGAAATTCAAATCCAGGAAAATGAGGATGAGGAGTTGAAGTGGAAGAAGAACAATTGAAGGCACTGATTCTGGAACTTATGTCAAGATATAGGGCATGCAAACGGAAGAAGGAAGAGCAAAGAAAAGTTCAAACAGATTCAAATTTCAGTGAAGAAATTCTTACGGAATTGAAGGAATTAAGTACGGATAATGAAGGAAACAGAAGAGATTTCCCTAAAAGATACATAGAAATAGTAAGAGAACTATTACCTTAGCAGATTCGCACGATGATGATGATGATAGGAGTCAGATTAGCAGTATAAAATGGCCAGAAACAGCTCAGAATCATAGGATGAGAGACAATCCAAAGACATGTTATTGTTGGAAGCTGAGGAAGAAAAAGAAAGGAGAGATATGTCAAGAGCTCAGTAATTGGAAGAGCAGGAAAAAGAAATTTGTAAAAGGGATGGAGAAAGTGTCCCAGAACAGGAACTCTACGGGTTAAGCCTATATGCACCCATTAGATGAATAACATTTGAAAATTTTGAAGAATGCCATCTCGTTATGAGATGAAGGAAAAAGGAAGAGAACATAAAAGGACCAACGGGGTGGACAAGCTCGCACCAGTTGCGCCTAAACAATTTGTAAATATACATTATAAGTGAATAACCAGAGAAGAAAGGAGACAGACAGGGAGAAATCCAATCCCAAAAAATAAAGAGAAAAGGAACCCGTCTGACACATGTCTGGACGTACGCCAGAGTGTGGGGAGACCCGGGGACATTATTAAAGAGAAGAGATATTTATGACTTTAAAGTGGAGACGTCCGCTTAAAGGGAATGAATGAAGGAAACCCAACTAAGACTATAACAAGCCAAATGAATGGAAGAGCTTGTAGAATCAGAATGAAACCAGAAGGTATTGAGAGATAGTGTGATGACTTCGATACTGACAGAATGAAATTTTCCATGGAAAATACTTAAATAAATTTCCTAAATACTTCGAAAATTTATTTATCTATGGAGGTGAGATTTGAACCCATGGGAGAGGTACAGTATCGACCCCATATTCTTGTATTTCAAAAAAGAAAGATTTAATGCAGGCTTTAGAACGGAGGTCTGAAGTTAGTTGAGAAGGCTAATGCAGCATCATATGGCGTGGTGCGTGGATAAGTTGTGTAACCACAGATTGCCAGGCCACAGCTGCAGGGTAATATCACTGACGACTCACCGGAGACCAGATTACGCAGTCGATAAATAAAGATTTTACTCGACAGTAAAATGGCATCGCCGCATCAACGGAGGATCATGAAATCAGAGAAATAATTAAAATTGAGCCATTTGCGGGCATTAAACTAAAGAAAGGTTTCCATCAATGTTAATTATCCAGGGAAAAGGATATTTTAGAGTGGATAAAGTAAATAGTAATTGTACACGACAGAAGTGCGTTATCAGCATTGCGTAGTCGGTGAATTCCCGAACCAGGATCTTGTGGTAGGGGACAAAACGAAGACACCGCCCACGTAGTAGAGGAGTCCATTTTAATTAATATTAAAGATTTGTACGATCGATTTTTGGAAAATTAGATATTTTGGAGACATTTAAAACCTCAGCTTTTCAGAGATAATATTTTTTACATTGTATGGCGATTAATTTGGAAGATGGTGGTGGAGAAGATGAGAAATTTATTTATTTTTACCACAATCAGATATAAGGGCCAGGAGCCCAAGCAAAGTCATGCAGTTTCAGTATCAGTGAGCGCAGAGGCGCTGCACGCAGCTTCACCTACATACAGTCTACAAGAGCACTCCTAAGGGGAGTTGCTGCATCGAAAAGTATTCAGACGTATGAACCTCAGGGGAGGTCATACAGTGCAACAAGTATTCAACAGTACATGCAGTTATCATCAGACCACGTACAGTCGTGCTGTTTCACAGCACTGGCAGTCTGATTCAGTCCGTTGGGACTTGAATCTGTATCACGACGCGGAAGTACTCTTAAGAGAAGTACTGGCCAGCATTCTTCAGTGTCGCCGCGCCTTAAAACATCGAAGTCCTTTTCAAAAGGAAAAGTATCGTCTAAACTTCGAACAATTAATAGTCTACAGACTTAGGTCAAGTTTTAAACTTAGAGCAAAATACCTTAGCCGGCGAAGGTAATCGAAGCCCAGACACTAATATTGGAAGTAATATCGTAGTATCTCGAAAGTATACGAGCCATCATCAGAGAATTGAAACTCTAAACGTTTTTCCCAGTGCGTTAAAATAACCACAGTAGGTCAAACACAGCAAACACCAAATTTTACTGAATTGAGGAGATTTGCGTGAGGAGTGGCGATAGAGTTAGAAGTCTACAACGTAGGCATCAGTAGGCACGTGGAATTACAGGGAAGTAATCCATCAAGAAAAGACAATAGTCGTCAGAATTCAGTTCAGACGCGAAGTATTAAAGACAATTGTCGAGCGCAGTACAGTGACTCCAGGAGTAAACGTAAACCATAGACCGATTACCATATTAAACATTTGCATACCGTAAGAGACAATAGTATCGTGCAGTACTGTAAGTGCCGAAAATTTCAACATCAGGTTTAGGAGAATATTCGTAGCCAAGGAGGGGAAAATTCGTAAGAGACTCTCATTATCCAAATAGGAAGTAGAAGGCAGCGGTCGAAACTTGCACCCCTAGGATCTGGAACGAAAAGTATTCTCGTATGATTGTTTGATGCCACAAAGTGAAATTCTCTGTGTAAATATAATTATTAGTGAAATTTATATTTTAGTGATTGTTTCTAGTGTTTTGAAAAATGTGTTTAAGCCCTCATATTAATTTAAATGTGTTAAATAAGTATAAAATACAGGGAAATTTAATTAATGATAATATGTGTGCCAACATGGAGTTAGAAATTTAGCGTGGGCCAAATGTCGCTCCGCTGGAATCCGGACAGTTTGGCCAGATAATTCATGTAAGTAACACCAAATTGTATTATGTGTTTGGATTCGGGAAGCTAGTGTAACAATAGTAACCATGGAGAAAGTATTCTCCAACATTGAAAACATGGTTGTAAAAAACTGTGTGATAATGAGAAGTGCAGGATCTAATAATTAAAATTACTTAAATGTAAAGGTGTAATCTAAAGAAATAGTAATCAATGGAATACCAGTCAATGAAAAAGAATCATGTTATTTAAAGGCAAGCAGGATAATAATAATAATATTAATGTATTGAATGAATACGTTATTGAAATAATATACAAGTATGAGCCGTTATGTGCAAAGAATGATAAGAATAATGTAATGAATGAACCAATTATTGAAGACATTCAAGTAGGAGCCGTTGTGTGCTGAAATAATGATAATAATAATGATAATGGTAATTATTGAACCAAGCGTGTTCTTGTAAACGAAAAGTCAAGATTACGTTAAATGCAAAACTATTATTTTTGGACGGAGAAATTAATTATGTTGGAATAAATATTGGGCTTTGAAAGGCATCAAGAATGTACTGATTGTCGCCAATGAGCGCTATATTATTAATGGGCACGCTATAAATGCGGTGAAAAATAATGCCAGGAGCTTATGATTAGGGGGATCAGCTGGAAAGAGTATATGATTATGTGTGTGTTTATAATGACAAACTTTGAAGGGTGCTAAGTTTACTGTTAAGGGCGGGATCGCATGCGAATACCTTTCCAAAATTCGCTATTATTATTCGGACGAGTGGTCAGATACCCTCGCTCCAGGTTTTAGCCCTAAGTCCTCAAAAAGGGAAAAGTCCTAGAGGCTGGCCAGAAAATCGAACCGGAGTTCTTTCACGTCGAAAGCCCCTTAATTATTATTGGTTTTATTGAGTACTTACTTGCCAGTGATAAAGCTCCGCAATTATAATTATACCTGAGCCACAGAAATAGGTCATTATAACCTCAGATTGTTTTGTTAAATGAAAGTGATGTGTGCCTTTCCAAGTCTTAAGAAGTCACGCTTGTTTTAATGCCGTTGTAATGAACCTTCCAGGAGGAAGGAAGCATTGACTCGGCCTCTTCCGTCCTAAATTCAAAGCCTCTAGTGCCTTGACGTGTTCTTAATGGTGGCCACTGTTGAGGTAGGCCAGTTACAAAGCCAGACCCTGCATGCGGCCTGTCGTTATATAAATCTTCTGATAGACCGGTAATCTGTACCGAGTTTTGCTATGATTTTTTATCCTTGTCGTTGCATTATAGATCCGCAGTTCATGAATAATTAGATTGTCATTTGAGACAATAATGAGAATCCCTTTGTATTGGTGCTTTTTATATGTTATTGTTCCCAAGTTATTGTTTCCAAGTCTTAAGAAGTCACGCTTGTTTTAATGCCGTTGTAATGAACCTTCCAGGAGGAAGGAAGCATTGACTCGGCCTCTTCCGTCCTAAATTCAAAGCCTCTAGTGCCTTGACGTGTTCTTAATGGTGGCCACTGTTGAGGTAGGCCAGTTACAAAGCCAGACCCTGCATGCGGTCTGTCGTTATATAAATCTTCTAATAGACCGGTAATCTGTAACGAGTTTTGCTATGATTTTTTATCCTTGTCGTTGCATTATAGATCCGCAGTTCATGAATAATTAGATCGTCATTTGAGACAATAATGAGAATCCCCTTGTATTGGTGATTTTTATATGTTATTGTTCCCAAGTTATTGTTGGAAATATCAGGTAGCCGGGAGTCTACTTTAAGTTGAGTAAATCAGCAGTTTCCAAAGCTTGTTGTGCATGAGTTTCCCGAAGACAAATACAATTTGGTAGTGTTGGATAGAGGGATGTTATAGTGTGAATATCATGTGGTACCCAAATAAATGGTAATTGTTGACACCTTTTTTTTATTAATATTAACTCAAATTTATAAAATGTTCAAGTTAAGAATATTTAGTGTGTTTAAATAGAAATTTCTATGTAATAATTTTTACCGAGACTTTTAGAGATCGTTTTTGAGATATTTTACTAGTGTTGCTAAGTGGAAGTGAGAGCAGTTTTGATAATTTTTTTAGGGTTCAGTGGAACCTCAAATATTGATTTTTATAGATTAATGTTGTATTTGTTCCTTGTTCTTTAGAACAAATGTGAAGCTTATTCAGTTTATTTGTGTGTGTCTGTTGCGCCTAATTTTGATAATTAAATTGTTTTATAGTAGGATTTTGAATTTCATTTCATTGAAGTGTTATCCTAAGCATGATCCTGTAATATGTGAATCACTCAGTGGGAGGACGTTCTAGGCCCCAAAGATATAAGACTGAGCAGTTGGACAGTGATTTGCATATTTCTTGCACGCAAGGGCACAATATCATATCGGCTTCTCCCGTAGGAACATACTTTTTCCTCAGTGATCATTTCTCTAGAAATCAGTTTATCCTCTGAATATCGGCGCATATCAGTGGGAAATTTCTTGACGTCATACCGAATGGAAAAGAAAGTACACCTGGCAGGCATATTATTAGCCTATTTTCATCATAAGCTTTTGTTATCACCTTTTGTCCATGTGTGTTTTCCTAATAAAATCTAACCGGCTGGTGCGATTCTAATGTGGTAATGACACACGTTGTCCGACTCTGACCGTGTCTTTAAAATGTTAATACTTTACATGAATCCAACATGGCGGCCACACGAAATATTTAACCGATATTATATTTCCGAAACTATTACAGATACCATCCTGAAATATTATTGTATGTCTATGGACAATACTAAGTTATATTGAGCTATGTGGCGCTTAAAATCGTATTAAGTACAAAACCAGCATGGCGGCCAAGCAAAATATAAGTATCTCAAAATGAACATACATATGTACATGGTCATCAAGCAACACAAGGATTGAGGTAACAATATCTCGTCCATTGTCGTATGAAGAAGAATAAAAAGCACTGTTTTAATTCAATGAATAGTTCATCGAAACGTAAATTTAGTTTAGTGTATTTGCTCTTGTGTACTTTCGCGAGTGATACTAAAGACTTGAAGGAAATCAAAAGACACGACCTAGAACACAACTAAAAGAGGTGTAACAGTTTGAAGGTCTCACATCAATTAGAGATTTCTTCGATTGATTATTTATCTCATATTTTCCACTATGACGTATTGAATTTTCAATACGATGCGTCACGGATATTGATAGAACCAAATCTGGTTCGATGGCTTAGGTAGCAGTTTGATATTTATGTCACGTGGTAAATTATTCTTTGTTAGGAGGTAGTTTGTGACAAGTTACGTGAACAAGTAGCGAGCAGTAAGTCATACAAGCAGCGAACATGAATGTGATAACCCCAAGCACTAATTCATGACAATATACCCCAACATCTTCAGCTCCACTCATAGCGCCAGTGCTGCTGCAGTGACTCAGTAAGGAAAGCAGTGGCAAACTACCTCACTCCGGACCTTTCTTAATACGAAACATTGTGTGTTTTGTTGTTTTTTCCCCCATAACCTATGGCTGTGACATTTGAGGATCCGACCAACCTTCAGGGTGACTACCCAACGGTGAGAATAAGTGTTTTTGGTATTAAAGTTTAAATAAGATACTTACGACTTGGAGAAACGTACGAATTATTTGAATTCCACTCCACACTAAAACAAACTGTGATGATTTATGCGACCCCGTTTACGATACGGTGTATTACTTCCTTTATCGACCGTTTATATATGTTTACTTATCGGTGATCAGTGCTCTCGTTTTCATATTTAATAAGTGGCAAGGACAAATTATTTCCTCATTTAGAATACAGTACATGGTAAATTTCAGGAAACAATAGTTTGTTTCTGAGCACGCTATATATTCTCCATGTTGTTAATCTGATAACAGGCAGTGGCTTATTGATTCCCGTATAAAGGACTAAATAGACACTTATTCACTGTTAATAAGGCAATAATTCCAAACTATTAACTCAATAGCCAAACTTTCCACTTATTTCAGACAGTACAGTGGACATAAACATGGAATTTTAAGATAAAATGGTTTTAATATGGGACTAGAATTTGCCCCGTCTTAATTTAAAGCTCCCAACGTTTTTAAAGGTAACTCACACAACACAAGCACAACTTCAGCAATGGAAAACGTGTGTCGGAAATCACGGAATGAAGCGCTATCTATAATAGCCTACACGCGTACGTCAGTAAACTATTTATCTGATCGTACTGTTTCATGTTAATAACTCTACCAAATTTTGAACGAAAAGATATTAATTTTCTTAAATAAACGAGCGTATAATATATAATTAATTCATAAAACCTACTGTGCCCGTTTATGGATGAGAAGTGGCGCAACCTATTTTTATAAAAGACAAATATTCCATGCATAGGAATTTTGGTTTGGCAAAAGTAGAAGAATCTAACGTGGAATGTTGAGATCTCGGGGGTTTTACGGGATGGGTAGGAGGGATTCATGAAGCCAAAATTCCTAAAAACACACAAAATCAGGGATCATTCTATCATCAGAAACACCATCTATGAATAAGAAAATAAATAAAATAAATAACTAATCCACCTAACTTTATTCTCATATAAAATAGTAGAACCCTGTCCTTGATTATAATACGTAGGTGTAATTTAGGATAGAAATTAATCGCGCATGTAAATCAATAATTATTAAGTAGTTTCGTGACGATCTAAAGAATCTACATTTCTTAAAATTTAAGATTCATGTCAATGATTAATCTATATAGACTTATCTAGAATAATGACGGAATTAAGTTGGTAATACTAACATTTTTAATTTGGTCGAAATATGCCTGAAATAGTGTACCCTAATAGAGAACTACAGTTGGCAGCCATGGTGACTGAATATATTCTTAGTTCCATCTCTTAAGGTACAGAATGCACATACAAAATTTGATTAAAGGCCATTGTATAGCATCGACGTTACATGCAGTTGCACATTGGATCAACCAGAGCGTAAAATCATGTTGGCCACTAGGTCATGTACGTGTTTCTCAGAATTAATATGATATATTATGATGTATTATTGTGCCAATTTTGCACGAAATCCATGTGTTAGTATAGAAGTTACATGTACTTATAAATTGGACCTATCAGCAGGCTTAGAATCATGATGGCAGCACTGACGTATATTAGCTTCATCAAATTATTCTAGATCGCCAGGTATTATACGTATGCAACGTTTAGAGCTTATGGCATGCATACTTTCTGTATGTCTGGCCCTTATTATTCCAGTTTATTCCAACAGGGTCGGGAATGAGATGCGATGAAAGTCTTTGGAGCAGATGTTTTTACTGCCGGATTCCCGACCTGACGCCAACTTCATGAGAGGAGCTAATGAGAGATTAAATGAATGATGGTGGATGTAACTGGGCAAGGATGTGGAAGAAAGCGGCCGTGGTCTGTCAGAAGGTACCGTCCCAGCATTTGCCTGGAGTTGAAAATGGGGAATCCACGGAAAACCATTTCAGGGACGGCCGACGGAGGGGCTCGAACCCACATCTACTGAGTCTTCGGAGAACTTGGCCCCATGGCCTGGAACTGCGCGTTAGCGAACATAGCTACTGCTGCCAGTGATTACACAACCCTAATTAAATCTAAGATATTATCTGACGACTTCTAGGTATAGCCTATCTTCTCTACCATCATTGCCACATCTGCGTAAACATTTATCGTGTTGGAAGCCATTTTTCCGTGTTGCATTAGTAAGATTGTACAAACGTGTTGAGCCACTGTAAAGCATTACATCTCGAGTGTAACAAGAAGTTCCGTGACGAACTAAAGAGCCTACTTTTCTTAAAATTTAAGATTCATGCCAATGATTAATCTATATGGATCTATCTATAATAATGACGAAATTAAGTTGCTAATATCGAAATTTCTAATTAGTTCGAAATACTGTATACCTGGCAAAATGTAGCCTAATAGAGCACTACAGTTGGCAGCTCTGGTGACTGAATATATTCTTAGTTCCATCTCTTAATGTACCGTAGAGAATACAAAATTTGGTTGAAGTTCAATGAATAGCATGGACGTTACATGCAGTTAAACATTGGATCTAACAGCGCGCGTAAAATCATGTTGGGAACAGTGTCATGCATGTAATGGTCAGAAATAGTCTGAAATAATATGATCTATTGTTGTGCCAATTTTGAATGAAATCCATTAGTTAGTATAGAAGTTACATGCATTTTAAAATTGGACTTATCAGCAGGCTTAGAATCATGTTGGCAGCACTGACGTATATTAGTTACTCCAAATTCATCTAGAATGCCAGGTACTATACGTGAGCAAAGTTTAGAGCTATTGGCTTGCATACTTTCTGATATATTGATATTAGGGTAACAAAAATAGAGACAGCACATATTAACAGTTGGCAGCCCTGGTTGCTCTTAAGAATACGCATTTAAAAATTGTTATCGTACACATAGCACTTACGAAATTTGGTTGAAATCCAAATGATAGTATGGAAGTTACATGTATTTAAAGTTTGACCTCTCAGCAGGCTTAGAATCATGTTGGTAGCACTGACGTAGATAAGTTAATCCAAATTAATATAGAATGTCAGGTACTATACGTGTGCATAGTTTAAAGTTGTCGGCTTGCATACTTTCTGATATATTGGTATTTTGGATCAGATAAATTAAGAGCATTTATTAACAGTTGGCAGCCCTGGTGGGTCTTAAGAATACGCTCAGTCATATCTGGTTATGTACACATACAATATACGAAATTTGGTTGAATTCCAATTGATAGTGTGGATGTTATATGCAATTAAAAATTGGACCTATCAGCAGGCTTGTATTCATTTTGGCAACACCGCCATGTATGACCTCCTGGAAATTAAACTGCAATATTATTATCTATACGTGTGCCAATTTTGAAATAGCTCCCATTCATACTTTCCAAGATATCCAGAATGGAGCTCAAATTTCAATTGCGATTTTTTAGCAGTTGGTAGCACTGACATCATTTTCAAATATGGCCTTGAGATATTCGGGTAAAGATCTTTACTCCTACCAAATTTTGTTTCGATTGCTCCAGCCGTTTAGGAGTTGATAGGGGGGACACACACACATCCAGACAGACAGAGAGACAGACACACATTTGCCCAATCTCATAAGACTACTTTTCCTCATTTTTGAAAAATGTGAAAAGTAGGCTAAAAATGTTCAATTAATACTGTGATATATTTCAGGTTATATCACCCCTCAAATAAGTGAGAAACAGTAAGATGGTATTCCTTGTCAAATATATGATCATCCCTATGTTTCCTTCCAAGAAAGAATTATTATTGATGCCTTGAAGTACACTGCAGGAACTTTATTTAATTCACACATCTTCTGGATGATACGCTAACAACGATTTTCATATTTTTTGTAAGGCTCTAATGAAAACAAAATTTCAAATGAATATTAATTTCAGAAACACTAGTAATAAAGTACAATAAATCAAAATATGTATCATTCACACCAGCCAACTGTGTTACTGACAACAACTTCGAGCTTGAAAATACACAAGCAAACTACTAAAACAACAACCAACCGTAGGGTTATGATTTCCTTGTTACTTTTTACGAGAGAAAGAAATGAATGGTTAAATGTGAAGCCCTATCAATATGACATCCTAATACAATGTTTCAAGCATGGACATTTGTTAAGTCATATGGAATCATTTAGAGCAAAGCATGATTGTGTTCATATCAATGCATATATTTAAGGAAATGTAAGCAAGCTATAATATGTCTACAAGGTAAAGAACTTGCACCGACTCCCATCACCAAGTGGAGGGGATTAGTCGCAAGCTATGCAGCAGTGGGAGAGTATTGTCTTCCAACTTCCTCTCATATAGCAGTCTGAAATGCACCGAGACTAGACAAGTGTGAGATACCCGAGCCAAGCTTAGAGCTAGTTCTTTATCTACGAGATATATATTATATTATAGTTCCAGAAAATAAAGAATAACCCAGAACTACCAATACACTGTGACATTGCTAATTTTCGCCTGAATCGTCTACGATCTCGAAATTCATCAACAAGGACTGCAACAGACTTGGAGAATACCAATTTCATAATAACTAAAGAATGGCAGGGAAGACAGGATACTAGGCCTGGATCAACATTACCACGCATTGGATCATCGCTGCCACCTGGATTTGAGTTTCCTCGGAAAACATTGTCAACTCTCAACAGGATTCTTACGGGTCATGGCAACTGTGCAGACTTCCATTATAAATGGAAAATAATTTATTCACCTAACGGTGTTTGAGGTGCACCTAAGCAGATCGTTCAGCATATCATCACCAAGTGTCTTAAAAGAACCTACAGTTTCAACGTCACTGATTTCGGTCATGGATCACCAGAGACAATTACTTACATAAACAATTTAGATATATAGTTTGTCTACCTTTCTTAAACTATTAAGCATCTGTGTACATATTTTATCTGTAGATCCATACGCTAAATAAATGAATACAGCTTGTAGTATTCTTCTCCTTTAGGTGCCCTCTCATACTGCAGGTTGGCACTTGACATACAAATTTGGTCCTTAGTAAATCGAGAGTATAGTAATATGTTGTATGCGAAAGACTCTGTCCACCACCTACACTGTGCTTCTATCAATGATCAACTGAAGGAACTTATATGTTACGTTGTGCATAATACATCATACAAATATTCCAGGGTTTAAAAGCATTTCCCCTCCCATTCTAAGAATTTAATAATTTAGTATCAGATGAGCAATCATACGGTTTTGTGGTTTTAATTGTAGAAATGTTCCATTTGTTTCTTTCCTTCTATCTTTCTTACTTTTTTCCGCAGTTAAGAATACCATAAGAATATATTTTTAAAATTATATAAATATTTATAGATAAATTTTCATTCTCTCAAGAACTTCCTGGTCTGATACTTTCACCAACCCAGAATAAATTCAATATTCACACGTGAGCCTTATTTCATACAATAGAAAGCTACCATACTACAGTTCACACTACAGTTTTGGCTGGTCAGTCCCGTTGCGCAGTCGAACACAGGACAGTCGGTGAGTTTCAGGTATGTGCTGTTGATACGCAAGTTGCTTTCCGCATAACTGATGACCCGCGTATCAACTGAGCACCTTCACAGTGACTAAACCCAAATTTATGGAAACAAAGCTTACATTCTTAGTTAGAGTGACGAATAGGAATATAAGACATTTTATGTTAATTCTTATAATTTGGCCATGTCTGTAGTTGCATTACAAATGCGTGGAAAAATAGGATCACAAAAATTGACTTTTGCATAGACTAAGGTATACGAAGTATTTAACTTTGAAAATGCATATATAGGGTATTACAACAAATTTGAGGCTAAGACACGACAACATTCCCCAAAGGGACAATCAATAATATTCTAATGCACTCGAGAGATTCCACAGCAACTTCATAGTCATTGCCGAATGTCCATTCTCTGTAATACTGGTGATATCATTGGAGGATATAATCAAGTACCGTGGCTTGACGTGTCTGTGGGCAGTGAGCCCCTCCATCTATTGAGACGAGTTGTCTCTGGTGTTCTCTCCAGCGGGAGAGTCCCAGCAAGGAAACTCTTGCGGGATCTGAGGCGAGACCTTGCTGCCTAGTTAACACAATTATATTCTAAATGAATGAAAATAATAATAATAATTATTGACTAATGTGCAATAGATTTATTTATTACCCAAAGGTTCATATATTTTAAATACCCTGTGACATAGCAATATTCCTTGCATCACAATTGCAATGGGGAGCTGTACCAGTCCATCATCAAATGTTCAAATCCCGGATCTGACAGCAGCCATTGCACCTCATTGCAAGTCCCACGGCAACTATCCCAATCCAAGACCCAAAGTACACACACTACTACAGTGACCAAAATAGCACAGGTTATTGCAAAATCAACACATGAATACCATGTACCCAGTCCTGAAACTTAATCTGTAACAAACAACCTTTTTTTTTTATCTGTTGAGTAAGACCTAAAATATGATTGCAGTCGGTATTCCAACCCGGGTGCCAGAATTTGCCCCGAAGGAGACCTTTAATGTGCCAGTAAATCTGCTGACACTGCTCCCTCGCATTTACGCACCCTCAAACACCAGCTGACTGCGCCAGGATTCGATCCAGGTAAGAACGTTACCGCTGAGCCACACAGCCAGTACACCAATGCGTCCAAGCCTTGACAACATGTTTTCAAGTCTCAGATTGAAAGGTGCCATAGATTATTTTTTAAATAGTATGCTTGAAACGTTAGTTTAAACAATATATATATTGTTACATGCCACCCCCCTAGTGGCACTTTTGTTAACTGGATTACGGTGGGTAGGAAACACAACACCAATTACTGCTTTAAAGAGAAGTTAGCTTTATTGCTTGCAGGAAGATACAGCACTCATCAGTAAATACAAGCAATTATTACCTTACTCCAGTTTCCTCAAGTCTCTGCCTTTGGAGAGTTCTTGCCCCCTTTCACTTGTCAACAAGCCGCAGAAGTTAATCCCTCGTAATGAGGTGGCCCCGTGCGTTGGCTGGAAATATCTGCACTCACCTGTCACCGTACTACACACCGTTTCACAATGCACCACAATCACTTCCTCGCTGTCAAGAGAATCAGCTTCACTAGGGGTTTCGCAAGTCACCACACTTCTGTCGCTCAGGATAAACACTCGCACTAGCTCATAAAAACACAACAACAACTGCTTGACAGGTCGCACTTATATAGCAGGCCGGTGACTCAATAAATGCTTCTAGATCCATCCAGGGTTCACGGCTTCTCGAGGTTTCCATCGCTGGTCCGGTCACGAATATTCTGGACTATCCCTTTGTCCTAGTAGCCCTGTTGCATAAGGCGCACGCAATACACGAGGCAGGGCAAAGCCCAGCCCTGGGGCAGTTGTGACTCATGCGGCGAGCGATGACACAAACTCACAGCCGTAACACCACCCCCTTCCTGAAAAGGCAGATCGTCCCGATCAATCATTGGTCCGTCTGTGTCCCTCCGTAGGCTGCCAGGCGATCTCGATGCACGATCTTCATCTTCGCCCTCGGGCTCCGCTGGATCCTGTAGACGACATCGTTGATCCGTTTCACGACTCGGTACGGGCCCTACCAGGACTTCTGCAGTTTGGGTGACAGGCCTTTATTCCGTAATGGGTTGAAGAGCGAGACCAGGTCGTCCTCGTGGAATCCGCCGGCATCCGTCTGCTGGTCGTATCGGGTCTTCATTCGGTCGGTCTCGATCCGCAGTTTCCTCCTCGCGAACGCGTGCACGTCCTCCAGTTGGTCGACCAGTTCTTGACAATACTGGCTTACCGGGATCGGATCATTCCCAGGTCGGCCGAAGGCAAGATCGACAGGTAGACGGAGCTCCCTCCCAAACATTACCCGGGCTGGTGTGCACCCGGTGGCTTCATGCACGGCGGCGCGGTAGGCCAGGAGAAATAGTGGCAGATGTTTGTCCCAATCCCTCTGGTGCTCGCTGACGACTATTCGGAGATGGTTCTCGATGGTGCGATTGAATCGCTCTACCATCCCGTCGGACTGAGGGTGTAGCGGCGTTGTCCTTGTCTTCCGGATTCCCAGCAGCTGGCATAGGTTCTGGAACACCTGTGACTCGAAGTTCCTCCCTTGGTCAGAGTGCAGCTCCAGGGGTACTCCGTACCGGCTGACGAATTCCTTCACCAGGGTCTCTGCAATCGTCGTGGCTTCTTGGTTAGGGAGCGAATACGCCTCCGGCCATTTGGTAAAGTAGTCGCTGACGACTAATATGTAGCGGTTCCCTGCCTCGCTTAACGGGAATGGCCCAGCAACATCGATGGCCACTCTCTCCATGGGGCCGCCCACGTCGTAGGTCTTCAGTGGACCCCGTCGTCTTCGTCCTGGGCCCTTGCTGGCTGCGCAATCGTGGCACCTCGCGCAGTGGTTCTCCACGTCTGTTCGGCATCCGATCCAGTAGAACCGCTCTCTCAGCTTCTCCAGGGTCTTCTTTATCCCTAGGTGTCCACCAGATGATCCTCCATGAACTTCCTTCAGGACTTCCTCCGTCATAGCCTTTGGAACGATGACTTGTTCCCGAGATGTCTTCCCGTCGGTGCTCTCCCAGGTACGGCAGATGAGGCCATCCCTTACAATCAGCGAGTCCCGCTGTGCCCAGTAGAACTTTGGGCTGCAGTCACTCAAAATGTTCCACCCGGGTCTGGGGACAAAGGCCCTCTTCCATTCGGCTATCAGTCCCAGGTCATCATCTTCTGCTTGTGCCCGCGTGAAAGATTCGCGGCTCCAGCTCCCTTGAAGTTCCACGATAGTCCTTCGGCACTGTATCCCGGTATTCTCCTCCCTTCGGGCACAGAAGGTGCAGTCTTCGGGGCACGGTCTTCGTGACAGGGCGTCGGCGTTAGAATGCAGTTGGCCTTTCCTGTGCTGAATCTCAAAGTTGTACTGTTGAAGCCTCTCTAACCACCACGCGAGTTGACCCTCGGGCTGCTTGAAGTTCAGGAGCCACCGCAGGGATGCATGGTCGGTCCTGATGAGAAATTCTTGCCCGTACAGGTACTTGTGGAAGTGTTCAATGGTCTTCACGATGGCGAGCAGCTCCTTCCTGGTGACGCAGTAGTTCCTTTCTGGCTTTGACAAGGCCTTGCTGAAGTAGGCCACTACTCTCTCCTCGCCGTCCACTACTTGCGACAGGATTCCCCCTATGCCAAAGTCGCTGGCATCGGTATCGACGATGAACCTTGTTCCAGGTCTGGAGTAGGCCAGAATAGGCGCGGTGCACGGAGCCTGCGTGAGTTGTTCGAAGGCACTGTGGCATTCTGCTGTCCACGTGAAGAGTTGGTCCTTCTCAGTCAGTCGATGTAAAGGTTTGGCGATGTCGGCGAACCCTCTCACGAAGCGACGGTAATAAGTGCCAGGAAGCTTCGTAGTTGGGACTTGTCCTTCGGAACTGGCCACTCCCTCACAGCTGCGGTCTTCTCTGGGTCGGTGCGCACCCCTTCCTCGGAGACGATATGCCCAAGGTACTGGACCCGCTTCTGGAAGAGCTGACACTTCTTGGGGCTCAACTTCAGCTGGGCAGCCCGTAGCTTCAACAAGATCTCCTTCAGGTTGCTGTAGTGCTCCTCGAAGCTTCTCCCCAGAACGATTATGTCGTCTAGGTAGACCAGGCAGGTCTTCCAGTGTAGTCCCCTCAGAATTGACTCCATTAGCCTTTCGAAGGTCGCAGGGGCGTTGCACAGACCGAATGGCATGACGGTGAACTGCCAGAGCCCGCTGACCACAGTGAACGCCGTTTTCTCGCGGTCCTTAGGGTGGACCTCCACCTGCCAGTACCCACTCTTCAAATCCAAGGTGGAGAACCATCTTGACCCTGATATGGTGTCCAGCGTGTCGTCGATCCGGGGTAGAGGGTAGCTGTCCTTCTTCGTGACGTCGTTCACCCGCCTGTAGTCCACGCAGAACCTGGTGGAACCGTCCTTTATCTTCACAAGCACGACCGGAGAACTCCAAGGACTATGTGATGGCTCGATCACCCCTTGCTCCTTCATCTCTTCTACCATCCGGTCGACTTCGGCTTGCTTGGCGAGCGGGACACGTCGCAATGGGGCCCTAATCGGTACGCTGTCCCCAACGTCGATTCTGTGCTGGACCAAGCTTGTCCTGCCGAAGTCTTTGCTCCCCACGGAGAAGACATCCTGGAATTCACGTAGCAGGTCCTGAAGTTGGCGTGATTGCTCCTTGTCTAAATGGTCCTGGGATCCTTGGTACAGCTTCTGTAGTTCTTCTGGCAGGGCGCGTCTTCTTCGGTTGTCCGTCTGCAGGTGTCCGTCCGTCGTTTCTGTGATGCGGGCAATCCAGGTAACGGGCTCGCAGACTCCTAGGTTGGTGTCCCGGTGAACCATAATATCGTAGTCGTTCAGGTTGGACAGGCGGACGTACGGCCGAGGCGTCGTGTTGATGATGGTCTTGGTAACTAGCAATCCTTTTGTCTGGATGTCCTCATATTTTGGCTCGATGACAGCCGCCACTCCCTTAGCAGTTCCGTCGACAATTACGGCAGCGCTGACCTCCGTCCTGGCGGGAACGATGACGTCTTCTCTCAGCCTTACTCGTTGTGCGGTGATGGACTCGTGCGCAGGTTGCAAAGCAAGTTCCTCACCTCCGAAGTGCAGAGTGTTGGTACTCAGATCCAAGATGATGTTGTTCTGGTCCAGGAAGTCCAGTCCGATGATCACTTCATTTGATACGTCAGCCACAAGCACTGGATGCTTTATCGCCCGTCGACCAATGACGAACTCCAGTGATGCTTCGCCATGTACTGGTGTGGTCTCTCCGGTCGCGGTTATTAGCTGGAGGTTCCTTTGTGTGGGTTGCACTCTCCACTTCGGGATCACGGTGGGACTGACGATGGTCCTCGATGCTCCCGTGTCGATTAGCATGGGCCAGCTCTCTCCGTTGACGACTCCGTCGACCATCAGGCTGCTATTGTCCCTCCGTAACTTCGTCACACGAACCTGGACTGCCGGGGCTGTCACAAGCCAACCTTTGCCCCCCAAGGCTGGCTAATACTCGTTTCCCTGGGTCGCGCGGTTTTCAGACGACTGATTTCCCGTCGGATACCCTCGGCGGCGGCGATCACCGCAGTCCTTGCTCAGGTGGCCTTTCTTACCGCTGGTCCAGCAGGTCGGTAGTCCTCTTCCGGGCCGCCTCTCCGGTTGCCTTCCGGCTGTGTCGTTGCTGGTGGTGCCACGACTATCGAAGAAACGGCTTAGCGCCTCCATATATCGTCGGCCAGGGGCTTGGTCTCGTTGGTTTTTACTGGTTCGTCGACGTCCACTTGACGCACCCGCGCGTGCATTCTGGATGTCTGTTTTGTCGTCTCGAACTCAAGTGCGTGGCTCAGCGCATCTGTCAGGGTCTTATTGCGCGCGAGTCGCAGCGCCTGTTGAGTGACCGAGTCCCGTAGCCCGTCGGTGAAAGTCTGCGTCGCTATCTGCTCCAGAAAATCGGCCGGCGCTGTTGGGTAGGCGAGCCTAACGAGGCGTGCGATGTCCATCTCGAACTCCTGCAGGGTTTCCGCGTTCTTCTGTACCCGGATCCGGAGCTGCGTCTGGTAGGCCTGCTGAAGGTGGCTATCTCCATATCGGGACTCCATATGGGCGATCAGTGAAGCGTAGTCCTGGGATCCAGTCGGGATGGCCTGAAGGACGTTGAGGGCGTCACCTCTCAGCACTACAATGAGAGCTGCAGCCTTTTCTGTGTTGTTCCAGTTATTTATGGAACAGGCCGCCTCGAACTGACGTAAGTAGGTGCTCCACGGGACCTTTCCGTCGAAGGTTGGGGGCGTCACTCTGCTATGTCCCGTTCCTGATATTCCCGGTGTAACGGTGGGCGGGCGTTGGCGCAGCTCGGCAACTTCCTCTCGTAGAGCGTTGAATTTCTCTTCCACCCCCGTCAGTGGGCGTTGGCGCAGCTCGGCAACTTCCACTTGTAAGGCGTTGAATTTCTCCTCCAACCCCATCAGCGGGCGTTGGCACAGCTCGGCAACTTCCACTTGTAAGGCGTTGAATTTCTCCTCCACCCCCATCAGCGGTCGTTGGCACAGCTCGGCAACTTCCACTTGCAAGGCGTTGAATTTCTCCTCCACCCCCATCAGCGGGCGTTGGCGCAGCTCGGCAACTTCCACTTGTAAGGCGTTGAATTTCTCCTCCACCCCCATCAGCGGGCGTTGGCGCAGCTCGGCAACTTCCACTTGTAAGGCGTTGAATTTCTCCTCCACCCCCATCAGCGGGCGTGCGCGCAGCTCGGCAACTTCCTCTTGTAACGCGTCGAACTTCTTTTCCACTGCTGCGACTTCTTCACGTAGGCCCTGTTCTAATTTCCTTTGTCTCTCCTCTAATTTCGTCAGCAGACACTCTTCCAGATTTTTCTGGCCATCCAGAAATTTGGCGGTTAGGTCCTCTGCTAACTTATTCTGGCCGTCCTTCAGGTCCTCTGCTAAACTTTTCTGGCCGTCTCCCATCTTCTTCAGGTCCTTGGCTAATTTCTTCTGGCCGTCTTCCATGCCACTTAACTTTTCTATCAATGCTGCCAATTGCGCCTCCATTTTAGATGTTAGGTAGATTTCATTAGAAAGCTAACTATTGCAATGGGTACCATGTTTCGACTTCCGGAAAATTTCGACATATCTTCGCGTTTCACATCCCCCAGACCCCAAAACCACCGTCAGTTCAAAAGTTTATATATAATTTATGTATATATGTATCTATCTATCTATCTATCTATATATATATATATATATATATATATATATATATATATATCAGTTTCTTGTGGACACAATAACTGCCGTAATTTTGCACCAATCACTTTGAATGTTTTACATAATATGTATCCCTATAAAATCTCGGTCGAGTTCGTTAATGGGCAAAATCGGTCGAAGGGGGTAAAAATGGGGGGCTTTTTTTGAAAAAGTGAAATTTCGCTATAACTCTCTTAATACGTGAAATATCGAATACATTCAAAGTCCATAATATGTGTCGGATAAGTGCCAAAGATTTATGTCAATTAAGTTTTTTGATAGCACCAACCATTGACCAAAGGGGTGGAAAAAGTGGGTTTTTCGGGAAACATTAATCATATCTCTCTTAATAGGCACAATATCAAAACCGTACAAAATGGAAAATATTCCCCTAATAATTACCTAAAACTTTTGTCTGAAAGAATTTTTGATATGACCCACCATTACGCCAAGGAATGAGAAAAATGATTTCGGAATTTTAAAAAATGCCAAGTGCCATCAGAGGTTACCATAACAACGCTTTTAAATTGATAAGGGATGATCTATCAGAGGTTGCTAAGACAACGCCATTGACGAGATCACATTCATTTTAGCCTACTTTTCACACTTTTCAAAAATGAGGAAAAAGTAGACTTTTAAGATATATCCGGAAAAATGTGTCTGTCCTTCTGTCTGTCTGTCTGTCTGTCTGTCTGTCTGTGTGTGTGTGTGTGTCTCCCCCCCCCCCTATCAACTCCTAACCGGCTGCAGCAATCGAAACCAAATTTAGTATGAGTAAAGATGTATACCGGAATATCTCAGGCCCATATTTGAAGAAGATGCCAGTGCTACCAACTGCTAAAAAAACACACTAGAAATTTGAGCTCCATGTTGGATATCTTGGAAGGTATACATGGGAGCTATTCTAAAATTGGCACACATGTAGATAATACTATTTCAGTTTAATTTCCAGGTGGCCATACATGAAAGCGTTGCCAATATAATTTTAAGCCTTCTGATAAGTCCAATTTTTAAATGCACATAACTTCTACACTATCAATTGGATTTCAACCAAATTTTGTATGTAATATGTGTACATAAACATATATGACTGAGTGTATTCTTAAGAGCCACCAGGGCTGCCAACTGTTAATAATTGCTCCCTATTTTGTATCCAAATATATCAAAAAGTATGCAAGCCGACAGCTTTAAACTATGCACACGTAAATTACCCGACATTTTACATTAATTTGGAGTAACTTATATACGTCAGTTCTACCAACATGATTCTAAGCCTGCTGATAGGACCAATTTTTAAATACATGTAACTTCTATACCAACAAATGGATTTCATCCAAAATTGGCACAAAAATATATAATATTTCAGATTATTTCTGACCAGCACTCGCATGACATTGTTGCCAACATGCTTTTACGTGTACTAATAGATCCAATGTCTAAATCCATGTAACGTCCTTTGGACTTCAACCACATTTTGTATTCTGTACCTTAGGAGATGGAAGTAAGAATATATTCAGTCACCAGAGCTGCCAACTGTATTGCTCTATTAGGCTACATTATGCCTAGTATACCTTATTTCGAACTAATTAAGACATTTCGATATTACCCACTTAATTTCATCATTATTCTAGACGGGTTCATATACTGTAGATTAATCTATCGCATGAATCTTAATTTTAAGAAAAGTAGGCTCTTTAGTTCGTCACAGAACTTCTTGTTCCATCTGACTATGAGGGAAGCGGCTAACTGGTAGCATGCTGAACGTCTATGCCCAAGGTGCTGGTTCAAAGCCGGACAAAGTCGCCGGATTTTCTAAGAGCGCTAAATATCCGTCAGCATGCTTTCCTTCGGAGGGGAAGTTACAACTTTCATTGCAAGTTGCTGGTTGCGGTGGCATCTAGCAGCCAAGTTCACAGCTAGGTGTCGTTGACGTTAGTATTTGTTACAAAATTAGGTACTACTACTTAAAATTGACCGTCTGCAGACCTTACCTGAATTACAGACTAATACAGTCATCACAAATAACACCATTTATCAGACAGATTCTACACACACCCAATGTACACGGGGTTACATGACCACCTTGTCGCAGCCCCTAAACTGAGGAACCAACCAACATCTCTGCGGGAGATAAAATTTTGCGTGAAGAAGTAACAGACTGTTAGATAGTTACACATTAGTCCCAAACCTTGCATAAGGACAGTGTGATCACAAGTATAAAAATTAACCCCAAATGACAAGAAGGTTACCATCCCCATAAGACAGTAAAATGTTAAAAGTATGCATAGAAAGACGAAAAAATGTTAACTAACCTCCAATTGTAAAATACTTTCTCGCAATAAATGAGGTCTGATCCTCCTACGAAAACCTGCATATTTTGCCTATTATAGCCTATCCCCTAGTTTGCCCGGTGAAATCTACCTCCGCCTTCCGGCGTGCCGAGAGGAATTTTTTGTCTTGTAAAGGGCATGCACTCACAGGAAAGTTAGAGAAAATGACCTGCTCGGGTTTTGAAACCAGGACCGTCAGGTGTTGTGCTTGTGCTTGAGTTCGTAATCCGGCTTCTGACACCAGTTGTTTCGTGCCACCCCCCTAGTGGCACTTTTGTTAACTGGATTACGGTGGGTAGAAAACACAACACCAATTACTGCTTTAAAGAGAAGCTAGCTTTATTGCTTTTAGGAAGATACAGCACTCATCAGTAAATACAAGCAATTATTACCTTACTCCAGTTTCCTCAAGTCTCTGCCTTTGGAGAGTTCTTGCCCCCTTTCACTTGTCAACAAGCCGCAGAAGTTAATCCCTCGTAATGAGGTGGCCCCGTGCGTTGGCTGGAAATATCTGCACTCAGCCTGTCACCGTACTACACACCGTTTCACAATGCACCACAATCACTTCCTCGCTGTCAAGAGAATCAGCTTCACTAGAGGTTTCGCAAGTCACCACACTTCTGTCGCTCAGGATAAACACTCGCACTAGCTCATAAAAACACAACAACAACTGCTTGACAGGTCGCACTTATATAGCAGGCCGGTGACTCAATAAATGCTTCTAGATCCATCCAGGGTTCACGGCTTCTCGAGGTTTCCATCGCTGGTCCGGTCACGAATATTCTGGACTATCCCTTTGTCCTAGTAGCCCTGTTGCATAAGGCGCACGCAATACACGAGGCAGGGCACAGCCCAGCCCTGGGGCAGTTGTGACTCATGCGGCGAGCGATGACACAAACTCACAGCCGTAACAATATATACTCTCAAATGGCGGCGGCTAACGGGGCTCTGGTGAAGAGGTACCTATCAACTCCGAGGTTACCCAATGGCTGCCGAGGCGGAAGAGGTCATGCCAGATGGACTGGCTGTCAGGGCGCAACTCACGTCTTCTTGAGTCTGCGGCAGTCCATTGCAGTTCTGGTACTTATAACTGCACGTCTCATTTTATATGAGCCGCAGTGGGTGCCAGAATCATAGAGTGTGGGTTTGCACTTGGCAAGTTGAAATCCACCTTAAACAAAGTCCCGCCTGTGGCACTCTTTCCTGCCAAACTTATTAAGTCCATCGGCGATGGGATAAGGGCGTCGGAAGCAGGTTCGGTAAACTGGAAGCTTCTAGTCTGGACCTGCACGTTGGCGACGGATGTGTGATGGTCATCTCCTCGAGACATAATATGGCAACTCGGGGATTCGGTCCTGCATCTGTGTCTGGGCAGGCCTATTTAGGATCACCGCTGCGCACCCCGAACGGGGACGGCCCTAGAAAAGGTGGGCTAAACATCAGATGCCACTCTTCAATCCTGTCTGGGACACCGCACCCAGAGGGCACCCAACCTTTCGGTCAAAATAAGAACTCAAATACAATGATTATAGGCGCTTGGAACGTCAGAACGTTATTGGACCGAACAGATAACAGGCCAGAGAAAAGAACTGCTCTTATCATCCACGAGCTGAGCAGACTCAATATGGATGTTGCCGCCCTGAGTGAAACTAGACTTGCGGGGGAAGGTAATATCTAGGAGACTACAACAGGATACACCATCTTTTGGAAGGGAAAGAAGGAAGAGGATAGTCGCATACATGGAGTTGGTTTTGCAGTGAAAACTAAATTGGTCAGTGAACATCGACTCTCTCCCACTGCAATAAATGAAACGCTCATGACCCTTCGTATTCCCCTTTCGATAGGCAGATTCATCTCACCTATCCCCCCTCCCCCCTCTCTTATGGACGATGAGGACTCCAATAACTGCTTCTATCACCACTTAGCACAGTCCTCACCAAGGTGCCCCGCAACGACAAGCTTCTGCAGCTTGGTGATTTTAAGGCAAGAGTGGGCAAAGACAGAAATCTGTGGGAGAAAGTCATGGGAAATCATGATAAAGGGAATTGCAACAGCAATGGCCTATTTCTTCTCGGGCTTTGTGTTGAGAATGAGTTCTACATCACCAAAACTCATCTCCGACTACCCGTCCGCTACAAGACCACATGGACGCACCCACGATCCAAACACTGGCACATGATTGATTATATCATCACCCGACAACGTGACAAGAATGACGTCCTAATCACAAAGTTTGCAAGACATGTTGATGACTGTTGGAGAGACCACCGACTCCTGATCAGTTGACTCAGGTTCTCTATCCAAAATCGACTACGCACCCACCCCATGAATCCACCCTGAGAGAAGCTCAACACCTAAAGGCTGTATGATGAAACTGTCGTGGTTTGATTCCGAAGAAATATTCAAGAACAGCTGACCCTCCACCCATTCAACAGGGAGGTTGTTGGAGAATGGACCACGCTTCAAAAAATCATAACATAATCAGCTGAAGACACTATTCGTTTTGAGAAAATGGGGAGACATGACTGGTTTCCAGAAAATCATGAAGAAATACTGAGACTATTCAGTGATAAAATGGAAGCCTACCTTTCTCTTACACGAGACGCGTCTTCCACAGAAAAACTAAACCAGCTCCGCGACCTAAAACAGAAGTGTCAAGCTGAAATCCGGAAGTTAAAAGACAACTAATGGCACGAAAAGGCTGAGGAGCTCGAGAGATATTCAGACAGCAGAGATCTACGCAACTTTTACGCGGGTCTAAAATAGTTATGTGGACCCATTCACTCCTCTTCAGGAACTCTGAAAGGTGCTGATGATACCACCATTCTCACCAGCACTCAAGAAGTTTTGGATAGATGGAAGGAACACTTCAGCTCTCTTAAATCGTAGCTCCACTGCAGCTGAAGACTTTCCGTGCCTTGTCCCTCAACATCCGCCTCAATCTAGGATAGCGATGCCCCCACACTTCCAAGAGTTTGTCAAAGCCTTGAGCAGTCTGAAACCAAGGAAGGCCCCAAAGCGGAGGCCTACCCCTGAAACCAGACTTTTTCACCTTATCCTACTGGTCTGGGAAACACGAAAAGTACCTGTCGATTGGAAAAACGCCACCATTGTTACCATCTTAAAGAAAGGCGACCAGAGTATCTGTGGAAATTACCGTGGTATCCCCCTTCTCTCTAGGGAAAAATCTTTGCCAGAATCCTCTTGAATCGACTACACACCATCTCAGAAAGAATACTCCCTGAATCCCAGTGTGGATTCCGTGCTTCCCGAGGAACCATTGACATGATCGTCTGTGTAATACAACTGCGGGAGAAATGCAGGGAGCAAATGAAACCTCTGATTTAGTATTTTACGATCTTGAAAAAGCCTTTGATACGGTTGCCAGAAATGCCAAGTGGATGGTTTTAAGGCGCTTTGGATGTCCTGAACATTTTGTTGTACTGATTCAAGCTCTCCTCGATTGTATGGTTGGACAGGTACTATACACTTTTTGCCCTGTACCTGGTGGCCATGCTATATGAGATATCGTCTGCGAACATCCCTGGCGTGGAGATGAGATATCGGTATGATTGAGGGATATTCAACCGAACCAGGCTCCTCTCCAAAAGATTAACCTCTACCATATTGGTTACAGAATTGCAATACGCCGACGACAACGCTTCACCAGCCCTCTCAGCTGAAGAGTTGGAACGATCTGTTAATTGATTCGAGAGAGCATACGCAAGCTTTGGCCTGACCATAAACATCCGGAAGACCAAAGTGCTGGTTCAACAGGTCCCTGGGACCTCCACCCCTGACTTTGATATCACCATCTCTGGCACTTCCTTGGAACGAGTTGATCACTTATACCTTGGGGGCATTCTGTCGACCCAATGTACTGTCGAAAAAGATATGGATAACATAATTCACGCTGCGCATGTTACGTTTGGACGCCTCTTACATCGTGTATTCCAGAACAAAGACCTAAGGATGGGAACAAAGCTGATGGTATACCAAGCTATTGTCATCTCTACGCTGCTCTACGGAGGTAAGACCTGGGCTATATAGCTCCTGGACATCCGAAATTTGGAACGCTTCCACTAGCAAAAAATCCACTCCATTATGCACATCAAATGGGTTGACTACATATCTACTGTCACGGTACTCAAGAGAGAAATAATGAATAGTATTGAATCCATCATTATCGACCATCAGCTTAGAAGGTCTGGCCATGTCTAGCGTATGAGTGATGACAGACTCCCTCGGCAGATCTTGTACAGTGAGTTCAGCACGGGCTAGAGACCAACAGGTGCACCTTTGAAACGTTTTAAAGATCAGCTCAAAGAAACCTTCAAAAATGTATCTATCAATCCAGATACATAGTGTGGGGCGTGGTGGCGCTGCGGTCAAGCTGTATGCCTCTCACCAAGGCGGACTGGGTTCGATTCCCGGTCAATGCATGTGAGATTTTCGATGTGAAATGCCATGTCCTGTGGTTCGGACTCCACGTAAAACAGAGGTCCCGTGGCTTATGATCGCGAGATTAACGGTCACGTTAAACTACAAGCTTCCTTTTTTAGATACATAGTGTACCATTGCGCAGGACCGTCCGCACTGGCGCAAAACCACCTTGGACGCTGTTCTACTTTATGAACAAAATTGTCAAAGACAGGAAACGGAAGCTCGTCAGAGAAGAAAATCCACCAAAATCTTCCACGTCCACCTCTACCACCAGATGTGACGTATGCAACCGCATGTTCTATGCGAGGATCGGTCTGTTGAGTCATTAGCGCCATCTCCATCGTGCAGACACGAGAGCTTAGAAGTGGACACTCTCATGCCCTTGAGGTGGCAAACTACCTCTAAAGGCGGAAGAACGAAAATGTCAACAGCATAGAATATGTCCTCAACGGCGGACCAGTGCAGCCCCAACGACTGGGAAGGCGGAAGACGGCTGCAGCAGGTTCGGAAACTCTAGTCGTCGTAGTTACTATGCCACTAGGTAAAGGCTCTGTATCTGTCAAGGATCGTGTGATTGTTGATGTGCAGCAGCATTCCCGAGTAAAAGCATGTCACGCACAGACGTCTTCCGAAGGAAATAACATCCCGTCATGCACGACTGCAAGCCCTGCGGCTATCGGGGAGTTGTGACGGGAGCAGGATTGTGTTATCTGGGAGCTTCTAGTGACAAACCGGCACGTAGGCCGCGAATGTGTGATCTTCGCTTTGCTCGAGGATGGGGTGTAAAGCAATTCGTATGCTTCATTCGTGACTGAGCAGGCTTGTTTAGGATCCGCTCTGCTTAACCCGAATGGGGAGGGAGCTACGAGAATAAAAGGTGCTATAAACATAGTCAGCCTCAATACTACCTGACTAGTTAGCCGCGTCCAGGGGGTACACCATATGGGGTCGAAACAAAATAAATATGAATTTTGCCTCCTGGAACATACGCATTCTAATGGACACTAACACAGAAAGCCAACCACAAAGACGAACAGCAATTGTTGCTCGTGAACTTAGGAGCATTAGAATTGATATTGCTGCACTCAGTGAAACGATACTCGCTAATGAAGGACAATTGATGGAACATGGAGGAGGCTACACCTTCTTTTGGAAGGGGAAAGAGGCAAATGAACCACGTAATCATAGGGCTGGTTTTGCCATTAAGAATTAACTCATTGATCATCTTGATGAGCTCCCATTTGGTGTAAATGAAAGGCTTATGACTCAACGCCTCAAGCTCAGTAATAATCAAAGAGCAACAACAATAATCGCATATGGTCCAACTCTCACCTCTGAAGAGGACCAAAAAGAAGAATTCTACTCCCAACTAGATGAGATTTTGAAAAATATACCACAGTCTGATGAAATCATTCTGCTCGGGGATTTCAATGCCCGTGTTGGTAGGGACTCAACACTGTGGACAGGTGTAAATGGGAAAGAAGGTGTTGGCAACAGCAATCATAATGTGACTCTTCTCCTAACCAAATGTTCCGAATATAACCTTGTCATTACAAATACACTCATCTGACAGAAGGACAAATTTAAGACATCATGGCTATATCCAAGATCAAATCACTGGCACCTAATTGATTATGTGATAGTGCGTGCCCGAGATCAGCGTGTTGTACTCATTACAAGAGCTCTGACAAGTGCTGATGACTGTTGGACTGATCATCGACTGATCCGATCTATTATGGCTCTGCGAATTCCCCAGAAATATAGAAAGCAGGGAAAGCTCGTAAGTCGCAAGGTCAACACCGAACTTCCTAAGGACGATAATGTTAAATCAAAGTTACATAAACTTCTTGGTGAAAAGCTGCCTGATGATTATCCAGAAAACATAGAAGAACACTGACAAATGTTCAAGTCAGCGGTACTCTCAGCCTGCGTATAGTCAGCTGACTTTGCTAAGAAGACTGGTTTGATGAAAATGACCAAGAATTTCAATTTCTTATAGATGAGAAGAGGAAAGCGCTCAATGAATGGAAAAATAACCCTAAATCTGCGTCTGAAAAACAACTTTTATCAAGATGCCAAGGCTGAAGTGCAAAAGAGAATGGGGTGTAAAGCAATTCGCCATGAAAAACATTTGGTGGGTATCTAAATCACATGAAATGTAGTATCTAGCTGAGACCAACAATACACATGATTTTTTCAGTGCAACAAAAGCAATCTGTGGACCATCCCATCACGCCATAAACCCTCTAAAATCAAAATATGATACTGAACTCCTAGACACTTGTTCAATCAACTCCCGCTGGAGGGAACATTTTGACGAACTGCTCAACAGGGATACCCACATCAATGATAACATTTTAAGCAAAATTCTGCAGAGACCAGTACAAAATCAGCTTGATGAAGGTCCCTCCCTACTAGAAGTTGAAATTGCTATTAATCAACTCAAGAATAATAAGGCATAGATGGGATTCCAGCTGAACTATTTAAAGAGGGGAGCACTGTAATAGTTCATCACACTCACAAGCTCATTGACAAAATATGGAAAACAGAAACGATCCCAGATGATCTCAGGGATGCCCTGATAGTAGTAATCTTTAAAAAGGGTGACAGAGCTCAATGTGGCAACTATCGTGGAATATCCCTCCTTTCTGAAACAAGAAAAATTATTGCCAGAAAACTGTCCAATCGTCATAAGCCTTAGGCTGAAGAATCATTGCCTGAAACTCAATGTCCATTTAGACCCAATCGAGGAACAACTGATATGATCTTCTGTGCTAGACAGATGCAAGAAAAATGTAGAGAAAAAAATCGCCCTCTATATATGGTCTTCATTGATATCGTCAAGGCTTTCGATTCAGTCAATAGAGAAGCTCTTTGGGAAATCCTAGCTCGAATTGGATGTCCCCCAACATTCATTCAGATTTTTAGAATACTCCATGATGTTAAGAACAAAGTTCCAAATGGTTCCGCCTCGTCAAAACTGTTTATTAAAATGTCGTGATACAATCACCTGTCTTTTAACACTTGGTACATGTTTCAACGTCTAACTCGTATTGACGTCTTCATCAGCCTAAATATTTGGGCAGCACTTAAAACATTACCTTTATACTCTGGGTGTAATTAAAAATTGTACATAAAAACACACATAGATCACTGTAACACATTAAAAAGTTGTTAAAACATTTCCTTATGTTAAAAGCTTAATAAAATCCTCAGCCGGGCTTGGCAGTCTTTCTTGGTTTATTTCTAATGTTAGCTTCAAAAGCCCAAGCAAGGGGTGACCATTCCCAAGATGTAATGTGGCAATGAGCTAATAGGGCCGTGCTGAGTCGGACGGAGACAGAAAGACTGCCAAGCCCGGCTGAGGATTTTATTAAGCTTTTAACATAAGAAAATGTTTTAACAACTTTTTAATGTGTTACAGTGATCTATGTGTGTTTTTATGTACAATTTTTAACTACACCCAGATTATAAAGGGAATGTTTAAGTGCTGCCCAAATATTTAGGCTGATGAAGACGTCAATACGAGTTAGACGTTGAAACATGTACCAAGTGTTAAAAGACAGGTGATTGTATCACGACATTTTAATAAACAGTATTGACGAGGCGGAACCACTTGGAACTTTGTCCTTAACATCATTCAGTCAATACGGAAAAAATGTGCGACTCTCAGAGTCAAAAAGATACTCCATGATAATATGAAGGGCTCAGTTCTTAACAGCAATGGGCCACATTAAGAGTGATTTGAATATGAAAGGATTTAGACCGATGCATGTGAATGAATTACCTAACAATGACATCGAGCAACGAGTCGCAGCCTGCCGTGCTTTGTTGGCACAATTTCCAAATGCCGTGTCTCGCTCAAGAGTTAATCGCAGTTCACAGAGGAGGAATATGGTTTTCTGGTTATTATAACTTTATATGATATAGAACGGTAAATGAATGGGAAATGCACGCACCTGTTATTGAATAAAATAATAGCAACCTTTAATCGAACTTGACTTATTAGCAACATGTATATAATGGAGGTTGATTGTCACGCACAACAAAAGAGTAAGTAATTATAAGTACACGCAAAACCAAAGAACATATCTCAGTCTCAATGTCCAAGCGACATCAAATCCACCTACATCAATATTTTGAAACCATTGATGGCCATGATATTCACCCCCACTTACGTAGAAAACACAACAGACTTAATGTTTACATCACATAATCCATCAACCAGATGGGTGGACGTCTGGTTCTCTGTGATGGACCCCGTGGAGGGTCCGGTGTTACTTCAGGGACTGGTGAGGATTCTGATCATTCAGATGTTCTGCTTCAGGTTAATTTATCACTGAAGGGATCATTGGGATGCTGAATGATTGACTGGGACCAAACGTTACAGTCTTTTTAGTTTTAGGAACCAGTGTTGTCCTCAGTTGGTTCACATCTCCTTTTAATGTTCTTCCTGAGTCCAACACGACCAGGTAATGGTGTTTACCTAGTTTTTTCTGGACTTCCCCAAAGTATCAAACATATTTATTGTTATTCATAATGTTGAATTTTGGGCTTAGGCCGTGTTTAATTATATTAAAATTCGACGCGTTTCGAAAGAAACCATGTCTTTCATCGTCAGGAATAATCTGGAATACGACAATGTTGCTAAGAGAAAGCAACGAAGAACATATAGAAGGTGCCCAAAGATGGACGCCATTAAAGCCCCATGTTAGGGACAACGGAAAGCAGCAGTGAATTACTTTCTCAGGGTTCTGATAACAGGTAGCCAGGATTCACTGTGATTGTAGCCGGTGTCGCGGTTGAAATTATCTGGGTGTTGACGTATTTCAACCGCCTCCCTGATGATTCTGGGACGATATTGTTTTATACGGGCAAGAACATCCACTTCTTGGAACATGACATCATGGCCAGGTGTTAAAGCGTGATCGGCAACAGCTGATTTATCAGGTTGAATGAGCCTGATACATCTATTATGTTCCTTAATGCGAGTGCATATTGTTCTCGAAGTCTGTCCGATGTAAACCTTGCCACAAGTACAGGGAATTCGGTAGATACCCGGTTGTTGCAATTTAGGCAAACTGTCCTTAGTTGGTCGCAGGAGTTGCCTAATTTTAACAGAAGTTCCAAATACAGTCCGTATGTTGTACTGACGTAGGATTTTTTGCAATACGATCCCTTGTGTTATGTATGTACGGAAGGTAAGCAGTTCCTCTTACATCTCTTTTCTCAACTGACGTCCTATTATTATTTGTTGGTTTCAGAACCGTAGAAATCAAAGCCTTGCTATAACCGTTGCTCTCAAAGGTGGTTTGCAGGGTGTTAATTTCTTCTTCTAAAGAAGACACTTCACAAATCCTCCCTAGCCCTGGTAGTTAGAGTTGTAAGGATACCATGTTTCTGGGCAGGGTGATGGTGAGAACTTGCGTGGAGATATCTATTGGTGTGTGTTGGCTTACGAAAAACGCTGTGTCCTAAAGATCCATCCTCTTTCTTGGAGACGAAAACATCTAAAAAAGGTATGTTGTCGTCAGATTCCTTTTCCATGGTGAAATAAATAGAAGGGTGCTGGAGATTAAGGTGATCCAGGAAATGGCTAAGATTTTCCTCACCTTCCGTCCAAACAACGAACGTGTCATCCACATAACGCCACCAGATCTTCGGTTTGAAAGGAGCCGACGACAAAGCTTTCTCTTCAAAGTTCTCCATGAAGAAATTAGCCACAACAGGAGAGAGAGGACTACCCATGGCCACACCATCAGTCTTCTCATAAAAATTCCCATTCCATAGAAAGTAGGAGGAGGTCATGCAGTGATAAAAATGTCTTGTGATGTCTTCAGGAAAAAAGCCATTAATGAGAGACATAACACCATCAATAGGTACTCTCGTAAACAGAGACACCACATCGAGACTCACTAGAATATCACCCGGCTGAAGTGTTATAGCTTTTAACTTTTCCACGAAGTGTGTGGAATCCTTAATGTACGAAGGCGTGTTACCCAGAAGCGGCTGAAGTAGTCTACCTAAGTATTTGGAAAGGGCATATGTAGGAGAACCAATCGTACTAACAATAGGTCTAAGAGGAACATCTTCCTTGTGTATTTTAGGAAGACCATAGAGTCTCGGAGGAATAGCATCCCCTGGAAGGAGAGTCTTCGCTGCATCCGCTGGAATAGATGATTGCTTGATCAATTTGACGGTGACATTTGATTAGCGAGTAGTAGGATCACGACTATTAATCCTATATACAGGATCTGATAACAAAGACGAGATCTTGGAATCATAATCAACCTTATCCAACACCACAGTCGCGTTACCCTTGTCAGCGGGGAGAACGATAATATCAGAATTGTCCCTTAGATCTTTAAGTGCCCAGCTTTCGCCTTGTTTTAAGTTGGTGTTAGGTGGCTTAGCGGTCTTGAGAACTCGGGAACATTCTTGCCTGGCTTCCTCGGCCTCTTCAGGTGTGAGGTGATGTACCGAGGATTCTACGGATGTAATATGTTCTTCAATAGGAATTCTTCTAGGCGCTACAGCAAAATTGAGACCTTTAGTGAGAACTGCCTGTTGGGTATCACTTAGGGGCTTGCTGGACAAATTTACGACAACCTTGTTAGCATCAAGTCTAATGGCTTGAGATTTCTGCAACTGACATAACCTATCATATTTGGAAATATGACTGTCCCTCACCTGATCTAGAACGCTGTTAGCTTGCACTGAAGAAATACGATCAAAGACCTTCCATAATTCCTCACTTACGAAGTTTGAGAGGCGTAGATGTAGCTGTAGTAACTCCCTCGAAATAAAATCCAACTGCTTACGAGTATGCTGTAACCTCTCCAACAATAACGCCTTGCTTGCACGACGATAGATTCTCGTTGCCTTAGGTGTTCTGAAGGAATGCTTCAACATAACAAAATTCGGTAGAATATCATGATCCCGGCATCTTAGGAGAAAAGCGAGTGAAGAGATTAGACACACCTTCTTGAGTCGTAACCTACTAAATCTGGACATCAGTCGGAAAATATCCTCCCCATAGAGGTTTCTAATATTGTCATTTAGACTTTCACGGCCCGTGTTACTATTCATAATGTTGAATTTTGGGCTTATGCCGTGTTTAATTATATTAAAATTCGACGCGTTTCGAAAGAAACCATGTCTTTCATCGTCAGGAATAATCTGGAATACGACAATGTTGCTAAGAGAAAGCAACGAAGAACATATAGAAGGTGCCCAAAGATGGACGCCATTATAGCCCCATGTTAGGGACAACGGAAAGCAGCAGTGAATTACTTTCTCAGGGTTCTGATAATAGGTAGCCAGGATTCACTGAGATTGAAGCCGGTGTCGCGGTTGAAATTATCTGGGTGTTAACGTATTTCAACCGCCTCCCTGATGATTCTGGGACGATATTGCTTTATACGGGCAAGAACACCCACTCCTTGGAACATGACATCATGGCCAGGTGTTAAAGCATGATCGGCATCAGCTGATTTATCAGGTTGAATGAGCCTGATACATCTATTATGTTCCTTAATGCGAGTGCATATTGTTCTCGAAGTCTGCACGATGTAAACCTTGCCACAAGTACAGGGAATTCTGTGTCATGTTCCAAGGAGTGGATGTTCTTGCCCGTATAAAGCAATATCGTCCCAGAATCATCAGGGAGGCGGTTGAAATACGTTAACACCCAGATAATTTCAACCGCGACACCGGCTACAATCTCAGTGAATCCTGGCTACCTATTATCAGAACCCTGAGAAAGTAATTCACTGCTGCTTTCCGTTGTCCCTAACATGGGGCTATAATGGCGTCCATCTTTGGGCACCTTCTATATGTTCTTCGTTGCTTTCTCTTAGCAACATTGTCGTATTCCAGATTATTCCTGACGATGAAAGACATGGTTTCTTTCGAAACGCGTCGAATTTTAATATAATTAAACACGGCATAGACCAAAATTCAACATTATGAATAGTAACACGGGCCGTGAAAGTCTAAATGACAATATATTTGTTGTTGATGAAAAATCGGGCCTGTATTCTCTCCCCCGCTTGAAACGAACGTGCTGGTTTATCAGCAAGTTTTCATGCTTGAGGTCGATATGGAAAAATTGCATTCAAGCGGATCCGTAGCTTCCGGTGCAAATACAACTCAGCTGGTGAGTAACCACAAGCAAGTGGTGTTGCACGGTAACGGAACAGAATGTTCTGTATCTTATCCTGCATTGATGCACCGTCGTTCGAAACAGCTTTCAACCTTCGCTTCAAGGTCTGTACATTGCGTTCTGCAAGGCCGTTTGTAGCTGGATGTCCTGGTGCAATGAACTTTTGAAACATTCCATTGACTGCACAATAAGTATGGAATTCCTCGCTCTGGAAAATTGAGGCGTTGTCTGAGACAATACCTTGCGGGTATCCATGTGTGGCAAAAATAGTTTCCAGCAGAGAAATTGTTGTAGATGTAGTGGGTGCGTTTTTGGCAATCTTCACTTCAGCCCACTTGGACTTTACATCCACACACAACAGAAAATAGGAGTCTTCATACGGGCCTGCATAATCGATATGAACCCATTCCCAATTATCTACAGGAGGATTCCATGGATGTACAGAAACATTAGGAGGATTCGATTGGGTTAGGGCACAGTTTTAACGTCCCTTGACAAATCTCTCAATGTCACGATCAATGCCGGGCCAATAGACATACCGGCGAGCAAGCTGTTTCATTTTGGTAATGCCTAGATGTGTTTTATGAAGTTCATTCAGTATGCTGCAAGGCAGGGTGCCTGGGATCACAACCCTGTCCTTTAGAAAAAATATACCATCTAGCAATGTAAATTCAGTGTCTTCTGCTTTGTTACCAAGATTGTGAAGAATTTTGCTGAGTTCTGGATTTTTCTGGGGTTCTTCTTTGATTGTCGAAGATGTTATTTTGTCACTTGAAGTCTGGAATATCACTTGAGCGTATAGCTGATTTTCTGAAGTTCTGGATTTCTGTTTTGGGGCTCGGGACAAACAATCGACGTTCTGGTTTTCTTTTCCTCTTTTAAATTGTACAGCGTAATCAAATCCAGAAAGAAAAGGAGCGTATCCGAGCAGGCGGGCAGATGTCATCTGTGGTAATGCCCTATGGTGGTGACAAATCCTGGATAATGGCTCGTTGTCGGTTATTAGCAAGAAATGCTTGCCAATCAAATAGTTGTAGAAATGGGTCACACCAAATACGGTGGCAAGTGCTTCATGGTCTAGCTGACTGTAATTTCTTTCTGAGACAGTGAGTGAGCGCGAAGCATACCATATGGGTTTTTCAACTCCCCCTATAGTATGGATCAATACAGCAGCTATTCCTCTTGGGCTTGCGTCAGTTGTCAAAACAAGAGGTAAACTTGTATCAAACGGCGTAAGTGTTTTCTCACTGCAAAGTTCAGCTGTTAACTTCCGAAATGCTGACTCGCAATTTGATGTCCATGCCCAACGTTCACCTTTCCGTAACAGACATCCAAGAGGATAGGAAATAGTCGAAAAATCTGGGATGAATCGGGAATAATAGGTAACAAGGCCCAGAAACCTTCTAACTTCATCAACATTTGTTGGACGTCTCATGTCTTGGATGGCGTGGACTTTCACTGAAGATTTGTTGATCATGTTATATTCCACAATGTAACCAAGATATTCGATTTTTTCCTGAAAGAATGAGCATTTTCCTTTGTTGACATGAAGATCATAATTTAACAGCCTTTGTAGGCAGGATTGTAAATTGTGTATGCATTCTTCCCTCGTAGCTCCGTGGACGACTATGTTATCGAAGTAAGATTCTGTTATGGGGAGGCCCTTCAGGATTTGCGAAAGAATTCTGTTGAATTCGGATGGAGCCGTCTTTATTCCAAAACTGAGACGATGCATTCGACAGGTACCGCGGTGAGTTGAGATTGTCTGGATTATACTGCTCTCCTCATCAACTTTGATATGTAGGTAAGCCTTGAACAGGTCAAGCTTACAGAAGTACCTTGAACCACGGAGACTATGGAGGATCTCATCAATGCGCCGTATGGGGTGATTTGCCTGTACTAAACTTTAATTTACCCCACATTTGTAATTGACACAGAACCGAACTCCACCGTCTGGTTTTGGAATTACCACTAAAGGTGAACCCCAGTCACTAACGGCTTCAGGAGAAATGATGCCATATGCTTCCAGCAAATCCAACTCTTTATCTACGCGTTCCCGCAGTGCAAAAGGAACGTCACGTTCCTTAGTAAAGACAGGTGTAGCTCCCTTACGAAGCTGGAGAGTGACTTTGAGTCCTGGGACGCATCCTACATTTTCCTGGAATATTGGGGCGAAGTTGGTGAAAATGTCTTCAATTGAGTTCACAGAATGAAGGCGAGACTCTGAATGGGAATTGTTCATTCCTGCATCAATATGTTGAATATCAATACCTAAACCTCTTATCCATTGTCGGCCTAGAAGATCCTCATGCCCGTCTGGTAAAATATGTAATTCGCCAAGTATTTCTCTCCCGTTGTACGCAACGTTGACAGAAATCTTTCCTTTTGGTTCAATTATGATGCCCGAATAAGATCGGAATGCAATATTTGAAATTTCGATAGGCACATCCAGATTTAGGCAATTGAAATCATTTTCGGCCAGCAAGGAAAATTTAGCACCGGAATCAGCCTCGAAACGTTGAGATTTTCCATTTAGTGTGACAAAGATGAGGTATTTATCTGTATCACGTACCATTTCGAACAAATCGACAACGTCACGTTGCTGTAGAACAGCTCCCACTTGGTTGGTGCCATAGACACGATCAGAATTACTAACGAGGTTATCAGACACAGCATGGAATGATGATGGAGAACTGGAACCACTTGATATGTTACGTGAGGCTGCCAAGAAGGTTGAAATACATACTTTTGCAAAATGACCATCTTTTCCGCAAGCTTCACATTTAAGTTTGTTCCTATCAACGCGACAACTGTTTATTCTGTGGTTGTCTTTCCCGCATCTTACACAGAGATTTTCTATGCCTAGAGCCTTGTAATCAGAACTCTCTCTGAAACGCTGCCTTTAAGAGGTGGAGATTCTATTAATATAATCTGTGCTGAAACTTGAATGACTAGGGCTGGAGCTTTTTGCTAATTATTTACTCTCAATTTTCGATGCTTCAAGAGCAATAGCTTTTGTCAAAATGTCGACGAATGAAGTAGTAATAGATTGCAAAATGTGTTCACGTAGCCAGTTATCACGCAGGCCACGAATAAACTGAGCTCTGAGAAAAACGTCAGCAATGGAAACCGATTTGTCACACTCACATTTATCAGTGAACTCGCATTCAATAAGGTCACGTTGGAGTGCAGCAACATATTCAGCAATGGTCTGTCCTTGTTTCCGGTAAATGTTCAAAATATAATGCTGGGAAACAACTGCACTTTTCTTAGGAATGAGCATCTGTTTAAATGCTTTTATTAATTCGTTATAATTTAGATTCTTGACTGGTTTATCGGGACCAAGAAATGCTGCTAAACTGTTATAATATGTTGAACCAATAGATACACATAGAAGCTGAGCAATTTTCCAGTGGTCTGGGATGCCCATCATGTTATAATAATTCTCAAACCGCTCTAATTAACACGTGAACTTTTCCCTGCCAGGATCGAAATTCTCAAATGGTGTCATGCTGGAGAATCTTACGGGAATTTCCGGTCGTATCTCGGAGTAAAAATGAGATGCAAGCTGGGCCAGTAACGTTTGCTGTTGTACATGCAATGCATCCAGAAGTTGTTTGAACTGTTCGGTATCCATTTTCTCTTCTTGATAATTTTCTTTTTACACTCGTCGCCAACTATTATAACTTTATATGATATGGAACGGCAAATCAATGGGAAATGCACGCACCTGTTATTGAATAAAATAATAGCAACCTTTAATCGAAACTGACTTATTAGCAACATGTATATAATGGAGGTTGATTGTCACGCACAACAAAAGGGTAAGTAATTATAAGTACACGCAAAACCAAAGAACATATCTCAGTCTCAATGTCCAAGCGACACCAACTCCACCTACATCAATATTATGAAACTATTGAAGGCCATGGCACTGGTCTAAGGAAAATCCTCATTATGTGCAAGAGTTGGAAAGGAACCCACCTCATGTTATGCTATGGGCCGGGATGTCATCACGCCACTTGTGCGGACCGTATTCTTTTGATCGGTGCGTGAATGGAAAATCTTAATTTCATTATGTTACAATCTTGGTTAATACCTCAACTTCAAGACAAGGGAATCATGGATCATGTGTGGATACAGCAGGATGGAGCTCTAGCATATTTTGCTATTCAGGTGCGCGAGTTCCCTGATGAACAATTTCAAGGCCGGTGGATTAGTCATGGCTCACCAACATCTCCAGCCCAATGGAAATGTCCACAACGAAGCTCGGACCTTACCACGCCAGACAACTCTTTATTGGGAATAATCAAGTCCCAAGTGGCTCAACATCGGTACATGGCTAATGAAGAATTGCGCCCAAGTATGGAGGAAGCATTTCGTACCATAACTCCTGAGATGCTCCGCGAGATGTCATTGAGGACTTGGAGACAGTTAGAACTCTTTGTAAGGCATGATGGTGCACATACAGATCACTTGGATAAATAGTTTTTATATGTATGTACTCCACTATGCAGTATAATGTTTTGACGAAGTGAGTACGGGGATTTCTCCGACACCCTGTATAGACAGCGTCTTTTATTTCACATACTCCTCTTTCAAATAACTTTCATCCATTCGTTTGTAAATTACATATGAATTACAGTAGTCAGTATATATCGGTTTACTCTCCAAATAAGTTGTATTATTGAAATATCCTTCTTTCTGTTAGTTTGTAAGTTTCAAGTTTCAGTTCAGTAGTAGTATTCATTATCAGACATAAAACAAATAAATAAATCCACCGAGCGAAGCCGGCCACTACTGCTAGTCTATATACAGTATATTAAGCTCAATGTTTGTATATTTGTCTCTCTGTCTGACTGTTGTTTATACAAATCTACACCGTTTCACCAATCTGAACCAAATATTACGAACCTTCCGTTTGGAATCATGCAGATTTCAATATCTAAAATAAGCGACACCTAGGGTTAACTCTAAACACAATGTTGTTTATTAGTTGTATCAAACAATTCGAACTGACTTCGGTCTCTTGGGATTCCTGCTATCCTGAAATGTTATACACAAGTACTGGATTGCGAGCTGATGGGTCCTTGTCCCCTTTTCTACTGCGTGTGTTATTCCCAAAATATTTCATGCTGTTCTGTATATTCGTGAGCTCAGATCATGAGAAGGATTAGGTTTTCAAATACATGATAATAAGATATATCTCTATATTGTGCCTGTCCGTCCCCATGGAATGGACAGGCGACAACATGCGTGGCAACATGAGAACAGTGTAAGCACGAGGTCAGGTCTCAGGGTGACCTGGGTGATGTCGGCTAAAATTAACCTAGATACTGTCCTCATGTTCCACGCAAAGGATTTGGGAAGGTTGACAGCACAGAACACAAGCAAAAAGCACTAATTAAAAGAAAAATCATCTCACATTTATTAAGTACGAATCAAGTTTAAAAAAAGAATAACAACACACGCACTTCCTGCGAAGAAATCTATCTTGCGAACGGCAATATCTAAAAAAAAATATCAGTGCATCTAGAAAGAAGGGAAAGCATAGTCTCTAAATCTTGTTGAGAGTCTTTGTTTGCATTGACTATTGTGGAACAAATACAATCAATAATTTTACCCTATACAAAGATTCGATGCACAATCATCTACAGTAAATCATGAAAAAAAAATGTCATCTTTCATTAGTCGATCATAGATTATTTACATAATTACATCTTCTGGTTACGTTTCATACACTTATCATTCTTGGGAATATTATTTACAAGTCTCATTAACTCCTCACATGAGGTTGGCGTCAGGAAGGGCATCCGGCCGTAAATACATCCGCCACAATGGCTTTCATCGTATCTCATCCCTGACCCCGTTGGAAACGGGATTAACAAGGGGCAGACATACAAGGTGCGTTCAAAAAGTAACGAGCCGGAGGCATAATTACAGAAACCAGTACCTGTATGTTAGAAGTATTGGCCCTGGCTGTTGAGGCACTTGTCCCACTGTGACACGAGGCGGTGAATGGCTGTTTCATAAAATTCCCTGGGCTGCGATGTGAATCAGTTCCGCACGTACAGCTGGACGTCGACGTCCGAGGGGAATCGTTGGCCCCGCAGAGCCCTTTTCAGGGGACCAAATATGGCGTAATCACAGGGAGAGAGGTCTGGACTGTATGGAGTGTGGCCGAGAACCTCCCATTTAAATTTCTGCAGGAGTGCCGCGACTGTGTTGGCCGTATGAGGTCGTGCCTTGTCGTGGAGCAGAATGACCCCTCGGGTGAGATTGCCTGGTCGTTTTGTTTTGATCGCTTGGCGAAGGGTGGTCAAGGTTTGCGAGTACCGCTGGGCATTCACTGTTGTCCCGTGTGGCATGAAGTGTATCAGAAGGGGGCCGTATTGGTCAAAGAAGAACGTCAGCATTACCTTTCCTGCACTCGTGTGGATGGCCTTGCCTTTTTTGGGTGGTGGTGACCGTGGATGCTTCCACTCGAGGCTTTGCCGTTTGGTTTCTGGTTCGAAGTGATGACACCATGACTCATCTCCAGCCACCACTCGTGCCGAGGACCCATTTCCTTCCCTCGCATAGCGTTGCATATGACCAAGACAGTGGGCCATTCGACATGCTTCCTAGTGTGGTTGAACACTGTGGGGCACCCGTTGGGCATACACTTTGCGCAAGTGCAGTCGTTCCTTCATGATGGTGTGCATACTTCCGACGCTCAATCCGACCACGGTGGCTATGGCGTTCACTGTCAATCGGCGGTCATGGGTAACGATTGCTTCAACCAGCTGGACGTTGTCATCGGTAATGTAGGGGAGTGCCCCAGACCGGGCATCATCGGCTAACGACACCCGTTCTTCCCTGAAGCGCTTGTGCCACTCCTTGACCCTTGCAAGGGACATGCAGTGTTCGCCGTACACTTGTGACTTGTGTGATGAATGTCCGTTCCCCCTACTCCTTCCGCTGTCAGAAACCGAACAACACCTCTTTGCTCTTCGTTTGACGCCTCCATGTCACTGTTTGCAATGCGACTGGCAGCGTTGGACGATTGATGCATGCCGCTTCTCGCTTTGTATCGTCACGTGACGTTCACGCGTGCCCTCTAGCGACGGGCTGTGACCTTCCAAGCTCTGGTCGGCACCACACCTCGTTACACACGCCACGATTAGCAGATGTCGTCACCGGTTTGCGAATTCCAGCCTCCGGATCGTTACTTTTTGAACGCACCTTATACATACTAGTATTATTTTTATTATTATTGTTTTAAAATTTACAACGCAGTTGTTGATTATTTTAGGGGCTGCGGCATTGTGATAAATAGCCCGTGTATTTGTGTGTGTGTAGAAATTGAGTCATAACCTGTGTTATTGTGATGGCCGTATTAGTGTGTATCTGTAAAGTGGGGATAGGATTGGGAAGGAGGTGGCCGTAGCTTTAAGTAAGAAACCATCCCAGCTTTTGCTTGAAGTAGAAGTGTGGGGAAACCACGAAAAACCACTTCCAGGTAGGTTAAGGTGGGAATGAAACGTTTTTATTTATAGTTTTGCTTCCCGAGGCTGAGTGTGCCCCATTCCTGTCCTCACACCAGCATTAAATGTTCTTGACAGGGAAGGGAATCGAACCCGGACCTCCGGGTCGACAGTCAAGTGAGCTAGCCGCTATACCGCAAGGTGGTCAGCAATTATAACATTAATGCCATTGTTATTCCAATCAATGTTCTAATTGCATTGGGAGCTGGCATAGCTATATTCAGATTGCACGAATTAGTAGACCAATTGAAATATAGACTGCAAGACAACTGTTCGAATAATCAGGCGGAGCAATTAGCTATACTTAAATCTCTGGAGTTCTTAGATACTACTAGGACAGAGGATGACGAAGATAAGAAAGTAATTATTTACACAGATAGTATAATAGCAATTGACTCCATTGCGGACTTCAGAAATCATAAGGAACTAATTGAGAATATAAGATGGACTACAGCTATTCTAAAAAGAAAAAATTGGATAGTAAAATTTGAATGGGTTAAGGCACATACAGGTGTTGCAGGCAATGAACTGGCTGGCAAAATTGCAAAAGGAGGCTACAAAATTAAGCGAGGTTTGTTTCGATAGAATACCCATCTCAACTTTTAAAAGAAATCTCAAAGAAGAATCAATTCATGAATGGCAGCAAAAATGGGAACAAACTTCAAAAGGCACACTTACAAAAGAATTCTTTCCAACAGTTGCAGGTAGATTAAAATCCAAAATCACCTTAACACCTAATATGACTACAATACTGACTGGACATGGAAATATTGCTTCGTACTTACACAGACATAAAATTATACGTAATCCCGAGTGTTCCTGTAAAAGCAGCCCTCAGACTATAGATCATATAATTTTCGTGTGCAGTGAAGTGAAAAATATTAGGCAATTCTTGATCAATAGTGTTAATAGAGATGATAACTGGCCGATTCAGAAATCTGTGCTATTAAAAAAGTATTTGAAGGAATTTTCTAAATTTGTTAATGCTCTGGATTTTCAAGCTCTAAGGAAAAACGATGAATAATATTGTTTGATATTGTTAAGATTAAGTCATCTAGTAATTATTGAATTATTATAATGTAAATTATTTTGTTCATTTATAAAATGTAATGTAAGTGCATGTAGTACTACTTATGTAGTGGAGCATGCAGTGAGTATGAACAATTTTAAAAAAGTAAGCAATTTACAGGGGTGTATTATGCTTGCAAAGCAGTTATACTATGGTCATGAAATATTAAAACCTATTTATTTAATACCAGGAACAAATAGTCAAGGTCTATTGCATGATGCAATATTTTTAACAAATTTCGTAGAAATATTTACTGAAAAGTAGTCAAAGCAATGTACCGTACACGTTTCCTCCAAACATAATATTTTGTGATTATACAGACATAAACGCAATAGTTCTGGAATTCTGTTGGATATGAGACTTTCAATTTCTTCTTCTGAAACATATGCCTCAAGTGACCCTGATTTTCCCCCTGTCCACTCAACTGAATGAGTTTGTTACACTGCACTACTCAATGTATCTTGTGATACAAGTGTCGCTTCTTCTATGGAGTCTCTGGTTGGAAATATATAACAATCTGAAAGTAAAGAATATTTACTATGAAACGAGATGATGCCCATTCCTGAAGGCGGTTGTGTTCATTAATGCGTTAGAGATCTCCACCAACAAACCAATCACAGAGAGGATATATCCTAGAAACAGCAAGTAGAAGGCTGATTGCAAATGATCCAGGGTGTACTGTTCAGGATCAGGGGATATCTTACTTGATGTATCCAAACGCTGGCTAAGATTGAGACTTTCCAATTGCCATTCCCTCCATTTAGCGTACAGTCCGGCTTCTAGTGTGTCCATGACAGTAGAAGAGAACGCAGGGAAATAAGGAGAATATAAAGGAGTTATATAATTAAAATATATTCCGTCAATCCTTTCCTCCATTACGTGAATGGAACTGCTTCCCTTGTTGGATTTTTCCAATTGCCTAATTAGCATATCGGCGTGGGAAATAGTGGTGATGACAGACACATTTCTATAAAGCGGTATATCATATACATACTGGTCTATGCTTTTATCACGCTCTATTACTTTCTGGATCAACTGTGGGAAGTTAATTTCAAGAGAAGGTCTTATGGTTTTCCAGAAACCATACGGATACACAATGTTTAATCCCGACTTGTAGAGCTCTTGGAAATTGTTGATCTCCGGATAATATTTAGTGACGCTCAGAAAGCTAGTTAGAGTGCCTTGAAATGCACTGGTTATTATGAGGCTGAAGAGTACCCAGAATATGACAACCAGCCTGTCAGACAACACACTTGGCATAGTTGGCAAGGCACCTGACAAAAATGTGGAAAAGGTGAGGAGTAAATTGGTGGAGAAAATAGGAACAGCTGTTCCCTTAAGAAGTTGGATAAGATACCAAGACAAGGCTAATAAAGGAATACTGCAAATTATGAAAGCCCAAACCATAGAATCGAATGAAAGGAACAAATTTTTATATTGAGGAGTGCGTTCAGATTTTGGCACAAGAAACACGAGGCTATCATACCGGTGTGGGTGGATTATTTCAACTTCATATTCCATTAAGTAGCGGTTCATTGATAGATCAAGCACACCTTTTTTCATTGCTATGTATTCATTTCGTTCTGTATTTTCAACGAATTGGGGAGCTGCATTAATGCGAGAAAGAAATACAGCTAGATTTCTTGCGTCAGCATCAGTGGTTAAATATGGCTTGGTGCCTGTACTTAACTTGACACCATTACCTTGTAGGTCAAGAGGTTTTTTAGAGTATACGGTATTGATAGGTTCATTCGATACATCACGCACAACAATAGCACCTCCCCTTCCAAAAGGATTATAGGTGAATGATTTGATCTGATTTTTCTCACCGTATTTAAAGTTAGATATAGAGACTACTACATTCAGTACCTTGTATCGCCACAATATTTGAAAGACAGAGAATTCACAGCTGTCCATTGTAGAGATAATGAACACAAGGAACCTTCCCCGGGGGTTCCAACCACTCAGTTCACTGAGATGGGCGACGCTCTGATTAACAACCTCGCTGGAACACTGGTGAAAGAAGAGGAGATATGAGTTACTCTTGGAGAACTGTTCCTTCCTAATTATTTCACCATTGATCAACTGTACACCAGTGTAACATCGCTTGTGTATGAAGTGTAGTAATATTGTGGAGACAGAGCTGAGGTTACGTCTGTCCATGTACACAGTTATAATATTACTGACTTCATTCTTATGATCATCCAGTAATGTGGAAATCAGTAGTGAGGCGTTTCCGAAGGTATTGTTGGGTTGATGCTCGTTCAGATCAGGGAACACAATCGTTGAAGCTGGCTGTAGCAGAATGATGCTAAGAACACTTACCGCTGCTAGACTCATCCTCAGATGATTGAGAATAGTCTGTAACAGAAAAGAAGAAATATTATGTGCTTTACCCCTTTAAGTGCTGAGTTGCTACCTATTGGAACGAGCACCACGTTGCGGCTTCCGGAAACTGTCGATATATCTTTCACATCCTCCAGACTCCCGAACCACCGCCAGTTCAAAAGTTTATATAGGCATTAATTTATATATATACAGTATATATTAAACCCTTTGGAAAATAGCATGTAGACAAGATTCAAAATTTCGGGGTCGTAATGGATTCTTGTGAATGTGATTTAGAGGTTTTGCTATCAACATAACTTCCAGGGTTCATAAGGTTAACTTATTATTATTATAAAGCCAAGAAAAACAACAGGATCTACTAACAAATGAAATTTATTAACTGAATCAAACATAAAAAAGGAAAACTATAACCACCCTTTTATTATTCACTCGCGTGAACAGATCTAACACTGACCAGCCTGACGTACCATGACGACATGGCATGACAGCTGTCAACAAGCATTGTGACTGCAATGTCACTTAAATCAAAGTAACAAAAGAAAACGGATCACAAGATCCAAAAATAACAAAACAAATAAAATAGTACAAAAATTTAATATTTATGAGCGACACGGGTTTTAAGACTAGTTCAAGTAATGAGCATTTTGACGGGCGCTCGTTTCCGACCAAAACAGTTGGTTCGGGAACGGACTCCGTACTGCGAAGGACGAATTACGGAAATGTGGGAACAACAATTACATAATTATATACACTACTGACATGCTCTAACCTTAGATTACCACAACCAAATACACGTGTGTATTATTTAAAATAAGGGCTGCGGAATTACCGTCTTATACCTTAAACACTAGGAAGGCATAACATGACATGAACAGGTTTGGCCGGTTGCCAAATTATATTTATATGAATACAATGGCCTTGAAAATAAGAGCCAACAACAACAAAATACAACTTTTAATTTTCACGCCGGAAAGTTTGGCGTTTTAAAACAATGAACAAATAAGTCGTAGTAATGATAAAAGAAACTTGGATCGACAACATGGCAACTTCCCAAATTAAACCAAATAAAATAACCTTAACTCATAAGGCTTTAAAGCAAACATAACGTGTCATAACGAGCTGGAGACAACCGGGCCTGTTATCGCATCACCGAGAGAGTGGCTGATTTCTTCCCCCAAGTAGTAATTAGTGCCATGCTAAATATAGATTCTGGCCCATAGCCAGCGTACAGCACCTTTGCTAATCGCCACCTGTTAAACGCGTACAAATAAATAACACATTATCTCAAAACATCCTCTCAGGGATTTTTAAGAATACATTCCCAGGTCAAACTTATCCCCACGGATAACTAGTTTGCCGGAATGATATCGCAGTCATGGACAGGCTTTACCTCTCCTCATCATCATCACTTACACCCAAAAATACGTGGCACATTTCTCGAAGATCTCGTCGTAGCATTAATCAGCACACCTCTCATATAATGACACACAACATGTCCAAATGACAATAAAGAATAAATAACAGGATCAGTCCTAGCCCGAGTTATCAAAGCAACAAAATGCAAATATTCCCCCCACGTAGTAATTAGTTTAACATATCATTAAATCAGTCCATTTATCATTGTCGTTCCTAGGTTCTCATTCATGGCTACACTTTTTATAGATACGTTAATCGATGCGGCCGTTTCGCTATAAGAATTACGTATACATAAGGAAAACATTTAAATTACAAAAATTTACTGTACAACATAATTGTCACGCAATGCCAAAATTTACTACACGCATGTCAGTTAAGAAATCAAACCCTGAAATTTAAATTAAACCACACAAATAAAATCTATACAAAGTTCCACACATCTCTCGCGATTCCCCTCGTCCAAAATCAATAAATCAATTTTTTAATACTCATCACTTAAACTGCTTTCCAGAGGCCTCCCGCCTCGTCAATTCCCATCATTAGGCCGTTAGCCCATAACACTGATGGTAATGGAGGCTGAAGCTTGCTGTCTTCTCTCCATGGTCGACATTTTGCTGCTGTTAAAACACAATTAAATCAAAGTTTTTAAACTGTTCTATCTGCGTTCTAAGTATTTTATTTCCTCAGATCGTCCTATGCAGAATCGTCGACTTTCCCTATTCTATGGCTAATTGCCATCTCACAATTTATGAAAATTTCCAACTTCGTTGCCGACACACAACTATAATTTTAAAACCATATCGTCTTAAGGACGTCTTAAAATGACTGTCGAAGAATAATTAGGAGTGCCTCGGTTCATCTCAGACATTTGTATATATACAGAAAGCCTAAAGTTTCAATGGTGGGAGTAAAACAGCTCCTCAATATTTTAAGTAATGGGCCTATAATTATGTGTGACCTCTCAAAATTCTTGTATTTTCTCACAGGTCGCGAATCTGCCGTCGAACAAGCAAACCGATCGCTAGATCTTTTTATATCCGATTGCCGCGCAAAACACACTGACGCTATGTTCTGGCGTCATGTTTTCTTATTGGTCAGATAAGTTGGCTTCGGAGTTCTGACCTTACAAATCCCGCCCTTATTTTCACGTCACGACTATTCTCCTCTCTCTCACTCCTTGCCTTGTACGCAGCATTGTGGCCTTTATGGTCACGTACGCCACAGCGTCATATCTGATTTTCTCAGAAATCCAAGAATAACATTGGTTGTGAAACTATTGGTCATTTCCAGCCAGCACGTAGCATGTCTTACCAAGTCCAGATTTCTTGCTACATCAATATTACTCAAATATCCAGCATATCATGTATTTAGTATTTCCATCGTTTTTATTAATATGAAACATTATTATTGGACACAATGATAAGGGTTCATCCGACCCCTAGTTGATGAAATTCGAACTCAAATGAAGTCGAATTTCACATCCCCTACTTTTCTGGCTCAAATTTGAAGTTGCTGGTCACCCTCAAAATATAATGACTGTCCGCCTCTGTCTGTTTCAGTAGCCGTCTCGTTCCAAACTCATTAGGAAATTCCTGTATACTTATGCCCTCCGGCCTCTTTCCTTGCTACTCGTCTCCCCTCTCACTCTTTCAAAACATCAACATATTCATTAACGACTTCCGCCTGAACTTGTAAACACGTCAGAGCTGTCTTTTGAGCGCTTTCACCACTAGTGTACCCCCGTATCTTTTGTTGTATGTTATCACGCGAATGTTTAATTTGCTGCAGTAACATTATTTCTCGGTTCGTATGGCTCTCTCTGATGATACAATTTTAAATTTGAGATATTATACACTGCCATGTTTCCTGTGCTCACCTCTCGGACTCTGTAGGCGTTGTTACCTAAGTTCGTAACCCCTAGTTGAACTTCCTTAAGCCGCTCCTGTCTCTTCTCCATTTTACCGTGATGTCATCTCCTTCTTCTCCCCCGCGTTGCCATCTTCTTCCTTCTCCCTTCTTCTTCTCCTATTCCCGTACAATAACTTTTTTTTACCATATTTCGAGACCCTTGCCTGACACGGTCTGCGAATCTCTCCTGCTATTCTTCTGTTTCCTATTGTCGGCTGCTCTATTTTCTTCTTCTCCATGCAGCTCCTCCAAATATCTCTGGGTTTCTACATGCATGGCCTCCAACATTTGATGTGTTCCGTTTTCCTCCTCGTGGTTGTCGGGATTCTTCCGCCGATCTATCGCTCTTTCCCATTTATCATTATTTCCTTCCATGTTACGTGGCTCTTCTAGGTACTGTTGTGACTCAGCGTGTCTCTCGTTCCAATTTCTCTGATCATCCCTTGGATCCGATTGCTCGTTAAACCGCTGGTTATCTTGTGCGTTATATTGTTGATTGTAACGCCTATTGTCCCTGGGCCTATATTGTTGATTATAGTGTCCTCCACGCCATCCCTGATTATAAGGTGCGTTATTATTATTATTCCTATTGTATGACGTTTGGTATCTCCTATTATCTCGCCACTGCTGATTGTTTGTGTTCCGGTAGCGGTTAGTTTCTTCCTGATTGTTATGGTTTCTGTCCCTATTTTCGTATCTCGGTTGAGATCTCGGCTCATATTCTTCGGTGCTCTGCCGTCTTTGGTTATCCCCAGTGTTTGTAGCTTGCGACCTCGTGTTTTTGTTCGGTGTCTTGACTACTTCGACTGCATTAACTAACTCTATCTGTCTCTTCTCTCTCGGGTTGATGTAATTAGTGGTTTCATCTATCTTCCTTAATACCTCTTCTGCCTGGACCACGGTCGTAATATTTGCCGCCACCAAGAATTGCTGAACGCTAATAGGCATCTGCTTTCCTATAGTAGTTATTAGCTCCATTTCGCTCGGTGGATTATCAAGATCCTGCAATTTGACAAGTTGCATGGCGAAAAAATCTGCATATTTCGTCTGATGCGTGGAATGGTATTTGCGCGAGTATAAATCCATTCGCAAGCTTTGTTGATACGACCCACTCCAGTATTTGCTTAGGAAGGCCTTGTGGAAACCTTCCATTGATTTAAATGTGTTCTTAAATCCAAGATACCAGGTAAGTGCTGAGCCCGCCAAAAATTTTTTAAACCATTCTTAATTGTCGCGTTGAGCTAACATTTTGGTCCGAAAAATATTCTGTCAGTTCCCTTAAGAAAGCTTTAGGTGCCCCTCCGCTCTCTGGTAAAAACTTATTCGGTTTAAATTCGTTTCCACGGATGACTTGTATAACTTGCGTGGGAAGTTGTGTGTTTTGAGGTGTCGAGCTACGACCCTCATAATTCTGGAATGCTTGCGTGTCTACCGTTCTTGGACTTTGCCCAAGCTCGTGGCTGTCTATTGTGTGCTCTCTTTCCGCATTCTCCCCTTTCCCCTTTTCCATTAGTGTCGCAAACATCGTATTATGTCCAAGTGACTGCAACTCCGATTTTATCATGCGGTCCTCTTGAATTTGAAACCTTAACTTCATATTTTCTTCTAACGCCTGTATTTTCGCGTTATTTTCCCCTAGCTTCTTGCTTACTGCGAGCCGTTCATCTTTCGAATCAGCGCTCATCCTGGTCCAATCTTTCCTAATAGTATCCTTCAATTTAACAAAGCGTTTTTCGACTTCCTGTTGATTAGCCTCCTGATTATCTTCAAGTTTATCTATCCTTTCTCCCAGAGAAATGTTGTTCTGTTCTAATGTTTGTTTAATTTCTTCCTGGTCAATTTCTAACTTTTTCCATTTCTTAATTGATTGTATTTCTAATTTGTTGAGTTCCGTCACTAAGCCCGTGATATTGTTATCTACTGTAATTATCTGATCTTGCATACCCTGTGTCCCTCGTTCGATATTCTCAAACCTTTTTTCTAAGTTTGTGTGTGCTTCTTTGATTTCAGATGAGCTGGTCAAACACGCTTGCTCGATTTGTGCTAGTTTTGCCATAACAGTCTCATCCATTCCTTTTATTTCCTTTTTAAACGAATCTTCGATACCTTTTATTATTCCTAATTGCTTGGTATTGTTAGTGCTAACGTCCTTTGCTAATTGGATTAGCTGTTCTTTTGTGTGCTCTTTGATTTCTATCGTTAGCGCAGCTAGATTTTGAGTGTTCCTTTCGTCTTGTGCGTTTAATATTTCATTGTTTTTCTCAGACTGCCTATGTAATTGTTCACTAACCAGAATGTTTTGTGTAGCGATTTTCTGATTTATATTCTCGTTAACTTCAGATAGTTTTGTGTTTAACTGTGTCTGTATTTCTACACTATTTGCCGCTAACTGTTTCTGCATTTCTACATTATTTGCCGCCAACTGTGTCTGCGTTTCTGCCGATTGTTTATTTATGGCCGTTAACTGTGTCTGCGTTTCTTCACTATTCGCCGCTAACTGTGTCTGTATTTCATTGGTTATGTCCTTTCTCATCTCACTAAGTTGTTCTCGCGTACGAGCGGATGCTAGTTCAATCACTTCGCGAATTTCTCCCAGAGTTGCCATCACAACAATAATATATTTGAGACATAGGGAAATGACATAAGGGCGGAGCCCTGGATACGCGCGCTCACATATATTAAATATACACACATTAACCCTTTACATACTCAGTTCATTTACTTTAAATTACTCCCACAAACTATAGCATCACTGAGTATAATTTACTTATTATTCCATTTAATTTTAACCCTTTGATTCAGTTATAATCTTCCTGACCTTACTTTACTTACAAATTTTTACCAATTAATAGAGTATTAATTAGTTTTTAAGGTCTAACCTTCCTGTCAAACAATTCTTTGAGTTTGGCTTTTCTACACAAAGCTAATTTAATTTTATTGGGCGCCTGGAACAGTTTGTTCTAATTTTAATCAAAGTTCAAACACTTAACTTGTTCCACATTTACTTTATTGCAAACTCCATGACTTTATATTTTCAAACATTTGGCGGTATTATCTTCGCCTAACTTACGTTAATAAACTTATCACATGCCGGTGATCTATTTTTTTACTCTAAAACACAAATGCCACACGTTCGGAAGCCAAAGTAACTCTTATAAACCCTTTGGAAAATAGCATGTAGACAAGATTCAAAATTTCGGGGTCGTAATGGATTCTTGTGAATGTGATTTAGAGGTTTTGCTATCAACATAACTTCCAGGGTTCATAAGGTTAACTTATTATTATTATAAAGCCAAGAAAAACAACAGGATCTACTAACAAATGAAATTTATTAACTGAATCAAACATAAAAAAGGAAAACTATAACCACCCTTTTATTATTCACTCGCGTGAACAGATCTAACACTGACCAGCCTGACGTACCATGACGACATGGCATGACAGCTGTCAACAAGCATTGTGACTGCAATGTCACTTAAATCAAAGTAACAAAAGAAAACGGATCACAAGATCCAAAAATAACAAAACAAATAAAATAGTACAAAAATTTAATATTTATGAGCGACACGGGTTTTAAGACTAGTTCAAGTAATGAGCATTTTGACGGGCGCTCGTTTCCGACCAAAACAGTTGGTTCGGGAACGGACTCCGTACTGCGAAGGACGAATTACGGAAATGTGGGAACAACAATTACATAATTATATACACTACTGACATGCTCTAACCTTAGATTACCACAACCAAATACACGTGTGTATTATTTAAAATAAGGGCTGCGGAATTACCGTCTTATACCTTAAACACTAGGAAGGCATAACATGACATGAACAGGTTTGGCCGGTTGCCAAATTATATTTATATGAATACAATGGCCTTGAAAATAAGAGCCAACAACAACAAAATACAACTTTTAATTTTCACGCCGGAAAGTTTGGCGTTTTAAAACAATGAACAAATAAGTCGTAGTAATGATAAAAGAAACTTGGATCGACAACATGGCAACTTCCCAAATTAAACCAAATAAAATAACCTTAACTCATAAGGCTTTAAAGCAAACATAACGTGTCATAACGAGCTGGAGACAACCGGGCCTGTTATCGCATCACCGAGAGAGTGGCTGATTTCTTCCCCCAAGTAGTAATTAGTGCCATGCTAAATATAGATTCTGGCCCATAGCCAGCGTACAGCACCTTTGCTAATCGCCACCTGTTAAACGCGTACAAATAAATAACACATTATCTCAAAACATCCTCTCAGGGATTTTTAAGAATACATTCCCAGGTCAAACTTATCCCCACGGATAACTAGTTTGCCGGAATGATATCGCAGTCATGGACAGGCTTTACCTCTCCTCATCATCATCACTTACACCCAAAAATACGTGGCACATTTCTCGAAGATCTCGTCGTAGCATTAATCAGCACACCTCTCATATAATGACACACAACATGTCCAAATGACAATAAAGAATAAATAACAGGATCAGTCCTAGCCCGAGTTATCAAAGCAACAAAATGCAAATATTCCCCCCACGTAGTAATTAGTTTAACATATCATTAAATCAGTCCATTTATCATTGTCGTTCCTAGGTTCTCATTCATGGCTACACTTTTTATAGATACGTTAATCGATGCGGCCGTTTCGCTATAAGAATTACGTATACATAAGGAAAACATTTAAATTACAAAAATTTACTGTACAACATAATTGTCACGCAATGCCAAAATTTACTACACGCATGTCAGTTAAGAAATCAAACCCTGAAATTTAAATTAAACCACACAAATAAAATCTATACAAAGTTCCACACATCTCTCGCGATTCCCCTCGTCCAAAATCAATAAATCAATTTTTTAATACTCATCACTTAAACTGCTTTCCAGAGGCCTCCCGCCTCGTCAATTCCCATCATTAGGCCGTTAGCCCATAACACTGATGGTAATGGAGGCTGAAGCTTGCTGTCTTCTCTCCATGGTCGACATTTTGCTGCTGTTAAAACACAATTAAATCAAAGTTTTTAAACTGTTCTATCTGCGTTCTAAGTATTTTATTTCCTCAGATCGTCCTATGCAGAATCGTCGACTTTCCCTATTCTATGGCTAATTGCCATCTCACAATTTATGAAAATTTCCAACTTCGTTGCCGACACACAACTATAATTTTAAAACCATATCGTCTTAAGGACGTCTTAAAATGACTGTCGAAGAATAATTAGGAGTGCCTCGGTTCATCTCAGACATTTGTATATATACAGAAAGCCTAAAGTTTCAATGGTGGGAGTAAAACAGCTCCTCAATATTTTAAGTAATGGGCCTATAATTATGTGTGACCTCTCAAAATTCTTGTATTTTCTCACAGGTCGCGAATCTGCCGTCGAACAAGCAAACCGATCGCTAGATCTTTTTATATCCGATTGCCGCGCAAAACACACTGACGCTATGTTCTGGCGTCATGTTTTCTTATTGGTCAGATAAGTTGGCTTCGGAGTTCTGACCTTACAAATCCCGCCCTTATTTTCACGTCACGACTATTCTCCTCTCTCTCACTCCTTGCCTTGTACGCAGCATTGTGGCCTTTATGGTCACGTACGCCACAGCGTCATATCTGATTTTCTCAGAAATCCAAGAATAACATTGGTTGTGAAACTATTGGTCATTTCCAGCCAGCACGTAGCATGTCTTACCAAGTCCAGATTTCTTGCTACATCAATATTACTCAAATATCCAGCATATCATGTATTTAGTATTTCCATCGTTTTTATTAATATGAAACATTATTATTGGACACAATGATAAGGGTTCAATATATGCATCACTTTTTTGTGGAAACGGTAACTACCGTCATTTTGCACCAAACACGTTTATGTTTACACATAAAATATAACCATTCAAAATCTCGGTCGAGTTGGTTAAAGGTAAAAAAATGCATCGAAAGTGTGGAAATATAATATATATTTTTTTAAGTGAAATATCGCTATAAATTTCTTAGTATTAATAAATTGGTTTTGGTCACCTGATCTGGCCCCGTGTTATTTCCTTTAATGAGGGTTTATCAAAGATGAAGTTTATGTACCTCCCATGCCAGTTAATCTTGTTGAACTGTGGAATTGAGGAACTGACCAGGATATGCTCCAGCATTTGTGGTCGGAGTTGGACTACAGTATCGATATTTGCCGATAATTGTAGTGATCCTACATGTGTGTGTAGGAAGTCAATCCTCCAATAGGTTTTGATTTTCTCGAGCAATGTGTGCAAAACTTAGTTTAACACCCTCCAGGGGTTTTGACGCTAACCCGTAATAAATTACAAACAAGGAGCCAATTTAAGCGTGGGTATATTCGGTTTTTCATTCAACAATTCGTGCAAAGTGAATGATCGATATCGTGCCACTACTTGTATGCTTGATTGATTGAGACACTTTCATTAGGTCTGTGTTGAGACATTCACGTCACTAAGGCGATATTCTCAAACTAGCGGAAGCAATGAGTCACCAAGCTCATCTCACATCTGGTCTTGCTTTGTCAAGCAATGGATACCGATTGCTCGATTGTTTACTAGGGGGAGGGGATGAGGTGTTCTAAGTATAAAATAAGTAAATGTAAGCCTAGTTTTATTTCAAAGGTACCTTCTACTAACATACTAATTTTGATCCCATTTGTTCCAGTGGTTTGGACGCTAACCCGTAATAAATACCAAACAAAGAGACACAATTTAAGACGTGGATATACGAGGCACGTCAAGAATGTAAGTTCTGATTGGTAATAAAATTAAATTGTGTACAGATACAGAAAAATTATTTATTTCACAACATTCTACACCTCTTAAACTACTTTTCCGCATAACTGCCGAACTTTTTCAGGCATTTGTCATAGCGTGGCACAAGTTTTTGGATACCTTCTTCATAGAAGTTTGCCGCCGACCGTAAACGAGAGTGAAGACTCCCCTGTAAGATATCCTACCGTTTGGCCACCACTGTTAGGCAAATTGCGTATGTGGTCAGGAGAACTCCTAAACATACGCAGTTCTCCTGGTAAGCACACAATTTGCCTAACAGTGGTGGCCAAACGGTTGGATATCTTACAGGGGAGTCTTCACTATCTTTTACGGTCGGCGACAAACTTCTATGAAGAAGGTATCCAAAAACCTGTGTCACGCTATGACAAATGCCTGCAAAAGTTCGTCAGTTATGTGGAAAAGTAGTTTAAGAGGTGTAGAATGTTGTGCAATAAAAATTATTTCTGTATCTGTACATAATTTAATTTTATTACCAAACGGAACTTACTTTCTGGACGTGCCTCGTATTTGGTTTTTACACAGCTCGTCCAGAATAAATGCACAGTTTTAGACGAATATTTAAAGTGTTCACACAGTAAACTTGCTTTTTTCATAGAGATATCAAACTTACTTAGTTTCCTCCGATTCTTGCTATTCTGATGTGTTATGCACAAGTAGTTGTTGGGCCCACGTCGTCAAGTCTACTGCGTGTGCTACATTATGTAATGCATATTAGTGAGAATGCAAATGGTTATAACAGATATGATCAGTATTACTAAAAGTGCTTTTACGTTTGCATGTCATCTAATGGACTAAAATTAAGGTTGTTATTGTTATTGTTAATTCACCTCACGGGCTTGGGACATCGTGGTTATCAGCCCCTTTGCCTCCCAATGTTAGCAATGCAAATTCCAGTTAATTTGGTGCACATTTTCTAAAGAGCTATTTTATATGCTATATAAGCAAGATACATTTGGGCATTTATTTAGGCCTATTGATCGAAGAATATATCACTAAATCAAAGCCTAAAATTCAGAGTTTGATACGACTTGTTGTATTAACATCGTACTCGAAGGTCAGGCAATGCACTCAGCTTTGAGCTAGTTCGACCTTTGACTGTGAAAATATTATAATAGTAATTTATGTGAAGTAGCGCATTTTACATGGTGCAATACACGCTCGAAGCCAGAGACATAACAGTGGTTTAAATACTAGCGTGCTTTTAAAGCGAAATGTAACATTGTGTTAACCCAAGATCGGTCGAGGGTGGAGCGCAGCGCTATCAAAAGATTTTCTCTAGCTGCCACTTGCGTTTCTTTTGTTCATCTGACATTTGGTGCCATCTAACTGACCGTTGATATGATATGAATTGAATAATGCTGGCAACGTCTTCCGTGCTAGCATCGGAAAGAACTAGACTGCTATTTGTGAATGAAGCAGCACGATATCAAAGACGATATTCAGAAAATGAAAGTATATAATAATGTAATTATTAAGTTCCCTCACGGGCATCCAATATATTGTTTTGCATGTCAAATCGTTTAATAACATGTGAATAGATCCCATACGTTTACAACAATATTAATTTTTTTCTACGGCACTCTTCGTATTTTTTTATATAAAGCCCTTTTGATTTTCTATATGACTGTATATTGCCCGTCTGTCCACCTGGGATGGACAGGCGATCACAAGCGAGGCAACATGAGCACAGTGTGAGCACAAGATCAGGTCTCAGGGCGTCCTGGGTTTTGCTAGGTAATAATTGCTACACACTGTCCTCATGCTCCCCGTAAATGATATGTGCATAAAGCTAAAAACATAATCAAATAAGTTTTACATTGACATTTAGGTTAGCGTATTCAGTTAAAGTTGTTTTCCTCTTCTTACACCATTCTATATGATATAGTTCACATTTACGTCCACAGGGCACGCACAAACAAGTATCTGTAGGGTATGGTAAGTTACGTCTTGTTGGTGCAAAGATGGTGGTGGAAGCCGTGTACTGACAGTCTCGCCAATACATGCCGCAGTTCTAAGTTTGCCGTCATCCATGTTCTATCGATCATGGCCCCTGCACCAAAGAATTCCGGGCAGATTTCAGATCGCTTAGTTTTTAGATTTTTTAATTCTTGTTCCACGGCTGAAGTTGATGGGATGACGAACGAGAATCTCAGATCTTCTAAAAGGAAATACTCTCTAGCTAGCACATAATCAAGATGAGATCTGGTTGTTTTAGATATACTACCCACAATGCTCTTAAAACAAATATGCTTTAACTTTTTCCAGTGTATATAGATCTTTTCTGGTAAGGCCAGGCCTGATAATTTCTATACCGTTTGTTAGTAGTGGTAGTATTTTCACTTTGAATAGTTTCATAGCCGTCTCAAGGCTTAATGTTTGTAAGCTTCCTATATCTTTAATTGCAATTATTGCTTTGGCAGCTCTTTCTGTTATATATTTGGTGAAGCACTTGCCACTAGGTTGCAATGTGACACCTAAATATTTCAAGTCATTTACCATTTTAAGTGTCGAGTTTTGGATAGTGATTTGTGCTTCGGAGGGTATTTTTCCCCCATTTCGAAAGACCATTTCTGTTTTTGTCTGATTTATGTAGAAATTGTTTTCTTGATACCTTTTAACCATAACATCAATCGCTTCTTGCAATTTGTGCCGGTTACTAGAGCTAACTGCTATGTCGTCAAGGGAAGCATAAATGTGAATATCCTTTCTGTCTTGGATGATTCTTATTAATTCCTCAGTTATAAGTTATTAATGGGCTCATAGGGACCCCCTGGAGTAAACCATTAGTCTGTAGAATTGTATCTGATGAGGAAAGGCCATCCGATATTTGTATGGTGTTGCAGGCGAGTATAGATCGAATAATTTCAATTCAGATATTATCAATTCCTAAGGTATTCTCCAGCTTCGATATTATTAGTCCTCTGTCCAGTAGCTCGAAAGCCTTCGTGGTCTAAGAATGCAGTATAGAATTTTCATTCTTTTTAAGTGCATCTTTGATGTTATGCAATAGTAATTCTACAACTATTAGCGTAGATCCATTGTTTCTAAATCCGAATTGAGCATCGGGGAGTGATCTGTCAATAGGTTCCTTCAGTCATTGTGTTATTATATTAGTGAATATCTTGAAAAGATTATTTTCCAATGCGATGCTCCTGTATTTGTTGGGATCCTCAGGATCTCCATTTCCTTTAAATAAGACTTTTATTGTGGAGTTTCTCCATTGCTCGGGAATTTTTCCTGTTTCTAAACAATTGTTGAATAATTAGGTCCAAGTTGGGAGCAGTATTTCAGTAGATGCATTCATATATGCATTATAGATATTGTCAGGTCCAGCAGCCTTTTTGTTCATAGCTTTATTTATTGTTTTCCGAACCTCTTCTATTGTTATTTCTGACCTTTTATATGTGTTTATAGTTTTTGTTTCTTTCATTTCCATACTTGGTAATTTAGTTTCGCTTTTGTTATTTAATATGATATTGAAGTTGTTTTCCAATGTTTGTAAACTGATGTAGTGTGTCGTTGGCCACATTCTAGGTCGAAGGGCAATATAAGGAACAGAGATACAACACAAACATGAAGTTAGAACGCACACATGTAAAATAAAATCAATTCACCAATGTATTCCCAAAAAGAACTGCCTGACAGCAACACGTGAAAAGGCGATAATAATAGACTAATAATCACTTCCCTGTGCTAATGAATAAATGCACAGCGGTGTCAAAAATCGAGCTTTTGATTGTGCATATCAACTAACAAAAATATAGTCCATTATTAATAGAGTTCATTGGTTTTGACTATGGTTCATGCATGACAAACCATTATTTTAATCTATACTTGCGAGACTGCACAATCGTCTATTGCACGAAAAATATTTAACTGAAATAATGGATGCTGCATATCACTGTCCTATACTATAATATATACACTATTAACATGATTTCGTAGTTATTTCACACACTATTCAATGTTCTTTATCATGAGTTCGTACTTCATAATTGTCTTTGGAAATGGCACTTATTGACACAGCATATTAAATTTCATAGACCTGACACTTGACACTACCAATGGATTGACACACGAAAGTTTTCGATGAAATAATAATAATAATATTTTTATGCATTTCCTAATGTAATGTGCCCGTCTGTCGACCTGGGATGGACAGGTGACCACATGTGAGGTGGCATGAACGCAGTTTCAGCACGATATCTATCTCAGGGCGTTCTGGGCTGGGCTATATATTACTGCACATTGTATCCTTGCTCCCCGTAAAGGATAAGGAAAGGCATCACAACACATAACAGAAAGTAAAGACACATGTTGAGATAAAACCAATTCACCAATAATTTATTCACTAAATATTGCCTGTTGGCAATAGCAAAAATAAAAATAAAAATAACTTCATATTTTGAATATGCATCTCAGAAAATAAATCACAGTCTCTTATTGTATGTTATTGTATGTCCGTTGGTTTTACTATGTTTGAAAAACCACACGTTGCTCTTTTAAATGCGAGATTGCATAATTGCTCACGACACGATAAGAAATATTCAAATTTACCCTCTTTAGATGTTTATATTATAGTCCTATTCACATATTTACATGGATGATATACAACATCTTAAGGTTGTTTCACATCCGCGCTTCAATACTACGATGAAAACACTCACACTTTATATTGACACTCCTTAGCTCGGCCTGTCCAATGCATTGCAATTTACTGAATCACAGCAGTTATTAATCTCAAGGAAAAATTAGCAACAATAACAACAACAATAATAATAATAATAATAATAATAATAATAATAATCGTTGGCTTCAAAAATAGCCTCGGATATATCTTTCTAATTTCAGGATCATATTATTTAATGGGAGATCTACAGCACTGAACATGAATTTAATATTAGCCGTCATGAAAAATCGGCATGAGGTTAAACGTGAGGTCATTACATTTATAACAAGTAGTTCCGTGAAGAACTATACAGCCTATTTTCATATATCCTACTTATGTTAACTGCCACAATCAACATACAAAATTTCAGTTTAATTGCTGTAACAGATTTGTAGATATTGAGAACCGTCTAAATATTTCAGATGGTCGCCAGGTTGGATTTTTATTTTTGTACTATTACATTAAGATTATTGTGTACGTGTGGTATTCAAACTTCAATCGCATGATTAGACAACAAGAAGTAAAAACGAGATTTTAAAATTACGCACAGCAGCCATCTTGTGATAATGCAAACCATTGAAATAAATTAGATGCCAGTGGATCAACATTTGTATAAGCATTTAACGTGCAACGTTTCACGGCACTCGGATAGTTAATTCGCGAGAAACGTCCATTTAAATATTTATATTTCGCGTCGCCGCCATGTTGGATGTGTGCTCACCAGGTTCCTGAAAGTCCTATAGGTGAACATATGTTCATAGTCTCTATGAACATAAAAAAATCAGTTTGGTTGCTGTAAAAGATTCATAGATATTGAGAACCGTCTAAATATTTCGGGAACTCGCCATTTAGGAGTGTTATGTGTATAGGCCATAGAGTTATGTACTATTCAAGGACAATTATTGCCTAGGTTCATTATTCAAACTTTCACTTCGATCGCATGATTACGACACAAGAAATTAAAACTTAATTTTAAAATTTCGCACAGCCGCCATCTTGAGGTTATGTAAGCAATTGAATTAAATTAGATGGCAGTGCATTACAATCTGCAAAATCAATTACTGTACCACATTTCACTGCGCTCAGAGAGTTAAATCACGAGAAAAGTCTATTAAAATATTTTAAATTCGCTTGGTCACCATGTTCGTTTCGTACTTAACAGGTTTATGAAATATACATAGGTATACCTGTATCAGTACCCTTTATCACCGTACAAAATTGCAGGGTGATATCTGTAATAGTTTCGGAGATATAGAATGTCAGTGAAATATTTCGCACAGCCGCCATTTTGAGGTTATGTAAACAATTGAACTAAATTATACTTCAGTGCATTACAATGTGTATAAACATTCGCTGTACCAAGTTTCATTACATTTAGATAGTTAAATCGCGAGAAAAGTCTATTTAAATGACTTAAGTTCGCTTGGCCGCCATGTTGGTTTTGTAGTCACCAGGTTTTTGAAAGTCACATAGGTGAACTTCTAGTAGTGCCCTTTATCACCGTACAAAATTTCAGGGCGATATCGATAATAGTTTCGGAGATATTGAATGCTAGTGAAATATTTCGCTCAGCCGCCATGTTGGATTGGAGAGACGTAACAAAATTTGAAGGGCACGGTCGAGGTCGCCGGGAATAGTGCTATGAACTTCCCGAGTTTCATTGAAATCCCTCCAGCCGTTTCGATTTTATTAGAGGGGGACACACACACGAATCACACACACACGCACACACACACACACACACACACACACACATGGACAAAAGGTGATTTCATAAGCCTATTTTTTCAAAATTGAAAATAGGCTAATAAATCAGTGATCTAATATTAGTGTATTTCATGGGATTACTAAGGAATTGGAATACCATTTGAATCACTGTCATTACAATGGGACAGAATATCACTCCCGCAAGCTCCCATTTTATTTTCAAAGCAAGCAGCATTATATGGATCAGGATATCACTCCCGCAAACATCCACTCATTCGAGGATCAACACCTAATCTAAATTAACTTTCTAAATGTGCATGGAAACAATAACATCATAAACTTCATTTCATAATATCCAATAATATTGAAGATCGTGAGATCCCAGATTTTACACAATCAACCAATTGTTTATAACCATAATTAAATATATTTATTATAATCATTTATATTTATGATCCTCAATAAATATTACTTTCACTGTTTTTATCAAACTTCAGTGTTCACCTATTATGAATTTATCGAGATTTTTATTATTATCATCTTTTAGAAAATATTTTCTGGTATACAGAAAAATAATGCGAATGCATCTAACATGTCATACATTTGCTGCATTTATATAAATGGGGTAGGACATCCCATATTATTTACAATAATTAAGAGTGGGAAATATTGAGGATCCACCTCATCTACAAGTCTAAGCCACTAAAAGAAATATACGCCTAGATGTATGCAACAAACTATAATTATAACGAAGAACTAATAGGAAAGTGAATCGGTTTATCGGAAATAATGGAAATTCATGGCTCACAAAAATGTCTACATTAGTCGGAAATCTTCTACCTCAGGAGTTCTGTGGCGGTTGTACATCCCTCGGTGTAGATCGAACCCTGGCACCACGGACCCGTGAAGACTGCACGCTAAGAAATGGACATATCCCATCGTTCGCCCCTCTCTTTGTCCTTGTCCACAGAAATATGCCTCTAATGGAATTGCTCTTGTTCCCCATCAGGCAATCCTGGCATTGTTCCCCTCACATAGCGCCGCTCTAGCCGCTAGTCATGTTCAAACATTGGGGCAGTGAGGTCACCATCTTATGAGGTCGTTTCCAACTATTCCACGAATGCACACACGGCATTCTGATATCGTAGCCCACAGTTTCTAGAATGTCTACTTATCCTGATTGTCACTAATATGTTCGGGTTGATTTTACAGGGCAGGATGATAATGATAACTCCTGGCAAGAATGTCTCCACTAAGCATGGTCTAATTCTGGCACGAAATTCCCAAGATATAACATGGGCTATCAGAGTAGCTCACTATCACGTTACATTCAGTCATAAGGCTAGTTCATAAATAGTGCGCACTTGGTAGAAGTTACAGTCACTTGCGTAAAACAAGTTCACATTCACATACCTGTAATTTCTGAAGTATTCTCAACATGACGACTTATCACAATCACCATCATAATAACAATAAGTTTCGTAGAACACGGTAACACTTGACTTTTCACCACTGGAGCGAAAAATAAGACTATGTCCCTGGACTTTATGTCAGAGGGACATGGAAACGTTGTTGTGGCTGCCTAGCCTCGCGGAGTAGTTGCACAAGATAACGGCGTAGTATAACATCGTAGCGACCAGTGAAACCATCGACAAGCTTCACCGTAGAGACGGATGAAAGCACACAGATGACCTGACCTCCCAAGGGCCAGTTTATATACAGCCTCTGGTCACATATAGATGGCTGTGGTCGCATTACGTAATGCGATATCTTCTATTCTATTGGTCCTCACCGTAGAATACTCTGGAAGGTTATTAATTTCAATAGAAACATCATGAATAAACTGAACAATTTTTCCAAATATAATTCTGAAGTGCTGGTGCCTTCCTCTTCTTTTATCCAAATGCAAACAAGCATTTTAGTTCCAACATTCCCTGGCTGCGCTCAAGACATGCGCCTCTTTCAGACCATGGCGAGTCAACAGCTTGACGCAGCTTTGATGACGTCACAGCGCGCTCGCTTCAAATCACGCCCATCCATTCCGTTGTAAAAGGGCACAGTAACCAGTAACACATGGCTGCACTTTCCATAACTCGACACTTTAATTTGTGGTTAAATAACACTAAAACACTGATCATTAACAAGCCATCACAAGAATTTTCTAAATAAATTCTATGAACATTATAAAGTTCATTTGATGGGGAAGTCTAGTTTATTGGACCGACATTTTAAATATTCGAAGCAATTAATACAATTAAGGGGCTGGATTATTACACCCGCAACAAGTCCCATTTTATCAGAGGATTAACCCTTAAATCACCTGAGCTCTTCTCAGTAAACAACATTAGTGAATCGGGGATTTTACACTTATCCCATTACCATCACCTTCTACTTATAAGTAGAACCATCATACTTCGTTTATAATATATCCAATAATAGTTTTAAGGATCATGAGATCCCTCACTCTTAAAAAAAATGTTTATAAAAATATCATTATTGTTCCTAGATCATTTATCATTTCATCATGGTATATTACAAATAATTATTGTTCATTAGAATTCAGTGTTCAACCAACACAATTATAGAGAATTATTATTATTATTATTTTTATTAATATTATTATAGAAATAAAATATTTTATTATTATTATTCTTCTTTAAACGTATCGGCCAACTAAGGACCACGTTATTTCAACTGGCTTCTCTGGGCTTTGATCGTTGCCCAGTGTTCCTTCATACGTTGCCGGTGTTGCTCTTTTCTTGCTTCCGTCCACATCTTTCCCGTCTTCAACTTCGGGTTTTCTTGAAAACCCTGGTGAACGTGTAGTTTCTTCCTGAGGGGATTGCGTTCTTGCATATCCCCACAGGTAATTTCCATCTCTTGCAGGTCACTTTCCACCTCTTCGAACCAGTCTGGCTTTGTCTTCTTATTTTTAAAATAGATAAAGATCCGGTTCATCAATCGTGTGGGTTTCATTCTAAGCAAGTGGCCATAAAATGCAATCCTCCTTTTCCTTATTACATCAGAGATCTTCTGGACATGAATATACAGCTCATAGCTATGCCGTCGTCTATATTCACCGTTGTCTTTAATCGGACCAAGAATTTTCCTCAAGATCTTTCTTTCCCTGATCTCCAATTTTTCTACCAGGCCTTTCTTGTTCATGGTGAGGCATTCCGCTGCGTACAGAACCTCTGGTCGTATGACAGTGCAATAATTCCTAAGTTTTGCGTTCAGGGATAATGACTTTTTGTTGTAAACGTCCTAGGTGAGTTGGTACGCCATTTCCATTTTGTTCATGCGCGAAGTGAAGGTTTCTTTCTCACATACGTTGGGTTCTACCCACTCGCCAAGATATTTAAACTTATCTGTCCATTTGATTTTCCCCTGGTTTAATTTTAGCTCCCTTGGTGCTGGCTTGATGTTAGTTATGAAGTGTGTTTTCTCCAACGAGATCTGAAGACCAACTTTTGTTGCCTGTACCTGCAGCTGGTTAATTTGTTTTGTGGCCATGTCTAAAGAGTCGGAGAAAATTGCAAGATCATCTGCAAAAGCTAGGCAATCAATAGAAAGGTTCATGTTCTTGTAACCCAGTCGTACTCCATTTTGGACCCCATCGTTCATTTCTTAGCGCCACTCGCGGATGACTTTTTCAAGTGCACAGTTGAAGAGCAGGGGTGAAAGCCCATCTCCCTGCATAACTCCTGTCTTATTTTCGAACGAGTCTGAAATTTCTCCTCTGAACTTGACTCTGGAGGTTGTGTTACCTAAGGTCTGTTGAATGATTGCCCTGGTTTTATTTTTTATTATCCAATCCAAATTCCTTTCGAATTTTAATAAGAGCTATTCTATCAATCGAATCATAGGCCTTCTTGAAGTCGACGAAGGTTACCACAAATTTCTTGTTCCTTTGCTTCAGGTAGAAAAGGATGGATTTCAGATTCATAATTTGTTCGGCACATGAGCGCTCTTTCCTGAACCCTCCTTGGTACTCTCCGAATTGTGGATCAAGTTGTTGTTCTGCTCTAATCTGCAGAGCTTTTGAAATAATTTTGTAAGTTATCAGTAGGAGGGAAATGCCGCGGTAGTTGTTAACGTCCGTTTTGTCACCTTTTTAATGCAGGGGATGAATCAAGGCAGAAGTCCAGGCACGTGGAAGTTTCTCAGTTTCCCAAATCTCCTTGATAATGTCAGTAAATTTATCAAGCACCTTTTCACCAGCATACTTCCACAATTCGGCGATTATCGAGTCCTCACCTGGTGCCTTGTTGTTCTTAAGTGACTGGATAATCTGTTTGATTTCTTCTTTCGTTGGAGGGGATGAATCTGGATGGTCTTGTATGTTGTCTTCAAATGAGAAAGTGGAGTTTGGAGTCTCACAATTAAGGAGGGATTCAAAGTATTTTGCTAGAATCTGGAAATTATCCCTCTCACTGTCAGCTAGTCTCCCATTTGACTCTTTGAACTGTATACTCGGAGGATTGTATTTGCATAGATTGCGTTTGAAGGTTCTGTAGAAGTCCCTTGTGTTGTTCCTCTGGAAGTCTAGCTCAATTTCAGTTAGTTGGCTCTTGTTGTAGGCACGTTTTACATTGCGGATGATTTTTGCAGCGCGTTGTCTCTCGTTCACGAAGTTTTCCCAATTATCTTGGTTCTTTCCCGAGTTCCATTTCTGCCAGGCATGTTGTCTTTGTTTTACCACTGAATCACATGCTTTATTCCACCACGCATGTTTCTTTGTCTTCGTCAGTGGAACTGTCTCCTGTGCTGTTGTGACCAAGGCCTGTTGTAGTTCATCCCAATTTTCGGGATTCCAAGATTCTAGTTTTTGAGTAAATTCAGGGCACATTCGTAGTTTTTCAGTATCAAATCGATTGATCTTTTTTAAGACGGCCTTTCTGGTGTTTCTCGGAATCAGTTTAACTTTGATTTTGGATAGATAGTGATCCGAATCTAGATTGGCATTTCTTAGTACCTTCACATTCTGTATTTCTCTCTGAGCTTTACGTGCAATTGCGACGTGATCAATTTGAAATTCGCCGAGATTTGGATTCGGAGATGTCCAAGTCTTCTTTTTCTGGGAAGGTGTTTAAACGCTGTGGATTTTATAACAAGATTGAAAGCCTTACATAGTTCTACGAGCCTCTCACCATTGCGATTTGTTCTCTGGTGAGCTGGATAGTTTCCGATAATGTTTTGGAACTTTCTTTCCTTACCCAGCTGTGCATTGAAATCTCCAAGAAGCATAATCGTGAGTTTGTCTGGAATCTTACAGAGAACATCTTCAAGGTCATCTCAGAATCTATCCGTTCCTTCTGGGTATCTCTTATTCGCTTGATTGATTGGCGCATGGACATTCACAACAGTATAAACTTTGTTTGTGCTCCGGAAGGAGAGAGTTGACACTCGACTGCTAGGCAAGTTGAAGCCAGTGATTGAATCCAAAATCTTCCTACTGACGATGAATCCTGTGCCAAGTTTGGGAACTGTTTTTATTACACGTTTACCAGTTTTACCTTTAAAAATTCTGTAGCTTTCTGACTCAAAGGCTTGTTAATCTGTGAATCTCGTTTCTTGAATTGCTGCAATCAGGATTTGATGTTGGGATAAGGAATCAGTTAGTTGTTTCAATTTACCAATCTTCCGAAGGGAATTCGTGTTAAAGGTAGCAAAGAAATTCCGGCGTTTGTGTTGGATCTTTCCTGGAGTCTCCGATACCTCCATGCATGTAGGCGCAGGCTCCCCAGATTCCGAAGGCCTGTATGCTTTGCTCAAGGCAAAGGTGGATTGGTTACCACCTGGGGTAGTAGCTTTTGCTGAACTTTCCTCCATGCTTTGAACAGTTGAAAAACTGTAGTTTGGGGTCAGTGATGTTTCACACCGACCAGGGTACTACCAAGGTTGTGAGCCTTGGAGCCCCCAGCACTGATCGGCTCGCCGATTCAGTTTCCCGATGGGATTGGTTATCCAACCTTCCACTGAGTTGCTCGGCTTAACAGGGGCACCTCTAGGTTATGTGCTGGAGTTGGAGTGAAAGAGGCTAGTTGGATTCTCTTGCTGAATCCAATATGTTATGGTTGCAGATGACAGGCAACGACGCATTTCACTCCCATTTGCCCAGAGCCACAAGGACTCTTCCCAGGTAAATTCCTGGGACCTAATTATTATTATTATTATTATTATTAAAAGCGTGTTCTAAATAGTGTCAATGCCTTTAAGGTATGACTAGTTCCGCTGCCTAAGAATATGGGGTAAGACATCCATACCATCCGATTTGACCAAAGAATAAAATTTTAAGATCAACCTCACCTTCAAGTATAAGGGGAAAATAAAAAATCAAAGCGTTCGCCTGGCAGAATAGGCGCAATTCAAAGAATATTAAGAAATTCTATGACGTATTTGAACGTTTAAAGGAATATTAGGAAATTCATGGCACAAAAATACGATTCACTTAACAAGTCGGAAGGTTTCTACCTTAAAGATGTTCTGAAGCGGAGGATCATCCGACGGGGCGGAATGGAACTAGGCACCACGATTCCATGATGGCTCCATCCTAGGAAAGGGTAGTATCCCAGCATTTGCCTAATGCTGCCTCCTCGTCCACAGCAACATGCCCGGAATAGGCATTGCTTCAGGTACCCGATCATGCGATCTTGGCATCGCTCGTCTCACCGTGGGCCTCCTCTAGCGGACCATCACAGCTGGGCCGTGACGTCAGACTCCTATCTTGTCGCCCCTGACTCGTCCACATACGCTTATGCACGTTCTGCAGTGTAATGGTGTAGTCCACAGTATTTACCTTTACCATTGGTCTGAGTGTCTCGAGTATAATTGATGAAAGATTTTGTTGCTAATTATAATATTCCAAGTATCCGTGTGATATAATATTTCCATACGTGCCTAGCCTGTTTCAAGCACTATGCTCATTACAAGTTGATCGTGATATTTAATAAGTCCTTGACATCATAGTCGCTCATAATCACTTCACCGGTCAACATATTTCCAGTCCACTAATATCAAGCGCTTGGGTGATGCTTATAGACAGTCAAATAATCTGTCAGTTGTTGTAGAACAAGTCCATGTCCACATACTTTTAATTTCCAATATTCACATAATATGTAGCTTTTCACAAGCACATAAATAATACTTCGCGAAGCACGGCAACACTTCACTTTTCCACACACTGGTACAGAAAATTAACTTTGCCGCAGAAAATGCCTTTAGACAGACGCGCAGAGTAACGTGGTAATTTCACTTATGAAAATTATAACAGAGGCCTAGCCTCGCGTACCACTTCAGCAGGATGGCGATATCGTGATGACAAAGCATGAGCTAATCATGACTAGGCTCTCCAAGAGCCCGCTTATTTACAACACCAAGGTCAGACATCAATTTTCGCGGTCACATTACGTAATGCGATACTCTCCTTGTTATTGGCTCCCGCGGTCGAAGATTCCAGAATGCGTCTTCTATGCAATGAATCTTCGTATAATAAATATGAAATATCTCAAAATGACATTCCAAGGTGCTGATGGCTTCCACTACCTTATATACGGTATGTAAATGCAAGTACATTATGCTCCATCATTTCCTGGCGGATTCTCGTGCCACGCGCAACCTTCAAACATGGCAAAGTGACAGCTTGTAGCGCTCGATTCAAATATCGTGTCACGCGAGCCTCTTCCTTCTGTCTCATAAGGGCACAATATGTATTGTACCCAAATCTGATAAAAAATAAATGAAAATTTTCCATAAGGTAACAAACGAATACAAATAGAAACTCTTTAGCGCGAAAACTAGCGAGAGGGACGGAAAGGTCTTGATCTTTAGCGTGAGCGCCACGCTAACACCTCGACTGATGATGTGACGTTAGTAGGATCGACCGAGTTGGATAAATAGCAATGATGTTAAGTTACGGAAATGTTCCAACCTGTGTCGTTGAGGTGTCTACGAACTTCGAAGTGAACGTGTTTGAAGGAAGAATGATGGTCTAGAAACTTTATGTGAGGGAACTCGATGGAGTAACATGATTGTCGAGGGACTTGAACAACATGCCGCCAATATGGAGGAAGATGGACGGAAGGACGCTGATTCGATTCCTGGAGGGACTAGGAAGGGGATTTCGGGAGGAAGATTCCACAGCCCAGGAACGAAGATAATATGGATCTGGAGGAAGATGGAGACAGCGTCACCAGTTCCTGAAATCTAGTGTTCCAAGTCTTTAGTAATCTACCAGTCGGTGAGCTCGATCCTCATGCAACCTCAGTAGAATGGGTGATATCACATTAATTAATTTCTTGGAGTTAGTCATGGAATTGAGGTCATTATTAGTAATTGTGTATTACGATATAATTATTATTATTGACAACGAATGAAGAAGCTGATTCGACTTGTGATCCAGGCGATTGAAAGGTCACATTTTGGAGTAGCGTTTACGATGCATTTGATTCGACAATCCAAATTTGAGTTAACGGATTTATTATATTTAATTATGGATCATCGATTATCAATATCTATGATCAAAATTGAAAACAATTTAACATATCAGGATTATACACGACTCGTGATGGATAGCAGCGTGATAGTTAAATTATGATCATGAATTTCAGGACAATACTTGCATTAATTTCAAGAATGGAAACAAGATGTCGAGGGACAGGGAGTCCTCATTTTAATCCTATATTCATTTTATGAAAAAAAAAATAGGATTATGAGATCACCTTTTTTCCGTGTGTGTGTGCGTATGTGTGTCTGTCTTTGTGGGATTCCCCCTTACAACTTATGAACGGCTGGAGCGATTTCAATATACTCGGTACAGTCATAGTACTATTTTGAACGACTCCGATCGTGCCCTTCAAATTTTATTACGTCTCACCAATGCAATATGGCGGCTGTGCGAAATATGTTACCGGCATTCCATATCTCCGAAACTGTGACTGATATCACCCTGAAATTTTGGACGGTGATGAAGGGTACCATTAAAAGTTTACCTATGGTACTTTAAAAAACCTGTTAACTACAAAACGAACATGGCGGCCAAGCGAATTTGAAAATTTTTAAATAGACTTTTCTCGCCATTTAACGATCCAAACGCAGTGAAACATCGTTCAGCAAATATTTAAACACATTGTAATGCACCGACATCTAATTTAGTTCAATTGTCTACATAACCTCAAGAAGGCGGCTGTGCGAAATATTTCACCGGCATTCTATATCTCAAAAACTATTATTGATATCACCCTGAAATTTTGTACGGTGATAAATGGTACTACCAGAAGTTCAACTGTGAGACTTTTAAAAACCTGTAAAACAAAAAACGAACATGGTGGCCAAGCGAAGGTCATAGTACTATTTCGACCGACTCCGAACGTGCCTTTCAAATTGTATTACGTTTCGCCAATCCAATAGACCTTTATCGCGATTTAACCATCTGAGAGCACTGAAATATGGTACAGTAAATATGTATACACATTGTAATGCACTGGAATCCAATTTAGTTCAATTGCTCACATAACCTCAAGATGGCGACTGTGCGCGTTTTTAAAGTTAAGTTTTTATTTCTCGTGTAATAATCATACGATCGAAGTGAACGTTTGAATAATGAACCTACGCAAAAATCGTCGTCTAAAAGTACATAACTCGATGGCCTACATAATATGTATTATATATTATATAAAAGTTCGAAATGGCGACCGACCGAAATATTCTGACGGTTCTCAATGTATATATTAATCTATGAGAGCAATAAAACAGAAATTTGGAGGTTGATAGAGTCTATGAACATAAGTTCACCTATAGGACTTTCAATAACCGGCTGAGCACAAATGGTTGCGACGCGATATATAAGTATTTAAACGTAGGTTTCTCGCAATTTAACCATCCGAGCGCAGTAAAACTTGGTATGGTAAATGCTTATACAAATTTCAATAGACTGCCATCTTATGTATTTCATTTGTTTTCTTGACCACAAGATGGCAACTCTGCGAAATTTTAAAATCTGATTTTAATTTCTTGTGTCCAAATCATACGATTGATGTTTGAATAGCCTACTACACCTACAGAATAATCTTCCTGTAATAGTACATAGCCCTAAGACCTACATACGGTATATAAAAATTCAACATGGCGACTATCCGAAATATTTAGACGGTTCTCAATATGTATAGATTTATTACAGTAATCAAACGGAAATTTTGTATGCTGATAGATGCAAATAACAGAAGTAGGATATATGAATATAGGATGTTAATTTCTTCACGGAACTACTTGTTATTATCTGGATTTCGATCATGCTTGATTGATGTTTAGAACGTTATGAGTAGATAGGACAAATACTCCTATAGTTTTGTGCTTAGGGAATTTTCTCCTACAAAAATTTTCTCATTAAACTTCACCTACGACTTTGATCTATGAAAATGTGTTAATAATTGTGTGAGTGATCAATACAAGGGTAGTGGAATTAATGATGTAGTTATTATAAAAAGAGGTAATTATATTACAAAGAAAATGCTGTGGTTAAAATAAATATATAATTATTGGGAAGTATAATTGTTGTAATGATGATGAACTCACATATGCCGTGGTTTGGAAATGAAATGAATTGCTAGGAGATAGAGAAAAGAATACAATTCATAGAAAACGATCTGTGTCTATGATTATTATTAATATTCTCGTGTCAGGAACATAGAAAACGGAAGAAATGTACAATCCACGAACATTAAACAAAAGTAGACCAAAATGTTCCTACTTTCAGTGCATTGTCTAAAGCTTGATGAAAATCCTCCTCATGATAATTGTTTAATTAATTAAACTCTCTAAGCAATTAAATTGATTTTGATCAGAAATTGTTGCTGATTGTGTTGGTATTGTGAGAAATTACTATTTAGAGAAGTAATTAAAAGCCTAATTTCATCAAATAGGGGAAGTAATGTAAATTATAAGATGATCACTTAATAAGTCATTTCTTTTTATCATTTCAATAAACACAGATTTAACGATTCATCATTTAATAGATAAAGATAATATATGAGTCATGCTTGTGATAATAGATATTTACATCAACCAACAAGAAGTTCCGTGACGAACTAATGAGCCTACTTTTCTTAAAATTTAGGATTCATGCCAATGATTAATCTACTGTATATGGATCTATCTAGAATAATGACGACATTAAGTTGGTAATATCGAAATTTCTAATTAGTTCGAAATACTGTATACCTGCCATAATGTAGCCTAATAGAGAACTACAGTTGGCAGCCCTGGTGACTGAATATATTCTTAGTTCCATCTCTTAAGGTACAGAATACAAATTTTGGTTGAAGTCCAATGGATAGCATGGACGTTACATGCAGTTAAACATTGGATCTAACAGCGCGCGTAAAATCATGTTGGCAACTATGACATACATGTGTTGGTCAGAAATAATCTGAAATAATATGATCTATTGTTGTGTCAATTTTGAATGAAATCCATTAGTTAGTGTAGAAGTTACATGCATTTTAATATTGGACCTATCAGCAGGCTTAGAATCATGTAGGCAGCACTGGCGTAGGCCTATATTAGTTACCCCAAATTAATCTAGAATGCCAGGTACTATACGTGTGCAAAGTTTAGAGCTATTGGCTTGCATACTTTCTGATATATTGATATTAGGGCAATACAAATAGAGACAGTATTTATTAACAGTTGGCAGCCCTGGTTACTCTTAAAAATCGGCATAGTCATATATGTTATGGAATACATAGCACACACGAAATTTGGTTTAAATCCAAATGATAGTATAGAAGTTACGTGTATTTAAAGTTGGACCTCTCAGCAGGCTTAGAATCATGTTGGTAGCACTGACGTATATAAGTTTCTCCAAATTAATATAGAATGTCAGGTACTATACCTGTGCAAAGTTTAGGGCTGTTGGCTTGCATACTTTCTGATATAAGGGTATTTGGATTTAAAAAATTGAGAGCATTTATTAACAGTTGGCAGCCCTGCTGGCCCTTAAGAATATGCTCAGTCATATCTGTTTATGTACACATAGCACATACGAAATGTGGTTGAAATCCAATTGATAGTGTAGAAGTTATATGCATTTGAAATTTGGACTTATCAGCAGGCTTATATTCATTTTGGCTTCACTGCTATGTATGGCCTCCTGGAAATTAAACTGCAATATTATTATCTATACGTGTGCCAATTTTGAAATAGCTCCCATTCATACCTTCCAAGGTATCCAACATGGAGCTAAAATTGCAATTGTGATTTTTCAGCAGTTGGTAGCACTGACATCAGTTTCAAATATGGCCCTGAGATATTCCGGTATAGATCTTTACTCCTACCAAGTATTGTTTTGATTGGTGCAGACGTTTAGGAGTTGATAGGGGGGGCACACACACAGCCAGCCAGACAGACAGGAGGACAGACAGACAGACAGACAGACACACATTTGCCCGATCTCATAAGTCTACTTATTCCTCATTTTTGCAAAATGTGAAAAGTAGGCTTGTCGTAATCTTCCTGAAACTATTAATAAAAAGAACACCCTACTTCTAATGTTTTCCAATTTTTAGCCTACTTTTCACATTTTGCAAAAATGAGGAAAAAGTAGACTTATGAGATCGATCCGGGAAAATGTGTGTCTGTCTGTCTGTCTGTCCTTCTGTCTGTCTGTCTGGCTGTGTGTGTGTCCCCCCTATCAACTCCTAAACGGCTGCAGCAATCAAAACCAAATTTAGTATGAGTAAAGATGTGTACCGGAATATCTCACGTCCATATTTGAAAATGATCTCAGTGCTACCAACTGCTGAAAAAACGCACTAGAAACTTGAGCTCCATGTTGGATATCTTGCAAGGTATGCATGGGAGCTATTCCAAAATTGGAACACATGAAGATAAGACTATTTCAGTTTAATTTCCAGGAGGCCAACCATGACAGTGTTGCCAAAATAATGTTAAGCCTTCTGATGTGTCCAATGTTTAAATGCATATAACTTCTACACTATCAATTGGATTTCAACCAAATTTTGTATATAATATCTGTACATAAACAGATATGACTGAGCATATTCTCAAGGCCACCAGGGCTGCCAACTGTTAATAATTGCTGTCTCTATTTTTTTCATCCAAATACCTATATATCCGAAAGAATGCAAGCCAAAAGCTTTAAACTATGCACACGTATATTCTGACATTTTAGATTAATTTGGAGTAACTTATATACGTCAGTTCTACCAACGTGATTATAAACCTGCTGATAGTACCAATTTTTAAATACATGTAACGTCTATACTATCATTTGGATTTCAACCAAATTTCGTATGTGCTATGTGTACCATAACCAATATTACTATAAGTATTGTTAAGAGCAATCAGGGCTGCCAACTGTTAATAAATGCTGTCTATATTTTTTTACCCTAATATCAATATATCAGAAAGTATGCAAGCCGACAGCTCTATACTTTGCACACGTATAGCACCTGACATTCTAGATTAATTTGGAGTAATTAAAACAAGGCAGTTGTACAGGCCCGGGGGGCTCTACCCCCTGAGAGCCACCCCCCATCTTCTACTAAAACCACCCCAACTGGCAAGATCATAAGACCAGAACAGTACCTTTACACGGCAAGAGGCGACCACCCATCTTGGGAGGTTGGCCAACTTCTTGCAACACATAACATAAACATCTACACACCAGCTAACTGGGGCAGCTACGTCAACGGAATGCTGACTAAGCAACGGCAGGAACTATAAGAAGGGAGGCCTTTTTTGAGCATTATCTGTCATACAGTGTGTGTCGCCGAAGGCCCTAGCCGACAACTGTGCCAGCTGCCATCATCAGGTGAGACTCAGCAAGTGTTCAGATATCCTTTACTTTGTAAACACCCATCCACAATCTTGTACACTCAACTTGTATCATTACTTACATTCCCCTAAAAGGGACTTACAATTTCACACTCACTGACCAATAAACACATGGTCAGTAAATTACACTTCTCTTGATAATTACACGCCTCTTTACATCCTCATATCCTTCCTGACTCTCGTCACGATTGACCGTGACCATAGTAGCCAGTAATTGCTTGCTCGGGTTTCATTGTGCTTCCCGCAGGTGACTCGACCACATAACGTCGAGCCGCTGACGTAAGCACGCCTATTGTATCACTCCTCCCGTCCAGCTGGCAGGCCGGTGTATCAGCCTGCATTTATAGGTCCATCCCCTAAGCGACACTGGCGTCTTTGCAGGAACACCCCTTAGCGTTTAAGTGCTAAACAACACACTACACTGGTAAGCTCACCCAGCTACGGGAAGTTACCCTCTCCTAGAGACCACCTTCCAAATTAGTACAATAACAAAATTGTTTTAGCCCTAACTACCCCCCAACTAAGGGATCTAAAACATATTGGTGGAGGCGCTGCTACCAGGCACAGTAAGGGTAGGACTCACACAACGAACCCTCGTGGTAGAAACGACCCCTACCGCACGCAGCCAAGCGAAAAAGTTGATTTTTTTTCTGATAGAAGGCATTATTTTTTCCTTCACACTAGCTACACAGGGATTTTTTTTTTCAAACCAACCCCCCCCCCGAAATAATCAGAGATATAATACATTGCCGAGCATACACAGTATTTTTTTCTTATATACATACACTTGATTCAGCATGGCCCCTCTATACCGCCTAGTTGTTCTGAGGAGCATTGGGGAGTACCAGGAGTTATTTGCCTGGCACAAGGTCTTTGAGGCAAGGCAGGCAACCTCAGAATGTTTCAGCAGCTCCTGCACGCCCAGTATATGCGGATTATAAGGGCACTTGTCCGGCCACTCCGCAGCGGTATGAATCGCAAGATTCGAGCCAAAATCCCTTCTCTCCGTACACAAATCATTAAGGCACACTGGCAACTACACTGCCGACACGAATTCATGTTCCAGCAATGGGAAACACTCATCAGGGAACATCAACGGATAGGGACTAGTGGCACAAAAGTCGCTGAGCAGGCCATATGCCTCAATAGGCAGTACGCCCAAATTTGGGACGAGTATAGGGAGCTCCAGGCTAACAAAGCCATTTTTGAGTTCATGGTAGGGCCACAAGCCCAGTCTAGAGAGGACATAAGCGTAGATACACTAACGCAGCAATTTGCGAGGATGTCCCTCTCAGACACTAACAAAACACAGGGGAAGGAGTTCACCGTGGCCGCAGTTCAGGAAACAGCCAGGTTGGGCTCCAACACACTGCAGGGCCAAGGGCACATCAACACACGTCCCTCAGCTCCGGCTCGGAAGGCAATTTTGCCAAACCGAGGAGCAGAACCTAGGCCAACCCCCGCAAAACGAACGAACGAGAGGGAGTTGACGCCAGGACTCTCGGGCACACATAATAACACAGGGGGAAAACGGGAGGTAACCATGTCATGGGCTGAGGACATACAGCCCATCCCACAACACATTAGGCCCACACAAGCCTACACACATAGGCAAACACAAGGGCAGGAGTCTACCGTGGCCATAGGCCAGAAATCGGTTAGACTACACTCCAATACATCGCTAGGGCAATCACAGGCAATTAAACGGCCTTTGCCGCTAGTTCAAAGAGCAATTTTGCCAGGATGGAAGCGGGCACTAGCATGTGTACCCCAGGTGCGAAGGCATGAGAGGGTGTTGCCTTCAGGCCCTCAGGGTGCACAACACACACCCGCGCACTCTGACCAGGCACAAACACACAGTACACGGGGTATAAGAGAGGTCTTATTACCTACCCCACGAGGCCGGGCAGTCAGGAATACACACACCCCTATAAACACTGCTAGGGTAGCGTGGAGCGCAATCAGCCCCTCAGACACAAACACACTCAGACCAACATTCAGGCACTACGGTGAAAGTAGGCCCAGGCTTACTTTGCTACAAACTCCTCCAGAAAATAGCAAAGAAGCACCTCAATGGGTTTCAGGGGTCTACGCCTTAGTGACAGGGCGAAAGTCTTCACTTTCTCGAGCAATGACGCTCGTACGTGGATAACGACTTTCACCATGAGTATAACACACACTGTCACCTGCATCACAAAAATATATATACGGGCAGGTTCTTTTACACGTGAGAAACACGATAATGGATACACAAAGGGCAGATTCCACCCCTGTAAACGGTAGATTTCACACGTATGTACAGCAGAACGTGGCCAACTCAAAATTATATAATTTAAATTTTTTCCTAATTTTTTCTTGGCCCCTAGCATTTTTTAAGCCATCAAGGGTTTATAATCATAGTTAGTTCAAATTATAGCTTGGACAATGTAAAGTTTTTAAGGGGCAAAGACAATCGGAGGCCAATCAGTGGGCCACGCGGCTTAGGTCCTCAGAGAACTATTCCGAACGCAGCTTAAGCAACAAGCCACAGCACAGAGCTTGGGCGGGACTTTCCAAGTAGAAATGACTATCTTGTTATATTTTCCGTTCCTACAGTTTGATAGATTCTTTTGGGATGACTGAGAGACTTAATCGTAAGAAACAGTTAAGAATCTCAAACTATTTTTCAGAAATGGTAGATTTCCCTGAGACGTAACTAGATTACTGTTTTGCTAACGTCGCCAAATAGGCGAATAGTACACTCAGGTCCTACTTTTCATTCTGGACCTTTTGAAATTATTTACGATACAATCTTTACAAGGTACCGCCGTATGGCAACCTGCTATAGTAAACATAATGCATTATGTAAATGGCATACAATAAAATTTCTGTACTTTTTTTTTTCAAAGAACTTTCCTAATTTGAATTTTTGGATAGCTCAATTTATTTCCCTCTTTCACTAATCCCGTGAAGTGCGAATTATCCAAGTTGAACTGTATATATTTGATCCATAGGTGTACCCTACCTGTTACGCTGCCTATAGCATGATTTTTCCCCCCAGGACAGCGCTCAAATTAAACATAAACACCATGGGGTAACACTCACAGCTCAAGGGGAAAACACCATTATTTATTTTTGGAAGTCACACACTAAACGCAAATACTGTACAAAACAGTCAAAACACTTGGCAGAACTGTCCCGGAGACACAAGCCTAAAAAGCACCAAGAATAATTACCCTGGACAAAGACGGTCTCGAACCCGCAACCTTCTGGATACCAGGAGTGCAAGGTCGGGTAACTATCCAATGGGAGGATAGAATAATAAAGGACAGTTACACTAACAGATACCCATACGCACAAAATAATAAAATCACCTCCGACACCTAGTCACCAAACACGCGACTAGCGGCCCAGAGACACTCTTACATAAACACAGCTAACTACCAATAACAAGAATATATTCGCCCCACGCTTACAACAACACAAAATTTGTGAACACAACATGTAGTTAAAGGAAGGTTCTTTTACGTTGCGAGGGACCCGAGACACGCCGTATATGCAGACAATAGTAAGACGTGTCAATAAACCTACACACACTGTCTCGGCACATATGGCGAGCAAGCAAGCAAAGGATTTCCTGCACGGGTGCAACTCAATACTATCGCAGTCAGCGATAACACACTCGTGAGTAGGCGACCTTCACTAACACGGACAACCTAAGAGTACTCCAGTCCTGGCTGGAACATACACATTCATTCACGGCAGTTTCAAAACCCTATAACTCTGAAAATTAGAATACGAGGGGCATTCCAAAAGACCCAAATTTTTCACGCCAAAGCGTATTTTCATCTGCGTGTCTCAAACACACGATACACGTGCCATGGGACATACAGTACAAAAAATTGTAACACCAGGACCTTAAAGCAAGGCGGGTGCGAACTCACGATCACACAACACAGTCGTGCCAAAAACAAACTAACCAATGGTATTTTTGGCGCGAAAAACACAATCAAAAGCCACACTGGGGACACACAAATCCCAACAGACAACGCAGAAATAAAACACGGAGTATTACACGGGATCGCGGGTCCGAATGCCCAGTAAAAATCGGACGCCGTGGAAAACAAATATCCAGAATCCCAATTAGACTGAAATTGGCCCCATACAAGTACATAAGCGGTTGAGCCACACGATTTTAATAACAGGAGGGTTCTTTAACGCACATACAGGAGCATAGATTCGCCCCAGGGTACTCGCTACAACAGCCTACCTCGGCATTGGCGACCCAGGAATTCCCAATAAGGGGGCGTACCCAAAATCCTAGGCCTCCACGGGGACCACAATAGACTTCCTAGACATGGATTACACATAGTTACACAAGGCAGAGGTCTTGCGGAAAACAATGTACACACAACATCGGTAAGCAAAAACAGGACAGATTAGCACACTGGCCCGCCCAGAATGCACAACAATGGCAACACTCGGACATTGGCAAAAGTCACGTTCCGGCAGCCGACATACGTAACGTCAGACACTTCCCGTACACAAGCACATGAAAACAAAACACAAAACAAAACACTGACTTGCGAATTCCGAAAGCATTGCAACACTGCTGTCGGCAGACACTCTTGTTGTAACGGAAGTGACCATGAAATGCAGACATGACCACAAAAACAAACCAACAATAATGGCATACATTGACACAGGATTCAGCGCTGTTACAACAGGCATGACATTTAGCAATGTACAGACACGATAGGCCGGATTTATCATAGGGCCACAGAAGCTTGTTTACAAGTGCGATAACAGGTTACACGCGCCGGCTGACAATTAGCATCACGACACACGATAAGACGTATCCGATAAACGGCACGCGCGACAGCGCGCTGCAGCGGAACGCAACTACAGTCACGCAAGCCTCAGTAACCACAGCCACGGGCACCTCCTGCCACATACGCGACCACTAATCAGGGGCGAACACAGACTGATTCCTTGAAGGAACAACCCCCCCCCCCCAATAACTACCTCTCCTCTTGTTTTTTTTTATCCCAAAACCATCATAGGCGATCAGGATATGACCAGTTACACTACGATCACTTGCTTCCTTAACATTACAAATGAGAGACCAGATTAGGACGTGACGTCACAGCGTCACCACACTTCACCATCCCAAGGACCGACAGCATTGGCTCAGCTGGCTAAAGCGCAGCATTAGGTCATGGGGCCAAGCTCTCTGCTGACTCGGTAGACGCGTGGGTTCGAACCCCACCGTCGGCCGTCCTTGAAATGGTTTTCCGTGGTTTCCCATTTTCAACACCAGGCAAATGCTGGGACGGTACCTTCTGATAGGCCACGGCCGATTCCTTCCACATCCTTGCCCTGTTTCATTCATCTTCATCCATTCCATCTCTCATCCCGACGCGCAGGTCGCCCACGGGCGTCGAATAGAAAGACCTGCACTCGGCCTCTCAGGAGACCACACGACAAAAAAAAAAAAAAAAAAAAAAACCATCCCAAGGAGCGGATAGAAAGCAGATATTGACCAAGTGAGGATGACAGGAGCAGAGATGGATAATGCCAGCGGGATTGCCAAAATACCTCCTACGGGCTACCATTATACCACCTTTCTCCTTCCATAACCTTGTCACTCACAACATTAGCCAACACAAACACATAAACACATAAAAACAGCCAAACTACATGACAAAATATACATCGGGGTTGATAGACTTCATGCGTCTAAAGAGAGGGCTCACTACGCACTGGCTCTCAATGCTAACACCCGAGTATTAGGGGTGTGTCAGAAAGAATAGCAAGCGTAATGCACATCTCAATATAAAGAGATGCGGCCACACTTAAACTAACAAATATTTTCTTATTAAATAATCCCGCATGCAAGGGACATAGTATTATTATACCTCGGCCTAAACCTATCCTTAAATGAGAGCGGATACGCCTCATATCCATCCGCACGCATGGAATATCCTACCCACACACCTGGATTATTATTATAGAACCTGCATGGCACTTTTTGAAAATTTTTGCAAACCTGGGAAATACCTACCCCCGTCCACCCACGTAAAGACATCCCAGCAGCATCACCGGCTCCCGGCCACGATAAACATGGAGTCCAAAGATGCGCAACCCTCTCCTACCATGCTTTAAGCCTATTCAACAAATAACACCCCCAGGATCCCAATAACAAGGTACCCAACGACATGGAAACCTACTAACGCCTCCAGGAAACTCCACAAGGCATCAACGCTAGACATCTGACATGGCGACTACAGACCTAAAGTAGTCCATGCATTTAGAAGATTCTACAACCCCAGAACACTTAGAAATTTACATAAACACACAGTAAATTATTTACATAGTACACTCATTTTTTTAGCCTACTTTCGATTTTTGCAAAAAATGAAAGTATACTTATGAGATCAACACAGGGCGAAAAAAGTGTGTCTGTCTGTGTGTGTGTATGTGTGTGTCTGTGTGTGTGTATGTGTGTGTGTGAGTCTGTGTGTGTGTGTGTGTCTGTGTGTGAGTGTGTGTACTCTGAATGTCTGTCCCCCCCTATCAATTCGAACACGGTGAATGCGAATTGAACGAAATTTGGTACAAAGGTAGCTTTAGCAAAGGACACATCAGTGTCATGTTTTATATCGCCGCCATCTTGACGGAAACGAAATGGCGGCCACACAAATGTTCAAAGCTTAAATCAAATTACGATTAACCTAATCATCCGATCTCTACCAAATTTTGCAACAACATACCCTTATAGAGGAAGCATCCTTTGACCAAATAAATAGATCATTAGCCTAATAGTTTGTGGATGGCGGCCATCTTTGTGTGAAAATCAATTCCCCCTATTGATTCAAACACGGTGAAACCGAATGGAACGACATTTGGTACAGAGGTAGCACTAGCTGAGGACATCTCAGTGTCATGTTTTATATCGCCGCCATATTGACGGAAACGTAATGGCGGCCACACAAATATTCAAAGCTTAAGTTAAATTACGACTAACCTAATCATCCGATCTCTACCAAACTTTGCAACCACATACCTTTATGAAGGGAGCATCCTTTGACCAATCTAATAAGTTATTAGCCTAATAGTTTGGGGATGGCGGCCATCTTTATATCAAAATTGATTCCCCCTATTAATTCGAACACGGTGGAATCGAATGGAACGAAATTAGGTACAGAGGTAGCACTAGCAATGAGCACCTCAGTGTCATGTTTTATATCGCCGCCTTCTTGACGGGAACGTAATGGCGGCCACACGAATGTTCAAAACTTAATTTAAATTACGATTAACCTAATCATCCGATCTCTACCAAATTTTGCAACTACTTACCTTTATGGAGGGAGCATGCTTTGACCAATCTAATAGGTCATCAGCGCAATAGTTTGCGGATGGCGGCCATCTTTGTGTGAAAATGGATTCCCCCTATTAATTCGAACACGGTGCAACCGAATGGAACAAAATTTGGTACGGAGGTAGTACTAACAAAAGGCAACTCAGTGTCATGTTTTATATCGCCGCCATCTTAACGGAAACGTAATGGCGGCCACACAAATGTTCAAAGCTTAAATCAAATAACGATTACCCTAATCATCCGATCTCTGCCAAATTTTGCATCAACATACCCTTATAGAGGGAGCATCCCTTGACCAAATGAATAGGTCATTAGCCTAATAGTTTGCGGATGGCGGCCATCTTTGTGTGAAAATAAATTCCCCCTATTTATTCAAACACGGTGAAACAGAATGGAACGAAATGTGGTACAGAGGTAGCACTAGCAAAGGACATCTCAGTGTCATGTTTTATATTGCCGCCATATTGACAGAAACGTAATGGCGGCCACACAAATGTTCAAAGCTTAAGTTAAATTACGACTAACATCACCATCCGATCTCTACCAAACTTTGCAACAACATACCTTTATGGAGGGAGCATCCTTTGACCAATCTAATAGGTTATTAGCCTAATAGTTTGCGGATGGCGGCCATCTTTATGTCAAAATTGATTTCCCCCTATTAATTCGAACACGGTGGAACCGAATGGAACGAAATTTGGTACAGAGGTAGCACTAGCAAAGGGCACCTCAGTGTCAAGTTTTATATCGCCGCCATCTTGACTGAAACGTAATGGCGGCCACACGAATGTTCAAAGCTTAAATAAAATTACGATTAACCTAATCATCCGATCTCTACCAAATTTTGCAACTACATACCTTTATGGAGGGAGCATACTTTGACCGATCTAATAGGTCATTCGCCTAATAGTTTGCGGATGGCGGCCATCTTTGTGTCAGAATTGATTCCCCCTATTAATTCAAACACGGTGAAACCGAATGGAACGAAATTTGGTACAGAGATAGCACTAGCAAAGGGCATCTCAGTGTCATGATTAATATCGCCGCCATATTGACAGAAACGTAATGGCGGCCACACAAATGTTTAAAGCTTAAATCAAATTACGACTAACATAGCCATCCGATCTCTACCAAACTTTGCATCAACATACCTTTATGGAGGGAGCATACTTTGACCGATCTAATAGGTCATTCGCCTAATAGTTTGCGGATGGCGGCCATCTTTATATCAAAATTGATTCCCCCTATTAATTCGATCACGGTGGAACCGAATGAACGAAATTTGGTACAGAGGTAGCACTAGCAAAGGGAACCTCAGTGTCATGTTTTATATCACCGCTATCTTGACGGAAACGTAATCGCGGCCACCCAAATGTTAAAATCTAAAATGTTATTACGACCAAACTAATAATCTACTCTCTACCAAATTTTGCAACACCATATGTTTATGTGGGAAACATATTCTGATCAAACTGCAAGAACATCAGCCCAATAGTTTGAGATGGTGGCCAAGTATGTGTGCAAATCGATTCCCGCTATCAATTCAAACACGGTGAAACCGAATTGAACGAAATTTGGTACAGAGGTAGCACTAGCAAAGAGCACCTCATATTCATGTTTAATATCCCTATAGCACGTTGTATTTCAACAAGCTACTACAACCAACATTCAATCATACTCCTTGAAAAGGACAAAGAGTTATAACAATACCCATGCATTTAGGAGAAAGTAGGCTATATATTATTTACTGAACATCTTGTTTTATATAAAAAAAAGGAATCTGAGACACGCTGAATGGTGATGACAGCGTAAACAGAAGGGCAGAGGCGCCACACAGGAGCAGAGCTGGGGAAGGCGATGATGAGCCCTACCCCATTTGGCTCAATGACCCAGACCAAAGAGACGAACTACGTAAGGTCGAATCATTCATGGCCTGGCGCGGGCAAACGCCAAAACCGGGGGTGCGTCTAGCCTACCCCCTTGGCAGAGGAAAGTTACACCCACTATGCGCCACGGTCGTCGAAGCCAAGACCTGCTGGAGAGACTTTTGACAAACGGGGGGAGAATTAGCCAACTCCGCACCGGACTTTGGAGAGGAACCAAGGGACGACCAAATTAGGACTAGACTCCTAGTTTAGTACGTAAGTAAGTAGAGCTTCTATGGCGGGAAGCTAGTCTCCTGGTCGCAGGAGTGAAGCAGGATCTCAGGATTCGGCGGGATCAATCCTAGATCCGACAAGTCCTTGCCCCGCGTGGCAAAGGTGAAGACAACCAAATAAACAAATAATGAATAATATGATATATAAATAATATGGAATGAATGCGATCATTCGATTTCGTGCCCACATAAATGGCTGACAACGGGTCGCCAGAGCTTAAATGGTCACGCACCGGGCGGCCAGAGATATTAAATGAGGAGCACAGCGAGCCCTCACAGGGGTTCTAGTGGGCAAGCCCAACAATGATGAATACATCAATAAAATGGCACAGGAAGAATAATGACAACATATGCAAGTACAAAGGCGATGCGTTTGCCCTCCAAGCAGCGCAGGCGGCCGGAACTTTATTAATTACTAGTTAGTAAGCACTAACATAAATGTCGACAACTAGTTATTAAGGGGAGCACCCCACAAAACACATGGGTGACAATATGCAAGGGAGGTCAATAGGTAGGGGTAACTCCTCCTAGGCGCAAGGTCATTCCAAACTACTATACGAACGAGTCCAATGGAGGAGCCGTGTTGAGCACGAAACGTAGTGCCCAAACCACAATCTGCATTCGTAGTCACTCGGATTACCGACACCACACTGCAAATTGGGCGAAGGTCCCTGGGTACTATACGCATGCTCGCGTATTTCGATAGTCAAAGGCGCAGGTAAGCCCTAGTAGGCACCCGTAATCCCAATGCCCCCCTACACATTGCACGCCATCGAAATTTTAGCATGTAAGACAGTTGCATTTAGTACGCAACTTAAAATTAAGCAAATTTAATAAGCGCTGCTGCTAAATAATAGCACAGCACATTTCGGAAATAGATTAAGGCAAAACCATTCGACTTATAAACACCAAATATTTTTTCTTCATTTGTCATAATTTAGACTCAACATTTCGGCACCTGGCGACTAAAAACCATTGCCAGGGTAAGCCCGATAATACATTAAGATAAGTAAGATTAAGGCAAAATATTTCGGCACCTGGTAACTAAAATTCATTGCCAGGGTAAGCCCGATAATACATTAAGTTAAATTACATTAAGATAACATGTTCGGCACCTGGTGACAAACAAACCCGTCATCAGGGTAAGCCCGACAACGCATAGATTAAGATAACAATACATTAGGATAAGTAAGATTAGGGCGCCAACATTAAGCTAAGATAGAAATCTAGCCGGCATAGAATAAGAATAGAGTAAGGCACCAAGGGCGACTGGAAGGTATACACAGGTGTGAATGACAACAATGCATTGTCCAATATAACCATGCCCATGCGTTCTCTTTCAGGATTGCAGAAAGGAAACATGGATAGCAGCACACCCACTAACAAAATATTTATTTCTCACAGGTCAAGATCATTGTACTGTACATACACCCTGTAAATACATATCCCGAATCACACACAAATGTAAAACACTGATGTCACACGAACACATACACTTTGATACATTTTCAAGTCGCGCCGATAAGGTGACGGCGACGCGATCAGCAGCGTGAAGTGATCGAGGGACACTGAACGCCACTGACGCAACTCTTAGCAAGCGCTTAAATAATGAGCGACCTACGGCAGCCAGGGACAGCGCAAGGGTTGTAAGCGCTCACCTTTGCTTCCAAGGTGCAATTTTCTCACCCACGGGGGAAAATGCACGACAGGTGTGAATTAGCGGCACAGCCACTAAAACACAACAAAATGGCTGGGTAAGAAAAAATGGCCATGGATGAAAAGGTAGGACCAAGGCCAAGATGAGAGCGCTATGAAGTGATCACGTAATGAGAAATGAGTACAAAGAATAGTGGGCACGCAGGTACATATAGGGTACGGCCGTCTAGACATAAATAGCCAAATAAATATAAATGTATTATAATGTAATAATATAATGTATAACAATGTAACACTTATATGAGGCACCCTATACGCAAATTATCAACAAGGATGCCTCACATTTAATATTTTTCCTCATGTACGCAAAGATTTTCATTTCCACCCTTCTAACTTAAAATTTGTGAAGGTGTCCAGTTTTACCCCAACGCAATAAACTATTTTTTACATATTCCTTTAACTTATACCCTGGGACACCTATTTTTTTCTATTTTCTTCCATCTTTCACACTAAAACATTGCAGGGAGCAATTTTTTTCCCAACACAGCCCGGACGGCACAACCACCCGTCCAGCCTTGGGTTTTTTCCTCCCTGCAACATACCAACACATATATAATGTCAAAATCACGTATTTTTTGTTGTTGTACTTTTAATATTTCAAATGTCAACTTTTGAATGAACTGTTCTAAATTATCATATGTATATCCCAAAACCTACCCCTCTGAGCACATGCTGGGCTCACATCAACACGTCATCGCTACACCTACACGACATCAACACAGAAGAAAAGAAGAAGAAGTACAAGGAGGAATCAAAAACGATCCATCTCATCAACACCCCCACTCTACGTTCCGTTCCTGTTCGCGAGGACGCGCAAAATCGAAGAAAGGGACTTGTACAGGCCCGGGGGCTGTACCCCCTGAGAGCCACCCCCATCTTCTACTAAAACCACCCCAACTGGCAACATCATAAGACCAGAACAGTACCTTTACACGGCAAGAAGCGACCACCCAGCTTGGGAGGTTGGCCAACTACTTGCAACACATAACATAAACATCTACACACCAGCTAACTGGGGCAGCTACGTCAACGGAATGCTGACTAAGCAACGGCAGGAACTATAAGAAGGGAGGCCTTTTTTGAGCATTATCTGTCATACAGTGTGTGTCGCCGAAGACCCTAGCCGACAACTGTGCCAGCTGCCATCATCAGGTGAGACTCAGCAAGTGTTCAGATATCCTTTACTTTGTAAACACCCATCCACAATCTTGTACACTCAACTTGTATCATTACTTACATTCCCCTAAAAGGGACTTACAATTTCACACTCACTGACCAATAAACACATGGTCAGTAAATTACACTTGTCTTGATAATTACACGCCTCTTTACATCCTCATACCCTTCCTGACTCTCGTCACGATTGACCGTGACCATAGTAGCCAGTAATTGCTTGCTCAGGTTTCATTGTGCTTCCCGCAGGCGACTCGATCACATAACGTCGAGCCGCTGACGTAAGCACGCCTATTGTATCACTCCTCCCGTCCAGCTGGCAGGCCGGTGTATCAGCCTGCATTTATAGGTCCATCCCCTAAGCGACACTTGCGTCTTTGCAGGAACACCCCTTAGCGTTTAAGTGCTAAACAACACACTACACTGGTAAGCTCACCCAGCTACGGGAAGCTACCCTCTCCTAGAAACCACCTTCCAAATTAGTACAATAACATAAGTGATTTAGCCCTAACTACCTCCCAACTAAGGGATCTAAAACACAGTGCTGCCAACATGATTCTATGACTGCTGATATGTCCAATTTTAAAATACATGTAAATTCTATACTAACAAATGGATTTCATCCAAAATTGGCACAACAAGATATCATAATATTTCAGATTATTTCTGACCAGCACACGCATGACATTGTTGGCAACATGCTTTTACGCGTGCTGATAGATCCAATGTCTAACTGCATGTAACGTCCATTGGACTTCAACCAAATTTTGTATTCTGTACCTTAAGAGATGGAACTAAGAATATATTCAGTCACCAGGGCTGCCAACTGTAGTGCTCTATTAGGCTACATTATACCAGGTATATTTTGAACAAATTAGGTATTTCGATATTACCAACTTAATTTCCTGATTTTTCTAGATAGGTTCATATTCTGTAGAATAATCATTGGCTTGAAAAGTAGGCTGTATAATTCTTCACGGAACTTCTTGTTACCCCATACAGTCCGACAAGACAGCATCCGCCGTAGAGAACGAACTAAACTTCCTTATTCTGATTTATTCTCTTTCATTTTACCACCCCAATTCAAACTACTATTATTTTCTTTTAAACTAGTACATCATTTAATATTATAACAACATTCATAATTTGTTTTAATCGGTTTTGTTGCTATTTATTTTGAATCACATGTAAATTAAGTTTTCGACCTTAATGCTCTTCCCATCATCATCATCATCATCATCATCATCATTTATTGTACATATCAGGCCATTAAGGCCTAACAAACACATCAGATATACAATATTACATAACACTATCCTAATCAATCACACAGGAGGCATTAGCCCGATCACTATCTCAAGCATTTGTTACAATACCGTTCCATTTTTCTCTATCTATTTCATCATCCAGTGCTAATGTTGGTTTCACCTGTTACAACGTTCTCATCACCCTATCCTTCCCTCTCGTCCTTGGATGGCCTCTTGGACATTTGCCAATCAGCTGAGCATTGAACACTCCATTAGGGATAGATTTCACAGCTCTTACGAAATGTCCCATCCACTGGAATCGTCTTCTTCCGATGATCTTACCCAGATCAGTTTTCCCAAAACGTTGGTGTAAGTCCTCTTCTTCCCATACCTTAATAAACACTTAATATCTCTTCATCTTTCTTAGACCTATTATATAGCCAAGTTGCAACAAACTCTATATTTTGACGCACGATATGTCTCTTAATATGTTGCTTTTAACTCATGAGGCGTTTTCACGACCTATAACAGCGCATCTACGATCACCAAGACAACTAAGCATAATACGGTTTTCACTCCTTATAACTTGAGCTAACGCTCGGCCTCTTAGATCGTCTTTCCAATCCCATCACATTTCCACTTTGCATCTTGTTATTTTTATATTACATTGCATGTTCTATTTAATACGCACTGCTTCATGAATATACCAGTTTGATTCGATTTCTCGACTTATATATTTCATTTGGCTTATCAAAGTCCAAGTATTTCGTTACAACTTAGAAGTGTACCGTGGCTAACTTGAGTTGTATTGGGGAATGCATTGCCCGTTTGGACGGCTACTTCTCTACTCCTCTGTCTTGTTCGAGGTTAGTTGATGTTTGCCATTTATAGAGAAGTTTGTGCTCGACAATCTATAAGCGACATATTGAAGGCGACAAATTGGAATTCGGCAGAATTTTCTCCAGAGTTGGATGACTTCATATTTTTGAAATTGTATTCGCTCTTCCGCATTATTATACACAACAACCCATAGCTCCCAGCAGCGAGGTCCGATAGACAGTCCATTAGGTTAGATTTATTTTAACTTTTAATCTTGTTCTTTTATGTATTTTCTAAACGTTTTTCAGAAATTCCAGTTATTTACATTCTAATGCTTTTGTGAGGATATCCATTTTCTCTCTGTATTTGTTAACATAGTTATTAAGATTCCTTTTATATAATCTATGCTGACGAAGGTATCATTGCATACCGAAACATGTAGGTTTTAATTTAATTATTAAACTTATTTGTGTTTGATAACGCGGATGTTATAATTGGAGATAAGATAGAATAACCTTTCAATAGGAGGGAGAGTTTTTAAATTGAGAAGACCAGTAGAATATATTAAAATCAGCCATTTAGTTCTTAACGGAACTACCTCCTAGTGTAAGCGAAGTTTATTTCGTTTTGAAAGAACCATATGAAATTGATTTCTGGCTTCAGAATACCGCTTCTCTATCGTAATTCTATCGTCGTAATGGTATGGGACGTTTCCCAGATTAAGGCAATACTAAGCGTAAGGTTAGGTTTTACTTTCATACATAGTTGTTACGGTATAGGTTATAGTAAGTCAGTTTCCGTAGTTGTCAGTGATCGTATCCCTGATGTTCTCAGGGATGCGGTAGTTACGCCGTTGTGATTTCTCGTTGAATCGGGTACCATATGTGTAGTTGCAGTGTATGACAGAGGTGTTATTACGTTTGAAGTCATTTTCGCACGCTGATAAATATTTTATTAATACGGTTTGGTTTTGTGTAACCTATACATATTTTACTTGAGGCGGTATTTCGCTTCCAGGGATTGTTCTCGTGGGCCTGTTTGGGTGTTTAATTTTTTGTATAGGAGCGGAATCAACTACAGAATCTCTCGAGAAACTCTACTTACCTTAAGGTGGATCGATCATCGATAATTATTTTTAGCCTACTTTTCACATTTTGCAAAAATGAGGAAAAAGTAGACTTATGAGATCGATCCGGGCAAATGTATGTCTGTCTGTCCGTCTGTCTGTCTGGCTGGCTGGCTGTGTGTGTGTGTGTGTGTGTGTGTGTTCCCCTCCCCCTATCAAATCCTAAACGGCTGCTGCAATCGAATCCAAATTTGGTATGAGTTAAGATCTGTACCTGAATATCTCAAGCCCATATTTGAAAATTATGTCAGTGCTACCAACTACTGAAAAACCGCACTTTAAATTTGAGCTCCATGTTGCACATCCTGCAAGGTATGCATGTTAGCTATTCCAAAATTGGCACATATATAGATCATAATATTTCAGTTTTATTTCCAGGAGGCCATACATGACATATAAATTGTACACTATCAATTGGATTTCAACGAAATTTCGTATGTACTATGTGTATATAAACAGATATATCAGACCGTATCCTTAAGAGCCACCCGGGCTGCCAACTGTTAATACATGCTCCCTCTTTTTTTTTAAATCCAAATACCAATATATCCGAAAGTATGCAAACCGGCAGCTTTAAACTATGCACACGTTAAGTACCGGACATTCTAAATTAATTTGGAGTAACTAATATACGGCAGTGCTACCAACATGATTCTAAGCCTGCTGATAAGACCAATTTTAAATACATGTAATGTGTATGCTATCAATTGGATTTCATCTAAATTTCGTATGTGCTCTGTGTACCATAACAGATATGCCTATGCTTATTTTTAAAAGCAACTAGGGCTGCCAACTGTGAATAAATGCTGTCCTCATTGTTTTACCCTAATATCAATATATCAGAAAGTATGCAAGCCATCAGCTCTAAACTTTGAACACGTATAGTACCTGGCATTCTAGATTAATTTGGAGTGACTAATATGCGTCAGCCCTGCCAACATGATTCTAAGCCTGCTGAAAAGGCAAATTTTAAAATACATGTAATTTCTATACTAACAAATGGATTTTATCCAAAATTGGCACAAGAATAGATCATAATATTTCAGATTATTTCTGACCAACACATGCATACCATTGTTGCCAACATGATTTTACGCGCACTGATAGATCCAATGTCTAACTGTATGTAACGTCCATGCTATCCATTGGACTTAAACCAAATTTTGTATTCTGTACGTTAAGAGATGGAACTAAGAATATGAATTAAGTCACCAGGGCTGCCAACTGTAGAGTTCTGTTAGGGTACATTATACAAGGTATATTTCGAACTAACTGGAAATGTCGATATAACCAACTTAATTTGGTCATTATTATAGATAGGTCCATATAGGTCAATCATTGGCATGAATTTTAATTTTAAGAAAAGTAGGCTCTTTATTTCGTCACGGAACTTCTTGTTTCTTTTATACGTTTGTTTAATAATAATAATAATAATAATAATAATAATAATAATAATAATAATAATAATATCGTATGGCCTCGGATGCCGGGAGCAAGCTTTGTAATATGACACTCAGAGGGTAGCTTGCATGTCGAATTCCGTTGTTCCTTGAATGACTATGAAAGTCAAGGAGGTTAGATATTTAAGCTCCTTGAACACGATAGCGCTTTCTAGTAGAGAAATGAGGAACTTTGTGTTGGCGGAATCTCCCGAGATTAATTTAGCCACTATGAACATGGCCTACTGAATTCAAATGGGTTCTTTGACATGCCAACATCGTATGACATGCGTGCCGTATTTTTGCCGCCTTTCAAAAATCACTTACCACGGCCAGGAGCAAACCTGCAATCTTGGGGTTAGTAGACCGACACGCTATCCACTCACCCACCGTGGCAAGCTAATGTGCGGATGACAAGCGTTTGTTTAATGAAGAGACTAGTATTAATATGCAATTCTGCACGAAACATTGTATTATGTAGGTAGTTATGTGGAGTTCTACGTTTGTATTCACAATTCCCATTTGGGTGACCCAATAATGCGATGATTGAGAGTGGATGCTTGTCTGGATTGCGAGTGTGGGGTCACATCCTCACACTTAGATGTTTCTACGTGTGAGAAAAGTTAGTGTTTACTGGTTTGCAGTTGTACAACATTGAGTTTGTTAATATTTGTCTGTTTCGTATAATTTAAAGCAATTGTTTCATTCAGAGTTACGATCGCCATGAGTCGCTATTCATTCTTGCGTTGTTGCCATATCTCGGTGTGCTAAAAGCTAGCCACCGTGGGTGTGTGGTTATCGTGTCGAACTACCAACCATAAGCTTTCAGGTTCACTCCTGGCCATAGCAAGTGATTTTTGAAAGGCAACACAAATCTCGATACTCATGTCATACTTTGTTGGCATGTTAAAGAACCCATTTGATTTCAGTAGGCCGTGTTCATAATGGCAAAATAAATCTCGGGATTTTCCGCCACACATAAAGTTCCTCCTTTATCTATAGAAAGTGCTATAGTGTCAAGAAACTTAGATATCGAACCTCTTTGACTTTCATAACACTCCATGGAGCATTAAATTTGGCATGCAAGCTGCTTCTGGGCGACAATTAACAGAGTATTCACCCGGCACCCGAGGACATTCGATATTATTATTATAATAATTATTATTATTATTATTACATCGTGGTTAACATTGGCAGGCGTGTGTCAAGACCTAATCAAGGTGGACCTGTTTGTATTGTGCGTTGTGCTTCGTACACGTTTCTCATATAGCAAAGTCTCAAAAATCACGATAAATGTTCTGGAAAGTTTTCCTTATCGTAGAGCGAATCCTCTGAGATAAATTCTCCTTTCTTAACATTGACGCGAGCTACTAGTTTGTGCATGATACAGCCAATTACTTAGTTAAATACAGAAATCAAAAAATCCAGTTACTTACTGTTAAGTTAATCAAACAGTTTCTGTTAAATGTTGTTCTCATGTATTAATTGACAAGGAGAAAAATATCCACAATTTATTGTAAGTAATTCCTATTAATCACTGAAAATGTATTTCCGATCATTCTCTGATGGGATGACCTCATCTTCTATAGGCATCATGAAGATTGTTGTTTTAGCCATTGATTGGAGGCGACTATACTATTATTATCATCCTGAACACCATTATTAGCAAGGCGTGTCCGGTGACTAAACGCGACAAAGTTTCTATTACATATCTAAAACGTATGCACTCAAGATTCTTACGTTTCAGTCATCACTGTATATTCATGCCACCTTCAACAGGTTATGAAAGAAGTATATAGCCTATAATTCCAACTTACGTTTCCTCCTTCAGGTTCTTGTGATAGGAGAGTTTTAGTTCACTGTCCCTCGGTGACTGCCCACAAAACATCTCTAGTATACATACAATATCCGCAGTGTGCGTGTTGTGATGCACGTTCGTGTGCTAATGTTAACTAACATAACACAATAGTTCGTGGAAATAATTACCCATTGATCAATTGGCTTCTTGTCCATTATCAATATTTAAAAAAAATGTTTTTTTGGTTGTACGTGTTGGTGTAATATGGAATCTTGTTACAAATGTTTGTATATGTAACTGATTTCAAGAGATGCATCCATAAATGTTGGGAGCAATTAATGTTATTATTATTATTATTTGCGCACATGTGGCTCTGTGTGTGTCGTCTGAGCGATCAAACATAGCATCAGATGAATCTAAAAGCCAATGCAAAAGCGCCTCTCTATCTAAGAGTTGTAAATATTCCGCATTACGGGCGTGGCTGCCTTGGTATAGCTTATTATTATTATTATTATTATTATTATTAGACCTGTTGTAACAATTATTATTACTATTATTTTTATTATTATTATTATTTTATTATTATTAGTATTATTATTAGCGCACAGAGAGTGCCTCTCCATCTAAGACTTGTAAGTATTCCGTATTCTCAACGTGGCGACAATGGCTTAGATTATACAATAATAGCGTGTTATTATTATTGACTTTTGTTATTATTGATCTTATAATTATTGTTATTATTATTATTATTGCCTGGGCGATCGGCCTGTCACCATCCCCATTTGTATCTGCTGACAATGTGTGTCCAGCTCCAAGTTACTGTCCTTGTGGCGGTAGAGGAATGATCCCTCGCAGAGTCCGTGGGCGAAGCTGAGGTTGGAGGATAGGCGATTTAAAGACTATTATTATTATTATTATTATTACTAGCGTCATCATTATTCTCAGTAGTATCATGTATTAGTATTACCTTTGAAACGAATGAATGAACTAATTCTTCAAAGAAGACAGCCCGTAGTGGAGAAGTTAAAGATCTAAAACTAAAGAATAATGTTGAAATGAGAAGTGTGTTTATGTTAAATTAGAGAGAAGCAACGAATAACAAACACTGATGTTGTTGTTCAATTGAGAGAATAAAGGAAGGAAGCTTTTACTTTAACGTGACCGTTAATCTTGAGATAATGAGCCACGGGACCTCCTCTTAACGAGGAATCCGAACCACAGGACATGGCATTTCACATCGAAGATCTCACATGAATTGACCGGGGATCGAACCCGGTCCACCTTGGTGAGAGGCCAACAGCTTAACCGCTGCGGCACCACGCGCCCGTTTAAATGAGAATAGAAAGCAATCGTAACAGATCTGATTTTAAAATTTTTAGAGTGTTTTTTAGATAGTTAATGTTACCAAGAAAATCCTGGAATTCACCAATCAATTTCAGAACGAACAACGCCCTTTCTTTCTAAAATGTCGACCGCTGCTAAGTGGCAGACATTAGAAAATACAAGGGACTTGGAGACGGGCTCCTTGAGGGATGGTAGACAACAAACCTAAGTTAGTGACCGCTGCTGATTGTACGGAACTTATAAAATAACAAAATAAAAACAGATAACACAAATTAATTTCGATAGTAATATTTCAGAACGGAAAGAATTCCCAGGTAATTACAATATTTTAAAAACAAATCTCTTCTTCTTCTTCTTCTTCCTCTTCTTTTTCGTCGTTTGGGCCTACTGAGGACCACGGGGCTTGTATATCCTCGTCGCTTTGTCTTTTCTCTTCTCTTCTTCCAGTACTTTTCATCATCTGACTATGAGCCAGATTTCTTTTCTCCGTCCATGGTGGTCTGCTGACACCGGTGTTCTTCATAGCTGTCAGTGATAGAGGAAAAACTCCCTGTCGTATGGCTTGCTGGAGTTGTTGGCGGTCCTGTATGGAATTAAGTGGGATCCCTAGGTGGTCTAAATCCGTCCTGACCGAAGAGATCCACTTGGTCCTAGAGGCCTTCCCTCATCCTGCCACTGTGAAGATCTTACTGGTGAGCCGGCAAGGGATCATGCGAGTCAAGTGTCCATAGAAGGCCAGGCGCCTCTTTCTTATACAAGTCGCAATGTCTTCTTGATGGCTGTAAAGCTCATCATTGTGCCAAATTCTGTAGGTGCCTCCCTCTTCCCGTATAGGTCCTAGCATCCTCCGCAGGATCTTCCTCTCCTTGAGTTCAAGTTTCCTGAGTGGGCCCTTCCTGGCCATAACGAGGCATTCAGAGGCGTACAGAACAGATGGTTTTACTACTGAATTGTAGTATCTGAGTTTGAGGTTTTTGGAGAGGAACTTTGGTGCATAGATGCTGCGGCAGGAGTGGTAGGCTCTCTCAAACTTGGTGCACCTGGTGTCTATGGCCAGATTCTCTCTCTGGTTTGCCGAGATCCACTCTCCTAGGTACTTGACCGCAGGGAAGTTTTGAATGAAGACCCCCTCAAGTGGAATTGTGGACGGGGTTTCCTTGATGTTAATCATGAATTCAGTCTTCCCAATGTTGATCTTCAGGCCAGCCCGAACCGCTACATCGTGAAGACTCTGTAGGTGATGAGTAGCTTCCTCTATAGTGTTGGTCAGTACAGCGAGGTCGTCGGCAAAGGCCAGGCATGACACATGAAAGTTATCTTTCTTGTATCCAAGCTGCAGACATGTCCTTGGTGTTAGTCGCACCATCCATTCCCTTATGATCTTCTCCAGGATGCAATTGAAGAGAATGCAGGAAAGTCCATCGCCCTGTCTAACTCCCATCTTGTTGGGGAAGCTCTTGGATAGTTCACCTCTGAACTAGAATTTAGATGCTGTGTTTGTCAAGGTGGCCTGGACTAGTTTAAGGGTTTTTTCATCAAGGCCAAATTCTCGCAAGGTGGAGAAAAGACTCTCTCTGTCCACCTAGTCGTATGCCTTCCGAAAATCCACTAAGACAACTACGCAGGGTTGTCCCCCACGACTCTTGTAAGTGAGGATTGTCTTGAGATTTTGTATCTGCTCTGGACAAGATCGATCGTTACGAAAGCCAGCCTGATATTCCCCTAATTGAGAGTCTAGTTGTTTGGTGACTCTAGATAACAGAGCTTTCGAAATAACCTTGTAGGTAACCAGCAATAAGGAGATACCTCTGTAATTGTTGAGGTCAGTCTTGCTTCCCTTCTTGTGTGACGGGTGAATTACTGCTGATGTCCAATCTTCCGGTATGGTCTCCATTGTCCATATGCCTTGTATGATATGTTTGATGCTCTGCAAGGAGAGTTCATCTGCGCATTTCCACATCTCTGCTACTATTCCATCTTCACCTGAGGCTTTATTATTTTTCAGGGTATTGATTATAATCTCTATTTCCTCTCTGTCAGGCGGTTGAGAATCAGGATTCCTGATAGATGGATCATGGAAGATTAATCTTGCACTAGGTTCTTCTGCGTTGAAGAGCTTCTGGGAATAATCTGCAAGAAAGGTATTGAGCCCGTCATACGAGTTGTTTGGGTTGCCACTAACCGAAATGGCTTCCCAGACAACTCACTGTCTGGACGCATAAGCAGAGAAGTCTTGAGTGTACCTCTTATATGCCATTGTGCACGAAGAAGCAGCATCCCGGGGCGATCGGGCAGACACGGCCAAAAAGGTGAATGGACCCAAGAAGCACACTCTGGAAACACTTAGCTTAAAATAATAACATCCAGTCTTATGTAAAACTTGAATAACATTTATTTAAAAAAAATGTGCAAACACCTATCCTAGTTCGGAAGGTTAATATCGGGCTAATGCCGCAAGCTAAATAAAAAAATGTTAAAGTCGTTGATCCTAAACTGATTGTAAATTAAAATAACCCTCGCGAAAGATCTAGTTACAAAAAATGCAGAAGCAGCAAGTTAGGGCAGTGGCACGTAAAGTACACCCTACACAAATGAAACTGGTTACTTATGAATTTAAATTAACAACAACAGAGATCAAAAGAATTTATGATGGTACCACTCCCTTATTTATCATTAAATAAGTTAAATCTAGCTAAATCCTGACAATTACAACAAAGTATACGGTGACTGAATACTGTAACAAACAAACAATTAATAACATAGCTATGTGACAAACCAGTATAAAAAAAACAAGTAAGTTCCTTACAAACTATCAGGTACAAGGGGTAAACATACATTTATACACAAATAAATAAATAAATAAATAAATAAATAAATAAGACACAGCTTTCAGAAACCTTCATATTATTGCCCTGCGTACAAGCCAGAATTCTCTTTGCATCCTTGGGTCATCTAGTGTTTGTTATGTTGGTAAATGCGTGATCCCAAAACACGTCTTATATTACTGAGCTGTCGTGCGCCACTAGCTGAGAACTAATGGGCCGCGACAACTCTGTCGTCAAAAAGTAGTGTTATCAAAAATTACAAGTCATTCCCCTCTCAGAAATGTGACTGATCCTATGAGTTGGCCAGTTCGCATCCAATCACAAGTCAAAGTTTTACTGTCATTTTAGTTATTCTAGTTGTAACAATTAGTTATGGTTATTATTAGAAGCGTGATTATTATCTGTCGTCGGTTTAGAGTACTGGCTCATTCCTCAAAGGACACCTAGGCTTAAACTCGTGAAGTCTCTCTAAGAACAACACTAAAGATCATCGGCTCACTCCTGGCCGGAATTCACAATAACACTGTCGGGGATCGAAGCTCACCGTAACAGTCTTCAGGTACTGACCTGAACATCATCATCGGATCACACCTGGCCGGAATAAATGGTCGCAGATATGACAATCTGTACGACGACGCAACACCAGGTGTCACAACAATAACACAAGCCTACAAAATAGGTGTCAAAACATCTCATAAAACAGACAAAGCTTCTACTCACCAGAATACACACTCCCGGTGTTCAAACATCTCGCTTCCTAAAGCGGTAACTCTAGTAAATATCGTCCAATGACGCTATAAACATGTGACAGCAAAAGAACATTCATATAACCTTGACCCAAAGTAATCAATACATTCCGTCACGTTGAATTGGGGTGTGCGCATGCGCGTCGAGACTGAACACAAAACAAGTCGTCTCACCTGAGCGCTGCGGATCTCCATATATTTCACAAACATTCAGTAGCTTGTTAAAGCACTCACACTCATCTCATCGCGTCTGCGATGTAACACACTACACAGGCGTATAATATCTCTCAAATAGAAGTCTTTCTGGTATAACGCTGGCTTAAAATTTAACACAATTACAAATTAGTTTTCCGTGGTTTCACTTCCACGCTAAAATTTCATTAACACTGATAGGTAACGTCAAAATGTTACAACGACAAAATAGTGGAGATATTCCACTCTAAAAATGACTTCGGAAATGGATAAAGATATCCCACTCCAATTATGTACAATATGCCTTTATCAAAACTTTCTCGTGTCTCACAACTTGACACTGAACCAAAAATAATAAACAGTTGACAATCCTACTAACTGATAGGTCGTCTTAAATGATACAATGGCATCGGGTTCGATGCTGGGTTGGCATCTACAACAATGCTCCCAAATATAGTTCTCCTCAGAACTGTTGTGGCGTCAAAGCTCACATTAAGGCTTACATAAATCCATTCAGAAAGGTCATGACTTCTGTCGATCAAGAAAATGATACGAGGTCAAATAACTCAAATAACTCAAATAATCCATTCAGAAAGGTCATGACTTCTGTCGATCATGAAAATGATACGAGGCTCAAAAAACTCAATAAACTAACAGTGGCGTAAAATAGAGAGGTTCGCAAACAGGGGGTCAGGAAAAATAAACGAATAATGGTTGTCCATTATTCCCAATTCCTATTCTCGTCCATCTGAAGGACTGACCAAATCAAATCAAAGCGATGTGAGGTCTCTCTAACAAAAATTAGGACAAAAATCCTGCGAACACTTTTACTTGCACCAAACACCCGGGTGACTAACTCATCCACTGAAATAAAGCATAATTAAACTAACTACAAGAAATCCCTGCCTGACTGGTGTCACAAGTTCGGTTAATGTCTACATTCTACAATCTATAATCACTGGATAAGTTAGCCGTGGTCGTTACGGCATGACTGCTGGCAGTCGCTCACATCCGGGAGGCGAGGAGGTTCGAATCTCCCCGCCGGCAACCTTGAAGATGGTCTTCTGTGGTTTCCCATCTTCCTTCCAGGCAAATGCCGGGGTTGGTCCCTAACTGTAGGCCACAGCCGCTACCTTCCAACTCCTCGACCTTCCATTCCAACTTTCCTCCCCAACGGTACTTGTAGCTCAACTATTGGGTGTCCGTCTCGAAGCAGCTACAAAACTGGCGAGCCGAACATGTCGTCGGACACTCCCGGCACTAAAAGCCATACGCTAAAAAATCTATAATCTACTACCACAGATCAACCCGTACAAAAGAAAAGATTTGACTCAGTGAGAAGCCACCATAATCGAAGGTTCCAACAGTATGGTGTAACAGAGATTCAGGATGGTTGGCAATCTTCCATGAACCTGCTCGGACATCGAGCTTACACCACTCCATTCCTCTCCATCGGCTTCTCGCCTCTCGAGTAAAGATCTCCTCCTCATGGTCAACGGTAGGGTTGAGTGTACCATGGATCTCTACATCCAGGTTGGTATTCGTTGATCCTCCTGCCATGGTTGTAGATTCGTCCTCCTCCTTGTCGAAATATTCCTCACATCATGGTGTCTACTCCATGATACTGGTCATCATGGGCGATGTAATAACAGCGTACACGTGGTTGACGTTCAAGTACATCGTGAAATTATCACACGTGTCTTCCACTGATTTGAAGTTAAGCACAGTATAACAGTATAGCAAATCACTGGCTTTATAGTGCAGACTTTCAACAAATGGCCTTTCACTGCCTGCTTCACTGCATTTAATAGACATGCGTTGTCAGCAGTCACTGTTTCGAATATGTTTTCCACAACCACAAATATCGCACTGATATGGCGAAAAATTCATACGTAAAGTGCGGCGTTATGTGAAGTAAAATGAAGCACTTTTACTTTGATGGATGGTTTAGTGATCATGTTTGATTTACAGTATTTTATCACACTCGTGTGACATGCAGCATGGCGTTCACAATGAAAATGTGGTGTTACACGAAAATATCCGACACAATTGTTACAAAAGTATCGCACTTGGCATGTGCATTTTAACAGAATATCACTGGTAACAATTATCACCATTAAATTAATTTCAAACTTAATCTGTCACAGATGATTGTGGATTTTATCTCCACCTCATGGACGTAGCATGAGGTGATCGTCGCTTGGACTTGAATTCACTTTTCCACTCACAATTAAATAAATACTTTTCGCAACGTAGCACAGCACACATTCGTGCAAAAGTTATACTTATACATCGACGTAGTCGGATACACAAATTGGTCATCACCTACACGGCGGACTTTGAATATTTCCTCGTCCCACAGGACGGTCTATCCCAGCACGTCTGTTCACGACGGCTGTCAAACAGTAGGAGTGTCGGTCTCTCTGCCTCGTGCAGAGTCAAAAGTTGAGTCGTTGACTGTCCATTTTCTCCCTCCAATCTACGGTGCAAATACCTTTTACCTTATCACAAAAATACGGTAAACATCGAAATGTTTCCTTGAAGCAGTATTAGATAGTGGTATGATTTGAGACTTTTAAATGCAAAATATGTAATACTTGTGCTCAGAATAAAATATTCAGGTGAGCCTCCAGAGTCATGACAACTCCCATATCTTCCTGTATGTTCCGCGCTGTAACAGGGAGCGTTCTGTTTCACAGGCATGACTTGTTCCTCATGAGTTCAAACTAATATCACCGAGCCATGAGCTTCCACGGGCTCAGTAAATATAAAAATGAAAGGTTGCCTGTTTTTTTCTGAATTACCACGGAAATTTGAGTTATTAACGCGTCTCAGACTGGTTTATGAAGGTTGCGCGTAAAAACAAAACTTTTGTCTGTTTGTTTGTCTGTGTACAATTTTGCACGCGCATCACTTGAGAACGGCTGAGTTGATCATCGTAAAATTTGTTACAGATGTCCACGAAAGTAATCATTGATGTAAATCTTCTCCATACCTCTCATGAAAGAGGAAGGAAGGAAGCTTGTAGTTTAACGTGACCGTTAATCTTGAGATCATGAGCCACGGGACCTCCTTTTTACGTGGAATCCGAACCACAGGACATGGCATTTCACTTCGAAAATCTCACATGCATTGACCGGGAATCGAACCCGGACCACCTTGGTGAGAGGCATACAGCTAGATCGCTGAGCCACCACGCCCCTAAAAGAGGGCCTACCCCCCTTAAAATGCATGCTGAAATGGGCGTAGAAAGACGAGAAAAAGCTCATTTTCAGCGTCTTAATGTGAAAAACAAAACTCGGGAGCCCTACGGGCCCCGAAAACCACATTTTACGGTCCTAAAATCAACAGATTTTGAGATATTCCCAGAAAACTAATTTCATTTAATAAACACTAATGAAAGAATGCAAGCCGGTAACCATGGCAACACAATCTCAGAAGTCGATCTATTTCTGAAAGACGCAATGCCATTCCATTTATTACAATACTGAGAACGTTCGCAAACGGTTATAAGGTTTGCATATTAAGGCTTTCACGGCCCGGATTATTATATAAACAATTTATGCTTTTGGGCTAATGCCGTGTGTATTTTTAATTTAAACCATACGTTTCGGAGAAACCTTGCCTCCTTTTTCAATGGAAATAAACAATGTGGCCAAAGAAAGTATATCAATGAGATTACAAAAAATATAGATAAATTCCTCTGTTCGTCACCAGAGAGCAGCTGCCAGGTTATCACGGAACCAACATAAGTTGTAAAATTCGTCAATACATATACGAGGGCTGCTTTTTAAGTAATACCCGTTGTGATATTACACCGTTGCAGCGCTGCGGTCGGCATTCCGTGCAGGTGCGCTGCGTACCTGCATCTATTGGTAAGGCTGAGACGCCATTACGGCAACAGTCGCCCATGTGTGGGTGTGTTGACAACTTTTGTAATGGCATCTCCGATCGCGAGTGCCGTCGATCCGTAAATGAGAGAGAAAACACCCCTGTAAGATAACCTGCCGTTTGACCACCACTGTCAGGCAAACTGCGTATGTGGTCAGGGAAACTCCTAAACATACGCAGTTCTCCTGGTAAGCACACAATTTGCATGACAGTGTTGGCCGAATGGCAGTATATCTTACAGGGGAGTTTTCTCTCTTGTTTACGGGTCGGCGGCACTCGCGATCGGCGATGCCATTTCAATAGCTTGTCAACACACGCACACATGGGCGACCTGTTGCCGTAATGGCGTCTCAGCCTTACCAATAGATGCCGGTACACAGCGCACCTGCACAGACCGCTGCAACGGCGTAATATCACAACGGGTATTACTTAAAAACCAGCCCTTGTATAATGCGCTTAAGGGGGTCAAGGGGTACTCTTGAATTCCTTCACGCGATTTACACGTGCGGGTGTGGTAGTAAAGGACTATTATATCCCTATTCCTATATTATTAAATTATTATTATGTTTATTATTAAATTATGGCGTACAAGGACGAGATAAAACTCTTTTTCAGACCCTCAGTGGCTACTACTTTTGTAGGCTCTAAAACCACATTTCTGAGATATTCCCCGAAAACTAATTTCAGTTAATAAACTAATAAAAATAGATGGCGAGTACAGAAGAAGACCAAATCAGGAGCTATATAGATATACTGAGAGAATCACAGATATGGCCAGGAAGATATGTCTGGCTTTCGACGGACATGTCTCAAGGATGAACCCTACAAGACTAACCAACCGGCTTCTCACCTACTGGGAGAATAGAAAGAGCGTGACACCGTGGTTAACATAAGTTATCAAGGACATTCAAGAACTGAAGATAATGGAAAGTGATATTAGAAGCCGATCACATCTCAGAAAGATACTTACACAGAAGAGTTTTCAGGACAGACCACCCTGTAAGAAAACCGGCATCATCTGGACAAAAGGAAGAAAGGAGAAACATAGCCAGAGAATGCGCGAATATTGGGCAAACATCAAGTCCCTCGCCAAGCTGAAAAGTTGAACGTCGTAGTCCTTAGCTGGCCCATCCGAAAATAGAGGAAGAATAATAAGAAACTAATGAATGAATGCAAGCCGGTAACCAAGACAACAATATCTCAAGAGGTGACATCCAACTTTCCATCTATTTCTGTAAGAAGCAATGCCACTCAATTTATTAAATTTCTGTAAAAGTTTGGAAATGGCTATAAGGTTATCGCGGAAACAAACATAGACTGTAAAATTCATCAATGCGCTTAAGGGGGTCATGGGGTACCCTAGAATTTTTAAACGAAACTTACACGCTCGATAGGTTTGTACAGAAGTTCTAATATATCTCCAAACAGCAACATTATTTTCAATAATTCCTGAATTGAAATAGTGTTTTTTGCAGCTTTTAGGAATTTCGGCCATTTGAGGCTAAAAATCCTGAATTTCCATGCACCACAAGCCTTTATAATTTATTAAAGGAGTCTTCCTGGGGATGGGGACTTTCCACAACAATGAGGGTCAGATTTTATTTGGCATATATTGCGTTTCGTCAACAAGGTTTTCAATATTATTTTCACGCCAGGAAGTACACGTTAGGTGAATTTAGTTTGAGAGCACATTTTAACAAATCATATTTTCGTCGACAAACGGGTTCATTGTAAAGATGATTGTTTGACACTGTGTGGTTGATATATCTTTATGTTTAGGTACGCCTTTAACTCGTGTTCGGGTGCTTGGAGCATCGTAAAATTGGGTATTGTAACCATGAGTCAATACACCAATCATTTATTAAACTCTTCACCCTACTTCTCATAGAAGGGTTGGTATAGGCAAGAACTTTTCAAAATACGTGCTAAAATAGGCGAAAAATAAAAATTATCCTAGGAAGACGACCAAAGCATATGTTGCGCTTCTCAATGTGTGACACAAAACTAGGGAGTCAATGATGGGTCTCCGAAAACCACATATTAAGGCCCTTAAATTAACAGTGTCTGTGATATACCCAGGAAACTAACTTCGTACTAATTAATTTATGAAATTTATGAAAGCCCTTAACCATTACAATGGTAGCTCAATTGATAACGTCTGATTATTAATACCGAAGACCGTTCGAAGAGCGGGTACTTCTGCTAGTTCACTATAAACAGAACAAACTTAATCTGTATACATGTACACTATCGAATACCTGTTCCTATAATTCACTCGTCGAGGATGTGTGTTGTTATATAATTAATCCCCGCGATATGACATTTGTTTCATATGCAAGATTATCCCAAACATACGACATAACTTATTCGCATGAAATACCTAACGTACCGGATCCCCAGATATACATAAAATCTTTGCGGAATTATTTTCAATTCCTAAATCACGAGAAGATTGGAAAAAAAGAACATGCTCGACAACCATCCACTTTCTAAATGCCAACAATGTTACAATCAAAAGTCAAAGAATAAAAATTCACTAGACAGCCAAAACCAAAGCAATAGTAACCCAGCAGAACCGATAACAAAAACAGTAACCTCACTACCTAAAGGTTAAGGTTCGCCCTATATAACGGCCGCCATCAGCGGCTCCGTTACATATTCGAAACAAAAGTAAAATCATTTCTCCCAACTAACCAAACTAGGGGGCCAAGACAAACTGTTTCCCTTCCAAAAACTACAACTTATTACATAATATTACATTTACAGTCACAAATCATCGTTCTTAAGACCACAAATTATCACTCTTAAAATCTGCTTACTTTCCTCCGCAACTTTATATCCACACCATAAGCGTCTGACATTTTAATGTCTTCGTCCGTAACACGCTTCTTATAACCTTATCTACTTTTTCACGTAGTTTATCATCATTGTCTGTACCAATATATCCAATTTCATTCATAATTTGGTCTTCTATTTTCTTCTCTACTCAGTTTTCAGCTTCGTCTTCATCCCCCTTCTTTTTCAATGCTTTATCTAAGACTGCTTTCGGGAAGTTATCAATATTTCCATACTTTCATATATAGTTCACTGATTTCCGTAGTAGTAGCAATGCTGTCATTAGTCCGAATCCACGCGCTCCAATTTCGTGATGGTTATTGCCTCATGGCTATCTTGCTATGGAATATCGCTCCTGAGAATTGCCACGATCTATCCAAGTAGATGAGGTAATGTTGAACCGCTTGTCCATTTTGACCAGGATGTGACACCCCGGTAGGAATAGATCCAGGTTCGATGTTTGGCAGTGATGAACGAAGGGTGTGTGACAGTGCAACTGAGGTCCAGGTTCGATTCTTGGCAGTGATGAACGAAGGGTGTGTGACAGTGCAACTGAGGTCCAAGTTCGATGCTTGGCAGTGATGAACGAAGGGAGTGTGACAGTGCAACTGAGGTCCAGGTTCGATGATTGGCAGTGATGAACGAAGGGTGTGTGACAGTGCAACTGAGGTCCAAGTTCGATGCTTGGTAGTGACGAACGAAGGGTGTGCGACAGTGCAACTGAGGTCCAAGTTCGATGCTTGGCAGTGATGAACGAAGGGAGTGTGACAATGCAACTGAGGTCCAGGTTCGATACTTGGCAGTGATGAACGAAGGGTGTGTGACAGTGCAACTGAGGTCCAAGTTCGATGCTTGGTAGTGACGAACGAAGGGTGTGCGACAGTGCAACTGAGGTCCAAGTTCGATGTTTGGCAGTGATGAACGAAGGGAGTGTGACAGTGCAACTGAGGTCCAGGTTCGATACTTGGCAGTGATGAACGAAGGGTGTGCGACAGTGCAACTGAGGTCCAAGTTCGATGCTTGGCAGTGATGAACGAAGGGAGTGTGACAGTGCAACTGAGGTCCAGGTTCGATGATTGGCAGTGATGAACGAAGGGTGTGTGACAGTGCAACTGAGGTCCAAGTTCGATGCTTGGTAGTGACGAACGAAGGGTGTGCGACAGTGCAACTGAGGTCCAAGTTCGATGCTTGGCAGTGATGAACGAAGGGAGTGTGACAATGCAACTGAGGTCCAGGTTCGATACTTGGCAGTGATGAACGAAGGGTGTGTGACAGTGCAACTGAGGTCCAAGTTCGATGCTTGGTAGTGACGAACGAAGGGTGTGCGACAGTGCAACTGAGGTCCAAGTTCGATGTTTGGCAGTGATGAACGAAGGGAGTGTGACAGTGCAACTGAGGTCCAGGTTCGATACTTGGCAGTGATGAACGAAGGGTGTGTGACAGTGCAACTGAGGTCCAAGTTCGATGCTTGGTAGTGACGAACGAAGGGTGTGCGACAGTGCAACTGAGGTCCAAGTCCGATACATGGCAGTGATGAACGAAGGGAGTGTGATAACGCAACTGAGGTCCAGGTTCGGTGCTTGGTAGTGATGAACGAAGGGTGCGTGACACTGCAACTGAGGTCCAGGTTCGATGCTTGGCACTGATGAATGAAAGGTGTGTGACATGGCAACTGGCACACAAAGCATGCCTGTAGATATGGTCACTTACTTACTCTCCGCGTTCGAGTTGAATTCGGTAGGGCCTACTTAAAGTTACCACCGTGGTCCAATTGCCCGAAAAATGGAATGCAGGGAATATATTGGGGCTTAGTAGGCTATATGGTGTCTTTCCTCGTGTTGGGAGAATGGTCGAATCGCCAACATCCACAAACCACGGCAGACCTATTCGATGAAATGCCCATCCAAAATCAGCTTAAATGCATCTGGCAGGAGGAATAACATTCACTCTAAAAGGCACGCGCTGATATATTTCACGGCACAAATAAAATTTAAACCCTAGATCCAAAATAATCAAAACAGGAAACCACCATTTTTGTTGGTCCCACAGCAAATTCTGGAACAAGACGCAGGCCAAAAGGGAAAGTTAAATTTTGAAAAAAGAACATGTTAGGAACAAGGTTAGATTCGTTAGATTTACTTACATGGGTTAATGGAAGGCTCCGGCGTAGTGGGAATACTCAAATAACAAATATACTTTTTTAAATGAATAAGTCGGAGAGCTTGTCGGCACGTCCGCATAGGTAGTAAGCCACATAGCGTCTAATGCTACCGGAACGTCTGCCAAAGAATGAAGGAAGTACAGAGATATTAAACATGGATCAAAGACCAGTAGAATATCTTAAAACAGGCTGATTACATCTTCACAGAACTACTTGTTATTAATGTAGGTTAACATGAAATTAATATTACGAAGTTAGAAACCAAAAACTGTTTATTTGCATTACCTTGCAAACTGATATAAATTAATTGACTAACAACATAAAATGGTGATATATTAGTAACCTTACTGTACCTTAGAACAACCATACCAGTGTTATTACAAACTAATGATACTTATGAAGACGTACGTTACGAACTGGTGATATAATAACAGACTAACATCATAACTGGTGGTAAGTTAGTTGAGTTAAATTACAAAATGGTGCTGAATTAGTAGACATTAATTATAAAATGGTTGCAAATCAATAAACTTTCACTATAAAAAGCTGATAAATTGGTTGACTTACCATATTAACGGGCAATATATTAGTAAACCTAGATCATACTTGGTGATAAATTAGTACATATTCACTGTAAACTGGCAATAAATTAGTACACTTGCATAATAAACTGTTGATACATTTGTAGACTTGCATTATACTGTAAACAGGAGAAAGATTAGTACACTAAGTTATAAAGTTCGTGAAAATTGGACATTCATTATAAACTAGTTACTGTATTAGCAGACATACATTATAAACCAGTGATACCTTTTTGTAGAATTATATTTTTTACTGTTGATAAATTAGTGGTCTTACATTAAAACTGGTGATACATAAAATGTTCATTTAGATTACAAACTGGTATAAATTAATTGACATGCAATATAAAATTGTGATATACGAAGTACGTCCAGAAAGTAAGTTCCGTTTGGTAATAACATTAAATTGTGTACAGATACAGAAAAAGTACTTATTGCACAAAATTCTACAACCCTTAAACTACTTTTCCACATAACTGCCGAAAAGTTGCAGGCATTTGTCTTAGCGTGGCACGATTTTTGTAATCCTCCTTCATAGACGTATGCCGCCTGTGTTTTCAACTAGTTGTACGTTCCGCTGCAGCGCAGTTCCGCATATGCGCGGTAGACGCTTTGTATCAAGGAGAAGAAACGTGCGCCATTTGGAGAGCGCTGTCAGCCACGTACGCGTTGTTGTGCATGTTTACTCGTACAATGTCGGTGTTGATTGAAAATCCCGCCGCTTGTGAAATCAGTTCTGTGATTCGTTTTCTGAATGCTAGGAAAGTGAAACCAATTGAAATTTTTTGGCAAATTTGCGAAGTGTATTGACAAAATGCGATGAGTGATTCAATGGTGAGAAGATGGGTCCGACAGTTCAATGAAGGACGTAGTGAAGTGCACGATGAAGAACGAAGTAGGCGTCCATCTTTGGTTACAAAATAACTGGTTCACGCGATTGATGACAAGATCCGGGAAAACCGCAGGTATACAATTAGTGCTCTCGCTATGGAATTTCCCCAAATCTCACGATCACTAATTCATGAAATTGTTACCGAAAAACTGAACTTTCGTAAACTTTGCTGACGTTGGGTACCAAAGAATCTTACGGAGCAACACAAAATAAAACGGATGGGTAGTGCACTTCAGTTTTTGACCCGTTACAATGAAGGCGGCGAAGAATTTCTGACACAGATAGTCACAGGAGATGAAACTTGGTTTCTTACGACACCCCTGAAAGTAAACGGCAATCAATGGAATGGAGGCACACTTCATCCCCAGCAAAGGTTAAGCCGAAACAAATATTGACAACTCGGAAAATGATGTGCACAGGGTTCTGGGACTGGAAATGCATCTTACTCATTGATTTCTTACCGCGTGGTCAAACAATTAACGCAGATTCTTACTGCGGGACACTTAGGAAATTGCGCCGCGCAATACAGAATAAGCGCCGAGGGTTGCTGTCAAAAGGTGTTGTTTTTAGCCTACTTTTCACATTTTGCAAAAATGAGGAAAAAGTAGACTTATGAGATCGGGCAAATGTGTGTCTGTCTGTCTGTCCTTCTGTCTGTCTGTCTGGCTGTGTGTGTGTGTCCCCCCTATCAACTCCTAAACGGCTGCAGCAATCGAAACAAAATTTGGTAGGAGTAAAGATCTACACCTGAATATCTCACGGCCATATTTGAAAATGATGTCAGTGCTACCAACTGCTAAAAAATCGCAATTGAAATTTGAGCTCCATGTTGGATATCTTGGAAAGTATGAATGGGAGCTATTTCAAAATTGGCACACGTACAGATCATAATATTTCAGTTTAATTTCCAGGAGGCCAAACATGGCAGTGTTGCCAAAATGATTATAAGCCTCCTGATAAGTCCAATTTTTAAATGCATATAACTTCTACACTATCAATTGGAATTCAACCAAATTTCGTATGTTGTATGTGTACATAACCAGATATGACTGAGCGTATTCTTAAGACCTACCAGGGCTGCCAACTGTTAATAAATGCTCCTAATTTATTTTATCCAAATACCAATATATCAGAAAGTATGCAAGCCGACAGCTTTAAACTATGCACACGTATAGTACCTGACATTCTATATTAATTTGGAGTAACTTATATACGTCAGTGCTACCAACATGATTCTAAGCCTGCTGACAGGTCCAACTTTAAATACATGCAACTTCCATACTATCATTTGGATTTCAACCAAATTTCGTATGTGTTATGTGTACCATAACAGATATGACTATGCGTATTCTAAGGAGCAACCAGGGCTGCCAACTGTTAATATGTGCTGTCCCTATTTTTGTTACCCTAATATCAATATATCAGAAAGTATGCAAGCCAATAGCTCTAAAATTTGCACACGTATAGTACCTGGCATTCTAGACGAATTTGGAGTAACTAATATACGTCAGTGCTGCCAACATGATTCTAAGCCTGCTGATAGGTCCAATTTTAAAATGCATGTAACTTCTATACTAACTAATGGATTTCATTCAAAATTGGCACAACAATAGATCATATTATTTCAGATTATTTCTGCCCAATACATGCATGACATTGTTGCCAACATGATTTTACGCGCGCTGTTAGATCCAATGTTTAACTGCATGTAACGTCCATGCGATTCATTGGACTTCAACCAAATTTTGTATTTTGTACCTTAAGAGATGGAACTAAGAATATATTCAGTCATCAGGGCTGCCAACTGTAGTGCTCTATTAGGATACATTATGCCAGGTATACAGTATTTCGAACTAATTGGAAATTTCGATATTAGCAACTTAATTTCGTCATTATTCTAGATAGGTTCATATTCTGTAGAATAATCATTGGCATGAAAAGTAGACTGTATAGTTCTTAACGGAACTTTTTGTTCTTTACGACAACGCACGACCACACACTGCAAATGTGACGAAAAACCTCCTACAGGGATTTGGCTGGGACGTGTTTGACCACCTTCCGTACAGCCCTGACCTCGCTCCTAGCGACTTTCATCTGTTCACACATCTCAAGTCTTTCCTTGGCGGTCAACACTTCAACAATGACGACGACTGGAAGAAGATGTTTCCAACTGGTTGAAGCCACAGGCGGCAAACTTCTATGAAGATGGTATCCAAAAACTTGTGCCACGCTATGACAAATGCCGGCAAAAGTTCGGCAGTTATGTGTAAAAGTAATTTAACAGGTGTAGAATGTTGTGCAATAAATAATTATTCTGTATCGGTACAAAATTTAATTTTATTACCAAACGGAACTTACTTTCTTGACGTGCCTCGTATTAGCACTCTTACATTAGACACTATCATCACTAGTGTTACTACAAACTGTATAACCAGTTTACTGTATAATGAATTATTATATTTTTATAACTGGTGACTAATTAAGAGCCTTACATTAAAAACTACCGTTATATTAGCCGCCCTACATTATAAACTCGTGTTATATTATAGAATTATTTCATGTTTAATGATAAATTAGCAGTCTTCTACATTTTAACTGATGATGCATAGTAGATTTATATTATAAATTCTGACAAATTAATAGTGTTACATTAAAAACTAGCGTATTATTTGTCGTCCTACATTGTAAGCTCATGTTACATCAGTACTTATGTCGTATTGGTGATAAATTAGTTTTTTTATTTTATAAACTGGCGATATATCAGCAGTCCCACTTATAAAGCACTGAAACATAAGTAGTCTTGCATTTAAACTGGTAATGTATTCCTAGATTTGCATTATACACTAATGATGCATTTGCAGTCAACTTGTGTTACATTAGTAGGCATTGTTATAAACTAATAATATATTAGTATACTTACATTATAAATAGTTAATAAATACGGTAGATGTGCATTAGAAACAGGTTATTAATTATAAGACCCAAATTATGGACTGGTCATACTGTCATACTGGTCTTGATACATTATAAAATGAAAAACTAACATTTAAACTAACGATAACATTCCCTTATTCGGAGTCATAGTATGTTCTCTTATGTAAATCTGTGTATCCTACCCTCCAGGGTATCTATTCTATTGCCACGGTGGGAGAGTGGTTATAGTGTCTGACTACCAACCCCAAGATTGCAGGTTCGCTCCTGCCCATAGTAAGTGATTTTTTTGAAAGGCGGCAAAAATCACGATACACATGTCATACGTTGTTGGCATGTTAAAGAACCCATTTGAATTCAGTAGGCCGAGTTCATAACGACAAAATTAATCACGGGATTTTCCGCCAACACAAAGTTCCTCATTTCTCTACTAGAAAGAGGTATAGCGCCAAGGAGCTTAGATAGGCTATCTAACCTGCCTCCTTGACATTCATAGCGATCCAAGGAGCATTAAATTCGGCACGCAAGCTACCCTCTGGGTGTCAATAATAAAAGAAAAGCTTGCAACCGACACCCGAAGCCACACGATATTATTATAATTTTTTATTTTCGAAACCATGAAGACTGAAGTAATTTTGTTTATCCTTGTTTGGCATTTGTTAAAGAATATGAAATACATGCTATTTCCATATTGTATTTGAAGTAGTGCGACGTGTTTTGACTACGTTCGTGATTAATTGCAGAAGATTTGGATTTTCGTTAATTAACGTAGACAAGTTAATGTTTCCTTTACATTTTAACTTATGTTAACTTATGTTATTTTAGTGTAGACTTTAAACCACTACACAGTGATCAGGATCTGATGGTGTCCACTTGAATGTCGAAACCCGTGATCCTAAATTGTCCCATTTTATTGCGATAATTTAATTAATACAAGTTTATTTTGAGTGTGTTTACATAGTTATATCTTGTATCCCGCCCATTCATTGGACACAATTGTGTTGATTGATTGATGAGCTACAAAAGACAATATTGAATAGGAAACACTAAAAAAGAATGGCTTCAAATCTATATATTATAAACTGGTTTCAATTTAGTAAGTGTACATATTAAAATGGCGACAAATAAATAGTCTTCTATTATAAACTGATAATAAATTACTGTACCAGACTTCCTTTATAAAGTTGTGATAAGTTAGTAATCCTACATTATAAAGTGGAGCCAAGATATTAGGCTTACAGTATAAAATGGTGATAAATTTACAATCAATACAAACCGATGATAATCTATTAGTCATTCTCTTTATAGAATAGTGCTAAATGAGTAGTCTCAGATTTTAAACTGGTAATTATATGTTCGTCTTACAGTATAAACTAACGATAAATTAGTAGTTTTACTTTAATAACACGTGACTCAATAATAGTTCTATTTTATACATACATAGTTCTACAATATTAACTAGTGATACAGTGAGTAGATTAGATTACAGACGCGGAAAAATACCAGAATTTAATTATAAGATAGTGAAACATTTGTAGACTTGCATTATAATAATAATAGTTTTAACACAGCCAATGGCCATTGAAAAAGAAAAAAATACAATGCAGGTACTGTCAGTCGCTACAAAATTGCGTCAGGGAAGTTAATGTTCTTTTACAATATGCCGCATGATATCGGTCACAGGGCTCGCTACACAATTCACATATGCATGTAGCTGCATTTGGAGTGTGAAAGTATTTTCTTCTGCAACACCTGAAATGAAATCCATGGACTGCGAAACGCGTCACAGTGTGTCGTAAATCGTAGTCTGCTCTCTTCCAGTCAGACGATAACATCGCTTCTGTCCCATAGAAGTCCAACCATATTTCTTTCTTTTTTGATTGGAATTCCGCAAGAAGTTCCTGATAGGCAGCGCTAGATGGAAGCTGCATTTGTAGTCTGATTTGCTCAGTACAGAATGGCTCTGTAGACAGCTCATACATTAGCCGAGACGGAGTAAATTTCGATACACACAATGCTTTCTTTAGGAAGATAGACTTTACTTGCTCTATTTCCTTTAAGTTGGTTTTGGTCAGATGAGGCCAGATCAGTTCCAGACCGTAGGTTAAAGTAGGTGTCAGTGTGGAAACAAAGAGCTTCATAGCAGTAACTAAAGATAGTTTACGCAAATGCTGTATGTTGTTCATAGCTATTAGTGCAGCAGTCGCTCTGTTTCTCACATGCATTGTGAAAGAAGTTCCTGTCGTCTGGAATATTAACCCTAAATAGTTAAAATTCTTGACGGTTGTTATCGGTAAATCTCCAGGTCTGTAATAAATCTTATCTCTATTCGAAATCATTCCTCCCTTACGGAAGACCATGTGGGCTGTTTTATTCTCGTTGATCTGTAATTTGTTCCTCTCGGCCCAGAGAAGCAGATGATCCATACATTCCTGCAGAACTTCCAAACTCTTTGCTCCAATTACTACATCATCTGCGTATATATAAAGAGATATCTTCTCTTCCAAAGACTCGAGGATACCCGTGATGTCAGCAGTTGAGAGAATGAACAGCAGTGGACTGATTGGGTCACCCTGTAGGACACCATTTATCTGTTCAATAGGCTTTGAGAACTGAAGGCCATCGGAGATAAACACGGTATTGTGATGTAGAATGTTGGTTATTATCAGTGTCAGATAATCAGATTCACCGAGCATAGTCTGAAGTTTCTCAACTCTGACCTGTCGACTTAACAGGTCGAAGGCCTTCTTAAACTCCACAAAGATGGCGTGAAATTTACCTCTATGGTGACGAAGTGCCTCATCAATATCTGACAGTAGTTTTCCAATTGCCTGTAGAGTTGACTTACCTTTCTGAAAACCAAACTGTTGGTCTGGGATCTTGTCAGAAACTTTTTCTGTCAGTCTGTCCGTCAGAATTCTTGTGAATACTTGGAATATTGCGTTCTCGAGCGCTATTCCTCTATAAGAATCCGGAGAGTCTGCACTTTCTTTCCCTTTATAAAGTAGTTTGATAAATGACGTTCTCCAGGATAACGGTATTGTATAGACTTCAAGACATTTATTGAAAAGTGTAGGCAATATGTCACGAAAGTAAGGCAAAGCCTCCTTCAAGTGTTCATTAAATATTTCATCAGGCCCGGGGGACTTGCCAGCTTTAAGACTGAGTATAGTTTTCAGAACCTCCACCTCAGTAATTGGAGGGAAATCAGCTTGACCATGAAGAGTCGTTACCCTGCAAGAGTTACCGGTATTGAAAATATTCTGGAAATGCCTTTCCCAAGCGTCCATACTGATAGTCTGCAAGAACTTCTGGGTTCTGGGTTGTAGTGCTAGACAATGATTGTCCATTGCTCTCTTCACTAGTTTATTCCCTTCCTCTTCCAACCAAGCTGCTCTTTTCTCTTGCATTATGAACTGCTGATAACTTATTAGATTACATTGGTTGAATTTGTAGACCTACATTATAACTGGTGATAATTTGTTCGACTAGAATCATAAATTATAGAGCGTATTTCATAAACAGGTAATATACTAATAGTCTTATTTTATAAACAGGTGATAAAATAATAATCAAACATTATAAAATGATTTTGTATTGACAGATTTCTATTAATATCTCGTGATAAGAGAGTTAACATTCTCCGTAGGTTCCACGGTATATTTTTTGTTTCACGACCTCCACCACAAATGTGAACGCACAAAGGGTATAACCCAGAACCAGAACGTAGAAGGCTGTCTGTAGATGATCTATAGTGAATTGTAAATGATCAGTTGATTCCATCAATGTTGCATCAAAATGCTTCTGTTTACGGACACTTATATCTAATTCGAGCCACTTATCATAGAGACAACTTGTATTGTGCGCATGACAGTCGCAGAGAGCACGTGGGTAAAAGGAGAATATGGTGAAGTAGCGTACCCAAAGTAAAATCCTCCAAATCTTTGCTTCATGATATGAATCTGATTCTTTGCATAATTAGCAATTTTCTTATCCAGAATCAATTTATTGGCCCAAAACTGTATAATTGCCATGGATATATTTCTGTGGAGTGCAACATCATCCAGATATTGGTTCAAGCTTCTGTTTTCGATTTGCGCTGTAAGTCGCTTATTTAGCAGTGGGAATTCTATATCCAATGATGGTGATATCCACGATTTGAAACCGGGAGGATGGACCACTTTAAGCCTAGTGTTGTAGAGCTCTTCATAACTATCAATATCTGGATAATACTTGGTAATAGTCAGTTAGCTCGTAAGGGTACCTGGAAACGCATTGGTCACTACGAGACCGAAGAACACATAGAATATAAATAGAAACCGTTCAGTCAGCACACGAGGCAGATTCACTAAGGAGATTGATAGTAAAGCAGAGAATGAGTAAAAGAATAATGCTGAGAAATTTCTAGCTGTTCCTTTGAGATGTTGAATGAAGTACCACGAAATGGACATCAACGGTATGCGGCATGCTAACAATGTCCATGTTAATCGGTCAAAGGGCAGAAATATGTTCTGGTACTGAGGAATGCGTGTGGATTACGGCACAAGAAAGATGAAACTGTCGAAGTGATGTGGGTAGATACATTGATTTTTGACATTCGATTGAGTTTGGTACAGCATCAATACAATATCTATCAAATTGTTATCTGCAGCTTTTCCTGCATCACGCTTCATAACACTAACAAATTCAGGCGTTGCATTTATATGAGATAGAAAAGCCATTGAGAATTTCTTCCTCAAATCCTTGATACTTTGTACCTGGAGGTGTTGTGTTGTTTGGTAATGTGGTTAGGTTCAAATAGTATTTTACTGAGTTACCTTGCACGTTAAGAGGTTTCGGAAAATACAAACTACATCTTTCTTCATTTGGCATGTCGTTGACAACAATTACTCCTCCAGCTCCGAAAGGATTGTAGGAGAATGTCTTGATGTTATCTTTCTCTCCGCTCGTTACGGTAGATATAGAGACCACTACATTCAGAATCTTGTATCGCCACAGTTCTTGAAACACAGAGGTCTGACAGCTGTCCATTGCAGACATAATGAACACGAGGAACCTTCCTCGGGGGTTCCAACCATTCAGTTGACTCAGATGAGCGAGACTCTTATTAACAACCTCCCTGGAACACTGGTGAAGGAAGAGGAGATATGAGCTACCCTTGGAGAACTCTTCCTTCTTCAGCTCAGCCGCACCAGTTACCAACTGAACACCAGTGTAACAATGTTGATGTATAAGATGTAGTAATGGTTTGAAGATAGAGCTGAGATTGTGTCTGTCCATGTACAGTGTTAAAATATTATTGAGTTCATTGCTGGGGCATTCAAGTAACAATGAGATCAGCAGAGAGTAATATTTGTCCCCATGTTTGAGCTGACGATCTCTTGAATCAATGAATATCTTCGTTGCAGATATGCCTATCAATGCGATAGTTAAGAAGCTGAGCGTGGCCACATGCATCCTCTCTGGCGGCGTGTTGTATCTGGATATTAACTGTAACAGAAAGTATAGAAACAGCTGGTTAAGAGGGAACTTTCTTTAAGAGTTTATGGCGTAAGGGATGTTTAAATGAATATCTTCTGATTAGTAGACAAGACTCGATCTCATACCTGATCACTGACACCTCGACCCATTATTATATATGTATTGGATTCCGAATGTGACACCAACAAAAGGGAAAAAGATGCAATGGGAAAGGTAACATTACAGAGGTTTTTTCATGAAAAGACGGCATTTAGTGTTGCGCTATCTGACGCGTTATTTCGTGAAGTGCCCGGACTATATAAGAAGATAGAATAAATACATTATTTTACATTATCAGCCTAGCCTAGTCACTTGTTGAAGTATCGGCGACGCTTCATTAATGACTGATATTATGGAATCGTAGAAAGTTAGAAGCCTTTCACCACAGGCAAACACAAAGTATCACAAGAAATAGAATGCAGTAATAAATTGCTTGTTTTTATTGTATGAGAATTAATATCCACTCACGCATCTATTTACCGTGGGCCTCGAGGAAATTGTAACAATATGATTTATTATGTTGATAACATTTGTCCACTGTAAGAGAGAAAAATCCTACGGAATAATTACAGGAACGCTAGAACACAGATCTCGCCTAGGAACTTTCCTATTATTCCGCGGCGTAGGCACTTCGTTAAATCGTGAACCACGGCCGTGAGGGCATCTGAGATCATAGATTAGAGCGCACAGGGGCTATCATGAGTGTGTTCTTTTCTGTGTTTTTCCTCTATCCTTCCAGGCAAATGCAGGGATAGTTCCAGGGCACCTGTTGTATTCTGTCCGTAATACAGTAACATACACTACTACAGTCATCACATGAATACAGTTTATCAGACAAGTTCAACACATCTTACTACACGGTGCTGATGACCAAAATATCCCAAGCCCCTAAAATGATTTCTCAAACCCGGACATTCATAGAATTAACATGGTAATAATTTTGACTGAAGCAAACATTTTTTTTTTAAATCGTTTCGGTCGTCTATGGACCACGTTATTTCAACTGCCTTTTCCCTCGTTCTTTCACATTGGCCCAGTATTCGCGCATTCTTCTTCGGTGAGCTTCCCTTCGTTCTTCGGTCCACTTCTTGCCGGTTTTCAATATAGGTTTTGGCTGAAAACTCTGTATCTCCCCAAGTTTCTTCTTCAAAGAGTCACGTTCCAAGATGTCCTCATGTGATATCCCCAGTTGTTGTAGGTCTTTTTCCACCTCTGTAAACCAGATCCCTTTGGTTTTCTTTCCCACAAAGTAGGCACAGATTCGATTGGACAATCTTCCGGAGTTCATTCGTGTTAAATGGCCATAAAAGGAGAGTCTTCTTTTGCGAATGGTGTCCGTTATTTTCTCCATATGTATATAGAGTTCATCGTTGTGTCGTCTTCTATACTCTCCTCGTTCCTTGACCGGGCCCAAGTTCTTTCTCAGAATCTTCCTCTCTTTGGCTTCGAGTTGTTCTGCCAGGCCTTTCTTATTCATCGCCAGGCATTCTGATGCATATAACGCCTCCGGGCGAATAACGGTAACGAAGTGCCTCAGTTTGGCCTTGAAGGACATTGATCGTGATTTGTAAATGTCTTTGGTTAAATGGTAAGCCATTTCCATTTTGTTAATCCATGCCACGAAGGCTTCCTTTTCACGAATGTTGGGCTCAATCCATTCACCCAGGTATTTGAATTTCTCTACCTGTTTTATTTGTCCTCCATTCACCGTAAGTTCTCTGGGTTCCGACTTGATGTTCGTTATAAACTGCGTTTTCTCAAACGAAATCTGAAGACCTGCCTTCGCTGCTTGCACCTGTAATTGATTGATTTGTTGTGTGGCTGTGTCAAGAGAATTAGAGAAAATTGCAACATCATCTGCGAAAGCTAAACAGTCGATTGTCAGGTTTTTGTTCTTACAACCTAGTCTGACCCCATTCTCTATACCATCCTTACACAATTCTTTACGCCATTCTCGAATAACTTTCTCAAGAACACAGTTGAATAAAAGAGGCGAGAGCCCATCTCCCTGTCTCACCCCTGTCCGTATTGCGAAGGATTCAGAAATCTCTCCCCTGAATTTCACTTTGGAAGCCGTATCCAATAGGGATTGGTGAATGATTGCTCTTGTCTTATTATCTAAACCAAATTCTCTTAAAACCTGGATCAGGGTACTTCGATCCAGCGAGTCGGAAGCCTTCTTGAAATCAACAAAAGTCACAACAAATTTCTTACTTCTCAGATTCATGTACGATAGAATTGATTTTAGATTCATGATTTGCTCAACACAAGAGCGCCCCTTTCGAAATCCGCCTTGGTATTCGCCCAGGTGTTGATCGAGCTGTGCTTCCGCTCTCGTTTGAAGCGCTATCGTGAGAATCTTGTATGTTATCGAGAGGAGTGATATGCCACGATAGTTGTTTACGTCCGCTTTATCACCTTTCTTGTGCAGGGGATGAATTAGGGCCGATGTCCAATCACTGGGCAGTTTCTCTGTTTCCCAAATCTCCCGGATGATATCCGTTAGCTTGTCGACTGGTTTTTCACCTGCGTATTTCCAGAGTTCGGCAACTATTGAATCCTCACCTGGTGCTTTATTGTTCTTATGTGAGTGAATAATCTGCTTGATTTCTTCCCTAGTTGGTGGACTTGAGTCTGGATTGACGAGCACATTACTGTGAAAGGAAAATTTCGATGTTGGAGCCTCACAATTGAGAAGGGACTCAAAGTATTTCGCCAGGATCTGGCAGTTGTCTTTGTCATTGTAAGCAACTTTCCCATCGGGATTCCAAAAGTGAAGACTGGGTGGTGTGTATTTACTGAGATTTTGCTTGAAGGTTTTATAGAAATCACGGGTGTTGTTCTTTTTGAAATCTTGGTCTATCTGTGCCGACTGATTTTTTGGAATGCTCGTTTTATCCCGCGTATGGTTTTATCAGCCTGCTTTCTCACGACCAGGATTCTCTCTCTGTTTTCTTCATTCTTATGTTTGTTCCATCGCAACCAGGCAAGCCGCCTTTGGTGAATGGCATCGTCACATTCATTAGTCCACCAAGGATGCCGCCTCAACTTTGTCAGTGGGATGGTTTCCTGTGCCGTTTCAAGAATTGCTTCTTTGAGTTGTTCCCAATTCTGTGGCTCAAGTGTTTCAAGTTTCTGACTGAATTCGCTTTGTGTTTTCAGTTTTTCCACATCAAACCTGTTGATCTTTCTTCCCTGAAATCTCTTGGTGGACCTTGGAAGAATTTTTAATTTTATCTTTGAAAGATAGTGATCAGAGTCAAGATTCGCGCTTCTTAAGACTTTTACATTCTGGATTTCTCTAGGAGATTTACGAGAAATAGCAACGTGGTCAATTTGGAATTCGCCGAGATGGGGATTTGGGGATGTCCATGTTTTCTGTTTAGCAGGAAGTCGTTTGAAAGCGGTTGACTTCATCACTAGGTTGAACGCCTTGCACAACTCCACTAACCTTTCTCCATTGCGGTTTGTTCTTCTGTGGGCCGGGTATTCTCCGATAATATTCTTGAATTTCTTTTCCTTACCGAGCTGAGCATTGAAGTCCCCAAGAAGGACGATGATGTGTTCCTTGGGAATCTTGGATAGAATATCTTCAAGCTCTTCCCAGAATATTTCCGTCCCTTGTGGATCGATTCTGTTAGCTTGATTAATTGGGGCATGGACGTTCACCATGGTGTAGATTTTATTTGTGCTTCGAAACGAAAGGATCGAGACTCGACTGTTGGGGGAAGCAAAATTGGTGATGGACTCTAAAATCTTCTTACTGACCACAAATCCTGTGCCAAGGTGGGGGATGGATTTTACTACACGTTTTCCGACTTTACCTATGAAGATTCTATACCCCTGGGAGTCAAAAGCTTCTGCATCAACAAACCTTGTTTCCTGAATTGCTGCGATCAGGATTTGATGATGTTGTAGGGTGTCAATCAGTTGTTTCAATTTACCGACCTTCATAAGGGAGTTCACGTTGAATGTTGCGAAGAAGTTGCGTCGTTTGTGTCTGATCTTGTTTGTAGGAGTCTCCGATACCTCCAAGCATGTCGTTGCAGGCTCCCCAGAGTCCGAAGGCCTGCATTCGTCGTGCAAGACGACGGTGGATTGGTTACCACCTGGGGTAGTTGCTTCAGCAGACGTTTCCTCCATGCTTTTCACAGTTGAAAAAAAAACTGTAGATAGGGGGCCAGTGATATTGCACACTGACCAATGTACTGCCAAGGTTGTGAGCCTTGGAGTCCCCAGCACTGATCGGCTCGCCGACCCAGCTTCCCGCTGGGATTGGTTACCCAACCTTCCACTGGGTTGCTCGGCTTAACAGGGGGCACTTCTTGTAGGTTACATGCTGGAGTTGGAGTGAAAGAGGCTAAGTTGGATTCTCTTGCTGAATCCAATATGTTTAAGTCGCAGCTGACATGCAACAACGCATTTCACTCCCATTAGCCCAGAGCCGTAAATACTCCTCCCAGGTTGATTCCTGGGACCCCTGAAGCAAACATTATTATTATTATTATTATTATTATTATTATTATTATTATTATTATTATTATTATTATATTGCAGCATCGACTGGATAGCTACGCGTGGTAAGGCGCATTTCCTTTCCACCAGGCTACCTACGGAATGAAAAGACAAGTGGCTTTTTCATGCCTACCCATTTTCTTCTGCTGGGACGTGAATTTTTAATAGTGAACGGGCGCGTCCTTCAATCTCCATGGCAAATGTAATTTATTTTCAATCATTAGGCTACTTTCCATTTTTGCAAAAAATTAAAGTAGACTTATGAGATCTACACAGGGCCAAAAAATGTGTGTCTGTCTGTGTGTGTGTACCCTGAATGTCTGTCCCCCCCATACCAATTCGAACACGGTGAAACCGAATTGAACAAAATTTGGTACAGAGGAAGCACTAGCAAAGGGAACCTCAATGCCATGTTTTATATTGCCGGCATCTTGACGGAAACGTAATGGCGGCCACCCAAATGTTAAAAGTTTAAATAAAATTACGAACAACCTAATAATCTGATCTCTACCAAATTTTGCAACAACATACCTGCATGTGAGGAGCATATTTTGACCAAACTATAAGATCATCAGCCCAATAGTTTGCAGCTAACGACCATGCGTGTGTGCAAATCGATTCCCCGTATCATTTCAAACAGGGTGAAACCGAATTGAACGAAATTTTGTACAGAGGTAGCACTAGCAAAGAGCACCTCAGTGTCATGATTTATATCACCGCTATCTTGACGGAAACGTAATGGCAGCCACCGAAATATTCAAAACATAAATCAAATTACGACTAACCTAATCATCCGATCTCTACCAAATTTTGCATCGTCATATATTCATATGGCAAGCGTCTTTCGACTAAACTACAAGGTCGTCATCCCAATAGTTTGCAGATGGCGGCCATGTATGTGTGCATAGGTTACCTCAGTGTCATGTTTTATATCGCCGCCATCTTGATGGAAACGGATTGGCGGCCACCCAAATGTTAAAAGCTTAAATCAAATTACGACCAACCTAATCAGATGATCTCTACTAAATGTTGCATTAACATACCTTTTTGTGGGAAGCATCGTTTGACTGAACAACAAGGTCATCAGCCCAATAGTTTGCAGATAGCGGCCATGTAGGTGTGCAAATCGGTTCCCCATATCAATTCAAACACGATAAAACTGAATTGAACCATTTTTTTTTTACAGAGGTAGCACTAGCAAAGGGCACCTCATATTCATGTTTAATATCGGTTTAGAATGTTGTATTTCAACAAGCTTCTACAACCAATATTAAATTATACTCTTTGAAAAAGAGAAAGGGTTATAACAATACCCATGCATTTAGGAGAAAGTAGGCTATATGTTCTTTACTGAACATCTTGTTTTATCTCTCCTTATACTCTCATGATGTTGGCGTCAAGAAGGGCATTCGACATTAGAAAACATCCGCCATCTTACATGAGCAATTAACCCCGCAGTATAATAAAAGGAATGTATCAAACGCACACGGTGTGGAAAAATAACACTACTCTTGGTTTTCAAACTCAAACTGACACGACCATTGCCTAACCTCAAAATTATTGGGAAAAAATCGAAACTCAAACCAGAACAAATTTAACTTAACAGCTGACCGATAATGCCAGCAGACATCAAACAAAATAAAATCAATGACTGACTGTTCTGAATTACATGACTAGGGCATTGATACAGTACTCAAAATAGTCAGCAAATACACCGATATCACAGCTGATTCACCATACGTGGGTAGAGTGCTCGGAGGCTACTCCCCACCATATTGTAGGATAAAGCCACCAAATGTTCCTGTGAAATAAAGCAATCCATGATTGGGTGCCGTTGAACACTTTCCACACTCTTGACGTAGAACAGACAGTTGCTTTGCCCAGGAGAGGCTGAACCTTCCGTGCTCACGGAATATAAACATGCTCAAAGATCATTGCAGAAGAAACTCACCACCCCACTATCTCACCTCTGGGAGGCCACGCCTTTCACCCTGGAGCAATATAACACAAAACATAATAATAATGAGCAAAGTATGGCCCGCGAGCCAAGTGCGGTCCTTGAGCTAGTCTAATGCGGCCCGTGACATGGTTTCGAATTACACTCCTACAATTACACATAGGTCATATTTCCTGTTCTGTGTACCTAAAAGTGAAAGACTATTTCATTCTCATTGTGTTTATGCGTTTTGTGTACACCGAGAGGAGAAATGTGAAGCACCTGCCGGAAGCTAAATAATCTCCCCCATTCTGTTCAAATACATCCCTGGTGGTAAATAAATTAATGTTAACCAACCCATGAGTTTGGGGTGAGTGGCAAAGCCTAATGATGTTTGATGTTGGAATGGAGTACAAATCAGTGAGTAGCAAAACCTCTAAATATTATTTGCATGTATGAGAGTAATGCATGGAAGAAGAGTATACCAGATTGTTGTATTTGATGGGTTCTTGCACGTATATGTGTACCTTAATTTGTGTGTTAAAAGGTTATACCTCTTCTGGTTGAAATAAAATTCTTATTAATTTTATGGTAGTGTGCTTATTCATTACCAAGCTAGCGGCTTCGGTGGCGTAGTCGGTAGCATGCTGAACTGCTGTGCCCAAGATATCGGGTTCAAACCCGGCCGAAGTCGTCGGATTTTTTAAGAGCGTTAAAAATCCTTCAGTATGCCTTCCTTCGGAGGGGAAGTAAATCTGGCAGTCCCATGTCATAGATTTATGGCATGTAAAAGATCCTTTCACAGACTAAACTTGTGTAAAGCAAAAAATTGTTAGGTAAGATTTCGTCAGAACGCTCTATCAAACTTCCAACGTTCACCTCTAGGTATCATCGATATCTGGTGGCGAAACTTGGAACTACTTCAAATTGAACAGAATTGTAGCTCACCCTCTAGGGTGTCCGCTGGAAGCAGCTCCAGACTCAGGCCAGCCGAACATGTCTTCGGACACTTCCGGCACTAAAAGCCGTACGATAAATAAATTACCAAGCTATTTTAGGTTTATATTTGGCTTCTGAGCTTGAGGCCCACTTTCACTCCACGGGCTTTGAACCGGCTTGCTCTCCTCTCTCCAGCTTATTGCGTTGCGATAGTTTTGTAGCTGGGTGGGGAGAGCAACATAAAGGGGTTGGGGCTGGTACACGAGTGGCCACGACGAATTTGAATGAAGATTTCAGAACTTCAAAGTTATTGAACAGGACTTGGACGTTTTCAGCATGACATTTAATGTTGACTGTGAAACAGTAAAATCAGAGTTGTATCTGGAGCAAACAAGATGTTCAGAAAAGAACTTATTGTCTACTATCTTCTAAATGTATGGGTATAGTTTGTCCATTTCCAGGAGTATAATTGAATGCTGGTTGCCGTAGTCTGTTGAAATACAACGTGCTATACGGATATTATACGTTGATTGATTCAATCCTCACCTGAATTATGTATACACGCACTAATACAGTCATCAAAATAACACAGGTTATCAGACAAAGTTCAACACTCACCCAAGTACTATCGCCATCGTAGGTCAGGCTGTGCAATGCCAAGATATACATATTGCACTAATCAGGCCATTCCACGATAGAATAATACCGCCCCATGTTACCTGGACCATGATAAGTATATGGTGTTGATCAATATTTATGTTTGTTTGTATCGGAGCTTAGCTAAGGTTAGGTGCGGTCGTTGCCCTAATTCGTTTTATTTGTTACATTAATAGAGTTGTTAACATCAGATCTTGACCGACTTAAGTTGTACCTTTAGCTCAAATCACTGTACAGGGCACCACATCCCATGTACCCATGTGAATAATTTCCATGGAAAACATGCTTCTGCCTCCAGCTAGCATCAGTCCTCAGGCGTGTACCGTTCACCAACTGAGCAGTTGCATATTTTTGATCTGAGACTAAAAGGTATCAACTCTAATAAGGCACAACTCCATTCTAAAGACTTGAATTGAGCTCTAAATCATGGCTTCACACAGACAAAAAACACAATCCCAACAATAAAACACAAAACAATGCAAAACTTATTCCTTCAATCCACTATTATTCGCATTTTATCCTCGCAAATCCAAATGATTATTGATTCATTTACCATGAGATTAACATGAAATTCATTCTCAAGTGCGCTGATGCACTGGTAAAATACACATACAACTGTACTTACAATCTTACGTCAACTGTTGTGACCACTTTAATTTCACAATCTAGTTGTTTATTCTCAACACATTTTACATTACATTATGCCTACAATTATTTTCTGTATTTCTCTTCCCACCAAAATGCTCTACCATGCATTAACCAATTTATGAGTTGCACATCAGATTTACTTGCAACTCCACTGTTACTTGTAATTCTACCCCTTTATGTAGTTCCACTGTATGCCGTAATGAGTTCAATTTCTTAATGATTCCGTTACAGCTGAGTCGGGTGGGATTTTATGCTACCCTTGCGTGGACGTAGCGTGTGACATCTGGTATCCACCTTCGGAAATAAGTGACAATGTCAGTATAAAAATGCAACTTTTAACATCTCATAAGTTCGCCAAGTATTAAGTTATCAGAATGATCCTAAAATATCAATGTGTTTCAAACCACACAAATTCATTATACAATACTACAATAATTATTTTATAACAAACAGGGTTTCAAAGTCTTTCCACTCTAAATGTCACCCTCCAAGCCTGGGTAGTTTAAAGCCTCTTCCCCCTGGCCCTTCCTGTATACAATGGGTCGGCAGCGGGCTGTAACAAAACACTTGTTAACTCCCTCTTGCCCTTTTTACTTTTCTTTCCAAGCAGTAGTACGTGGCTTCAAATACAATAGTGCCGTCTCAATGACCCGCACAACACATATGATCTAACTCAGCGGTATGCAAGACGGAATATGGAATTGTTTAAGCATTTATTCATAACCTTAGGATATTAATAGCTGGCTTCAACAGGTCCATTTATATTCATATGAAGGAACGAGATTCATCAAACACATGTCGAATTGGAATAGCCGGCATCTTTTTGTTAAAGAACACGGTCAGGCACCACTTCCTGCCGTCCAAATTCACTCCCAGGAGCTGAATTTATTCACACAATAGCTAGTTCTCGGTCGATATCAGGTGTCATGCTGAGGTGTCCATTGTTATCCTCCCATGCACCACTGGATTCGAACCCGGAACATTTCATAGCAATACTCAGAGCTAGGGTTTCCTTCACTAAATACGCTCTGGCAACAATAATATCTCTGTATGCCCTTGGATATACGAGATTTCACACGTCGATTAGACTACCTGGCTCCCATGACCATTGCGAGATGATCCCGTCCTTTAATTAGTAAGATAATCTCTATCAATTACTCTTATCAGCTTATTCATCAAGCTGCGATTCAATTCACTATTGAACCCTTCCTGTTCCTATTCTTGCATATTTATTTATCCATTATAATAATATTCCCTGATATTAAATTCCTTTGCTTAGCCCATCACGTAATACTACTGCTTGGATACACAAATATTCCAACTTAGCACATATATTTGCTTACAAACATTCTCCCGGATGTGTATTCGTTTATTCTCATTATTATTATTATTACTGATATAAATTTCCCCTATACCGACACAACGTAACCGTATTTATATAATCAATAACCGAACATCCGTGTTCGTTACGTTAACTTTCCATTTAACTCGACTGCCATTTTTACATTAGTGGTAACGATCTATCCACTCAATGATGTACAAAGATATCTCAACTTGACTAAAATCAACACAACATTAATATCTGAAGGTTCTACCTCCCAAAATTGACTCTTATTGACATATTCTACAATTTTGACATCACTCAACATACAGTGGACTACATTCACTACAAAATTATGGTTCTAGGTACTTACATTGGCTAATCTGGTGGCTCCGACCATACATTTTCTCCCTTAATGCCTGCCATCATTTGCAAATTAGCAAGGCATTATTTCACTTTTCACACACATTTTACATAATTTTTGCATTACAAAACACACTGCACTTTGCTTCTCCATGTCGAAGCTGTCGCTTCCTTTTTCACAAAACACGTTATATCCATTATACACTGGTAATTTTACACATATTTAAATGAACTTCACTAAAATCACACGATCACTATGTACATTTATTAATGGTTGACCCTTCCATGCAGAATTTCAGAAATGCAGGCGTTGAAGATCTTTCTTCCATAAATACACCGGTATCTCGTTCGAAAGTCTCGATACTCTGCCTGACGATTCCTAACGGTCCCCAATCTGTCTATCTATTTCTATCCTTAGATAATTTCCCGATACAGCACAGATATGCTTCCACATCGTCCTGAGCATTAATTACAGTGGTATCCCCGCGAAATTTCATCACTCGTATAACAAAGTTTATATCTGCGCAGTTCGACATCCTATTATTATGTCTAACCAATAACTTATATATTGCGCTCGTCCATTGTACATTGTACTTGTACAATTAACACTTTCTATTGTCCTTCGGCCGAACTTACAGTCCCCCTGAATGATCTGCTTATAACAAATCCTCGGACAGTTCCACGTACATTATTATGATTCCACATAATATCTCCTCGTCATGAGGTACGATTTCCTAATATGACATTGTCTTAACTAGTATACCCCACTGTACATTTACTGCGTACTCAATAGTAATCACTGGATAGCCGACTATAAAAGTATGGCACGACTGTCCTTATTACTTGTTCTAACTAGTGCGTTATACTGCACGGTTACTATGTTGAACACTAAATATGTCAAAGTGCGCGCGTCCCCCTCCTGGACTCCGGCAACGTGCGCTCCGCACTAGACTATGGTTCAACTGACCTCGACTGCTCGTTCCACTGACCTTATATCTGTTTGGAGACGAAAAATAGGTCTAAAATTTCCTTGGAGCTTCATCTCCTCTATCCGTGCTTCTCTGGTCTTGAAATAACGTTTTCCTGGTCTATTTTGCCTCGCTGATCACATATCCGCCTGTGTGTCCGAGGATCGATCGGCCAATTAATTAATATTAATAGCCTTTGCCAGCGCGTCCCCAAGCCGTGTCATTGGTTTTTCCCCGAAGACATGGTCAGATTATGGCGCTGGCCTCATTTCTACAATGTCCTTGCTCGTTACATTAAATCTGCCTCTATTTCAATGTTTAACGGCTTGATAATTAGCCTCATGGCAATACATTCACATAGGTGCAAACCTCATGTCTCTGAGTTACTCCATTCACGAGTAATCATTAAATTATTCTGGCATCTTCTCACCCCACTGGACATCTCCTTATGTGTCGGGGATTCACTTGCCCATATATTACTGTCCTGCCTTGTCTCAGACAGCATAAATAGATCCTAGTGACTGGCATGGCTCCACGAAAACACGCCTCTATTCCAGGCTCATTTGCAATCTGTCAAGAGTTCCAACGCTCTGCACTAAGTCCAGAATTGTATGCCTCCTACAGCCCAATACTGCCGTATTCTGCTGATATTTTCTACATTATATTAACAAATAATGTCAGAATTTGTTCATATCACAACAGTGATTTAATGTGTACTTTCTCTAGGAGTTTTTATGGCTTTAACTCCCTCAAAAGATCTTGTGTTCGTTTCTTGCTGGTATCTCTAGTCTGTTTTCATATATCCCAGAGATCTAGGTTCGACACCAGTCAGCCTAATACCGTTGGGTTCAATACACGGGGTTAAATGGCCATGATGTACATGCATCTCAATTGAAACAACAACTACAGCTGCTTCCTAACCAAATCCTTCCTCCTTTAAAAGTGTACAAACTAGTAAGCCTACAGACATCAAAGTGAAACAGGATTTCAGACAACTTCTACACACACACAAATACACGGGGCTACAAGAACATGATGCTGCAAAAGCCCTAAGGAATCAACAACAACAATAGACTTTACCGCGGCTCGAGAACAACGAATTTTAAGCGCTGTAGACCAGTGTTGAAATATGTGGTGTTATAGGCCTAAGTATATATAGAATATTTTTGATTGCAAATGCACACTATCATAGCTACCTTTAAACAGGCCTTGGCCACACCAAATTGCAACACCGCTTCGCTACCGTCATACATCCGGGTCCGGCCGTGCGCCTAGGGCAGACTAGACATTGCTGTCTCTCAATATTCTAATTTGAAATCGGCTTATTGGAAAGACGTTCACTAATATGTATGGGCGGGTGAAGGTGCGTATATTGTTAGATGGCAAAATAAGATTCTGATGTAAGTTATTTAATAACTAGGTGACCCGGCGAAGTCTGTTCCACCTTACAGCCAATAAATAAGCAGATTTTCGATTTTATAAGTTCAAATTTGTATTACTAAATACAAATTTTAAAAATAAGTATTTTAATGATTCTTTATTGTTCATGTATTTTGGTGCATAGGTTGCACTCTTCAGTTAAGTACCTTGTGATACACGAAATTTTTGTTTTATTATCAGGCGCAAGAAAAAAAACGCAATTTTTATTCCGACCCGTGAACATTCCACATATAATTGACCATGGGAAAAACATGGATATTCCAGATTCAAACCACAAACTTTCTAGGAATGGCCTTGTGATTTGTTAATATTCATGGCGAATGCAAGAAGGATTGGAAATTGAAGTCTTTTAAACTCAAACGGCATATCGGTTGGGATCATCGGGATCCTCGGAATGAGAACTTCCTCACCTTCGAATTTTCCTTTAGGTATCGTCGCTTTAATCACACTGTTCATCAATTTACATACCACCAAAGGCGTACCGTTGCACAGTTTTGGTTGGTTTATGTTTCGAAGCATGATTACTACGGAGCCAACCTATTGGCGTATATCGTGCGGTTGTAAGCCAGGCACATCCAAGGAGTTTAAAAATTCAATTGGATAGTTGGTGGCTTCATCTTCATTTGTTACACAGTCAATAGATTGGAATGAATGCATTGTTCCAATGATCTCATTCTGAATTATGTAGTTTAGGTCACCTACATCTTTATTCTTAGCCGCTAAAATTGCTCGCTCACTCAACCATGCATTATTTTTGTAATTAGTAATGATGTTTGGGAATACTTTGTTGATATGTTCGTCTTTCGATGAGAAAAAGTTACAGAAATTATGAGGAAATGAAATCAATCCGCTCGATTCGTCGACAGGTACTCGACCATTACCGATAGTCAGCAATTGCTCAGAGAAATCTTCAGGTGATATATCATTAAGCAATGCAACACTCATGTTTGTTGTCAGCTGAAGTTTCTTCACATAGCGCCATAGATTTGATGATATGAGGCAAGCGTATATTTCGTCGGCAGCCGTTGATCTTGGATTTACTCGCTCGCTCGCGGAAATCGCCAGACAGTAATATCATTGCTCCTCCAAAACATCTGGAGTCATTGCGTAGATCTTTCAATGTTCGATTAAGTGCTTCTAATGCACGTTTATGCGCCATTGTGCATTCGTCCCAGATGATGATTTTCTATGCTGATAAAACTTTGGCCATTGCTGTTTTTTTTTTTTTTTTTGCAATATTACATAATGGTTCTTCAATAGTTTGAAGATTTAACGGCAATTTTATTGCTGAATGAGCCGTACGACATACTTCAAACAATTTGGCTGCTATTTCAGAAGAAGGAACTGCAACCGCAATGTTGGATTTCGCACGAACAGTGGCTAAAACTACTGACATGAGGAATGTTTTACCAGTTCCACCTGGGGCATCCAGGAAATATAAACCTTCATTTCCATCATCAAATGCCTTCATTAATGTATCATAAACTTCCTTTATTCTCTTTTAGGATTCAACAGAGGTACATTCGTTTGAACTACTAAATCTTATTCCTGGTAATCATATTCACGTTCCCGTTCCAATTCTTGATTAAATGCGTCATTCATTTCACGATTGGCTCTGGCATTCCTAACGTGACAAATAAACTACCGCACATGAGGTAACACATGTCTTCGATCAAGAGTAAAGCCCGATTATGTATCTCCTCATCAGTGGCGTAGCCAAGGGGGAGGGGGGGGGGGGTACGGGGGGGGGGTAGGGCTTATAACCCCCCACATTGGAAAATCGGCAGGTTGTGATTTGTGTCTGTGGTGATGTACTGTTGTCGCCTTTCAGCCCGGGTCCTCATTTGTTGCTACACACGTCTTCATGACAACGTATAACCACAGTCTACCTACAGATCGCGAAGCTTGGCTCATATTTTTCTACCGCCAGACAATAATGCTCTCATGCAGTCAGCAAGAATGTGCCGACTTCACTGTGTTGGTGTATGTTATTGTTGCTGGATTTACTGCATGTGAGCATTGTGTAAAGGTTATGTCTTTAATTTAACATATGCTTTACAAGAGGAGTTATGCAGTTCAATAAACAGATCTAATGTTAGAAGCAATATTTCAGTGTTGTTAAGTAACCTATATGATCGCTTTTCAGTCGGTCAACACGAGTGTACGGTACCCAATTAGATTTGGTGGGCAGGGACAATTTATCTCCTAATGCATGAAATAAAAATACATGAATCGTTTATGCACTTGATAAAACACTTCTCACATAAAGGGGGGGGGGGCGCGTTGTATGAGTAGCGTTTTATTAAATTTATAAATAATTATTGTATTGGGTGTATTTGTGTTGACCGACTGGGAAGTCAGACTGTTCAAATAGCAAGACGATATCCGAGTTTCCAAAGGACCCTAAAAGGTAAGATTTGAACTATGGATTTTAGGCTAGTATTATAAAGCTTTTCAAGGGGAGCGTGATGGTGCAGTGGCTTAGCTGCTCGTCAATCACCCTGAAGGCCGGAGTTCCAATCCCGCTGACAGTGGGGTGGAATTTTCACCTGAAAAATTACGTGGCGTCAAAAAGGGCATCCGGCCTTAAATCCCCGGCCAAAACCAAAATGAGCCTGATTGGCTCCGGCGACCCCAATTAATTGGGATACGCAGTAGAAAGTATTATAAAGCTTTTCAATCATACAACGGAACTAGGTCTTTAACTTGTTATAAATCAATAATAATGTTATTGGTTTTAGGTCCCATTTAACTACTGTGGTTTTAGAGACACCGGGGTGCCGGAAATTTGCCCTGAGGGGGATCTTTAACGTGCCAGTAAATCTACAGACACGGCTCCCTCGCATTTATGCACCCTTAAATGCCAGCTGACTGCGCCAGGATTAGATCCTGCAATCTTGGGAACAGCAGGCGAGAACGTTACCGCTGAGTCACGGAGCCAGTCGGTTATAATCAGAAGCATGTCTCGGTAGGATCTCTATGCAAGGCTTTGGTGGCGTAGTCGGTAGCATGCTGAACTGCTATGCCCAAGTTCGCGGGTTCAAACCCAGTCGAAGTCGTAGGGCCCATGCCATAGATTTATGGCACGTAAAAGGACTTACAACTACAATTGGTAGTGTGTAGCCAAAATGTGTAGGCTATTGGGTAAGACACGCTCTATCAGGTTCAAACGTACGCCGTTGGGTTTCAGTGACAGTGGCGTTTGGTAGCTTAATTTGGAACTACTTGACATTGAAATTGGGAAACCTGCGGGCGTTCATGTGAAATGCCCTGCTATGGCCGTTGGCTGCAAATCAAATATAAATATCTACGCATTTTTAGAATTAAAACATACGGTAGGCTAATTAAATGTAAAAGATGTCATCTCAAACGCGTGCTGACATTTTAATTTTCAGATGTAGAAAATGGCTTGTTAATAGTCAGAGAGCTGATTTAATGAAAAAAGATTTTGTACAATAATATAAACTTATTCTCGAATCCTTTGGAAGCAAGCCACTTTATGCCGTCATGATAATGCACACAAACTTAGATGTGGTACACTGTTTGTTATTTCTCTTATGAAATAACTGGTCCCCCACATGGCTGCTGTGAAGGTACGGTACACAATGTTATTGCCGAAATTTTGTAGAATTGGCAGTGTATTATTTTGTCGAATTCAGGAATGAAAGGTTTCAAACCCACAGAAAAAATTCGAATTACCTACAATTGAGCCAATTAAGACCTTAAGATATTTATATACTGTACTTTTCGATTCACAAACCACACTGGTATTTTTACTAATTAACTATAATGGTACTCAATTTTACGGAATAGCTAGCTTTTGATACGGTTAAGAATTTGATATTACTTATATACTATATCCATACTATCAACACGCCCCGGTTTCGCCTGGTATCTTAAAGTGGTCCTTAGTGTAAGCTTAAAAGGCGCACGGACGGTAGATCTTAGACGCAATTCAGAATAGCCGAGGTGAACAGCGAAACTCCAAACATGTATAGTCTACTCTTCTCTGAAGTCTTAACTCGACACGACTCGACAGTTAATGCTGGCCGAAGCTGGGGTGATGGGCTCGCTCGTAAACTCTCTCCGAAGCTAGTAATTTAACTTTCCACTGAATGGAGATTGTTGGAAGAAATTAAAACGCAAAATCACTTATACTGTTGTTGGCGATGTATTAAAGATAGAGATATGCTGTCGCGGACTTCTTTGTAGAACTTTTCATGCTGACCAATTCTTACACTCATAGTATATGGATATTTTTAATGGTTTACCCAGCGTAAGCTTAAAAAGCGCACGGACGGCAGGTTTTCATTCGACTCGATTCACTGAAATCGTTACTGCTCGGCTTCCTTTGGTCATAAATGAATGTTTTCCTACAGAAACCATCCTCGAGAAATTCTTTACTGAATGGTGAAAACCACATCGAAATCCATTCAGAGGATTTAGAGATTACCCGTTACATCCAGGAATCGTGGACTAGGTTTTATGTAGAGATGCCAGCTTCTATCATTAAAACAAATACATGAATTTATAACTAGTATGGACTATGAATTCTACGTAAGACTCATTAAATATGGCATACAACTGTACCTACGGATACTTATAGAGGACTGAATTAATAAAAACAGAGCACTCTTTTTATGTTTCTATGAATTAAAAGTATACAGTATATCAACACTGTGTCTTTTTTCTGTAGTAGTTGGTGATTTAACGTGAGTTATGTTCACAATGGAAATAATCACTCAGGTGAGTCAAAATTCAAAAAACCCTTTCAAAAGTGAAATCATCTGTTCCGCGAATAACGTGTTCCAGGCAGTTGCCAGTTCACTGGCCGCCGCGATCGCTAGTAACGCTTCACCTACAAAGAGGATGCAATTTCGTAGCGCAGCGAGCTTCGCGACTTTGTATTTTGGACTGTGGTAAAACAACTCCGTATTCCCAGGGTTGCCAATCTAACTTTTCCCCCGCGAAATTACTTATATCTTATATTCAAACTGAGGCTAGCGGCAAATAATTTTGAATCGCACACAGCGGGACAATATTAGCTTATTTTTTCTTTTCTTGGCGGGAGAAAAGTTTTATGTAAATTAATCTAGTTTTTATTAAAAATAACGCGCTTTAATAAAGACTTAGAAAATACTATGGGTACATTAACACTAATTTTGGGATCATTATTAACATCTTGAGCATGGGATAACCGTTAGCCGAGTTGCTTCATATTACGTAAATATATGTCCAGCAATTCCCCGTATTACGGTTATCTCCCAGTTACAAATGAGTGAAATTTGTCGCATGAGTAGTGTATGCAATTAAAACTTTTTCCGGCTGTATGTAGCATTTTGTAAGGTAAGAAGGACCTTGGTAGGTGACAAAAATCTTCGAAAATGATACTTTAGGCATTCAGGGCTAATTGCAATATAAAGCACAGGATGTTGTTGGAAAAACTGAATAAACATAAAAATGAGTACCGGTATTGAATTACTCATAAATCAATATCATACATCGTGAGAGGACATATCCACTTTTGCTGAGACCTCTGTAAATAATTTCTCTTGTTGAGAGATACGCAGTCTTCATGTTGGTAGCAAATATATATTTGAGTTAATTTTGTTCCTGTCAGGGGAACAGGAATGTTCTATATTTACCATAGAATTGAGACATTTTAGTCAAAAATCAACTGATTTTTTAAAGAACTGATTCGTTTCGTTTTTGTCGTTTGAGCATATTGTATTACTCGAAAAATTCGGGATCAAATTACATGAAACTTTTCTTGTGTAATAATATCTCATAGAAAAATGGAAATACTTGCAGAGTTGTTGTTAATTCATTTGAGGTGCTTGAAACACCTTGGTCATCAGCCGCGTGTAGTTGGGAGTGTGTTGAAGCTGTCTGGCAAACTGTAGGCCTATTGCTGTGATGATTGTAGTTGTGTGTGTAAATGTATCTGGGACAGGGATGGAGTAGACGCTCCGGGACTTGAGCAAGGCACTATCCCGGCAATTTCCTGTAGGGCGTGTAGCCAAATCCGGAGAAAAAACACAATCAGGATAACCGCTGTCAGGAACGTGATTCGAACCTACGATATCCGTAATTACCACAGCTGCTCTCGCGACCATGGTGCACGTTTGACGAGCGCGGCTACGCAGAGGGACGAAAGGCTTGTAGAATTTGGCTTGAGTACCCATGTCCCCCCATTGGTCGATCCTGGCTACGCTACTGCTCATCATTCATCTCAAGATCGTGATTTCTGGAACTGACACGAATTTGACGTAAAATATCTTCTGGCATATTATCCTTGTATTTGTGGCACAGGTTAGATGGGTTCGATGGAAAGCATGTCGAAATGATGATAGTAAATAATGCGCGTATCTGATTTTGAGATGCAGAGATAATGGCTTCAAAGTTTGCCGTATCCCAATGGGTATCGTTTTCCAGTAAATTGAGTTCTTCACATGCAGCACGATATGTTGGGAATATTATACCATTAACAGTCCATAGTGTCTCAAATGACGTTGGCCTACGCACATTTACCAGCAACAACCGCAAATAGAAGCATTCATCATGCTTTGGATGAACTGTATACATACGACCAAGAGCATCAGTAGAACGCACATCCGGATTACCAGGAACCGCATCGCCTTGCTTCCGTCGTTGAAAATTCTTCGATGAAGCATTCCAGTAATAACGTGGCATCTCCGAGTAAAGCAAATTTCGTGCAAACGGATCGCTTTGGCAGATCGCAAAGAAACTGGTCAATGTTGTCGCTGGAGGTGTTTCAGCACATTGAACAACATTCGAAGCCGTGAAATATACTCGTTGACCATTCTCCAGATGCATCGCCAAATGCAAAACAGTAGGATGACGTTCGTGAATAGGGAATGCGAATATATGCCAAATCGCTTCATTACAGTTCACATAACGACCAACTTGACAGCGCACAATTTCATCGTTGGTATTGGAGGATTGGATGCCAAAAACCACCATATCGCAGCCTTTCGTGACATATTTGCAAATGTAACTAATGGACTTTACTGAATTGCAATACTCAACGTTGCAATGTGCCTTGAACCGATTGGAAATAAGTGGCGAATATGGAACAATCCAACTGTTGTCGACAACGAAATACATTCTTTTCACTTTTGTTGTGATAGTACGACCGTTATCATCGGGTGATCGACGCCGATACAGTGGATAACCATCGTTGCCAGTAACGGTCTCCGCCGTTAATTTCCGTGGATATCGTTTGGAACACTTTCCGTCGACCATGCCAGGTGATTGGGGATTGATGGCACCACACGGTCCATGAATCATATTTGTAATTACAACATCATGTAGATCTGGATCGAGAATCTCGGCATATATGATATCTTCTATTGGTCTGGTTGAATTCTTTCCAATAACCAAATAAGAATGTGTGCGTGCGCCAGGCCTTGATTTTGCCCTTCGATTGAATACATCCTGCATCGAGTATCTCAAAAGACTCGTTGTTTAACAATGCAGTTCGTCAGGCACAGCTTTTTTGCCTGAATACACGTGCTGTGATGTCGTGTTGATCACTTGATGTTTGTCCGGGAAGCAGCAATTGAACAATTTCTATCCATTTTTGATTACAGGTAAAAGTAATAAAGAGATCAGGCCGACCGTAATGACGAACATGTGTCATTGCATCTTGCGCATATTCATGCATATGACGTGGACTACCTATGTACGTCACCGGCAGATTAGTTAATCGACCAATATTAGCTGCATTTCCTTCAGTAGGAATTGCATCACGTAAATGGATATACTCCTCAGAACGCAGTTTGGCTTGGTTCAACCTAATGAGAATTAAACGCTCTGTTTCTATTTTGACGTACATGTCGATGCAATACTGCTGAAACATTCGACGAAATTGCAGCAAATTGTTGTCAGCATTTTGCCGAATCATCAAATGATATGCGTAATAATTCATCGAGCTAACTTTCTTTTTCGTTTCTTCACCTGAAATTAAAACAGTAGATTTATTATTTCGTATGTAAATTTTTAGCATAATTATAAAGGGGTGAAGATAAATGATTTTAAATAGGTTGCCAGTCATTTTTCCAATTTTATCTATGCAAAAAAATCCGAATCTTTTCCTGGTAATAAGCAGTGTAATTGGTCTTTTATTGTAAATCTAAACCAAACAATGTAAAATGTACGTCATGTAGAACTATGATATTGATACTCACCATTCAATGGATTTATCATTTTGATATTAAAATAATATCCATCTTCTCCTTGCCAAAACGTCAGTGGGTATTGCAACGTGTCATATGAACGATGTGTTTCAGATATTTGTTTCAGTTGCCCAGTATCGCGACGTGTAAGCACAATATCGCCTGTCTCCAAGTGTTCACCAACGATCAGGATTGCAACTTCATCTATTGTTGGAGCGTTAAATGTGCGTTCGTGTGTTCCAGATGGTCGTTTATCTGCTCTGATCACGACTATGTATTCATCATTTGGCATGCGCTCCAAAGCACTCTTGAACAGCCTGACCAACGCATCATGTTCATGAAGTAGTTGCTGCAAATCTTGGAGAATTGCTCTTTCCATTGAAGCATTGATCTCTTGACGTCGAGCAAGTTGTTCTTCCATGTTGCCCGTGAAGTATATTTGTAAAAAGTTATGCTGTGCATCTTCGAGAGGTTGCAATGATCCAATTTGATGGTGAATCTGTCCTTGTATCTACAAAATAAAAAGCAAAGACAGTATTACTGTTTTATAAACACTTTTTTTAGAATTAGCAAATAAATATAGTAAGTTATTATTCTACTATATTGTGTGTAAGTACAAAAATAAATAAATAAATAAATAAATAAATAAATAAATAAATAAATAATTAAATACCTTGAATGTCGGATTAAATCCTCGTTCTTTGTTAATGTCTGCCCCAAATGAGGTCATTTGGAAACAACCATTGTATTTTTGATTGTTTGCAAGAAAATTACGTATTTCGGGTGTTTCGCCACAAAGCAATGAATGCAATGGCTCAGGTGGCGGAGTCAATAAAGGCAATTTCACTTTCCCACTAAGGCAGCACAATTCGGGCGTTTCTCCGGAAAACTTCAATGCACCACAATACTCGCAAACAACGTCCATTGGCCCAATGCAAACGCTAGGATGCAAGCAGTAATCAGTGCTGCAATCGTATCGAAACGCTGCTCGATTCATATCAGCACTTGATAAATCTCTTCTTGTGCGTAGAAAATTATCAACTACTTGATCTCTGTTGTTCGCTCGACGATTTCGCATTGCCAACCGAGCCGTTTCATGGGCTGCCTCACATTGCTCTTGTGATTGAGAAGAATGAAGTCGAGCCATACTAACGCGGCGCTCTTCTCGGGCAATTTCTTTTTCTTCTTCAGTCCTTTCATTCGCTGTGTTTCGTATCCTTCTTGCATTATGGCTTTGTCGGGAAAGATTCAATCGTCTTTTTCGCGGCATTGTTAATGATGATTCAAAGAGAATACAAATTACCTTGAGTAACTAACGGGATTTCATGTAAGGAGCCACATTTTCTATACCGGTAGTGGAGAGCGCTACTCGCATCCAGTCGGCCGTGTCTCGTCAAGAGCTACTGTTGCCTGGAAACGATTTGCTTAGCTGTCATTTGCGTCACGTTTTATACTGACTTGTATTATCTTTGACGTTTTATGTCACGTCACGGGATAAAAAAAAGTTTCCTTTGTCCGTCTCTTGGTTCTAAGCTACCTCCATACCAATTTTCAGCCAAATCGGTTCAGCCGTTCTTGAGTTATAAATAGTGTAACTAACACGACATTCTTTTATATATATAGAATTAGTCAATGAAAGAATAAAACTGATAATATTACTTCACATAAATTTAACATATACTAATAAATATGCCTACTTCATATAAGTGTTAACAATTTTCGTTTCCTACTTTCACTTGAAGTAAGCATATTCAATGCGTCTGTCTATAATAGCCTATTTTTTACGAGGGACTGTGGAAAATCTTCAGAAAGACACTTGTGAAGGGTTTGCACTCCACAGTAGTGTGGGATTCTTACCCACTAAAAACCACATCCCTTTTCCCACGATGCGTTCGTCACCCCGGAACCGCTCTCGCATTACTTCAGGGTGATGTCGTGCTTACTTAGCCTTTCAGACTTCTTCTTTCTTCATTTCTTCTTAAGGGCGTTCGTACGCTTCCAGATCCCGCTTTTTCTGGCGAAGGACATCCTCCACATATACTGCTACATGATCCCACGATTGCTGGTTCCGTAACATCAGAGAAATAATATTATCTGGTGTCAGTTCTCCCAGTTCAGTTTCCACATATTCTCTCTTTAATATCCAATGGCCGCACACGAAGAAGGTGTGAAGTACATCATCGATGTCGTCACAATATATGCATGTTGCACTACTCGCTCCGCCTACTTTATGCAGGAATTTCCGAAAATATCCGTGTCCTGTTAGAAGTTGTGTGAGGTAATAGTTGACTTCACCATGGACTCTTTCGACCCAGGTATCCAGGCGTGGTATCAGTCGCTTGGTCCATATACCACAAGGGTCACTTTCCCATCTGAGTTGCCATCGCCTCATCCGTTGATTAAAGGCACGCTTCTTTGTACATTTTTTTTCCCAACTCTCCTTGGGTACGCCAGATTTCTTGTCGCTCCAATGCAAGTAGATCTATTGGGGCTATTGCTGCCACCGTGAGGATTGCAGGTTCAGAAACCGTGCGGTATGCACATGCAATACGTAAAGCTGCTCTCCGTTGTACGGCAGCTATCCTTCTCCGATATCATCCAAATCTCAAGGATTCGGCCCAAACTTCAGAGCCATACAGGAGTACTGACTGAACCGTCGTCATGAGGAGGCGTCTTTTACTTGATTTTGGACCGTTAATATTGCCCATCAGCCCACTAAGTGCTGTCATGTATTTTACTGCCTTATCTGTCGCTCTCTGAATATGGTTCCAGAATGTGGGCTTGGAGTCAAGTGCCACTCCTAAATATGTTGTACTCGTAGATGTTTCAATCACTGTATCTTCAACAGTCATTGGTACAAGAGTCTCAATCCTTTTCCTCGTCAGAAGAACTATCTCAGTTTTATGTTCTGCTAGTGTTAGTCTGTGACTCGTCATCCAGTTTTTTATGCGCCGCATCACCTGGTTCAATTTGATTTGAGCCATCTGAACATTGCGGGCCACTATCAAGGCAGCCACATCATCAGCGTAACCCTCTAGATTCGTATCCTCTGGCATCTCCAGACGTAACAAGCCATCATACATGATGTTCCAGAGATCTGGACCAAGGATCGATCCCTGCGCTGCTCCAGCCGTTATTCGTTTTGCCCTTTGTCCATCTTCCGTATCATACAGCAAAGTGCGATCCCTGAAGTAGTCTTTCATTATGCGCATAAGATACTGTGGTACATTGAAAGTCTCTTCAAGAACTTCCAACATGTCATTCCAACTTGCCGAATTAAAAGAATTCTTTACATCAAGGGTCACAAGAAGTGTCACTTTACGAGAATGATGATTGCCCGTTTGCGCTCTTTCTACTGTCTTCACCACCTCCAATATTGCATCAATAGTAGAATGTCCTCTGCGAAATCCATGCTGATGAACAGATAAATCCCCTGCTATCTGAATTGCTGAGAGAATTCTTGGCTGCAGAAGTTTCTCTAGGCCTTTTCCAGCTGTGTCCAACATACATAAGGGTCTATAACAACCAGATTTTCCTTTGCTGATCAAAACCAATCGAGCCATTTTCCATCGGGCATTAAAAACACCCGCTTGCAGGCAATGATTGTCCATATTCAACAACAGTTCTGGACAAAGTTCTTATATTATCTTTAGCACTTCTGCAGGTATATCATCTGGTCCTGGAGCCTTCTTGTTTCTAAGGGAGCTAAAAGCTGTATTCAGTTCTTCTACTGTGAAGAGAGGTATATCATTCAGTTCGCTTTCATCGTCACAATCAGTCCTCTCTGGATGGTCGGGAAATAGTGTATCCGCAATTTTTTTAATGGTTTGTGAATCCATGCTCGGGTTTGAGAATTTACCAAGTTTCTTCATTACAATCTTGTAACCTAGACTCCATGGATCATCTTCCAATTCCTTAGCCAAAGCTCACCATTTATCAGCTTTACTCTTCTTATTTGCTTTGCCGAGTTCCTTCTTTGCTGACTTATACTCCGCTGTGACTGAGGTATTCACTTGTCTGCCTCTCGTCCTCTGGGCCATGCGTCGAAGTCGCAGACAGTTTCTTCTCAATTCTGAAATTTCTTCGGTCCTCCCATACGCTGGGCGTCTGCTAGTTCGTGGTCTCTTTCGGGACATTGATGTATTGCATGCTTGCTGGATTAGCTGCATGGTGAGTTCAACACGTACACCAGCTGCTTCTTTTCCTCTACAGCAAGAACATTTTTCTGCTATGTTCTCCATTCCATTTTGTATTACATCAAGAAACGTTTCCTTGTCAATGCTGGCTATATTCCACCGTGCTGGCCTGCGCAGTATGTTTCTTGCTTGGAGAACTTCCTGAAGTAAACGAAAGATGATATATTGGTGATCGCTCCCTGTATAGTCTTCAATAACTTGCCATCCTGCAATCTTAGACGCGATATCCTCCGTTGAGAATGTTACATCCGGTATTGTTCCCTGACATCCTGGCCGTCAGAATGTTGGTACATTTCCAATGTTATTGACCACTAAACCTGTTCTAGCAGCCATTTCCATTATGCGTCTTCCTCTGGAGTCTATTTGCGGCATGCCCCATTCCAACGCTTGAGCATTAAAATCACCAGCGACCACTAGTCTTTGGTCCATTCCACGCAATGTATCCTCAAGGCCATCAAGTTTCATTTGAAAGTTTGGGACAGATTCATTTGGCGTAAAATAACAGCTTACAATAATGATTCCCCCAATCTGTACCCAGACAAAACCGTTTTCACATCTATGCTCTGTGACTGAGAATTTTCCTAGATCTGGTATCCAAATTGCTGCTGTTCCAAGATTATCCGCAAACCACCCAGGATGGTCCTTTTCTTGATATTGTTCACTAATAATAATAATGCCTGCTTCCATCTCATAAATCAGCTGTGTCAGAAGGTCGTTAGCTTTTTGACTCCTATGCATGTTTGCTTGAAGGATTCTCATCATTTGCTGTTATTTTTGGCCTTTTCAAGAGCTTCACGAAAAACTGTGCATGCACCTGATCCAGGAGCATGATTTCGTTTAACTTCATTGACACCTTTATCTGTACAAAGCATGCATCGCGGATTATTCTTTTTACAGTCTACTGCTTTATGACTAGCTTCTCCACACATAAAACAAAGCTTACTTCCGTCAGGGCCTTCGCAATTCCGTGCCAAATAATAGCCTAATAATAATAATAATAATAATAATAATAATAATAATATTAATAATAATAATAGTAGTCTATAATAAACATTTTATTATATTTTTTATTAAATACTATTGATAATGCATTAATGTGATGTGTCTCACGAATCTGACGGAAAATTCAGTAAAGCTTATCTGTACTACTGCTACAACTACTACTACGACTAATAATTATAATAATAATAAAATAATGATAACATCGACTTGGGTAGCAACTCACGTTGAGGCGCAATGCCCTGGGACCAGACTATCTCTGGACTCAGAAGACCAGTGGGTTCGAACCCCAACGTCAACCGTTCTTGAAATGGCTTTCCGTGGTTTCCAATTTTTGCTCCTGGCAAATGCAGGCCACTGACGCTTCCATCCAATTCTTTGCCCAGTTTCTGTAATTGCATCTCTCATTAACTATTCTGGTGAGGCCGGCGTAAGGAAGGGCACCCGGCCGTAAAAACCATTCGCCACATTTTAAAAAATCATCATAGTTCAACCCCAGCTCCGTAGAAACGGTAATAATATGGGTTGGAAATAATAATAACAATAATAATAATAATAATAATAATAATAATCATAATAAAACACCATTAGACTTCTCGAGACATCTCTTGCCTCTGCTAATTACAGTAGGTAGCCCGGTAGGCTGCCTCTCCGTCAATCATATCTGTCATTTCCAGCAGGCATTCTTATTCTGACATCATACGAAACAGAAATAGACGAAGTTAACTTCCTCTTGCAATAAATCGCTATCTATGTTTTAGTAACTAATTAGGCCTAGTACGCGCATATCAATGATTTATGTGTATCTGTTTTCCTTACACAACGAAGACATGAGAAAAATAGCTATCATAGGTCATGGTCGAACGAAAGTAGGCCTACTGATTATATTGACGAGAATAAAGACTCCGCTAGTATCAACGTACAATATTTGTTTCAACACATTTAAATTTTACGATTGTATGAAGCTTAAAAATCAAAAAGCATGCAGCCTTGGAACAATACAGAAGAGCAACCAGGTGTGATAGAATTCGAGAGCTTACTATCATTTAATATTATAGAATAACGTTGTGTTAGGAGCTGTACTTACGTTTCCCATATGATTAGCCTTCGCTCCCAGGTCAACCTTAAACACTATTGAAAACTTTGTGGTGTTTGAAGCCATATTTTCAGTGTTGCCTTATTAAACAAGAGTTTAGTGCTTTTCAGTCGGTCAACACGAATGTACCCAAAAGAGATGGGTTATGCCCTAATCCTGAAATAAATTACATGAGATTAATAAACACTAGGATGACCAGTTTCGATCGTCAAGCGATCATCATCAGATCCATTACACTTAGGCTACAAAATCTATGTTTGAAATACAGGTGAAAATATTTACAATATGTACAATTATTTAGTTGCAGTATTGGTACTGCAACTGTCAGTGTATGCTAAATGCAGTATATATGTTAGGTGAAATGCTAAATGGTGATTGTACTTTAGAGAGATTATATGGTTGTAAACTATGGTTAAACTATAAAATTTTTGGCTAACTACTTATCTGATTGTCTTCCGTATTACAGCTACTCGCAGTTTTCGTGCTCACTGGAACTCGCTGTGCGGTCGACTGCGGTGGTTATCTTAACGACTGGTTTTTCCCCTGCCTCCTCCCCCCTGTCCCTACGTGCTGTGGGGAGTGATAGCGATGTGTTTATGTGAGGTGTTGCCAACCTAGATAAGATGTATGTTATTGAATGAGGTGGGTCCACAACTATTAAAGACCGTGGATTGGCCCTCGCCACGCGTGGAGCATAACCCATTCGAACTAAGCGTTGACGGTCTTATGAGGACGTCCCGGCATCTTTAATACTGCCGCGAATATGGGCCTTGGTTTATTGCAGAAGCAAAGTACATCGCACACCTGATCCAGATAACATTTACCTATTAAAAAACCCCTAATTTCCCCCCCTTTTTTATCTAGCTTGGCTGTGTCGCTAAATTGTGTTTTGTTTCCGACAGGGTGTGTTTTTTAGTAGCGTGAAGAGGGGTGAGCTCTCCATGAACGTGTGTTCATTTAGATTGTTGGGATTGTTTCGTTTGGCTAGGTGTATCTCGATTGCTTCCTTTATGTCAAGAGCTCTGCCTTTCGATTCGTGATGGATTATTTTAAGGTCCGACTCTATGTTGGTAAAGCTGTGCCCTGCGTCACACATATGTTCGCACACGGCTGAATGTGTTCCGTATCTTATGGCATTCCTATGTTCATTATAACGTGTGTCTACTCGCCTTCCACTCTGCCCGATGTAATTAGCTTGACAATCGGTGTCTTGGCACGTTATAGAATATACCCCTGACCTTGAATACGGGTCACGTTTATTTAGATTACTATTTAGGAGGTGCCTAGCGGTTGTGTTCTTCGTCGTGAAAGCTATCTTTATGCCTTGTTCTTTGAATAGATTAGTGATTGTATATGTATTCGCATTCACATAGTTGAAACGCGCAAATTTTTTCTCATTACTGTCCGGTTTGGGAATCGTTTTATCTTTATTTTTATGTTTGGCTATAATTTGATTTATTTTGCTTGGCGAGAAGTTGTTTTCCTTTGCTATTTGCATAATAGTTCTTATTTCCTTACTATAGTTGTCTTTTGACATGGGTATATTTAAAGCTCTGTGCACCATTGAATTGAAACCCGCTAGTTTGTGCGTACTGGGGTGATTAGACTGATTGTCGATTGCATGCGAGGTTTGTGTTGCTTTCCGGAATATGGAATATGATAGGTCGTTGTCTTTACGTTCAATAGTTATATCGAGATAATTTATTTTCCGGTCTATTTCTGATTCCTTAGTGAATTTTATAGAGTGGTGAAGGCTATTAATGGATTGGAGAATTGTTTCTTCGCTTGTTAGTTCAGTATCGTAGATGCAAATTACATCATCTACGTATCTTTTCCATATTACTATTCCCTTTGTTGAAGTCTTTTCTAAGAACGAATTTTCTAGTGCATTGATGAAGATGTCAGCGATTAACCCACTTAGTGGCGATCCCATTGCTAGGCCTTCTCTCTGTGTGTATATTTTATTGTCGAATTGAAACACGTTTTGGGTGAGAACGACCCTCAGTAATCTCACAATCTCTTCAATTTCTTTTACCGAATTGTTGGATTTTAAGTTGTTTTCGATAGTTTGATTGCTTCAATAATCGGAATATTGGTGTACATGTTAGTTACGTCGAAGGATACTAGCCTGAAGCTAGGTTTCATTTGTATGGTGTTCAATGCTGTTACTAGTTCTGTTGTGTTCTTTACAGAGTTGTTTTTATCGTTGGATAGACGGCATTTTAAGATTTTTAGTAACTCTTGGCTGATTTTGTAATTAGGGGCATTCCTACAATTCACTATTGGTCTCAATGGGCATTCCTTTTTGTGTATTTTTGGTTGTCCCCTCAATGACGGTATTTTCGGGTTCATGTTTATTAGTTTTGATTTTTCGGCTTTGGTCAGTATGTATTCTGTTTCTTTTAGCGCACTTTTTATTTGTTTTTGGAATTTGTTGGTGGGGTCTTTTGTTAATTCCTTGATTTCGTTTTTGTTTAGGAATTCGACTGTTTTTTCAATGTATTCTGTTTTGTTCAAAATTACTGTAGTGTTTCCCTTATCTGCTTTTGTGATGATTAAGTCATGTTCTTTTATTTTTTGTTTCAACGACTTTATTTCTTTGAGCTGTTTGTTGTTTTGAATGTTATTGCTATCGCCCTCTCGTTTGAGGATTTTTTTTGCTTCGTTGGTGGCGAGATTTTTGGTTAATTCCCTGTCTTCTGCTGGGAGCTAGTGACTGGCTATCTCAATATCTGTGATTAACGGTTTTATATTGTGTTTCGTGTGTGCGTCTGTGCAGTTGTATTTCAAACATTTGTCTAACATGTTCATTTCACCTTGAGAAAAGGTTACGTTCGTTCTGTACTCTGCTGTGGAAATTGAATTCATTGTTATTCGTGTGTTGTTCGTTAGATTGATGGTTCTGTGTTTCTCCTAGTTTTCTTAATTTATTTTCTAGCGTTTCATGCTTCTTCGTTGTTCTGATTTTGATGTTGTCATGTAGGTGCTCGGTGAAGCTGTCCCATTGGGCCGCGTGCCAGAAATTACTTAGTTGCAATTGAATGTCGTATAATTGTTGGTTAATTTTTTGCTTTCTTATGTATGCAAATCTTAATTCGTTTTTTATCCAAAGCGCTTTGGCTTGTTTGGTTGAAATGATCGTGGCTGGTGTGTTCGGTACGGTTTTAATTGGTACGTATTTAGGGGTGAGGTTTAGTTCTATACATTTTTTGTTGAACCAAATTGACCTGTCTAAATTCATGAGTTTAAGCCTGAGTGATTTGAATTTCTTGGCTTCACGATTTGCCTGACTAGCCGTGAACATTGTGGTGTTTGAAGCCATATTTTCAGTGTTGCCTTAGTAAACAAGAGTATAGTGCTTTTCAGTCGGTCAACACGAATGTACCCAAAAGAGATGGGTTATGCCCTAATCCTGAAATAAATTACATGAGATTAATAAACACTAGGATGACCAGTTTCGATCGTCAAGCGATCATCATCAGATCCATTACACTTAGGCTACAAAATCTATGTTTGAAATACAGGTGAAAATATTTACAATATGTACAATTATTTAGTTGCAGTATTGGTACTGCAACTGTCAGTGTATGCTAAATGCAGTATATATGTTAGGTGAAATGCTAAATGGTGATTGTACTTTAGAGAGATTATATGGTTGTAAACTATGGTTAAACTATAAAATTTTTGGCTAACTACTTATCTGATTGTCTTCCGTATTACAGCTACTCGCAGTTTTCGTGCTCACTGGAACTCGCTGTGCGGTCGACTGCGGTGGTTATCTTAACGACTGGTTTTTCCCCTGCCTCCTCCCCCCTGTCCCTACGTGCTGTGGGGAGTGATAGCGATGTGTTTATGTGAGGTGTTGCCAACCTAGATAAGATGTATGTTATTGAATGAGGTGGGTCTACAACTATTAAAGACCGTGGATTGGCCCTCGCCACGCGTGGAGCATAACCCATTCGAACTAAGCGTTGACGGTCTTATGAGGACGTCCCGGCATCTTTAATACTGCCGCGAATATGGGCCTTGGTTTATTGCAGAAGCAAAGTACATCGTACACCTGATCCAGATAACATTTTCCTATTAAAAAAACCCTAATTTCCCCCCTTTTTTTTATCTAGCTTGGCTGTGTCGCTAAATTGTGTTTTGTTTCCGACAGGGTGTGTTTTTTAGTAGCGTGAAGAGGGGTGAGCTCTCCATGAACGTGTGTTCATTTAGATTGTTGGGATTGTTTCGTTTGGCTAGGTGTATCTCGCTTGCTTCCTTTATGTCAAGAGCTCTGCCTTTCGATTCGTGATGGATTATTTTAAGGTCCGACTCTATGTTGGTAAAGCTGTGCCCTGCGTCACACATATGTTCGCACACGGCTGAATGTGTTCCGTATCTTATGGCATTCCTATGTTCATTATAACGTGTGTCTACTCGCCTTCCACTCTGCCCGATGTAATTAGCTTGACAATCGGTGTCTTGGCACGTTATAGAATATACCCCTGACCTTGAATACGGGTCACGTTTATTTAGATTACTATTTAGGAGGTGCCTAGCGGTTGTATTTTTCGTCGTGAAAGCTATCGTTATGCCTTGTTTTTTGAATAGGTTAGTGATTTTATATGTATTCGCATTCACATAGTTGAAACGCGCAAATTTTGTCTCATTACTGTCCGGTTTGGGAATCGTTTTATCTTTATTTTTATGTTTGGCTATAATTTGATTTATTTTGCTTGGCGAGAAGTTGTTTTCCTTTGCTATTTGCATAATAGTACTTATTTCCTTATTATAGTTGTCTTTTGACATGGGTATGTTTAAAGCTCTGTGCACCATTGAATTGAAACCCGCTAGTTTGTGCGTACTGGGGTGATTAGACTGATTGTCGATTGCATGCGAGGTTTGTGTTGCTTTCCGGAATATGGAATATGAAAGGTCGTTGTCTTTACGTTTAATAGTTATATCGAGATAATTTATTTTCCGGTCTATTTCTGATTCCTTAGTGAATTTTATAGAGTGGTGAAGGCTATTAATGGATTGGAGAATTGTTTCTTCGCTTGTTAGTTCAGTATCGTAGATGCAAATTACATCATCTACGTATCTTTTCCATATTACTATTCCCTTTGTTGAAGTCTTTTCTAAGAACGAATTTTCTAGTGCATTGATGAAGATGTCAGCGATTAACCCACTTAGTGGCGATCCCATTGCTAGGCCTTCTCTCTGTGTGTATATTTTATTGTCGAATTGAAACACGTTTTGGGTGAGAACGACCCTCAGTAATCTCACAATCTCTTCAATTTCTTTTACCGAATTGTTGGATTTTAAGTTGTTTTCGATAGTGTTGATTGCTTCAATGATCGGAATATTGGTGTACATGTTAGTTATGTCGAAGGATACTAGCCTGAAGCTAGGTTTCATTTGTAGGGTGTTCAATGCTGTTACTAGTTCTGTTGTGTTCTTTACAGAGTTGTTTTTGTCGTTGGAAAGACGGCATTTTAAGATTTTTAGTAACTCTTTGCTGATTTAGACAAGTCAATTTGGTTCAACAAAAAATGTATAGAACTAAACCTCACCCCTAAATACGTACCAATTAAAACCGTACCGAACACACCAGCCACGATCATTTCAACCAAACAAGCCAAAGCGCTTTGGATAAAAAACGAATTAAGATTTGCATACATATGAAAGCAAAAAATTAAGCAACAATTATACGACATTCAATTGCAACTAAGTAATTTCTGGCACGCGGCCCAATGGGACAGCTTCACCGAGCACCTACATGACAACATAAAAATCAGAGCAACGAGGAAGCATGAAACGCTAGAAAATAAATTAAGAAAACTAGGAGAAACACAGAACCATCAATCTAACGAACAACACATGAATAACAATGAATTCAATTTCCACAGCAGAGTAAACAACAGAACGAACGTAACCTTTTCTCAAGGTGAAATGAATATGTTAGACAAAGGTTTGAAATACAACTGCACAGACGCACACACGAACCACAATATAAAACAGTTAATCACAGATATTGAGATAGCCAGTCACAACCTCCCAGCAGAAGACAGGGAATTAACCAAAAATCTCGCCACCAACGAAGCCAAAAAAAATCCTCAAACGAGAGGGCGATAGCAATAACATTCAAAACAACAAACAGCTCAAAGAAATAAAGTCGTTGAAACAAAAAATAAAAGAACATGACTTAATCATCACAAAAGCAGATAAGGGAAACACTACAGTAATTTTGAACAAAACAGAATACATTGACAAAACAGTCGAATTCCTAAACAACAACGAAATCAAGGAATTAACAAAAGACCCCACCAACTAATTCCAAAAACAAATAAAAAGTGCGCTAAAAAAACAGTATACATACTGACCAAAGCCGAAAAATCAAAACTAATAAACATGAACCCGAAAATACCGTCATTGAGGGGACAACCAAAAATACACAAAAAGGAATGCCCAATGAGACCAATAGTCAATTGTAGGAATGCCCCTAATTACAAAATCAGCAAAGAGTTACTAAAAATCTTAAAATGCCGTCTTTCCAACGACAAAAACAACTCTGTAAAGAACACAACAGAACTAGTAACAGCATTGAACACCCTACAAATGAAACCTAGCTTCAGGCTAGTATCCTTCGAAGTAACCAACATGTACACCAATATTCCGATTATTGAAGCAATCAACACTATCGAAAAAAACTTAAAATCCAACAATTCGGTAAAAGAAATTGAAGAGATTGTGAGATTACTGAGGGTCGTTCTCACCCAAAACGTGTTTCAATTCGACAATAAAATATACACACAGAGAGAAGGCCTAGCAATGGGATCGCCACTAAGTGGGTTAATCGCTGACATCTTCATCAATGCACTAGAAAATTCGTTCTTAGAAAAGACTTCAACAAAGGGAATAGTAATATGGAAAAGATACGTAGATTATGTAATTTGCATATACGATACTGAACTAACAAGCGAAGAAACAATTCTCCAATCCATTAATAGCCTTCACCACTCTATAAAATTCACTAAGGAATCAGAAATAGACCGGAAAATAAATTATCTCGATATAACTATTGAACGTAAAGACAACGACCTTTCATATTCCATATTCCGGAAAGCAACACAAACCTCGCATGCAATCGACAATCAGTCTAATCACCCCAGTACGCACAAACTAGCGGGTTTCAATTCAATGGTGCACAGAGCTTTAAACATACCCATGTCAAAAGACAACTATAATAAGGAAATAAGAACTATTATGCAAATAGCAAAGGAAAACAACTTCTCGCCAAGCAAAATAAATCAAATTATAGCCAAACATAAAAATAAAGATAAAACGATTCCCAAACCGGACAGTAATGAGAAAAAAATTGCGCGTTTCAACTATGTGAATGCGAATACATATACAATCACTAACCTATTCAAAAAACAAGGCATAAAGATAGCTTTCACGACGAAAAACACAACCGCTAGGCACCTCCTAAATAGTATTCTAAATAAACGTGACCCGTATTCAAGGTCAGGGGTATATTCTATAACGTGCCAAGACACCGATTGTCAAGCTAATTACATCGGGCAGAGTGGAAGGCGAGTAGACACACGTTATAATGAACATAGGAATGCCATAAGATACGGAACACATTCAGCCGTGTGCGAACATATGTGTGACGCAGGGCACAGCTTTACCAACATAGAGTCGGACCTTAAAATAATCCATCACGAATCGAAAGGCAGAGCTCTTGACATAAAGGAAGCAATCGAGATACACCTAGCCAAACGAAACAATCCCAACAATCTAAATGAACACACGTTCATGGAGAGCTCACCCCTCTTCACGCTACTAAAAAACACACCCTGTCGGAAACAAAACACAATTTAGCGACACAGCCAAGCTAGATAAAAAAGGGGGGAAATTAGGGGTTTTTTAATAGGTAAATGTTATCTGGATCAGGTGTACGATGTACTTTGCTTCTGCAATAAACCAAGGCCCATATTCGCGGCAGTTTTAAAGATGCCGGGACGTCCTCATAAGACCGTCAACGCTTAGTTCGAATGGGTTATGCTCCACGCGTGGCGAGGGCCAATCCACGGTCTTTAATAGTTGTGGACCCACCTCATTCAATAACATACATCTTATCTAGGTTGGCAACACCTCACATAAACACATCGCTATCACTCCCCACAGCACGTAGGGACAGGGGGGAGGAGGCAGGGGAAAAACCAGTCGTCAAGATAACCACCGCAGTCGACCGCACAGCGAGATCCAGTGAGCACGAAAACTGCGAGTAGCTGTAATACGGAAGACAATCAGATAAGTAGTTAGCCAAAAATTTTATAGTTTAACCATAGTTTACAACCATATAATCTCTCTAAAGTACAATCACCATTTAGCATTTCACCTAACATATATACTGCATTTAGCATACACTGACAGTTGCAGTACCAATACTGCAACTAAATAATTGTACATATTGTAAATATTTTCACCTGTATTTCAAACATAGATTTTGTAGCCTAAGTGTAATGGATCTGATGATGATCGCTTGACGATCGAAACTGGTCATCCTAGTGTTTATTAATCTCATGTAATTTATTTCAGGATTAGGGCATAACCCATCTCTTTTGGGTACATTCGTGTTGACCGACTGAAAAGCACTAAACTCTTGTTTACTTAGGCAACACTGAAAATATGGCTTCAAACACCACAAAGTTCACGGCTAGTCAGGCAAATCGTGAAGCCAAGAAATTCAAATCACTCAGGCTTAAACTCATGAATTTAGACAAGTCAATTTGGTTCAACAAAAAATGTATAGAACTAAACCTCACCCCTAAATACGTACCAATTAAAACCGTACCGAACACACGAGCCACGATCATTTCAACCAAACAAGCCAAAGCGCTTTGGATAAAAAACGAATTAAGATATGCATACATAAGAAAGCAAAAAATTAACCAACAATTATACGACATTCAATTGCAACTAAGTAATTTCTGGCACGCGGCCCAATGGGACAGCGTCACCGAGCACCTACATGACAACATCAAAATCAGAGCAACGAGGAAGCATGAAACGCTAGAAAATAAATTAAGAAAACTAGGAGAAACACAGAACCATCAATCTAACGAACAACACACGAATAACAATGAATTCAATTTCCACAGCAGAGTAAACAACAGAACGAACGTAACCTTTTCTCAAGGTGAAATGAATATGTTAGACAAAGGATTGAAATACAACTGCACAGACGCACACACGAACCACAATATAAAACAGTTAATCACAGATATTGAGATAGCCAGTCACAAGCTCCCAGCAGAAGACAGGGAATTAACCAAAAATCTCGCCACCAACGAAGCCAAAAAAATCCTCAAACGAGAGGGCGATAGCAATAACATTCAAAACAACAAACAGCTCAAAGAAATAAAGTCGTTGAAACAAAAAATAAAAGAACATGACTTAATCATCACAAAAGCAGATAAGGGAAACACTACAGTAATTTTGAACAAAACAGAATACATTGAAAAAACAGTCGAATTCCTAAACAACAACGAAATCAAGGAATTAACAAAAGACCCCACCAACAAATTCCAAAAACAAATAAAAAGTGCGCTAAAAGAAACAGAATACATACTGACCAAAGCCGAAAAATCAAAACTAATAAACATGAACCCGAAAATACCGTCATTGAGGGGACAACCAAAAATACACAAAAAGGAATGCCCAATGAGACCAATAGTCAATTGTAGGAATGCCCCTAATTACAAAATCAGCAAAGAGTTACTAAAAATCTTAAAATGCCGTCTTTCCAACGACAAAAACAACTCTGTAAAGAACACAACAGAACTAGTAACAGCATTGAACACCCTACAAATGAAACCTAGCTTCAGGCTAGTATCCTTCGACGTAACTAACATGTACACCAATATTCCGATTATTGAAGCAATCAACACTATCGAAAAAAACTTAAAATCCAACAATTCGGTAAAAGAAATTGAAGAGATTGTGAGATTACTGAGGGTCCTTCTCACCCAAAACGTGTTTCAATTCGACAATAAAATATACACACAGAGAGAAGGCCTAGCAATGGGATCGCCACTAAGTGGGTTAATCGCTGACATCTTCATCAATGCACTAGAAAATTCGTTCTTAGAAAAGACTTCAACAAAGGGAATAGTAATATGGAAAAGATACGTAGATGATGTAATTTGCATCTACGATACTGAACTAACAAGCGAAGAAATAATTCTCCAAACCATTAATAGCCTTCACCACTCTATAAAATTCACTAAGGAATCAGAAATAGACCGGAAAATAAATTATCTCGATATAACTATTGAACGTAAAGACAACGACCTTTCATATTCCATATTCCGGAAAGCAACACAAACCTCGCATGCAATCGACAATCAGTCTAATCACCCCAGTACGCACAAACTAGCGGGTTTCAATTCAATGGTGCACAGAGCTTTAAACATACCCATGTCAAAAGACAACTATAATAAGGAAATAAGAACTATTATGCAAATAGCAAAGGAAAACAACTTCTCGCCAAGCAAAATAAATCAAATTATAGCCAAACATAAAAATAAAGATAAAACGAATCCCAAACCGGACAGTAATGAGAAAAAATTTGCGCGTTTCAAATATGTGAATGCGAATACATATAAAATCACTAACCTATTCAAAGTACAAGGCATAAAGATAGCTTTCACGACGAAAAACACAACCGCTAGGCACCTCCTAAATAGTAATCTAAATAAACGTGACCCGTATTCAAGGTCAGGGGTATATTCTATAACGTGCCAAGACACCGATTGTCAAGCTAATTACATCGGGCAGAGTGGAAGGCGAGTAGACACACGTTATAATGAACATAGGAATGCCATAAGATACGGAACACATTCAGCCGTGTGCGAACATATGTGTGACGCAGGGCACAGCTTTACCAACATAGAGTCGGACCTTAAAATAATCCATCACGAATCGAAAGGCAGAGCTCTTGACATAAAGGAAGCAAGCGAGATACACCTAGCCAAACGAAACAATCCCAACAATCTAAATGAACACACGTTCATGGAGAGCTCACCCCTCTTCACGCTACTAAAAAACACACCCTGTCGGAAACAAAACTCAATTTAGCGACACAGCATAGCTAGATAAAAAAGGGGGGAAATTAGGGGTTTTTAATAGGTAAATGTTATCTGGATCAGGTGTACGATGTACTTTGCTTCTGCAATAAACCAAGGCCCATATTCGCGGCAGTATTAAAGATGCCGGGACGTCCTCATAAGACCGTCAACGCTTAGTTCGAATGGGTTATGCTCCACGCGTGGCGAGGGCCAATCCACGGTCTTTAATAGTTGTGGACCCACCTCATTCAATAACATACATCTTATCTAGGTTGGCAACACCTCACATAAACACATCGCTATCACTCCCCACAGCACGTAGGGACAGGGGGGAGGAGGCAGGGGAAAAACCAGTCGTTAAGATAACCACCGCAGTCGACCGCACAGCGAGTTCCAGTGAGCACGAAAACTGCGAGTAGCTGTAATACGGAAGACAATCAGATAAGTAGTTAGCCAAAAATTTTATAGTTTAACCATAGTTTACAACCATATAATCTCTCTAAAGTACAATCACCATTTAGCATTTCACCTAACATATATACTGCATTTAGCATACACTGACAGTTGCAGTACCAATACTGCAACTAAATAATTGTACATATTGTAAATATTTTCACCTGTATTTCAAACATAGATTTTGTAGCCTAAGTGTAATGGATCTGATGATGATCGCTTGACGATCGAAACTGGTCATCCTAGTGTTTATTAATCTCATGTAATTTATTTCAGGATTAGGGCATAACCCATCTCTTTTGGGTACATTCATGTTGACCGACTGAAAAGCACTAAACTCTTGACTATTGAAAACATAAGGCGGTGAGGAGGGGGGGTGGGGTGGAGGGTGAAGGGGGAGGGTTGGTGGTACGGGGTAGGGAGGAGGGAAGGGGATGGGGGCGATAAAAGTATATACATATAATTTTATGCCGACTCGCACGTTCCGCACCATTCACACAGACGTGAGTGTGGCGTTGTCGCTCTGCTATGGGCAAGGCCTGATTATAGGAAGCCATGACGCTAATTCTTAACATTATAACGTGTGAGTAGTTATAAATCAATAAATTCAAAAAGACGGAGTAAAAAAATTGAGTCTAGTGGGATTTGATCCACGAAGCTCTTGACAATGAGTCGAGGTCGCTACCACTACGCCACACATGTTCTACACTAACACTTGGTTAACAACCTAGTTTAGTATAACTCCATACATTTTGTCTTGCAACCAACGATTTCATTAGCTCTTCCTGTCATTTCTATAAACCATTTGATGCAAAATATGTACTATATTGTTCAGTACATTCCTCAAAGAATATAAACTTATTAAATGTATGGATTTATGAGCAAACAATAGCCGCCATTTTGACCCAACGGGACAGCACAGACAAGCACGATATGGCACGGCCAGCCTGAAGTGTTAGTCAATAATGCAGTTATATATTCTATCTTAAGATGCTAATATCCTACCGGTCACCGCCTTGAGGACAGTTTAAACCTCCTTATGTACGATGAGCCTATTTGGTAAGGCCAAGACTTGTTGAATCGTAAGTTACGCTTAGGCTATAATAATTGCATGATTCATGCATACGCCATCTTCAAACTATTTGGTTCATGGCCTTTTACTGTCCCCGTCCGTCGACAGTGCATCGCATGGCCCGGCGAAAGACATCGCGATACACGACGAAAAACCAGGATCATAGCATACATAAAAAAATGATTGAGATCTATGTGCAATTTGATCACCCAAAAAAGCAAGATGTTCAGGAAAGAACATATAGCCTACTTTCTCCTAAATGCATGGGTATTGTTATAACTCTTTGTCCTTTTCAAGGAGTATGAATGAATGTTGGTTGTAGTAGCTTGTTGAAATACATCGTGCTATAGGGTTATTAAACATGAATATGAGGTGCCCTTTGCTAGTGCTACCTCTGTAAAAAAAATTCATTCAATTCGGTTTCACCGTGTTTGAATTGATCTGGGGAATGTATTTGCACACATACATGGCCGCTATTTGCAAACTATTGGGCTGATGACCTTGTAGTCAGTCATAAGATGCTTTCCACAAAAAGGCATGTTGTTGCAAAATCCGGTAGAGATCAAATTATTAGGATGGTCGAAATTTGATTTAAGCTTTTAAGATTTGGGTGGCCGTCATTCCGTTTCCGTCAAGATGGTGGCGATATAAAACATGACACTGAGGTGCCTTTTGCTAGTGCTACCTCTGTACCAAATTTCGTTCCATTCGGTTTCACCGTGTTCGAATTAATAGGGGTAATCGATTTTCACACAAAAATGACCGCCATCCCCAAAATATTAGGCTAATGACCTATTAGTTTGGTCAAAGGATGCTCCCTCCATAATGGTATGTTCATGAAAAATTTGGTAGAGATCGGATGATTAGGTTAGTCGTAATTTGATTTAAGCTTTGAACATTTGGGTGGCCGCCATTACGTTTCCGTCAAGATGGCGGCGATATAAAACATGACACTGGGGTGCCCTTTGCTAGTACTACCTCTGTACCAAATTTCGTTCCATTCGGTTTCACCGTGTTCGAATTAATAGGGGCAATCGATGTTCACACAAAAATGGCCGCCATCCGCAACTATTAGGCTGATGACCTATTAATTTGGTCAAAGATGCTGCCCCCATAAAGGTATGTTGTTGCAAAATTTGGTAGAGATCGGATGATTAGGTAGGTCGTAATTTGATTTAAGCTTTGAACATTTGTGTGGCCGCCATTACGTTTCCGTTAAGATGGCGGCGATATAAAACATGACACTGAGGTGTCCTTTTCTAGTGCTACCTTTGTACGAAATTTCGTTCAATTTGCGCTCACCGTATTCGAATTGATAGGGGGGGGTTTACAGACATTCAGAGTACACACCCTCACACACACACACACACAAACACACACACGGACTCACACACACACATACACACACATATACACACACACAGACAGACACACTTTTTTCGCCCTGTAGTGATCTCATAAGTCTACTTTCATTTTTTGCAAAAATCGAAAGTAGGCTAACAAGATGTTCAGGAAAGAACATATAGCCAACTTTCTCCTAAATGCATGGGTATTGTTATAACTCTTTGTCCTTTTCAAGGAGTATGATTGATTGTTGGTTGTAGTAGCTTGTTGAAATACAACGTGCTATAGGGATATTAAACATGAATATGAGGTGCCCTTTGCTAGTGCTACCTCTGTACCAAATTTCGTTCAATTAGGTTTCACCGTGTTTGAATTGATAGGGGGAATCGATTTGCACACATACTTGGCCACCATCTGCAAATTATTGGGCTGATGTTCTTGCAGTTTGGTCAGAATATGTTGCCCACATAAAGATATGGTGTTGCAAAATTTGGTAGAGACTAGATTATTAGGTTAGTCGTAATTACATTTTAGCTTTGAACATTTGTGTGGCCGCGATTACGTTTCCGTCAAGATGGCGGCGATATAAAACATGACACTGAGGTGCCCTTTGCTAGTGCTACCTCTGTACCAAATTTCGTTCATTCGGTTCCACCGTATTCGACTTGATAAGGGGAATCGATTTTCACACAAAGATGGCCGCCAGCCGCAAAATATTAGGCTAATGACCTATTAGTTTTGTCAAAGGATGCTCCCTCCATAAAGGTATGTTGTTGCTAAATTTGCTAGAGATCGGATGATTAGGCTAATCGTAATTTGATTTAAGCTTTGAACATTTGTGTGGCCGCCATTACGTTTCCGTCAAGATGGCGGCGATATAAAACATGACACTGTAGTGCCCTTTGCTAGTGCTACCTCTGCACCAAATTTCGTTCATTCGGTTCCACCGTGTTCGAATTAATAGGGGGAATCAATTTTGGCATAACGATGGCCGCCATCCGCAAACTATTAGGCTAATGACCTATTAGATTGGTCAAAGGATGCTCCCTCCATAAAGGTATGTTGTTGCAAAGTTTGGTAGAGATCGGATGGTTATGTTAGTCGTAATTTGATTTAAGCTTTAAACATATGTGTGGCCGCCATTACGTTTCTGTCAATATGGCGGCGATATAAATCATGACACTGAGATGCCCTTTGCTAGTGCTATCTCTGTACCAAATTTCGTTCCATTCGGTTTCACCGTGTTTGAATTAATAAGGGGAATCGATTTTGACACAAAGATGGCCACCATCGGCAAACTATTATGCGAATGACCTATTAGATTGGTCAAAGGATGCTCCCTCCATAAAGGTATGTAGTTGCAAAATTTGGTGGAGATCGGATGATTAGGTTAATCGTAATTTGATTTAAGCTTTGAACATTTGTGTGGCCGCCATTACGTTTCCGTCACGATGGCGGTGATATAAAACATGACACTGAGGTGCCTTTTGTTAGCACTACCTCTGTACCAAATTTCGTTCCATTCGGTTGCACCGTGTTCGAATTAATAGGGGGAATCGATTTGCACACAAATATGGCCGCCATCCGCAAACTATTACGCTGACGACCTATTAGTTTGGTCAAAGGATGCTCCCCCCATAAAGGTATGTTGTTGCAAAATTTGGTAGAGATCGGATGATTAGGTTAGTCGTAATTTGATTTAAGCTTTGAACATTTGTGTGGCCGCCATTACGTTTCCGTCAAGATGGCGGCGATATAAAACATGACACTGAGGTGTCCTTTGCTAGTGCTACCATTGTACCAAATTTCGTTCAATTCGCATTCACCCTGTTCGAATTGATAGGGGGGGGGAGGACAGACATTCAGAGTACACACACCCATACACACACACACACACACACACACAGACTCACACACACTCACATACACACACACAGACAGACACACTTTTTTCGCCCTGTGTTGATCTCATAAGTCTACTTTCATTTTTTTTTCAAAAATCGAAAGTAGGCTAATAACGCCGGAGGAATGAGACCTCTAGTGATCTCGGTGTGGTTAAAAAGACAGGCGTATCTGGGAAAATCAACTTCCCTCTAGATCCAAATCAATCCTAATACTGAAAAGAAAACACAGATTAGCGAAAATCAGAAGTGCAGAAATTCATAAAAATCAAAAGGTTCCATTTATTCGCAGTTCATAAACCAACAAGCAACAACCAATAAAATAAAACACCCATTCCTGTCCTACCTCAGGGATTCAGTCTAAGTTATTACTTGCTGTGGTCTGCTCAAAAATTAAATACTCATGTCAAGAGAAAAAAAATAATTGGACCAATGAATCTCCTCGGTCTTTGCGTTGGATATAAATGAAATTAGGAGATTTGAGAAAATGACTTCTAACTGAAAATACAAATTTAATTCATGTCCAACTTGGCTTTGAGGAACTATCATACACCAAGAATGTCCATCATATGGTACTTCAATTAATGAATGTGAATATTATGTGACTAGATGTAATCACATCTAAGTTAAATAAAAAGTAGAAAATATATTAGTTTGCTTGGAAATAAGTCATGTAGATCTCCATTCTAAGTAAAATGCTTAAATTGCAAAATTCTAAGTGTAAAGTTCATTCACAAATAATTAAATATCAAGATTTAAACAATTGCGCCAGTCTCTATTTGACTTTCAATCATCCTCTCATAATTATAAATTTACATTTAATTCATTCATCTATTTTACAACTATCTCTTTTGCTATTTACAATCAAAATTTTTCTCATTTTTTACGTGCATAATTTCTTTCAGATGGTTTGTGAGTTTATTTCAATCAATATTAATCCCTAATAATTTGTGAAATTGTCAATCATTAATGAAGGATTCGCATAGATGCCATCAATGAATTATCTATCAATTTATAAAAATATTTATAAGTTAAATTTTTATGTTTTAAATTATTCAAGAATTAATTGTTCATATCTTGATTTTCCATATATTAATCATCCATTAATCCACCAATTCGTACTTTAACTATCCACAAATTTATTTTTCACAAATTCACTTCTTCATCCATTTAATTATCTATAATTTAATTGTTTCATAAATTCACCAATTCATCGAATCAATTATCTAACAGACCTTCCTATCGGAAATTATTATGTTGTAGCCAGAAATCAATCATAGGCTCAATAAAAACGATGTTATTTCAGGTCATGAGTATATCAGTCATGCTATCGTTCATTATTCATGATAGAAGTAATTAGGTGGCCTATTCGATAAGAAAGATCCTCCTAGCAGGAGCCCCATTCAATAATCATAATTAATGCACATTTAATTCCACCAGATCCTCATTTCATTCACCAATGCCTGTAGTCATCTTATTATCATATTAATCTCCATTTTTCTTTCGCATACTACATTTTCTTTAACTGACTACCACCTAATAATTCTTCACAGAATATGTGAAACTAATTCCTATAATTAATTTATTTTTATTTTTTATATGCGACCACTTCAGCCTATTTCATTACTGGTACACTTGATTACATATCTTTTTATCATTATCTGTTATTGACCTAAAGCACCTGTGCACAAAATAGAGCACAAAAACATATTTTTATGTTTAGTAACAGAGTCAAGAGGACAGCGCGTGTTAAAATTTCAAAGTCATACGGAAATAGTAAACGATATAAGAAAATGAACTGGGATACTAATTCGCATTAGTTAGAAATATGTAATTTAATTGAAAATAGAGTCCAGCAGGGCTCCGATCTCTACAGTAGGAGAGAATTAATAAATGAAGAACATTCTGGCCTTGCACAATCAATCAATCAGCTTTAAATCCAGAAATGCCACCACTGTGCGTCTATCTGACTGCAAAAATATTCGAAATTTTCAAAGATAATTCCACTGGGAAAATATATCGTCGGAATTTACGATGCCTAGCAACCGTATTCACAATAGTAGTGGTTTTGCAGGAGTTCAAAACCCTCCTCCTCCACACCCTCCACACAAGATGGCGGCGGTGCGATATCTCTCGAACGCATGGTCGGATTTTGACAAATGAGGAGTCATTGAACTCGGGCTGATACCCTCTTTCCAATGGACAACATATTTCTACCCCAAAATAAAACCTACCCCTACTAGGGGATGAAATTGTAATTTTTTAGAGAATCTCTCATTCCAAGTGCAACATGTGAGATTATAAATGCCAATATGGAATGAAACGTTGTTCTACACAAGAGACATGTATACGGTAGTTAGCTACTATGAATTAACATGCTTGTTTTTTGTTTTTATGCATACCCAACCATAGCTTTTGTAAGAGGATGGGGGAGCGGATCCCTGTGGACGGGTCCTTGTGGACGAGTCCTTGTGGACAAGTCCTTGTGGATGAGTCCTTGTGGACGAGTCCTTGTGACAAGTCCTTGTTGACAGGTCCTTGTGGACGAGTCCTTGTTGCCGAGTCCTTGTTGACAGGTCCTTGTGGACAAGTCCTTGTGGACGAGTTCTTGTTGATGAGTCCCTTTGGACTGATCAATTTTGACCGGTCCCTTTGGCCTGGTTCCTACGGACTAGCCCATGAATTTATTTAAATTATGTCAAAGGGCCTAAGTACATTTTGCGTGTAAAGCAGTGTGTAGAACTGACGTTGTTCACCAACCCCCACTACTATAATGTGATAACGATATGAAAGGAAAGTGATGAAATACATGTGAACATAAAAGGGATCTAACTTGGTGGAGGGACATGTTCTATCGAGTCATTTGTAGTTGAAAGAGAATAATACATGTTCTTAAGATGTTAGAAACTGTGGAGATGGTACGTGCAGTAAGACGTATTGTGATTTCCTGTGTCATATTACAGACATGGCAGAGAGCGCGCAGATCTGTTGCTATGACTAACGCTGCAGTAATTTGAAACCGCAAGTGTTCATGAAGACAATGGGTGATGATCATGCAAAGTTAGCAGTTATTGGATATTACACAGGTGTTCCTTCCGGTGTCATGTTGCTGACAAGGCAGAAAGCGCACACTGCTGATGCTATGACTGACGCTGCAGTAATTTGAAACCCCAGGTGTTGATCAAGACATTGGGTGATGATCATGCAAAGTCAGCAGTCATTGGATACCACCCAGGTGTTCCTAGTGTACTTTGGACTCTCAACTGTATTGGGAAAGGAATTGCAATGATCTGCAAAAAACTTCTGACACGAGCGATGAGAGTTTATGTAAGAGAGGTGTCATATATTTCCCTACTGTCAGTCTGTATTACTCGCTTTGAGTGAACAGTGCACTATTACTGCTCAAGAGTTGTAAAAGAACCTTTTTGGTAGAAAATCATTAAATTATTTTGCAAGGTAAGTTCTTATTATTAATGGATTGTAGTCTTTTATTACTAATTGATGTTGAAGTTATTGATTGGAATGTATTTATTCATTGATTGATTGATTGATTGATTTGTTTACAGATAATTGGGTACCTGTAGGTTACCAGATTCCTACAATCTGTTCATTCAGTGGCAGCAGTTGATAAATTATAAAAAGGTAAGTGCCCCCCTAAAAACTTTTAAAAAGTTAGAGTGATATTTTCCAATGTTCACCACTACATGCCAGTGAAAATGGTATATTTGGCAGTCAAAAGTTGGAACTATTTGACCATGGTGTGTAAAGCTAATTTTGTAGGTTAGATTATGATTACTGCTCTATTAAGTCTGACTAGGTGTCAGTGACAGAGGGAATATTAAAAGACTTAACCTCAGTTCACCTAACATAACCTAACTTTACCTAACTTAACCTTGTCACGTGACATGTTTTACAAGTTTAAACTTGCTTTATGACTGGCTATGACATTACACTTAGCTCACTTAACTGGTGGCTGCTGGTTTCTATCACGTGACATGTTCTACAAGTTTAGACTTGTTTTAAGACTGGCTATGACGTCACACTTAGCTCACTTAACTGGCGATCGCTGGTTTCTATCACGTGACATGTTCTACAAGTGTAGACTTGTTTTAAGACTGGCTATGACGTCACACTTAGCTCACTTAACTGGCGACCACTGGTTTCTACCACTCTATCAAGTTCCAATGTTCGACGATAGGTGTCAGTGACAGTGGTATATAGTAACCCCCAGTTAGAACTACATGAAGTTAGACTTGCTAGGAGTTCACAGATGATCGATTTAAATACGCTGCTATAACCATTGACTGGAATGTAATTAAACTATTTACATTGTACTTTGTTTTCTTCTTCTTCTTCTCCTTCTTTTGAGACCACAAAGGATCACTTGACCCAACCATTAGTTCGTCGACTTGTAGGAACTGTACGAGCCTTGCGGTCCTCCCAGTACTTTTTCATGCGTATTGATCGTCTTGCCCGTTCTTCGGCGGAAATTATTCTTGTTGGAATTTTCTTCTTTGTGAGTGGAAAATGAAACGTCATATTTTTAAGTGCTGTAGTAAACCTTCTCTTATTTGCAGCATCTTCTGTTGTTAGGCCAATTTCTTTTAAGTCCTCTCTGATTTCTTTTAACCATCGGCATCCAGTTGTTGTGTTTTTTGAAGCAAGATTGTACTGCACTAGTTGTTTTAGAAGACGTGAATCTGGCATTCTCATGATGTGCCCAAAAAATCCTAGGCTTTTCTTTCGCATGGTATCAGTAATGGGTTCTAGGTTGTTATAGACCATATTGTTAGGTATTATTCGCCATTGCCCATCTTTTTTATATCCTTTATTGATACAAGTTCTTCCAATTCGCCTTTCGATCTCCTGTAATCTGTCGGTTTTAGAATGTTCATTTAGATGGAATAATGTTTCTGCTGCATATGTGGCTTCCGGTTTTATGACTGTATTGTAATGTTTAATTTTTGCATTAATTGATAAGCATTTCTTTTTGTAAGTTTCCCATGTTAATTTTTGTGCCCTAGATAACTTGTTGGTTCTTATTTGAATTGACGCTTTGTCATTTAAATTGTTTGTTATTAGCTCTCCTAGATATTTGAATCGTGTTACAATTTTAATTTCTGTATCATTAATTTGTATTTCCTTTAAAGGTGTTGGTTTTGTGGCATGATTTCTGTTTTTTCGAATGATATCTTAAGGCCAATTTTATTTGCAATTGTCTGAAGCTCAGATATCTGTGTTTTGGCTTCCTCTAAATCTTTCGCCAATAATGCCATGTCGTCTGCAAAACCAAGACAGTTTGTTTGAATTTTTCTCCCTATTTTTATATTTGGAGGGCATTTCTTAGACCATTCTTGCATTACCATTTCCAATGCACAATTAAATATTAATGGTGATAAGCCATCACCCTGTCGTAAACCGGTTGTGACCTCAAATGGGTCAGAGAATTCACCTCTGAATTTAACTTTTGATTTGGTGCCTGTAAGAGTTAGTTTTATGAGATTTGTCAATTTGGGGTGTAATCCCATGTGTCTTAGAATTTTTAATAAAAATTATCTATGAATACAATCATATGCTTTTTTAAATTCGATAAATGTTATCACCATATCTCTATTCCTTTTTCTATTATAATCCATTATCAATTTTAGGCTCATAATTTGATTTGGGCAACTTCTCCAGGGCCTGAAACCTCCTTGATATTCTCCTAATTCATTTTCAAGTTGTACTTTAATTCTATTGAGAAGAATTCGAGAAAAAAAAATATAGGTAACATCCAGGAGTGAAATCCCTCGGTAATTGTTCGAGTCCGTCTTATCCCCTTTTTTATGTAGTGGATGGATGATAGCTGATCTCCAATGTTCAGGGAATTTTCCTGTAATCCAGATGTTGACTAGTTGTTGGTGAAGAGCGATTTTTGCCGAATTTCCAGCATACTTCCAAATCTGTGCAAAAGTCTGGTCTTCTCCAGGGGCTTTGAAATTCTTCATTTCATTCAGTGCTATGTGGGCGGGGTATTGGAGTGTCAACATCCAATTGGTGAAATTCTATGGGTTCTTCACAGTTTAGGAGTGTCTTAAAATATTTAGCCATAATTTGTGCATTATCCTGGTTGTTGTGGGCCAATTTACCATTTTCATCTTTTAACAATAAGGTAGGTGCTTCATATTTTTTCAGATGTTGTTTAAAGATTTTGTAATAATTCCGCGATTGTGAAATTTTGAATTCCTCTTCAATTGTTTGTAGGGTGTCAGTATGATATTGCCGTTTTATTCTTCTTAAAGTTTTAGTTGTTTCTTTTCGTTGTGTAACTAAATTTTGAAAAGATGTTTCAGATTTTTGGGATTGGTGTAATAACCACGCTCGGTGTCGTTTTTCAATCATCTCATCACATTCATTATTCCACCATTCATGTTTTTTCCGCGGTTTAATTGGAGCCAGGTCTTCTGCAATTCGTTGTAGGTTGTGAACCAAGTTTTCGAGTTTATCAGTTATTTTAATGTTTCCAGTTGTTTTTGGTACTGTTCACTGTTGATTAACTGGATAGGATCTATTGTTCGTTTAGTTTTACGGCTTTTCCTTTGTTGTCTCTTCTGGGGCGTGAGTTTAATTTTAATTTTGACTACGTAGTGATCAGAACCTGTGTCAATTCCGCGGAGGACTTTGACGTTATAGATCTCTGTATGGTGGTGTTTATCCATGCACACGTGGTCCAGTAGCCATTCTCCCTTAGAGTAATCAGGGTGTTTCCATGTTTTAAGTTTTTGAAGTTTTCGTTTAAAACATGTAGATTTTGAGATTAAGTTATGGTTTCGACACAGATCAACTAGTCGCTCTCCATTTTTATTTGTTCTATTGTGTGTTGGCCATTTTCCGATGATGTCACGGTATTTTCCTTCTCTACCTATCTGAGCGTTAAAGTCGCCAATTAATAATTTAACATGGTGTTTGGTGATGTTATCTATGGTTTGATCCAGTAGGTCCCAAAATTCTTCTGTTTCTTCACGGTCTTTGGGGGAAGTGTTTTTATCATTAGTGGGAGCATGGACATTTGAGATAGTATAAATCTTATTAGATGTGTTAAAGGTGAGTGTTGAGATTCGAGGAGATGGTGAGCGGAATTCTTGAACTGAATTTATAATTTTAAGGTTGATCAAAAATCCTGTTCCAAATTGTGGAACATTCTTCATGACACTATTCCCCGGTATACCCTTATATAGTCGATACCCTTGAGATTCCAAAGCATCCTGGTCAGTGTTCCTCAATTCATGTAATCCCATGATAAGAATTTTGTGCTGGTCCATTATGTCAGTGATCACCTTTAGTTTACCAGTTTGCATGAGGGAGTTCAAATTATGTGTAGAGAAGTATGTTATCTGCATTGGTTTGATTCTTGATCTCGTCTTATTCGCGTTTGTTGTACTGGGATGATTCCGTGCCTCCGACATCACGGTATCTCGTAGGTTGCATCCCACCAGATCCGAATGCTGCTTTCTCTGAACTCTAGGTTCAGCCGGTGGAGTATTCCTTGAAAGACTTTCCATGGTTGACTGTCACGGTAACACCGATGGGGGACTAGGTCCCGAGTTACAACTCTGGATGTGATCCAGAGAGGTGATAATAAGGCCGCTCTTCTGGAGTACAGACGCCTTGCGCAGCCGCCTCTAACCTGGAGAACAGACGCTGCATTTTCTACGCCGTTGACCACAAGTGGTTCATCCGCCTTTAGGGGAAGTTTCCCACCCCAAAGGCAAGAGAGTGCCCCAACCTCCACCAGTTCATCCGCCTCCCTAGAGAGCCGTTGACCGGGTAGAGGTGGACTCCTTATCCCGGGAGTCACTCGGTCGTCAGAGCCTCATCAGTCTAAAGCAGGGTGCACCACGTGCAGGTGAGGATGACATTTGGGTAGATTCTACCCCTTACACCCCTGTACTTTGTTTTATCATTTATTAATATTTATGATTTCTTTCTTTTATAGGTAATTTCGAAAGTGATCATAATGTTCAAGTGTGGTGACTGTAAGAAACAGTTCTCAAGACCTGACAACCTTCAACGACACGCAAATGCTAAACATGACATTAAAATGTTTGTGTGCAGTCATTGAGCTACCACATTTAACAGACAAGATAGTCTTGCAGGTCATGTAAATTTAATGCATGTCAGTTCAGCACCTTTTTCATGTTCAGTTTGCGAACTTGGTTTTTCTGCTGTGAAGCGATATCAATCCCACATGGTTGAAGTGCATGGTGAACAACAAGACTTAAAAACTGTAAAACCATCAACTAGCACGGAACCTTTAAACGAATGTAATGCTCAAAAGAGTACACGTTCTCAAGATTGTGAAAATAGTTGTGCAACAAAAAGAAAGAAGAATGGTGAACCTTCGATAACACATTGTGATGTATGTAATATTGATATACCTTCTTCAATCATTCATGGACATTTACGCAGTATTCATCATAAAAATAACGCTTGCCATGAAAGAAATTCTGGAAATATTCAACAAATTGGTAGGGCATTTAAAAGTTGAATTGCTAGTTATAGACTTTATAGTAAAGAAAAAACTCAAAGAATTGAATCATTAAAAAAAAAAGGTTCAACCTCATGTGTTTGGCTTGGTAGGTTATGTTTTATTAGAGCATTAAACAATTAAATAGAATATTGAACTTTTTGGACTCTAAGTAAAAACTGGGAGCGAAGGTGAAATTACGGATATCAAATCCGTTAATACAAAAAACATGATTGTTAGCGAATCAACTAATATTAGTGATATATATCAAAATATTTCAAGTGCTATCATTGTGAAGAGTGAAGAGTTCCAGGAAAGGGAGTCAGGCTGGGCGTTGGTTGAAGTACTTTATTTAGAAACCAACATGAATAAATATAACCCCCTTAGAGCATCATCATATATTGATTTACCTGTATGGATCAAACGAAAGAGAGCTGTTGAGAATGTTTTGAATAGTGATCAAGCATGTTTTGCACGGGCTGTAACCTCAGCTCTCCAGCCAGCAGTGGGGCATGTGGAGAGAACATCATCTTATCCTCACTATTCTTCAGTGTTATATTTAGAAGAAATAGAATTTCCTATGTCGATAAAAGACATTCAACATTTTGAAAATCAGAACAATGTAAGTATTAATGTTTATGGAATTGAAAACAAGAGTATAGTTGGTCCTTTATATTACACTCAAGAAAAAAAGGGGGCTCATGTAAATTTACTGTACGTAACTAAAGGTGAAAATGTCCACTATTGTTGGATAAAACATTTCAGTAGACTTGTTGGTAGTCAGCTATCAAAATATAAGACTAAAAAGTGGTTGTGTGATGGCTGTTTGCTATATTTCAGAAAAGAGGATCAACTAACTCAACATCAAAAATGGGGATGTAATCACGTGTGTACGGTATTACCGACTCCCAAAAATAACATTCTAAAATTTAAGGATTATGAGAAACAGCTTCGAGTACCATTTGTTATATATGCTGGCTTCGAGGCTTTGCTAAAACCATTTAATACATGTTCATCGAATCCAGCCCAACCTTTCACAAACACTACTCACATTCATGAACCATTTAGCTTTGCATATTATATTAAAGGTAGTTATGATGACCCTTTAAATAAGTTTGAGCTCTATAGAGGACCTGATGCACCTAAAGGTTTTATGGAATGGCTTGAGAAAGATGCCATCCGTATATCCTCTATTTTAAATACGATCATTCCAATGGAGCCACTAACTTCATTAGAGCAAATGAATTTTGAAACTGAAACTTAATTGTTTTATATGTGGTGAATGTTTATATACAGACAGGGTTCGCGATCATGACCATTTAACAGGAAAATATCGTGGTGCTGCTCACCAAGAATGTAATTTAAATTATAGAGTAACTAAATTCATTCCGGTCATTCTGCATGACGGTAGCAAATACGATAACCACTTTATCGTTAAAGAATTTGGAGCTTTAGATGTAAAAATTGATGTGATTGCAAATAATAAGGAACAATACATATCGTTCACAAAATATATCAAAACTAGCAATAATAAAACATTAAACTGCGATTTTAGATTCATTCCGCTTTATGCCGAGTAGTCTTGATAAGCTGGCTAGTAATTTAAAATCAGATCAGTTTCATGAAATTCAACGTGTCTTTCATAAAGAAGATGATTTTAATTTGATTCGTCAAAAGGGTATATTCCCTTATGAATATATTAACTGTGTGGAACGTCTTGAGGAGTGTTCTTTACCATCGAAAGATGCATTTTACAGTTCCTTAAACACAAGTCATATCAGTGATCAGGAATATTTACATGCACAACGTGTATGGACACAGTTCCACATTCAAACTTTAGGAGAATTTTCAGACTTATATTTGAAGACAGATGTGTTATTATTAGCAGATGTTTTTGAAAATTTTCGGAATTTTTGTATGAAAACTTATGACCTTGATCCTTGTCAGTATTTCACTGCTCCTGGGTTAAATTTCAGTTCAATGTTGAAAAAAAAACGAAAGTAAATTTAGAATTAATGACTGATATAGACATGATCAATTTTATAAAGTCATCAATTCGAGGTGGATTAAGCCAATGTAGTGGACGGTACTCTAAAGCGAATAATAAATACATGCCTTGCTACAACCCTTGTGAAGAGTCAAAGTATATTGTCTACCTCGATGCAAATAACCAATATGGTTGGGCTATGAGTCAATATCTACCACTGAAAGATTTTCGCTGGCTGACACAACCTGAAATTGATGTCTTGCATGTTGACACTCTTAATGATAACGATGATAAAGGATATATTTTAGAGGTAAATCTTGAGTACCCTAAAGAGTTACATGATGATCATAATGATTTACCATTTTGTCCTGATAATATGAAATCTCCATACATCACATCACGAACAAAAATGTTAATTGCTAATGTAAATGATAAATGTAAATATGTAATACATTATCAAAACTTGAAACAGTGTCTACAGCATGGATTGAAATTAACTAAAATTCATCGCGTATTGCAATTTCATCAGTCAGCATGGCTCAAACCGTATATTGATCTAAACAATAATTTAAGAACACAGTCAACAAACGCGTTTGAAAAAGATTTTTATAAACTCATGAATAATAATGTTTTTGGAAAGACTATGGAGAATGTTGATAAACAAGTAGATGTAAAGCTGATAACATTGTGGGATAATGATGGTAAAAGGTATGGTGCGAGCAACTTAATAAGCAAGCCCAACTTTCATTGCTGTTCAATTATTCATGAGTATTTAGTTATAATACAAATGAATCGTCTTAAAGTAACTTAAAACAAACCCACATATGTGGGTTACACCATTCTGGAATTGTCATAAATACTTATGTATGAATTTCACTATGATTATATAAAGAAAAACTATCTTGATAATGCTAAATTACTCTACACAGACACAGATTCTTTTATTTATGAGTATAAAACTGATGATTTTATGAGGATATCAAAACTGAGCTAAATAGGTTTGATACAAGTAACTACCCCGAGGATAATATTTACCATTTGCCCATGGTAAACAAAAAGGTTCTTGGGAAATTTAAGGATGAATGTGCTGGTGTTATTATAGACACCTTTGTAGGCACAAAATCTAAATCATACAGCTATTTGACAATTGATGATGTAGTAGTAAAAAAATTAAAAGGAGTGGAAAAGAATGTTGTGAGTAATGAGTTAGATATAAGTGATTATAAAAACTGTATAGTTAGTAACCCACCTGTTTTATATAAGAAAATGTGTGTAATCAGAAGTAAAAATCATCAGCTACATACCAATTTGCTGAACAAAGTCGCTTTAAGTAATGAAGACAACAAACGATTCATTATACCCAACACATTTGATACTCTTGCTTGGGGAAACAGTCGCATTGACGACTATTACTTTACTTAAGTCTAATTATCACTATAATGTAATATTTGTATTGTGTTTTATATTGTAATATTTTTTGTAAAAACTGTAAGTAGAATGTATAATGTTATGCTACTGTAGTTTAGTAAAAATAAGATAAGTAATACATTTTAGTGTAAAATGTTTGCTTTTTATATTACGAAAAAGATTTTAAAAAATGTACAGAATGTGTGAACTAAACAAGGGGAATGTAAAAAATGTAAAGTGGAAATTGTAAATATCCATGAGTGAAAAAAATTAAATGACTATCACCATTTTTTAAATTAAAAGATATAGTGATCTGGTGAACTTTATTTTATTTCACAACAACAACAAAATGTACAGAATGTGTGAACTAAACAAGGCGAATGTAAAAAAATGTAAAGTCGAAATTGTAAATATTCATGTGTGAAAAAAATGAAAATGAAGAAATGGCTATCACCATTTTAACAATTAAATGACATTGTGATCTGGTAAACCTTGTTTTTATTTCACTAAAAATAGGGCTTTACAAAATAGAATACAAAGAAATACCAATTCCTCAATTCTTTTCATTGTTCATGTCCACTCATTATTAACTTTCCTTTTATAGCACTCATTACAATGAGGGCTGAGCCAGTATACAGGCATGCAAGTGCTGAAACCGCTGGATTAGCTTACTGGGATTCTTCCAGTAAATACATTTAACAAATGATTTAGCATTATCATCATTATTATCATCTTCATCATTATCATCATAGGCATTATCATTAGCATTATAATCATTATCATTATTATTACTGTATAGTCATTTTGATCCTTTTGCAATACCACATTTTGCACAGTCTGTGTTGACTTTGATAGTGTTGGGAGTTTTTCAGACATTGACAACTGTCCTAACACGACTTTCAGAGGAGATGATAAATGCTTTTTAACAAACAATCCACTATCTTGAGTTGCAATATCTTTTTTTTTTCGAAATAGTGTTTTGGCATTTTGAAGATATTTTTATAAACAGCAACGATGTTTTATCTATTACACTACATTGATGATCACTCACACTTAAGACCTCACTAATTTTACTTTTTAACTCACCTCGTCACTGTTTTGAACGATGTTTTGAACAACGCCAAATAACAGTTCTATTTTATTGGTTCCTTTTACAATATATGTATATACTTTATAGTTTGCAAAATTGCTTACCATAGCTATTCCTTGATAATTTCATATCATTTGTCAAGCATGAAATAATCTCTAGTAAAGTTCACACGATAATATAAATCAGTTTAAAGTGGGAGCAAAAGTGGGTGCAAAAGTAGGTGCAAAAGTGGGTGCAAAAGTGGATGCAAAGGTAGGTGTAAAAGTGGGTGCAAATGTGGGTGCAAAGGTAGGTGCAAAAGTGGGTGCAAAAGTGGGTGCAAAGGTAGGCGCAAAGGTGGGTGCAAAAGTGGATGCAAAGGTAGGTGCAAAAGTGGGTGCAAAAGTGGGTGCAAAAGTAGGTGGAAAAGTGGGTGCAAATTGGTGGCTTATGGCGGTGTTTTAAGGTGGCTTTTTTGGTGGCTTACGGTGGTGGCTAAGGTTGGCTTTTTTGGGTGGCTTACGGTGGTGGCTTATGGCGGTGGTTTATGGTGGCTTTTGTTGGTGGCTATTAGTGGTGGCTTATGTTGATGGCTTAGGTTGGTGGCTTATGGCGGTGGTTTATGGTGGCTTTTGTTGGTGGCTTACGGTGGTGGCTTATGGAGGACGGGTCCTTGTTGACGGGTCCCTGTGGGCGGGTCCTTTGGACTGATCCCTATGGACTGGCCCATGCATTTTATCCAAATTATGTCAAAGGGACCCGCCCACAGGGATCCGTCAACAAGGACCCGTCCTCCATAAGCCACCACCCTAAGCCACCAACAAAAGCCACCATAAACCACCGCCATAAGCCACCAACCTAAGCCATCAACATAAGCCAACAAAAGCCACCATAAACCACCGCCATAATCCACCACCGTAAGCCAACCACAAAAGCCACCATAAGCCACCACCGTAAGCCACCAACCAAAGCCACCATAAACCACCGCCATAAGCCACCAATTTTGCACCCACTTTTCCACCTACTTTTGCACCTACATTTGCACCCACTTTTGCACCCTCTTTTGCACCTACCTTTGCATCCACCTTTGCACCTACCTTTGCTCCCAATTTTGCACCCTCTTTTGCACCTACCTTTGCACCCACATTTGCACCCACTTTTATACCTACCTTTGCCCCCACTTTTGCACCTACCTTTGCACCCCCTTTTGCTCCCACTTTAAACTATGATTTATATTATCGTGTGAACTTTACTAGAGATTATTTCATGCTTGACAAATGATATGAAATTATCAACGAATAGCTATGTTAAGCCATTTTGCATACTATAAAGTATATACATATATTGTAAAAGGAACCAATAAAAATAGAACTGTTATTTGGCGTTGTTCAAAACATCGTTCAAAACAGTGACGAGGTGAGTTAAAAAGTAAAATTAGTGAGGTCTTAAGTGTGATTGATCATCAATGTAGTGTAACAGATAAATCATCGTTGCTGTTTAAAAATATATATTCAAAATGCTAAAACACTATTTCAAAAAAAAGTTATTGCAGCTCAAGATAGTGGATTGTTTGTTAAAAAGCATTTATCATCTCCTCTGAAAGTCGTGTTAGGACAGATGTCAATGTCTGAAAAACTCCCAACACTATCAAAGTCAACACAGACTGTGCAAAATGTGGAATTGCAAAAGGATCAAAAATGACTATATAGTAATACTAATGATAATGATTATAATGCTAATGATAATGCCTATGATGATAATGCTGAAGATGAAAATAATGATGATAATGCTAATGCTTTGTTTACCCCTAAAAATCATTTGTTAAATATATTTACTGGAAGAATCCCAGTAAGCTAATCCAGCGGTTTTAGCACTTGCATGCCTGTATACAGGCTCAGCCCTCATTGTAATGAGTGCTATAAAAGGAAAGTTAATAATGAGTGGACATGAACAATGAAAAGGATTGAGGAATTGGTATTTCTTTGTATTCTATTTTGTAAAGCCCTATTTTTAGTGAAATAAAAACAAGGGTTACCAGATCACAATGTCTTTTAATTGTAAAAATGGTAATAGCCATTTCTTCATTTTCATTTTTTTCACACATGAATATTTACATTTTCGACTTTACATTTTTTTACATTCGCCTTGTTTAGTTCACACATTCTGTACATTTTGTTGTTGTTGTGAAATAAAATAAGGTTCACCAGATCACTATATCTTTTAATTTAAAAAATGGTGATAGTCATTTCATTTTTTTCACACATGGATATTTACAATTTCCACTTTACATTTTTTACATTCCCCTTCTTTAGTTCACACATTCTGTACATTTTTTAAAATCTTTTCGTAATATAAAAAAGCAAACATTTTACACTAAAATGTATTACTTATCTTATTTTTACTAAACTACAGTAGCCTAACATTATACATTCTACTTACAGTTTTTACAAAAATATTACAATATAAAACACAATAAAAATATTACAATATAGTGATCATTAGACTTAAGTAAAGTAATAGTCGTCAATGCGACTGTTTCCCCAAGCAAGAGTATCAAATGTGTTGGGTATAATGAATCGATTGTTGTCTTCATTACTTAAAGCAACTTTGTTCAGCAAATTGGTATGTAGCTGATGATTTTTACTTCTGATTACACACATTTTCTTATATAAAACAGGTGGGTTACTAACTATACAGTTTTTATAATCACTTATATACCTAACTCTTTAATCACAACATTCTTTTTCACTCCTTTTAATTTTTTTACTACTATATCATCAATTGTCATATAGCTGTATGATTTAGATTTTGTGCCTACAAAGGTGTCTATAATAACACCAGCACATTCATCCTTAAATTTCCCAAGAACCTTTTTGTTTACTATGGGCAAATGGTAAATATTATCCTCGGGGTAGTTACTTGTATCAAACCTATTTAGCTCAGTTTTGATATCCTCATAAAAATCATCAGTTTTATACTCATAAATAAAAGAATCTGTGTCTGTGTAGAGTAATTTAGCATTATCAAGATTGTTTTTCTTTACATAATCATAGTGAAATTCATACATAAGTGGTTTTGACAATTCCAGAATGGTGTAACCCACATATATGGGTTTGTTGTAAGTTACTTTAAGACGATTCATTTGTATTACAACTAAATCCTCATGAATAATTGAACAGCTATGAAAGTTAGGCATGCTTATTAAGTTGCTCGCACCATACCTTTTACCATCATTATCGCACTTTGTTATCAGCTTTACATCAACTTGTTTATCAACATTCTCCATAGTCTTTCCAAAAACACTATTATTCATGAGTTTATAAAAATCTTTTTCAAACGCGTTTGTTGACTGTGTTCTTAAATTATTGTTTAGATCAATATACGGTTTGAGCCATGCTGACTGATGAAATTGCAATAAGCGATGAATTTTAGTTAATTTCAATCCATGCTGTAGACACTGTTTCAAGTTTTGATAATGTATTACATATTTACATTTATCATTTACATTAGCAATTAACTTTTTTGTTCGTGATGTGATGTATGGAGATTTCATATTCTCAGGACAAAATGGTAAATCATTATGATCATCATGTAACTCTTTAGGGTACTCAAGATTTACCTCTAAAATATATACTTTATCATCGTTATCATTAAGAGTGTCAACATGTAAGACATCAATTTCAGGTTGTGTCAGCCAGCGAAAATCTTTCAGTGGTAGATATTGACTCATAGCCAAACCATATTGGTTATTTGCATCGGGGTAGACGATCTACTTTGACTCTTCACAAGGGTTGTAGCTAGGCATGTATTTATTATTCGCTTTAGAGTACCGTCCACTACATTGGCTTAATCCACCTCGAATTGATGATTTTATAAAATTGATCATGTCTATATCAGTCATTAATTCTAAATTTACTTTCTTTTTTTTCAACATTGAACTGAAACTTAACCCAGGAGCAGTGAAATACTGACAAGGATCAAGGTCATAAGTTTTCATGCAAACATTCCGAAAGTTTCAAAAACATCTGCTAATAATAACACATCTGTCTTCAAATATATGTCTGAAAATTCTCCTAAAGTTTGAATGTGGAACTGTGTCCATACACGTTGTGCATGTAAATATTCCTGATCACTGATATGACTTGTGTTTAAGGAACTGTAAAATGCATCTTTCGGTGGTAGAGAACACTCCTCAAGACCTTCCACACAGTTAATATATTCATAAGGGAATATACCCTTTTGACGAATCAAATTAAAATCATCTTCTTTATGAAAGACACGTTGAATTTCATGAAACTGATCTGATTTTAAATTACTAGCCAGCTTATCAAGACTACTCGGCATAAAGCGGAATGAATCTAAAAATCGCAGTTTAATGTTTTTTATTGCTAGTTTTGACGTATTTTGTGAACGATATGTATTGTTCCATATTATTTGCAATCACATCAATTTTTACATCTAAAGCTCCAAATTCTTTAACGATAAAGTGGTTATCGTATTTCCTACCGTTATGTAGAATGACCGGAATGAATTTACTTACTCTATAATTTAAATTACATTCTTGGTGAGCAGCACCACGATATTTTCCTGTTAAATGGTCATGATCGCGAACCCTGTCTGTATATAAACATTCACCACATATAAAACAATTAGTTTCAGTTTCAAAATTCATTTGCTCTAATGAAGTTAGTGGCTCCATTGGAATGATCGTATTTAAAATAGAGGATATACGGATGGCATCTTTCTCAAGCCTTTCCATAAAACCTTTAGGTGCATCAGGTCCTCTATAGAACTCAAACTTATTTAAAGAGTCATCATAACTACATTTAATATAATATGCAAAGCTAAAAGGTTCATGAATGTGAGTAGTGTTTGTGAAAGGTTGGGCTGGATTCGATGAACATGTATTAAATGGTTTTAGCAAAGCTTCGAAGTCAGCATATATAACAGATGGTACTCGAAGCTGTTTCTCATAATCCTTAAATTTTAGAATGTTATTTTTAGGAGTCGGTAATACCGTACACACATGATTACATCCCCATTTTTGATGTTGAGTTATTTGATCCTCTTTTCTTAAATATAGCAAACAGCCATCACACAACCAATTTTAGTCTTATATTTTGATAGCTGACTACCAACAAGTCTACTGAAATGTTTTATCCAACAATAGTGGGCATTTTCACCTTTAGTTACGTACAGTAAATTTACATGAGTCTCCTTTTTTCTTGAGTGTAATATAAAGGACCAACTATACTCTTGTTTTCAATTCCATAAACATTAATACCTACATTGTTCTGATTTTCAAAATGTTGAATGTCTTTTATCGACATAGGAAATTCTATTTCTTCTAAATATAACACTGAAGAATAGTGAGGATAAGATGATGTTCTCTCCAAATGCCCCACTGCTGGATGGAGAGCTGAGGTTACAGCCCACGCAAAACATGCTTGATCACTATTCAAAACATTCACAACAGCTCTCTTTCGTTTGATCCATACAGGTAAATCAATATATGATGATGCTCTAAGGGGGTTATATTTATTCATGTTGGTTTCTAAATAAAGTACTTCAACCAACGCCCAGCCTGACTCCCATTCCTGGAACTCTTCACTCTTCACAATGATAGCACTTGAAATATTTTGATATATATCACTAATATTAGTTGATTCGCTAACAATCATGTTTTTGTATTAAAGGATTTGATATCCGTAATTTCACCTTCGCTCCCAGTTTTTACTTAGAGTCCAAAAAGTTCAATATTCTATTTAATTGTTTAATGCTCTAATAAAACATAACCTACCAAGCCAAACACATGAGGTTGAACCTTTTTTTTTAATGATTCAATTCTTTGAGTTTTTTCTTTACTATAAAGTCTATAACTAGCAATTCAACTTTTAAATGCCCTACCAATTTGTTGAATATTTCCAGAATTTCTTTCATGGCAAGCGTTATTTTTATGATGAATACTGCGTAAATGTCCATGAATGATTGAAGAAGGTATATCAATATTACATACATCACAATGTGTTATCGAAGGTTCACCATTCTTCTTTCTTTTTGTTGCACAACTATTTTCACAATCTTGAGAACATTTACGCTTTTGAGCATTACATTCGTTTAAAGGTTCCGTGCTAGTTGATGGTTTTACAGTTTTTAATTCTTGTTGTTCACCATGCACTTCAACCATGTGGGATTGATATCGCTTTACAGCAGAAAAACAAAGATCGCAAACTGTACATGAATAAGGTGCTGAACTGACATGCATTAAATTTGCATGACGTGCAAGACCATCTTGTCTGTTAAATGTGGTAGCACAATGACTGCACACAAACATTTTAATGTCATGTTCAGCATTTGCGTGTCGTTGAAGGTTGTCAGGTCTTGAGAACTGTTTCTTACAGTCACCACACTTGAACATTGTGATCACTTTCGAAATTACCTTTAAAAGAAAGAAATCATAAATGTTAATAAGTGATAAAACAAAGTACAATATAAATAGTTTAATTACATTCCAGTCAATGGTTATAGCAGGGTATTTAAATCGATCATCTGTGAACCCCTAGCAAGTCTAAATTCATGTAGTTCTAACTGGGGGTTACTAAATACCACTGTCACTGACACCTATCGTCGAGCATTGGAACTTGATAGAGTGGTAGAAACCAGTGGTCGCCAGTTAAGTGAGGTATGTGTGACATCATAGCCAGCATTAAAACAAGTCTACACTTGTAGAACATGTCACGTGATAGAAACCAGCGATCGCCAGTTAAGTGAGCTAAGTGTGACGTCATAGCCAGTCTTAAAACAAGTCTAAACTTGTAGAACATGTCACGTGATAGAAACCAGCAGCCACCAGTTAAGTGAGCTAAGTGTAATGTCATAGCCAGTCATAAAGCAAGTTTAAACTTGTAAAACATGTCACGTGACAAGGTTAAGTTAGGTAAAGTTAGGTTATGTTAGGTGAACTGAGGTTAAGTCTTTAAATATTCCCTCTGTCACTGACACCTAGTCAGACTTAATAGAGCAGTAATCAAAATCTAACCTACAAAATTAGCTTTACACACCATGGTCAAGTAGTTCCAACTTTTGACTGCCAAATATACCATTTTCACTGGCTTGTAGTGGTGAACATTTGAAAATATCACTCTAACTGTTTAAAAGTTATTAGAGGGGCACTTACCTTTTAATAATTTATCAACTGCTGCCACTGAATGAACAGATTGTAGGAATCTGGTAACCTACAGGTACCCAATTATCTGTAAACAAATCAATCAATTAATCAATCAATTAATAAATACATTCCAATCAATAACTTCAACATCAATTAGTAATAAAAGACTACAATCCATTAATAATAAGAACTTACCTTGCAAAATAATTTAATGATTTTCAACCAAAAAGGCTTTTTTTACAACTCTTGAGCAGTAATAGAGCACTGTTTACTCAAAGCGAGTAATAAAGACTGACAGTAGGGAATATATGACACCTCTCTTATATAAACTCTCATCGCTCGTGTCAGCAGTTTTTTGCAGATCATTGCAATTCCTTTCCCAATACAGCTGAGAGTCCAAAGTACAGTAGGAACACCTGTGTGGTATCCAATGACTGCTGACTTTGCATGATCATCACCCATTGTCTTGATCAACACCTGGGGTTTCAAATTACTGCAGCGTCAGTCATAGCAACAGCAGTGTGCGGTCTCTGCCATGTCAGCAACATGACACCGGAAGGAACACCTGTGTAATATCCAATAACTGCTAACTTTGCATGATCATCACCCATTGTCTTCATGAACACTTGCGGTTTCAAATTACTGCAGCGTTAGTCATAGCAACAGATCTGCGCGCTCTCTGCCATGTCTGTAATATGACACAGGAAATCACAAGACGTCTTACTGCACGTACCATCTCCACAGTTTTTAACATCTTAAGAACATGTATTATTCTCTTTCAACTACAAATGACTCGTTAGAACATATCCATCCACCAAGTTAGATCCCTTGTATGTTCACATGTATTTCATCACTTTCCTTTCATATCGTTATCACATTATAGTAGTGGGGGTTGGTGAACAACGTCAGTTCAACACACTGCTTTACACGCAAAATGTACTTAGGCCCTTTGACATAATTTAAATAAATTCATGGGCTAGTCCGTAGGAACCAGGCCAAAGGGACCGGTCCAAAGGGATCAGTCCAAAGGGACTCATCAACAAGAACCCGTCCACTAGGACTCGTCCACAAGGACCTGTCAACAAGGACTCGGCAACAAGGACTCGTCCACAAGGACCTGTCAACAAGGACTTGTTCACAAGGACTCGTCCACAAGGACTCATCCAAAAGGACTCATCCACGAGGACTTGTCCACAAGGACTCGTCCACAAGGACCCGTCCACAGGGATCCGCTCCCCCACCCTCTTACAAAAGCTATGGTTGGGCATGCATAAAAACAAAAAACAAGCATGTTAATTCATAGTGGCTAACCACCGTATATATGTCTCTTGTGTAGAACAACGTTTCATTCTATATTGGCATTTAAAATCTCACATGTTGCACTTGGAAAGTGAGATTCTCTAAAAAGTTACAATTTCACCCCCTAGTAGGGGTAGGTTTTATTTTGGGGTGGAAATATGTTGTCCATTGGAAAGGGGGTATCAGCCCGAGTTCAATGACTCCTCATTTGTCAAAATCTGACCATGCGTTCGAGAGATATCGCACCGCCGCCATCTTGTGTGGAGGGTGTGGAGGTGGATGGTTTTGAACCCCTGCAAAACCACTACTCACAATCATAATTGTTAAACGACAACTCCAACAAGTGATCATCCACTAAATGCTTATGGAAATGAGGACGTGAATACCCTCAAGTCCAAAACTGCTTCATGACCACTAACCGTATCAATAAATCCACACCTAAGTCCATATCTAATAATAAAAAAACGTTAAATTCTATTTCAAAATACATAATTAATCACATTTTTGGTAGAATATCAAACTAAAATGAGTAGATCGCCTACTCATTCTACTCGAATATTGAAATTTGTGGCTCACCATCAGCAGGAAATGGTAATAAAATTGTGGAACAAGCTTGGTTTTAAATCTGGATCTCGAATTATACCACGTGATTGTCTTCCAGCGTCCTACCAGTCTTCTCTCATCTTGCACCATATTCCAAAAAGATCTTCGTTTGCTCCGCCGAACTCGGACCAGTAACCTTCCCATACCGTCCCATGGTGGTTCGAATGTGACCTCCCACGGCTTCTCCATTTCTCCATTGGTGGTCAGATCATCCCATCGAGTCTCCTCATGACTGTTTAGTTACCCATGTTATTCGTGGATAAATTTGTGTTGGACATGTCGATAAAATAATTGCACAGGTTAAGAAATGTCCTGGTTTCATGATGAATGTTGCAAGTCCTCATATGACATACGGTTTCTAACAGAAATGGTGATATTCCTCCCCGTGTAATGCCATGAGCCCTTCGCGACTGTAATTACAATAATGTTTTATAATCCTCGAGGATTAGTAGAACTACGATCAACTTATTACGGTTTGTAAGTGCCTCAACGCGGCCGCTGAATTATACTGTTTTCTTAAGTGCTTACCTCGTCCTTCGAGTATACTAGTTCATTAAAAGCATGTGCCGAGCGACTTAAGCAATAAGTCCCCATTATGCCAGGTAGAAAAGTTCGAGCCAATATTACAAGTCATACACAGCCATAGGGCCCTCTTGCATAACTCAAAAATGCCAGTGAATTCGGTATTAACAGAGTTCAAGACTTGGGTTCAAACACTCCCGGTCGTATATAATACCGTGCCACTTGCTCTTCGCCACCTGCAATGTTTTTCTCACACATGATAAAAATATCCACCTAACGCGCGACAACGATGTTTATTTTCCGGACTGAAAATTCTGTCGGTTCCACACATGAGTGACGACACATCACCGCTGCTTGGAGACCGTCACGTGGTCTCTCGCACTGCTCCCTGGCGTTGACCATTTCAAGTTCCTTCTTTAAGTTACAGATGAAATGTGCAGACATAATACGTCGTTGGGGTACAATTCCAAATTCATATACACTGTGCAGCCTGTATATCATATCAGATATTCTTACTTCTTCATTACCGTCGAATGTCACACAATGTCACACTAATGAAATCTGTTGGACACTCCACACCTGCCGCTCCGTGACGTAATCGCTGGCTCATTCACATGCCCCGTTGCCACGTATAATATGGCGTGCGTCAATCAAAACTCAGTCCAGAAAATATTATCCGGACTATTGTGTTGGGCACAGTACTTTGGGCAAAACAAGCTTCCCACATTGGTGTACATTGTTGCCAAATTAGGCAGTGATCGGATAATCGAAATTTGATTTAAGCTCAGAACATTTGGTTGGGCACCATCTCATTTTTTGTTAAGATGGCGGCGATATAAAACATGACATTGAGTTGTTCTTTGCTAGTGCTACCTCTGTACCAAAGGTGGTTCGATTTGTTTTCGTTGTATTTAAATTGATAGGGGGCATCGATTTGCACACATACAAGGCCGCCATCTTCAAACTATTGGCTGATGACCTTGTAGTTTGCTCAAAAGACGCTTGCCCCGGAGAGGTATGTTGTTGTGAATTTAGGTAGAGATCAGATGATCAGGTTAGTTGTAATTTGATTTAAGCTTTGAACATTTGAGTGGCCGCCATTACGTTTCCGTCAGGATGGCAGTGATATAAACTACGACAATAAGGTGTCCTCTGTACTAAATTTCGTCAATTCGGTTTCATCGTGTTTGAATTTATGGTGGGGACAGACATACCCAATCACACACACACACACTTACACTCACACACACACAAGCAGACACACCATATTTGGCCCAGTGTAGTTCTCATAAGTCTTCTTTAATTTTTTGCGAAAATCTAAAGTAGGCTAAAAACGGAAACATGCCTGATGAACTAATGAATGTGATGAACTGATTCTTAAAGGACAACGAGCATGGAACATCGGGAATAAAAATAAAGATGATAGGAATAGGAACAATCTTAATGAAGTTCGGAAGATCACATCAAAGGCCTCAAGAATATCAAAGTACAACAGATGAAGGACCAACTAATATCAATGGAATCAAACTTAAAACATAACAACAGAAGGGAATTTGCAAAACCTTCAAAAGTAGCTTAAAGAAATACACTCCATCACACCCAAAAACAAAGAAAACTGCATAATGCTGAAAATTGCAGAATACTGGGGGAATATTTTGAAGAACTACTTTAACTGCAATCCATCAAACATGAAATGTAATGTTGATAAAATATTCCCATAAACCTGACTCAAAGCCACCAGAAACAGAAGAAATAAAATAAATCATACGCGAACTTTAAAATATCAATGAATCTGGAAAAGACAATACAGTTGCTGAATTATGGAAATACTCTAGAGACAACATGATACTAGGTTTAACGGAAATAATTAAGGACATATGGAAAACAAACAGTTTACCATCAGAATGGACATGTGTACTGATACATCCCCTACACAAACAAAACGATACGAGCCTTCCAGTAGTCGCATATGATGTGTACCATCTGACATGTTATCCTACTATGAAATTGAGTTGAAATATGTGTGAAGTCATCTGACATGTTATCCTACTCGTATACTACGCAGCTTGTAAATTCTTAAAATGATAATTTACGCTCCATTTTCATACTGGTACTATGATGAATGTATAGATTGCATCGGAGATAAGCTACTGTCACTCTTGTTTCAACAAACATCACATATTATATATTAAATTAAGAAGAGGAATGAAACCATAGTCTCTAGCCTATCTATAGATTACTAGAATTAATGTTCAATAAAATCAAATTTCCCAACTCCTGCTTGGTGGAAACTACTGTAATTCAAATTCGATAAAACGTAATTTCATGTAGATTCTGTTAAAATGACGCATAATATTATGATATATATCGTTTGAATCGATAATCCGGTAGCCTAAATAATTGCTGGGAGTAGGGTTCGAACCTGACACCTTATGATTTGCAGACCAAGCTGTTATCCACGCAGCCATAACAAGCACAGACATTTGGAGTACAAGACAGGTACTTATTGTCATGTGCCGGTAATAATATGGAAGTATTTTTTATGCTCCATTAATATTTTTCAATGTGTGTTAATATCTGAATAGCCATTGTACAGAAAAATAATACCGGCTTTGCCGACTAGTTACAATGTTTCATATAAAAGCATATCATCATGTAAATACTGATACGAAAACAAGTGGATTGTGTTTCAATGAGTTGACACAAGAGTTTGCATGAGCGTTTACCGTTCAGTACGAAAGTGTTGAGGAAAGTTACTCAGCGTGTGGATGCCCATCACTTTTATCAATAGATTGAAAAACATACTCTAAATAAATCATAATTGGTTTCAGCAAATACGATTTAATGAATATTTTTACTCCAAAGAACGACAACTTGATGATGATTTATTGTAGAAATACCTGTAATGGTACCTCGAAACCTTGAAGTAATCCGTATGTTATATACATTCCACATGGTATCACTGCCAGCTGGATCGGATCGGATCCCTCTTGGCTGCTAAAGCAGCCAGGAGGGATGCGATCTACCTGGCAGTGCGTCTTACACACTTCCGTCCGATCCACTTCAGTCCCATTTTTTTAAATCACTCCCACAAAAATATCCAGCAAGCGAGTGGAAAGATGTTACACATCAAAAAGGGCGGAAAACAGAATCTAACAACTATAGGGGAATCTCCCTCCTGCTAGTGGCCTATACGATCTTACCCAAAGCACTTTTAAAAATAACACCAAAAAATACTCGACCCACTACTGGGTGAGTATCAGGCAGGATTTAGGAAGTGCCGGCCATGTGCAGAACAAATAATAAACTTGAAAAATATAATAGAAATTAGGAAAATCCGGAACTTGAAATATGTAGTTACTTTTGTGGATTTTAAAAAGGCCTTCGACTCAATTGATAGGCACTTTATGGCATTCTAAAGGAATTACGACTCGATAATAAAACAAACTAAAAAATTAAAGCAACGTAATCAAACACAACATGCAATGTAAAATTTAAGGGATATTTCTCAAGACCTTTCGAAATAAAGTCGGGTGTAAGACAGGGAAATCGTCTGTTACCTCTGCTTTTTAATTGTACATTAGAGAAGATTGTTTGGGAATAGAGGAAAGCCATCAATCTAAAGGTGCTCAACTAGGAAGACATCCAAATAAAATCACTGTAGATCGTCTAGACTGCAAATATCGCTGAAAAAGAAAAGTTTATGACAAACATCAGTGAGGACCCAAAAAATAACACAATTCATAACATCACAATATGTGAAACAAAGACCGCGTTTTCCAATTGGACCTTTCATTTTTATTTAATTTACTGTATATGAGAGATTCTGAAGGGCTTAAATGAATAAGTAACTAGGACATGGGTTCGATACCAGTACACAATTTAATCGATGTTTCGAGAATCAATTATATCCTGGTTCAGCGTTCAACATTAACCTTGGAAATATGGTGCTCGTTGATGCAACGTGAGAGGCGGTGAGGTGGACTTTCTGACCCCTATGGCGGAACTTGCTCTGATAACGAAACTACTAAGTTTTATGTATCATACATTGATGTATTGGGTTTATTTACTCAATTGCATGACATTTTATTGAAAATAAATGCATATTAACTTCACAACATAGGTTACCAAACAATATACATGAATCCATAGATACCACATTAGCACAGGTTATTAAATAAATGTGTTCTCGGAGCTAATTATTACAATGTGCCCAGTAGCTAAATGAAACACCAAGGAACCATACAACCGATATTTACAAAACTTTAGAAAAAACAGACTTTCAATAAATCAGGTATGGGATTCTCTCACACGCACCGCTTGTCAATAATCCCTCTTTCTCAGAATGAACACCTTTCACAACAATGTTATAATGTGGCAGCCAAGCTCTCCAAGTTTAGAAACAAGCACACTCTACCAAAATAAATTAGCGCCAGGTCCCAAAAGACCCCGTGCCACCACTCCAGGGTTGATAACTTTAAACATTAATAAAATAAATATGGATATCTTTACAATAATTTTCTTAAAACACTTATAACACTTTCAAACAAAAATATAAATACAATTTTCCAAACATTTGAAGATGTTTCTGAACTAGATTTACGATAGATTGTGATGGAGTTGTAAACATTGATATAGTGAATTGAGATTTCTACCTTCGACATCTGCCAAAGTCACAACCTTCCTTGTTGGCTTACTCTCGCTGTATTTGTTCGAATAGTTTCAACAAATGTGTACGGTATATACTACATAAGGAATTAATCGTTCCCTATTGATCCATGTATAATTCCTGGATTTATAAGTTTCCCTCAAACGACTTGGTATTTAATCTCACTACACATCCCAAACAGATTAACAATTTGTAGATAACGCGTCAAGAACTTCACCGAAGAAACTTAGAATCATATAGAACGTAAAAGTCACCATCTTCAGAACAACGAACAACATCACATTAACTAAACAAGTGTGTACTCGCGTCTTTCAGCTCAGTTTGTAACCATGGGCGCCCATACAGGGGGGCAGGGGGGGGGGGCATGCGCCCCCCCCCCCCCTGGATCGTTGAAAAATAAAACTATATGAAAATCAGACTGAGAACAAACTTTCTTTTTTGCAAAAGTCCTCACAGTATTCTAATTAATTTGTACTAAATATAAATACTTCAGATATTTAACATTCTGACAGGCCAAACATTAAATACTGTATAGTGGCAGTGGGCGCATTAAGTCTGTTTGGCACACCTCAGAAATCTGAATTTTAAAAATTACAATATTTGCTGAAGAATAGTTTTGCTTCAATTAGTGAAACACTCATTCGTTCTCTACATAGTCTATTACGTAATGGTGCTCGATCAGGCGCAATCTGGCTCGCATATCACTTTTGCAACAACAGCAAATGTGTAGAAGGGTCATTGACAAACTGGCCGATATGGATTTGAATGTAATGTGGAAAGACGTAACTTCTGTAAGGTAGTTGAAGTTGACGAATATGTTGACGAATATGAGATAAGATCAGTAGCACCCACCGGAAGGTTAAAATCATCCTACATATTATGTCAGTTATGCAATAGTTCTGGTGTGCTTTCGCTTTAAATTAGACACTTGAGTAATATTACAAAGGAATATTGTAATTTATATGCGCGTAGCCTACATTCCATTCGTGTGTATTGTGTTCACTATGAACGGCCGCCTAGACTGTGTCTGTGTGCCGACAGTATTATTTATTAATTTTGTGTACTTCGTCTACGAATGTATTTATATTTAATTTAAAGGTAAGTAATGCAATCTTATCTTATTATATATAATCCAAAAAGGAGGTACTCACTCGTTAATCACCGTATCATTGTAACCACAAGGGCTATGAAACTGAAATTTTGCATGTTGATTACTCTCAGTTTGTGGGTGCTGACTAAGAATTGTTCTTAGAATATTCAAGCTTTAAGTGGGTCTGTTCGGCCATTTGGTACTCATGCATGGGTTAATATCGTGGGCGCCCTTAGGGGGCCTGGATTTCCGAGAATGTTGAAATAAGATTGTTCATTGTCACACCAGTTTATTTCATAAATGGAAGTTACAAATAGTCAACTGACAACTGTTACAAAAATAAAATTCTGTAATGTTGCTGACGTAATATGTATTTACAATTGTTAAATAAAAATATGGTTCTAATGATGCCATGCACTCTGTCACCAATGGATGATGATGATGATAATTGATGTTTAAAGGGGCCTAATATCTAGGTAAGCTCAAAATTTCAATACGGTTATGCCTAGTGTTAAATACCGTATGTTTCCCTATCACTATCTTGAGTGGCTACTACTTTTGCCACCTCACTTCGGCAGTGTCGATATGAAAAACACGTTCTGGAGATATTTTTAGACATTGCAACATCGATAGCGTTTCTTAACTCCTAAAATAAGCTTTTCTATGCTGACTAGTAAAACACTGGTCCTGTAAGGTCGTGCTTAAAATATTGGATAATTTACTATATTCAGACCTGTATTGACGGGGGGACAAACTTGCAACTGCTAAGGCGGCAGGTTTTAGGGACGGAAAAAATTCTGGAAAACTGTACAAAACTGCTTGGTCATTAAACGTCAAGTTGATTAAGTTTAAGCCCTCCACAAGAGAATATACTTTGGCATTGTTGATTATTTAAGGACATAAATGAAAGGATCGCCTTAGTCATCTTGGTGTTCTTGCTGTTGATCTGACTTGAATGTGAAATTGTACCAATGAGGAAATTCCAAACTTGTTACCGGTATTTAAATAATTGTTTTTGCACATTGGTTGTGTAAGATATCTGTTAAAATTTAATCTACATTCTTTGTATTATTTTTTTAAATTTGTAATTTTAGCAAACGCATATTTATAATGTGTGCCACTCATAGATAAATACACGCTCAGGAGAAGAAACAGCCTCATATGTTATGGAAACTTTGTAACTGCTCGGCTTCACTGGTTGCGTGAGGGTTAAACACCTGTACGGTATGAGTAAGAGCAATAAACATCCACTCTTAACTACACTGGTTACCTCATAAATAAAAGCACCATAGATTTGGTAAAATGTACAATATATTCTGATACCAGACATGAAATACACTTCGCACGATCCTTGTCATACAGACTATCTAAAACTCCCTATCATATTCACACAGGAATATTCACCCTCGGAGATAATGGAGACTGGAACTTACAGGCGTTGACTTCAGCTGTGACGACTTAACTCTACTGATTCGAGGGTTAGTTGCTCCTAGAGAATCACTCCTACTTACTCGCAGCACAATTACTATGTATTTCACACGCAAGCCTCTCAACTATGAATATTATGTACATTATTACTTTGATGGTCAGCATCCAACGATTTATCTAGTTTCGTGGATCTGATTATACAAAGATGCTTTAAATCCGTGTGTTGGATTATCGCATCTAGTTCGCTCCTGAGTTTACCAATACATAGCATCTTTTACTAGTATTTGTCGTATAACAATTTTCCGCTATGGTCTCAGAATTTCGGTAAACAGACGTTAGTTTACAATACTTCATGCGATTCGAGACAAACAATCTAGACTAATTGTTTGAAACTAGGCTCATAATTCCCTTGTGAATGTATAGCCAGCAACTCAGTAATTGCACATCGAACACCAACTTGTGATCGTCTGAAATACCTTCCTTCTCCACCAAAAAACACACAAGTCCAAAATACAAGTTCCACTCCCTCACGGAGTCTTACCAAGAATGCGAACCACTCCTCACGGACACCAAAGGATGAGTACACCGCCCTACACGTGGTCCAAAGAATGAGTACTACTCCCCACGGAGTCCTAAGAATGAGTCGCCCTCACAGTTTCGTCAAGTCCTAATAATATTCATCTCCCCTCCACAAATCACTGGCCTACCTGGCTTCCCTCACGGGTCCAGCCAATCAAAACTAAACATTACCATATAAGGAGTGCCTTCTTGGTTTTCAAAATACCCTAGACACACCCCTAGCACAGGGTTGCCAAGCCTCCTACCTGCACGAGTCATCATGCACTTGAGCTTACGAGAGAAAAACCCAGGCGACAACAAGCCTACTTCCTGGTTCTTGCATACAATTCCAGATTCTCTGACTGAAGATTATTCCAATGTTAAAATATTCACATACAACTGGACTCAGATCCTGCCAATTACAATCCCTTAAAACCTAAACAAATTAATCGGAAATAAATCACATAATATTATACACTTCATTACATAATTATAAAACACAAAAAGGCATCAAATAAAAATATGTGGACGATTATGAAAATCGTCCGTCCCGAAAGTAAGGGTTCGATCCCTTGTGACCTGGGAAGGTTACAACTTTAATAAATCTGCATATTCCAAGTCGGGGGCAGCAACGTAAATCCATCGTGGCATGCATTGTAAGAAATGACACAATGTAGTAATTTGATCTTTGAGCCCATCTGTGTAGTTGAGTACCTCAATTTAAGCTCCACGATGACGACTGGTTACCTAAATATTCGAAATTTGATTGCCGACGCTGACAGCAGCCATCCCTAGTAGGCCTATGATATTTTCAACACTACCTTCAGGGATACACCACGTACGTATCATGTTTCATGTTCCGGGGCACTCATCTCAAAACTACGCTATCGGTACTCTGAAATAACATTACATATACACACTCGCCTAATGAGACGTTATAACATAAACCAGAATTTCACTCACAGTCAAGTACAAGGGATGAAGTTTAAACGTGTTTACGTTTACAACAACGCCAATTATTGAATATAAAAAGGTTAATTTTCCCCTCTTCAAGGGTAGCCTTAACACACATCAATTTAAAAACTCAAAAAGTATTTGTATTAGATTGGTTAGACAGTATATTTTTTACGTCACAGGTACAATAATACGGCGAAATATATCACTTGTTATTTTATAAAACTCAACGGAATTGTACGATATCTGTTAGTTTTATTTCATCGTCTATTATTTTCATAAACAGAGAAAAGCTTGAACATAAGGCTCAATTACACATTGAAAGAAGTGGTTTGTTTACGTTCGTATCACCATTCCTGTATCACAATTTCTCTTGTTTCAGTCGAGAATGCGAATAGGCCTAATGGTAGTAAGAAGTAAGTGATATAGTGGTTTTTATCCATTTTATTTAGTGGTTATTAATAATCAGGCGAAATATTTTTTATTGACAAAACTAATTTTTACTAAAACCATAGGCTCGAGTTTATCAGTTCGTAAACTACAAGTGTTTCATGATTCTAACAAGAGCAATGCGAAGTATTTCCGATTGGTTGTTTAGAAGAGGAAAGACTTGACGATCTGCTGTAATGGCCAGTACAAACTAGATACCGTATTTGGAAACAGTGCTATTTAAATAATTGTATGATTCAGATGTTGGGATATTTCCACAGTTTAACTTAGTGATTTGGGATCATGTGAAAATATATCCAGTTATTTAGAAAGTTGGCGAACTGGATTAACGATACCATTTTAATGAACTACGGTACTTTATTTTTATTTTTGTCGATACCACTAGTTTTTTCCTGTTTTTAAGAACTGAACATTACGACGTTGAATCACGAAGAAAAGCGAACGTTAACGGACAAACACTCAAAGAAAACATTCCTCCCAAACTTGGCACAAAGTAGCCAATGGATTCAGAGCAGTCAAATAATGAATATCACGAAGACGAAGTAAGTAAGAAATGAAACTTTTGTGTGTGTGTATGTGGGGGGATGGGGTGGGGAGGGGGGGGGGGGACAGGTAGGCAATGAAACGAAAATATTTACTTGCCCCCCCCCCCTGGAAAAATCCTATGGGCGCCCATGTTTGTAACTAACCTGAATGTACCTTGCACGTCTTTTACATACCTCTTCTTAATCCTCTTCCATTGGTCAATCTTTCAATTAGTATAAAAGGTCAAGACGATGTTCATGATAAGAATACTAGGAGTTGGAAAGCAGCGCCATCACGACTGGTATACGTCCTCATCAGGGAGACATATTTCATAGGAGACGTCAAGCTGCAGCATTGGTTACCAACCACAGGACCCTATCAGGAACTCATCAATATCAGAGACCATAAGAAAGAAGAAATAGGACTGATTTCTACACCACAGCAGCCATGGTGGATGAGCCCTGGAAAAAAGAGTGCCACAACCAGAGACACGTCACAACAAGACTCGATGGATTTCAACACAGAATATGCGAGGACGAGAGATTCCACGAACCAACCGATGAATGTCAATGTTCGCTATGAGGGCGAATGTCTGGAAATTACCACATTATAATATGTGCAAATAGAACAAAGTCCATAACAGACTATAGCAAAGACTACAAATATGTCTTGTATAATGATGCTCCACTTAATACAGTCATCACAATTAACACCGGTTATCAGACAGATTCTACACACACCCAAAGTACACGGGGCTACATGACCGCGTTGTCGCAGCCCCTAAACTAAGGAACCAACCAACCAACTTGAGCGCACTATGCTTATTAATAAAGAACATACTATTTCATGAAAATCACTGTTTTCCCAACGACTCAGAATGTCATACGATGTCTTAACCATGTGTTAGCTTCCTTAATGGGCGTCCATTAATTACGTGAGGCGTTTAGGGAGGGTGGTCGAACCGAACCTCACATAATCTCACATGGGGGGTGTCGGTAAATATCGCGTAATCATTTTCCGCAAGAAAGAGTGTAACAGTGCGACGCATTGTGTAAAAATGTAAACAGTTCCTACTTAAGTATTTTATTGTTCAACTTTCTCACCGTGAATCTAGACTACGTTCTTAGAAGTCTTACATACTAGTGTTAACTGGTCTTCAATAAAAAGAACTAAGCAAATAGTTTTTCTTATAAATGCAACGCAATAAAGCACAGATTGACTTCTTCTTCTCCATCTCCTCAACCGTTGGGTTTGTGGGAAACATGCATGACGTCCAAGCGTCTCCGTCCTTTGGCCACCAGCTTCTAATGACAATAGGTGTGCTGGCCCCTAATGCTGTTGGTAAACTGTGTTCTTGGTCTTCCTTTGCTCCTTTTTCCTTCCAATTTTCCTTCGAATAGAGTGGTGGACTGGTTAGAATGTCGAAGCAAATGACTAACAAAGCTGTTTCTTCGTTTGTTTAAAGATTCAACCAAGTTGCGAGGCTCATTTGCTCTTTTGAAAACGTCCTCGTTTGTGACTTTATCAGTCTACGGTATCTTCAGAAGTCTTCTCCAACACTACATCTCAAATGCTCTGAGTTTCATGACGACTACTTTTTTTAGGATTCAACTTATTTAAAAAAAAAACGCATTTTGAATAATCTCACGTGAGATTATAGGAGAGGGGAGGGAATCGAGCAAAATCTCACGTGAGATTAGGGGAGGGGGGAGAATCGTGCAATTTCTCACGAGAGATTAAGGGCGGGGGAATCGAGCAAAATCTCACGGGTAATTAGGTTAGGGGGAGGGAATCGAGCAAAATCTTACGGGTGATTAAGTTAGGGGGAGGGAATCAAGCAAAATCTCACGGTAGATTAGGGGAGGGGGAGGGAATCGAGCAAAATCTCACGTGAGCTTAGGGTAGGAGGAGGGAATGTAGCAAAATCTCACGTGAGATTAGCAGTTGGGGGAGGGAATCGAGCAAAATCTCACGGTAGATTAGGGGAGGGGGAGGGAATCTAGCAAAATCTCATGTGCGATTAGCGGTGGGTGGAGGGAATGGAGCAAAATCTGACGTGAGATTAGGTGGAGGGGGGGGGGGGGGATGGAATCGAGCAAAAACTCACGTGAGCTTAGGGTAGGGGGAGGGAATCGAGCAAAATCTCACGGGTGATTAGCAGTGGGGGGAGGGAATCGAGCAATATCTCACAGTAGATTAGGGGAGGGGAGGGAATCTAGCAAAATCTCAAGTGCGATTAGCGGTGGGTGGAGGGAATCGAGCAATATCTTACGTGAGATTAGGGGAGGGGGAGAATCATGCAATTTCTCACGAGAGATTAGGGGCGGGGGTAATGGAGCAAATTCTCACGTGAGATTAGGGGTGGGGGAGGGAATCGAGCAAAGTCTCACGTGAGATTAAGGGAGGGGGGAGGGAATCTAGCAAAATCACACGGGTGATTTTGTTAGTGGGAGGGAATCTAGCAAAATCTCACGGGTGTTTAGGTTAGGGGGAGGGAATCGAGCCAAATCTCACGTGAGATTAGGTTAGGGGTAGGGAATCGAGCAAAGTCTCACGTGAGATTAGGGGAGGGGGAGGGAATCCAGCAAAATCTCACGGGTGATTAGGTTAGGGGGAGGGAAACTAGCAAAATTTCACGGGTGATTAGGTTAGGGGGAGGGAATCTAGCAAAATCTTACGGGTGATTAGGTTAGGGGGAGGAAATCTAGCAAATTCTCACGGGTGATTAGGTTCCACTCCACACCCATTGTGGTGATTTGAACCTTCTTACGCAGCTGACGAGTGGTAGCAGATCAGTGGATATAAAATTTTATACATGTTAATTTACACAGTAGCCTACACATTCATTGTTCTTGTCAATTGCCAGGTTGGGGGCAGTTGTGAACTGGTGATTAATTACTAGACATAAATTATAAGCGGGTATAAATTAGTATACTTGCATTTTAAACCGGTGATAAATTACCATAAGTAGGGGGGCTGTACCGGTTCTAACGCATAGCCTACTTTCCTGGTGACGTCATCCAAGAAGGCGGCCATGACGACATCCAATATGGCGGCCATGACGTCACCATGACGCAACACAAGATGGCGACCATGATATCACCATGACGTCACACGGTCATGACGTTGCCATGACGTTCCATGGTCATGACGTTGTAATGACGTCGCACAAGATGGCGACCATGACGTCACGACTATAGCTTAACTAACCTTGCCTAACCTAACCTCACTTACGAGGGGTGATCAAAAATATTCCAAAATGTTAACCCATAGCCTACTTTCCTGGTGACGTCACCTACGGTGTGTGATAAAAAGTTCATACATAGCCTAATTTCCTGGTGACGTCGCAACGAGGGGTGATCAAAAATGTTAACCCATAGCCTACTTTCCACTAACCAAAATGGCGGCTAACCGAAATGGCGTCTAACCAAAATGGCGGCTAACCAAAATGGCGGCCATGGCTTAACTAACCTAGCCTAACCTAACATCACATACGAGGTGTGTTTGAAAAGTTCCAAAAATGTTCATCCATAGCCAACTTTCCTGGTGACTTTGCAACAAAAATGTTGACCCATAGCCTACTTTCCTGGTGACGCCACCTACTAACCGGGCAAAGTCGATATCTCCCGAATGCATGGTCGGAGTTTGATAAATGACGTGTCGAAGATGACAATCCCTGTTTCCAAAATTCCAAAAATGTTGACCCATAGCCTACTTTCCTAGTGACGTTACCTACTAACCAACCTGGCAAAGCCGATTTCTCCCGAATGCATGGTTGGATGTTGACAAATGAGGTGCCGAGGCTGACACCCCCCTTTTTCCAAAATTCCAAAAATGTTGACCCATAGCCTACTTTCCTGGTGACGTCGAGATTGGGTGAGAACAAGGGTTAACCAAGTGAGGTCAACAGGAATGAAGACTGAGAGCAGCCCGGTACACGTAAGTGAACGCAATGCCGAACACAGCTGAGGCCCTGGGATTGCTAACCCACATTCTACTAGTTGTGAGCCCCCCCCCCCCCTGGAAAGAAAGGAACTTGAAACATGACTGCTTAGCATTGACCAAGATAATAGCCATGCTTGGATTAGATAATATTTGAATGAACCCTAAATCACAGAGGCTTATGCCATGGATTGTAGCAGACAATCGAACTCGAGATACTTTAAGCCAAAGCCTAGCGCGCTAACCAGTCAGCTATGGGATGTAAATCAGTGTTGGCTGCTAAAACCTGTTGCACTTTTCCTGGGGGAATGATTAAATGAATAATCGATGAAATGATAGCGGAATGTGTTGCTTGATTGAGTGATCAGGGAATGGAATGAATGAACCCCCTCATTTAGCAATGGAATGTAAAATACTGCTGACTGCTAAAGCCTGTCGCACTTTTCAGAGACATGATTAAATGAATGACAGATGAAATGATTGTGCAAATTATTGCTTGATTGATCAGTCAGGAAATGGAATGAGTAAAGTCTCCATTAAACTGTGAGGATATGAAACAGTGCCGGCTGCTAAAGACTGTCACACTCCCCTAGGATAATGATTATTTGAATGTCAGATGAAATAAAATTGATTGTGGAGAGTGTTGCTAGAATGGATTAGTGACAGTGGAAAAAACCGGTGTAGCTTGAGATTGGAAGAGAACGAGAGATAACCAGTGATGTCGACAGTAAAGAAGATTGGGAGGAGCCCGGCACAAGTAAGTGAAAGCAATGCTGAACACAGCTGAGGCCCTGTGATTGATACCCCCACGTTTCTACTAGATGTGAGCCCCCTGGAAAGAAACTTGAAACATGACTGCTTAGCATTGACCAAGATAATAGCCCATGCTTGCATTAGTTAATATTTGAATGAACCCTAAATCACAGAGGCTTATGCCATGGTTTGTAGCAGACAATCGAACTCGAGATACTTTAAGCCAAAGCCTAGTGCACTAACCAGTTAGCTATGGGATGTAAAACAGTGTCGGCTGTTAAAACCTGTCGCACTTTTCTTGGGTGAATGATTAAATGAATAATCGATGAAATGATAGTTGAAAGTGTTGCTTGATTGAGTGATCAGGGAATGGAATGAATGAACCCCCTCATTTAGCAAATGGAATGTAAAACACAGCTGACTGCTAAAGCCTGTCGCACTTACTTGAAACATGATTAAATGAATGACAGATGAAATGATTGTGTATATTATTGCCTGATTGATCAGTCAGGGGAGTGGAATGAGTCAAGTTTCCATTAAACTTTGAGGATATGAAACAGTGCCTGCTGCTAAAGCCTGTCACACGCCCCTAGGATAATGATTAATTGAATGTTAGATGAAATAAAATGATTGTGGAGAGTGTTGCTAGATTGGAATAGTGACTGTGGAAAAAACCGGTGTAGCTTGAGATTGAAAGAGAACGAGAGTTAACCAAGTGAGGTTGACAGGAAATAAGATTGAGAGGAGCCCAGCACAAGTAAGTGAATGCAATGCCGAACACAGCTGAGACCCTGTGATTGCTTACGCAGGTTCAACGAGATGTGAGCTCTTGGCGAGAAACACAACTGCCCGCTCGCATGCATGTAGCGCGACCTTGAGATAATGAAAACTGCAACTCTAGCATGATGAGAGTGTTAAATTGTACATTCTCTAAACATGCTACATGTTAGATTGCATGTATGTACTGCTATATGAATTATTGGATATTAAAATGAAATCAACTGTGAATCTATTGAAAAGGAATTGTCTTGACATTCGCCTGGTGGTGAAAATGGCAAAATCATGAAAACACGTTTTAAGAGAAGTCACTCCTGAATCACTTTTGTAGCGTAGTTGTTAGAATGATTAGCTGGCGCTTCCCAGAGGTTCTGGGTTTGATTCCCGGCTCTGTCAAGAAATTTAAAAAGTTGTATGAGAATTGCAACGAGGTCTACTCAGCTTTAGCCTAGACCTAAATGAGTAGAGAGAATTCGATTCACACTTTAGCTATTCTTGAAGTGGTTTTCAGTGATTTCTCACATTGTCTTGAACAAAATGCTGTGATGATACCATAAGACCACGGCAGTCTCCTTGCTAGAATGAAATGACGACAGGGGAAACTGTCATTGCCGGAGAAAAGAAAAGAAAAAACTATATCTCACCGCTTTGTTCAGCACAAATTAGCATGATTAGCTGGCGCTCCCGGAGGTTAGGGTTTGATTCCCGGCTCTGTCAATAAATTTTAAAAGTTGTATGAGAATTGGAACGAGGTCTACTCAGCTTTAGCCCGGACCCAAATGAGTAGAGAGAATTCGATTCACAGTTTAGCTATTCTTGAAGTGGTTTTCAGTGATTTCTCGCATTGTCTTTGAGCAAAATTCTGTAATGATACCTACCATAAGGCCACGGCAGTCTCCTTGCTAGAATGAAATGACGACAGGGGAAAACTGTCATTGCCAGAGAAATATCTATCTCATTCCTTTGTTCAGCACAAATCTCGCATGGAGTGACTGGGTTTTGAACTATGGACTCAGTAGTGAGAGACTAGCAAGCTTTTGCCTAAGCCATAGAGGCTTTAAAATGTGAGTGGCATTCACCAAGTCTCTGAGCCACATGAATTAATTCCAACATTTTGAAGTGGTTTTCAGTGGTTTTCCAATTTGTATTTGAATAAAATGCTTAGATGATACCTACTGTAAAGCCACGGCCGCCTCCTTTACACTTCCTCGCCAAATCATTTCACTCTTTCAATCCCAGGTTAACAGTATAGAAAATGCAGAGGCGTTTTGATACAAGCATGTGAAAGCAATGCTAGACATAGCTAGGACCTTGTGATTGCCAATCCTACATCCCACTAGATGTGAGCTCTCAGATTTTGTAAAGGATGAACTTGGTAATACAGTTTCTTTATTTCATCACTTAGCAACAGTTAACTAATAGCTGAGATCTTGAAACAGGATGTGATGTTGCAATACAATCTATTGTGTTTGAAAAAAGCTGTTATTGAAGATAATTGAAAACGGAAAACTTATTATGAATGCCATTTCCGTTTGACATGCTATGTCCTGTAAATTGTTTTTTTGCAAGCTTGCAATATTGAACACTATAAAAGCAAGGTCATAGCGATCATCGACACTCGTAAGTCTCTCATTACGGGCGATTAATGCTGCAGTCTTATCATTTATTATAAACAATATAAGAAAGCAGTGGCGTTACTTGGAGCAAAAAGAATACTATTTGTGAGGTATGTATTTAATAGATGAAACTTTTTAAACAGTTTAAATAGAAATCAACGTGTATGTCTTGGATTGATTGATTGATTGATTGGTTTATATACTGTATTTACTGATAATTGGTTATACCTAATCCAGTTGGCAACAACGGTTATTATTAAAGATGAAGACCTCTTTTAATTTGATGCCATTGACAATATTCAAGTTTGAAAATTCATAGATTACTTGGAAGCATAGCTACTCGTATACTTTAAATATTCGTTGCATGCCAGCCCTCGATTAGACCGATGAAAGCTTCTTTAATAGGATTAACATTGAACTAGTTAGTTTCCTCCACTCTACACCTCGTGGTGTAGCGGCTAGCGTTCTTGGTTATCACCCTAGAGGTGTGGGTTCGATTCCCGATGTGCAAAATAAAATTCTGACGTGAGGGCAGGAACGAGGTATACTCAGACTCGTAAGGTAAAACTGAGAAGAGGAGGGTTCGATTCCCACTCAGTCATTCTGGCTTTCTCATTTCTACTGTACTCCAGGCAAATGCAGGGATGGCTCTTAACTTAAGGCTATGATGGCAATACTATTATGTGGATCCGTGTTGAAACAGCTTGACCATTTGTAGTCTACACCTCGTGGTGTAGCGGCTAGCGTTCTTGGTTATCACCCGAGAGGTGTGGGTTCGATTCCCGATGTGCAAAAAAAAAAATCTGATGTGAGGGCTGGAACGAGGTACACTCAGACTCGTGAGGAAAAACTGAGAATAGGAGGGTTCGATTCCCACTCAATCTTTCTGGCTTCTCATTTCTACTGTACTCCAGGCAAATACAGGGATGGTTTCTAACTTAAGGCTACGGTGGCAGTACTATTTTGTGGATCCGTGTTGAAACAACTCGACCATTTATAATCTACACCTCGTGGTGTAGCGGCTAGCGTTCATTGGTTATCACCCTAGAGGTGTGGGTTCGATTCCCGATGTGCAAAATAAAATTCTGATGTGAGGGCTGGAACGAGGAACATTCAGAATCGTGAGGTAAAACTGAGAAGAGGAGGGTTCGACTCCCACTCAGTCATTCTGGCTTCTCACTTCCACTGTACACTAGGCAAATGCAGGGATGGTTCCTAACTTAAGGCTACGAAGACAATACTATTTTGTGAATCCGTGTTGAAACAACTAGACCATTTGTAATTTAATTAACGCTTTATTCAATGTCGATGTTGACAACTAGATGCCATTGACAATACTATTTCTAAAATCCATGTTAAAACAACTAGACCATTTATGATTTAATTAAACGTTCTATCCAGTGTCAATGTTGATAACTAGATGCCCCCCGATAAAGCATGATTGCAAATCAGTGTTAAAACAACTTAACCATTTGTGATTTGATTAACACTCTATCTAGTATTCATGTTCATGACTAGATGCCACTGGCAATACTATTTTGGGAATCCGTGATGAAACAACTTGACCATTTATAATTTTATTAACGCTCTAAAAATGTATTGATTAATCATTTGATTTACAGATTATTTCTGTATGGCTTAAAAGAATTCGAATAATCATTACCGACGCATAGCAGCAACAAGTCAATCACAAGTGGATTGCTGATAAGCAGTAGCGTGACTTGCATCATTATTTGAGAGGTAAGTATTTCATAGCATAGCATTTTTAAATATGAATAAATGTACAACTCATGCATAGAAATGCATTAATTAATAATTTTTATTATTATTTATATAAATAAACAGCAGAACTTCCTATTCCAAATAGTATCAACACGTGCAGTTTGCAGAGACTTCCCATTCCAAATAGCATCAACTCGTGCAGTTTGCAGAGTCGTTTGAACATATTAATCTACATTCCAGTATTTTAAAACACCGGTAAGACATTTTTTAAACAAAATTGGCATGTTCTATGACTACAAACATTTTAACATGGAACTCTCTTGCTTCATGCTTTAAATAACGTGTTTGTTCAGGCAGAATAGCTAATAGCAATGAAAGTATTATCCCCAACGAATTGTTACTGTCTTGTTTTGGAGTTATACAAGGATTTGAAAGTAAATATGGAGTTAGTGTGCGATTTTGTTGACAATGGCATGGAAATCAGGGATAAATTTAATTTATAGACAAAAATGCGAGAGCTCTTCGTAGCACATAATTTAGAAAACTGGTACGAAACCCATGTCGTGGATGCCTTGATAACAAAATTCGATAAATTTCAAGGAGGACCCAGTGGCCTTGCTCTGGAAAAAATACATTATTTACAAATGAATATCTGTAAATTCAACCCTTTGAATTATGGGTCACGTCATATTGCAACACCACCAGCGATTGAGTCTCAGAAAGCTGTGGTGAACATTATGAATGTAGATGACTATTGTTTTATTTGGAGTATTTGTGCATTTTTGCAACCAGTGCAACGCGATGGATGTCGGCCTGTTAAGTACAAGCAGACATTTGATTCCTTGATGCAAAATTTAAATTTAACTGACGTGTCGTTCCCTATGGATTTAACTCAGATTCACAGGTTTGAACAGAACAACCCTGATTATTCATTCATGGTCTATGGTGTTTAAGGAGAAGAAAAAATTATAGGCCCATTATATGCTACAAAAGAATTCAAACAACATCACATTCATCTTTTATATTTGTCTCAGGGAGAGGTAAATCACTATTGCCTGATTAAGAATTTGAGTAGATTGCTAGGCAGCCAAATGTCCAAGCACGAGCATACAAAACATATTTGTGACCGTTGCCTGCAGTATTTTACAACCCCTACGCTTTTGGAACGACATAGGGTAGACTGTGTTTCTCAGGAAGCAGTGAAACTCATTTTTCCACAAGGAAAGAATGCTGTGTTGAAGTTTAAGAATATTCATAAACGTGACACAGTGAGTGCTCTTTGTAGTCTATGCAGATTTTGAAGCTCTGACTACACCCATGTTGGGATGTGAACCAGATCCAGCCAGCAGCTCAACCACACCCATTCAGAAACATGAACCCTTTGCAATAGGATTTAATGTGGTGTGTGCCTATGACCACACAAAATCCTCTTACGACTACCGTCGAAGACCAGATTGTGAAAAATGGTTTTTGATTCAACTGGTCAAGTTGGCTGATCATGTGTAGGGGTTTTTGGACCACCCAGTACCCATGATACAAAATCCAGAACAGCAGCAACGGTATGCGCATGCCACCACATGCCCTATTTGTGAAAAGTCGCTGGTCAGTGCTGAAGACACTGTTCGCGATCACTCGCACTTTTCAGGGGAATTTCGCGGTGCTGCACGCAGAAAGTGTTATGTCAATTTTCCAGCTCCTAGATTTATTAGTGTGTTTTTTCCCAATCTGGCTAGATATGACATGAATTTTTTAATTCGTGAATTGAAGTTTTTTTTTTCATTATCCCTCAAAACCATGAGCGTTTCACCGCTTTGACATGGTGGCTGGGTGAATTTTCCATTCGATTTTTGGATTCTTTAAAGTTCATGGTATCCTCGCTACATAGTCTTGTCAATGGCTTGGATGAGGATGAATTAAAATACACGAAAATCCATTTTATTAATCCTGAGCATTCGGAAATATATTTTCCCCAATGATTTCTGTGCAAGTTGGGACGTGTTAGAGCAGAAAAACTCCCACCTCAAGAGAAATTTTATTCAAAGCTAACACGTACAACCGTTTCCAATGAAGACTATGCACATGCATGTCAAGTTTGGCGAGTGTTTAATATCAAGACGATAGGTGAATATGCTGAGCATTACCTAAAACTTGATGTATTGCTGCTCACAGATGTGTTTGAAAAATTCCGTGAATTGTGTCAACACATCTATGGTCTCGACCCTGCTCACTATTATACAAGTCCTGGCCTGTCATTTGATGCAGCATTGAAATACACTCAAGTGGAATTAGATTTACTACGGATGCAAACATGGTCTTATTCTTTGAAACGGGTATTCGCTGTGGCCATGTACCGCTTAACCAGCGACATGCCAAAGCGAATAATGCCTACATGCCTGTTTATTCACCAGACAAACCAGATGCATACTTAGTGAACTATGACGTGAATAATTTGTATGGTAATGCCATGAGCCAGCTTTTGCCTTATGGGAATTCTGCTTGGCTGTGTGACAATCAAGTGTCAGAATTTGATGCGAACACAGCCAGCCGAGAAACAGGCTGTGGATATGTGTTAGAAGTGGATATTGAATATCCGTCATCCTAGTATGACGAAGATGCCGATTTCCCATTCTGCCTAGAGCGAATGATCCCCCCTAAAAGTAAAGTGAACAGTTCAAAACTGATGGGCACGCTTTACAACAAAAATCGGTACGTCGTACATATCCAACTGTTGGTGCAATGCCTAGCCCAAGGCTTAGTGTTGAAGAAAATCCACAGGGGTATTTCCTTTGCCCAAAAAAGCATGGCTTGAGTCATAGATGCGTCTCAACACAGAGCACCGACAAATGGCTACACAACAGTTTGAAACCATTTTTTTAAATTTGATGAACAACTGTATCTATGGCAAGTCTATGGAAAATGTCCGCAAATACCGTGACATTAAATTAGTCAATGTCTGGGAGGGGCGTTATGGTGCTCAGCGTTATATTTCCAAGCCCAATTTCAAATCCATTAAAATTATCGATGAGAATTTGGCTACTATTGAAATGAGTAAGACCAGCGTGACCATGGATAAACCCATATACTTGGGTCAAGTCATTTTAGACTTTTACAAATCAGTCATGTATCGATTTCACTATGAGTTTGCCAAACAATATTTTGAGGATGTATCTCTTTTGTATATGGATACGGACTCATTCATTTATCGCATCCGCCACTGCAACCCCTATGTCGTGATGAAGGAACATAGTGACTGGTTCGACAACTCTTTCTACAGCGTTGACAAAAAGTTTGAACTGCCCATAAAAAATAAGAAGGAAATGGGATTGTTTAAAGATGAATGTGGTGATTTGATTATGACAGAATTTGTCGGACTAGCATGTAAAATGTATGCTTATCGCACATTAAATGACAAGGAAGCAAAAAGAGCCAAGGGTATAGGTAAGGCTGTTGTAAAATCTCTTCATGTCGATGACTACCTGGAGGTTTTACAAACAGCTAAAGCTATGATGCATACACAGTGTAGGATACAATCTAGCAACCTCGATTTGAATCTCGTTAAACACAGGGAACGAACACTGGCCTTGTTAGATAACAAACGCAAGTGGGGTGATGACCTGCTTTGCAGCATGCAATGGGGCTATTCCAACAAGGAGAGTGAATGATTTCTTTGTTTTATGGTGTTGTAAAATAGCTTTTTCATAGATAGGATAGTTAATAATTTTTTTCTTTAAATGTTAGACATTGTAAATAATAGCAAGTGTAAATAGTATAAACAACCTGTATCCTTGTCACTTTTGTTTTGAAAACAAAGCCTTGAATAAGATCCTAATTATTATGCTAGTCATTGCAAATTTGTAAATTGTATTTCTTTATAGTTTATGTAAACGATAAAGATTCCTTGGATTAGCATGCATGAGAATAAATGTCCTTTAGGGGAAAATATAGTGGTTGCTTTCCTGAAATGACAGGTGTGTATGGAATTTAAAGGAAGTGTGTGTTTAAACAAAAGTATATGTATGTGTGTTTGTCTGTAAATAATACTACTAGTACTTGTCATTAGTTATTTAGCATTTGAACAAATACGGTCAGGGATAGGTAAGTGAGAGGATTTAACATTTATTATTTTTTAGTTTTGTTCCTCAATTTTTTATTCATGTAGTCATAACAAAGTCTTTATTGTTAAAAGACAGTCTTATTTTTTAACCAGGGGGGTTGCTAAATAACTTAAAAACCATGGGTGATTGTTGTTGTTGTAACAATGATGACACTAGAGTGGCACAGATACACTGTTTTGCATATAGACTACCATGGAATGTTTGAATGCTATCGGTCAAGCCTGTGGTCCAGAACTCAAGAAGATGAACGACTTGCCAATTCATACATCTTTTCGCATTCATAGAATAAAAAATCACTAAATTTGAAAACCGCTCTCTTTGCATTTGTGAAGAGTTTGAAACATTTCTTTCTTCCCGTTTTTATAACGTGCCTGATGATGTTTTTCAAGATATCCATACAAGTAGTCAACCAGCATATTTGATTTATGAAGGTGAAAACAATCATCGATGTATGATACGTTTTGAATAAACCAAAAACAAAAACCAACATAAATGCTTGCTTTCTATTTTGAAATCATAGCAGTGATGATATACATTTTGATTGTTGTTTTAATCCTAAAGTTTATAGGTAGATAAAGTCGTTGACGATTCATTCCACTAATAATTAACAACACATCATAATAACACATCACTGTTATGATAGGCTATATCATTATTCCCCACCTGCATGTCTCTCCCACCTCTCAAATAATCATCAAGCAGAGTGCTGAGACCACAAAAGGAGTATCATGGTAGGTATATTTTTTTCAAGGATTTAAATTCTATGTCTTTATGAATAATTCTATTGCTAGTATACCTTATCCTTTCTTATCGCCGTAGTCATCCTGGTATAAAACATGTGGCAGAGCACCCACTTTTTCACCCACTTTTGCACCCACTATTTCACCCACTTTTTGCACCCTCTTTTTGCACCCACTTTTTTGCACCCACTTTTTGCACCCACTTTTGCACCCTCTTTGTACACCCACATTTGCACCCACTTTTGCACCCACTATTGCACCCACTTTTTGCACCCACTTTTGCACCCTCCTTTAGCACCCACTTTTGCACACACTTTTGCACCCACTTTTTGCACCCTCTTTTGCACCCTCTTTTTGCACCCACTTTTACATCCACGTTTACACCCACATGCCATGTCCTGTGGCTCAACAATCATTCTTGCAATGATTTTTTTTCAATCATTATAGTCATGCTTTCACTAAGCATAAGCCTCTGCGATTCATGATTCATGAAATATCAATGAATGCATTAAAAGCATGGACATGGCATAAGCCACTACAATCCATGATTTATCAAATAGCGATGAATGCATTGGCAAGCATGGTCACCGCATAAGCCTCTGCAATCTATGATATATGATACTTTTACAGACTCAGTGATTTACACTCTTGAACATTCAATTATCGTGCACGTGTATAGCTAAAGTTCAAGGCCAACATCTGCGCGAGGTCATGTGACACATCTACTTGCATTTTGGCATGTATGAAGCAAAAACAGGATGTGACTTGTTAGCTTACATGTTGTTTCACACATGCATTTGTCAAAATCGAACCATGCATTCGGGAGATATCTGCTTTGACCTTGAATGCATGGCGGGTTAGTATGGGACGTCACCAGGGAAGTAGGCTATGGGTCAACATTTTTGGAATTTTGGAAAAAGGGGGTGTCAGCCTCGACACCTCATTTGTCAAAATCCAACCATGTATTCGGGAGATATCGACTTTGCCAGGTTAGTAGGTTACGTCACCAGGAGAGTAGACTATGGGACAACATTTTTGGAATTTTGAAAAAAAAAAGGGGTGTCAGCCTCGACACCTCATTTGTCAAACTCCAACCATGGATTCGGGAAATATCGACTTTGACAGGTTAGTAGGTGACGTCACCAGGAATGTAGGGTATCGGTCAACATTTTTGGAATTTTGTAAAAAGGGGTTGTCAGCCTCGACACCTCATTTGTCAAAATCCGATCATGCATTCCGGAGATATCGGCTTTGCCAGGTTAGTAGGCGACGTTACCAGAAAAGTAGGCTATGGGTCAACATTTATGGAATTTTGGAAAAAAGTTGTGTAAGCCTCGACACCTCATTTGTCAAAATCGAACCTTGCATTCGGGAGATATCGGCTTTGCCAGGTTAGTAGGTGACGTCACCAGGAAAGTAGGCAATGGGTCAACATTTTTAGGAATTTTGGAAAAAGGGGGTGTCAGCCTCGACACCTCATTTGTCAAAATCCCACCATGCGTTCGGTTTGACATTTTTGATTACACCTCGTAGCAAAGTCACCAGGAATGTAGGCTATGGATTAACATTTTTGGAACTTTTCGAACACACCTCGTAGGCGAGGTTAGGTTAGGCTAGGTTAGTTAAGCCATGGCCACCATTTTGGTTAGCCGCCATTTTGGTTAGACGCCATTTTGGTTAGCCGCCATTTTGGTTATTGGAAAGTAGGCTATGGGTTAACATTTTTGATCACCCCTCGTTGCGACGTCACCAGGAAATTAGGCTATGTATGAACTTTTTATCACACACCGTAGGTGACGTCACCAGGAAAGTAGGCTATGGGTTAACATCTTGGAACATTTTTGATCACCCCTCGTAAGGGAGGTTAGGTTAGGTTAGTTCAGCTATAGTCGTGATGTCATGGTCGCCATCTTGTGTGACATCATGACGACGTCATGACCATTTAACGTCATGGTAACGTCACGACCGTGTGACGTCATGGTGACATCTTGGTCGCCATCTTGTGTGACGTCATGGTGACGTCATGGTCGCCATCTTGAATTACGTCACGGTGACGTCATGGACGCCATCTTGGATGACGTCATGGCCGCCATCTTGGATGACGTCACCAGGAAAGTAGGCTTTGCGTTAGAACCGGAACAGCCCCCCTACTACCACACTTAAATTATAAACTGGTGATAATAGACATTCATTATAATTATGGTAAATTGGTTATGCTTTAGAAGTCATACATTGAAATGGGATGGGAATTAGTGGACATTAACTAAAAACTGTTGATAAATCTGCAGAATCAATTTATGGACCAGTGATACTCGTACATTAGTAGAGCTTATTTATAAACCGGTGGTGAATTCATATTCTAGCATTGTGAAGTGCTGACAAATCAGTAATTTATGTAATAAATTGGTGACAATTTAATAAGCGTACATATTAAACTGGCGACAAATATGTAGTTTTATAAAGTGATGATAAATTACTGTACAAGTCTTCCTATATTATGTTGTGATACGTTAGTAGTCTTACGTGATACATTGCTGTAAAATGTTAAGCTTACAATATAAACTGGTGAAAAATTAAGAGTCTAGCAACAGTCCGATAATAATCTAGTATTTCATTAGAAAATGATGGCAAATTGGTAATCTTGGATTATAACCTGGTACCAAAGGGGCAGTCCTACAATATAAACTGATGATAAAGTAGTAATTTTACATTAGAAAAAATGATACATTAGTATTTCTATTTGGTACATAGATAGGTTTGGAACATAAATTGCTGATACGTCAGTAGTCTTTCTTTAGAAACGGTGATTAATAAGCAGTCTTAAATTTGAAACTAGTAATAAAATGGTAGTGTTACAATTATACTAACAATAATGTAGTAGTTTTGCATTATAGTCAGGTAACAAATTAGTAGACTTATTTTATACATAGCTAGTTTCACAGTATAAACTGGTGATACATTAATAGTTGTAGATTAGATTATAAACTGGAAATAATGTATTAGTTTAACATTATAACCAGTAATATGTTAATAGACTTATATTTTAACTGGTGTTCATTTAGTACACTTTAATTATAAACAGGTGATATATTACTAGTCCAATTTTATAAACAGGTGATAAAATCGTACAGTGATCTTACATTTTAAAGAGATATTGACATTCTTCCGTTAATATCTCGTGATAAGATTGTTAGCATTCTTCGCGGGAACCTTGAGGACCTCCACCACGAATGTGAACGCACTGAGGATATAACCCAGAACCAGAACATAGAAGGCTGACTGTAGATGATCTATAGTGAATTGTAAAGGATCAACTGATTCCATCAATGTTGCTTCGAAATGCTTCTGATTACTGAGCCTTCTTGATTCTAATTCGGCCCACTTATCATAGAGACCAACTTGTATTGGGCGCATAACAGTCGCAGAGAGCACCTGAGTGAAAGGAGAATATTCCGATGTAGCGTAACCAAAGTATAATCCTTCAATCCTCTGCTGCATGATATGAATCTCTTTCTTTATATAGTTAGAATTTTCCTTAGCCATAATGTACTCTTTGGCGAACCACAGGTTAATTATTATGGATACATTTCTGTGGAGAGCAACATCATCCAGATATTGGCTCCAACTTCTGTTTATGATTTGCTCTGTAAATCTTTCATTTATCAGCGGGAATTCTAAATCCAATAACGGTGAAACCCACAAGTTGAAACCGGGAGGATGGACCACATCGAGCCCAGAGTTGTATAGCTCTTCACAACTATCAATTTCAGGATAATACTTGGTAACAGTCAGTAAGCTCGTAAGGGTACCTTGAAAAGCATTGGTCACTATCATACCGAATAACACGTAGAATAGAAATAGAAACCGTTCAGTCAGCACACGAGGCAGATTCACAAAGCCGACTGATAACATTGTAGAGAAAGAGTAGAAAAATAATGCTGTGAAATTGCTAGCTGATCCATTGTGACGTTGAAAGAGATATCATGAAATGGATATCAACGGTACGCTGCATGCTATCAATGTCCATGTTAATCGGTCAAAGGGCAAAAATAAGTTCTGGTACTGAGGAATGCGTGAAGATTTCGGCACTAGAAAGACGATACTGTCGAAGTGATGTGGGTAGATAACGTCACCTTTGAAATTAAATTCATATATGAAGAACATCAATGAAATATCTATCAAATTGTTCTCGACAGCTTCTTCTGTATCACGCGAGTCAATACTAACAAATTCTTGCGTTGCATTCATGGAAAATAGACAAGCCATAAGAATTTCTCCGTGAATTCCTTGATAATTGGCACCTTCAGGTGTTGTGCTGTTTGATAATATGGTTTCGTATGAATTGAATTTTACTGGGTTACCTTGTACGTTAAGAGGTTCGTGAGAGTATGAACTACTACTACCTTCATTTGTCATGTCGTGGACAACAATAACTCCTCCAGCTCCGAAAGGATTGTAGGTGAATGTCTTGATGTTAGCTTTCTCTCCGCTCGTTACGGTACATAAAGAGACCACTACATTCAGTATCCTGTATCGCCAAATTTCTTGAAACACCTAAGACTCACAGCTGTCCATTGCAGACATAATGAACACGAGGAACCTCCCTCGGGGGTTCCAACCACTCAGTTGACTTAGATGAGCGACACTCTTATTAACAACCTCCCTGGAACACTGGTGAAGGAAGACGAGATATGAGTTACTCTTGGAGAACTGTTCCTTCTTCAGCTCATCCGCACCACTTACCAGCTGTACACCAGTGTAACATTGCTTATGTATAAGATGTAGTAATATTTTTAAGATAGAGCTGAGATTATGTCTGTCCATGTACACCGTTAAAATATTATTAACTTCATTGCTGTGGTCATCAAATAATTCTGAGATCAGCAGGGAGAAATTTTTGACATCACTTTTGGGCTGGCTGTTTTTTGGAACAAGGAATATGTTCGCTGAAGATATAATGTCGATCAATGTGATAGTTAGGAAGCCCAGCGTGGGCAGGTGCATCCTCTCTGGTGAACGTGTTGATTCTGGATATTAGCTGTAACAGAAAATAAACAAACTACTAATTGAAGGTGAACCTTCCTTTATGAGTTTACGGTGTAAGGGAGATTTAAATATTATCTACAGTACAGATAACAAGACTCGAATGTATACCTGACCACTGACCCCTTGGCCGTATATTTCGAATTCCAAATATAATACTAACAAAAGTAAAAGGAAAAAAACAACGAATTTGAGAGAGTAAGTGTTACCGAGTTCGTCGCCATGGGTGATACATATGTCTTAGGCAGATAGTGAAGTCCGTTACTTCAAGGAAATCCTAGTCATTGCAAGAAAATATGGCATTTAGTGTAGAAAGGATTAGTTGCAATAAAGTTATTTGATGAAGTGCCCAGACTATTTATGGAGATGGTGTAAGATATTATTTTACAATATCAGCCTAGTAACTTATTGAAGCTCCGGCGACGCTGACTGATATTATGGAGTCAGAGAGAGTTAGAAGATATTCACCACCGGCAATAACAAAGTAGCACAAGAAATAAACTACAGCAATACGAATAATATCGTATGTCCTCGGGTGCCAGGTGCGAGCTTTGTTATTTGACACCCAGAGGGCAGCTTGCATGTTGAATTTTGTCGTTCTTTGGAGCGCTATGAAAGTCAAGGAAGTTAGATATCCATGTTCCTTGACACGATAGCGCTTTTCTAGTAGAGAAATGGGGAACGTTGTGTTAGCGGAAAATACCGAGATTAATTTTGCCATTATGAACACGGCCTACTGAAATCAAATGGGTTCTTTAACATGCTAACAACGTATGACGTGCGTGCCGTGATTTTGTCGCTTTTCAAAAATCACTTACCACGGCCAGGAGCGAACCTGCATGCTTGTATCATAAAATCAGTACTGTATAGCAGATATACTTTGTTTAAGGCGTCTGCGTTTAGTCAGATGAGAGACAATCGTATTATTAAATATTACAAACCTTTATATTCAGACGTAATTATTCAATTACCACGTATTTGAGTAAGGAAAGGATTAAATTACACAAGACACAAGGCTATGAGACGAGACAGTACGCGTAATCGCCATACTGAATAGGCCTACATAAATATTTTGAATCAATCATAATCCAATGAACGTAGAATATCGAGATTTGGAAAACAGATAGTATCATAGAGGAAACGCACACTAGAGGCAGCACATGTGCACAGATTTAGTGCATTGGATAGGTTGTTTCAATCTCAACCAAATATGTATCAGAAAAGTGTTAATTGCAGATAAAACTGAATTTTGTTCGGGTCAAGTCCTACCTCTTTACATCTGTATGCCATCTGTTAAATATTTCTGGACGTTACCTTAGAATTATTTATTAAAAGCTAAGTTATCCCTATCTCTCTATATATAAAATTGAAACGTTTGTCCTTCTCTCTGTCTGTCTGTTCCTTCATCAATTGAAAACGTATCAACAGATTTCGTTCAAAATTTGACAAATGGCTATAAGAATATACCGGAATCACTTTACGATGTAAATTTCAACAAAACATGCAATGCGCTTAAGGGGACCAGTGGATGCCCTATTAAATTTACCTTTGATTTACTCGTGTGATATGTCGTACCAAAGGTCTTTTATAGCTCTATACAGCAAGATTAATCTCATTACTTCAAATAACGAAGAAGTATTTATTTTCCAAGATTTTTCCCTTTTGCGGTCAGAATCAATTCCGTATTTTAGGGTATTTCCTTTTATACGGATGGTGGCACTGCTCGTACGAAAGGCTCGACACTGACGTCTATCTGTTTAACAGTCTGTTATTCCTTCATGCAAATATTATCTCTTACATAGACTGAATGAAAGCAGAATGAGACCTCGTGAAATGGCGTAGGAATGACAACGTTTATCAATTTCGCAGATCGGGTATAGTTATCTTGCAATATCTCGAAAACTGTTCGTTTTAGGGCCTTAAAACGCTGGGTTCGTGGTTACCACCGAATATAGCTCCTTGCATTGCTACATGCGAACATGAACTGTTTTATTTATATAGGTGGATTATGGGGTCGAAAACGATCGTGATTTTGAGTCTAATTTTATAGTCCCTGTGTCGCTTATTGTATGTGAGTATTTGGAACTATACGACTCTTTACCAAGGTATTATTGTTTCTATTTTGTACGGTATGCTTTCTTACTGTTTATAGATTTATTTTTTGTTAGTTGAATTCTTCTGTTTGCAAATTATTAACTGTTTTTTGTCGTGATCTTACATTATGTGCAACCTTAATTCATTGACTACTGTGACGTATTCTACCGACACTCCCATTAGTTTATTAAGTCAATTGCACTAACATATTTCAATAAGATTGGTAATTCTTCTTTCACGACCAAGGAAACCCCGCACAAGACACAGCGTTAACCTATAAATGTACCTGAATTTGAATTGCTTTGCCATGATTACCAATATACAATCTTTTTGGATGCCTTTATAGTAAGGTGTAAGGTGTTGAGCGTTAACCTCTTTTAGTTAAGTACCGCAGGTGCACTAGATAAGGATTTAAGTAGAGCACCATTCGCTGGGCCTTTTTCGGTTCCCAAATTGACAACAAGGGCTCGCTGGTTACCCATCTCGGTGTTGCTACGGCATAAACTTAGAAATATTGATGTGTTTAAGAATCATGGCATGATACATAGTTTGCATAATATATGTCGAATGAATTTTTCTCAAATGAGAAACATGTTGTTATGGTCCGTTGAGCTGAGAATTATTCAACAAAAATTGTGTTAAATGGTCCGGCTAAGCTCAAACAATTACAGCGTTTCGCCCCAGTGTACCATGAGGCTCTTCAGTTGGCACAGCACACCTCACCAAGACGCTGTTTAGTGCTCACTGAGTAGACCAATGCAATACCCCCAATACACATTATAAAATATAGTATCTACGTCACGAGTAATGCCAAAGCACTACGGAAGTATAGGCTTCTTTCCAAAGCAAATACAAACCTTACCTTGGCAATCGATATGTCGAATGAATGTTCTCAAATGAGAAACATGTTGTATGGTCCGTTGAGCTGACCGCACCGTGAGTTACAGTGAGCACAAAAACTGCGAGTAGCTCTAGTATGGAAGACAATCTGATAAGTAGTTAGACTATAATATTATAGTTTAACCATAGTTGATTTTTACAACCATATAATCTCTCCAAAGTACAAACTCCAGATATCTATCATCATTTATCATTTCACCTAACATCATATATACTGCATTTAGCATACACCGAAAGTTGCAGTACCAATCTTTCCCTTCGGCTTTTCCCAATTAATTGGGGTCGCCGGAGCCAACCAGGCTCATTTTGGTTTTGGCTGGGGATTTAAGGCCGGATGCCCTTCCTGACACCACGTGATTTTCCAGGTGAAAATTCCACCCCGCTGTCACCGGGATTCGAACCCCGGCCGTCCGGGTGAAAGGCGAGAAGCTAAGCCACTGCGCCTTCACGCTCCCCAGTTGCAGTACCAATACTGCAACTAAATAATTGTACATATTTTAAATATTTTCACCTGTATTTCAAACATTGATTTTATAGTCTAAGTGTAATGGATCTGATGATGATCGCTTGACGATCGAAACTGGTCATCCTAGTGTATTTATTAACCTCATGTAATTTATTTCAGGATTAGGGCATAACCCATCTCTTTTGGGTACATTCGTGTTTACCGACTGAAAAGCACTAAATTCTTGTTTACTAAGACTACACTGAAAATATGGCTTCAAACACCACAAATTTATAATGTGTATTGGGCATCTTGCATTGGCCTACTCAGTGAGCACTAAACAGCGTCTTGGTGAGGTGTGCTGTGTCAACTGAAGAGCCCAATGGTACACTGGGGCGAAACGCTGTAATTGTTTGAGCTTAGCCGGACCATTTAACATAATTTTTGTTGAATGTTTGCATAATACTACTTACAGCGGAGATGACAATTGCTAAAAAGTTTGATGTTTTTTTTAGCATACTATTATTCAATTCCAAAAGCACAGTAGTATGAGGACGTTAAACGATGCGTGTTCAATATTTAAGAAAGATTATTTAAATTTTACTACATAGAAGCCTCCGTGGCTAAGACGGCAGCACGCCGGCCTCTCACCGCTGGGTCTGTGGTTCATGACTATAATCATACTTTATTTGATTCTTTTGCCTTGTTTTAAGGTCTTCTAATATTCGACGTGTGTTGTTTTCCGTGTACCATTTCTTGAATTCCGAGTGTCATCCCGAGCAACGCCGGGCATAACAGCTAGTGTATATACATATTTGTACTTTTGTCCTTCTGTCTGTCTGTCTATCTGTTCCTCCATCAATTGAAAACGACTCAACAGATATCGTTCAGCATTTGCAAATCGCTATAAGAACATCCCGTTATCACTTTAGGATGTAAAATTCAACAATACATGCAATGCGCTTAAGGGGACCAAGGGGTGCCCTATTATATTTATCTTCGATTTTCTCGTGTGATTTGTCGTACGAAAGGTCTTTTATAGTTCTATACAGCAAGATTATTATACTTAATTCCTCTAACGAAAAATAACTCTTATCAATTAACTATAAAAGTTGTAAATAGGCGGCTAAAACATTGAATTTGCATGCCCCACAAAGTTTTCAATTTGATTTAAGCGCGTCATCACGAGGATGGGGACTTGCATCATCGGTGGGATTTCATTATTTTACGGTATGAGCTGAAAAGATAGTATTTTTCTTGCCGAAATCCATACTTGATTTGATTCCTTTTTGTTTTAGGGTCTTTTATTTTACTATGTGTGTTGCTTGTCGTGTATGAGTGTTTCGGTATTGATTTTATTTGAGGAAGGAGCGTTTTGTTGAATATAGCTTCAGAAATGATTTGTTACTAATCATGTAATTTTTCTCTTCAATTTTTTTTTCATCACATAGAACCTGGGTCCATATGGTGTATGGTTTTCACTTCCAGATTTGGTCACCTGGGTGATATGGTGTTTTGAATAGGTTAAGTTTGTCTCGTGGCCACAAGGTTTCTCTGCACTCGTATGAGTATTTCTTATTTAAGTATAGGTGGACATAGGATAGATTCATAGATGATATTTTATAGTTATCTCTTATTTTTGGTATTCTTTGTTTCCATAATCAAATGCATATATTATTATGAAGCTGGGATTCTAAACGTTTATCTGCGGACTACCATTATGCGCTTGAAATCTTGCTGTTCGCAAAACACCCAAGGCACATTTAAGAGAAAGAAATTAATTGGCCCTTAAAAAGTGTTTTGTAAGGTAATAATTCATACAATGATTAAAGTAGGCTCCTTAAATACTCAGTTATATTAGCGAAATATCAGGTTTAATCTACAAGCTGGAAGCAGTATAAAGCCGTCGTACCCTCCTATTTAACAATTTCAACACTTTTTTTTGATCAAATGGAAGTCACGCTCAAGGACTTTGAGTGTCAATAATATTGCTCTTTATATCAACGACCTTCCTCCGGGTTGCACACAATGCGACAATGCGAGCAAAGATACGATCTCTTAATATCCAATCGTGATCCCGAGCAATGCCGGGCAAAACAGCTAGTAATATTATATAACTAGGTAATTTTAACTTATAACCTATAATAGGTCTACGTGTATATGTCATATGCTATTTTGGCCATTATGTCAAAATGTGATATAAAATGTATCTGTGGCGGTATCTAGCAGGCAGTGGAAAGAAACGACAAGACAAAAAACTCTTTGTCAAGAAGAGAAAAAAAGATAGAAAATTTGTAATGATGAACACTGATTTGATGATTATTAATAAACAGTTAATGTATTTGGTATTCTGCCCTAAGGCAGGTCCAAGCCTCCAAAGAAACTATCCACAGCTTGAGTTTACGTGCGGTAGGGTGTCCAGGGTCTTTCCGATCCTCCTTACTGTGGTCAACAGCGCTTAGTACCTAGAACAGGCAACCCATCCAAGTTCCGACCACGCCCAATGCTGCTTAACTGTGGAGTTCTCATGGGATCCGGTGTTTCAACAATGCCAGTCCGTTGGCAATAAACAGTGTATGTGTAAATATATCAGTACAGCTACTGTTGCTGTACAGAGCATCCGTAAGCTACATACGAAATGAGCACCTTGATTATATCATACAATCAACGAACAATCAGATATCTAGAAAACAAACACAATATCTCACCCAAGTTTCATCAAGACAGACACATCAGCTGACTTCCAATCTACGATTTATGTCAAGACTGCCGTACATCACCAGGCGATTACAGGGAAGTTGTTTTCCGAGAGATTTGTTGCTGTTGCTGTCCAGAACAATAGCTGTCGGCTACTGATTTATTTATACACTACATATAATGTTTATTAATAATCATCCAATCGGGGGTCATCATTATAAAGTTTCTTTCCTTTTTAGGTAGTTTTCATTAGAAAGCTAACTATTGCAATGGGTACTATGTTCCTACTTCCGGTAAATTTCGACATATCTTCACGTTTCACATCCCCTAGACCCCTAAACTACCGTCAGTTCAAATGATTATACATAACTAGCTGTACCCGGCATGCGTTGCAATGCCAATCAAAGAATGTTGGCGTTGTAACTTTGTTTGTTGAAGTGCTTTTAGATTCCCAATATTTTTTCTTTTTCCGTTAACCACCTCTAAAATATTGTAAAATTGATTTACTATCTCAAAATCACATCCTGGGATCGTGCTCAACCACTCACCAAAGTTTCATCGCAATGAAATGTATGGCATATGAACGCATACGGGAATTTGTTGAAACGATTCGAGCGCCGTCACCCATTTGTAGAATATACTCGTACGCTATCTATTGTAAAATGGATTTACTAATTCGAAAATCTTTCCTGGCGTGTACAAAACAACTCATCAAAGTTTCATCCCATTCGAATGAATGGCATAAGAACACATACGGGATTTTGTATAAACGATTCGCGTGCCGTTACTCATTTGTTGAATCTACTTGTGCGCCACCCATTGAAAAACGGATTTACCAATTCATACACCTTCGCAGGACTGTACTCAACTCACCAAAGTTTTATCACAATCGGAAAAATGGTATATGAACGCATACGCGACTTGGTTGAAACGATTCACGATCTGGCGCTCATTAGTTGAATCTACTCGTGCGCTACCATATTGTAAAATGGATTTACAAAATCAGAAATCTTCGCGGGAGTGGAAACAACATTTCATCAAATTTCATTGCAATTGCATGAATGGTATATGAACGCATACGGAACTTTTTTCAAACGATACGCGCGCCGTTACTCATTTGTTCAATTACTCGTGCGCTACCTATCGCAAAAAGGATTTATTAAGTCAGAAACCTTTCCTGGAGTGTGCACAACAATTCACCAAATATTCATAGCAATCAGATGAATTGTATATGAACCTATACTGGACTTTGTATAAACGATTCGCGTGCCGTCGCTCACTTGTTGAATCTCCTTGTGCGATACCTATTGTAAAGTGGATTTATTAAGCCAGAAACCTTTCCAGAAGTGTACACAACAACTCACCTAAGTTTAGTCGCTATCGGACGAATGGTATATGAACGCACACGGGACTATGTTGAAACACTTCGCGCGTCGACGCTCATTTGTTTAATCTACTTTTGTGATACCTATTGTAGAGTGGATTTAGTAAGCCAGAAACCTTCCCTGAAGTGTACACAATATCTCACCCAAGTTTCATCGCTATCTGGCGAATGGTATGTGAACGCATACAGGACTTTGTTGAAACACTTCGCCCGTCATCGCTCATTTGTTGAATCTACTCGTGCGCTACCTATTGTTAAGTGGATTTACTCAGCCAGAGACATGCCCTGAAGTGTACACAACATCTCACCCAAGTTTCATCGCTATCAGACGAATAGTATATGAACGCATACGGGACTTTGTTGAAACGCTTCGCCCGTCGTCGCTCATTTGTTGGATCTACTCGTGCGCTACCAATTGTTAAGTGGATTTACTCAGCCAGAAACCTTACCTGAAGTGTACAGAACATCTCACCCAAGTTTCATCGCAATTGGATGAATGGCATATGAAAGCATACGGGATTTTGTTTAAACGATTCGCACGCCGTCACTCATTTGTTCAATCAACTCGTGCGCTACCTATTGTACAATGGATTTACTAAATCATAAACGTTCCCTGCAGTGTACACAATAACTCACTCAAGTGACATCGCAATCGGATGAATGGTAGGCCTATATGAACGCAGATGGAACTTTTTTGAAACTATTCGCGTGCCGTCACTCATTTGTTGAAACTACTCGTGTGCTATCTACCTATTATACAATGGACTTACAAAATCATAAACGTTCCCTGCAGTGTACACAATAACTCGCTCAAGTTTAATCGCAATTGGATGAACGGTATATGAACGCATACGGGATTTTATTTACACGATTCGCTCGCCGACACTCATTTATTGAATCTACCCGTGCGCTTCCTATTGAACAATGGATTTACTAAGTCACAAATCTTCCCTGAAGTGTGCACAACAACTCACCCAAGTTGCATTGCAATCGGATGAGTGGTATATGAACGCATACGGGATTTTACTTATACGATTCACGTGCCGTCATTCATTTGCTGAATCTACTCGTGCGCTGCCTATTGTAAAAAGGATTTACTAAGCTAGAAACCTCCCTTGGAGTGTACTCAACATCTCACCCAATTTTCATCATCTGACGGATGGTATATGAACGCATACGGGTCTTTGTTGAAACGCTTGGTGTGTCGCCGTTCATTTGTTGAATTTACTCATGCGCTACCTATTGTATCGTGAATTTACTAAGCCTGAATCCTTCCTTGGAGTGTACTCAATATCTCACCCAAGTTTAATCGCTATCGGTCTAATGGTATATGAATGCATACGGGACTTTTTTGAAGCGCTTCGCGTGTCGTCGCTCATTTGTTGAATCTACTCGTGCGATACCAATTGTTAAGTGGATTTACTGAGCCAGAAACCTTACTTGAAGTTTACAGAACATCTCACCCAAGTTTCATCGCAATGGGATGAATAGTATATGAACGCATGTGGGACTTTCTTGAAACAAACGCAAGCCATTATGTTGAAGCTACTCCCGCCATCCATTGTAAATTGGATTTACTACCCCTATACAAATTACGTTGAATAACTAACGGGATTTCATGTTAAGAGCCTCATTTTCTATACCGATAGTGGAGAGTGCTACTCACATCCAGGCGGCCGTGTCTCGTCAAGAGCTACTGTTGCCTGGAAACGACTTGCCTTAGCTGTCATTTGACTAGCGCTTAGAGACAGCCCAGCGGGGCTAACGAAGCTACCCGAATACTCACGACCGCAACCGATCATCCATCCCCCTTCACGATCTTTTGACACTCAGCGCAGCGGGGCAAACTGAACGTACCCGAAACCTCACAACCTAGACCGATCATTAGGGCTAGGATTTTTATATAAATACATATTTCTTCCCTTTGCTTATACATAACTAAACATGATCAATGTCCATGAATTAGAACCTTAGTTATCACCTAATTACATTTTATTGTTACATATTTTATCATAATGACATTTGTTTTAGATATTTTTACTTTAAAATTAATATTCTGTGTTTTTACTTTGCATATTTGATCAAAATGACATTTTTTTAAACATAACTTTACTTGATTTATATTAACACTAGCTGTACCCGGCATGCCTTGCAATGCCAACCAAAGAAAGTGTTGGCATTGCAATTTTGTTCTTTGAAAAGCTATTGGATGCAGAATATTTTGTTCAATTTCCGTTAACTGCCTCTAAGCTATCGTAAAATGGATTTACAATTTAGAAACATTACTTTGTTGAAACACTTCGCGCGTCGTCACTCATTTGTTGCATCTACTCGTGTGCTACCTAATGTAAAATGGATTTACTAAGTTGAAAACCTTTCCTGGCGTGTACACAACAAAGCATCAAAGTTACAACGCAATCGGATGAATGGCATATGAACGCATACGGGATTTTGTTAAAACGATTCGCACGCCGTCACTCATTTGTTCAATCAACTCGTGCGATACCTATTGTACAATGGATTTACTAAATCATAAACGTTCCCTGCAGTGTACACAATAACTCACTCAAGTGTCATCGCAATCGGATGAATGGTAGGCCTATATGAACGCAGATGGAACTTTTTTGAAACTATTCGCGTGCCGTCACTCATTTGTTGAAACTACTCGTGTGCTATCTACCTATTATACAATGGACTTACAAAATCATAAACGTTCCATGCAGTGTACACAATAACTCGCTCAAGTTTAATCGCAATTGGATGAATGGTATATGAACGCATACGGGATTTTATTTACACGATTCGCTCGCCGACACTCATTTATTGAATCTACCCGTGCGCTTCCTATTGAACAATGGATTTACTAAGTCAGAAACCTTCCCTGCAGTGTGCACAACAACTCACCCAAGTTGCATTGCAATCGGATGAGTGGTATAAGAACGCATACCGGATTTTACTTATACGATTCACGTGCCGTCATTCATTTGCTGAATCTACTCGTGCGCTGCCTATTGTAAAATGGATTTACTAAGCTAGAAACCTCCCTTGGAGTGTACTCAACATCTCACCCAATTTTCATCATCTGACGGATGGTATATGAACGCATACGGGTCTTTGTTGAAACGCTTGGTGTGTCGCCGTTCATTTGTTGAATTTACTCATGCGCTACCTATTGTATCGTGAATTTACTAAGCCAGAATCCTTCCTTGGAGTATACTCAATATCTCACCCAAGTTTAATCGCTATCGGTCGAATGGTATATGAACGCATACGGGACTTTTTTGTAGCGCTTCGCGCGTCGTCGCTCATTTGTTGAATCTACTCGTGCGCTACCTATTGTAAAGTGAATTTACTAAGCCAGAAACCTTCCTTGGAGTGTACTCAACATCTCACCCAATTTTCATTGCTATCTGATGGATGGCATATGACCGCATACGGGTCTTTTTGAAACGCTTCGTCACTCATTTGTTGAATTTACTCGTGCGCTACCTATTGTATAGTGGAATTACTCAGCCAGAATCCTTCCTTGGCGTGTACTCAATATCTCATCCAAGTTCCATTGCTGTCGGACGAATGCTATATGAACGCATACGGGACTTTGTTGAAACGCACCGCGCGCCGTCGCTCATTTGTTGAATCTACGCATGCGCTACCTATTGTAAGATGGATTTACTAAGCCAGAAAACTTCCTTGGAGAGTACTCAACATTTCACCCAAGTTTCATCGTAATCGGATGAATGGTATATGAACGCATAGGAGACATACACACCCATAGACAGACAGACAAACTATCACGTAAAATTGATTTTTATATATATAGATTACATATTATTCTGATTCTTACTGTAAACTAAAAATATTTTTTCACAAGTGAATTATATTTGTTCACTAGAAACTTAGGTACATGAAACGGATTTTCCAAGCAATTCATAGACTGTTGGCAAAGGACTAGGGAAGATATTAGTGGAGATAAGGGGATGGACACCCTGACGGAAACTCAGCGGCTGGACTTAAGTTTATTTCAGTTGTCCAGTGAGTGCCTGAGACTCTAAGAATTAAAGCACAGAACAACAAATCAAGCGATTATTCACAGAACAAATAGGCGGTCGATAAACGAAAGAAAAATGGCAGCCCAAGGATCATGCCCCGCTAGGTCTGTCTGGATGAGATTGGCTGATCGGCTATATTCGGGAGCATTCGGGTCACTTCGTCAGCCCCGCTGGGCTGTCTCTAAGCGCTAGTGTCATTTGCGTTACGTTTTATAGTGACTTGTATTCTCTTCGACGTTTCATGTCACGTCACGGGATAAAAAAAAATGTATCCTATGTTCGTCTCCTGGTTCTCAGCTACCTCCACACCAATTTTCAGCCAAATCGGTTCAGCCGTTCTTGAGTTATAAATAGTGTAACTAACACCACTTACTTTTATATATAGAGATTTATATATATATCTCTATATATAAGAATGAAAGTTTGTCTGTTTTTTCTGAATTTCTACGGAAAATTGCGTTATTTACGCGTTTCTGACTGTTTTATGACGGATGCGCGCGAAAATAAAATTTTTGTATCTCTGTCTGACTGTATGTCTGTCTGTCTATCTGTTTGTCTGTGGACAAGTATGTTCCCTTATAACTCGAGAACGGCTGGGTGGATCAACGTAAAATTTGGTACAGATATCCTTCAGAGGCACGACACTAATCATTGATGTAACTCTTCTCAGTAGCTCCAATAAAAGGGGGCCTACCCCCTTAAAACTCTTGCTGAAATAGGCGTAGACGGGCGAGACAAAGCTCATTTTCAGCCCCTCAATGTGAGAAACTAAACTTGGGGGCCCTAAAGGGACCCCGAAAACCACATTTTAAGGCCCTAAAACCAACAGTTTTTGAGATATTTCCAGAAAACTAATTTAATTTAATACAATAACGAAAGAATGCAAGCCGGTTACCATGGCAACGGAATCTCACAGGTACATCTATTGCTGTAAGACGCAATACAATTCCATTTATTACATTACTGAGATTGTTTGCATACGGCTGTAAGGTTATAACGGAACCAAATTAAGCTGTAAAATTCATCAATGTCATATAATGCGCTTAAGGGGGTCAAGGTGTACTCTAGACTTTTTTCACGCGATTTACACGTGCGGGTGTGGTACGGAAGGTCTATTATATCCGTATCCCTATATTTTCATATTATTATTATAATTATTATTATTATTATACTTCAGCCTACAACGACGAGACAAAGCTTATTTTCAGCCCCTTGGTGTCAGAAACAAAACTCGGAGCCCCTAAAGAGCAGTAAAGGGTCCCCGAAAAGTATATTTTAAGGCTCTAAAACCAACAGTTTCTGAGATATTCCCAGAAATCTAATTTCATTTAATAAACTAATGAAGGAACGCAAGCCAGTAACCATGACAACAATATCTGAAAAGGTGACATCCAACTTTCCATCTATTTCTGCAAGAAGTAAAGCCACTCCATTTATTAAATTTCTATGAATGTTTGCAAATGGCTATAAGGTTATTATGGAATCAACTAAAACTGTAAAATTCATCACTGCGTTTAAGGGGGTCAAGAGGTACCTTAGATTTTTTTCACACGACTTAAATGTGCGTTATGTCGTACAGAAGGTCTATTATATCTCCAAACAGAAACATTATTTTCAAAAATTCCTGAATTGAAATACAGTAGTTTTTTTCTTTTTTCTTTTAGGAATTTGGGCCATTGGAGTCTAAAAAACCTGAATTTTCATGCACCACATGCCTTTATAAATTATTAAAGGGTTTTTCCTCTGGATAGGGACTTTACACAACAGTGAAGGTCAGTTTTATTTGACATGTATTGCGTTTCGTCTACGAGGTTTTAATTTTTTTTTCACGTCCGGAAGTACTCGTTAGGTAAATTTAGTTTCAGAGCATATTTTAACTAATCACTTTTTTTTTTGTCGAGAACCAGGTTCCAAGTCTCTAATCATTGTAACAGTAGCTCAATTGATTACGTCTGGTTATTGTTACCGAAGACCGTTCGAAGAATGGGTACTTCTGCTAGTATATGTATATACACATATATCAGTTTCTTATGGACACGATAACTGCCGTAATATATCACCAATCACTTTGAATTTTATACATAATATGTATACCTTTAAAATCTCGGTCGAGTTCGTTAATGGGCAAAATCAATCGAGGGGGGTGAAAGGCATGTTTCGAAAAAGTGAAATATCGCTATAACTCTCTTAATACGTGAAATATCGAATCCATTCAAAGTTTATACTAGGTATCGGATAAGTGCCATAAATGTATGTTTTAAAAGTTTTTTGACAGCACCAACCATTGACCAAAGGGGTGGAAAATAGTGGGTTATTCGGGAAACATTAATCATCTCTCTCTAGGCACAGTAGCAAAACCGTACAAAATGGATAATATTCCCCTAATAAGTACCTAAAACTTTAGTATGAAATAATTTTTGGTAATACCCACCATTACGCCAAGGGATGACAAAATGATTTCGGAATGATAAGAAAATGCCAAGTGCCATCAGTGGTTACCATGACAACACTTCTAAATTGATGAGGGATAGCAGAAGTGAGGTGGCCTGATAATGTAGATTTTTGGAGTGGAGATTACAGAATAATCCACACGGGGACTATTATGGAAAAACCTGGAGAGGGAGGAGTAGGAGTGGTGCTGACAAAGGAAATGGGTCACCGAGTTAAATGATACGTTCAGCAGAGTGGAAAACTGATTTTAGTGAAATTAGATACTAAACCAAGGGCAACCGTGATCATTCAAGTTTACATGCCAACCACTGCCCACGAAGATGAAGAAGTGAAAGAGTGTACGATGATCTAACAGAATTAATCAAAGGTGTTAAAGGAGATGAGAATCAGATAATCCTCTTAGACTGGAATGCTGTTATTCGAGAGGGTAAAGATGGAATTGCTGTGGGCCAATTTGGGCTTGGCACACGGAACGATCGAGGAAACCGTTTATTGGAATTCTGTGCTTACAAACAGCTGGTGGTTGCAAATACATTATTTCAACACCATGCACGAAGACGTTATACTTGGACAATGCCAGGTGGTGGGAATTAGTTTCAAATTGATTACATTTTAGTAAAGCAGCGATTTAAGACACAGCTGAAGGACTGTAGAAGCTGCCCTGGCCTAGATCTTGGTAGCGACCACAACATGGTTTTGAGCGAATGCCAAATAAAACTGAAGAAACTGAAAAGGAAGAACAGTCAAAAATGGAATACCGCAGCTCTCAGAGATCAAAACCTTGCTATAGATTTTAAGAATAAGACAGATGAACTTCTGGCAGATATATCAGCAATAAACTTAGGCAGTATGGAGAATAAGTGGAATGCTTGGAAGGGAAGTGTTCTAACAGCAGCAACAGATGTTGTGGGAAAGCCGAAAGCACAGAACAGGAAAGCCTGGATAAATAATGAAATAATTGAGAAGATAGACACAAGAAGAAAGTTTAAGAACTCTGCGACTGAAGAAGTACAACAACCATACAGAAAATTGAGAAACTAAATAATTCGACAGGCGAAGGCAGCCAGAGAAAAATTTCTGGAATTGGAATGCATGGAAGTAGAAGAACTAGTTAAGAATCATAAATTTGAGACAGCGTTTAAAGTAGCAAAAAGGTTCTTCGGGGACAAGAGGTTTAGGTACAATGTACTGAGAACAGATGATGGAGAACTGGTGTATGAAGATTCTGAAATAGGCTCAAAATGGAAAGAATACATTGAGAATTTATATGGAGGAAAACATACACCTTGTGAAACACTAGAAAATGAAGAGTTAGTAGATAACGAAGAAGAGGGGGATGAAATACTCTTGGATGAATTTAATCAAGCAATGGAAAGGCTGGAAAACGGAAAGGCATCCGGGGTTGATGATATACCAGCAGAGCAGATAAAAGCCACTGGAGTCAATGTGAGGAAAGTCCTATTTGATCTGATTTGTGAAATTTATAACACGGGACATATCCCATCGGTCTCCAGGAAATGTCTCATAGTGCCCATTCCAAAGAAATCATCTGCTAATAGATGTGACCAATATCGCACATTAAGCCCTGTAACCCATGCTTCTAAAATACTCACCAGCATTATCTTGAAACGCATTGAAGGAAAGGTAGAGTTGGCGTTGACAGATGATCAATTTGGATTCTGGAAGGGTAGAGGGACTCGAGAAGCAATCCTAGCTTTAAAAATGATTATAGAGAAACGACTAAGAAAAGATCTTGATACAGCATTGCTTTCGTAGACTTGGAGAAGGCATTTGATAAGTTTGAGTGGAATAAACTATTCATGGTGTTGAAAGAACTGGCTGTTAATTACAAAGACAGGAGGACAATTTGGAAACTGTATGAAGACGAGATAGCCAATATACGATGTGGAGATTCCACAACAGAGGCCAACATTAAGCAAGGAGTCCGGCAAGGTTGTTCGCTCTCACGAATTCTTTTTAATGCATACATCCAAAAAGCAATTAAGATGAAGTAAATGATAATTTGCCAATGACTGGAGGTCTCAAGATTCAAGGAGAAGGAATTACCATTATTCCGTTTGCGGATGATATCGCAGTCCTGGCAGAAAAGGAAGATGATCTGAATAATGCATTAGTAGAAATGGAATCCACCTTTAACAAATATAACATGAAGATCAACAAAATGAAAACCAAAGTTCTTCTCGGTAACCGGCAGTATGAACCTCCTCGTTGTACTTTTAATGGAGAACAGCTGATAAATGTACAGGAGTTCACTTACTTTGGTAGCAAAATAACAGCTGATGGAAGAAGTAGAAGAGAAATAGTCAGCCGCATCAACCAAGCCAAAATAGCATTCAACAAGAAAGGAGAGCTATTTACATGCAAAAACATTAGTATGCGCCTCAGGAAACATCTTGTGAAGATATATGTGAGGAGCGTACTTTTGTATGGTAGTGAAACCTGGACTCTTAGCTTGGCTGATAAGAAACGAATAGTAGCCTTTGAAATGTGGTGCTACAGGAAAATACTAAAAATTCCATGGGTGGACTAAATCAGTAATGAAGAAACGCTGAAGAAGATTGGAGTGAAGCCATGTTTATGAAATATGCTTACTCACCGAAGAGACAATTGGATTGGACATATCTTGAGGCATGAAAGCCTTCTGCACACAAAACTGGAGGGCAATGTGGAAGGAAAGAACTGTAGAGGTAGACCTCGGCTGGGATACATAAAACAAATCATTCACGACAAGGGTTGTGATAATTACTTGGACATGAAGAGACTAGCCACAGACCGGAGTTCATGGATAGCTGCTACAAACCAATCTTTGGATTGAACACAACAGAAGAAGAGCTATCAGGGTTGTCATGACCATTGCACGAGATCACATTCAGTTTTCCCACCTGATTCTGTGGGAACCGGCTTCGGTGACATAACTGGTAGCATGCTGAACTTCTATGCCCAAGGTCGCGTGTTCAAAAGCGGCCGAAGTCGTCGGAATTTCTAAGTGCGCTAAAAATACCTCAGTCGGCTTTCCTTTGGAGGGGAAGTTCCAACGTTCGTTGCAAGTTTCTGGTTATGGTGGCATCTAGTTGCCAAGTTCACAGCTAGGTGTCGTTGACGGTAGTATTTGGTACTGTACTCGTATATGTATGGGATCGGAAATATCCGTGTTCTCAAAAGTTTTCTAACTAGCCAATGTTAAATAAAAGCGATACTGGAATCAAGCCACGAAACCGGTTTATACATCTCGCCGAGTTAGCCAGTTGTCCGAGCGGACCAATGAGGAAATTATTAGCAGTCACATGAGCGAATTAGCACCAGGGAGCACAGTTATTTGAGAATGATGGAACTATGATGCACGGAGATACTCGAAGGCTTCCGAGGCGAGCCGAAAGACGCACGCGATGGAAATGTGACTAGAGGTTCGGAGGAGGGAAGACTCGACTTTGGCGCGTGTCGAGCAGCCAATGACAAGCGACCTTACTTAGATGAGAGCAAATGAAGCAATTAGCATAGCTAATTACCAGCGAGATTTTAACACTTCATAATATCATTGAAGGTGAAATAATAAATAAAAAGTACTTATTAACATTGCGGCTAATTAAATGTTTAAATAAGGATTATATTATCATCGCTAATAAGGAACCAATCAGAGCCATGTTCTGAAAGGTGACGCTAACTTTATTTTTGGAGAGGAACATCGGAGAGATGAATCGAGGTTCTTATTACTTACGACTTCGAGAGGAGCGGACGTCTGAATGAAATACTCTACCAACGAACAAAGCTAATAGAAATTATTATACTTCTGATGAAGATTATTACTGCTAGAGAATAGTAATAAGAACGACGGCACTTAGTTGTGTGCAAAATTATTAAGTCGACATTCAACTATATTTGGAACTTATTAGTATTCAACGTATTCTATCATGTCGAAATTTCTGAAGTTCAGGGAGGTGAATATAACGGAATCTACAGAGATCGTAATGGCGAACTAAAATGTTCATGGGAACATAGCTATGATGGCAGAGAGAATATTCGAAATGACATTACATCAGTATCGTGGGGGAGATAAACATCTCGTCTCTCCCGTGTTAAAGTATACTACATCTACAAAAGTCATTTCTCCAACTACAATGACGAATATTAATTTATCGAACTTTGGCGGAGAAGACAGAAGAATTTCACGAACGAGGGCGGCTAGGGTTAATCCCAGTGCCATCAAGAAAGAAAGGATTTCCCATCTCACACAAGAAGATCCACCAGCAGAAAGGATGGCTACACGCAGATGTTCGAGTCCGAATTCCGTTCCTGACAACCTGGAAACTTCTCAAGGAGATGGTGGAGAGGCCCTCAGGACTTCTTGAAGATTCGAGCTATCAGGAACACTCAGTTTCTGAGAAACAACGAAGAAAGCCCACTTCCAGTCAACTATAACGCAACATAAGGTGGTCTCATGACCAACGATATATCCCATTTTGTAGATTGTAGATACTGTTGAGAATATCAGTCAACTTGTTATATTAATGCCATTTTTCTACATTTTTTGCAATATCTTTATTAGTTTTTTTTTGGAATTTATATTTTCATAGCAACGTCATGTAGATGATTGTTCTAGATTTTTCTTCGATTTAGACAATTAAGAATTGTTATTTGTAATTTTTGAATTTTGCGACTTTCGAATTTGAATGATGGAGAATACTACGTTTAACTCAGAATATTTTTATGGTAAAGTTATGTGTGTTTAGACCCACATTATATTGTTTTTTAAATTGTATTAAATCGTTCTTTCATAACGATGGAAGTAATGGAAATTTGTTCCAAGAACAGAATTTTATTTTAGAGAATGCGATCTTATTTGGAAGATCTATATCAAGTCACGATCTGATAACTTATTATACAGATCTGCTTATAAATATTTGGTGACATAATTCCCAAACATAAGAGTTTGGAAGGTATTAGGAAATGTTGTAAAGCAATCATTAATATAAGAATATAATATGAAGTTAATGAATACGAATTACAGCGTTTTTTTGAAATAATAAGATTTGGAAAAATAGATTTGAAGGAAATATCACAGCTAATAGAAAGCTTTATTGAAATGTAAGTTCTGTAAAAGAAATATAATATTATTGGAAGATCAGTATTTTATCGTATTAGTTGTTAAATTAATTTGTCGATAGAACCAGTATTTTTATTTGATATTTTTATGTATGTTGTTGAAACTGCTATAGAAGTTGTTAACGTGAAGTTAGTTGAGAAGAATATGTTATTTGGAAAGGAACTGCGAAATATCTCTAAGAGAGAGAGAGATCTTTATTATTCCCGTATTGATGCAGGTATTTGTTAGAAGTAAGACAATGAGCATTGTGAAGCCATTGGACAATTGTTGAAAGAATGTCTGTAGTGACAGATTTAAGAAGAAGCAGTACTGTTGTTATTTATTTATATTTGAAGTTATTGAACTAGTCTTTGTTGAACCTGAGAGTAAACTGAGTTCTATTTAAATGGTTCTAATCGGAGATTGAATTTACAGTAATTATTCAACGAACTGGAAAATTTTATTTTTATTAAGTATTTTTATTTTTTATGAGAGACCAGTTATAGGAGGTCTATGTACTATATCTTTACTTAATTGTACGGATTATAGAATCCTGAATTGTAATAGTTTCCCGAATAAGACATAGTGTGGTGAAATATTTGTTCTGAAAGTCTATAAGAATTTAAGCGAAGAAATAGGATGACGATCGATGACTATTTTGAATGTGAAGAAGGCAGTTTGCCCAATGTAAATCATTTATTGTTAACTTGAGTAGTCGTTGAACTTCATCGTCGATATTTGTGTTGTATATAAATTATTTTTAGGATTTACGAAAGGTTTATAGTCATATTTATGCGTGTTGTAACTTTTATCTTTAATTTAATTTTTAATAGAAATTTTTATCGCTTCTATGAGAAGAATTTAAGTGATAGGAAACGGGAGATAAATTGTATAGAGTAACGAATAGTTTGGCATTGTCTTTGTTGTCAAATGGTAGTGGAGTGTGCTATAGGGTGGACGTTTTCCGAGGGACCTTATCCGTATCCTTACGCCCGAGATTTTCATGGATTCCCGTCTTTCCTGAATAGTTTGAGAACCCTATTGTTCTGTAGTTAGTTTCTATAGCACATTCCCTTTGCATAAGGGCAGTGTGACTACAAGCATAAAAGTGGACCTCCAATGACAAGAAGGTTACCGTCCCCATAAGACAATAAAACGTTAAAAATATGCATAGAAAGACGAAAAAAGTTAATTAAGCTCCAATTGTAAAATACTTTCTCGCAATAAATGAGATCTGATCCTTCTACGGAACCTACATATTTTGACTATTATAGCCTATCCCCTTTTTTGCCGGTGAAATCTACCTCCACCTTCCGGCGTGTCGAAAGGAGTTTTTACTCAACAAAGAGTATTTTATGTCTTGTCTTTTCTTTCCACTGACTGCAAGATACCGCAACATATCCCTAAACGCAGAATGCTTAATTATAAATGTCAACTCGAAAATAAAATATACCGTATGCCTGCCGTATCTTTTGAATGTAAGTAGGTTAATAGTGGTGCTTTAAACCCATATTGTCAGCAGTTTTTCAATGCGAGCCAATATCTCCCGTACCCACGGTCGGAATTTCACGAATCAGGTGTTGATGGACAAGGGTTGACGCCCTTTTTCTAATGGACAATATATTTCCACTCCAAAATAAAACCTACCCCTACTAGCGGGAAAATTGTAATTTTCTAGAAAATTTCGCTTTCCAAGTGCAACATGCATGCGGTCCGATAATAGTATGATATTAAACGTTGTTTCACATGAACGACATGCCAACGAGTCGATGCTATAATGAATTAATATTTTTTATTGTTTTTACGCATGCGCACTTGGGGATTTTGTAAGAGGGCGGGCTCTTCAAATAATTATTTCTCTATGAGTTTCTTTTTTTTAGCCAAAAGATCGAAAACTAATAGGTTATGTGCTTTTTAATATCTTGCTAACCTATAAGGCTACGGACATGTATGAGGGGTTGTTGGACTTGGGATGACGCCACGTTTTTATGTAGTTTTGATTTTTGTCAATTAATATTGTTAACATTATGAGAACCAATACGGCTACGGACTTGTATGAGGGGTCATTGGACTTGGAGTATCATTTCCCATTTGATTGTTTTTTTTTAATTGACAAAGGGTCTAACGCCATACTACATGTTGATTTCTTTACCTGTTTAAATTTTATTTTGGAGTGGTCGTTGAGAGAGACGGTACCGCTGTCATGTGTTTCAACGAGACACATTTGCTCCCACTTTTTACTCTCACTTTCTAAAATTTAATTCGTGTGTATTAGCTGATATGAAAGTCTCAACAACTAGTCATGGTTGTTCCCACGTTTTGGTTCTACTTTTGCTCCCATATTTAATCCCACTGTTGCTCCCATATTTGCTCCTACAATTGCTCCCTCTTTTGGTCTCACTTTCTAAGATTTAATTCATGTGTATTAGTTGATACGACAGTCTCAACAACCAGCCGTGGTTGCTCCAACGTTTTGCTTCCATTTTTCTCCTACTTCTTGCTGTCACTGTTGCTCCCACTTTCGCTCACACTTTATGCTCACACTTTTTTCTCCCACTTATCGCTTCCACATTTGCACCCATATATGCTCCCATATTTGCTCCCACTTTTGCTAAGCCATATGCCTACTATAAAGGATATACTGGACATATATTGTAAAAAGCAACCAATATAACAGGAACTGCTCTTTGACAATGTATAAAACAAAGGTCCGGAGGTTCTGAGTTTAAATCCCAACTATGGTTCTCAGCCAATCAGTTACAACACGGGAAACTTTTATTTTGTGTTCTGACAATGTTGCAGTGTAGTGACCAGTATACCTCGTTGTTACTCCTGAGGTCTTGGGTTCCAACTCAACTAAGTTATGCCAAGAATTTAAATTTGATCTGAGGGTTTGAAGGTTAGGTTAGTTAATGTTAGGTTAGGTAAAGTTAGGTTAGGTTATGTTAGGTCAGGTGAGGTTTGGTTAGGTTAGGTTAGGTGAGGTTGTTTTAGTAAAACACCACATTTGCCCCCACCTTTTGCTCCCTCTTTTGCACCTACCTTTGCTCCCACGTTTTTTTCCATATTTGCTCCCACATTTGCTCCCACTTTTTGCTCTCTCATTTGCTCCCACTTTTTGCTCCCACATTTACTCCCACTTTTTTGCTCTCACTTTTTTCTCCCTCGTTTTGCTCCCACATTTACTTCCCAATTTTTGCTCCCACTTTTGCACCTACTTTCTTTTTGCTCCCTCCTTTTGTTCCCACTTTTGCTCCCATATTTACTTCCACTTTTTCTCCCACTTTTTGTTGCCACTTTTTGCTCCCACTTTTTGCTCCCATATTTGCTCCCACCTTTTCTCCCACGTTTTTCTGCAACTTTTTTGCTCCCAATTTTTGCTCCCACTTTCTGCTCCCAATTTTTGCTCCCACTTATTGCTCCCACTTTTTGCTCCTACTTTTTGCTCACACTTTTTGCTCCACTTGTCGCTTCCACATTTGCACCCATATATGCTCACACATTAAACTACTTTTCTTACAACCAGGTTGTCTTTACTAGGGCTTAGTCTATGCTTGACAGTTGATATGGAAGTATCAGTGACTAGGTATGGTAAGCCTTATGCATACTATAAAGGATATTCATATATTGTGAATCGAACCACTAGAAATTGAACTGTAATTTGGCGTTGTTCAAAACTACGTTCAAAACAATGTCGCAGTCAGCAGAAAAGTAAAAATAGTGACATGTTAAGTGTCAGTGATCATGAATGTAGTGTACTGCGTGAAGCACTGTTGCTGTCAATAGAAAATCATGAAAATGCGAGAGCAAGAAAACAATATTTCTGCTCAAGATAGTTCAACGTTCAAAAAACCCTTAACACTATCAGAAGCCACGCAGAATCTACATGAGGACCCTGTGGAAGAGAAACAAGAGGAATTGGATAATTTTAGTGATGTTGAGGATAATGTTGAGGATGTTAAAGGTGATTAAATTTATAGTGATAAAGATCATGATAATGCTGCTTATGATTTTGATAGTGATAATGACGTTTCTATACCTATTGTTCGCCGTGAAAAAAAGATCTACAACAACCATTGTGTTCAAAAAACTATAACAAGCAATGTTAAAGAGAAAGGAGTTGTATTCAGTGTGTCTCCATTGTAAAAAAAAACTAACTAATAAAAGATATTCTTACTTTGTATAAAATATAACAGAATTTTACCTTCATTTACAATTATTTACAAACTGTATATACATTTTTTTTGGTTTCGTCATAATATTTTTAAAGACAATACTAAAAACTAAAACATTATTATTTTATACACCGATTTTCTTTCTTTTTCAGTCTATTGACATCACTTAAAATTCCATTATTATTTGATATTTGTTTTTCAATTTAATTAAAACGGACCATAGGCCTATTGTTTTTAAAACCTTCATAAATTAAATGTACAGGTTGTATTGCATTATTCACTTAACCTAAAACTCTCTCCAACATATCTCTAAACCATGTAGTCAGAAATGTCTCAAAATTCTCACATACACAAAGTACACGATCTCAATATGCTGTTTTCAATTTGCGAATCTTGATAATGCGGAATGGAATGTGCGTTGGCAATTCGGTGAGTTTCTTTGTCTCTAAGCCACATGCTTGCCCCTCAGCATTCAAAACATTCATTGTAGTAGTCTATAAACAAAATAAAAGCATATATATTGCACACTACAACAGCTTTTAATAATAATGAAGAAATGGTTATTTTGCACCATGCATTGTTAATAAATTATACTATTTATGCAAGAAATATCCTAACTGTAGCAAATACTACTTTTCTGCATATATCCCAAGTGTTAAGTGCCAATGCACACTTGACACAGGCTATCAAGTGTCCACAATGCAAAAATACAACACCTAGTTTTTCTCGATAACAAATTTTATATAATTGTTGGTCACACTTTTGTATCTGTTCGTGAGACACATCTTTTTATCACCTTCATGTATTTGCACCGGGTGTTCTGGCTCTAAAGGCACTTTTATGTCTTGTGCTGCAATTACGGTTTCTTAACGAATAGTGTTCACAAATTAAACACCATGCATCTACAGTTACGTAACCAACGAACGGGTTCCACAAAAGGGTCATCAGTCATATGCCAATCCTTTGAAGCAAATCCACAATGAAAACACATTTTTGTCCCCCTCAAAAGTGAAAATAAAATCCAGCTTCTCTTGGCTCTTTTGTAAGGTGTTTTGATATTAATAGCCATACATTTTTATGAGATACTAAACATTTTGCAACAGACCAGTACTCTGCGTGTGCTAGTGCTTTGGTCTTGCAACCTCCCAATTTTTCAAAAGCACATGCCAATTCAATACTGTCTATTGCAAATGGATCACATTTATCAGCACCATCGTTGGTTGGTAATACAACATTATTATTTATTTGTGATTCAGCAAAGAAAATATTAGCCAATGGACTTATGGTTCGGTAAAATGGATACACTGGTATGTTACCCACTTCTTTTCTTAGCATGTAAGGACGAGGAGACAATCGCAAATGGTCTCGAGAGGGATCATCCCCTTCTTCCCAGTGTGAAAGTTCAACTCTACAAAACAATTATCGCACATCTTCTCAGTTCAAGTAATAAAAACCCGCCGCAACATGTTTATGTTCCGAAAAAAAGCGTACAGGCCAAAATTAAAATGTTAAGCAGCGATCGTTTTCTGATTTTAAATTTACCCCACGTGGTAAGCCGACATACTCCATTGTTGTATTTGGTACTAGCGCCCTGCCTCAGCCTTTTGACCTTGAACGGTTGTCTGTCTCTTACATGTTCACAAGTCTCTGCACATTCCTCAAGCTTTATAAGATTTGTGTACCGTATACTAGTTCATTTTATAATAAAGAAACAAAATGGGCGCCTCTCATACATCAATAGTACTACTGTCTAAGAAACAAAATGGCGGTTGTTTAAACGTCAGACTTGCTAGCCACCACCAGGCAAGTAAACTGATACTGTACTTCCAGCCCACACAGACATTCCTGTCTTTTCTCCCAGGTCTCACCAAACCCGCAAGTCAGTGTATTGAGTGCGAGCAAGCAGGAGTGTGCAGTGGCATTGAAAATGTGTGTGCCCAATATTTATTATTATTATTATTATTATTATTATTTAACATTTTACTGTAATTATCATTAGCAAGCGGCCATTCTCAATACATGTACACATTAAACATACACTTTCACCACGTCCTTTGATTACTTTATAAAATCTCAGGGCAATGACCTTACCATTTCGGCTCATTGCGTTCATGCACATCACCTGGTCGACCAAATGTTATAGGTTTCATACCCTACAACCGTCTGCTGTGTCAGAGAGCGGTGTCGCTCATCACCATTTACTAACATGTTAAAGACCCCCTTCAGGGGTAAAAATAATCTTAGCATACTTGACACATTTTCAAAAATCCGTCATAGGAAATATCGTAAAACCAACCGTCATAAGCCGCACCGCCGTCCCGCCTAAATAGCTAATCATTTCTTCCAGGCATGGTCACTGTGGTCGACAACAGGCTCGTTGAGACACATAAGAGCAGTACCGTCTCCCTCAAAGACCACTCTTAATTCAAATTTAAACAGGTAAAATTTTTTTTTTCAACATGTAGGTAGTATGGCGTTAGACCCTTTTGACGAAAATCAGAAATCAATTCAAAAACAGGGCATCACTCCAAGTGCTAAGACCCCTCATACAGGTCCATAGCCTTATTGGTTCTCAAAATATTACCAAATGTGCACTTAGGCCATTTAGACAAAAATCAAAAATAAATGAAACAAGTACTTCCGTGAAGAACTATACAGCCTATTTTCATATATACTATGTAGGGGAGTGAGGCGGTTTCTGCCTCTCCCCCCACCACTACTCCAAATGCGAGCCAATAACTCCCGAACCCGTGGTCGGAGAATCACGAATGACATGTCGTTGGTCTCGAGCTGACGGGGGCTTTCCTATGGACCACTCGTTATATTTTAGATTTTTTTTTTCAAATGTTTGTTTTCGAAACTAGGTGATAGTTTGAAAAGCAAACATGATAGAATGTGGTGCAATAGCTTAAACGAACGGTCTCTAAGTCCTTTATTTTTATGATAAAACGTTTTTATTTTTAATTTTTTTTGAAAAAAGTTCAATTTTGAATTTTTTATATTTTGGAAACTAAAGAGTTTACATAAAATTTTGTTTGACATAAATGAATGGCCCTGATCCCCTCGACCCACAAAATAAATTTCAAGCGTCTATGACTAAAACTGTGCAGAAGTGCTAGAATGGGGGTTCTACTTACTCTCCTACTTTCATATAAACTTTGGGCGATATCTCCCGAACGCGTGGTCGGAGTTTAACGAACGAGGTATTATTGGCGTTGGGATGACGTTCTCTTGGCTAAGCATGTGTGCTGGTATTTTAAAAAAATTGGAAATTTTGTTTTTTGGATTGGCACTATTTTGGAAACGGTGAATTGGAAGAAATTTGTTTGACCTTATTGAAAGTTGGGTATGCCCTCAAGGAGGACAGCAAGTTTCAAGGGTGTAGGAGGAAAAGAAATGATAGCCTACTTTCTCGCGAACATTGGTGATCATTGGCGAACGGATGGTCGGTGCTCGAGCTGACGTCCTCTTTCCTATAGACCACTCGTTATTTTAAAAAAATAAAAAAAAATGTTTTTGAAAGTAGGCGATAGTTTGAAAACCAAACATTATAGAACGTTGTGCAATAGTTCAAACCAATGGTCTCTATGACGTTTATTTTTTATAATAAAACTTTTTTATATTTTGAGATTTTTTGAAAACCCCTTAAATTTTGAATTTTTACTATTTTGTAAACTAACAGGTTGACAAAAAAAATTGTTTGACATAAATGAAAGGTCCCTACCCCCTCTACCAGGAAAATAAATGTCAAGTCTCTAGGACAAAAAAAAAACTATGCATTTTAATTATTTTTTTATATATTTTTTTAATAAGAGCGTATTTGTAGACAGAGAACCGGTAGCGCTTGACGTATGTTACAACGAGGCTATGACTGAGCATAGTGAATACTGGAAATGGCTATTTCGACGGGGGAGTTGTATGGCAAAACGAGCAGTTGCTTTTCGATATTTTTTCCTATGACGAATGAATGAAGGCGAATATTTTGAAATGTGACAAGCATGCTAAGATTTTTTACCCCTGAAGGGGATCTCTAACGTTTTAGTAAACGGTGATGAGCGAGATCGCTCTCTGACACAACAGACGGTTGTAGGATATGACCAAGTGATTCTTAGACGTTGGCGATCTCGGTGACCGAGCCCGGAAGAAATGAATAGCTATTTTGGTGGGATGGCGGGGGGCAGCTTATGACAGTTGGTTTTGTGACATTTCCTACGACGGATAGAGGCGAATATTTGAAAATATAGCCATTTCCAGTATTCACCATGCTCAGTCATAGCCTCGTTGTAACATACGTCAAGCGCTACCGGCTCTCTGTCTACAAACACGCTTTTATTTAAAAATAATGCATAGTTTTTTTGTCCTGGAGACTTGACATTTATTTTCATGGTAGAGGGGGTAGGGCCTTTAATTTATGTCAAACAAAATTTTTTGTCAACCTGTTAGTTTCCAAAATAGTAAAAATTCAAAATTTAAGGGTTTTCAAAAAATTACAAAATAAAAAAAAGTTTTATTATAAAAAAATAAAGGTCATAGAGACCATTGGTTTGGACTATGGCACAACATTCTATCATGTTTGGTTTCAAAACTATCGCCTACTTTCAAAAACAAAATTTTTCAAAACAAAAATTAAAGAAATAACGAGTCGTCTATAGGAATGGGCAGAGAGCTCTAATCCCTCGAGTTGATTTAACACCATCCGACAACACCCTTCCATTTTCTTTTAAGAGACGTCAATTTCCAATTCGCTTGGCATTCTGTATCACAATCAATAAAGCTCAAGGGGAAACTCTCGATCGTGTAGGTCTCTATTTACCTCAGCAAGTTTTCAGTCATGGCCAGTTATATGTTGCAATGTCAAGAGTGCGATCTTTCGACGCCCTTAAAGTTTCAATAGTGCCAAAAAGTAGTCGTACAAAGAATGTCGTATATAAGGAAATCCTTCGGTAATTATTTTACCATTGACCATCATGTTTCGACTTCGTAAAGCACTCTGACAAAAGCTCTTGGCCTGTAGAGTTGCAGAGTGTCTTTAAGAGAAAAAATTATGTTACCGACCTGTGTTATTGTGATGGTTGTATTAATGTGTGTATCTGTAACTAAAGTGAGGATTGGGAAGGAGAACGCCGAGGCCTTAAGTAAGGAACCATCCCGGTATTTGCCTGGAGTGGAAGTGGGAAACCGAATAGAAACACATCCAAGATAGTTAAGGTTGGAATCGATCCTACCTCTCCTCAGTTTTACCTCACGAGGCTGAGTGCGTCCCGTTCCAGCCCTCAGGCCAGAATTAAATTGCTTGGCAGAGCAGGGAAATGAATCCGGATCTCTGGGTCGATGGCCAAGAATATAGTCTTAATAGTGGGCTTCCCTATGTTAATGCGTTTTTTGACATGCACTGGACATATAATTCTAAAACTGCCTCCATTACGGTGGCTGGCAAAGTGAGTCTGTGCTCATCCTGTAATTGGTGAAGTGATTCTATGCTCCCCTGCATAGTTTGCTGTCATAGAAACCCAAAGGATTGTACCTATAACAGGCGATAGAAATTGCTTATTTCGAGAAGTTTTGTGCTGTTTATATCAAAATGAAGAACATCGCCCTGAGCTGCATTTGCATACTATTGCAAACATTGTTGCTGGCAAGGATAATTATAAGGATTTTATTATTGGCGAACAGCTTCATCGCATTCTCCTCAGCAACCACCTTAGTATGAAAGTATCTGGACGGTGAATACACTGGTCATGTTGAACTTCATTGTATAAGCCAATTGTTTATTGATTTTATTTGATTAGAGTACATAACAATGAGTCTAACCATACGGTTGTTTTTGCAATGGGAGTATTATTTGCCATTTAATATTTAGCGCCTCCATTGATGCAGGGCACTATAGTGTTATCTAATAAGACGTTAATTTTGGGATAAATACTGCTATAAAACCCCGTTCGACGAAAAGGAACATTGTCCGGTCGTATGTAAACCACAAATTGACGCAATAAAGTGAGAAATCGGACAAAATACGAAGCCACTTTAAAAATCCAATATAAATATGCCATAAAAATACTCCCATTTTCTTTTAAGAGCCACCAGTTTCCAATCGCTTGGCATAATTTATCACAATCAATAAAGCTCAAGGGGAAACTCTGGAACGCGTAGGTCACTATTTGCCTCATCAAGTTTTCAGTCATGGGCAAAGTCGCAAAGTCGATCTTTCTCTGTAATCATACAAAGAATGCATATAAGAAAATCCTTCCGTAAATATTTTCCCAATGACCGTCATGTTTTGACGGGTTTCAACTAGTTGAGATTTAAATGCCTTATGAATAGGCCTACTTCCCAGTAAAGGGAATATGAACAGCAGCAGTTGGTGAAGGCTTGCTCAGTTCCCGTAAAAATATATGGATATATATTATATAAATGACTGCATTACCACAATGTGGGTTAATATCTCAATAGGCATTGTGCAGAAACATAATACCCGTATTGCCAAATAGTTACATTGTTTCATATTTAAGTATAATATCACTTAAATGCTGATACGAAGACTGAGCTCACTAATAATATGAGTAGACATTTTATCAGTCCTAATGATTCTTTATGAAACACAATTTGGCTAACTAATAAAATTTATTATGAGTACTAATATTATTAGCTAATATTATCAGTGAGCTTTATGAAACAGGCCCAGCCTCCTGAGCTCAACTGAAGAAAAGACATCTTGACGAATACAACGACAGTGCGGTCCTGATTCCTGTCAACCGAAACGATAAGTAATTAATCCATTATGGAGGTGTGTTATTGCTTCTGCATTCCCAAAATATCAATACCGAAATGGGTTCATATAGGACGTCTCAAAAAAGGGTTTCACATTCTCAGACCAGAAAAAGCAAATTATAAGGGCTGTAGAAGTTTGTAGGTGCCTCCCCTACGTCGTCGTTATGTAATGTACAGCACGTGGCATTCCTACGCCACTGTATGTTTCGTTAGTACGTGATTAGGATCAGGGTTAGTCAAAATCTAAGGAAAAGTAGAGATTAGTTTAAAGCTAGGCTTGCCCCAATTAATTGGTTGCTATAAGAGTGCGGTTCTAACATAATCAACTGAAGCAAAATACCATTTACAAAGATAGACGGTTGGTTATAACTCACATGGTCGGCGATCTGGATTTTATGGTATGCGCCAACGAGGATCCTTCCTCAGTCCTCCGTTCGACTCTCGGACTTTTCAATTCCCACCGCTCAATTTTCCTCATCTTGCGGGATTAAATCGGCAGCATCTCTCTCAACATAGTGGTCTACTCCATACTTGACATCTCATGCATAGCTATATGTGCTCCCTCGTGGTATGTAGTAAATGCTTCCATAGTTGAAGTACGTTGAGGCACTGCTTTTACATTTAAAGCCTACTAGCAATTCTCACTGGCATTAAACATTGCAGACCTTTATCAAGAATGGCCCTTACGTCTGCCACAGGCTTTGTAACACATGTGTGGTGTTATCTCTAAGTACTGCAAAAGTATCGAGTAAAATCCTCGGATTCACGTAGGAGATTCGTCCGGAAAATATGGAGATTTACGTCTCACTGGCTCTGTACACATAAATATAAGCCAAAAATAATTTGATACAGTTTCACAAGCTCAATCACTGCTAGTGGTTTGACACATTGCAAATTTTACTGGCCTCGTGGTTCGGTCAGCTTTCAACGATTCACCATGAATCCAATTTTCACTCGAATTAAGCCTTTTCAGATGCCAAACTGTTGGCCTTAAAAATCGTAGCTCACTTACAATGTTAGCCAATACTCATGGCTTCAATTCACACAATATTATGTCGGGATATTCAACCGTTGTACTGACAACGTGCTAAAAGACGCCTGCTTACAAGATTAACTGACCAGGTTGTGTCGTCACCTAGCGTTGTTCCGGGTTCAGAGAATTACTACTTCAATTGTACAGCGACTATTTCAGGGTTTTTCGCATATCTGCGATATAAATTTGGCATCCCAGATTGCCATAAAGTCCAAAATGAGGGTAAACGTCTTCAATTATTAGTAAAGCCTCAGTACATTATCGTAAAGAAATAATGTGAGTAGAACAAATCCTTCTGACTCGAAATGCACCGCAGAAGTCAAAACAGAAGGTTGGAGCTAGCTCAAAACCCGTACGTCTCGTTCAGCGTGTCATTGGGTAGAGTACAAACTTCCTCCCAAAGAATATATCACCAACATGAGCCATACGGGCTCAATGGGGTATGCAAACTATAATATAAAATTTTGAACTGAAGGTGGTTTTTGATTCTGGGGGATGGGAAACACGAAGATATGTCGACAGTTTCCGGAAGTCGCAACGTGGTGCTCGTTCCAATAGGTAGCAACTTAGCACTTAAGGGCATAACGCACATGGTACATATTTCTTCTCTTCTGTTACAGACTGTTCTCAATCATCTGAGGATGAGTGTAGCAGCGGTAAGTGTTCTGAGCATCATTCTGCTACAGACAGCTTCATCGGTTATGTTCCTTGATCTGAACGAGCATCAACATAACTATACCATCGGAAACGCCTCACTACTGATCTCCACATTACTGGATGATCATAACAATGAAGTCAGTAATACTTTAACAGTGTACATGGACAGACGTAACCTCAGCTCTGTCCCCACAATTTTACTACACTTCATACACAAGCGATGTTACACCGGTGTACAGTTGGTAAATGGTGAGGAAAAAATGAGGAAGGGACAGTTCTCCAAGAATAAATCATATCTCCTCTCCTTTCATCAGTGTTCCAGCTAGGTTGTTAATCAGATCGTCACCCATCTCAGTCAACTGAGTGGTTGGAACCCCCGGGGAAGGTTCCTTGTGTTCATTATCTCTACAATGGACATCTGTGAGTCCTCTGTGTTTAACATATTGTGGCGATACAAGATACGGAATGTAGTTGTCTCTATATCTACCTTTAAAAACGCTGAGAGAAAACAGATCAAGTCATTCACCTATAATCCATTTGGAAGGGGTGGTGTAATTGTTGTTCATGATGTATCGCATGGAGATATCAATGCCGCATACTCTAGGAAACCCCTTAAACTAGAAGGTAACGATGTCAAGTTAAATACAGATATCCAGCCATACTTAACATCACTTCCTTATGCAAGAAATATAGCTGTATTTCTTTCTCGAGTTAATGCAGCTCCACTATTCATTGTAAATAAAAAAAACGAAATGAATACATAGCAATGAGTAAGGGTTTGCTTGATCTATCAATGAACAGCTACTTAATGGAATATGAAGTTGAAATAATCCACCCACACCGGTATGATAGCCTAGTGTTTCTGGTGCCAAAGTCTGAACGCATTCCTCAATATGAAAATTTGTTCCTTTCATTCGATACTATAGTTTGGGCTCTTATAATTTGCAGTATTCTTTTATTAGCCTTGTCATGGCATCTTATCCAAATTCTTAACGGAACAGCTGTTCCTAGTTTCTCCAGCAATTTATTCCTCACCTTTTCCACATATTTGTCAGGTGCCTTGCCAACTATGCCAAGTTTGTTGTCTGACAGGCTGGTTGTTATATTCTGGGTACTCTTCAGCCTCATAATAACCAGTGCATTTTAAGGCACTCTAACTAGCTTTCTAAGCGTCACTAAATATTATCCGGAGATCAACAATTTCCAAGAGCTCTACAAGTCGGGATTGAACATTGTGTATCCATATGGTTAGTGGAAAACGATAAGTCCTTCTCTTGAAATTAACTTCCCACAGTTGATTCAGAGAGTAATAGAGCGTGATAAAAGCATAGACCAGTATGTGTATGATATACTGCTTTATAGAAATGTGTCCGTCATAACGACTAGTTCTCGAGCCGATATGCTGATTAGGAGGTTGGAAAAATCCAACAAGGGAAGCAGTTTCATTCACGTAATGGAGGAAAGGATTGACGGAATATATTTTAATTATATAACTCCTTTATATTCTCCTTATTTTCCTGCGTTCTCTTCTACTGTCATGGACACACTAGAAGCCGGACTGTACGCTAAATGGAGGGAATGGCAATTGGAAAGTATCAATCTGAGCCAGCGTTTGGGTACATCAAGTAAGATATCTCCTGATCCTGAACAGTACACCCTGCATCATTTGCAGTCAGCCTTCTACTTGCTGTTTCTAGGATATATCCTCTCTGTGTTTGGTTTGATGGTGGAGATCTCGAACGCATTAATCAACACAATCGCATTCAGAAATAGATATCTAGTTTTTAATAATTTTTCATTACTTTCACATTGTTACATATTTCCAAACGGAGACTCCATAGAAGAAGCGACACTTGTAACACATGATACATTGAGTAGTGCAGTGTAACAAACTCATTCAATTGAGTGGACAGGGGGGGGGGGGATCATCAGGATCATTTGAAGCATATGTTTCAGAAGAAGAAATTGAAATAAGTCCCATATCGAAGAGAATTCCAGAACTATGGAGTTTATCTCTCTATAACCTTGAGTGGATTTGCCGTGGAAGTGTGCGTCACTCCGTACCTTGCAAAACTCAAATATTTGCAAGTCTGAGGTATAAAAACCGTGCCACTATTAACGTGAGGACATTTGAGCCTATTTCATGGGCATGACAATATAGTCCGAACCGAGTTGGGTTAAAGAGTTCAGTCTAGTTAGTGATAGCCACTGAGTTATAATTTTAGAAAAGTGTACTGCAAGATAGAGACTACCTAGGACTGTTTGGTAGCCTGGCAACGTAGCTTATACAGGTAGATAAGGTCGTGTTTCAAACAGTGTATACGCGCACCGCAAATTTTGTGATCCTTTGTACATTTTGAAGTGTGTTCATATTTAATTTGTCTGCCCACCCACATACGGAGATAACGAGGAAAATGAAACCACCACCCACATTTGTAGTTTATGTGCAATATATAAATAACAGTGTTTCCGGATTTTAGGGACACGGTGTATTATGTTTGGAGTAAACGTGTATACTACTTTTCAGTAAATATATTTCCGAAATTTGTTACAAATATTGCATCATGCAATAGGCCCTGACTATTTGTTCCTGGTTTTAAATAAATAGGTTTTATTATTTCATGACCACAGTATAACTGCTTTGCAAGCATAATACACCCTTGTAAATAGCTTACTTGACAATGCAATTTGAACATTGATTGGAATGGCAATGACATTATTGTTATAAATGCTGACCACCTCACGGTTTAGCAGCTAACTTACTTGACTTTCGCCCCGCAGATCCGGGTTCGATTCCCTTCCCTGTCAAGAACATTTAATGCTGGTGTGAGTGCTGGAACGGGACACTCTCAGCCTCGTGAAGCAAAACTATAAAAAAGGAGGGTTCGAATCCTACCTTCACCTACCTGGAAGGGGTTTTTCGTTGTTTCCCTACACATCTACTTCAGGCTAATTCTGGGATGGTTTCTAACTTAAGGCTACGGCCACCTCCTTCCCAATCCTATCCCCACTTTACAGATACACACTAATACAGCCACACAATAACACAGGTTATGACTCAAATTCCACACACACACAAATACACGGGCTAATTACCACGATGACCCAGCACCGAAAATATTCAACAACTACGTTGCAAATTTTACTACTACTACTAATAATACGAGTATGTATGCCCGCCCCTTGTAATTCCCGTTTCCAACGGGGTCAGGAATGAGATGCGATGAAAGCAATTGTAGTGGATGTATTTACGGCCGGATGCCCTTCTTGACACAACCTCATGAGAGGAGTTAATGAGACTTGTAAATATTATTCCCAAGAATGGTAAATGTGTGAAACGTAATCAGAAGATGTAATTATGTAAATAATCTATGATAGAGTAATGAAAGACGGCAATTTATTTTCCAATTTTCCTTGATTTACTGGATGATTATGCATCGAATATTTGTGTAGGGTAAAGTTATTAATTGTATTTATTCCACCATAGTCAATGCAAACAAAGACTCTCAGCAAGATTTAAAGAATATTGCCGTTCGCAAGATAGATCGCTTCGCAGGAAGTGCGTGTGTTGTTATTCATTTTAAATTGTTTCTGAGTTAATAAATGTGAGATGATTTTTCTTTTAATTTGTGTTTTCTGCTTGTGTTCTGTGTTGTCAACTGCATCTTACCCAAATCCTTACCGTGGAACATGCGGACAGTGTGTAGCCGGCATAACACAGCATGCCCTGAGACCTGACTTCGTCATCACACTGTTCTCATATTGCCTAGCATGTTGTCGTCTGTCCATCCCAGGGGGACACACGAACACAATGTAGAGATATCTCTTAATGTCATCTATTTGAAAACCCAATCATTCTCACGATCTCAGCTCACGGATATACCTAACAGCATGAAACATTTAGGGAATAACACACGCTATAGGCAAGAGGACGTGGGCCCATCAACTGGCAACACAACATTTGTGTATAACATTTCAGGATAGCAGGAATCCCAAGAGAATGAAGTCAGTTCGAAGTATTTGATACAGCTAATAAAGAACAGTGTTTTTAGAGTTAACCCTAGGTGTCGCTTATTTTAGATATTGAATTCTGCATGATTCCAAAGGGAAGGTACGTAAAATTTGGTTCAGATTGGTGAAACAGTGTAGATTTGTGCCAAAAGGCCTAAACACAGAGAATGTAGAAGTCTGTCTGAAATTTCAAGTGGACCGAGTTACTCGTCGAGTTCCAAAGGGTAAGTACGTAAAATTTGGTTCAGATCGGTGAAACGGTGTAGATTTCTATAAATAACCGACAGGCAGACAAATAGACAAACATTGAGTTTATGTAGACTAGTATTAGGACCCGGCTTCACCCGGTGGATATTTGTTTTATGGATTATAATGAATACTACTACTAAACTGACACTTGAAACTTACAAACTAACAGAAAAAATAATATTTCAATAATACGACTAATTTGGACGGGGAAACCGCTATTTTCTGACTACAGTACTTTACATGTGATTTACAAACGAATTGAAGAAAATGATTAGAAAAAGGAGTAAGTGAAATAAAATACGCTGCCTATATACCATTGTCTGTAAAAGTAGAGAGCAATAGTGTCGTCTTTTGCCGCATAGCGCCGTAGGAAAATAATCAAACACTTCGGAATACTCTGGCTGTCCCGAGCTCCTGAGGTAGCAATAGTGTCATTTATCGCCACATAGTGCAGCAGGATAATGATCGGAGTACTTGAAAGAAAATTACAAAACATCAACCCTTATTGCAGCTGATAACCTCAATGTAGTGCACCAACTCCATCGCACTTATACAGAGTCCTAATACTGTATTTTTGTGATCACGATAACTATTTTATGGGGCCAAAGAAATGTTTTTACACTATTTACTCCGCGTGACTGCAATTTGTGTGCAGCGAAAGATGTACCTATTTTCGCAATTCTGCACCAGAACATGAGTAGGGGCAGCGGGCAGCCATCAATGCCAGCCAACAATGGACTCATTTAAATATGCTTACAGTTACAACTCAATTCCCAGCATCTCTGAAACCCTACTGCAACTCCGAAATACTTCCGGCACGGTTGGTTCTTGGCTTATAAAACGTGGTTTTCGGACCCGTTTATCTGTCTGTTATTTATAGAAATCTACACCGTTTCAGCGAACTAAGCCAAATTTTAAGTCGCGAGTTATGTTTCATGCATTGCGAGGCATAAAATGAGCCTAGATTGGTCCTTCCACGGCATATTCGATGTTTCGTACTTGCGGCAAACGGCTACATATAAAGACAAGATGTTCAGCAAATAACATATAGCCTACTTTCTCCTATATGTATGGGTATACTTCAGTGGCGGCGCGTTCTATGTGTTCAGTGGTTCAGTGAACCCCCTAGAAATATATAACTCTTAGTAAAATGGTTAATCAAGTGCGTATTTCTTTAATTACATATGAAAATTTGCACTCGGAGGGATAATTTTGACATCAACATTCGGTTGCTCTCCGGAACCAGCGAAAAGGTTCAATTTCTGGATCGTGGGTGCTCGGTGCTGGGACGTAAGGAGGGAGCGATGGGTGTGGGGTCGTATGAGGCAAGGGGGGTAAGCCGAGAACAAAGCTAAACTATCGCTGGTGAAAAGACCAGCTCAAGCCAGCGCTAGACATGATCTACCTTCAACCACCCCGAAGTTAGCCGATGCAACCCTGGCCGATGTATTGTCATTAAGCGTGTGGTTTAAAATTTGCCTGTTATGGTACGTTTTGAATGGATTTTAATTTCACGATTTTGCGTTTCAGATATAATTAACCGCAATGAACCAGAATATTTCAGTAACTACGATTTGTATAACATCAATAGGCGTACGTAGCCTATGTTTATGTAACTAATGTAAACTTTTAATTATTTAGAAGTGCCCATAAAGGCAAAATACGTCAAGATAAGAACATAAATAACAGTCTGCCTAACACGTTCTTGAAGCAGTGTTTTTTTTCTGACCCGTCAGTACAACCACCTCCGGAACAGTACCTTAGCGAATATGTTCTCAAGTCTGTGTTTATCGAAGTGCTCTATTGTATCTGACGATCGTTATCACGGTGTGTGGCGGTGTCTTGATGTGTGTGTGTCGTGTATTCATCAGTGTTAAAATGAATACTGTTCGGTTTCTTCTAGAGTACCTTTCCAACACTTAGTATAGAAGAAAAGTGCAAAATAAATCTGCTTGGCAGGCCTCTTCCCACCCTGAACATTATTCAGAAGCAAACTAGTAGAGGTAAGGATTTTTGTAGAACATTTAAGCCACAGTTTTACGAGAGGAATACTTGGCTATGTGGTTGCGATACCATTAATAGGCTTTTCTTTTTCCCGTGCTTGCTTTTTGCTAAGGGTAAGGACACGAATTGGACAAAAACTGGGGTATCAGATCTCAGCCATTTAACACAAAAGGTCAATAAGCACGAAGCATCTATTTCACATAAGAGTGCATGTTTAGATCTTTCAGTTCTGGGGAAACAGATATTAGGCAGCAGCTAAGTAGCGCTTTCAGAAGGAATATTGAGAGGCATAATGATAGTGTCAGAAAAAATAGGTACGTGCTCTCGAAGATCATTGACGGCGTGAAATTCTGTGGTGAAATTGAACTTGCTTTGAGAGGTCATGACGAAACACTCGTTGTAAACCTTCCAGGCGTATTCAGAGGACGCATTAATTTTACTTCGGCATTGGATACCGTCGTTAGGGGTCATTTCAACAGTGCTACAGTCTTCAAGGGTACGTCAAAGGACATTCAAAATGACATTCTGGAATGTATGTTGCATGTGCGTCGCGAGAATATTTTAGCTGAAGTATCTACTGCAGACTTCGTCTTCCTGATAGCAGATGAAACATCTGATGTGTCTTCAAAGTGTCAGTTAGTCATTGTACTTCGATATGTATTAGCTAATGGGAAGCCTGTTGAAAGGTTCTGGACTTACTTAAACCCAGCAGGAAACGACGCCTGCTCATTAGCCGATAGTATAAAAGGGGTCCTCACTCACGTAGTTGGAGAGCACAAAGAAAAAGTAGTCTCCCAATGTTACGATGGTGCCAATGTTATGTGTGGCCGACACTCCGGAGTACAAACAATTGTAAGACAAGACTACCCATTTGCTGATTGTTACGCCCGTCAATTGAATTTAATTCTGGCCCAGGCTGCTAGCCACAACAAAGAAGTGCGATTGTTCTTTGCCACCATTGGAGAGATTCCAGCATTTTTTTCTCATTCGCCTCCGAGAGTGGGCATTCTTGATGAGATTGTGGCCAGAAGTGTTCCGCAGGGCTCAGGTACGAGATGGAACTTTAAATCAAGATGTGTTCCTCCATTACATGAGCATAAGAATGCAATACTGGAATGCTTGGAGAAAATCGAAGACACGAGCAGACAAACAGCTACTATGAACCAAGCACATGGACTGCGTCTGAAAATACAACAGGCAACGTTTACTTTTAGGTTAGAATTCTTTTACAGTGTTTTGCCTCACGTGGACATTCTATACAACCAATTACATAAGCGTTCTGCTAACCCTGTATCAGTGCGAAGTGCAGTTAGCTCCTTCGAAACTGCAATTTTGAAAGTAAGGGACAATGTTGACAGCATCGTTGTGGAGGAAAATGTAGAAGACAACAGAGGGAAAAGAAGACGCGAAAATAGTTATTACTCCAGGAATATTGCGGCGAAGGAGGTGTGTGACGGGATTATAAATCACAGCAAAGAGAGATTCAACTTCTCCAACCACTTACTGGCCTCAGCCTTCTTTGACCACAAATTCTTCCCATCCTTCCAAAATAATTCTCTACAGGAGAACCTTGCGTATGTTATAGAATCCTATCTTTTTCTTGATAAAAAAATACACTGAAAACCGAACTGCAGGTGATTTATTCAAGAAGTGATTTTAAAGAAATGAAAGATGCAACTGACTTCCTTGCTTTTTTTTGTTAGAGAACAATCTCAAGGAACCTTTCGGAGAAGTGATGTAACTTTTGAAATTAATTATTTCTGTTCCAATGACTACTTCTGAAGCAGAAAGATGTTTTTACCACTTTAAAACCGATTAAGACATTCCTGAGGAGTACAATGCATGACTGTCGGCTCTCGCTATGTTGTCCATCGAGAAGGAGATGACTCATAAATTAGTCGATTTTAATGAGATGGTAAATGTCTTATTCGCCGCCTTGAAGGAAAGGAGGATGGATTTCCTGTACACAGAGACGACAGCTGTTTTACCATCGCCAGCAATGTCTTCAACATCAGACGAAACTGGAACAGCTTAAGGTAATTACACCTTATATTCTCTGTCTTTCATTTCTCATAGTTTTGGTAACTTCTTCGAGCTGCAATCGTGTGTCTCCAAAGGAAAGTCACCTTTCTAGTCATATAATGCCACTATTTTACGTCTATGTAAACATCAAGTAACATTAAATTTGGCCAAGTTATTTTTCAAAGTAGTGAACCCCCAGACGTTGTATCCAAGCGCCGCCACTGGTATACTTACAAAATTTGTCCTCGTCCCTAAAGCAATCACTTCCACCTACATTTTGTTTTCTTTTATATTGATAATTAGCCAGTAAGTGTCTAAATCAATATTATATACGTTATGATCATTGAATATCAAAACTACTAATTTACTGTAATGCATTCACGTCCGTTAATCTCGATATTAAGCCTCCAAACTTATGAATCCTTCGTTTTAGGCATCTTCCCCTTTAAAAATCCACGACGTTCACAGTAGGCTGGTGCTGCAACCTAGCAGTGAATGAATATATATCTTGTACGCCTCTGAGTGTGGAATTGGCAGGCAGTATAAAGCAACCAAGAGGTCCAGCTGGCAGTGCTTAAAGGTAATCAGAGCGGTGTCACGGCTAGACGTTGAACAATTACAAAATTGCCATACTTCAGGAGGCCAGGGATTTACAGAGCGGAATGTTAAGAACAATTACCCTAGTAACCCACAAGAGGACAGCACCGTACAGAGGCATTGGGAAGGATTTGGTTAATGACAGCGTGTATCTTGCTCTTATATTCTCATTTTTCTAATGTCTTCTGTTTATGTGCGATGTTGGGGCTGTGATGATTAATAAACGAGTGTATACATTAGCCTCTCCTTTGAGCTAATTGGCATTTTTAATTTAGTATCTGTGTAAAGGCCTCATCCAGATCATTTGTAAAGGAATTCAAGTAAAAAGTTTACTCTAGTGGTTTTCGATCCCCAGTCAACCACGAGAGAGACTATCAGTCTAGCCCAGAGCAAAATATGTCCTTATCACCTCAGTGTTAATAACTGACTTAGCTACAACGTGTTAGCAAATATCTTGAAATAAATGATTTCTTCACTGCAGTACATCTTCATTATAAATCATTTCATACAATGTTTATATTATTTCTATCAGTAGGCTATATTTCATTCAACATAATTAAACTACTGATATACAGGCCAGGCACAAGAAGTCATCTGTCATCTTGCCATTTGACAGAGACGGCTCAGCACTTTTAAGTCACTCGTACAGTATAATATTATAATATTAAATTATAATAAATAACGGATCACGTCCTTTAGGATAGCTTAAACCATCCTTGGCTCGATAATCGGAATTGGTGAGTTTTAAGCTATTGATTATAATATGGTATTTATTGCAGCCAATGGCCATGAGGCAATATAAAAATATTTGGAGAAAATCCCAAAATATCCAAAGATTACATTCAATTCTCATTGACAACAAAAGTTAGTCAGTGACTCCACTCTTTGTCTGCATGTCATGGCATGATACCTTTCGCAGGCACTTCCATACAATTTGCAAACTCATTCTATACTGGGCTCATGATACCCTTCTATTTTGCAGAGCTTGAAATGGAATTTATGTATTGCGAAACGAGTGATTTTATGTCTCAGGTCGTAGCATGGACCTTTCCACTCATCGGACGTCACTGTGGCAGTTAAATAAAAGTCACTCCATATTTGCATCCTCTTCGTTTTGAGCTCTTTTAGAAAGTCCTCGTACTGGGCGGTAGCTAGAAGCAATAGTTGACACCTCTGGTGACATTTCATAGCACATTCGCGATGGGGTATACTTTGAGATGCACAGGACTTTTTTCATGAAAGTTTCTATGCACTTCATGTTGTTCTTCGTGAGATTCTCACATACAATTTTCAGACTGTAGCTTATTAATGGGCTGATTTTTACTCTGAATAATGTCATAGCTAATGATAGTTTATTAAGATGTTATATTTGGTGCATTGCTTTTATGGCATGTATTGTTCTGTCCTTTATATGTTCGGTGAAGGTATCCCCATGTGTCTGAAAAATTAGTCCTAAGTACTTAAATTGATTTGCAATACGTAACGCCTTGTGCTCTAGATATAGGGAGTCTCCTGCAGCTATTCATCTTCCTTTGCCAAAGATCATGGATAAGGTTTTGTTCCAGTTTATATCGAGTTCATTTTTTCCGGCCCTAATTGCTAACAGGTCTAGGGACGACTGTAGACTTTGACGTGAAGGTGAGGCTAGAACTACATCATCTGCGTATATGTACACGCTAACCCCATCTAGCTTCACAGATTTTACTATGTCTGCTGTAGCTACATTAAACAGTGTTGGACTTACGGGATCGCCATGCAATATCTCCATGCATTGAGAGGGTGACACTGTCGTTAATTATCAGCATGTTATTGTTCAGTATATTCCGTACGAACGCAGTGATGTAGTGATCTATTCCAATCATCAATCCTAGTTTGCCCAACAGTATTCTTTTGTTAAGAGTGTCAAAAGCCTTGCTGTAGTCAACAAATACAGAGTAAAGTTTCCTTTTCAGGCATCTTTGAGGCCTCATTATTGTCTTCCTGGAGGCAGCAAACTGCCTGAATGGTCGACCTGCCTACCCGAAATCCAAATTGTTCTTCCGGAATACTGAGATTACTCAAATTAGTCAAACGGCCAGTTATTATTTTGGTGAACGCTTTGAAGAGTACATCTTCCAGAGCGATACCGCTATAGGCATCTGGATGGTCTAAGTCTCCCTTCCCTTTGTAGAGCATTGTTATTACTGCAGTTCTCCACTGTGTAGGAATTTGCCCTGACCGTAGGCCGGCCCCGCGGTGTTGGGGTAACGCGCCTGCCTCTCACCCGGAGGCCCGGGGTTCGATTCCCGGTCCTATCAGGGATTTTAGAAACTGATGTGAGGGCTGGAACGGGGTGCACTCAGCCTCGTGAGGACAATTGAGTAGCTGTCTGACAGTGAGACAGCGCCCCGATCACGAAAACCAAGATTAACGGCCGAGGGGAGCCGATGCGCTGATCACGCGTCACCTCAATATCTGCAGGCCAAATCGCTGGGCAGCGGTCGCTTGGTAGGCCTAGGCCCTTCATGGGCTGTAGTGCCAGGGGTTATATGTCATTGTAGGCATTCATTCATGAGCGCTGTCCAGGCAGGCACAATAGTTGGGGCTGCGAGTTTTAAGTGTTCATTTGTGATGAGGTTTGACCTGGCGCTCTGTGTGCTCTGCTCAATTGTATTGTTTTATGACCTCCTCTTCCATGATGGGCTCGAAATCTACACCTGGTGACAAAACGGCCCTTTTGCCCCTAATAGATTGCATAGATGTTGCGACCATGTCTGTATAGGTATATATTTTGGAAATCTCGGATTCTTTGTTTGAAGTGCCTTATATTGGCCAGTTTCTACTTATTCTACTAAGTGTTTTTCATTATTCAGATGATAGGTTATTTTTGCTTGTCTTACAACTTTTTTGTAATCTCGCCTTTTGTTCGCATAGTCGCTGTAGGCCGTCTCTGTCTTCAACTCTCTGGCTCTGTGTAGTGCATTGAGCGCCAATTTCTTTTACTATAGCAATCAGTGTTGAGCCAAGGATTGCCATTTCGCAAATTGATTTTGCCAGGAGGAATGGCTTCCTTGATGTGTTTGTCCAGAGCTTCTAGAGCAATATTCACGTCCCCTTCTTCGATGGTGTTCGTTATCGGTCGCAGGTTTACTTTCTGAATTATTTTGACGTGAAGTTTCCTTGGAAGTTTGATTATTGAAACTGCTTTGAGTGGACATTTCACATAGAATTGTAAAATGACCTCTACTGGTAAGTGTTTCCTCACTGCAGCACTTGTCACAACATTTTGGAATATCAAGTTAACTCCGTCATTAATGAGAACCATATATATTGTACTGCTACCGTTTGGGCTGTGGTAGGGTTTCTCCATTTTGCTATTGGTAACTCTGAACCCTTCATGTTCCAGGTAAGATATTACTGTATATGGTTTAGCTGATGGTATGTCTAAACGACAATTCAGATCGCCCGCTATTATAATGGGGTCATACCTTGGTATTTTAACTAATGCAGCTACGATTTCATCAATGATCTCCTCCTCCTTGAGATATGGCTGGAAATACACACCTGGCAAGGATAGGTCGATTTAAGACCTCCGGTATCGGAGAGAACTCAAAGAGGCGCGTTGTGTTTTATTTAAGTTGAGCGTTACACATATAGGTTTAAGCATTAAGAACAAAAAATATAAAGAAAGAACAAGTTGCTTAAATATGGTAAATTTATTAACAAGGAATATTCAACACAGGGGACAATCCCAATAAACATTTGAACATGAGTTTAACAATTTAAATTTCATTAACAAAGAACAGAAACAAAATTTCAAATAATGAAAATAACATATCAACTTTTATCTGCAAACAATGTTGCAATATAAAGTCTAACACTTGGGAGCCTAGCCCAAGATGCTAGAAAAACCTAGTAGTCCATTTTCAAATATTTGCGGGCTCAATCCCAAAATGTTTGAAAAAGCAATTATGAAAAATAGGTTAAACAACCTAAAGCTAAGAAGTAGCAGAGTTGCAAAGTGCATGAGGACTAAATCTCAAAAACACCCTTCAACCCAACATGCAATGTTAACCATAAATAAGGTTCAGATGTCTTTATTGAGTTCATGGGCCAAAACTCGAAACTCCAATAAATCCACTGTGAATAAGAAAGGCAGCTTTGTATAGAAGCCGGAAGATAGCAAAAAAACAGTCGATGTGTGAATAGGAATTGAAGAAAGAGCTCAGTGAAACTTGTCTCAATTACAAGTTAGACAGAAAAATGCAGCCGAACATTAATGACAAGAACTGGTTGCTTAATGCGTAACTAACAAGTGATCGCATCTATAAACATGAAAAAGGCAAATTCAAAACCTTAAATATAGAACATTTTAAACAGAGTCTAGAGAGATGTAAGCTCCAATGCAAAATTGAGTGGCCTGAAAACAGAGCCTGGAAGAAAACATGGTAAATAAGTTTTACTTGATGATCTTGATGAACAGTTCAGAGAAAGTTCAATGGAACATTTTACTTATCTGTTTTTTTTTTCTTGAAGCGAATGTTACTCATGTTAATGTGACCATGAGTAGAAAAGACGTTGAAATCTTAAAGACCTAGGTGGTCTCTAATCAAGCTACCTCACCAGGAGGAGTAAAAGTTGCAGCACTGGAAAGCCATCGCTGAATGTCGCCTTGAGAAACACACTTTACAGTTTGATTACATTTGTTGAAAAAAAAAAAGAGAATCATTTGTAGGCTATTTAAAAGCACTTAAAATCTGACAGCATGTCAGTTGAGCTCGAAGCAAAATTAAAGATTGCTAAAATTCCATAGCAAGACGTAATTTCCTCGAAAGAAAATCTCAAGTGCAAATGAGGACCAGGTTAAATCTTCAAGTGTGTGGACGTAGTGATGTGTGCTGGGTTGTCGAATGTTGCGACATGACAGCAATGTCCTGTAGACTAAGTGTGAAGACAAGTGACCACGAGAGTGTCATGACTTGATGTGTCGAGACATGAAGAGGCGAATGTTGCCTTGCTAACATTTGTAGAGACGTGCGGTCATTTTCAGACGTACGGCGACGTGATGACAATTTGACAAGATGACAAGATGCAAGGTAGTCAGAACTGCTAGTGGTATATATAGCAGCAAGCAGAAGGGTTCCAGAACATTCTATGAGCTGGGAACTGTCATTGGTTGGCAGTAGCAGGCGACCAATGAGAAGCGTTGAAATGAAGATAAAGCGTTGGATGGCAAGATGGCAATCACTTTGAATTAAATAACTTATGAAGTTCAGTAGTGCTAATTTCACTGCAACAGGCCTCCTTGCATACTTAAATACAGAAAAAAGTAAGTACAGAATACCATAAATAATTCAACAAAACTGATGATTAAGACTGAAACAAGAAAACATAAAACACGTGTATGAACATGTCAAATTTTAGGTTAAGCAACAGCTGACATTTTACTTTCTTTTTCTCTCGAAAACTACATAAAGCTAAAATGAATAATTTACAGGCTTTAGTAGCCTTCGCAAATGCGAACAACACCCATTATCGATACTGATTTGAATTTTACTAGTAGAATGTTATTTGTTTGAAGAAGTGTCTGGAAAGGTGCTAGCAAAGAAATCCCGCCATTGGGTCTGCCTCTACATCCCTGAGTTGCAGGCTGTGGACAGTATAGAAGTTTTGGATATGCCAGTCATGCATTAACAATGTTTCTGTTAGAACGACTGCATCAACATTTTGGAAGATGTTATATAGTAGCATAGACGTGGCATTTATTAGTCCTTCGCAATTCCATAGAAGAGTCCCTATTGAATATAATGGTTGCATAATTCACACGGCCACCATCCTGAAATGGTACTTTTATTTTAAGTACAGGATGCATGTCATATGTAGGTATTCTTTTACCAAATTTCGTAAAGATCCGATGATTAGTTTGGTCGTTATTTAATGTTACGTTTTGAACATTTGAGTGGCGGAAATATAAAACATGACAGTGAGGTGCTCTTTGCTATTGCTACCTCTGTACCAAATTTCATTCAATTTGGTTCCACCGTGTTTGAATTGATAGGGGGGGGGGGACACAGACATACAGAGTACACACACATACACACACTCACACACACTTGTTTCGCCCTGTGTAGATCTCATAAGTCTACTTTCATTTCTTGCAAAAATCGAAAGTAAGCTAAAACAAGAAGTTCCGTGAAGAACTATACAGCCTATTTTTCATGCCAATGATTATTCTACAGTATATGAACCTATCTAGAATAATGACAAAATTAAGTTGGTAATATCGAAATATCAAATTAGTTCAAAATATACCTGGTATAATGTAGCCTAATAGAGCACTACAGTTGGCAGCCCTGGTGACTGAATATATTCTTAGTTCCATCTCTTAAGTTACAGAATACAAAATTTGGTTGAAGTCCAATGGACGTTACATGCAGTTAGACACTGGATCTATCAGCACGCGTAAAAGCATGTTGCCAACAATACCATGCGTGTGCTGGTCAGAAATAATCTGAAATATTATGATATCTTGTTGTGCCAATTTTGGATGAAATCCATTTGTTAGTATAGAAGTTACATGTATTTTAAAATTGGACATATCAGCAGGCATAGAATCATGTTGGCAGCACTGCCTTGTATTAATTACTCCAAATTAATCTACAATGTCAGGTGCTATACGTGTGCAAAGTATAGAGCTGTTGGCTTGCATATTTTCTGATATATTGATATTAGGGTAAAAAATATGGACAGCATTTATTAACAGTTGGCAGCCCTGATTGCTCTTAAGAATAAGCATAGTCATATCTGTTATGGTACACATAGCACATACGAAATTTGGTTGAAATCCAACTGATAGTCTAGAAGTTACATGTATTTAAAAATTGGTACTATCTGCAGGCTTATAATTATGTTGGTAGAACTGACGTATGTAAGTTACTCCAAATTAATCTAAAATGTCAGAATATACGTGTGCATAGTTTAAAGCTGTTGTCTTGCATACTTTCTGATATATTGGTACTTGGATAAAAAATAGAGAGAGCAATTATTAACAGTTGGCAGCCCTGCTGGCTCTTAAGAATACGCTCAATCATATCTGCTTATGTACAGATATTACATACAAAATTTGGTTGAAATCCAATTGATAGTGTAGAAGTTATATGCATTTAAACATTGGACCCATCAGAAGGCTTAAAATTATTTTGGCAACACTGTCATTGTCGGCCTCCTGGAAATTAAACTGAAATAGTATTATCTGCGAGTGTACCAATTTTGGAATAGCTCTCATGCATACCTTGCGAGATATCGAACATGGAGCTCAAATTTCTAGTACGTTTTTTCAGCAGTTGGTAGCACTGACATCATTTTCAAATATGGACGTGAGATATTCCGGTGCACATCTTTACTCATACTAAATTTGGTTTTGATTGCTGCAGCCGTTTAGGAGTTGATAGGGGGGAAACACAGCCAGACAGACAGACAGAAGGACAGACAGACAGACACACATTTTCCCGGATCGATCTCATAAGTCTACTTTTTCCTCATTTTTGCAAAATGTGAAAAGTAGGCTAAAAAAGAGGGCTGTCCAAATTTCAATTAGATAGTGTAACTCGCAGTATTCCAAAAGCTAAGTACATAACACTTGGTTCAATTTGGTGCAACGGCGTAGATTGTATAAATAACACGGGCCAAATACTTAGTTAACAGATGTGGCCTACAGTTATGCATGTTGTTGATGATAACACAGTTATTAAGGGCCTAAATGTTATCTCCCGAGTTAGGTCTTATCTTGTCTAGGGGAAGACACCCGATAAATACGATGATTCTAGTGGAAACTATTTATTGTCCTTAGAACCGGGTGTCTTTCCGTAAACAACCCGGTGTGTCATAAGTTCTAATCGGTAGATATTTTCCGTATAGATAATTAGATACGCTTTATTTGGAAAATAATTAATAAAATCCTCAATTTGACATCTGATTGCACGTAGTTAATTAGTTATTGTTGCTTTAACGGGCGGAACTACGAGGTCATCTGCCCCGATGATTGCACGTAGTTAGTTAGTTATTGTAGCTTTAACGGGAGGAACTACGAGGTCATCTGCCCCGATGATTGCACGTAGTTATTTAGTTATTGTAGCTTTAATGGGAGGAACTACGAGGTCATCTGCCCCGATGATTGCTCGTAGTTAGTTAGTTAGTTATTGTAGCTTTAACTGGCGGAACTACGAGGTCCTCTGCCCCGATGATTGCTCGTAGTTAGTTCGTTATTTTAGCTTTAATGGGAGGAACTACGAGGTCATCTGCCCCGATGATTGATCGTAGTTAGTTAGTTATTTTTGCTTTAATGGGAGGAACTACGAGGTCATCTGCCCCGATGATTGCACTTAGTTAGTTATTGTAGCTTTAATGGGAGGAACTACGAGGTCATCTGCCCCAATACTTGCTCGTAGTTAGTTAGTTATTGTAGCATTAATGGGAGGAACTACGAGGTCATCTGCCCCGATGATTGCACGTAGTTAGTTAGTTATTGTTGCTTTAATGGGAGGAACTACGAGGTCATCTGCCCCGATGATTACTCGTAGTTAGTTAGTTATTGTAGCTTTAATGGGAGGAACTACGAGGTCATCTGCCCCGATGATTACTCGTAGTTAGTTATTGTAGCTTTAATGGGAGGAACTACGAGGTCATCTGCCCCAATATTTGCTCGTAGTTAGTTAGTTATTGTAGCTTTAATGGGAGGAACTACGAGGTCATCTGCCCCGATGATTGCTCGTAGTTAGTTAGTTATTTTTGGTTTAATGGGAGGAACTACGAGGTCATCTGCCCCGATGATTGCACTTAGTTATTGTAGCTTTAATGGGAGGAACTACGAGGTCATCTGCCCCAATATTTGCTCGTAGTTAGTTAGTTATTGTAGCTATAATGGGAGGAACTACGAGGTCATCTGCCCCGATGATTGCTCGTAGTTAGTAAGTTATTGTTGCTTTAATGGGAGGAACTACGAGGTCATCTGCCCCGATGATTGCACGTAGTTAGTTAGTTATTGTTGCTTTAATGCGAGGAACTACGAGGTCATCTGCCCCGATGATTACTCGTAGTTAGTTAGTTATTTTTGCTTTAATGGGAGGAACTACGAGGTCATCTGCCCCGATGATTGCTCGTAGTTTGTTAGTTACTGTTGCTTTAATGGGAGGAACTACGAGGTCATCTGCCCCGATGATTGCATCCAGATAAGTTATTGTAGCATTAATGGGAGGAACTACGAGGTCATCTGCCCCAATGATTGCACGTAGTTAGTTAGTTATTGTAGCTTTAATGGGAGGAACTACGAGGTCATCTGCCCCGATGATTGCTCGTAGTTAGTTATTTTTGCTTTAATGGGAGGAACTACGAGGTCATCTGCCCCGATGATTGCTCGTAGTTAGTTATTTTTGCTTTAATGGGAGGAACTACGAGGTCATCTGCCCCGATGATTGCTCGTAGTTAGTTAGTTATTTTTGCTTTAATGGGAGGAACTACGAGGTCATCTGCCCCGATGATTGCTCGTAGTCAGTTAGTTATTGTAGCTTTAATGGGAGGAACTACGAGGTCATCTGCCCCAATATTTGCTCGTAGTTAGTTAGTTATTGTAGCTTTAATGGTTGGAACTACGAGGTCATCTGCCCCGATGATTGTTCGTAGTTAGTTATTGTTGCTTTAATGGGAGGAACTACGAGGTCATCTGCCCCGATGATTACTCGTAGTTAGTTAGTTATCTTTGGTTTAATGGGAGGAACTACGAGGTCATCTGCCCCGATGATTGCACTTAGTTATTGTAGCTTTAATGGGAGGAACTACGAGGTCATCTGCCCCGATGATTGCTCGTAGTTAGTTAGTTATTGTTGCTTTAATGGGAGGAACTACGAGGTCATCTGCCCCAATATTTGCTCGTAGTTAGTTAGTTATTGAAGCTTTAATGGGAGGATCTACGAGGTCATCTGCCCCGATGATTGCTCGTAGTTAGTTAGTTATTGTTGCTTTATTGGGAGGAACTACGAGGTCATCTGCCCCGATGATTGCACGTAGTTAGTTAGTTATTGTTGCTTTAATGCGAGGAACTACGAGGTCATCTACCCCGATGATTGCTCGTAGTTAGTTAGTTATTTTTGCTTTAATGGGAGGAACTACGAGGTCATCTGCCCCGATAATTGATCGTAGTTAGTTAGTTATTTTTGCTTTAATGGGAGGAACTACGAGGTCATCTGCCCCGATGATTGCACTTTGTTAGTTATTGTAGCTTTAATGGGAGGAACTACGAGGTCATCTGCCCCAATATTTGCTCGTAGTTAGTTAGTTACTGTACCTTTAATGGGAGGAACTACGAGGTCATCTGCCCCGATGATAGCACGTAGTTGGTTAGTTATTGTTGCTTTAATGGGAGGAACTACGAGGTCATCAGCCCCGATGATTACTCGTAGTTAGTTAGTTATTTTTGCTTTCATGGGAGGAACTACGAGGTCATCTGCCCCGATGATTACTCGTAGTTAGTTAGTTATTGTAGCTTTAATGGGAGGAACTACGAGGTCATCTGCCCCAACATTTGCTCGTAGTTAGTTAGTTATTGTAGCTTTAATGGGAGGAACTACGAGGTCATCTGCCCCGATGATTGCTCGTAGTTAGTTAGTTATTGTTGCTTTAATGGGAAGAACTACGAGGTCATCTGCCCCAATATTTGCTCGTAGTTAGTTAGTTATTGTAGCTTTAATGGGAGGAACTAGGAGGTCATCTGCCCCGATGATTGCTCGTAGTTATTTAGTTATTGTTACTTTAATGGGAGGAACTACGAGGTCATCTGCCCCGATGATTGCACGTAGTTAGTTAGTTAGTTAGTTATTGTAGCTTTAATGGGAGGAACTACAAGGTCATCTGCACCGATGATTGCACTTAGTTATTGTAGCTTTAATGGGAGGAACTACGAGGTCATCTGCCCCGATGATTGCTCGTAGTTTGTTAGTTATTGTTGCTTTAATGGGAGGAACTACGAGGTCATCTGCCCCGATGATTGCATCCAGTTAAGTTATTGTAGCATTAATGGGAGGAACTACGAGGTCATCTGCCCCGATGATTGCACGTAGTTAGTTAGTTATTGTAGCTTTAATGGGAGGAACCACGATATCATCTGCCCCGATGATTGCTCGTTGTTTGTTAGTTATTTTTGCTTTAATGGGAGGAACTACGAGGTCATCTGCCCCGATGATTGCTCGTAGTTAGTTAGTTATTTTTGCTTTAATGGGAGGAACTACGAGGTCATCTGCCCCGATGATTGCTCGTAGTTAGTTAGTTATTGTAACTTTAATGGGAGGAACTACGAGGTCATCTGCCCCGATGATTGCTCGTAGTTAGTTAGTTATTGTAGCTTTAATGGGAGGAACTACGAGGTCATCTGCCCCAATATTTGCTCGTAGTTAGTAAGTTATTGTAGCTTTAATGGGAGGAACTACGAGGTCATCTGCCCCAATATTTGCTCGTAGTTAGTTATTGTAGCTTTAATGGGAGGAACTACGAGGTCATCTGCCCCAATATTTGCTCGTAGTTAGTTAGTTATTGTAGCTTTAATGGTTGGAACTACGAGGTCATCTGCCCCAATATTTCCTCGTAGTTAGTTAGTTATTGTTGATTTAATGGGAGGAACTACGAGGTCATCTGCCCCGATGATTACTCGTAGTTAGTTTGATATTTTTGCTTTAATGGGAGGAACTACGAGGTCATCTGCCCCGATGATTGCACTTAGTTATTGTAGCTTTAATGGGAGGAACTACGAGGTCATCTGCCCCGATGATTGCTCGTAGTTAGTTATTGTTGCTTTAATGGGAGGAACTACGAGGCCATCTGCCTTAATATTTGCTCGTAGTTAGTTAGTTATTGTAGCTTTAATGGAAGGTTCTACCAGGTCATCTGCCCCGACGATTGCATCTAATTAAGTTATTGTAGCTTTAAGGGGCGAAACTACGAGGTCATCTGCCCTGATGATTGCATCTAGTTAACTTATTGTAGCTTTAAGAGGCGCAACTACGTGGTCATCTTCCCCAATGATTGCTCGTAGTTAATGACAATATCCACTAGTTTGTTGACATCTTTAACTCAATTCAAAATTATATTTGTTTGAATTCATTTTTATTTTTAATGTTTTTGTAAGGATATCTGTACATTTAGAGTTTAGTTATTAGCCTACATTCGTTTTTTGCAAAAAAAATAAATGAAAGTAGACTTATGAGATCTACACAGGGCCAAAAATTGTGTGTTTGTCTGTGTGTGAGTGAGTGTGTGTGTTTACTCTGAATGTCTGAATTTCCCCCCTATCAATTCAAACACTTTGAAACAGAATTAACTAAATTTGGTACAGAGGTAGCACTAGCAAATGGCACCTCAGTGTCATGCTTCATATCACCGCCATCGTTACGAAAACTGAATGGCAGCCACTCAAACGTTCAAACCGTAAAATCAAATAACGACTTAACTAATTATCCGATCTCTACCAAATTTGGCAACAAAATACCTTGATATGGGAAACGTGTTGTGCCCGAACTAAAGGTTATCAGTCGTACCATTACAGGATGGTGGTCGTGTGAATTATGCAAACTTTATAGTCCATTACTAGGGAACCACCAGTTCCGATTATCGAACCGAGAATCGTTTTAACTGTTCTAAAGGACGTGGCATGTACGGAATTAAAAGTTTATATTGTAATACTATAGTGCAGAAGTAAATTTAAAAAGCTGAGCCGTCTCAGTTACAAGACAAGATGGCAGCTGATATCGTGCTTGACATATACTTCACTAGCTTGAGTATGGCGTGCAATATAGCCTACTGATAAAAATAATATAAACTTTGTATGAAATGCTTTATATATAAAAGAATATACTCCACTGAAAGAATCGTTTAGTCCAAATCATTATTTGCTAACACGTTGTATGTACAGTAAGTCAGTTGATATCGGCCAATTTTGGTTGACATGTTTGGCTGCGTGGTCGAGCGATAGCCTTTCACCGTATGGCTAGGGTTTAAATCCTAACAGGGTTGGCTTGTCTTGCTTGAATTTGTTATATTTATTGTTTTGTAATTACTCAGACGTTTTAAAATTAAGCGTTAAATTGTGCATATTTCAATGGAAAATATATATTTAATTGAAACAAAATTCGCCAGCAGATCTGCACGACACATCTAATAGCAACCAGGTGAATTATCATGGCCAACTGGTTGCGAACTGCTCCCCGGCCCACAGATTAACTTACAGCTTTAATTGAAAAGTTTCTTTTTATGGCCGCTAGAATGTACTCACTTTATTACGATTATCTTATTCGATACTTTAACACTAGATGTCATGACTGGTCTATGTGGGACTCCATTGGTTATCATACCATTGACATTCTATACGCATCGAATTTGAAGAATGACAAGTTGATAATACGATACATTTTTATTATATTTCATTTTAAAGCGTTTGTAACAGCCCATTGTGCGTTATTTTAAAATAGTTCAGGAAAATAATTAATACTTTTATTGCAGCCAAATATCAATCGAAAATAAAGAATGAACATGAAAACTATTGCACTCTGGGGATTTGAATTGCATAGTATTTGATTGATTGTTTTCTTTTACTACAGAAATCTAAGTGGTAGCGTTTACATGCTAGTCCACATACTTGGTATACACACGTCACTGTAGGGTCATGGAAAGATTTGTTAATATAATTCAGGTGGTGAAAGCCATGGTCCGCCAGGCGTGTAAACACATGCCGCAACTCAAAGTTGGATGTTGCCCACGTCCGGTCGATTACGTCTCCTGATGTCTTCTCTTTCTTTAACGATAGTAGTAATTTTTTCGAGGTTCTGGTGTTTGGTAGCGGGGTAAATAGTTTCCAAGGTCTTCAACGAAGAAATGATTCTATTATACTCCTTGATAAACACAAAGAGTTACAACTATACTGTGCCCAAATCCAGTTGTCCAGATTTGAAAGCACAGGCCCAGATGTTAAGTCCAGAGCAAAGGTTTTGAATAGCCCGCTCCAAATGTTCTAAGAAGCATTTCGAAGCATTATGCAGCCTACAGAACGTTAAGTCATAGTCGAGGCTATATTCTGAGAAAATATTTCCCGATTGATTAGAAACATGGGACTAGTACCAGATTACTGGCACGGAAAAGGGAGGAAGAACGTGCTATATTTCAAGAAAATCAAACCAGTGAAAGCCGAGATATGAGATGTTTTAGTTTCGAGCAGATATTTCACAGTGAGGTCAGGAGTCCGCCTGGAGAGTATAAAACGGCCGCGGGCCATGGCATATTAAGTTACTTCTTCGAAAGCGCTCTGCCGCTAAGTACATCGTTATGTTACTACTACACAGTGCCCAGTCGCTGATACATCGCTGTTACGTCGTGAAGATAATCTACGAGCACATGGTTGCCATATTCTATGTTACGCTTATAACTACCACACGGTTGTTATGGTATAGCGCGATTCAACGACAGTACATGGTTACTGGACTTCGAAAAGTGTTTGAAATTATTTCAAGTGTACTTGGGATTCTTTATAAGTTATCACTCAGGTGATGGACTTTTGTGGAAGAACATTGGTAATTATAACTGCTACACGGACATATGATAGACTTTGTCTATATTTTTTTTTCCACAGTCCACAAATATTTGAACTGGATTATTTTTATATCCAATGCTCAGAAGCTAGCTTTTGTCTTGGTAACTATTTGACCAACCAAGATAATAAGTCAGTACTTTTCAAATACAATTCTTGCACGGTTCAGTTCATTTAGCCGACATACGGAAACCAGCTGTGCCCCGCATGGTCTGGAGAGTGAGAAGCTCTGCCCAGGGACTTGAACATCAGAACTTGTACCGGTGCTGAATAAGATTGTACGAGTATTGATGGTACTGAATGCATCACAGTTGGGTCATGTTACATCTGGTATTTTTCATCATGGATCAATTCGATCTTGCCCCCGTCAATAATATGACTTCAACTGTTGAAGCAGCTAATATGAACAATTTTCATCAAGAATATCAGGCAACGAATATGCTTACCGCTATGTCTGGTTAGACATCTTGCGGGTATACAATGGAGGCCGATACAAGTATTTAAGTACGTTGTCCAAATGGAGACAAAAGACTGGAATGATCTAGTTTTGACCGGATTATCTTCAACATCAAGATCTACAAGAATGTAAGCTACAATTTGCATTATTTTTATGCGTAGTTAGCTGGAATTTCTCATTATTTCTACAGTCTTGCCAACACATATTTTTCTTCGATATTTTGCTGTTGCAAATATTCATGCGAGGCATGGGAAGCCTTGTTCTGAGCAGTTTTTACACTCAGACATGAGGATTCAATGATTTGAATCAATGGACGAGCAAAATGAGCATTTATTTGATTTTGATATTTTTTTATAATCGCGGTCATCAGCCGTCGTAACTGTAAATTTAATGTTAATTTAAGATGAGGAATGGATATTTATCCACATTTAAGAAGTCGAGTATGATATTTCTCGAATAATTTAGCAACAATAAATTGAGTTGTGGAATTAATAATAATAATAATGCTGATTTAATAATTTTTTTTAGATACTAATAATTATGATTAATATTTTTTAATAATCATATCATGTAGTGTGATTTATAAATTGGATATGTAAACAGTTTACTAGATCGGATACTTGTTCTTCCGATGGTTAGTGGTTAACGCACGCCCACATTCAAGTAACTGAGTAATTCAATGGAAACATTTTACACTTGCATTATGCAGTTAAATCATTTGGAAGACACGGAATGTAACGATACGGGAAGCAAATAGAATGTATAAAACAGGGTTTTACTAGAGTTTGTATACATATACAGAAAATCAGTATGAGCAACGTCTTTTGATAGAACCTTTGACCAGAAATGAACTCGTTGTGAAATTATTAATGTTTAAACTGATGGTAAAATCACAGTAAACTCATTGAGGAGTTTACTAAGCTTATAAATCTTACAGTTTGAGTAACAAGCAAAGGCTTGATTATTATGTATAATTTGGGAAGAAATTATTGTGTGTGGAAATAGTTAAATGCGCCATTCTGATTGTGCAATTAAGTCACAGGAATGAGGTTGTTAAAATGGAGCATCAACCATATTGTGGGTTGGATGTCTTTAAAATATGTTGGGAGTTGAAATATTGTTACAAGCCACACTTACATCGAATTTATAACCAAGGCTTATTTTATGGAGCCATCATGGTTAATTCACAGTTTATCCACGTGTTCTATAAATATTTCCTAGTATTTTACCTTTCATTATGAGAAGACTTTGCCTTTGTCTAATGCTAATATTGATTATGTGAATTTTGACACATTTAAATATAATGGGCCGATGCTATAAATAAATTAATACTGTTATTTCATGAACAGCCACTACAATTTAGAGGATATTTGTGCTCCTAATAAAAATATAAATATTATGTAAAATAATTAATTGATTAACATTTTGACATTCTGTCAAAGAATTGCAATTTTTGATAATAGCAACAAATGCTATTTTTGTAAACAATTTTCTGTGGCAGCACGCCGGCCTCTCGCCGCTGAGTCCGTGGTTCAAATCCCGGTCGCTCCATGTGAGATCTGTGCTGGAAAAAACGGAGGCAGACAGGTTTTTTCTCCGGGTACTCCGGTTTTCCCTATCAAACTTTAATTCCAGCAACACTCTCCACTATCATTTCATTTCATCAGTCATTCATTTAATCATTGCCCCAGAGGAGTGCGTCAGGCCTCGGCAGCCGGCACAGTTCTTATCCTCGCCGCTAGATGGGGGCTTCATTTATTCCATTCCTGACCCGATCGGAGACTGGAAGCAGGCTGTGGATTTGAATGTTTGAATGGTTAAATTAATATTTAAAGATTTGATGTTTTGTTAATAATAATTTTTGTCCGTAATTGATAATCAAGTCAATAACTCAGAATAATTATTTTGGATCGAGAACAGATGGTACAATAAATTTTTCTGTTTATCGAATTTCTTCGAATCCATGCTCAGATGTCCATATAAATTGATGTTGTGTTATACCCATTGTTATGACTTTACATTTGAACCTATTTTAAGATATTGATCCTTGGAAAAGTATTAGTTATTTTCTGCAACTATTTGAAAAACAAAAACAAAGTGATTTTTTAGCCAACATTCGATTTTTGCAAAAAATGAAGGTAGACTTATGAGATCACTACAGGGCGAAAAAAGTGTGTCTGTCTGTGTGTGTGTATGTGTGTGTGTGTGAGAGTCTCTGTGTGTGTGTGTGTGTGTGTGTGAGTGTGTGTACTCTGAATGTTTGTCCCCCCCTATCAATTCGAACACGGTGAGCGCATATTGAACGAAATTTGGTACAAAGGTAGCACTAGCAAAGGAAACCTCAGTGTCATGTTTTATATCGCCGCCGTCTTGACGGAAACGTAACGGCGGCCACACAAATGTTCAAAGCTTAAATCAAATTACGACTAACCTAATCATCCGTTCTCTACCAAATTTTGCAACAACATACCTTTATGGGGGCAGCATCCTTTGACCAAACTAATAGGTCATCAGCCTGATAGTTTGCGGATGGCGGCCATCTTTGTGTCAAAATCGATTACCCCTATTAATTCGAACACGGTCAAACCGAATGGAATGAAATTTGGTACAGAGGTAGCACTGGCACAGGGCACCTCAGTGTCATGTTTTATATCGCCGCCATCTTGACGGAAACGTAATGGCGGCCACCCAAATGTTCAAAGCTTAAATCAAATTACGACTAACCTAATCATCCGATCTCTACCAAATTTTGCAACAACATACCTTTATGGAGGAAGCATCCTTTGACAAATCTAATAGGTCATTAGCCTAATAGTTTGCGGATGGCGACCATATTTGTGTCAAAATCGATTATCCCTATTAATTCGAACACGGTGAAACCAAATGGAATAAAATTTGGTACAGAGTTAACACTAGCAAAGGGCAATGTTTTATATCGCCACCATCTTGACGGAAACGTAATGGCGACCACACAAATATTCAAAGATTAAATCAAATTACGATTAACCTAATCATCCGATCTCTACCAAATTTTGCATCAACATACCATTATTGAGGGAGCATCCTTTGACCTAACTAATAGGTCATTAGCCTAATATTTTGCGGATGGCGGCCATCTTTGTGTGAAAATCGATTCCCCCTATTAATTCGAACACGGTGAAACCGAATGGAACGAAATTTGGTACAGAAAAGGCCACCTCAGTGTCATGTTTTATATCACCGCCATCTTGACGGAAACGTAATCGCGGCCACCCAAATGTTAAAGGCTAAAATGTAATTACGACCAACCTAATAATCTAGTCTCTACCAAATTTTGCAACAACAAATCTTTATGTGGGAAGCATATTCTGACCAAACTGCTAGATCATCAGCCCAATAGTTTGCCGATGGTGGCCAAGTATGTGTGCAAATCGAGTCCCCCTATCAATTCAAACGCGGTGAAACCGAATTGAACGAAATTTGGTACAGAGGTAGCACTAGCAAAAGGCACCTCAGTGTCATGTTTTATATCTCCGCCATCTTGACGGAAACGGAATGACGGCCACCCAAATGTTAAAAGCTTAAATCAAATTTCGACCATCCTAATAATTTGATCTCTACCGGATTTTGCAACAACATGCCTTTTTGTGGAAAGCACCTTATGACTGACTACAAGGTCATCAGCCCAATAGTTTGCAAATAGCGGCCATGTATGTGTGCAAATCCATTCCCCAGATCAATTCAAACACGGTGAAACCGAATTGAACGAAATTTGGTACAGAGGTAGCATTAGCAAAGGGCACCTCATATTCATGTTTTATATCCCTATAGCACGTTGTATTTCAACAAGCTACTTCAACCAACATTCAATTATACTCCTTGAAAAGGACAAAGAGTTATAACCATACGCATGCATTTAGGAGAAAGTAGGCTATATGTTCTTTACTGAACATCTTGTTTCTACATCGAGTGAAACCATTTAATTTCAACAAGTGAATACTTAAAGTTAGGAATCAGGCTGGACAATTTAATTTGCACTGAAATCCTACGACTGTAAATAGTACATTTGAATGAAGTCAACAGGACTATCAATCTGGCTTTCGTTTCAAATATTTAGTGTTCACGTGTTGGTAAATCTGTAAATTTATGTACATAAATGTATGATCCATCATGCATCAATAATGCTATTCTGGCATTAGTTCAGTCAATTTTTAAACATTTTAATAAAATGAGATAATTTTACGAATTGTGTTATTTTCAGAAAACCTCATTCTATCCTTATTGTTGCATCGAGCCGAAAATCAGTAAAGCAATGCTTTTATTGTGTTATTGTAGTCACTTTAACCCTTATGGCGCCCTGGGATGTTTAGATTCTCGTGCTGACTGATTTTGGTGAAATGTATATGTGGTCGTCCGGACTTCGGTCTAAACGGGCACAGTACCAATACATTTCGGAGAAAGTAGGCTATATGTTCTTTACTGGACATCTTGCTTTTATGCTAAGTTTTAAGTGGAATAGATTATAAATGATATTTAAGCTGCAGAAGACTCCAAACAAGGGTCAAAACTTGTACAATTGAATAGATGTTTTATGAAATGTATCGATAGGCGGATTATCATTAAGAGTTATCGATAAATCAATACAGAAAACTTCTTACATTACCTATCATGGTAAAAATTATTGCTTTTTACAAAGATTTTCCTGGAATATCCTTGACTCTTCGTTAATGATTTTAGGTCATGTGCATTTTATCATATCTTTATAATATGTTAATAAGCTCCTCCTAAACGGCCGGACCGATTTTGATGAATTTTTAGCCTATTTTCAATTTTGAAAGAATAGGCTTATGAAATCACCTTTTGTCCGTGTGTGTGTGTGCGCGCGTGTGTGTGTGAGGTGTGTGTGTGTCCCCTAATAAAATCTAAACGACTGGAGCGATTTCAATGAAACTCGGTAAGGTCATAGCACCATACTGGCCGACCTTCACCGTGCGCTTCAAATTTTTTTCTGTCGCACCAATCCAACATGGTGGCTGTGCGAAATATTTCACCAGCATTCAGTATCTCCGAAACTATTACCGATATCACCCTGAAATTTTCTACGGTGATAAAGGGCACTACTTGAAGTTCACTTATGAGACGTTCAAAAACCTGGTAAATACAAAAACAACATGGTGGCCAAGCGAAATTGAGAATTTAAAAAAGGCTTTTCTCGCGATTTAACAATCCAAACGTAATGAAACTTGGTACTGAAAATATTTATACACATTGTAATGCACTCGCATCCAATTTCGTTCAATTGTTCACATAACCTCAAAATGGCGGCTGTGCAAAATATTTCACTGGCATTCTATATCTCCGAAACCATTATAGATATCACCCTGAAATTTTGTACGATGATAAAGGGCACTGTTACACGTTTATCTATGTACTTTTCAAAATTCTGTAAAGTACAAAACGAACATGGCGGCCAAGCGAATTTGAAACATTTTAATAGCCTTTTCTCTTGATTTAACCATCTGAGCGCAGTAAATGTGGTACAATAAATGGTTATACATATTGTAATACAATGGCATCTAATTTAGTTAAATTGTTTACATAACCTCAAGATGGCGGCTGTGCGAAATTTTAATATTAAGTTTTTATTTCTTGTGTCGTAATCATGCGATCGAAGTGAAAGTTGGAATAATGAAGCTACGCATTATTTTTCCTTTAATGGTACACACCTTTATGGCCTATGCATAAAACAATCCAAAATGGCGAGCATCCGATATATTTCGGCGGTTCTCAATATCTACGAATCTTTTACAGCAATCAAACTGATTTTTTAATGTTCATAGGGGCTATGAACATAAGTTCGCCTATAGGTCTTTCAGTAACCTGGTGGGCGCAAATCCAACATGGCGGCGATGCGAATTATAAATACTCAATTGGACGTTTCTCGTGATTTAATCATCCGAATGCAGTGAAACTTTGCACATTAAATGATTATACAAATATTAATCCATTGGCATCTAATTTATTTATTGTTTTGATAACCACAAGATGGCAGCCGTGCGAAATTTTAAAATCTTGTTTTTACTTCTTGTGTCCTAATCATGCCATTGAAGTTTGAATACAACACGTACACAATAATCTTCATGTAATAGTACATAAATAAGAATCCAACCTGTCGATCATCTGAAATATTTAGACGGTTCTCAATATCTACGAATCTATCACAACAATCAAACTGAAATTTTGTATGTTGATAGAGGCAATTGACCGGAGTAGGATATATGAAAATAGGCTGTATAGTTCTTCACAGAACTACTTGTATAATTTATGTTTGAGTTGATCCCTGTGTGGTTCAGATTTAAAATTGGACACGGTAGACGGCGTAGTGACCTAATGTAGGATGAAAACACTTTTAGAAGCACAAGATACAGTCAACAAAACAAAACAAAACAGTCGTAACGGAAACTGCTAGCCTTAGTGAAAACTAAAGTCTCATCTGGACAATGTCTCCCTACCCCACTAATTCTCCCACGCCTGTTCCCTTGGCAGTGATTTCTTCTGAAAAGTTCATGAATAATTGACTTTCTGAGAATAATTCTTAGTTATGTTTTTGTACCATAGGTGGCGGTGATGTCAAATTCTTTGTATTTGAAGTAGGCTTCAAAACATGCGCAAGTCACTTGCAGAGTAGCTTAGCGTTGTTTTGACATTTCAATAACGGCTCATCGAAAATAATCCACTTGTAATTTATTTCAACACCCATACAATCCATACTTATATATATATATGTGTTATGTGTTCAAAGGTGTACGCAAATGTGTACGGGGCAGTGTTGAAGTGAATGTCTTACATAACCTTCCATGAATTTAAATCCAATTCGCTTGGCAATCGCAATGACTTTAAATAAGTCACAAGGTCAACAATGTGCATTTGTGGGTTAGATCTAAAATATCTCTTCTTCTCACATGGCCAATTATATGTTGCATGTTCCCGCGTTGGCAAACCATCACGTTTGTTCATTCATACACCTCAGGGATTAACGATAAACATTGTTCATAAACTCGCATAAAGATAAAACAAAACATCATTTCATTTATTTTTAGGGTTCAACATCTATTTCAATACTTAACTTCTTTACAATAACAAGAATATGGCTGTCATGGAAATGATTTGAGCTGGTTCTTTAAATATCACAGGTGTGTGATGAAAACATTGTTTAACATTTTTATAGTGATTCTTATGGTATTTTTTGTGCTGAATACAGATAAATTAGTGAAAACATTCCATCACCCTTGGTTTACCCACAAATCACACATAGAATTTTGCACTTTTAATGTGTTTTTAACATAAGCCTACGTACAAACTATCTATAACCTTTCGGTAAAATCTAAATAACGTATTAAATTATAATGTTTTCAGCCTAATAAGTTAACTTACAAATGTAATCAGTCTAAATTAAGGTTGCCGTCATGAGACAGCCTTTCTTTTATTTAAAAAACTGTACGGTAAAACTGGTAGAATCCGGTTCATACCAGTTTTGCTGCCAGTACGTTGGCTGTGCCATTACCCCCTTCCACTATTCCTCCTTCCCCCTCCACCCACGGTCTGCTCTCCACTGCTAGATCAAGCTACTGTCGGTGTGGATATAACCACTCATCTGAGCACACTTCAACTTACTGTTTCTTCGTTGAAGTGAAATTTACTTTTGTGTTTTTGTAATAGCTTCTAGAGATTGTGTGAACTCTCCTGATTGTTTCTGCTATATTTGTGGGAATTATACTGTTAAAAAGCAACAGAGAAACATTACCGATTTTGTTAAAAAGGTTTACTTTGCCTACTTTAGTATTATAATGATATCGTATGGCCTCGGATGCCGGGTGCAAGCTTTGTTATTTGACACCCAAACGGTAGCTTGCTTGTCGAATTTCGTAGTTCCTTGAAGCACTATGGATGTCAAGGAGGTTAGATATCTAATCCCCTTTAACACCATAGCGCTTTCTAGTAGAGAAATGAGGAACTTTGTGTTGGCGGAAACTCCCGAGATTAATTTTGCCATTATGAACTCGGCCTACTGAATTCAAATGGGTTCTTTGTCATGCCAACATCGTATGACATGGTGTCGTTATTTTGCCGCCTTTCAAAAATCATTTACCACGGCCAGGGGCGAACCTGCAAGCTTGGGGTTAGTAGACCGACACGTTGACCACTCACCCACCGTTACTTTCGTATGAAACTGGGCGATCAAGACAAATCATGGGCTCCTCACAAAGTGTTGTGTAGAAGAACTGAGACAATGGTTACAAGGTAAGAATAAATCATTCCGTTTTGCAATACCTATGATTTGGAGAGGACCTACAAATCACAGTGACAACTGTTATTTTTGCTACAGCCGTGTGCAAGGTTTTAATTTGAACAATAAGAAGGAGATTTTGTATCCGAATATTCCTTCAGCTGTGCGCCCTGTTCCTCATGGGCTTTATTTACCTGTACCTTGTCCTCCAACTACACTTGGAAACGTTTTACATGATGTTGATCAGTTGTCTCAAGGCAGTTGTCTCAGTTGTGACGACGACGACAATGATACTAGTTTTGAACCCCCAACAATGAGCCAAAACTCTTCACACAGTCGGAACTAATTGATTTGGTTAGAACTTGGGCCTTCCAAAGGATTCAACCGAGGTTTTAGGATCGAGGTTGGAAGAAAAAGGGTTTTGGCTCCAGGAACATCCTTTTCTTGGTACAGGAGTAGAGAAAAATACTTTGTGCCTACTTTCTCTCGAGGGGGTTACCTGGTTTTTTGTACTGATGTTCCTGGGTTGATGAAGACATTCGATATCAAATACGAACCCGATGAATGGAGACTTTTCATTGATTCTTCCATAAGAAGCTTGAAAGCTGTTCGTCTGCACAATGGCAACCAATAAACATCTGTACCAGTAGGGCATTCGGTGCATTTGAAAGAGTGTTATGTGAACCTTGAATTGGTCCTTAACAAGCTTAAGTACTCTGATCATAAGTGGACCGTTTGTGGGGATCTGGAAGTGATATCTATGCTACTAGGCCAACAGAGAGGCTACACAAAGTTCCCCTGCTTCCTCTGTGAATGGGATAGCCGTGACCGTGAACAACATTATGTTAAAACAGAATGGCCAGTAAGAAAAAGTTTGGTTCCTGGAGTTAAGATCGTTGAGAAGGAGAGTTTATTGGATCCAAAAAATATTTTACTTCCGCCACTTCACATCAAGCTGGTACTGATGGAACAATTCGTCGAAGCATTGCCTAAAGATATCTTTGTGAACAATTCCCTGGCCTATCTGGGGCAAAACTTAAAGAAGGGGTATTTGTTGGGCCTGATATAAGAAAACTTATGAAGGATGAAAACTTCGAGTTAAAAATGGAAAACCAGGAAAGGAAAGGCTGGAAGTCTCTTAAACAAGTGGTAACCGGCTTTCTAGGAAATAAAAAAGACCCAAACTACAAGAAAATTGTTGCCGATCTGTTAACTAACTGCAAACTACTGGACTGCAACATGAATGTTAAAGTTCATTTCCTTCATTCTCATCGGGACTACTTTCCGAAAAATCTTGGAGCATTCAGTGAAGAACAAGGAGAACCATTCCATCAAGATCTAAAACAAATCGATCGAAGATATCAAGGACGCTGGGACGTTAACATGATGGCTGACTACTGTTGGATGTTAAAAAGAGAAACTCCCTAACTCCACAGCAGGAAAAGTACGAAAATAAGTTTTGAAAGAAAACGTTACAACGAAGACTTGTGATAGTGTTTTAATAAAACCTTATTAACTTTTCTTACTCTATGTTTAAGATTAACCTATGTTTAATGTGGTTTAATAACATTGTACATAAGTAATCTATCTATATATATATATAACAAGTAGTTCCGTGAAGAACTATACAGCCTATTTTCATATAACCTACTCATGTTAATTGCCTCTATCTACATACAAAACTTCAGTTTAATTGCTGTAACAGATTCGTAGATATTGAGAACCGTCTAAATATTTCAGATGGTCGCCAGGTTGGATGTTTATTTTTGTACTAGTACATTAAGATTATTGTGTACGTGTGGTATACAAACTTCAATCGCATGATTTGAACGCATGAAGTAAAAACGAGATTTTTAAATTACGCACAGCAGCCATCTTGTGATTAAGCAAGCAATTGAAATAAATTAGATGCCAGTGGATCAACATTTGTATAAGCATTTAACGTGCAACGTTTCACGGCACTCGGATAGTTAATTCGCGAGAGACGTCCATTTAAATATTTATACTTCGCGTCGCCGCCATGCTCGATTTGTGCTCACCAGGTTACTGAAAGTCCTATAGGTGAACATATGTTATAGTCTATATGAACAATAAAAAAATTCAGTTTGGTTGCTGTAAAAGATTCATAGATATTGAGAACCGTCTAAATATTTCGGAAGCTCGCCATCTAGGATTGTTATAAGTATAGGCCATAGAGTTATGTACCAATCAAAGACAATTATTGCCTAGGTTCATTATTCAAACTTTCACTTCGATGGCATGATTACGACACAAAAAATAAAAACTTAATTTTAAAATTTCGCACAGCTGCCATCTTGAGATTATGTAAACAATTGAATTAAATTAGATGGCAGTGCATTACAAACTGCAAAATCATTTACTGTACCACATTTCACGGCGCTCAGAGAGTAAAATCACGAGAAAAGTCTATTAAAATATTTCAAATTCGCTTGGTCGCCATGTTCGTTTTGTACGTTACTGGTTTATGAAATATACATGGATAAACGTGTATCAGTACCCTTTATCACCGTACAAAATTGCAGGGTGATATCTGTAATAGTTTCGGAAATATAGAATGTCAGTGAAATATTTCGCACAGCCGCCATTTTGAGGTTATGTAAACAATTGGACTAAATTAGACTCCAGTTCATTACAATGTGTATAAACAATTGCTGTACCAAGTTTCATTACGTTTGGATAGTTAAATCGCGAGAAAAGTATATTTAAAAGTCTCTAATTCGCTTGGCCGCCATGTTGGTTTTGTAGTCACCAGGTTTTTGAAAGTCTCATAGGTTAACTTCTAGTAGTGCCCTTTATCACAGTACACAATTTCAGGGCGATATCGGTAATAGTTTCGGAGATATTGAATGCAAGTGAAATATTTCGCACAGCCGTCATGTTGGATTGGTGAGACGTAACAAAATTTGAAGGGCACGGTTGAGGTCGCCGGGAATAGCGCTATGAACTTACCGAGTTTCATTGAAATCGCTCTAGCCGTTTAGATTTTATTAGGGGGACACACACACACACCTCACACATACACACACACACACACACGCGCGCGCACGCACACACACACGGACAAAAGGTGATCTCATAAGCCCATTTTTTCAAAATTGAAAATAGGCTAAAAATTAATTGCTGTTCATTAGTCTCGCTAAAACTCGAGAACGGCTCGACCGATTTGGCTAATTTTGATCTTGAATAATTTGTGGAAATCCAGAGAAGGTTTAAAAAGTTGAATAAATATGAAAGTTGTAGCGCACGAGTAGATTCAACAAATGATTGTCGGCACGCGAATCGCTTAAACAAAGTCCCGTATGCGTTTATATACCATTCATCAGGTTGCTATGAAACTTTGGTTGTATTGTTGTCCACACTCCAGGAAAGGTTTCTGACTTAGTAAATCCTTTTTACAATAGGCAAATGAGCGACGACGGCCGAAGCGTTTCAACAAAGACCTGTATGAGTTCACATACCATTCGTCCGCTAGCGATGAAACTTGGGTGAGAGGTTGTGTACACTACAGGTAAGGTGTCTGGCTTAGTAAATCCATGTTATAATAGGTAGCGCACGAGTATATTCAACAAATGAGCGACGACGAGCGAAGCGTTTCAACTAAGTCCCGTATGTGTTCATATACTATTCGTCTGATAGCGATGAAACTTGGGCGAGATGTTGCGTACACTTCATGGAAGGTTTCTGGCTTAGTAAATCCACTTAACAATAGTTAGCGCACGAGTAGATTCAACAAATGTCCGACGACGGGCGAAGCATTTCAACAAAGTCCTGTATGCGTTCAATACCATTCGTCCGATACCGATGAAACTTGGGTGAGAGGTTGTGTACACTACAGGCAAGGTATCTGGCTTAGTAAATCCATGTTCTAATAGGTAGCGCACGAGTAGATTCAACAAATGAGCGACGACGAGCAAAGCGATTCAACAAAGTCCCGTATACCTTCATATACTATTCGTCTGATAGTGATGAAACCTGGGTGAGATGTTGTGTACACCTCACGGAAGGTTTCTGGTTTAGTAAATCGACTTAACAATAGCTAAAGCACGATTAGATTCAACAAATCAGCGACGACGCCCGAGGCGTTTCAACAAAGTCCTGTATGCGTTTACATACCATACGTCCGATAACGATCAAACATGGGTGAGAGGTAGTGTACACTACAGGCAAGGTTCGTGGCTTAGTAAATCCATGTTATAATAGGCAGCGCACGAGTATATACAACAAATGAGCGACGACGAGCGAAGCTATTCCACCAAGTCCCGTATGCGGTCATATACTATTCGTCTGATAGTGATGAAACTTGGGTGAGATGTTGTGTACACTTCATGGAAGGTATCTGGCTTAGTAAATCCAGTTAACAATAGGTAGCGCACGAGTAGATTCAACTAATGTGCGACGACGGGTGAAGCGTTTCAACGAAGTCCTATATGCGTTCACATACCATTCGTCAGATAGCGATGAAACTTGGGTGAGAGGTTGTGTACACTTCAGGGAAGGTTTCTGGGTTAGTAAATTCACTTTATAATAGGTATCGCACAAGTAGATTAAACAAACGAGCGACGACGCGAGATGTGTTTTAACATAGTCCCGTATACTTTCATATACCATTCGTCTGATAGCGACTAAACTTGGGTGAGTTGTTGTATACACTTCAGGGAACGTTTAGGCCTTAGTTAATCCATTTTACAATTGGTAGCGCTAAATTAGATTCAACATATGAGCGAAGGCGTGCGATGCGTTTCAACAAAGTCCCGTATGCTTTCATATACCATTTGACCGAAAGCGATGAAACTTGGGTGAGATACTGTGTACACTTCAGGGAAAGTTTCAGGCTTATTTAATCCATTTTAAAATAGGTAGCGCTCAAGTAGATTCAACATATGAGCGAAGGTGTGCGATGCGTTTCAACAAAGTCCCGTATGCGTTCATATACCATTTGTCCGAAAGCGATGAAACTTGGGTGAGATGATGTGTACACTTCAGGGAAGTTTTCTGGCTTAGTACATCCACTTTACAATAGGTATCGCACAAGTAGATTCAACAAATGAGCAACGGCGTGCGTAACGTTTAAAAAAATCCGTATGCGTTCATATACCATTCATACGATAGCAATGAAATTTTGAGAAATGTTGTTTCCACTCCCTCAAAGATTTCTGATTTAGTAAATCCATTTTACAATTGGTAGCGCAAAATTAGATTCAATTAATGAGCGACAGCGCGTGAATCGTTTCCACCAAGTACCGTATGCGTTCACATAACATTCATCCGATTATTATAAAACTTTGGGGAGTTGAGCCCAGTCCTGCGAAGCTGTATGAATTAGTAAATCCGTTTTTCAATGGGTGGCGCACAAGTAGATTCATCAAATGAGCGTCGTCGCGCGAATCGTTTAAGCAAAAACCCGTATGCGTTCATATGCCATTCATCCGATTGCGATGAAACTTTCATGAGTTATATACACGCCAGGGAAGGTTTTCACTTAGTAAATCAATTTTACAATAGATAGCGTACGAGTATATTCAACAAATGGGTGAGGGCGCTCGAATCGTTTCAACAAAGTCCCGTATGCGTTCATATACCATTCATTTCATTGCGTTGAAAATTTGGTGAGTTGTTGAGCACGCTCCCATGATTTTTTTGAGATAGTAAATCAATTTTACAATAGTTTAGAGGTGGTTAACGGAAAAAGAAAAACAATATTGGGAATCCAAATGCACTTCAAGATACAAAGTAGCAATGCCTACACTTTCTTTGATTGGCATTGCAACGCATGCCGGGTACAGCTAGGCTATATATTGTTTTATCCCTCTGTTAGGGGTGGGATAAATAGGGTGGTGTAGATGTATTAATTTAAGGGATGTTTCCGAAAAAGGGTAGTTTCCCGTAATTGGGGAAGACTACTGTGTTGGTGTGAGTACGTGATCTATTGGGGGCGTTCCTACAGGATGCGTTTACCTGCTAGGGGATGAATATCTAAGAGTGAGCTATTAACCTAGCCTGCCAATTAAGTAGAGCGAGCGTTTAGCGAGCTCACGTGCAGAGTCGATAACTTGACACGCTGCAGTCGGGCTGCTGGCTCGAATACAATAGGATTCCTGACTGCGCAGTTCCTGGCCTTCACGGTCAAGGGCAATTAGGACTAAGGTCAGGTTGGGTGCAAGGATGTAAAACTGGGTAAAATGAGTAATAGCTGTGTGTGTTTACTGAACAAGTATTTATTGGACAGTAGCGGCTATGTACTGTCCCTTTAGGCAGTGGACTGGTATAAAGCAAAGTACAAGGTGTGTAAAATACAAACTGTTCTGGGTAGGTGTTACAATAATAAGGAATCTGAGCACACGGCTAGTTCTCACCTGCTGAAGAGCTGGAACGGACCTTGGAGGAGCAGAACCGCTGGCCACGAATAGATAATGGGGCTCCTCTGGGTCTAGCTTTTAAGGCTTTCCCCCACTGCTTGGTCAGCGTTTCCTCACCGTCGCTGCTCCAGATAGTGTGTTTATGTATGTATTATGTAAACGTGGCTGTCAGCAGTATTGCTGGGCCTGCTTGTGTTGCGGAAGTATGTGAGGCTTATGGCATGCCTATGACGGTGGTTTTGGTGAAAAGATGAAGGGTTGTGTCTTAGGGGTACTGCCCCTGGGCTGTACAAGACCTCCTCGGCCTTTGTTCACGGCCTCGCGAACGAGAAATAGAGTAGGCGTGTCGGCGTAGTGATTCTTCTTCTTCTTCTTGACCCTCTTCTTCTTGTTCTTCGGTGTCGTGTGGTGTTATCGGAGAGGGCTTATCTCGTATCGCGTGGCTACTTGTCACGCGCCGTGTACTGTGTGTTATCACCTTTGTATACATGTTCCTAGTGCTGTTACTGATAGGCGTAATATAGTCTGTCTTCCCAGATCAATCTGGTCTGCAATATTTGTGTACTATATGATGCGGAGCCTAATGTAATGCCGCTCTCACTTCCTGTATCAACATCCGTGTTGTCACTGTATACAATTACTGTTATTGTTTTATGTTAGTGTCATCATGTCTGTATGTCATTGTCACGTTCCGCTGCTATAAAAATTTATTTCGCCAACAGCGTATGGCGACACGTTGGAATTCGTTTATTTGCAGCGCGTCGCTTCCTGTATGTGTGTTTAGTGTCCTTATTTACTGAAAGTCTTCAATGATATGCAGGAAGGATAACAAAACGTGACTTCTGCCACTGTCCGCGTGTCGACATGTGTTTGCATTCTAGAAAGGCCAACGTGTTAATTTGTCATGTTTTCGTTCTCAAGCTTGTTTGGGAATTTGTTTTCGTGATTACTTCACCTTTGTGTCTTGTTCTATTATTTTATGTCCGGGGTAATCTACATGCCCTTGTATTGGATTGCCATAATTTTTGGCCGTAGAGATGTGGTGTTCCCTACTTTGTGTGGGCGTCTGTCTGTTCCCGTGGCGTCTCCCGTATCCAGATTTCGGGCGCTATGGTCCAAAAAGTATTTTGTGGTCTCCGTAGAGGCCTGGTGTTCCCGGTACGTCCCCTATTGGCAGTCTCGGGGTCGCTAATGTCCTAAGTAGGTTGCTATAGCGAATACCTTGGGAAGGGCCTACGCCCTAATAAGTATGCCCCGTGTATGTCGTCTGTGTGAAATTTGGTTAGCCCTGGTCATAATTTGTGGGCGTAGTGTGGTTTTGAATCCCTAGTGAATGATACTCTGTCGGCCGTAATACTGTTATATCTGTGAGTGCCTCCAGCCGCCTAGCGCGTCACGTATTCGTGCTGAGCGTGCAAAGTATTGGGTTACCTCATGTGATAACGCCGCTGTTGGGACTGTGCTTCCTGTCCGGCAGTTAGCATTTGAAGTGCACAGCAGTTATGTTGTGACCTTGCCACAAATATTTTGAGCGGTTTTAAAATATGTTTTCTACGAGGCCCTACGTTTCTTCATAATGACCGTGCCTGATCTTTTGGCCCTACTATCGTGATGACGCTATTTGTGTCAGACTTGTGTAGTTTATGTGTTTGTACATGTATTCCCTGTATGTAAAAGAACCTCCCGTGTTCATGCTTGTGTGGCTCAATCGTTTTTTTGCTTGTGTGTCCTGGCCCTTAGTTGGCATGTCTCGCCCTTGAGGCTGACTTTGGGCAGTAAGCTATTGCTGTATACTCTCGTGTCAGTGTACCTACCTTGTAAAAGAACCTCCCCGTGTTTATGTCTGTGCTGTGAGTGGCATTAGTGCAATTCATATGCCATCCCTGATGTATACTTAAGATGTGTACACAATGATAATATGCAATTCACATACATATAATATAACCCTTCTTATACATACATTAATTCTTAGCTATAACTCTATGGGACACAGTGTCTATATGGAATCCTATGGGTTTTCTATGGGATTGTGTATTCATGCTGTCTGTGCGATGCCGCCCGAGTGATTGTCTGTCCCCTTGCCCATATTCCTGGTTTAATTTTAATGTGCCTCGAATTGCCTTAGTTCTGGCCAGTTTTTGTCTAGTTGGGAGTGGATATTCCCCCGTAAATGTGTTTATCCTTGCCCGAGCGTTGTTGCCCGACGGGGTGAATACCTTCGCCCTGTCATGAGGGTATAGGCCTCCGAATCCCATTGAGGTGCTTCTTTACCATTTTTCAGGGGTGTTTTAAGTAAAGTAAGCCTAAGCCTTCGTTCACCGTAGTGCCTGTTAATGGGTGTACGTGTGCTGGCGTCTGAAGGGCCGCGTTGGCTCCTCGCTACCCTATCAATGTCTGTGGGGGTGTATGTCCTCCTGTCTGACTGGCCTCGTGGGGTGGGCGGTAAAACTTCCCTTAAACCCCGTGTACTTTGTTTTGGAGGCAGGAGAGTGCTTGCAGGCGTGTGTGTTACACCCTGGTGAATTGTAAGGAATCCCCCTGTATTTCTTTGCCTCGTGGGTGCACATCTTCGTGTCCGCCTCCATTCTGGCGAAATCGCCCTTTGAACTGGCGTTAGGGGTTGTGTAGTTGTCTGTGAGCGCCCCTCTAATGTATTGGAGGGCAGTCTAGCCGTTTTCTGGGCTATGGCCACGGCAGACTCCTTCCTTTGTGTCTGTCTATGTGTGTGGGTCTGTATGGGCTTATCGCGCTGTGGCACGTTTTCTATGTCCTCAGCCCATGATATAGCTTCCTCCAGGTTCCTCTCTGTGTTATCGTGTGTGTTTGAGAGCCCTGGCGTCAACTCCCTCTCGTTCATTTGTTCTGAGGGGGTTGGCGCAGGTTTCGCCCCTCGGTCTGGTAAAAATGCCTCCCGGCCTGGAGCTGCGGGACGTGTGTCTATGTGAGTTTGGCCCTGTAGTGTATTGGAGGCTAGCCAGACCGTTTCCTGGCCAATGGCCACGGCAGACTCCTTCCCTTGTGTGGCGGTATGTGTTGAGATGGACATCTTCGCGAATTGCTGTGTTAGCGTATCTACGACTATGTCCTCTCTTGGTTTCGTTGGTGTCCCTGCCGTGAACTCGGAGTTCCCGATATCCTTCCCAAATTTGGGCGTACTGCCTATTGAGGCATATGGCCTGTTCGGCAACTTTGGTACCGCTAGTTCCTATTTGTTTATGTTGTTTGATGAGTGCCTCCCATTGCTGGAATATGACCTCGTGTCGGCAGTGTAGTTTCCAGTGTGCTTTGTTGAGTTGTGTACGGAGGGTGGGGATTTACGCCATAGTCTTTCGATTCTTGGCGCTGCGGAGTGGCCGGACAAGTGCCCTTATAATTCTCATATACTGAGCGTTCAGGAGCTGCTGATACCTGCTGAGGTAGTCCTGCCTTGTCTCAAAGACCTTATGCCAGGCAATTAATTCCTGGTATTCCCCAATGTCCTTCAGCACAGCTAAATGGTATAGGGGGGCCATCCTGATCTACGGGTGTGTATTAAAAAAATGTGTGTGGCTTCTAATGTATTAAATCTGCTGATTCTTCCCAGGGGGGGGGGGGGTTGGCTATAATATCCCTTATATTCCCAGAGAGGGGAAAAAAGAATGCTTTCTCTCAGAGAAAAAAAACAAATTTCGCTTGGCTGCTTTCAGTATGGACCGCACTACCACGAGGGCTCGTTGTTTGTGTCCCTTACTCTTATTTTGCGTGGTACCCGGCCTCCACCAATCTGTTTAATCTCTCTGTTAGGGGTGGGATAAACAGGGTAGTGTAGATGTATTAATTTAAGGGATGTTTCCGAAAAAGGGTAGTTTCCCGTAATTGGGGAAGACTACTGTGTTGGTGTGAGTACGTGATCTATTGGGGGCGTTCCTACAGGATGCGTTTACCTGCTAGGGGATGAATATCTAAGAGTGAGCTATTAACCTAGCCTGCCAATTAAGTAGAGCGAGCGTTTAGCGAGCTCACGTGCAGAGTCGACAACTTGACACACTGCAGTCCGGCTGCTTGCTCGAATACAATAGGATTCCTGACGGCGCAGTTCCTGGCCTTCACGGTCAGGGGCAATTAGGACTAAGGTCAGGTTGGGTGTAAGTATATAAAACTGGGTAAAATGAGTAATAGCTGTGTGTGTGTGTTTACTGACCAAGTATTTATTGGTCAGTAGCGGCGATGAACTGTCCCTTTAGGCAGTGGACAGGTATAAAGCAAAGTACAAGGTGTGTAAAATACACAGTGTTCTGGGTAGGTGTTACATTAATAAGGAATCTGAGCACATGGCTAGTTCTTACCTGGTGAAGAGCTGGAACGGACCTTGGCGGAGCAGAGCCGCTGGCCACGAATAGATAATGGGGCACCTCTGGGTCTAGCTTTTAAGGCTTTCCCCCACTGCTTGGTCAGCGTTTCCTCACCGTCGCTGCTCCAGATAGTGTGTTTATGTATGTATTATGTAAGCGTGGCTGTCAGCAGTATTGCTGGGCCAGCTTGTGTTGCGGAAGTATGTGAGGCTTATGGCATGCTTATGAGGGTGGTTTTGGTGAAAAGATGAAGGGGTGGGTCTTAGAGGTACTGCCCCTGGGCTGTACAATATATATAAATGAATTGCTGTTCGTTAGTCTCGCTAAAACTCGAGAACGGCTGGACCGATTTGGCTAATTTTGGTCTTTAATTATTTGTGGAAGTCCAGAGAAGGTTTAAAAGGTGAATAAATATGAAAGTTGTAGTGCACGATTAGATTCAACAAATGAGTGACGGCACGCGAATTGCTTAAACAAAGTCCCGTATGCGTTCATATACCATTCATCCGATTGCTATGAAACTTTGGTGAGTTGTAGTGCATACACCAGGAGAAGTTAGAGGTATAGTGAATCCACTGTACAATAGATGGCGCTCGAGTTACTTCTACAAAATTGCGTGCGTTTGTTTCAACAAAGTCCCATATGCGTTCATATTCTATTCACCCCCATTGCCATGAAACTTGGGTGAGATGTTGTGTACACTTCAGGGAAGGTTTCTGGCTTAGTAAATCCACTTAACAATAGGTAGCGCTCGAGTAGATTCAACAAATGAGCGACGATACGCAAAGCGTTTCAACAAAGTCCCGTATGCGTTCATATACCATTCGTCCGATAGCGATGAAACTTGGGTAAGAGTATGTGTACACTCCAGGCAAGATTTCTGGCTTAGTAAATCCATATTACATTAGGTATCGCACGAGTGCATTCAACAAATGAGCGACGACGCGTTAAGTGTTTCAAAAAAATCCCATATGCGTTCATATACTATTCGTCCGATAGCGATGAAAATCAGATGAGATGTTGTGTACACTTCAGCGTAGATTTCTGCCTTAGTAAATACATTTTACAATAGCTATCGCACAAGTAGATTAAACAAATGAGCGACGACGCGCGAAGTGTTTCGACAAAGACCCGTATGCGTTCATATACCATCGTCCAATGAAATTTGGGCGAGTTGTTGCTTACACTCCAGAGAAGGTTTCAGGCTGAGTAAATCCATTTAACAATAGGCAGCGCACGAGTAGATTCAACAAATGAGCGAAGACGCGCCAAGTGCGTCAACAAAGTCCCCTATTCGTTCATATACCATTTGTCCGATAGCGATGAAACTTGGGTGAGATGTTGTGTATATTTCCGGTAAGGTTTCTGGCTTAGTAAATCCACTTTACAATAGGTAGTGCATGAGTAGATTTAACAAATGATCGACGGCAAGTGAATAGTTTCATCAAAGTCCCGTATGCGTTCATATGCCATTCATTTGATTGCGACGAAACTTTATTGAATTGTTGTGTACACCCGAGGATAGGTTTCTGACTCAGTAAATACATTTTACAATAGGTAGCGCTCGAGTAGATTCATCAAATGGGTAACGGCGCACGTATCGATTAAACGAAATTCCGTATGCGTTCATATACCATTCATGCGATTTCATTGAAATTGGGTGAAATGTTGTTTCCACTCCCGCGAAGTTTTCTGATTTAGTAATTCCATTTCACAATTGGTAGCGCGCGAGTAGATTTAACTAATAAGCGACAGCGCGTGAATCGTTTCAACATAGTCACGTATGCGTTCATATACCTTTCATCCGATTGTGATAAAACTCTGGTGAACTGAGTACAGTCCTGCGAAGGTTTATGAATTAGTAAATCAGTTTTTCAATGGGTGGCGCACAAGAAGATTCAACAAATGAGTGACGGTGCGCGAATCGTTTAAACAAAATCCCGAATGCGTTCATATGCCATTCATCTGATTGCGATGAAACTTTGGTGAGTTGTAGAGCACGCTCCCTTGAATGTTTCTGAGATATAAATCAATTTTACAATAGTTTAGAGGTAGTTAACGGAAAAATAAGAAAATATTGGGAATCCAAAAGCACTTCAACTAACACAGTCACAACGCCAACACTTTCTTTGATTGGCATTGCAACGCATGCCGGGCACAGCTAGTACTGTTATAAAAATGGTCTTATTTAGGATTTTTCATAAACGTTTTACGTCATTTTTTAGAAAACCCTTACGCGATAGAAAAAAAACAATATCATTTCTGAAATCAGGCCCAGAAACTACATAAAAATCAGTTATCAAAACTAAAACATTTTTTTTTTTTTTTGTTTTTTTTTTTTTTGCATTTCATCGAAAATCCAAATATGTTTACTGACTCTGCTCTATATATTCAGGACGGACAATGTCAGACTGGGCCACTAGTTATTTCTAATTTTAAGGTTCCTGGCCTAGATTAATGACCCCTTTTTAGGAGAAGTGTAGTTCATTTTGGAAATTTAACGATTTTAAACCCATGTACGTTCATACAAATAGGTATGTTATTATGCTTGATAGAGAAAAAAAATATTTATTTGTCGTATATTGTTAACATACAATACCTTGATGTAATCTGGAGATATATAAGCAAGGTGTCTCACAAGCGCGCGTTACAGAGACAATAAAACTCCATTAAGTGGAACACCACGTCTTTATCTGTACTCATGTTATTAAGAGAGTACCGTACAATGAGGACCAGTTCGTTAGTTATTGTTGTTATAAGGGCCGGGACCACGAGGTAATCTGCCCCTAATGAAGACCTGAATTCAAACAATCACAGTCGAAAAATTGTCGACAATTTATTCTCTGCCCTGAATATGCCGTATCAAATTTGTAAAGAAGTGTCGCCGTATGATCAGTAATGTCATCACTGAGTGTGTGTAACTCATTTGCATGCGAAGGTGGAAATGCCGGGGTTTACATTTATAAGCCTCAAATATAGGCTATAAATGAGAAAGAGACTGAAAAGAGTACCGGACAAGATGTGGCTGTTTCGGTGTGTTTACGCCCATTGTCCCCCTATCAACATTTCAACACCCGATAAACATAGTATTGTGCCCAATCAGTCACGGCAGTCTGGCATCGAACTCGGGTCTCATCAGAGAGGACCAGGCACATGGTTATGCCTAGAGTCGAACCATTGATCTCTGAGGGGGAGCAATTACAGGGAACCCAAAGAGCAATGAGAGGTATACTGACATATAATAGTGTAGCGTGATTTCACGATCTATATGTGAATATCATAGCAATTTAAGATGAAGAATTGTAGCCAAATGCAAGGAAATATACATTTTCAGAGCATACGAGAATGAGAGGAGGCCAGTTTGAAGTTTTACAAATTACCCTTAGCAAGTGGGCGGAGAACTTAGGCGCCGAGCGCACTATTTACGTCTGGAGCGGAGAGACAGCTCAAAATTAATGACCCGGGTATTCACCGCTTGACAACGATGAAACTTAGAGTAGGGATGATGGCCCACGGAAATTAATTAATTACAGCCAAGTGGAGTATTGAAATGCATTGAAATATACACCCAGGTGAATATATTCACGGAGAGGTAATTTAGGAGTGGTTTTTCACCTAAATTAATGCCTATATCTCCAAATGAACGAATTAAAACCTAGCTTACGCTCGAGAGCAGTGATTTTGTGACCAGCCAACGGGGAACCACCACAGTAGCGTCCTGACGCGCTGTTCTAAGGCAATTAATTGTAATTAATTGGCCGAAGCGATCGCCGGCACGCGAATGTTTTTGAAACCTCCACACTTAAATAAACAAGATGTAGATGTCATTTCGGCTGAAGAGGTATTATTTCAAGAAAGGAGTCGCTCTCATGTAACCAGTGGACTATTTTGTACGAGAAACCTTTATATAGGGGGAGTAAGGCAAGCCAAGCCAGTTGTTCTCCAGTCATCTCAGGTCATCTCAAGTTGTTATGTAGTTCGCCTACAGTTATTCTACAGTATACACGTAACTAAGACGCTGGCAATAAGCACGCCAAATGTTAAAGTATCAACGCTCCGCCGTTGAAGAACAATAAGAGCAAGTTATAAGCTTCATAAGTAAGCATGAAGCGCGTCGAAAGTAAATTAATACAGATATTTATCTATTATCTGACGCAAATATAAATTCGCCACAGCGAAAAAGGAACTTATAATGTTTTTGAACAGTTCATATACCGGGAGGTATTGTCAGGATTGTATATGACATTATCATCAGGATCACTACAATGATGGGAGCTTGGAAATCATTGCCACCTAATCTGGATAGTGAGCTGAACAAGATTGCAGGGAACGAGGATCGAACGTCCGTAAAACGCTGTTAGATTTTCACGTAGACTAGCGGTTGTCATAATTGCATCGCATCTCTGAGATCAGGCGTAGGAGAAGTCCGATTTAAGGATCAACATGTGAAGTAGTGGATAAGTGTACATAAATTGTGTAATAGTGATTTAAAAGTGTTCATGTGTATAGTGATTAATATGCAGTGTGTAGCAGTGATAGAGGCCACTGATAAAAGTATGTTTATCAGATGGAAAATGTGTGAATCTAAGTGTTGTGTAAAGGATAACATGATGGCTTAAATCAAGCGTCATGGTAGCGCTAAAGCTGAAGCGCTGGCACCATCCAGCAAAAAGGAAAAAGTGAGTACCCATTTTATAATGTCATTATAACTAAATAGTTCACCATGTAACGATTTATCACTTGGAGAATAAGATGTAATAGTCACTTACTGAACGAGTTTTCACCACTCGTCTTGATTAAATTATGGCTTGGAAGGTGATTTGTATAGGGCCATTTAGGTCGAAAATAGTGATGGATGTAACGGTAACGTTAAATGAGTAATAATAATAATAACCTGGGGTCGGCAACAGTAAAGTAATAGGCATTTTTGGCCTAAATAATGTTCAAATAGTGTCATGTCTAATATAAAGATACTGTATTTTGGTAAACAGTAAAAATGTAACGTGGAATATAGAGAAATACGAGAGCTTTTTCAGTGTCAGTGAAATATGAATGAATATTTGATATGGTCAATCCTTAGGATTATGTTTGATGACCATTAAAGTAAAGTAAGCCAGTAAATTTTTACATTTTGTTAGGAGCTATGTAAAGCTTTGGCTTAAGTGGTATGACAGAGAGAACGCGGGTGCCTTAATAATGGAGTCATCTATGTGAAGTATTGTTTGAGCCGCATGTAAGCGTGCAGATTAACGTAGAATCCAGTGATTTACGTAAATAAATATTGCGGGGACCAACTAGTATAGCTTGCGCGTTAGGTGAGAAGTTGGCTGAATCTACGAGTAGTATCGCCCTTGAGCATACTGTATTATTCGCAGCGAATTGGACAGAGCCTGTCTGTATCCAACGCTTGCATGAATTATGGCCACTAATGACGTCCGTCGTGACGCAGTGAGCATGTGTATCAATGACCTACCCTGAGAGGTAAGGATCATATTCGTCGTTTAGGAACGCAGATTTCCTTATATTTTATTGACAGCTGCTGGTGAAAATCGTGGATTTTCACTATGATGCGCGTCTAAAGCCACTAGTAGTCACCATAGAACGGCAAGACTATCACTAGAATTCCATCCCAGCCATGAATGTTAATTAAGGAGCCAGTTGAGCCCAAGACACTATAAAGATAGGTGTTAAATAATTAAATGACTCAATTATTTTGGAGCCACACTTAGCGTAACTCCAGTACTGCGATTGTAAACAAACTTGACCTTGACAGCAGCAGAGAGAGGTGGGGTTGTATACCACTTCTGCGGCAGCAATCTTGACTAGCCAGCTGGAACGAATTTTATTGCCTGCTGAGGGGGAGGAAGGTCGGTCGACCGGTCCCTTGTAAATTAGAGTCACAATAGGACACTGAGGAATCTCGATATTTCAATATGCAATTAAGATATGAGTATTATGATGATGCCAATTGAATTGAATGGTGTGTTGCAACTTACATACGTTGTTGGATCATAGAAATCAGATAATATTTGGCTCAGTTATTCTCTGAGGAGGAAAGCTGAACCAAAATAATGTAGGCATCTTCTTTTAGAATGCATTTTGCCAGTTCATGCTAATTTATGCAGACGGGTATGTGCTTTTTTCCCAGAACATGACACATTTGTAACGATGATAAGCCCGACAAGACCCAGAAAATCGTTATATGGTGAAACTATAAAATATTCTATACATGTTTATTTTGGAAGGGATAAGTACCACTTTTCTTAAAGCGTTCATATGGATGGAAAGAAGGAAGATGATCCACACGACACAACAAATATTTGTTAATGATTGCAGAAAATAATGAATTCAAGCTAATCAAGGTAAATGTCATAAGAAACGGAGTAATGTTTTATTAATATCATTTTGATGTGATATGTGATTTTTGTGTTATGATACTCCCATTAACTAGAATTGTGTCACATGATGAACACTATGGAAACCCATTGAAGTCTGAAAGTATCATTGACAGGATGCTAGAATTAGATTTGAGTGCAGTGTAGCACTATTTTAAGAAGAAAGCTCACAGGATAACCCTATTTTCATTTGTGGGAATTAAATATAATTTGTCCTTTATTTGTATTTGTTGTATAGCCATGATTTTAGACCAGTAAATGTGTTATTTTTAGGAAAATGTTGTGTATTTCCTGTAGAGTAGTTACCTGGTAGACTCAAATCCTGAGCATGTGGTCGTATGGTGGGCAGGAACGTCCCATACCTCGAAAGACCGTGAGTTAGTTGGGATACGAACACATGGTCCTCACGATGACAGTTGGGTACAGTATGCTGAGGACCAATTGTAAGAGTGTACGGTGCATATATTTTCTCTTCTTGGGGCAGATGGCCTCGTTGTTCCCTCCCTTAAAGCCTCAATAACTAACTAACTCTTATCTTCTGTTACAGACTTGTACGGACAGTTCACAAACATCTCAGGATGAGTGCAGCAGCGCTTAGTGCTCTACCCTTCATTCTGCTACAGCCTGTTTCAACGATCGTGTTGCTAGATCTTAGCAATACCATCGGATACGCCTCACTACTGATCTCCACATTACTTGATGGCCATATTAATGAAGCCATTAATACTTTAACAGTGTACATGGACAGACGTAGCCCCAATTCTCTCTCCACAACACTTCTACACCTCATCCACCAGCAATGCTACACAGGTGTAAACTTAGTAAATGGTGAAGATGCACTGAAAGAGGAACAGTTCTCCAAGAGTAGCTCGTAACTCCTCTTCCTTCAACAGTGTTCCAGGAAGGTTATTAAAAAGAGTGTCGCCCAGGAAGATTCCTCGTGCTCATTATCTTTGCTATGGACAGCTGTGAGTCATCTGTATTTGAAGTATTGTGGCGATACAAGATAAGGAATGTAGTGGTCTCAATACATACTTTAACAAGCAGAGCGAAAGACAACATCAAGTCATTCACCTACAATCCTTTTGGAAGAAGAGGTGTTATCGTTGTTCACGGTGTATCGAATGAAGCTCTGAATACCGTGTACATTAAGAAACATCTTGACGTTCAAGGTAATGCTGTAAAGTTAAGCCAAAGAACAGGTATATTATTAACGACTCATCCTAACCCAAGAACTATAGCTGTATTTCTTTCTCACATTAATGCAGTACTGCAATTCGTTGTAAATACAGAAACCCACGAACATATAGCAATGAGGAAGTGTTTGATTGATCTATCAATGGTGGCCGCCAGTTCACTTCCTGGAGAACAAGAGATAATCCATCCACATATTTATGATAGTCATGCGTTTCTGGCGCCAAAATCTGAGCGCATCCCTCAATATATGAACTTATTCCTTCCGCATGATATTAGCCTATGGTATGGGTTTTCATAATCTGCAGCATTCCTTTATCAGCAATGTCATGACATCTTATCCAACGTCTTAAGGGGACAGCTGTGAGATTCTCCACCATTTTATTCCTCACCTTTTCAACATTTTTATCAGGTTCCTTTCCACCACTGCCGAGTGTGTTGTCAGACAGGCTGGTTGTTCTATTCTGGGCACTCTTCAGCCTCATAGTAACGAACGCATTTCAAGGCACTCTAACTAGCTTTTTGAGCGTCACTAAATATTACCCGGAGATCAACACTTTCCAAGAGCTCTACAAGTCTGGATTGAACATTGGGTATCAAAGAAGTTACTTGAGAGTGATATCTCCTTCACTGGAAAATACATTCCCACAGTTGAACGAGATCTTTGAATGCAAGGAAAACCTATCCAAGTATGTGTATGATATACCGCTTTATAGAAATATCTCTCGCTTCACAACTAGCATTGCAGACGATCGGTTCTCTAGGCAGTTGACAAAATCCAATAAGGGAAGAAAACCCTTTCACGTAATGAGGGAAAGGATTGAGGGGACATAATTTAGCTTTAAAACTCCGTTATATTCTCCTCATTACACTGCGTTCTTTATAGTCATGTGTTCAATAGAATTTGGACTGCGCGCTAAATGGTGTAACGTGTTTTTCGAAGGGTTTTTATGCCACTGGCATAAGTCAGTAGGAAGCCATTCTATATTTATTTACGCGGCAAATTGTTCAGCCAAGAGAATTGTTTCATGTTAATTTATTATTATTATTATTAACTTATTATTATTATTATTATTAAGGTATTTTTTGGAGCATTTTTATAAAATTATAAACATACTGATAGGTTTTCTATGTCTTAGAAAACACTATCAAGCAAGTTATTACGAACGACATTATCATAGAAAATAATATGATTACGGAATTTTACGGAGTTTTGTCAGTTAGGGTATTATGAGAGAGTTGACTCATTGGGAATTCAGATACAGGCTTATTCTTGTCAAGAAGTGTGTCGCAAGCCTGGATTGCAGCGTCAAGGAAAGGCGAAATAATCTGGAACGGCAAACGACATCCTCCGCGCGCCGTGTGTATTGAGCCTAAGGAGGGGAGTAGCGGGGTGACACAGCCAATCAGTAGAGACCACGTAAGGTGGAAGTCGACACGGGAGTGGGGAGCCCACAAGTGCATATATCGTTTGGCACGCCGTGGAGTAGAGGACTTTTTTGTGTAAGACTTGACCAGTATGGTTGCACGCGTGAGTGGCTCCGATGTACAGTGGAGTGAAGGACTATCTTTGTAAAACTTAACCAGTGTGGTTGTACGAGTGTTTGACTCCGATGTTCGGACCATAAAGTTATCAAATCTACCAGGATATCATCAACTAACGAAGAAGATGACGACGTACAAGAGACAGTGGGAAGCTCTCTTCATCATCCAGTACGAGGGAAATGCTTCGGCAATTTCCAGTGGTAAGCGCGAATGACGCAGAAATACGCAATCTCTCGTTTCTCTTTGTTTTATATTCAGTATTCAGTAACTTCATAGCTTGGGAATAAGAATAAAATCAGTAATTTATCCGAATCCATTTTCAAGTAATTTTCTAGCGGTAATATTCAAATCGCAAAGCTCCAATTTCAATTTTAAACTTATTATTATTAATTTTGCAAAACTTGTTTTATATAATAAATTCATTTCTTTTAACTATGCAATCTTTGCTTTCAGTAGGTAGCATTAGATATAGACCAATTCCTTCTCCTGATACAATTGTTTGTTGGGTTAATGATCAAATCATACCACGATCTGAGTGAATAGATTCTTGAAGGTGTTTTACAAATTAAATACAAATTTAGATTTCAACATTGCGTTGAGGTCTTGGCGCCCATTAAAACAACATATCTTAGGCAGAGTAAGTATTTCAAAGGGCAAGTAAGGAACAGTCAAAGCGTTTCATGTGTACGCTCAAAGTGGAGCAAAGCAAATAATGTTTCATTTGTCGCTGACAACTTGGGGATGAAAACCTAATAACATTTGTGGAAGGAAAAGGGTATATATTTCTGTGCCTGTATTTTGGGGGTTTTTCATTTATCGGTGTAAATCAATATGGGGGATGAGAAAGAAAGACAGATGAGGTTACGTAGTGGTCATCAACTGGAGAGTGATGATACGAGCAGTATGTCGAGTGATGGTAGTACCGGGGTAGCGGAGGTAAATCCCGATACTGAAACAGGGAGTGTAGGCGGCCAACCAGAATTAAAAACTTTACTTCTCGAGTTCATGTTTCAGAACAAAGTTAGTAGTGATGCCTTATATGCAAAATTAGAACAAAACAGTAGGGAAAATAAAGAAAGTACAGACGCCTTAAACGCCAAATTAGAACAAAACAGTAGGGAAAATAAAGAAAGTACAGACGCTTTAAATGCTAAACTGGAACAAAACAACGCTAAACTGGAACAAAACAGTAGGGAAAATAGAGAGAGTAATGAAACTTTAAATGCTAAATTAGAACAAAATAGTAGGGAAAATAGAGAGAGTAATGAAACTTTAAATGCTAAATTAGAACAAAATAGTAGGAAAAATAGAGAGATTACTGAAACTTTAAATGCTAAATTAGAACGAAACAGTAGGGAAAATAGAGAGATTACTGAAACTTTAAATGCTAAATTAGAACGAAACAGTAGGGAGATCAGTGATAAATTCGAACTGATTAGAGGTGAGATCAGGGGGGGGGGTGATGGAAGAGAAGGCTAAAGAGATTATTGCAGATGTAGACAGAAAATTAGGAAAAGTACAGGAGGAGTTAGAAATTAGAATCAGTACACAGGCTGAAAATTTAAAAGAACTAGTGCAACTGGAAACACAGCAGGTCAAAAAGCAATTGGGGGGAGAAATTGACAAAATTCAGGTAGCAACTAAAGAGGTTAAAGAACAGCTGGGGGGGGGGGTAGAATTGAGAAAGTCCACTTGCAAATAGTTGCACAAGTAAATGATTTAATAGAGAGTAATAGAGAGAGCATTGGCAAGATTGAGGAGAAACAAGCAAAGCTATATGATAAAGTAGAAGAATCAGAAGGAAACATTAAATTAACAGTAAACAGTATTGAGAGGAAGGCTGAGGAGAAAATCGCAGAATTAGAATTAAAATTAAAAGCTAGGATCAGGCAAGAAAATAGTAAGAATAGGCCAGTTTTTGTGAATAGCACACACAGGGAGATAGAACTGGGTAAGTTCAGCAATCGACAGGGGTGCCCATTGGAGTTCATGAATACTAAAGAAAATAAATTCGGGGAGAGGTTGGAAAATGGTAGTATTGAGTGTTGCCAGGTAGTTGAAATTTTAGAACAAGTGTTTGTGGGGGAAACGAGGAATTGGTTTGCTGTCTACAGAGACAAGTTTACTGATATTAATGATTTTAAAATGAAATTCTGTGAAAAGTTCTGGAATGAGGTTATTCAGTCGCAGCATCGTGAGGGAGTAGTGTGTGGTAAATATAACCCTAAAGGAAGCTCCACCATGACCGAATAATTTTTAGGGCAGGTATTAGTGTGTAAATATCTTGATGGCTTGAAGGAGGAAAGTGATGTGGTGAGGTTGCTACTTAGACACTTTCCCTATAGGATCAAGGAGGCTGCTTGTATCCAGAATGTAAAGACAATATCACAAGTAGAAAATTTGTTAAGCACATTTGATGCATTAGGCAGAGGGGGTTATGAGGACAATTTCAATAGGAACCGGGGTAATGATAATAATAGGCCTAATGAAGCCAGGCATCAGGAAGTTCAAGGGAACGGTGGCGAAGGGGCCAACGCTCAAAATAGAAATAATAATAATAATCAGCTAAATCAGAACAGAGGAAATGGCTATGGTAATCAGTATCAAGGGAGGAACAATGATTTCAGGGGAAATCAAGGGAAAAATAATGATTTCAGGGGAAATCAAGGGAGAAATTATAATGACAATAATTACAACCAGAATAGGGGTCAAGGAAGAGGGCAGCCTATTGGTAGTAATATACAGCCAAACAATGACAACACAGCCCAGAACAACCAGGCCAGTGCAGTAGTTAGTAGTACTACAGCCAGCTGTAGCGGTTCTTTAAACACGAACCAGGCTGCGAAGTAAGGTCAGAATCTCAGTCTGTAGCATGCCCTGTCCATACAATTATTCAGGAACCCTGGGACCTAAATGTAAGAAATGAATTATTACATGAACTAAATGATGAAGGTATTATTCAGGAAGTGGTTAGTAAGAGCCCCATAGTTAAATTTAACGTGTCCGAGGCGTACACAGATGTTTTAATTGATAGTGGTTGTATGAAGAGTTGCATAAGTAGTGCATTTTATGATAAAAAGAAAGGAACTGGAGTAAATTTCGAGGAGATGCCAATTAAAAGCACTTTTGTTATCACAGCTGTTGGGAAGAGGTCTAAAGTAATTTCTATGCAAGTTTTAGTAGGCATTAAAATTAATAATCATGTAGAGAAGCAGATTTGCCTTGTAATTCCAAATTTAGTATTCAGTGTTATCTTGGGTTCAGAGTGGCTAAGTAGAGTGTCTGGTAACTTATGTTATGATGTAGGGAGTTTGAAATTTAAATGGGGAGATTCTGAAGTAGAAGTAGCGTTCAATGACCATATTCAGAGAAGTAGTGTTGTAGGTGTGATTTGTACTTTAAATGAGATATCGCCAGCCGTAGAGCGGGGTTCTCCATGTTTTGTGGGCAGTGTGATTAGGAACGGTAGTCTAGAGGACTCGTTACGTGATGCTGCATTTCAGGGAAATATAGAGGTGGAACAATGTGTTTGGCTCTATGATGTGTTATTGTGTAATAGGAGAGTTTTTGAGGATCGCATTGGTATGGCCAATTGCTATACACATTCATTGAACGTTCTTGATAGGTCAGTATTCACAGGACATAGATATCTTGTACCTTTCGCTTATCAGAGTGCAGTTGAGGCACAAATTAACCAGATGCTTGAAGATGGGATTATTGAGCACTCTAACAGTCCGTATGTTAATTCTTCGATCACGGTACCCAAGCCCGACGGCACAGTTCGTATTTGTTTAGACGCTCGTATGGTTAACAGTAGAATTAGTTCAGATCAGCTGAAATCTATGTCAATAGAGGAATTAATGCAAACATTTGAGGGGAAGAAGTATTTCCCTTGTGTAGATTTGAGTTCCAGTTTTTGGCAAGTGCCACTTATGTACGAGGATAGACCATTTACAGCTTTTAGTCATAAATATAACCTTTATCAGTTTTGCAGGGTACCTTATGGGTTAAAGAGTAGTTCAGCAGCTTTAATTAGGGCTTTAGACATCGCATTAGGGTATGACACAGGAGAGTTTGTAACCATTTATATAGATGATATGGTAATTAGTTCACGCAGTTTTGAGGAGCATCTACGTCATTTAGATATAGTTTTTCAGAAGTTAGATCAGGCAGGGTTCACTTTGAAGCTGTCTAAGTCGTCATTCTGTCAGTCAGAAGTGACAGTTTTAGGTCATAGTGTGTCGAGTAGAGGTGTGACACCAGAGGAAAGTAGGGTTAGCATATGTGGACAGAAGCAACAGGGCATCGTTAGAGACACTGAGAAATATGCTAGTGGAGCAACGTGATGACGTTAAGTTAAGGGAGCCACTTGCAAGGTTGGAAGCAGGTGACGCAGTAACATTTATAGTTTCCAAACGTATTGGCAAAACAGCATATATGCTGGAGGATAGTAAGGGAAACAGGTTATACGGGACGTATAATATACATAGTCTACGAAAGTATGTGTCATAAAGTAAGTGTGTTTAGCTGGCGAGCTAGCATATCAAATGAGTAAGTGTGGTATTTGGTGCGTGGGAGGATATGGTCTACCAGGCAGGCGTATCAGAAGTCACACAGGGGGGTAGCATGTAAGTAATGGAGAGTTTTTAAGGTACAGGGAAATATGACGGGATTGTCGGATGCTCTTGAGCACTAAAATGTCTCGATACATCAAGGCCAGAATTTGGTAGCGCTGGTGAATTCCCATTTGTCTCCTAGAGATGGGTGAGCGCTTGAACAGGGTATTTTGGCTTAAGGCGTCCACGAGACAAAAGATGGGCCATCAGAAGGCGAGACAGTCCTTCGTGAAACTCATACATAACAGCACACGTGATTTCTGTTTACGGCCTCGCCATGTAAGATTTGTAAGTGTGTAATTGAAGGTAATTTGTACAATGGTATTATTTGTGTGAGGAGAACTGGTCTGTGTTGAGAACTAGTAGTAAGTAGAATATGGTCTACGGGAACTTAAGAAGACAGGTCGATTACGGCACAGAAATATTTGGTGTTATATGTAATGCGCATTTACTGTTTTTGTTTCAGAAGTCATTATTATTTCGTTTTTATTAAGAGAGATTAAGTATTATGGTCACGATGCGCTGCCACAATAGTGTGATCGTGTGCTCAGTGATAAGTGAGATTAAATTTCACCATAAGGAAGGAACCTCCAGTGAAATTAGGAAGTTCTATGTTGATATACATATATCAGAACAACCTTGATGCGTGTGATGTGACATCTTATATACATAGTGCTCACACATTATTTATGTCAACTTTTCCAACATAGAGAAATTTGAGAAGCGGAAATATCCGTGGAACATTGTTCTATATGAAAAACATTGGACTGGTTGCAAAGTGCAATCTATAGTGAAAACAAACTTTGACGCAAAGTGCGTAAAGAAAAATTATGAGTGTATATATATGTAATTTGGGGTGATTTCATTTATGTAATATGTATTTTGGATGGGGTTTATTAACGTGTCTGGGATAATCAGATAATGGACCGTCGTCACGGTAAATAATCCGATAATCCGAGGCGAATATGTAACGTGTTTTTCGAGGGGTTTTTATGCCACTGGCATAAGTCAGTAGGAAGCCATTCTATATTTATTTACGCGGCAAATTGTTCAGCCAAGAGAATTTTTTCATGTTAATTTATTATTATTATTATTATTATTAACTTATTATTATTATTATTATTATTATTAAGGTATTTTTGGAGCTTTTTTTATAAAATTATAAACATACTGATAGGTTTTCTATGTCTTAGAAAACACTATCAAACAAATTATTACGAACGACATTATCATAGAAAATTATATGATTACGGAATTTTACGGAGTTTTGTCAGTTAGGGTATTATGAGAGAGATGACTCATTGGGAATTCAGATACAGGTTTATTCTTGTCAAGCAGTATGCCGCAAGCCTGGATTTCAGCGTCAAGGAAAGGCGAAATAATCTGGAACGGCAAACGACATCCTCCGCGCGCCGTGTGTATTGAGCCTAAGGAGGGGAGTAGCGGGGTGGCTCAGCCAATCAGTAGAGACCACGTAAGGTGGAAGTCGACACGGGAGTGGGGAGCCCACAAGTGCATATATCGTTTGGCACGCCGTGGAGTAGAGGACTTTTTTGTGTAAGACTTGACCAGTATGGTTGCACGCGTGAGTGGCTCCGATGTTCAGTGGAGTGAAGGACTATCTTTGTAAAACTTAACCAGTGTGGTTGTACGAGTGTTTGACTCCGATGTTCGGACCATAAAGTTGTCAAATCTACCAGGATATCATCAACTAACGAAGAAGATGACGACGTGCAGGAGACAGTGGGAAGCTCTCTTCATCATCCAGTACGAGGGAAATGCTTCGGCAATTTCCAGTGGTAAGCGCGAATGACGCAGAAATACGCAATCTCTCGTTTCTCTTTGTTTTATATTCAGTATTCAGTAACTTCATAGCTTGGGAATAAGAATAAAATCAGTAATTTATCCGAATCCGTTTTCACGTAATTTTCTAGCGGTAATATTCAAATCGCAAAGCTCCAATTTCAATTTTAAACTTATTATTATTATTAAATTTGCAAAACTTGTTTTATATAATAAATTCATTTCTTTTAACGATGCAATCTTTGCTTTCAGTAGGTAGCATTAGATATAGACCAATTCCTTCTCCTGATACAATTGTTTGTTGGGTTAATGATCAAATCATACCACGATCTGAGTGAATAGATTCTTAATGGTGTTTTACCAGAGCTAGGTTTTGTTAAATAAAAATTTAGATTTCAACATTGCGTTGAGGTCTTGGCGCCCATTAAAACAGTATATCTTAGGCAGAGTAAATATTTCAAAGGGCAAGTAAGGAACAGTCAATGCGTTTCATGTGTACGCTCAAAGTGGAGGAAAGGAAGTAACGTTACAATGGTTGGGCATGTATTGGGCCAGTCTAATTCTGAGCCAGCGTTTGGAAACATCAAGTAAGGAATCTCCGGAGCCTGAACAGTTCACTCTGGACCTCCTACAGACAGCCTTCTGGTTGCTGTTACTAGGATATATCCTCTTCTTGATCGGTTTGTTAATGGAGTTTTCTAACGCACTAATCTACAAAATCACATTCAGAAATAGACATTTTGCCGTTTTTCAGTAAATATTCACTACTTTAATTTGTTTAAGATATTGTATTTACTTGTAAACAAAGACCCTACGACAGATGACAATAAAAGGAGCTGTACAGGTATCACAATCATAATACACTGTGTAGTCCATACATCACACAGTGTCACCTATTGATTCATTTGAGAATGCAAGTGTTTGGAAGAAGCCGTGGAGGGTATGGGAAATGATTAGTGTGTGGGATAATTCAGGAAAACTATTTGAAGAAGTGTAGGAAGCACTGGGAATGTCGCAGGGAAACTTTGAAGACCTGATTAATGTAAATGGAAACATATCTGAACTTGATATTATGCAGGAGGAGAATGAAGTCACGGACAGTACAGTGGCTGAGGAAGTAGTGAAAGTGGTAAATAAACTGGCATGTTCCAAAGCGGCAGATGTAGATGCGATGGTTATGTATAGTGGGAAAGCAAAAGTTAGATAATTGCCTAGGATAATTGAACTAGCATGGCTTTTAGGAAAAGTACCCTCTGGCTGGTCAAAATCTGTAATCTCTCCAGTTTATAAGCAAGGTAATTGGAAAGAGTGTAACAATTCTAGATGTATTTCACTGTTAAGTATACCGGGCAAAATCTACTCACGTATTTTAGAAAGGAAAGTTCGATTGTTGACCCAGAGTAAGATGGATGTAAACCAGTGTGGCTTTAGATCACATCGAGGATGTCAGGATAAAATGCTTAGTATGCGCTAAGTTATAGAGAGGAATAGACAGTTGTGTTTGTGTTTTGTAGATTTAAAGAAGGCGTACTATAGAATACCCAGGGAAATGATGCTGAGCATCCAGAGGGATTGAGGTTTCGTGAGAAGGCTGCTACAGGCAACTAAGATTATGTATGTCAGTAGGAAAAATAGAGCGGTTCTGGGGCAGGGGCTAATGCTCAAGATGTCGGCCGCGCGCAACCAGCCCTACGTTATTCTTATTGAGGGGACAGTCATAGCTGGGCCAGGGGCTAAAGCGCAAGATGGCCGCCACGTCCTGAGACCGTGGATGACGTCACAGGTTGAGGTAGGCTGTGTAGTTGCTAAATGGAATATGTATTATTATTATTATTATTATTTTAATTATTAGGTAATTATTGATTGATCATGTACAATCAAGACCAGCCTTATATTGTCTACCTCTTGGTGTAGTGGTTAGCATTCTTGACTGTCACTGCGGAGGCCCGGGTTCGAGTCCTGGCTCTGCCAAGAAATTTTATTCTGGGCTGAGGGCTGGAACGGGGTACATTCAGCTTTGTGAGGAAAAACTAAGAAGAGGTAGGTTTTGATTCCTACCTCAGTCATTCTAAGAGTGTTTTTCTGTGGTTTCCCACTCTTACACTCTTAGGCAAATGCCGGGATGGTGCCTAACTTAAGGCTACAGTTGCTTTCTACCCAAAACCTACCTCTATTACAAATACATACAGTAGTACAGACATCACAGTGACACAGGCTATCAGACAGCTTCTACATACACCCAAGTTCACAGGGCTACATGACGACGATGTCACAAAACCCCTAAATGAATCAACAACAAACATCTATGAAAGTGAAACTTGGACTGTTGACGATGTAGGAATGAGGAAAAATAGAAGTGTTTGAGATGTGGTGTTACAGGACAAATAATGAAGATCAGATGGTTAGATAGGGCTACAAATGAAGAGGTATTAAGACAAGAGGTAAAAGAGAAATGCTCCTGGCGACTGGTAATGAAGAAAAGAGTTAGGTTGGTAGAACACACATGATGACACCCAGGAATAGCAAGCTTAGTTATGGAAGGAAGGGTTGAGGACAAGAACTGTAGGGGTAGACTAAGGTTAGAATGTGTTAATCAGATTGTTTTGGATGTAAGGTGTGGTAGATATATAGGGATGAAGCAATTAGCTCAGGACAGGAAGGCTACGAGATCTGCATCAAACCAGTCAAAAGAATGAAGATTCAAAACAAACAATATAGATTTTTGTATCACTTACCTGTACAGAGATTGTCTTTTGTTGATATCCATGGAAAGAACTGCACTAGCTTTCTGTTAGCTAAACCAACGGTATTAGACTATTTAAGGTCTAATGCATTAATACTATAATAACATTCAGGGCTGTGTGACCTACAGTATACCATGATAATGTGTAATTTCTGATATACCTTAATTTTTACAACACATGCACTCAACAAACGGGGCTGATGACCTAAAATGTGCATAAATATACACTGGTGAATTATTATAATGTTTTATGAGCGAAGCGCTGCAATGAACTGGCTGGCTCTATAGAGCAGTCGGGGCAGAGGAAATCTGAATTGCAACGCAGCGAAACATGAGCTCTCCTGATATTGCAGGCACTGCTCTTGCACAGAGTCAGCCACACACAGTGCGATGATTTTATTTACTTTGAATGTAATAACTTATCCATTTTTTTGTTGTTTACTGTATTGTTACGAAAGTCAGGGTTTTATTCCTCGCTCTGCCAAGAAATTTAATTCTGGGCTGAGGGCTGGAACGGGTGTACACTCAGCCTTGTGAGGCAAAACTAAGAAGATGTGGGTTTGATTCCTACCTCAGTCATTCTAAGAGTGTTTTTCTGTGCTTTCCCACTTTTACTCCAGGCAAATGCTCGGATATATCTTATCCGAAGGCCACGACAGCCTCCTTTCCATTCACCATCTAAATTACAAGTACACACACTAATACAGCCATCACAATCATACAGGTTATCAGACAAATTCCACACTTAACCAAGTACGCAGGGCTATATGACTGTGACATCACAAAACCCTTCTTATCATCAACAACAACAACAACAACAACAAATTACAACAACTGATATTCATGAAACACCTCATGGTGTAGTGCCTAGCATTCTTCAATGTCACTGCTTAGGTCTAAATTTGTATTCACTGCTCTGCCAAGAAATTTAATTCTGGGCTGAGGGCTGGAACGGTGTACACTCAGCCTTGTGAGCCAAAACTAAGAAGAGGTGTGTTTGATTCCTAGTTCAGTCATTCTAAGAGTGTTTTTCCGTGGTTTCCCACTTCTACTCCAGGCAAATGCATGGATATATCTTATCTGAAAGCCACGACAGCCTCCTTTCCCATCCTCATCTAAATTACAAGTACACAGAGTAATACAGCCATCACAACCATACAGGTTATCAGACAAATTCCACAATCACCCAAGTACGCAGGGCTACATGACTATGATATCACAAAACCCCTAAACGAATCAACAACAACAACAACAACAAACAACAACACCTGACAACAACTGATATTCATGAAACACCTCTTGGTGTAGTGGCTAGCATTCTTGACTGTCACTGCTTAGGTCTAAATTTTGATTCACTGCTCTGCCAAGAAATTTAATTCTGGCCTGAGGGCTGGAACGGGGTATACTCAGCCTTGTGAGGCAAAACTAATAGGAGGTGGGTTTGATTCCTACCCCAGCCATTCTGAGTTCTTTTCTGTGGTTTCCCACTTTCACCCAGGCAAATGCAGGGATATATCTTATATGAAGGCCAAGGCTGCCTCTTTTCACATTCATACTCTTAATTGCATATTGTTTTATTAAAATACATACCTTACTACAAACACTAAAATAACACAGGTTATGGCTACAATTTTAAATTCAGAATGAATTAATAACACATACTTGTGTTAGGATTCTGTCTATTATTTTTACTATAGACCTTATATGCTTAACACTTGATTACTTTAGACCCGAACTCTTTTTAATGTGAGCCCTAAAGAGTTTTTTGAATTTTTATAACTACTTACCCTATTGTTAATTACCCAGACATGATAAAGCCTGAGTTATTATAGCGTCCGTAGTAACAGTTTCATTTAACAATTAAGCCTTAATTGTTAAATGTAACTGTTACTACGGACACTATAATAACACAGGCTATTTGACATGCATTTAAATATCATGTATTTACATTCAAATGTATGCAACCTCATAAACTACACTGATTTACACTTAACCTAATCAGGAAATGGGTTTTTTTTTCTTTCCATTTTCATATTTCACACACATTGCAATTTGTCAATTTCCAATTTCCAGTTTTTGAAAATGTCAGTTTAACGTTTTTGAATTTTATCAATATGAAACCATGGATTTTCCAATTTTGTTGTTTACATGTTTTTGATTTAGTCAATGTCGAAAGTTCATAATTGCGAAACACGATTTTTAGCCTACCTTTCACATTTTGCAAAAATGAGGAAAAAGTAGACTTATGAGATCGGGCAAATGTCTGTCTGTCTGTCCTTCTGTCTGTCTGTCTGTCTGTCTGACTGTGTGTCCCCCCCCGTATCAACTCCTAAACGGCTGCAACAATCGAAACAAAATTTGGTAGGAGTAAAGATATATACCTGAATATCTCACGGCGATATTTGAAAATGATGTCAGTGCTACCAACTGCTGAAAAATCGCAATTGAAATTTGAGCTCCATGTTGGATATCTTGGAAGGTATGAATGGGAGCTATTTCAAAATTGGCACACGTATAGACAATAATATTGCAGTTTAATTTCCAGGAGGCCATACATCGCAGTGTTGCCAAAATGATTATAAGCCTGCTGATAAGTCCTAAGTTTAAATGCATATAACTCATACACTATGGATTGGATTTCAACCAAATTTCGATGTTAATTAATGCTCTCAATTTATTTTATCCAAATACCAATATATCAGAAAGTATGCAAGCCGACAGCTTTAAACTATGCACACGTATAGTACCTGCCATTCTATATTAATTTGGAGTAACTTACATACGTCAGTGCTACCAACATGATTCTAAGCCTGCTGAGAGGTCCAAATTTAAATACATGAAACTTCTATACGATCATTTGAATTTCAACCAAATTTCGTGTGTGCTACGTGTACCATAACAGATATGTCTATGCCGATTCTTAAGAATAACCACGGCTACCAACTGTTAATAAATACTGTCTCTATTTGTGTTACCCTATATCAATATATCAGAAAGTATGCAAGCCAATAGCTCTAAACTTTGCACACGTATAGTACCTGGCATTCTAGATTAATTTGGAGTAACTAATATACGTCAGTGCTGCCAACATGATTCTAAGCCTGCTGATAGGTCCAATTTTAAAATGCATGTAACTTCTATACAAACTAATGGATTTCATTCAAAATTGACATAACAATAGATCATATTATTTCAGATTATTTCTGACCAATGTTTATCTGCATGTAACGTCCATGCTATCCATTGGACTTCAACCAAATTTTGCATTCTGTACCTTAAGAGATGGAACAAAGAATATATTCAGTCACCAGGGCTGCCAACTGTAGTTCTCTATTAGGCTACATTATGCCACGTATACATTATTTCGAACTAATTAGACATTTCGATATTACCAACTTAATTTCGTCATTATTCTAGATAGATTCATATAGATTAATCATTGGCATGAATCTTAAATTTTAAGAAAAGTAGGCTCTTTAGTTCGTCACGGAACTTCTTGTTTCATTGTATTTAACAAGGCCGTATACCTTATCCCAAAGCATAGGTATTTAAATTCAAATGTATACAACCTCATGAAAATCCACAGCCTGCTTCCAGTCTCCGACCGGGTCAGGAATGGAATGAGTGAAGCCCCCATCTAGCGGCGAGGATATGGACTGTGCCGGCTGCCGAGGCCTGACGCACTCCTCCGGGGCAATGATTAAATGAATGACAGATGAAATGAAATGATAGTGGAGAGTGTTGCTGGAATGAAATTTTGACAGGGAAAACCGGAGTACCCGGAGAAAAACCTGTCTGCCTCCGTTTTGTCCAGCACAGATCTCACATGGAGTGACCGGGATTTGAACCACGGACCCAATACAACCTCATAAATTACACTAATTTACACTTAACCTAATCAGGATTTTTTTTTTCATTTTCCTATTTCAAACACATTGCAATTTGCCAATTTCCAATTTACAGTTTTTATGATACTCAGTACACAAATCATCGATAGAGTGTATTGTTTAAGGAACTCTCTTTCCAAACATAGTCAGAGACTGTTGATGGTTAAGAATTGCATTAATAGTGGTACATGGGGATAGCAATTAAGAAAAACTAACAATACACATATACTATTAGCCTACTTTCGATTTTTGCAAAAAATGAAAATAGACTTATGAGATCAACACAGGGCGAAAAAAGTGTGTCTGTCTGTGTGTGTGTATGTGTGTGTGTGAGTCTGTGTGTGTGTGTGTGTGTGTGTGTGTATGTGTGTGAGTCTGTGTGTGTGTTTGAGTGTGTGTACTCTGAATGTCTGTCCCCCCCCCCCCTATCAATTCAAACCCGGTAAATGCGAATTGAACGAAATTGGTACAAAGGTAGCACTAGCAAAGGACACCTCAGTGTTTTGTTTTATATCGCCGCCATCTTTACTAAAACTGAATGGCGGCCACTCAAATGTTCAAAACGTAAAATCAAATAACGACTAACCAAATCATCCGATCTCTACCAAATTTGGTAACAACATACCTTCGTATAGGATGCGTCTTGTGACCAAACTACATGGTCGTCCGCCATACCATTTCAGGATGGCGGCCGTGCGAATTATGCAAACTTTATAATCCATATCATGGGACCCACCAGTTCCGATTATCGAGCCGAGAATCGTTTTAACTGTTCTAAAGGAAGAGGCACGTTCGAAATTAAAAGTTTATTTTGTAATACTATAGTGCAGACGTGATTTTAAAAAGCTGAGCCGATTCAGTAATAAGACAAGATGGCAGCGGATATCTTGTGCCTGACTTATATTTCACTAATTTGAGTATTGCATGCAATATAGCGTACTGATGCAAAATAAATATACTTTGTATGAAATGCTTTATATATAAATAATATACTCCAGTGATGAAATCGTTTAGTATAAATCATTATTTGCTAACTAGTTCTATGTAAGTCATTTTATTTAGAACGATATTCGTTGACACAATTAGCTCAGTGGTAGAGCGTTAGCCTATCGCTCAAATGCCTATGGTTCAAACCCGATCAGAGCTAGGTTTTTTGCTTGAAATGTTATATGTTTATTGTTTTGTAATGACTCAGATGTTTTAAAATTAAGCGTTATATTGTGCATATTATTGTGTAAAATATATATTTAATTAAAACATAATTCGCCAGCAGATTTACTCGAGACATCTAGCTGCCAAAAAGGTAACTGCACGCCGACCTACTTATTAACTTCCAGATTTTATTGAAAAGTTTCTTCTTCTGGCCGCTAGAATGCACTCGCTCTGTTAGGATTATATTGTTCGATATTTCACCACTAGATGTCACGACTAGTCTACGTGGGGCTCCATTGATTACTATACCATTGGCATTCTATGCGCATCGAATTTGAAGAATGACAAGATGATACTACGATACATTTTTACTTTTTATTTTAAAGGGTTTGTAACAGCCTATTTTGCGTTACTTGAAAATGTTATTTGAAGTAAAGAACAAAACGATTTCACATAGTAACTGAATTCAAGCCGTTGGTGTTAGTTCAGGTTATTAATTACTACTTTTATTTCAGGCAAGTAGCAATCGAAAATATCCACATAGTTTGTATACACACGTCTCTGTAGGGTCATGGAAAGATTTGTTAATTCAATTAGGATTGTGAAAGCCATGCACAACCAGACGTGTAAAGACATGCCTCAACTCAAAGTTGGATGTTGCCCACGGCAGGTCGTATATGTAATAATAATAATAATAATAATAATAATAATAATAATAATAATAATAATAATAATAATAATAATGTTATTGGTTTTACATCCCTTTTAACTACTGCTGCTTTTAGAGACACCGGGGTGCCGGAATTTTGGCCCGAAGGGGATCTTTAACGTGCCAGTAAATGTACTGACACGGCTCCCTCGCATTTGTGCACCCTCAAATGCCAGCTGACTGCGCCAGGATACGAACCTGCAACCTAGGGCCCAGCAAGCGAGAACGTTACCGCTGAGCCACGCAGCCAGTCCGGTCGATTATGTCTCCAGATCCATAACATTCTTGATATACTTCTTATCTTTCTTTCTTCAATGATGGTAGCAGTTTTTATCTAGGTTGTGGCGTTTGGTAGAGGTAAATCGTTTCTATAATCTTCAACAAAGAATAGTTCTATTGTCTGGCTGCGTGGCTCAGGGGTAACGTTCTCGCTTGCTGAGCCCAAGGTTGCATGTTCGAAACCTGGCGCAGTCAGCTGGCATTTGAGGGTGCGCAAATGCGAGGGAGCCGTGTCAGTAGATTTACTGGCACGTTAAAGATCCCCTTCGGGGCAAAATTCCGGCACCCCGGCGTCTCTAAAAGCCAGTGTACTTAAAAGGGACGTAAAACCAATAACATTATTATTAATAGTTCTATTATACTCTTTGATAATAACAACGAGTTATAACTATACTCATACATTTAGGAGAAAGTAGGCTATATGTTCTTTACTGAACATCTTGTTTTTATTTATTTAATGTAAGTACTTGTACAACAGTTATATACAAAATACAACTCTCTTTTGTCTAAAACTATCTAGTCCTTTTCGATCCACTTGCATATCAAGGGCAGATGACTTTGTAGCTCAGCCCCTTAAAAGAACAACAACAACAGCACTACCTCGTGCTAGTCTGTGATGTTGATGACTCTTGAGACGTGGAAAATGGGTTAAACATAACTTTTACAACAGGGGTTAAACGTTGCTCAATAAACAATGCACTGTTTTGAGTAGCAACATCTTTCTTTTGTATTAACTTTTTAGCATTCTGATGATTTTTGTCAACACTATCAGTGTTTCGCGTGGAGCACTACATTGATGATCACTCACACTTAAAACCACACCATTTCTACTTTTCATATCGCCTCGACATCTTGTTGACCACTGTTTTGAGCATCGCCAGAATATTATTCCTTTTACATTTTATCGTCTATAGTTATAAGAGTAGCCTTTATAGAGTACGCATTGTTTACCTTGGTTAGTTATAGTAAGTTCCATAGTAGCAACTAACCTGATTGTATGATTTGCTCACTACAAAGGTTATAACTGTTCTGGTAATAGAATGATTTAGCGTTGGCTTTTATATTTAATATGTACAGTACAAAGTGATAGAAAAGTGGAAGAAAAGTGGTAGCAAAGTAGAAAAGTTGTAGAGAAGTGGTAGAAAAGTGGTAGAAAAGTGGCAGAAAAGTGGAAGCTAAGTGGTAGAAAAATGTAGCAAAGTGGGAAAAGTGGTAGCAAAGTAGAAAAGTGGTAGAACAGTGGTAGCAAAGTAGAAAAGTGGTAAAAAGTGGTAGCAAAGTGGTAGAGAATATTACATGTATAGTTAAAAAATAATTTAAGTGGTTACATGGATTCATTACACAATAATTTTTGCATGACGAAGCTCATTTTCTAAATCCAATAGTTCTTCCTCATATTCAGTACGACCAGCCTGTTTACAGGCTTGCAAATACTGAAGCCGCTGGATTAGCTTACTGGGATTGTGTCAGTAAACAAATTTAACAAATGATTTTTGGGTGTAAACAGAGCATAACCATTATCATCACAATCATCATCATCATCATCATCATCATCATCATCATCATCATCATCATGGTTATCATCATCAATATAATCATCATCTTTATCATCATCACTCTTACTATCTAATCCTTTTTGTTCATCTTGCAATGCAACAACCTTTTGCATAGTTTGTGATGCCTTTGATAGTGATAGGGGTTTCTTAGACGTTAACGACTGTCTTAACGTATCTTTTTCAGGAGATAATATATGCTCTTTAACAAAGAATGCGCTATCTTGAGCCACACTATTTTTTCTTGGTCTTGCTTCTTTTATCTTGGTTAGAGCAATTTATCCATTTAAATGAGTATTATTTTGAGATTTACAATGATGATCGATTGAAATAAGTATGTTGGAGCCTCTTGTTTTAATAATTCCTCGACACTTTTTAGATTGTTGTTTCGAACAGCACCAAATAACAGTTCCATTTTTATTAGTTCTTTTTACAATATATGAATATCCTTTATAGTAAGCACATGGCTTACCATAGCTAGTCGTTGATACTTCCATGTCAACTGTTAAGCATAAACTAATCTCTAGTAAAGTTAACTCGATAATAAAAATGATAGTTTGTAGTATGTGCAGTTTAAAGTAAGAGCAAACGTGAGAGTCAAATGGTAGAAAAGTGTTAGCAAAGTGGTGGAAGAGTGGTAGCAGTTTATAGTAATGAATTTTTACCAGAATGTGATTTGAGTAAATGTAATTTCTAAACCTTAGCAGTGAGTAGTCAGTTAGTCTTGGTTCAGGCAAGCTTAAACAGTTCTCCAATGAATCAGAGCTCAAGATTTTCATTATGGAACAGTTGTGTAACAAATTAGGTATCGGTACTTGATAGTTTCACACATGTACAAAAAATCCAACATATCTGACATGAATTACATGATTTGAAAGTTGACAAAGTATATCCAATCAACCATTGTAGTTACAATGTCAGACACAAAGACAAAATCAGCATGAACTATTAAGTTACAGGAAAATACTATGAAATAGACTATGCAAGAAATTTGGAAATACACTTCAGAAGTTTGCAACACCATCCTTCTAACCTATATAAATTATCGACATGGAAAGTGTGCACTGTCCCTAACATTAGACTCTTTAAACCAATTTATTTATTTAATCGTATGGTGAATTATATACAAAATTTACATTATACAACATTATCCACATTATGCAACCAAGTTATGACATTTGGAGTGACATGAAAGAGTTCAGCAGGGTTCCCAGGGAACGAGAACAGAGGGCAGCGTCGGAGGAGATGATCCATTGTCTGCTCCTCTTGATCACAGTCGCACATTGCTGAATTGGTCCAGCCCCATCTGTGTTGAAAGAATTTACAGCAGCCATGGCCGGTTCTGAATTGTTAAGACGGCACCACAGTTTCCTTGGGAGTCAGAACCTTTCAGTTCCTTTGTAGGATCAAGAGAATGGACACTTGTCCCCGCTGTTTTAGTTGACCACTCGTTTCTCCACATATAGTATTTCAGCAGTAACACATGTTGGCCTCCTAGACCGTAGTCGCTGTTGTGAGGGATGGCAAAATTAATGGTATAGTGGTAAAGTAGGTGAAGCCCTGATCTTCTTAGTCTCTCTCAACAATGCTTGTTTTCTTCTTAGATGTGGTGGAGGAATGTGGCTCAGCACAGGCAGCCAATGGCAAGGCGTTGACTTAATAGTACCAGTGATGCAACGCATTGTATCATTTAATCTTGAGTCTACTTTATGCACATGTGCACATTCCAACCACACGGGTGCACAGTATTCTGCTGTTGAATAGACAACGCTAATGCCAGTTAGGCGTAAGCAGTCGGCAGAGGCTCCCCAGGAAGTACCTCTAAGTTTAAGTAGGATGTTATTTCTTGCAGCAATTTTATGGGAGAACTTGGTGAGATGCTCTTTGTGGATCAGGGTTCTATCCAAAGTCACTCCAAGATAAGTAGGAAAGGGATTGTATCTAAGTAGTTGACCGTCAAGCAAAATATTTGGTTTGTAATTAGAAAACCGATGTGCAAGGTGGAAGCATGATACTTCTGTTTTATTCAGGCTCGGAATCAATCTCCAGGACTGAAAGAAAGCTGACATTCCCTTAAGGTCTTCAGTAAGGGTATTTTCTGCAACTTCAAAATTTCTGCTCTGCGTTACAAGCGCAATATCGTCAGCATAAATGAACTTTCTTGCCTTAGTATTTGGCAAGTCATGAATATACAGGTTGAAAAGGATTGTGGCCATAACAGATCCTCGTGGGAGTCCATTATTCAGCTTCCTCTTGTGGCTTTTAGAGTCACCTAAGAACACCTCAAACTGTCGTTCACTGAGACTGTTTGATAACAAATTCACAATTTCTAAAGATGGAATAACTTGAAACAGTTTGAAAAGTAACCCTTGTCTCCAGACAGTATCATAGGCTGCCGTGAGATCAATGAAGACAGCTGTGGATTTTAGATGGTTTTGGAAACCTGCTTCAATATGTGTTGTAAGGGCAAGAACTTGATCTGTGCAACCACGACCGTTTTGGAAGCCAGCCTGTTCAGGTGGTATGACATCTTCAATGTACTGTGCTATCCTGTTCAGAAGGACACGTTCCAGAAGTTTAAACATGGCGCTAAGCAGGACAATGGGACGATAGCTTTCAGGATTGTGTTCAGATTTTCCTGGTTTCAGAATAGCTATAACTTTGGATAGTTTAAACTGTTTGGGTGGGTGATTCCTTTCAAGGATATATGTGAAAAGAGAAGTAATCCAGTTTATACTGAGTGGACCAATGTATCAATAACACAAGTCAACAATCAAAACATTTTGTGTTGAGTCTATTATTTATTGCATATATTCTGTTTACATTGAACAGTATCCAAAAACGGCATTCATAATTAATTAAGTTTGCTTTCATACTTTATGCAATGATAAATACTTATTTAAAGTTTTGGCAAACTGTCCAATGGGTATCGGCTTTGAACACATAAGAGAGGGAATATTTTAAGACTTAACCTCAGCTCACCTAACATAACCTAACTTTACCTAATCTAACCTTGTCATATAGGTAAGAAACGAGTCACGCTATGCTTTCGACTACCGAGTTTCAGCTATTTTTCAAGGTTGCTCTCCCGAACATTGCCGGAGACTGCCGATAAACACCTATGTTCCCACGGCACAAACCTATGTTGGTTATATTTCCACCCCATTTGTTTGAAATTGTCTTGATATGTCATTGTATAACTCCTTGGTTAAACACATGAAATAAATAAGTTAGCAATCTACGAAAACAAAGTTCAACTCATTTTTGTAAAAACTGAATCTACCATATTGTAAAAAATTGTTGGAAATCTATTTATACTCAGAAAACCTAATGTTATAATAATGCCGTGTGACTTCTAGATCTTTCTATTTGACACCCGTCGCGTCAGGGTCAAATTCCACCGCATTGGGTCCCGTAAATCTACCGCAGTTAAAATGGAGATTATTATTATTATTATTATTATTATTATTATTATTATTATTATTATTATTATTATTATTATTTATATTATGAAGCCTCCGTGGCTTAGACGGCAGCACTCCGGCCTCTCACCGCTGGGTTCGTGGTTCAAATCCCGATCACTCCATGTGAGATTTGTGCTGGACAAAACGGAGGCAGACAGGTTTTTCTCCGGGTACGCCGGTTTTCCCTGTCAACAATTTCATTCCAGCAACACTCTCCACTATGATTTCATTTCATCTGTCATTCATTTAATCATTGCCCCAGGGAAGTGCGACAGGCTTCGGCAGCCGGCACAGTTCATATCCTCGCCGCTAGATGGGAGCTTCATTCATTCCATTCCCTGACCCGGTCGGTCGACTGCAAGCAGGCAGTGGATTTTCATTTCATTATCATTATTATGGCTTAAATAAGACTGACGGCACCAGGGTTCGATCCTGCCACCTTTTTCACAGCAGCTGACAACGTTATAGCCAGTAAACAAGTAATCGGTCGTAATAAATGAGCATCCAAAAGAAACAAAATTACTCTCAACTGTGATGAATTGCATTCTGATTTCATGAAGTGATTTCAAAGAGTGCGATTAAACAAATCAACTTGACGATAGTCCTTCCAGAACTGTGTTGTGTCAGACCGACACATACATCCAAACTCATTCTGTTATTATTGTTTGTGGAAAAGTGGCCACTTGAAAATAGAAGGGTAATATTATGTCCAGTAACTGCTTTAGATAGTACAGTAGATAATATTTGAAAACGAATGAGCATCACAACACGCAGTACTGCGGATATTGAATGCTTACTAGAGGTGTTTAGAACGCAGTCTACGAGGGAGAGTGAAGTGAAACTATCCTATAACAAGAATCTGAGGGAGCAAACGTAAGTTGCAATTATTGGGTATATCTAAAACACACTTCTTTCATAACCTGCACAGAGTGGCATGAATATAGTGAAGGCTGAAACGTACACATCTTTAGTGCATAATATTTATATATGAGATAGACACTTTGTCACGATTAGTCACCGAGTGACTTATTAATGAATTATTATGATAATAATACACATGCCTCCAAACAACGGATAAACAACAGTCTTCGTGATGGTTCTCAATAACTACGAATATATTACAGCAATCAAACTGAAATTTTGTATGATAATAGTGGCAATTAACATAAGTAGGATATATGAAAATAGGCTTTTGTTCTTCACAGAACTACTTGTTTCTTTAGCCAGTCCGACTGTTCGAATTTTATAGCATGGTGAATATTTTTCAGTTTCATGCCAAGAGCGACGTACTGTTTCAAGTTTCTGTAGTAGAGTACATACTTTTCCTTCATATGCAACGTCGCAAGTAATTTTGACTCTTTAGTCCCCGTACAACTTTATTTTCTGGAGCTAGTGGGAAATCTTTCTGCAGGTCGTGTAGTTCTTTGGGATATTGTAGGTCCGCTCCAACAATGAGTCTGAATTTAGAATCGTCGGGTAAGCTGGTTATGTATTCTTCATCAATACTTTTTACATCTACCCACCCAAATTTTCCAGTAGGCCACATCTGAGACATGGCCCAACCATACAAATTATTTGCATCCACATAGGTCAAATAATTGGATTCACTCTTGGGTGTGTAGTCTTTTAGATACACATTGTTTGCCTTTACATATCTTTTACCACACTGAGATATTCCACCTCGAATTCCTTTTTCAATCATAAGAATCAAGTTGTAGTTATGCAGTAGGTCTAATTTTATTTTGGTAAATTTTAACATAGCATCTCAGGCTAAACCGGGGGCAGTAAAATACCATGGAGGATAAAATTCGTACGCTTTCATACAGGTTTCTCTAAAATTCTCAAATACATCAGCTAGGAGCAAAACATCAGTTTTCAGGTACAAGGCACGATATTCGCTCAAGTTTTGGATATCAAATTTGTCCCAAACTAGTTTTGCATGCTCATAATCTTCACCACTAATGTCTTCTTCAATTAATCAACTGTAGAAATCTTTTTGAATGGTAGTTAAGTTTCTTCAAATTTAATCCAATTATCCATAACATCCCTATGGATTTACGCCCTTCCGAGCTACTAAAACTACTTGGTCTACTGGAAAGAATTTTTATTAAAACTACAGAACAGGAGACCAAGTCGTCGTAACTTTCAACAAGATATATTACTGAAAATATAGTGTTTATGATTGACAAACCTTTCTCGGAGATATTGGGAGTCGTTTTATTTTCTCAATTGCCACTGCTGCACCGGAATAATTCCGTTTAATTGATTATTTACGAAAATAATACTTTTAGCATTGTCTTCATTTCACTATGGACGCCATCTTGGACACTACGTCATACGTCATGTGACACCCGAAAAACGAACATCTGAGTACGTTACCAACATGTCCAATACAAAATTCACCATATGACACGTAAAATTTGAAATTGTTACAAATGTCCACTAAGTTAAGCACTGTCTTGCAGAAAATTACTGCTAGTACCACAAGCAAGGGGGTCTGGGGCGTAATCCCCAGGTTAGGTTTGGTTTTGTATGTAAAACATTAATAAGATAGAATTTATGTCCGCTACTAGGTTAGGTACTGCCTGTTCGAAAATTACTGCTAGTACCACAAGCAAGGGGGTCTGGGGCGTAAGCCCCAGGTTAGGTCTGTTTTTGTATGTAAAACATTATAAATACATAAATAAACACTGACAATTGGCGCAATTTTTCATTACATTACTTTTTCGACGCTCTTTTGTTTACTCATTCTATACCCGATGTGAAATAGTACCAAATGCGTGGGGTTGGCATTCCTGACTTAGTAAGCAAGATGGCTACAAAAGACTTCATTTCTGCTATATAAGTCATGTATCTATATGGGATGGCTGGGTGGGTTTATGGCAGCGGACGAGTCAACATCTATTATTTTAACATCTCCGGATACCATTACTAAAGATACTTCGGCAAATTTCATTACCTAAATTTTTTTATACCTTTGGTCTCCTGTTCTGTAGTGCTACCGAATTTTTTATATTGGCCATTTGATCTTTCGATAAATTCGATGCTTATTTATCCAAGCTTGATGCCTTAAATTTTAATGTATCAATAAATATCATTTTATGTTATTTGTTTGTTTTCCAAAGCTTATGTATTTCTCTTCGTTGTTCGCTATGAGATCAATTCTCTTGTCATCGTAACCAAGTTCCTTGACGAACAAGACGGCATCGTATCCAGCTAGATCATGGAAGTAAATGGGTACAAATATTCGTTTACGAAGGAGTTTGTTGCAGTTATTGCATATACGAACTATAAATTGACCGGTGAAATGATCGTGGTGGTGGAATTTCTTATTCTCGTCTGTGTATTTACCTTTACATCAAGTGCACTTTTTAGATATCGCATACAAGGATTGTTCTTGCGGTGTTAGAGGTCCCATTAGCTCTATTTGCGTATACAAAAACAATGTCTTCAACTTCCTTTTTAATTAATTCTACAAACTTGATAGGAACAAAAGCCGGAAGACTCATGTTTTTGGTACTTCATTGTGTAAGACCTGCATTTTAATTTTAGTTCAACGTTGTTGAGTTGTTTATCTGTTAGATGATATCTTTCTGGATGTATTTCTTTGTACATACCTGAATCTATATCTTGCTCCGTAAGTACACAGTATTGTTTCATCAATTCATATTTCTTTTAAAATTTTGGGTCTGTTTTACAGCCTAATATTTTCTCCAGCAAGGTTTCAAAATCTGAATAGTTGACAAATGGAACTTTCATAGGGTGCTGGTAATTTTTTTATTGTATTTGTTCACCTTGCTTTGGAATTTCATCTCTAACGGGGTCATTGGTTGAACAGTCATTTTCATGGACGCTCAGTTTTTCCTGAGAATTGAAATGTTGCAAGCTCATATCGCATGTAAATATTTTGTGTTGTTGGTTATTTTTCTGATCGGACACTAATCGAGATAAATTCTTATTCTAACAGTAGTGCAAGTTGACTTTATTTTTTACGTAGAGTAGATTAATGTGAGTTTTTAATTTTTCTTTCTAATTTTTAAGGGATAGATTTTACACATTTTGTCATCATTATCGTAAGCGTACACCTTAATGGATAATTCAAGTTTGCGTTCAATTTGGGGTTATTGTCGATGGCCGGGTAGTCGATACCAAGCTCTTGAATTTTTCATCAATTTCTTCCATTTTATATCTATAGTAGCTGGGTCTGTTTGGATTTTTGCATTTGTTACGATCAACGGGTTTTAGTGCTGATGCCAAACACCAAGAGAAATATGTTTGATCATCATTGATAAGATTAATTACAGCCTTTTTATTTTTAATTACATCTGGCAACTCTATATAGGATGCTGCGTTAAGTGGATTGTATCTATTGACATCCAACTTCAGGCCAATGACTCTATCTAGAACCCAGTCAGAGCCATCGCGTGGTGGAGCTGCAAACTGCTCCATTTGCGCAGTTATTTGCCTCTTTCCAACTATATATAATTTTCCAAGATCTACATTATTGGTGACGGTATAATTGTAGGACTGGAACTGAAATTCTCGACGCTGTTCGGTAGATTGTCTTTTATACTCAAATAATTGCAACATGTTCACTCGTACACTACGATGCATTCGAAGACTGTCATTGACTGTTTGAACTACAGAAGGCTTTACCGATGTCGTATAGTGATTAGGACCAAGAATATTTAAATTATTTTCAAAGTGAAATGGCTGTAACCTACCTTGAAAAGCTCTTTCAATTTCATAATTTCTGTGCGTTCTTCTCTGCCTTTGTTTTCCATTTACACCAGTAGAATAAAGAAACATATCTTTCGAAGGTGTTGGTTCTGGAGTATAAATTATTTCATTGGTATCTACATTATGAAATGGCGAACTTTCATTTGCTTGTCCCCTTATGACTTTTTCTTTTTCATAATCTCTTCGAGTTCTTCTCCGCCTTTGTTTTCCAAATACTCCAGTAGAATAAGGAAATACATCTTTCAAGGGTGTTGGTTTTGGAGTATAAATTATTTCATGAGTATCCTGAAATGGCAACTCAATCGCTTCCCTACTCTGCCTGTAAATATTTTCTACGCGCTCAATAAGATCAGCTTTTTAAAGTTTAGAATAACCTTGATACCCCGAGACTTGCAGATAGTTTGAAGTTATTTTACGGTAGTCGTTCTACTAACTCCGGGTTCGGTATTGTTGTTGCTATTAATTAAGTCAATAAGTCGGGATTTATTAAGCCTGGAGTAGCCTCGAATCCCAAAGTTCTTAGCTTGAACTCCCAACTCGACTACTGTGAGGGTATCCATTTATTACAAAAAATAGAAGAATATTTTGAGTAAAAATACTTATGAAAAATTTATGCAGTAATTTTTTCATGTTTAGGTAATTTTAGATGGCTTTTTAAACTGCATTTTGAAAGAATTTTGCCGCAGACGCATTCAACTTTCTCAGATAATTTTGCTTTATAATTTTGTTAGTAGGCCTTGGAGCAGTCTTCGCAAATGTAATTGTTGGTGCAACTTAAACATCGTCTTTCTCTTGGTGGCCGATAACCACATTTGTGAATATGTCTGCTGCTATTTCTAATTTCATTTTCACACAGTGGACAAGTAAATGTTTCTTGTTCCAATCATGTTCTAATTCTTTTATCTGTTCTACGTGCTGTTCTCTATAGTCCTTTTGTTTCCTTTTTATACACTCAAAGCACCCGCTTTTCGAAGGTAAATTCTGCTTAGTTATTTTGATCTCTTTATAAATTTCCTTTTCTTGGTAGCACAAGGGGCAGATAACCAAAGAGGGCTTTTCGATTTGTAAGGGGAAAATGGGTAAAAATACTGATAGTACTATTACTTTTTCTTGATTGTTTAAGGGGCAGATGACCGTAAAAGGTTTTTTTCATATATAAGGCAAAGACAATTCAGAAAAATTATAGAATACCAAATCTCGTTGGGTTTCGTCATACCCCACGACACATATGTATATATATATATATATATATCAGGATAGGGCACCATCTACGCTGGACATTTTTAATAGATTTTTACTATATAAATAAAGTCATTTCTAAAAATGTTTCCAAATAAAAGGAGAAAATTATGGATATTGAAAATAACAAGCTTCCCTACAATGGCAAAAAAGTAACCGTGATTATGGATGAAGAAAACAATCCATGGTTTAAGGGAAAAGATATAGTAGAACTACTGGGCTATTCTAATCTCAAAAAGGCTTTGCAAGTGCAGGTTATAGATAAGAAAAATTTATAGAATTTAGGAGGGACCCGAAATGGGTCCCAACCCAGTTATTTTGAAAGTAAGGGAATACACATAGCTGAGACCGGTATATATGAATTGATTTTCTCGTTTACACTTCCTATACCTAAAGATTTTAAATATGGGGGTTTCAAGAAGTTTTACCATCAATCAGAGAACATGGAGAGTATAACATTAGAACGGAAGTTATGAATGTTATGAAGGAGTTGTATCATGGTAGAATAACCCACTGTAAAATATAAATAGAATTAACGACCAACATATTGAATGTTTAAACGATACTGTTGATATTGCAGTAGATGCTTTAGACGAAAGAGATAACCTAATTAATGAAATACTCCCAAATGTTGTACCTCCAACAAGAAACCCGCAATTAAGACCAATTTTGTTCTTTTAAAATTATTTGATGATAATGATGATAGTGAATATAATTACTATGTCATTCGAACTCAAGCCAAAACACTTCAAAGACAGTTGCATTTTATTGAAGAAAGGCATCCAAATTGTGAACTACTCTTAACACTAAATGATGACCCCAACACTATGAATTTATATCCCAGAATAAAAGAAGCACTGAGTGACGATATTGAGCTTTTCAGAAATAATTACAATCTTAAAGGTAGTTAGACAGAACAACGATTAATTCAAGTCATAAATAACTTACACGAAATCATAAACTTATTCATATTTAAACGACTACACCATGTGGGTGATATCGGTAATAGTTTCGGAGATACTGAATGCTAGTGAAATAATTCGCACAGCCGCCATGGCCTTAAGGCCTTGGTCTATTTTGAGTTTATCCTGAGTCCCACAGTTTTTCCTTCAGCTATCAGCTTAAATTTATTAATTTATCACCCAAAATCTGGACAGAATGCCTCTCATACTGTAAATATGTTGAATAGGTAAGTGGTGCCGTCTATCACCGTACACAATTTCAACAGTTTAGGAATGTAGAATTTCACTGACGATAGGCCACTGACTTCCCATATGAGCGATTTCATTATCGTCATAAATATAATATACCAGAGAAGGTAGCAATGATTTGACCCACAACACTCGGCTTCACAAACCTCCTTCATTAATTCATACTTTTTAGCCTATTTTCAATTTTGAAAAATTAGGCTTATGAGATCACCTTTTGTCCGTGTGTGTGTGTGCGTGTGTGTGTGTATGTGTGTGTGTGTGTGTGTGAGGTGTGTGTGTGTGTCCCCCCCCCCCCTAATAAAATCTAAACGACTGGAGCGATTTCAATGAAACTCGGTAAGTTCATAGCGCTATTCCCGGCGACCTCGACCGTGCCCTTCAAATTTTGTTACGTCTCACCAATCCAACATGGTGGCTGTGCGAAATATTTCACTAGCATTCAATATCTCCGAAACTATTACCGATATCGCCCTAAAATTGTGTACGGTGACAAAGGGCACTACTAGAAGTTCACCTATGAGACTTTCAAACACCTGGTGACTACAAAACCAACATGGCGGCCAAGCAAATTTGAGACATTAAAATAGACTTTTCTCGCGATGTAACTATCCAAACGTAAAGAAACTTGGTACAGCAATTGTTTATACACATTGTAGTGCACTAGAGTCTAATTTAGTCCAATTGTTTACATATCCTCAAAATGGCGGCTGTGCGAAATATTTCACTGACATTATATATCTCCGAAACTATTACATATATCACCGTGCAATTTTGTACGGTGATAAAGGGTACTGATACAAGTTTACCCATGTATATTTCATAAATCTGTAAAGTACAAAACGAACATGGCGACCAAGCGAATTCGAAATATTTTAATAGACTTTTCTCGTGATTTAACTCTCTGAGCGCAGTAAAATGTGGTCCAGTAAATGATTTTGCAGATTGTAATGCACTGCCATCAAATTTAATTCAATTGTTTACATAACCTCAAGATGGCGGCTTGCGAAATTTTAAAATTAAGTTTTTATTCTTGTGTCGTAATCATGCGATCGAAGTGTAAGTTTGAATAATGAACCTAGGCAATAATTGTCCTTGAATGGTACATAACTCTATGGCCTATACATATAACAATCCTAAATGACGAGCTTCCGAAATATTTAGACGGTTCTCAATATCTATGAATCTTTTACAGCAACCAAACTGATTTTTTTATGTTCATAGAGACTATGAACATATGTTCACCTATAGGACTTTCAGTAACCTGGTGAGCACAAATCCAACATGGCGGCAACGCGAGGTATAAATATTTAAATGGACGTTTCTCGCGAATTAACTATCCGAGACTCGTGAAACGTTGCACGTTAAATGCTTATACAAATATTGATCCACTGGCAACTAATTTATTTCAATTGTTTGCATAATCACAAGATGGCTGCTGTGCGTAATTTTAAAATCTCGTTTTTACTTCTTGTGTTCTAATCATGCGATTGCAGTTTGAATACCACATGTACACAATAATCTTAATGTACTAGTACAAAAATAAAAATCCAACCTGGCGACCATCTGAAATATTTAGACGGTTCTCAATATCTACGAATCTGTTACAGCAATTAAATTGACATTTTGTATGTTGATAGAGGCAATTAACATGAGCAGGATGTATGAAAATAGGCTGTATAGTTCTTCACGGAACTACTCGTTTCTTAATATTTGACCATTATATTCTTATTTTTATAATGACCCCTCAGCTATACAGGCTGGGTTCAATGGCTTCTAAACAACCATCATATGGGATCATGTCTCAAGCATGCTATCCTTACAATCACCTTAAATATCTCTGCCAGGCCTCTCGCGTAGGTGTTATAAAAATTTTATATCTTCTCCAACACACCCCCATTTAACTGTCGCATTATTTCCAATACTTAGTTCCCCTCATTTTATACAAAATTCGTATATGAATAACCTTCTGTTCCTAGCATCAAACAATCATGTTTTCGGCCTGTCCTTGTACTCAAATGAAACTCCAATGTTCTCAACTAAGATCTATTATTTATTCAATTATTATCCGCTATTATTACCAGGAATAATTATTATTATTATTGGCAAAAGTCCAAATATATAAGCAAGTAATTATTATTATCATTAATATGACTTGACTAGCCTCCGTGGCTTAGGCGGCAGCACGCCGGCCTCTCACCGCTGGGTCCGTGGTTCAAATCCCGGTCACTCCATGTGAGATCTGTGCTGGACAAAACGGAGGCAGACAGGTTTTTCTCCGGGTACTCCGGTTTTCCCTGTCAACATTTCATTCCAGCAACACTCTCCACTATCATTTCATTTCATCTGTCATTCATTTTATCATTGCCCCAGGGGAGTGTGACAGGCTTCGGCAGCCGGCACAGTTAATATCCTCGCCGCTAGCTAGGGGCTTCATTCATTCCATTCCTGACCCGGTCGGAGACTGGAAGCAGGCTGTGGATTTTCAATATGACTTGACTATCAGTCATAAAGCCTTCCGGTATCACATCTCAAATCCATTTACAAAGAATATATTTTACAACATTTGATTCAAATTCAATCATCAACATTTGTAAATTCTCAGAAAATGTCGTTCCTGTTAACTATTATTCCCAAGGAATAATATTTAAACGTAACGTGGCTATCCACATTCCTCATCCGTCAAAATACTCAAAAGAGAAAAACTCCAGATAGATATTCCAGAAAAATATTATTAACAATTAATTTAATTATGAACAAATAAATTTAAACAAATTCCAATTATATTTCAAAGTTCCCTGGCATAATGTTTAGGCGTGTAATAGTTTAAAATAACCTCCACATCATAGCCTACTGCTATATCGGTGCATATCTGGCTGAATTTCCAACACACTAGATTTCCATCAAAGATATCCATTAGAATGAATTGGCTGATAAATCCTCAAGCGTACTGTAACTTCTTGAAATAATATCCAACAGCAGAATACTATTTATCAGACAGTATAGTCGAAATTGAGAATGCAGTACCACTAGCTACTAAATAATAGAGTTGGCTAACACTGTGAAGTTATTGTAGGCAGAATCCTTCTGACGTAGAGTCCGTGTATGCCGGTTGGCAAACATTTCTTCCAGTGAACAGATGTTCCACGTCACACCTCGCCTACACTCCATTATTCACGATGATGTTCCCAAAAATCCCCTGACATCTCACCCCCAGTTCTCTTAGCACCTCATGATGACGGTTCGATCTACCATGTGAAAACAAGTACGATGCATGTCTAGCAACATAATATCGGAATTTTCGAGTCCCCAATCTTAACACTTGTAGCTTGTGCCACGAAAATTCTTCCTATCTCGACTTATTCACTTTCCCGTTCTAGAGTATGTAAACCGGGTTCAAAAATCATTTGACAACCACGACCGTTGGTTCGAATCTCGCGTACTTGCTTTTGGCTTTGATGTTTGGAGCAATACACTTATTATCTTAAGAGTGGTTTTCAGAGTACACTAGTACCATTTTAGTTTCTAGGCTACTTTCCCTAAATGAGTAAGGAATATTATTCCCCATAGCTCTGCACTCACAGAAACCAGGCATGCCCACGTGCCTATCTTGGTGAATGGAGTATTTTTTTTATTCCACACTATATCGTTGGCTAAATTCCAGCTCTTTTAAGACAGGTATTCTCAAACTCAATTTGCCAAGCAGACTTGACCATGCGCGTCTCAGGTCTCAAGTCAGAATAGACACAATTCTCCTCGCACATGTTGCAGGTGGCCTACCTTCCGTCAGCCACGCGGATGAAGAAAATAATCCTTGCGCCAATGATTTTTTATTTTCCAATATCATCTAATCCAATCGACAGATTCTCTTGATCTCTTCGGTATTATTCTTAGAGATGAATTCAGTACCTTCCCACAATGTTTTGGTGGCTCCACCTCTTCGCATTAATACTCGTTAATCTTCCATATGAGATCCCTCATGTCGATGCTCTCCCCATCTGGTGTCAGCTTGATGAAACGAAACACCTTAGCTCCGCGCGCTCTTCAAACTGTTGGTTAATGAAAGAAGAACAATCCGTGGTCCTCATCCGTATGGGCACAACATTAAACTGTAGACGAGATGCGTCTATATCAAAGAAAACGAACAAAGCTATGCACGATTTTATGCCTATCAAACAAAAACGTTTAACTAATACACACGGGGTACATAAAATGGGCATACAGCAACAAATAAATAGTACACTCCTATCATTTATTCATATTTACAAAGCCTGCCTAACGCAAACTTAATGTTGTTTACATTAAATCGTCATCTGCGTGCTAGGGGCCGATAACCTAGATCTTAGGCCCCTTAAAACAACAATTATCATCATCATCATCATCTGCGTGCAACGTTAGGATGGCGAGGCGTAGTTACAACTACGGCTCACATCGCTTGATGTGCCAGGAAAAGTCTGATTCAGGTAATTGCGCACGTAAATCGCGAATTGTGCTGGTGCTCCATCATGTTGTAAGACAACAGTGTCTCCGATACAATTGTTCTTGCAATTGTGGCACCAACCACTCAATAAGCATCTCCTGGTAAGAATATCCATTAACATTGTCTTCGAAGAAGAAAGGCCGATCGGTGGATTGGAAGAAGTTCTGCATCTTTACCAGCTCCCTTTGCCTGGCCTCCCAGAAGTCCCGATATGACGACATCAGACAACGATCACTGGGGTTTCATAAAGCAACAAGTAAGAAACAGTCGATATCACACAACTCAGGGATTACGAGCACCTGTGGAACACACCTTCACCCTCGTGACTCCGGAGTATCTCCGCAAAACATCTGCGTGAACATGGCGAAGAATTCAGCTGAGTTACGACAAGGATGGTGCTCATACCGACGTTTATAACTCGTAAGACTTCAAGGTATCTGTGTATGACAAACATTCAACCATAACTATGTTAATGTTGAAAATAAATCGGCGGTACGTCGACTTCCGGACCACCTTGTACTGTCTCTTCCCGATTCGACTGCTCAAGTTAAAAAGTGATCACCGCCACGTTGAGCAACTGTATTCTGCCAAAAATATGTTTTAGGCATAGAAATATCAGGTTTCACCAGTCTTAAAATCCTACAATTGTATGGCCTCTTCAAATATTAATTCACAGTCTGTAGATTTTCATCCAGTATATAAAAAATCATCCTCGTGGCAACATTCAACAGTTCTATGAATGGTGATGTAAATTACTGAAAATATTTATTAGAAGCCTCGTGATAGTTCTGACTCCATCATTTTATTTCAACATACAAGTTGCCTAAAACCAAAGAGCATAGAATACACTCCCTGTTCCCAACACACTCCCACCTTGAAATTGTGAGACCAATTTTTCTATAAAATTCTTTGACAATTTCCACAACAAAAAACAATGCATTAAGTTAATTTCTCATTAAGAAATGTCTTTTAGTATTTTACATTTGGCACTACATTTCGCCCACTCCTAGTGGTATACACAGGCTGAGTCTTGGTAATCTCTGAGGTTAATTTGGGCTTGCACACAATATCTTCTAGGCTGCCAATCTCCAGAGGTTATAGTCTTTCTGTTGGACGCAGTATTATACCATTCTGTGTTAATAGTTTTGCTGTACAACATCTCTGCCAGGAATCAATTTTAAAATCTTTGCCAACGGCCATTCCACTCTTTTCACCTTCTCGGATCCAAGCAACACTATGTCACCTTCTTTGAGGGGTGTTTTCTTATTCCCTTTCGGTGTGTGAACAAGTTGGAAAGATATTCATTTCTGAAACGTTGTTGGAACTCTTGAAGCAGATGCTGTCGATGACGTAAGCGAGACTAGAACTTGCTATTTTCGAGTTGGTCGATGTCTGCCATGCCGTTCTCTCCAGCGTCTTGTAGAAACATTGCTGGCGTCAATGGGCTCAAATCGTCTGGATCCTCTGAAATATACGTTATAGGTCTTCCATTGATAACAGACTCTATATCACATAACGACGTCAACAGTTCGTCGCAAGCCAAAACAGATCTTCCGAGCATTCTCCTCAGCATTTCTTTGGACGTACGTACCAGGCGCTCCCACCATCCTCCCCACCAACATGCTGTTGGAGGTTTGAATTTCCCCTCAATATCTTGATATTCAGAAGTATTCTGTATCCCCTGGTGATCTAAGCATTTTAAGGCTCTTGCAGTACCAACAAAATTTGTTTCATTGTCCGAATAAGTAACTAAAGGACGACCTCTTCTGGTGATGAATCTTTTTAACGACAATACAAAGGCGTTAGTACTGAGCGATGTTACTAGTTCAAGGTGAACGGCTCTGAAAACAGCACATGTGTAGAGAACAATCCATACCTTCGACCCGTCGTTTAGGAAGAGAGGTCCAGCCATGTCAATACCAATTATTTTGAATACTCGTGCGTCTTTGACTCTGTCATTCGGTAGAGGAGCTGGTTCAGATTGAGCACTTTTAACTTTGTGCCGTTTGCATTGTATACATCTTGAAACCATTATTTTAATATATCTTCTGCTCTGTAATATCCAGAACCGTTTCATAATATGGGTCATCAAGAACTGTACTCCAGCATGACAATGCAGTCGATGTTGTTCTTCTATCAACGCATCAACCAGCTCATGACTTTTGGGTAACAACAGGGGATACTTGAAATCCAACAAGTTGTTTCTCATTAAAATCTTCGTTTTTACACGAATAAGATCCTCCTCATCTCTGGTAACCGCAATGCCGTTAATAATGTTGCCCTCTTGTGGAAATGATTCCTGCTGAACGCTTTTGATCAAATGTAATTCAGCGTTCTTCATTTCCATGTAGGTCAGTGATCCAGTACGCTTTGTGTTCTCTTTTCTCGCATTGTTGCATAATCTCAGTATCCAAGCTCCGACTCCCAATCTTTGCGAGTAAGTGAAGTTCCTAGCCATTTCCAGGGTTGCCATTGTCACAGATGTACCTATAGGCTCCTTCCTTTTCTCAGACATAATAACTTGATCATTATCTTCGTCTTCCGCTGGAACAGATGGCCACTGGTGCATAGGATTTCTTAACCATCCTGGTCCTTTCCACCATTGAGATTGTTTTAATTGTGGAGGATAACATTCACGGGATACCAAGTCAGCAGGATTATATATCCCGGGTATGTATCTCCAGTCCTCAGGCTGCGTCAGTTTTCTAATATCTTAAACTGTATTTCCAACGAAGGTTCCCCAAGTCTCGTTTCGTTTTTTCCAAGCCAAGGCTGTTGAGGAATCCGTCCATAAATACTCTTTAACTTCTTCCAATTGTAATGACGATCTTAATAAGGAAGTCAACCTGCTTACTATCAGACATTCTAACAATTCCATCCTTGGAATGGTAATCGTCTTAAGAGGCGCTGCCCTGGCTTTGGCTAGCACCAACTCAACGGAAACTCCATCTGGTCTTTCCGTTCTTAAGAAGACAGCTGCCGCATAAGCATGTTGAGTGGCATCAGTAAATGTATGAAGCGACCAATCGTCTTTATTCACTGCACCACTTGTAACTAAACGAGAAACCTTTACCTCCCCTAAACACGGTACTTATGCGTAGCGTTTTCGAAAATCACTAGATATCAATTCAGGTAATGGCGTATCCCAACTCGATCTTCCTCTCGTTTGAGTTGAATTTATTGCTGCTTCAACTTTCCATGCTTCCCTCAGCAACAATTTGAACGGAAGCAATGCTGGCGAAAGGAATCCAATAACATCAAAGATTTTATGAATGTAAAACAATAGCTCTCTCTTAGAGACATCTTCTGGTAACGTTGTAAGCTTTGAGTTTATATGACATCTCAACGTATCCGCTCTTCTATTCCATTCCAGATCTAGGACTTCCGCAACGTCTGCTTCTCCACCCTCCTTATCGTCTATCGATACATATTACATGGAACTCTCCCAATTTCTTAGCTCCATGTGTGCTTCTACCAGAATTCTTGTACATTCATTACGGAACCTCTTGTACTCCTCTATAGAAACTACCGAGGTCACACAGTTGTCTACACATAGTGATTCCTTCAGCTTTTGGACTGTTCCTTCGTCTTCTCCACGAACATTCGATAGGTGATAGTCGAATACTGCACCTAATATGAATGGGCTGCAAGTCGTTCCAAACACTACTCTTGCATGTCTGTAGACCTCGATTTCTCCAAATTGTTTATCCTCCCACCATAGAAAACAGAGGTGAATACGATCTTCTGGTGCCACCTCAATCATCTGAAACGCCTTCCTTATATCAGACTTTACACCAATCTTCTTCTCTCTAAATCTTAGCAGTATTTCAGGGATCATTTGCACATAGTTTGGTCCTTTCTCCAGACAGTCATTGAAAGACACACCTGCCTCTGTGATGCATGAAGCATCAAACACCGGTCGCACTGGGGTTGTCAAACTGTTTGGCTCGATGTGGTAGAAAATGGCATCCCTCCTCCGTTATCTTCTCAATGAACCCTTCTTCCTCCCAGCTTCCGAACAGTCTACTGTAGACTTCAAATAAGTTGGCCTTATTCAGCTTGTCGGTGGTTGATCTTAGTCTCTTCTCTGCCGTGTGTCTGTTCGAAGGAAGAATTGGGTGACCTTCAATACAAGGGAGATTGACCATGTAGCGTCCTTCGTCAGTTTTCTTCAGTGTTTGGAGAAGGTTTTGTTTTATTTCATGATTTCGCTGTTCAGTTGAATGCACTTCAACTGGATCTTGAATTCCAATTACTTCCAGATCCCACAACTTCCCAATGGAATTTTTATCTGCACATGCCATTGAAATTGTGATATTCGCAAAATTTCCTACAACAGTGTTGTCACATCTCTCTCCTACTAAAATCCATCCCCTTTTCGTTTCTATTGCTGTGAGTCCATTCGCCAAAGGTACAACATTTCTTGTGACGATTTTACTATACACATCTATGCCTAACAGCAATTCTATTTTGCATATTTAGGCTTTCACGGCTCGGATTATTATATAAATAATTCATGCTTTTGGGCTAATGCCGTGTGTATTTTTAATTTAAACCATACGTTTCGGAGAAACCTTGCCTCCTTTTTCAAGGGAAATAAACAATGTGGCCAAAGAAAGTATATCAATGAGATTACAAAAAATATAGATAAATTCCTCTTTTCGTCACCAGAGAGCAGCTGCCAGAAATTACTGTATGGACCATGGCGGAACGGCGGACAGAGTAGTAAGTAATGAGAAGGTAAAGGGGGCGGTGTGAAAATATAGAAACTCCTCGAAGAATGAGGAGGGGGGGGGGGGGGAGGTGGGAGGGTTAGATGGATATAAGGAAACATAAACAAAAGGGAAGTGAAGCTGAACGATACCTAACGTCATACAGTCAACGGCGTAAAAACAGATGGAAACTCCTCCAGTGACGAACAAAGGAGATCAAATCCGGGCTCTGAGCCCTAGAGAAAAATAGTACAATTTTAAATATGTGAATAACAGAGAGACTGAGAGGAACTATCTCCCTAGATCCTTAATAACTGGTAGCCAAGTGTCACTTAGCTGATATCCAGTGTCTCTGTTAAAATTATTGGGATTTTTACGAATTTCAACTGCCTCCCTTATAATTCTAGACCAGTCGTGCTTAACAAGGGCAAGCGCATGACCATCCTTGAAACATACATCGTGCCCTGAAGACAGGGCATGTTCAGCTATAGCTGATTTGTCAGGTTGGTTTAGACTGATTTTCCTTTGATGCTCTTTAATGCGAGTTGCAATGGACGGTTTTGTTTGTCCAATGTAGACTTTTCCGCAAGTACATGGGACTTCATACACCCCAGTTTGTATTATTGGGGACAATTTATCTTTGTTTAATGCTAAACGTTGACCAATTTTCGCCATAGTGCCGAAAACTGTTTTTATCTTGTGCTTGCGGAGAATCTTAGCAACGCAGTCAGTCGTGTTGTGAATATAAGGGAGGTAAGCAGTTCCTCTCACGTCGGAGCTCTGAGAAGGTTGTCTATCCCTCCTTCTGGGATGTAGGGACCTATATATATAGTGGATTCATTATAGCCATTACCCTTAAACGTTGTTTGTAAGGCATGTAACACTTCCTGAAGAGTTGATGCCTCACAAATACGTTCCGCTCTTTTGGCTAGAGTTGTTATAATTCCTTGTTTTTGTGCTGGGTGGTGGTGGGTTAGTGTGAGATGGCTAACGGTAGACGCTGTGCCCCATGGAGCCATCCGCATGGGCATCCTTGAAACATACATCGTGCCCTGAAGACAGGGCATGTTCAGCTCCCTGATATTCACAACACCACTGACCGCGTTGCCAAGATTCTCCGCAAGCACAAGATAAAAACAGTTTTCGCGGAGGGCTCCATGGGGCACAGCGTCTACCGTAAGCCAACTCACACTAACCGTTATTTACATGCGGACTCCCACCACCACCCAGCACAAAAACAAGGAATTATAACAACTCCAGCCAAAAGTGCGGAACGTATTTGTGAGGCATCACCTTTTCAGGACGAGTTACATGCCTTACAAACCATGTTTAAGGGTAATGGCTATAATGAATCCACTATATATAGGTCCCTACATCCCAGAAGGAGGGATAGACAAACTTCTCAGAGCTCCGACGTGAGAGGAACTGCTTACCTCCCTTATATTCACAAAACCACTGACCGCGTTGTTAAGATTCTCCGCAAGCACAAGATAAAAACAGTTTTCGGCACTATGGCGAAAATTGGTCAACGTTTAGCATTAAACAAAGATAAATTGTCCCCAATAATACAAACTGGGTTGTATGAAGTCCCATGTACTTGCGGAAAAGTCTACATTGGACAAACAAAACGGTCCATTGCAACTCGCATCAAAGAGCATCAAAGGAACATCCGTCTAAACCAACCTGACGAATCAGCTATAGCTGAACATGCCCTGTCTTCAGGGCACGATGTATGTTTCAAGGATGGTCATGCGCTTGCCCTTGTTAAGCACGACTGGTCTAGAATTATAAGGGAGGCAGCTGAAATTCGTAAAAATCCCAATAATTTTAACAGAGACACTGGATATCAGCTAAGTGACACTTGGCTACCAGTTATTAAGGATCTAGGGAGATAGTTCCTCTCAGTCTCTCTGTTCTTCACATATTTAAAATTGTAAATTTTCCCTCTAGGGCTCAGAGCCTGGATTTGATCTCCTTTGTTCGTCACTGGAGGAGTTCCCATCTGTTTTTTCGCCGTTCACTGTATGACGTTAGTTATCGTTCAGCTACTCTTCCCTTTTGTTTATGTTTCCTTATATCCATCTAACCCTCCCACCTCCCCCCCCCCTCCTCATTCTTCGAGGAGTTTCTATATTTTCACACCGCCCCCTTTAACTTCTCATTACTTACTACTCTGTCCGCCGTTCCGCCATGGTCCATACAGTAATTTCTGGCAGCTGCTCTCTGGTGACAAACAGACGAATTTATCTATATTTGTTGTAATCTCATTGATATACTTTCTTTGGCCACATTGTTTATTTCCATTGAAAAAGGAGGCAAGGTTTCTCCAAAACGAATGGTTTAAATTAAAAATACACACGGCATTAACCCAATAGCATGAATTATTTATATAGCAATTCTATTTCTGGACAGTCATCTCCAATATCATTAATCCATATCCCATTTTTTTAAAGTTCCTTCATCAGTACCTCAAATTTGGAAATTCTTGGGATTAACTGACAGATTCTAGGTTGATCTTAGTGGTGGTCATTTCTGCTCTTTTAGGAAAACGCCAACGAACTGTTCGTTTGTTAAAAACAACTGTTTTCCCAAACAGTTTGAAAACAACAGGTTATAAAATCCGTTCACAAATCAGTACGGCAGAAGCGGATGTACCAACGAAGTAAATGTTTTCGCAAACAGTTTGAAGACAGCAGGCCATTCGTTCACACTTCATAACGGGACTCGGTGATAGACGAGTGAGTCACACGCACAAGGGAGCTGTGAGATAGGAAATATATTTCTCCACCTTTCACTGTAATTTGATTCATTGCGTAATATCTAGACAGTAGACACTGAGGCTGGCTGCGTGGCTCAGCGGTAACGTTCTCGCTTGCTACGTCCAAGGTTTCAGGATCGAATCCTGGCGCAGCCAGTTGGCGCTTGAGGGTGCACAAATGCGAGGGAGCCTTGTCAGTAGATTTACTGGCACGTCCAAGATCCCCTTTGGCGCAAAATTCCGGCACCCCGGCGTCTCTAAAAGCCAGAGTAGTTAAAAGGGACGTACAATAACATTATTATTATTATTATTATTATTATTATTATTATTATTATTATTATTATTATTATTATTATTATTATTATTATTATTAGACACTGACAGGCAACACAAGCTGAAGGCTGTAAAAATACTTGTATGAAGTCTACACGGGTAGAACTGGAAGATGAGTGAGACTCCACTCTTAGGCAAAGTCAATGCAATCAAATTAGTTATTGTTGTTTTAAGGGGCGGAACTACGAGGTCATCTGCCCCTCTTAACACAGATTAAAGTACTGTATACAAATTTGGAATGGAATTTAAAGTTTAGAATTTAAATTTGAAAAGACTGAAAATTATTATTTTTTAATTAAATAAAACTAATAATTATAAAAATAAACAAAAATTACGGAAAACAAATGATGCAGAATTCAAAAAGAACAAGTCTTTGAATCAATGTATACTGGAAAAATTTCGATTGAAATCAAATTAACAAGAAACCAGTCAGCTGGAACACTGATATAATTTTCTTCTTCTTCTTCTCCTTCACCTTCTTATGCTTTCCGTGAAGTAAGTTTGAGTCTTGGCTCAAGGCTAGTGGTTTCATGGAGAACCAAAACAAAGTATATGTGTGGATGCCTTCGGGGTAGCACGGTGGCAGCGCATTTGCTTCTGGAGGGGGACGAGTGGAGTCAAATCTGAACTAATTGTGTTTAAAATTTGGTCATTGTAGTTTTCTATCTCTTTTTATTTTCGCTTTTTTCAGGGGGGGGGGGGGGTCATATTTTTTATTTAATTACCTAGCTGTCAGTAGGTGATAATGGGACATATCGCCCCCCGCAATTTTCGTTTCATTTCTTACTTGCTTCGTGATATTCGTTAATTGGCTGATCTGAAACCGTTGGGTACATTATTTTTATGGCATGAATGGGAGGAATAGTTGTTTTCTTTTAGTTCAGAATTTTTGTCCATAGAAGTTTGCTTTTATTTGTGAATCATCGTCATAATGTTCATTTCTTTAGTGGTATCACCATGTATCGACAAAAATAAAATTCAAGCAGTTCATTAAAATGGTAATGTTAATCCAGTTCGCCGATTTCTAAATAACTGGAGATATTTTCAAATAATTCAAATTACTCTAAGTTAAATAAAATTGTGGAATTATCAGTTAAAATCAGTTAACTATCAGTAACTTCAATTTATGTAATAAGGGCCTGGTGGCGCAGCTGTCAAGCTGTTGGCCTCTCACCAAGGTGGACTGGGATCGGTTCCCGGTCAATGCATGTGAGATTTTCGAAGTGAAATGCCATGTCCTGTGGTTCAGATTCCACGTAAAAATCACAAGATTCACGGTCACGTTCAACTACAATCTTCCTTCCTTCAATTTATGTAATAAACTGGTGTGAAAATGAAGAATCTTAATATTCTGGGGAATCCAGGGGGGGGGGGGCACACCTTGCCCCCTACCTCTCCGCAACTTCCGAACCCCTGCGGGCGGGCGCCCATGCTGCTATGCGAGAGCTTTGGGGAGATTTAAGAACACCGATGAATCATCCGCCAACAGCTCGCAAACAGCAATAAGCGAAAACGTTGAAGAAGAACTGTTTGGCTAAGAACTGCTTTTCCCAATAGCTCTTGTATCCTGGCTGCTACGGGACAAACAGTAAGTTGATTTGTCAGAGAGGGGATGGGAGTGGTATACTGTCGAACGATGACGACCGAAGCCGAATAGTTCCGGCGGACCAGAAAGCGAAGTTACTGTAGGTTCCGGTAGGTTTCATTCAAGGTTACAGCAGTGCCAGTGAGTCACTACGTCATTAGCAAACAGTTTAAGACAAACAGTGGATCCGTTCCAACCAATCGTAATAGACTGAAGGAAAACTGTTTGGTGTAACTTTAAAAAACAGTTCGTTCGTTTTTCATCGGACAACTGTTTTCTCCAAACAGTTGGGCGTTTTTCTGTCCATCACTAGTTGATCTCTTACGTCTCCTTGATATTCGAATTTTCCCCCAGGTCTTGTTAGTTGTATTCGGTACTTTTTGAGGTTAACTGACGAAGTGTTATTTCCACCGAAGAGTATATGAGTGACGGTTTCTTCACCACAACGTTCCAACCCTAGTTCCTTTGCTGTTTTTGTAACAAATATGATCGCTGTGAACCACTGGCTAGGAAAGCTCTCACTGTCGTTTGTTTAAATTTCCCGCGGTTGTTAACCATTAAAATCTGCGGTACAACTTGTTTTACGCTAGTAAAATTAGCAAGATCGGACGTCGTCAACTGATCCGTATCTTCCTTTCTCTTTGACTGTTCATTACAGTGAATAGTCATCTTAGGGCACATAACCGTTACGTTTCTATTACCACAAATCAAACATTGTATATTCATCTTACAATTCTTTGATAGATGATTCGCCCGTAAACATGTGTAACAGAGTGGTTTTTTTTCTCTTTTACTTTCTCAGTTCTTTGATCAAGTGCCATATTCTTTGTTTTGAAACAATTCTCACTGTCGTAGAATTTTTCACAGAATATACAAGCTTTGGAACTATTATTGAAAAGCACCGCCACCGTTGGTGAGTTTGTTTTATCTTTGCGTAACATCTTCTCCGATCTGGACGTATCTAACCTCTTGTCATGCTTATCTTGCAGTTCTATGCTACCAAATCCTTCCTGGGCCAGGAGAATTTGTTGTTCGTTTTGTACTTCAGATTTGAGAAAATCCATTTAACAATCTAGTCGTGACCTGGGTTTCATCCTTTTCCCGCTCTTTGACATTTCTTGAGAACTGACTTCTTTGCCATGCTCTTAGAGTTTACTCCGGTAAGCTGGATTCTACTAATGGAAACAACCAAGTACTGGGCTCCACCAGGACCTTCTATAATACCGGACCTGACACTAGCGGCGGGACAGATGAAAGATGGCTGTCGCTGTTGGTGATTACATGCTTTGTTTATAAGTTGAGTCGTTTTGTTTACGATGTGATAGTGGTATGAATTTCGGTTAGCAATCGTCTCCTTTGATTATCTGTGCTTATTGATTATTGCTTAATGATATTACACGTTCGTGTAAGTAAATGTCTGCATTAGTACTTCATAAATACGAGATACCGGTGACTTCTGTTACGCTTGTGATACCATCACTATTGCCAATCAGAGGGTAAGTTTGGCCTATATATTATTCTATTTAGGGTTTATAAATTATTAGTAATGGTAATTCATTATGAGCCATCATAGTAATAATTAACGTATTCCAATTTAAGTCCTAAGAAGATCTGAAAATTGATTACCGTACGTATGAACATAACCTACTTTTTAAATTGCCTGCAGTATTCTCTCATCCAATTATACGCCTGCTAGTTCAAGGATATTAATCTTATCACGTACTTGGTGTGGATCCCGTTTTAATAAACTACCAGTAGGTTTACTCATGCATAGGCTATGCTAAAATTGTGGTGATATGCCTTGAAACTGTTGTGTGACTGGTTGCAAATCCAATTATTATAAAGATAAGCCATTGGTGCCTATTTTCTAATTTCCTATCAGGGGAATTCAACCCACACCCAACTTCACGGAGCTGATGACCAAGAAGTTACAAGCCCATAAAATGAATTAACAGCAGACAAAATCACGTCATGATGTTATTTTTTGTGTTGGGTTGGATTCTGACACACGTCATGCGTTTGACAGAGTGCCATTTAATCTCATGAATAGGAATGAATGAATACGACTAGCCTACTTGTTGACGGAATTACAGAAGGCAGTCGTGACCTTATGATAGGAATTACCTAGGCATTTATCTTCAGTATGTGTGGGACCCCTTGGTAAACCACTTGCTGGGTGGCTACGCGGAGAATCGAACCCAACATTTACCGGTTTACCTCAAAGGCTGTGTGTACCCCGTTCATACCCTTAGACTAGAATTAAGATTTGTTGACAGTCAGGAATCAAACTTGGACCCCAGAAGTGATAACCAAGAACTACACCACCTGGTTGGTCACATTTATTTTTAAGGATAATATGTCTGTCTGTTAGGTAGTCAGCCCGAAGGCTGGTAGGATCCTCAAAAGGCACTGCCGTTAGGTTATGTGGGTAGATACCCACAAAAACCCATGGCAGAGCTATATTGAGGCGTACTAAGCAAGAAGAGGAGTGAGGTAGATTATCATTGCTTTCCTCATTGAGTCAGTACAGCAGTACTAACCCTATGAGTAGAACCTTTCACAGCATCCACAGGCACTTACTGTGCCATGAATGTCATTGCTAAGCACCACCCATACCTCAGTAGCTTCCATATAATCACAGCCAAGAGTGAGACTGAGACATTGGTGATACTCTAGCCTGTGCCAACAGACACTGACTGTGCCCTGAATGCCATTACTAAGCACTACCCATATCTCAGTAGCTTCCATACAATCACAGCCATGAGTGAGACTGAGACATTGGTGATACTCTAGCCTGTGCCAACAGACACTGACTGTGCCCTGAAAGTCATTTCTAAGCACCACCCATATCTCAGTAGCTTCCATACAATCACAGCCATGAGTGAGACTGAGACATTGGTGATACTCTAGCCTGTGCCAACAGACACTGACTGTGCCCTGAATGTCATTACTAAGCACCACCCATACCTCAGTAACTTCCATATAATCACAGCCAAGAGTGAGACTGAGACATCGGTGATACTCTAGCCTGTGCCAACACACACTGACTGTGCCCTGAAAGTCATTACTAAGCACCACCCATATCTCAGTAGCTTCCATACAATCACAGCCATGAGTGAGACTGAGACATTGGTGATACTCTAGCCTGTGCCAACAGACACTGACTGTGCCCTGAATGTCATTACTAAGCACCACCCATACCTCAGTAGCTTCCATATAATCACAGCCAAGAGTTAGACTGAGACATCGGTCATACTCTAGCCTGTGCCAACACACACTGACTGTGCCCTGAAAGTCATTACTAAGCACCACCCATACCTCAGTAGCTTCCATACAATCACAGCCATGAGTGAGACTGAGACATTGGTGATACTCTAGCCTGTGCCAACAGACACTGACTGTGCCCTGAATGTCATTACTAAGCACCACCTATACCTCAGTAGTTTCCATATAATCACAGCCAAGAGTGAGACTGAGACATCGGTGAAAAGCCTCATTTTACTCTAGCCTGTGCCAACAGAAAAATGCAAATGTACTGCATTCATCAAGAGATGGCAAACAGGCCCAGAATAATAGGTAACTTACTAAAAAGAGATTGAAATTCCTACAGGAACATATACAACTCCCCCCAGGGGCTCACATCTAGTGGGACGTGGGTTGGCGACCACGGGGCCCCAGCTGAGTCCGGCATTGCTTCCACTTACTTTTGCCGGGCTCCTCTCCGTCTTCTTTCCTGTCGACTTCACTTGGTCAATTCTTGCTCTCTCCCGACCCCGACGGTATTAGGGTATCCGAGGCCTAGGGAGTCTCTTCCTTTCCCGCCTTAATTGGCCCTTGTCCCATCTTTTCTGATACCCTCCTTCAGTGAGGGGTCAGCCTTCTTTTTCTTTTCCTGTTATCTCCTGCCTTCTGCTCAAGGCCCTCAAGGAGGTAGGGTGTATGTAGCCCCACCACTTCTGGTGCACCCTAGATATTGCTGCACCCTCAGGGGCTCACGGCTGGTGAGTTCGAGAGTTGGCAACCCCGAGGGATTCCTGAGCTGGGTCCGGTTTTCCCTCTTTTATCCATTACCTGTGGGGCGGACCCTCTCCTCTTTCACTTTCCTATCTGCCTTTTATGGCTCTCCTTCTTTCCAAGTCCCTCAATCCGCATTCCTCGAGGGTCGAGGGCATTTCTTTTCCTCCTGTCCTTTATTTGCCTTGTTCTCCTTTTGTTTTCCATTTCTTCTTCTAGTACAGTATATAAGTTAGTAGTTTTAGTTATAGTTTACATTTCATTATCAGCTTCACCATCACCCAAACCATTAAGGGCCGATAACCTAACTGTTAGGCCCTTTAAGACAACAATTATCATCAACATCATCATTTACAACTTTCCCTGTTCACTCAGCCAAGATATTCTACAGATCTCTCCTGTGGGCCTCAAAATTATTTTATTTTATTCCTTTCCTGATGGAACTCCGGTAGTACCTTATTTTAACTCCCGGGGCACCTCCCCATGCCTGTCCCTTACACAGCTACACACACTACTACAATAATCACGTAATTGGCGGAATTCAACCCAAACCCAACTGCACGGGGCTGATGACCAAGATGTCCCAAGCCCATAAAATGGATTAACAGCAGACAAAATCACGTCATGATGTTATTTTGTGTTGTGTTGGATTCTGACCCACGTCATGCGTTTAATGTCCGACCACCAACTACGGCGGCCATCTTGGATTGCACTGTCAGGTCCGGTAGTATAGAAGGTCCTGGCTCCACACATGCTAGATTTAGAATATTAAGGCAACGTAGGTGTGATTCTAACATAATAAATAAAGTCGGCAGAGGGAGCTTGTCCTTATGCGTGGCATTGGAAATAACTAGTTTCAACAATTCCCTGAAGTATGCTTGTAGTAGTTCTTTCAGAGCTTTTACAGTTTTAGGGTAGTTTTCGGTCGTTTAGGAGTAACTAAGGATGTGTTCTCGTGGTTCAGTCCCTGGTTCCATCGCTTGAACTAAATACTGAAACTTATCACTTGCGTGTAAGCTATTGTCGTCGTGAATCTTTTGGAACTGCGCCCAAAAACCTAACTATTCTTTCAGTTCGCCGTTGAATCTTTTTAGTTCTAATCTGGGAAGTTTAAATGATCTTCGTTTCCCCACCTGACTCCCGCTGGTACTTCCATTTCCATTAACCTCACCTAAAACTAACTCAGGTGCTCCAATCTGTGACAATATGTCCTCAGCTTTTATCTTCACAACTTCAAATTCGTCATTGTATTTGTCGATTACCTCTCGCTCCGCGAGTACAATTTCACCTTTCTCGTTATTATCTAACAAAGCACTCATTATATTAGTATCTGCTACCTCCAGTTCGTGCATTAAAGCTTCTAAACGATTTAAATACGATCTTAGCAAAACCACATCAATAGGAGCTTCTGCAAATATAATTGCCTTTATATCATTCATCTTCTTAGTAACAGACTGCCTGATAGGCATCCTAACTTTTTTTTAGCTTTTCCATTTCTATGTAGGCCTACCGGTGTTCGTTATATCCTCTTCGTATTATCACGTCGGGTTCCACCAATTTGATGTAAATTACTGAAAATATTTATTAGAAGCTGATGATGATGATGATAATTGTTGTTTTAAGGGGCCTAACATCTAGGTTATCGGCCCCAGTTTATTAGAAGCCTCGTGATAGTTCTGACTCCATATTTTTATTCCAACATACAAGTTGCCTAAAACCAAAGAGCATAGAATACACTCCTAATTCCCAACAAATAGCATATCTCCACTACTCGAGTCAAAGCTACCGTCCTCGGGGAAAGAGAGATTGTTTAGTAAAGATGCTGATTTGAAAGAAAGAGACTATGCAGCAATTGTATATCCAACAATGTACATAAAAAGAAAATTAGGTATGGGTATCGATGTCGATCAAAATGGATTTGGACTGTAAACATTTTTGTGGTTTATAAATGAGTTCTTATAGTATCAACTACGCTACTTGTCCTAGTGATAAAGATATAGCAAAGTCTGCTTCTACAAAATTTAATAATGAAGAGTGACAACATACTGTGACAACTAATACTGAAAAAAATTACATGACCTTATAAATACACTTGGATGGCCAGTTTCGATCGCCAAGCGATCATCATCAGATCTATTACACTTAAGCTATAAAACCTTTGTCTGAAAATACGGGTGAAAATATTTACAATGTGTACACACATATATTTGCTGTATTGGTAAGGCAACTCGTCGGTATTTGTTAGTTGCAGTCTATATGATGTTTTGGTGAGATGCTGGAAGTGGTGATATAACTCAGGAATTTGTCTGTTTGGAGTGACTATGTGGTTGTTGTGAAAGGTCAATTCTGATTGTACTGTATTGTACAGGCTACTTATCTGGTTAGGGTCTTGTGCAGTCCGGCAGTGAGCAGTTCACTTGGACACTAGTAACACGCGACTGACTGGCCTGCTATCTCGCTGGGCTACTTCCCCCTCCCCGCATTCCTAACTGCTGTCTGTACGAAGTGCAGGTGTACCTGTACTGGGTTACCAAGTCTAGACATAATGGTGTATGTTACTGTAAAAGGGATGTTACACCATAATAAAACAAAATAATGATACTGAATTAGAAGATCAAAAAATACATGATGAATCCATGGAGAAAAATGGTAGTGGACTTTTAAATACAGTTAGATTACTTGTGGCAATGTACGGTTTGGAAAAATTGTTAATGCCTTGAGAAAGCAAACTGATAAAGGGATTTTTTTTAGAAACAAACGCAAGCATAAAAAATAATTTACTTGGCCTAATCAAAGAATAGCCACATCCAGTAAGTAATTCTGACATTGAAACATTAGTTAAGAAATTAAAGATTAAACATTTTGGAGGAGTGTTTATGATCGATAAGTTGCCAGCTAAACCAAATAAAAATATTGAATCAGGCATTGTAAATCTAGAGACTTCTGACCATGTTGGTACGCACTGGATTTGTTACTTCAAGAAAGAAAAAAATGTATTAGATTCCTACGTTGGTAATGTACTGAACCCTTATTAATCTACGATAAATAAGTATTCATGATTTATTATTATTATTACTGCGGCCCAGGCAGTACATGTGGAAATTGACAAAGAGGAAGGCAAGTTAGTGTGTTGCAATGATTGCCACAGAAGCAGAGCTTGGCAGCTATTCTTGAAGACGACCGGGTAAGCCGAGTTCAAGGCCAAATTGTGTAACGACGTGCACCAAAATTGGAGTCATGAGGGGATGTTCACGAGTTAGTTGCAAACGACCTACGCTTGAATCACCCAATCAGATGAGACCACGCCAAAACCACGCGATGGGTAGCGTCCCCGGTAAGAAGCGCGCGGAATTGATTATCTAAAGAACCGCCGATCCGAAATATCTCCGCATGAGTGCGCTGAGACGTTTGAATTAAATGATGAAGATTGACACTAGTCCCATGTGTGTGAGATGAAAACTCTAGAAGATTTTTCTTAATTCTCCCCACTCCACCTCACTCTGTCAGTTTCCAATAAATTGATCGAGGAGACGCTGTTTCGAAGACAACCGTTTTGAGCTCTGGTGAGCTAAGTTCACGCCATTTGCGTGGTGATTAGACGCTCGTAATAATTATTCTGAGGACAACCGTTTTGAGCTCTGGTGAGCTAAGTTCACGCCAGTTTGCGTGGTGATTTTACGCTCTTAATAATATTTCTAAAGACAACTATTTTCAGCTCTTAAAGGGCAAGACTCGAGTAACATTCCAATTAGCGCTCAACGCGAGCAAAGGTCAACGAAGAGCAGTAGAGATTATCTAGCGAGATAAGGGCTGCGAGACAGTCATATTTAAAACTTGTTTCAAGCCAGTGACAATGTGTTTGAAGTGTATAATTCATGTAAATTTTTATTGTATATTTTTCAAGTGTTATATTGTGCGTGTGTAAGCAAATGCTGAGCTAGGGAAAGTCTTCGTTGATTAATCGCATAGGACAATCGTGGGTGAAAGTAGTAACTCACAGCGATTATAGCCAGGCAATTTATATTAACATTGAACATTTCTGTCCAAGAGACTACACCAAGATGTCCGACGTTTGGTCAGGAGCCGGAGTGATGTCCAACGCTTCTATGGAGTCGACGATGGAGGGCTAATTTCCCGTAGGGAAATGGGCCGAGATGGAAGTTATATGTTCTACAAGCTGAAACGGTGATGTACGAAAATTGATTTACTCAATATGTAGTTAGATATGGCGGGGGAACTTTGTAAATAGTTCATTTATTCTTTTTTTTTGTTTAGATTGTTTTTCTTGCACCGACACTAGTGTTTTAAATGTACGTTGGCGCGTGGCCAAAGTTGTTTGTTGTGTATTTTTCTTTGGAGTCATATTTAGTGTACACGGCGCGTGTACCAGATGTTATCCATGCGAATGCGAAGCCCGTTACATTCGATAAGTGGTGCTTTATTAAATTTCATATTTTGATAGGAATGGGAGGTAATTACTGTAAGATGTTTGCTGAACAGGTTATTACTCATATTAGGGTTGCAGAGCGCAAAAAAATTAAGACGTAATTGTAGAACACCTTAGTTCTAATTTTTTTTAGATTTATTTTGAGTCCTTTTCAGGTTTGATAGTCACGGCCTAGAACGGAGGCGCCAGCTGGTGGAAAATATTTATGTCATTTTATTTCAGGGTCTGTCAAACCCATACGTGTGTTTCTGTGTGTGTTATCGTGTCAGGTGTGTGTTTTGATTCTACGTGAAGAGGGGTAGAGGTCCTACCACCCTCATATTTGTTGTTGTTGTATTTTGATGGAAAGGCAGGGTGCTCCGAGGAGACCACTGTACCTTGTCCAATGCTGATTCTTGGATTTCCTAGGGGAAATGCTGAGATATGTTGTTCTGACACACACACACGTATATATTGTGGTTTGGGACACGCTTCTTCGAGACTCGATCCCATGCCTTGGGAGGTCGAGGTTATTTTGACACGTGGGTTGACAGATATGCAGATTTCCACGTACCGCCCGTCTAGCCTTGGTGACTTATATTTTGTTAGGCAGTCCTGTTGTCCGACTGGCCCCTTTAAGCTATCATTAGCCAACCTGTTCTTTTGTGATGGTTATTTTGAACCATAATTAATTGGGGAGTTCGCCACGTTTGTGACGGATTATTGCATGTCGTATGGATGGAATATTGTGTTAATGATATAAATGTTGGCTTTGAGCCTAGTGATTGTTCTATGACTCAGTTCATGTAAGTTAGTCTGTGTGACACCCGTGTGGTGTAGTAGTATTTACATGTAAAAATGACGGCGGTCATATGTGTATTTGTTTTGTTGGTCGCGTGTTAACTTACTTGTGTTGATTTGTGAGAAGTCCTAATTTTAGGCAGTAATGTTTTGCTACGGCAGTTTTGATTCCAATTTCCTGCGGAAATTAGTTGTTGTTTATTTTAGTATAGGAAGTGTCGGTTTAGTTTTAAGTTGTGTATAGTTGTTCCCATCGTCTGTCTAGCTCTAAGTAATGCGGATTCGTCTTCTGAAAGTTTATCCGGATGATGACGAATCATGCATTCAATTGTACTCATCGTGAAGCATGTTGAACAGCTCACGCGCATACATTGTCATTATTGTTGATTTTTGGGACATTTGGTCCGAGTAACAATCTCTCCTGAGATTAGGCATAGTATTTGGCAATTTAATTTATTCAATGGGATTCATTATGGGAGTTTTGTTTGTTTAATTCATTTGTAAATAGCTGATCTGTCATTAAATTCATTTGTTATAACCCTGGCTTCACTTTTTCCTGCATGTTATTTTGTTATATGTTACCCTGCATGTTAATAAAGCGCTTTAACAACAACTTAAGATATGGACTGTTACACCCCCCGAAACTGAGTCTCATAAGCTTCTTTGCAAGGGTTCAGTACACAATGAATTGGCCACTTATCTCATGTCTGATTACTTGTTTTTCAATGCACAAAGAATACAGAATTACGATGAATACATTTGCGGGCACCTGTGTCTTTTTGTTTTGAAATTGTTTTCAGAAGAATATGGTGGCTTGAGTGAGATTTTAGACACACTAAATGACTTAAGACATTTTTGGAAACCAACTTAAAATTAGGGCTAGCAGCATTACTAAAGATGTGCTCGATGATCAAATTAAAATCTGTTTTCTAGGTTCAATAAAGATATATCCAACGTTTTCAGACTAACAAAATCACAAGTTACCTTTATGAATCGCAGATTAGGTAATGTAGCAGAGCCAGTCAACATGAAGAATGTAGTTACCAAGGAATATTTAGAAAAACAGTGGGCATCATCGAGCGGTGAACCTGATTTGAAAAATTACTTTACCAAGGAAGGAATAGAAACAGTGTTTCAAGAATACAGCACTAAAGCAGAAATTCCACCCATAACAAACGATAATCATATTCTAACTAGAAAATTAGTAGGTATGAACAGTAAAGTATTTGACAAAATTGTAATTGAAAAGGATTTTGTAGCTGAAACGGACACGATAAGACATAATTTTTGGTATGATGCCTAAATTAGGTCAATATTTATTCTAATGATCCACACAGTATATTCAAGTCATATAAGGAAGGCGCAATTCAGAAAGTTTTTAATATTTTCATTACGCATCAAAAAGCAGGCACGTAGAGCATTTTCAGTTAAATTTTGTGATGAACTACAGTTTAGAATGAATGATGGAATAAAATAAATACCCATTAACGTATTCCTAATTATGTTTGGAGAAATAACTGCAGACGATCCAGACAAATTTAAACACCGATCCTGATGAAGGAGTTGCATGGATAACGTCACGTTTTTCTTTTCCGTAAATGGACTAAATTGAAAGCTACGATCAGATTACCTTTCCTGTGAATGCCAGGACTAGGAATAAACTTAATGTACCCAATAAAATTACAGAGATCAAATTAGGTGATTGTTGGGTAAAAAATAAATATCGGATAGACATGACTATGGATGCTACTCATACCAATGGAACAGATTACATAAACTATGAAGGTAAATCAAACGTAAAACTCATTGACAATGATGTTCCTTACTTCTCGAGTGCTGTTACCATCAAGAAAGATAACAAGAAGTTCCGTGACGAACTAAAGAGCCTACTTCTCTTGAAATGTAAGATTCATGCCAATGATTAATCTATATGGACCTAATTAGAATAATGACGAAATTGAGTTGGTAATATCGAAATGTCTAATTAGTTCAAAATATAACTGGCATAATGTAGCCTAATAGAACACCACAGTTGGCAGTCCTGGTGACTGAATATATTCCTCGTTCTATGTCTTAAGGCACAGAATACAAAATTTTATTAAAGTCCAATGGATAGCATGGACGTTGCATTTAGTTAGACATTGGACCAATCAGCGCGCGTAAAATCATGTTGGCAACAATGTCATGCATGTGTTGGTTAGACATAATCTGAAATATTATGATCTCTTGTGCAAATTTTGGATGAAATCCATTTGTTAGTATAGAAGTTACATTTATTTTAAAAGTGGACCAATCAGCAGGCTTAGAATCATGTTGGAAGCACTGACGTATATTAGTTACTCCAAAATAATCTAGAATGTAAGGTACTATAGCCTACGTGTGCAAAATTTAGGGCTGTTGGCTTAAATACTTTGTGATATATTGATATTAGGGTAAAAAAATATAGTCAGCGTTTATTAACAGTTGGCAGCCCTGGCTGCTCTCAAGAATAAGCATAGTCATACATGTTATAGTACACATAGCACATACAAAATTTGGTTGAAATCCAATTGATAGTATAGTTACATGTATTTACAATTGGTACTATCAGCAGGCTTAGAATCATGTTGGTAGTACTGACGTCCATTAGTTACTCCAAACTAATCTAGAATGTCAGGTACTATACGTGTGCATAGTTTTAAGCTGTCGGTTGGCATACTTTCTGATATATTCGTATTTGGATGAAAACAATAGAGAGTGCATTTATTAACAGTTGGCAGCCCTGGTGCCTCTTATGATTACGCTCAGTCATATCAGTCTATGTACGCATAGTACATACGAAATTTGGTTGAGATCCAATCAATAGTGTAGAAGTTATATGGATTTAAAAATAGGATCTATCAGCAGGCTTAGAATCATTTTGGCAACACTGTCATGTATGGCCTCCTGGAAATTTAACAGAAATATTCTTATCTACATGCGTGCTAATTTTGTTATAGCTCCCATGTATACCTTCCATAATATACAACATGGACCTGAAATTTCAATTGCGATTTTTCAGCAGTTTGTAGCACTGACATCATTTTCAAATACGGCATTGAGATATTCAGATAGAGATCTTTACTCATACCAAATTTGGTTTTGATTGCTACAGCCGTTTAGGACTTGATAGGGGGGAAACACACACAGATAGACAGACATACAGAAGGACAGACACATATTTTCCCGGATCGATCGCATAAGTCCACATTTTCCTCATTTTTTTTTACAAACTGCGAAAAGTAGGCTAAAAGGAATGTTTATTTGTTCGTCTTTTATGCGTTCATAAACCATTCATCCGATTGCGATCAAATTTTAGTGGGTTGTTGTGAACACTCCCGGGATGGTTATAAGCATAGCTAATCTAATTCAAAACAGATAGCGCGCCAGTAGTTCAAACAAATGAGTGTTGACGATGCGTTTATATACAATTCATGCGTTTGCAATCAAATTTTGGTGACTCGTTCTGCACACCTCCGGGGAAGTAATAGGCATAGTAAATCCAAATTGCAATAGATAGCGCGCGTGTAGCCTCAATAAAATTGCGTGCGAATCGTTTCAACAAAGACCCACATGCTTTTATATACCATTCATCCCATTGCGATGAAACTTGAGTGAGATGTTGTGTAAACGTCAGGGAAGGTTTCTGGCTCAGTGAATTCACTTTACATTCGGTAGCGCACGAGTTGATTCAACAAATGAGCGTCAACGGGCGAAGCGTTTCAACGAAGTCCCGTATGCGTTCATATACCATTCGTCAGATAGCGAGGAAACATGGGTGAGATGTTGGGTACACTTCAGGGAAGGTGTCTGACTTAGTAAATCCAATTTTCAATAGGTAGCGCACGAGTACTGTAGATTCAACACATAGGTGACGACGTGCGAAGCATTTCAACAAAGTCCCGTATGCGTTCATATGCCATTCGCCCGATATCGATGAACTTGGGTGAGATGTTGTGTACACCCCAGGGAAGGTTTGTGGCTTAGTAAATTCACTTTACAATAGGTAGCGCACGAGTAGATTCAACAAATGAGCGACGACGCGCGTAGTGTTTCAACAAAGTCCCGTATGCGTACATATGCGTTCGTCCGATAGCGATGAAACTTGGGTGAGATATTGTCCACACTTCAGGGAAGGTTTCTGGCTTAGTAAATCCACTTTACAATAGGTAGCGCACGAGTAGATTCAACAAATCACCGACGACGCGCGTAGTGTTTCAACAATGTCATGTAGCCTATGCGTTCTTATACTATTTTTCCGATATCGATGAAACTTGGGTGAGATGTTGTGTACACTTCAGGGAAGGTTTCTGGCTTAGTACATGCATTTTACAATAGGTAGTACACGAGTAGATTCAACTAATGAGCGATGGCATGCGAATCGTTTCAACAAAGTCCCGTATGCGTCTATATACCATTCATCCGATTACGATGAAACTTTGGTGAAATGCTGTGTACCCTCCATGAAAGGTTTCTGGCTTAGTACATGCATTTTACAATAGGTAGCGCACGAGTAGATTCAACAAAAAAGCGACGGCACGCGAATCGTTTCAAGAAAGTCCCGTATGCATTCATATACCATTCATCCGATTGTGATGAAACTTTGGTGAATCTTTGAGTACACTCCAGGGACGGTTTCAGTCTTAGTAAATCTATTTTATATTTGGTAGCGAACGAGCAGATTGAACAAATGGGTCACGGTGCGTGAATCGTTTAAATTAAATCTCTTATGCGTTCATATACCATTCTTCCGATTGCGACGAAATTTTGATGAGTTGTTGTGTACACGCCAGGGAAGATTTTCGACTAAATAAATCCATTTTACAATAGGTAGCGCAGGAGTAGATTCAAGAAATGAGTGACTACGCGCGAAGGATTTCAACAAAATCCCATATGCGTTCACGTACCGTTCATCGATTGCGCTGAAACTTTGATGAGTTATTGTATACACTTACGTGAATGTTTCTAACTTAGTAAATCAATTTCACAGTAGGTAGCACCTGAGTAGATTCAACAAATGAGTGACAGCGCACGAAACGTTTAACCAAAATTCCGTATGCGTTCTTATGCCATTCATCGGATCGCGATGAAACATTGGTGAGTTGTTGTGCAGGCTTTCACGAATGTTTCTGAATTAGTTAAACCATTTTACGATAGTTAAGAGTCACTTAACGGAAATAGAAAGAAGAATTGTGTATCCAAAAGCACTTTAAGAAACAAGATTACAACGCCAACATTTTCTTTGATTGGTATTGCAACGCATGCCGGGTTCAGCTTGTATATATAAAAAAGAATGTTTGTTTATTTGTTCGTCTTTTATGCGTTCATGAACCATTCATCCGATTGCGATCAAATTTTGATGAGTTGTTGTGCACTCTCCCGGGATGGTTATAGACATAGTAAATACAATTTAAAATAGTTCGCGCGAGTAGTGTGATCAAACGAGTGTTAGCACGAGATTCGTTTCATAAAATCTCGCATTTCACAGTTGATAGCGCACGAGTAGATACTTACCATTAACAAGACGACTAACACTATCTGCTTGAAATTTTGGACAGCCCTCTCCATTCCCTTCATTTAAGCCCTTTGGTACAAATACTGAATTTGTTTGTTCGTCTTTTATGCGTTCATACACCATTCATCCGATTGCGATCAAATTTTGGTGACTTGTTGTGCACACTCACGGGATGGTTATAGGTATAACAAATCCAATTTACAATAGACAGCGTGCGAGTAGTTTTAACAAATGAGTATTGGCGCGCGATCGTTTCAAAAAGTCTCGCATTCGTTCTTGTCCCATCCATCCGATTGTGATGAAACTTTGGTGAGTCGTTGTGTATATTCCGGCGAAGATTTCTTACTTAGTAAATCTATTTTACAATAGGTAGCGCACGAGTAGATTCAACAAAAGTGTGACGGTGCGCGAATCATTTGTACGAAGTCCCGTATGCGTTCATATACCATTCATCTGATTGCGATGAAACTTTGGTGAGTTGTTGTGTCCTTAAAAGGTTTCTGACTTAGTAAAATCATAATACAATAATTAGTGCACGTGTAGATACAACAAATGTGTGACGTCGTGCGAATTGTTTCAATGAAGTCCCGTATGCGTTCATATACCATTCATGTGAATGCGATGAAACTTTGGTGAGTTGTGTACACTCACGGGAAAGATTGTGAATTAGTACATTCATTTTTGCAATAGGTGGCGCACGAGTAGATTCAACAAAAGAGTGACGGTGAGGGAATATTTTTAACGAAGTCCCGTATGCGTTTATATACCATTCATCCTATCGCGATGAAACTTTGTTGAATTGTTGTGTACACTCCTGCAAAGGTTTCTGACTTAGTAAAACCATATTACAATAGGTAGCGGACGAGTAGATACAACAAATGAGTGACAGCGTGCGAATCGTTTCAATTTAGTCCCATATGCGTTCATAAACCAATCATACGATTGTGATGATACTTTGGTGAGTTGTTGTGTACACTCCTGTGATGTTTTCTGACTTAGTGTAACCATGGAATATGGGTACATTAGTAAATCCATATTAAAATAGGTAGCGCACGAGTAGATTCAACAAATGAGTGCAGCGTCGTGCAAATCGTTTTAATATATCCAGTATGCGTTCATATACCTTTCATCTGATTGCGATAAAGTTTTGGTGAGTTATTGGGCACGCTGCCACGAATGTTTCTGAATGAGTAAATCCATTTGACAAAAGATTTGAGGCAGTTAACGGAAAAAGAAAATAAATATTGTGTATCAAAGGCACTTCAACAAACTAAGTTACAGCACCAACATTTTCTTTGAATGGCGTTATAACGCATGTCAGGTACAGCTTGTAAATTATAAATATACCTTTGAACTGACGGTGGTTTTGGAGTCTGGGGGATGTGAAACGCGAAGAAATGTTGACATTATCCAAGTCGCAACGTGGTGCTCGTTCCACTAGGTATCAACTTAGCACTTAAGGGGTTAAAGCCCATGGTACATATTTCTTCTCCTGTGTTACAGACTGTTCTCAATCATCTGAGGATGAGTGTAGCAGCGGTAAGTGTTCTGAGCATCATTCTGCTACAGCCAGCTTCAACGATTGTGCTCCTTGATCTGAACGAGCACCAACACAACAATACCTTCGGAAACGCCTCACTACTGATTTCCACATTACTGGATGATCATAACAAAGAAGTCAGTAGTATTTTAACAGTGTACATGGACAGACATAACCTCAGCTCTGTCTCCACAATATTACTACACTTCATACACAAGCGATGTTACACCGGTGTACTGTTGGTAAATGGTGAGGAAATAATGAGGAAGGAACAGTTCTACAAGAGTAACTCATATCTCCTCTTCCTTCACCAGTGCTCCAGCGAGGTTGTTAATCAGAGGGTCGCCCATCTCAGTCAACTGAGTGGTTGGAACCCGCGAGGAAGGTTCCTCGTGATCATTAACTCTGGTGTGGACAGCTGTGAGGCCCCTGTGTTTCAAGTGTTGTGGCGATACAAGATACTGAATGTAGTGGTCTATATATGGACCTCAACGAGCGGAGAGAAGGAGAAAATGAAGACATTCATCTACAATCCTTTTGCAAAGGGAGGTGCTTTTGTTGTTCGTGATGTATCGAATGAACCTATCAATTCAGTATACTCTAAGAAACCTCTTGATCTACAAGGGAATGGTGATAAGTTAAGTACAGGCACCAAGCCATATTTACCTACTGATGCTGACGCAAGAAATATAGCTGTATTTCTTTCTCGCATTAATGCAGTGCCACAATTCGTTGAAAACACTGAACGAAATGAATACATAGCAATGAGTAAGGGTTTGCTTGATCTATCAATGAACCGTTACATAATGAAATATGAAGATGAGTTAATTCACCCACACCGGTATGATAGCCTCGTGTTTCTGGTGCCAAAGTCTAAACGCATTCCACAATATAAAAATTTGTTCCTTTCTTTCGATACAATGGTTTGGTCTTTCATAATTTGCAGTATTCCTTTATTAGCCTTGTCGTGGCATCTTATCCAACTTCTTAAGGGAACAGCTGTTCCAAGTTTCTCCACCAATTTACTCCTCACCTTTGCCACATTTTTGTCAGGTGCCTTGCCAACTTTGCCAAGTGCGTTGTCTGAAAGGCTGGTTGTTATATTCTGGGTACTCTTCAGCCTCATAATAACCAGTGCATTTCAAGGCACTCTAACTAGCTTTCTGAGCGTCACTAAATATTATCCGGAGATCAATAATTTCCAAGAGATCTACAAGTCTGGATTTAACATTGTATATCCATATGGTCTCTTGGGATTGATAACTCCTTCTCTGGAAATTAACTTCCCACAGTTGATCCAGAAAGTAAGAGAAAATGATAAAAGCCTAGACTAGTATGTGTATGATATACCGCTTTATAGAAATGTGTCTGTCATCACCAGTATTTCGCACGCCGATATGCTGATTAGGCAGTTGGATAAATCCAACAAGGGAAGCAGTTCCATTCATGTAATGGAGGAAAGGATTGACGGAATATATTTTAATTATATAACTCCTTTATATCTCCTTATTTCCCTGCGTTCTCTTCTACTGTCATGGACACACTAGAAGCCGGACTGTACGCTAAATGGAGGGAATGGCAATTGGAAAGTCGCAATCTTAGCAAGCGTTTGGATACATCAAGTAAGATATCTCCTGATCCTGAACAGTACACCCTGCATCATTTGCAATCAGCCTTCTACTTGCTGTTTCTTGGATATATCCTCTCTGTGTTCGGTTTGTTGTTGGAGATCTCTAACGCATTAATCAACAGAAATAGGTATCATCTCATATCTTAGTAAATGTTATTTACTTTAACATTGTTATATATTTCCAACTAGAGACTCCATAGAAGAAGCGATACTTGTATCACATGATAGATTGAGTAGTGCAGTGTATCAAACGCATTCAGTTGAGTGGACAGGGGGAACATCAAGGTCACTGGAGACATATGTTTCAGAAGAAGAAATTGAAAGTATCATATCGAACAGAATTCCAGAACTATGGAGTCTATGTCTTTATAATCACAAAGTATTATGTTTGGAGGATACGTGTGCATTGCTTTTGCTACTTTTACGAAATTGGTCAAAAATCTTGCATCGTGTAACAGGCCCCGATAGTTTGTTCCTGGTATGACCATAGTATAACTGCTTTGCAAGCATATTACACCCTTGTAAATTGCTTACTTAACAATACAATTTGAACATTGATTGGAATAACAATGGCATTATTGTTATAAATGCTGACCACCTCGCGGTATAGCAGCTAGCTTACTTGACTGTCGCCCCGGAGGTCCGGGTTTGATTCCCTTCTCTGCCAAGTACATTTGATTCTGGAGTGAGGGCTGGAATGGGGCACCCTCAGCCTCGTGAAGCAAAATTGAAAAGAGGAAGGTTTGAATCCAACCTCAACCAACCCGGAAGTGGTTTACCGTGGTTTGACCACACTTATACTGAAGGCAAATGCTGGGATAGTTTCTTTCTTAAGGCTACGGCCACTTCCTTCCCAATCCTATCCCAACGTTACATATACATACAATTACACAGGTTATCATTCAAACTCCACACACACTCAAATGCACGGAACTATTTGACCACGATGCCGCAGCTCCTAAAATAATCAACCACTACCACTACTACTACTAATAATAATAATAATACGAGTATAATAAAATAATATTAATGTTTGCCTCCATCTTTGAACTAAATGTAATACCAGTGGGCATTTAATAAATGTATTACACCTCAGTCAATAGAAATAAATTAATATACAATAATTAATTAAATGTACCAGTTTTGGCCGTATTATGGCCTTCATCAGCGATGTTATTAAAAACAAAAAATCAAAAAATGAGCAAAGTTTTGTTAATAATATTTTACTTGGGTTTTCTATGAAAATTGTTATAAAAATATCTAAAAACAGATCTGTAACAAATGTGTGCTTTAAGTTGATATTAATAAAATAATATTACGAAAATGACATGTTCCTAAATAGTTGGTATTTGTATATTCCTTTAAATTGGTCTAAATATTATTCTTTACAAATGAAATTGTTTTTTCTATGTGATGAATAAAGGATCTTTGTGGAGTGAATCATTGCTTGGAATATGTGTTTATTTTCTTCCTCCAATGGAAATGTTGTAGTAATAAGCATTGTTAAAGGTCGTTGATAAAAAATGAACAGATGTATCGTAATTTATGGTGGTTTTCTTAAATAAATAAATAAATAAAAATTAATAAAAACAAGAAGTTCCGTGACTAACTAAAGAGCCTACTTTTCATGCCAATGATTATTTTCCAGTATATGAACCTATCAAGAATAATGACGAAATTAAGTTGGTAATATCGAAATGTCTAATTAGTTCGAAATATTCCTGGTGTAATGTAGCCTAATAGAGTACTACAGTTGGCAGCCATGGTGACTGAATATATTCTTAGTTCCATCTCTTAAGGTACAGAATACAAAATTTGGTTGAAGTCCAATGGACGTTACATGCACCTAGACATTGGATCTATCAGCATGCGTAAAAGCATGTTGGCAACTATGTCATGCGTGTGCTGGTTAGAAATAATCGGAAATATTATATCTTGTTGTGCCAATTTTGAATGAAATCCATTTGTTAGTATAGAATTTACATGTAATTTAAAATTGGTCTTATCTGAAGGCATAGAATCATGTTGGCAGCACTGACTTATATTAATTATTCCAAATTAATCTAGAATGTCAGCTGCTATACGTGTGCAAGGTATAGGGCTGTTGGTTTGCATACTTCCTGACATATTGATATTAGGTTAAAATATAGACAGCATTTATTAACAGTTGGCAGCCCTGATTGTTCTTAGGAATACTTATAGTCATATCTGTTATGTTACACATCGCACATACGAAATTTCGTTGAAATGCAACTGATAGTATGGAAGTTACATGTATTTAAAAATTGGTCCTATCAGCAGGCTTAGAATCATGTTGGTAGAACTGAAGTATATAAGTTACTCCAAAATTAATCTAAAATGTCAGGTACTAGACGTGTGCAAAGTTTAAAGCTGTCGGCTTGCATACTTTCCGATATATTGGTATTTGGATAAAAGAATAGGGAGATCAATTATTAACAGTTGACAGCCCTGGTGGCTCTTAAGAACACGCTCTGTCATATATATTTATGTACACATGTTACATACAAAATTTGGTTGAAATCCAATTGATAGTGTAGAAGTTATAGGCATTTAAAAATTGGACTTATCAGAAGACTTAAAATTATTTTGGCAGCACTTTCATGTATGGCCTCCTGGAAATTGAACTGAAATAGTGTTATCTACATGTGTGCCAATTTTGGAATAGCTCCCATGCATACCTTCCAAGATATCCAACATGGAGCTCAAATTTCTAGTGCGTTTTATCAGCAGTTGGTATCACTGACATCATTTTGAAATATGGACGTGAGATATTCCGGTATACATCTTTACTCATACAAAGTTTGGTTTCGATTGCTGCAGCCGTTTAAGAGTTGATAGGGGGGGGTCACACACAGCTAGACAGACAGACAGAAGGACAGACATACAGACAGACACACACACATTTTCCCGGATCGATCTCATAAGTCTACTTTTTCCTCATTTTTGCAAAATGTGAAAAGTAGGCTAAACATATTGTCAGCAGAATAGAGTATCCTGGAATTACTTCTACAGTACTGCATAATCTTACTTCTTCTTTCAGTGATGACATTAGATATGAAGGTAACTTTGTCAATAGTGGAAAATTACAAACAAAATTTGTGGAAGTGTGGTATCTCTTGGAAAAGCTAGGTGGATTCTTAAAAGATTTTCAGGACATTATGTGGGAAGGAGACATTACAAAAAGTTGCACGTGGAGTCCATATGCTGAAAATGTACTATACACTCGTAGATGGAAATCTATAAAGTATGATGGCACATTGGATGATGGTTCTCTTCCTGCAGAAGGAAAAGTAACTGTCGCACGCTTGACAATACGCACCACTGTTGTTAAATATGAACCAGAATATGAAATTCGACGTAGAGAAGAAATATATAAATATTCCAAAACTCTCATTACATTCTTTGAACTACATACACTCGAGTTTGCTGACGTTAGCAACAAAATAAATTTTCAAATGGATGTTTAAAATTATTTTCAATCTGCCGAGTTTGATCAACCTCTCTTTACATCACTGGCTTGTCAATCAAACAGAAAGGGTAATCAGGAAAGTGATTCATGTAAATTCGATCATGTCAATGTAGAAAATGCAGGTGTGAATACGGGCCGAGGTGAAATATTTCCACCGGAACAATGGAATCTTAATGAACTGATTGGATATTTAAATGCTTACAACGAGTTTATTGGTTTGAAGCGAACAACTGAACTAAACTCTGATATTAGCATTAGCCCTCTTCACTTTGTTACAAATTACTTTATTGTTGTACTCAACATTACTAAAAAGGAATGCGGTGGCCCCAGTCAAACCTGATTTCAAATTGAACTGTACCATTAAAAATCCCATCCCTGTAAATAAATAAATGTACATGATTATGTATGCAAAGAAGAATATGGTCTTTGATGCTAAGCACCGACTGGTTACAGAAAGGTTTTAAGTACTCTAATCCCTATATACCTATAGCCCTATATCCCTATATCCCTATATCTCTCTGTATATAAGAATGAAAGTTTTTCTGTTTTTTCTGAATTTCTACGGATATTTGCGTTATTTTCGCGTTTCAGACTGTTTTATGACGGATGCGCGCGAAAATAAAATTTTTGTCTGTCTGTCTGTCTGTCTGTATGTCTGTATGTCTGTCTGTCTGTCTGTATGTGGACAAAGTTGTTGTTCCCTTATAACTCGAGAACGGCTGGGTGGATCAACGTAAAATTTGGTACAGATATCCTTCAGAGGCACGACACTAATCATTGATGTAACTCTTCTCTGTACCTCTCATAAAAGGGGGCCTACCCCCTTAAAATACTTGCTGAAATAGGCGTTGAAGGGCGAGACAAACTCATTTTCAGCCCCTCAATGTGAGAAACGAAAACCATATTTTAAGGCCCTAAAACCAACAGTTTTTGAGATATTTCCAGAAAACTAATTTCATTTAATACAATATCGAAAGAATGCAAGCCAGTTACCATGGCAACGGAATCTCACAGGTCCATCTATTGCTGGAAGACGCAACACAATTCCATTTATTACATTACTGAGATAGTTTGCAAACGGCTATAAGGTTATAACGGAACCAAATTAAGCTGTAAAATACATCAATGTCATATAATGCGCTTAAGGGGGTCAAGGGGTACTCTAGATTTTTTCACGCGATTTACACGTTCGGGTGTGGTACGGAAGGCCTATTATATCCCTATCCCTATATTGGAATATTATTATTATTATTATTATTATTATTATACTACGGCCTACAATGACGAGACAAAGCTTATTTTCAGCCCCTTGGTGTCAGAAACAAAACTCGGTGCCCCTAAATAGCTGTAAAGTTTCGCCGAAAAGTACATTTAAAGGCTCTAAAACCATCAGTTTCTGAGATATTCCCAGGAAACTAATTTCATTTAATAAACTAATGAAGAAATGCAAGCCAGTAACCATGACAACAATATCTGAAAAGGTGACATCCAACTTTCAATCTATTTCTGCAAGAAGTAAAGCCACTCCATTTATTAAATTTCTGTGAATGTTTACAAATGGCTATAAGGTTATTATGGAATCAACTAAAACGGTAAAATTCATCAACGCGCTTAAGGGGGTCAAGGAGTACCCTAGATTTTTTTCACACAACTTAAATGTGCGTTATGTCGTACAGATGGTCTATTATATCTACAAACAGAAACATTATTTTCAAAAATTCCTGAATTGAAATACGGTAGTTTTTTTTCTTTTCTTCTTTTAGGAATTTGGGCCATTGAAGTCTAAAAATCCTGAATTTTCATGCACCACAAGCCTTTATAATTTATTAAAGCGGTCTTCCTCTGGATGGGGACTTGACACAACAGTGAAGGTCAGTTTTATTTTACGTGTATTGCGTTTCGTCTACGAGGTTTTCATTTTTTTCACGTCGGGAAGTACACGTTAGGTAAATTTAGTTTCAGAGCATGTTTTAACTAATCATTTTTCTTCGTCGAGAAACAGGTTCCAAGTCTCTAACCATTGCAACAGTAGCTCAATTGATTACGTCTGGTTATTAATACCGATGACCGTTCGAAGAATGGGTACTTCTGCTAGTCTTATCTTATATATATAAAAAGAAATATGTGTGTGTTCGTCTTTTATGCGTTCAGAAACCATTCAACCGATAGCGATCAAATTTTAGTGAGTTGTTGTAAACACTTCCGGGAGCTTTATAGGCATAGATAATCCATTTCAAAATAGATAGCGCGCGAGTAGCTTAAACAAATGCGTAATGGCGATGCGTTCATATATAATTCATCCGATTGCGATCAAATTTTGGTGAGTTGTTGTGCACCGTCCCTGAAAATTTATAGGCGTAGGAAATCCAATTTACAATAGATGGCGCTCGAGTAGCTTTAACAAAATGGCGTGCGTTTGTTTCAAGAAAGTCCCACATGCGTTCATATGCCATTCATCCCATTGCGATGAAACTTGGATGAGATGTTCTGTTCACTTCAGGTAAGGTTTCTGGCTTAGTAAATCCACTTAACAATAGGTAGCGCACGGGTAGATTCAACAAATGAGCGACGACGGGCGAAGCGTTTCAACTAAGTCCTGTATGCGTTCACATACCATTCGTTCGATATCGATGAAACTTGGGAGAGAGGTTGTGTACAGTACAGGCAAGGTTTCTGGCTTTGTAAGTCCATGTTATAATAGGTAGCGCACGAGTAGATTCAACAAATGAGCGACGACTCGCGAAGCGTTTCAAAAAAGTCCCGTATGCGTTCATATACTATTCGTCTGATAGCGATGAAACTTGGGTGAGGTGTTATGTACACTTTAGGGAAGGTTTAGGCTTAGTAAACTCACTTAACAATAGGTAGCGCACGAATAGATTCAACAATGAGCGACGACGGGCGAAGCGTTTCAACAAAGTCTTGTATGCGTTCACATACCATTCGTCCGATAGCGATGAAACTTGGGAGAGAGGTTGTGTACACTACAGGCAAGGTTTCTGGCTTAGTAAATCCATGTTATAATAGGTAGCGCACGAGTAGATTCAACAAATGAGCGACGACTCGCGAAGCATTTCAACGAAGTCCCGTATGCGTTCATATACTATTCGTCTGATAGCGATGAAACTTGGGTGAGATGTTGTGTACACTTCAGGGAAGCTCTTTTGGTTAGTAAATCCACTTAACAATAGGTATCGCACGAGAAGATTAAACAAATGAGCGACGACGCGTGGAGTGTTTCAACATAGTCCCGTACGCGTTCATATACCATTCGTCCGATAGCGACTAAACTTAGGTGAGTTGTTGTGTACACATCAGGGAAAGTTTCTGGCTTAGTAATTCCACTTAACAATAGGTAGCGCACGAGTAGATTCAACAAATGAGCGACGACGGGTGAAGCGTTTCAAAAAAGTCCTGCATGCGTTCACATACCATTCGTTCGATAGCGATGAAACTTGGGTGAGAGGTTGTGAATACTTCAGGCAAGGTTTCTGGCTTAGCAAATCCACCTTACGATAGGTAGGGCACGAGTAGATTCAACAAATGAGCGACTACGCTCGAAGCGTTTCAACAAAGTCCCGTATGCGTTCATATACTATTCGTCTGATAGGGAAGAAACTTGGGTGATATGTTGTGTACAATTCAGGGAATGTTTCTGGGTTAGTAAATGCACTTTACAATATGTATCGCACAAGTAGATTAAACGAATGAGCGACGATGCTCGAAGTGTTTCAATATAGTCCCATATGCGTTCATATACCATTCGCCTGATAGCGACTAAATATGGGTGAGTTGTTGTGTATACTCCAGGGAATGTTTCTGGATTAGTAAGTCCATGTTACAATAGGTAGCGCACAAGTAGATTCAACAAATGAGCGAAGACGCACGAAGCGTTTCAACAAAGTCCCGTATGCGGTCATATAACATTCGTCCGATAGCGATAGAACTTGGGTGAGATGTTGTGTACACTTCAGGGAAGGTTTCTGGCTTAGTACATCCACTTTACAATAGGTATCGCACAAGTAGATTCAACAAATAATCGACGGCACGCGAATCGCCTAAACACAGTCACGTAGCGTTCAAATACCATTCATCCGATTGCCAAGAATCTTTGGTTGGATTGTTGTGCACACTCCAGGAAAGGTTTCTGACTTAGTAAATCCTTTTTACAATAGGCAGCGCACGAGTAGATTCAACAAATGTGTAACGGCGCGCGTATCGTTTAAAAAAAATATTCGTAAATGTTCATATACCATTCATGCGATTGCAATGAAATTTAGAAAAATGTTGTTTCCACTCCCGCAAAGATTTCTGATTTAGTAAATCCATTTTACAATTGGTAGCGCACGAGTAGATTCAACTAATGTGCGACAGCGCGTGAATCGTTTCAACCAAGTCCCGTATGCGTGCATATATCATTCATCCGATTGTGCTAAAACGTTGGTGAGTTGAGTACAGTCCTGCGAAGGTGCATGAATTAGTAAATCCGTTCTTCAATGGGTGGCGCACAAGAAAATTCAACAAATGAGTGAAGGCGCGTGAATCGTTTTAACAAAATCCCGTATGCGTTCATATGCCATTCATCCGATTGCGATGAAACGTTCATGAGTTGTTGAGTACACGCCAGGTAAGGTTTTCGACTTAGTAAATCCATTTTGCAATAAGTGGCGTACGAGTATATTCAACAAATGGGTGACGGTGCTTGAATCGTTTCAACAAAGTCCCGTATGCGTTCATATACCATTTATTTCATTGCGATGAAACTTTGGTGAGTTGTTGAGCACGCTCCCATGATTTTTTTGAGATAGTAAATCAATTTTACAATAGTTTAGAGGTGGTTAAAGGAAAATAAATAAATATTGGGAATCCAAAAGGACTTCAACAAACAAAGTTACAACGCCAACACTTTCTTTGACTGGTAATGCAACGCATGCCGGGTACAGCTAGTATATTATAACTATAACTATCTTATATATAAAAGTGAAAATCTGTATGTATTTGGGTATTAGGGTATGTGGGTTTGTTCCGTATACAAATCTCCACCGTTCCACCAATCTCAACCAAATTTTGCATACACATAGTTTAGGACCTAGAAGGAACGGCTGTCTACATCAATTTTCGATAGTATTTCTCATTCTTCTGATTTTGGCCTTTTTTGCACTCGAGCAAAGGCTAATTTAGTGTGAAAATAAACTGATGAAGTAATAGCAGGGCCGGCCATCTCCATGACCACCAAGCTTCCATCTATTTCGGTAAGAGGCCATGCTACACCCACTGCCAGCTAGATCGCAACACTCCACTCAGTTTAATACCATAATTGACATTCCAATGATTTAATAAACTATATATCTGATTAATGAGTTTCTGCTGTACCCATAAAATATGACAATAACGTGAACATAAGAGAGACCAGAGCCGACACAAACTTATAGTTTATCCTCAAGTAAGTTGAAAATGTAATTTATTATATTTCAAATATTGATAAACCAGATAATATCTCATCAGAGATAATTCCAGAGCATTCTTTTTAAGATGTTATTTCGGCACTGCGGCTTCATCGTTTATAGAGTTCTACATCTGGTGAAGTATTATAATCTACACAATACATTTCCATTGTCACTGGTGATTCTATTTGACATGTTGACATCATCTCGAGTGCTGCTAGGGACCAAATTGTATCTCGGATAACGTCTGCAGACCGCAGTGAGACAGAACTGATTCAGAGCTGAACCATTACCCTTTCGTTGTCGTCGGCAAACCACAATACAGCGTTTGTTTTTCGTCAAATTTGTAATTGTTTCGCCGCATGCTTTTCGGAAGAAATAAGACCACATGACTGTTTCCCAAACGAAGAGTGCACTATACAGTGTTCTGCAGGAAAGGGTGACCTTTTAGACTTTAGTTAGTTAGTTAGTTAGTTATTGTTCTTTTCAGGGGAGGAACTACGAGGTCATCCGCCCCCTTTTAGAGTTTGTTCATATTGTATTTTGGTTTTCAAATTTCAACTCTTTCTTTCTTTCCTTCTTTCTTTCTTTCTTTCTTACTTTCGTTCTTTCTTTCTTTCTTTCTTTCTTTCTTTCTTTCTTTCTTTCTTTATATTCAGTCACTTATTTTAATGCATCTTTGGGGTAAGCATCTTCCACCTTTCCATTATGGTGCACCATAATAGGGTTATTGCTGGGAATGTTTTTTGTGTTAAGTTCCCTACCACCCGTTTTTCTTGATATATAAATCTATATCGGCTGATGAAGGGGCCAAAACAATTATGCCTCCAAACATGTACCCAGTGACCGCCAAGTGATTGTTTATCAAAATAAAGGTATTGATTAGGCGGGATGATCATGAAGTCCCCATTTATGTAGCATGGCGTTACATCTGGCTTGACCTGTCTTTAGGCGAATTAACTTTACCCACTGGTTTCTCTTCAGGTTAAATCCAGGATTTCTTATAGTAGGATCTAGAATACCTTCGTGTTTCACAGGAGCAGACTTCCGGTTTCGACGCCATTGTTCCGTGAAATTAATGTCAGGTTTGTTATTCCATATTGGGTTCCTTGATCTAAGACGAGTGGAGGGAAGATCATTAAGAACTTCATGAATTGGGAGATCCTGTGGGTGATTTTGTTGATGTAGCTTTCTCCACTCACGTACTGTTGCTTCCTGTCGTCTTAGTTCTAGAGGTGATATGTTACTGATAGTGTGTAACCAGGGAGTTGGGGGTGGATCTCAGTGTACCTGTTATGACCCTCATACTTTCATTCAGATGAACATCGATCTCTTTAGTACGAGCACTACGGTGACACACAGGAGCACAATACTCTGCTACAGGATAAACCATGGAGAGGGCAGTCGTGCGTAGTGAAGTTGCATCAGCACCCCCATGATGTGCCAGCCAATTTCTTCATGATATTGTTCCGCGATTTGAGATTTTGGCCTATGTAATCCAAGTGTTTCTTGAAGGTTAAGGAACGGTCCAAGGTGATGGTAAGATACTTAGGGCTGAAATTGTGCTTAACTCTTTGCTGGCAGAAGTTCACTTTCAGCTGTTGGTGGGCAATGCGGTTGCAAACATGAAATTAATGTAGACACATACTTACGGGCAAATTTTCAATTGAAAGGAAAGCGAAACATATATAGTGGTGGAAGTGATTATTTTCAAGGGGCGAAATGTCTAGCTCATTTTCCCGTAATTACCCAATACGTATGATAAAAAATACAACTACTTCCAACTAATTTAAATCTAACCAACATACTAGAATAGATGGAAAGAAAAGAATAAGGGCAATAAAAGACGGGGAAAATAAATGCCTCCAGCCGCCGAAGAAAGGGAAGTTGATTTTTTTAGGGGCTTTGGAACATAGTGCTCATGTAACCCCGGGTACTTGGCTGGGTGTTGAATTTGTCTGATAACCCGTCATATTGTGCTGGCTGTATTAGTTTGTGAATTTATAAGTCAAGTGAATTGTCCGATGGTAACTCATGTAATGAGAATCCTCGGCATTCAAACTTGACCTGTTCTGATTTGCAAAAGCACACACATCAATACGCAATCATAATATACAAAACACAACTTCAACATTAACATCAATACAAAACAAATGTCTGTAACAGTGACTTTTAAAAGTGGCGAACACAGTGGGTTGGTGCTGCTCATAGCGTCTATATTTCGAAACGAGGTTGTACGCATAAACCAATACTGTAATCGTTTAATGGGCAGACAGTGGCCACACCATTTATTATCTAATGTACGATAAAAAAATATTAAAAATCTGAACGCAATAAACATCTGAAACCGTATCTCTTTTATTAACAGGGGTCGTAATAGGGAAATGAAATTAAAAAGAAATACATTGGCAAACCTTGCATTCGACATAGGTTGCAGATTGTTCCTAAAGTAGTAATATTTTCTTTGTGATTAGATTTTGGATGATAAGGACCAAACAGTAGCTACGGTGATAGTAACACAATTTGCCACCAGGACCGATGTGGAGGTGGTAACACAGAATGACACCAGGTACCGCAATGGACAGAGACAATCCAAAGATATCAGTGTTACCAAAGAGGATGTAAAGTTTTGACTAAGGCTAGCGGTAGCCATGACTACACATGGGTTATTGACAAACGAGTGCTGTTCTTTACACATGTATCTGATCACTTATTTCTTCAAATAAAAAGTGTGTTCATCCCACATTTTGCTGATTTCCTATGTATTAGCCATTTTAGTGCTTACAGACGAATGATATTGTGCAATGGTGTAGTTATCACGAATTCCCTGAACTCCGTTATAGCAGTTTAGAGATAATTACGGTATGGGTTTGGAAAATATATTTCTTCTCTTACGAAATACTTTAGGGGCTAAAGAAGCCCAATGTGCTCTCAATCAATGCATCATACTTAATAGTATAGTGGGATTACACGTTGCTGCAGTTACTTTAACTAGGTGAGATAGTTTGGTTAGTTCCTCCGTTTGTTTAGGGGCTGCGACAACGCGGTCATGCAGCCCCGTGTACTTTGGATGTGTGTAGAATCTGCCTGATAACCGGTATTAATTTTGATGGCTGTATTATTGTGTGTTGTATGTAATTCAGGTAAGGACTACAGATAAGTCAGTTTTAAGTAGTTCCTACTTTTACTACCAAATGCTACCGTCAACGACACCTAGCTGCAAACATGGCTAATAGATACCACCGCAACCACAACCTGACGGTGAACGTTGGAACATAATAGCGTTAATCAAATTTAACCTACAAATTTTACCTTCACACGAGTGTAGTTAATGGAAGGTTATTTTACACCACATAAATCTATTGCATGGACCCACCGGCTTTACTTCCCCTCCGAAGGAAGGCATACTGAGGGATTTTCAACGCTCTTCAAAAATCCTATGACTTTGGCTGGGTTTAAACCCGCGACCTTAGGCATAGAAGCTCAGCCTGCTACCAAATACGCCACCAAAGCCACCCAATATGAGATAATAGGCATGGAAATACAGCAATACCATTCCCTAATATGCAGCTATAGTAGACTACACACTGACTTATGTACATGAATAAGCCATTTCTTACTAATCACACCATTTGTGAGGGGTTAAAAATCGTAATTATATTTGACTCCAGAATGATGACTTTATATTCCAAACATTGAATAAATTAAATATTGTTTCCTTCCAAAAAGGTCGATGCAACAATTTAAAAATTAAGGAGCACTATGTGAATAAAACGTCTAAATTACACCCATTAAAACAAAAATGAAGACTATCAGGAAAGTACTGTAATTGTGAGACTAGGTCCTTGAGAAATGTGCATATGCAGCCCTCTTTTTGTTATTGATGCATTCTCTACTACGTTATTGTACTCCACAGTACATTTCGCCTAGATTTACAGTGGGTTAATATTGCACTTGATTAACTCCAGAGCCCTGGAGAACTATCTTTTAAACTCACTTAGGGGCAAAGTGAATATACTTTGGGAAATATATTGGCATTTATCTTTCTATAACAATAAAAACCCCTCCCGGGTAACGCTGGGTAAAATAGCTAGTATTATTGTAATTGTGAAAGTCTGTGTCTGTGTTTGTGTTTTAGTTTGTTACCTCTTGACATTAAAACGGCTGGACGGATTTGGATGAAATTTGAAATGGAGACAGATTATACCCTGGGATAAAATATAGGGTGGCTTTCATCCGGAAATAAATCATTGTTCCCGAGGAACGGGCAACATAACTGAAAAGTCACCAAAAATACTCAACCGGGACAAAATATCGAAGTTGTCGCATAAAAATCATTTTACGCCCCTCGATGGAAGAAACAATACTCGGCAAAACCACATTTTAAGGCCCTTAAACCAACAGTTTCAAAGATATTCCCAGAGAACTATCTTCGCTCTGATTGATGAACTAATTGCAAGTCCGTTTCCATGGCAACACTACCTCAAGGTATGACATCCGATTTTCTATATATCCCTGTAGGAAGCAATGCCAATCCATTTAGTATCTTCTTCAAGATATATATATATATATATAAACCAAATAAGAACAGGGTAGTGCGCATGCCTCTCATCTGGAGGCCCCGGGTTCGATTCCCGGCTCCGTCAGAGATTTTAGACACTGACGTGAGGGCTGCAACGGGGTGAACTCAGATTCAAGAGCAAAATTGAGTATCTGTCTGATAGTGAGGCAGCGCCCCGGTCACGGAGATCAAGATTAACGACTGAGGGGACACGTTGCACTGACCACGCATCACCACAATATCTGCAGGCCAAATGGCTGAGAAGCGGTCGCTTGATAGGCCTAGGGCCTTCATGGGCTGTAGTGCCAGGGATAAAGAAAATAGGGGAAGCGACTTCTAATACCACCTTTAATTTGTAAACACTACAGTAGCGGCTACTGAATAAAGGTAGCGATATAGCTACGTTTAATTTCATAAACACTGGGCTCACAAATCCCGTATAGTTAAGTACAAATATCAGTCTGGTCGTTATTTCAGTAGCAACGAAGCTCTGTGGCGGCTATTGCCCTTTCCGTAACACTTAAGGCATCCCGCCGTCACATACCTCAATGTGCACTTACAAAATTGTGAACCAGTCTATTTTACTGAAAAGAATTTCTACGAGCGAGTATCCACTCCGGCAAAAACTACACTCACTACCTTTTCCAAAATGTACCCAAGACATGATTTTTAAAGCACTCTTCTGTATGTTGAGGTACAGAGATATACCAGATGGGACGATACAATAAAATGTTGGCAAATCTGAGTTCAAGGAACTGCTGTTCAGAATAGGCCTTGTGTTAAATCTGCAGAAGCTGAAACGCTACGGGAAGTAGGAGACTTCTCTTACTATGATGGACGAAGCAAAGAGGATATAAAAAGGAGGTTGGCTCAGGCAAAGAAAGTATTTCCACAGAAAAGGATCTGTTGACATCGAATATACATTTAGATATTAGGAAGTTACTTTTGAAAGCTTTTGTCTGGGGCGTGACACTATATGGAAGTGAAACTTGGACTAATGGTGCAGCAGAAAAGAGGAGAATTGAAGCGTTTGAAATGTGGTGTTACAGGAGAATGATGAAGATCAGATGGGTAGATAGGGTAACAAATGAAGAGGTATTAAGACGAGTGGGAGAGAAGAGATGTTTCTGGCGAATGCTAATGCAGAGAGGAGATAGGTTGGTAGGACACATATTAAGACACCCAGGAATAGCAAGCTTAGTTGTGAATGGGAGAGTCGAGGACAAGAATTGTAGGGGTAGAGCAGGGTTAAACAGATTGCCTCGGATGTAGGGTCTGGTAGCTATGTAGAGATGAAACGATTAGCTCAGTAGAGGGAGGCACGGAGGGCTGCATCATACCAGTCAAAGAACTGAAGGCTCAAACAACAACAATCAGGAATTTTAATTTCTTAGAGAGCCATGTGAGGCAAAAGGGTTGTTGGAGAACTTCAATCCCTGGGATGTAACACTGGAAGAGATAGCATAGTGTATATCAGCGGCCAAGGTAGAGATATTTTACTTTAGGTCTATTAATAGCGACATGTTGACGTTCAAATCATCAATAAGTGTGGCAAAATTACACCCTTAATAGCTTAAGAAAAATTCTTTTAATTCCCCATATTTCGATAGATTTGCCATTCCAGTGTGCAAGACTGCAATTCCCTCTTCAAACACTATCCGAAATTTCTATTTACAAAGCGCAATGCCACACACTTAACAGCAAGAGGTGTACATTTAGACAAGACCATTTTTTCCCATGGGCAACTGTATGTGGCGTGCTCTCGAGTATCCGGACAACAAAATCGTCATGTCTCAGAAGAAGATGGCAAAACCAAAAACGTAATTTTAAAATGTGTTCACATAATGTAACAATGTACCCTGCAGACTTTCACAATTCTATAAAATTCCCACTTTGCTGCTCATATCAATATATTGTATGTATCAGAATTTTCAGAATTATAATGGACCCACCTTTAGCCGCGATTGCTGTAATAGAATAGACCAATTTTCAGCAATTACCCATCGCCCCCATTGTCTTGATCGCGAGCGAAGCTGCGTGTACCTCCTAGTTAACATATATTTGCCAGTTTCATTTCTTCGTCCCACCAGTTGGTACTTTTGTAAGAGCACCTAAACTGTTTTTCAATGTACTCTTCAAATTCTCTCTCCTTTCGTAGTTGTTCAATAGGATTCGTTGCAATAAACTCTTCCCAAAATTGTTTATCTCTCATCAACTTGGAAATTTATATTTTATGTTCAATGTTCAAGAGGTCAGCCATTTACGCAGAGCCGTGGAGAGCGGCGACGGGCCCTGGGGCTGGAATCTCCCGGACCCCCCTTTATAACCAAACTCTGTAAAATTAATTTATAACCCTCGTAAATTTGCACAAACAGAGTTTGCGCAATTTTTTTGCACAAAATGGTAATTGCGAAATCAATTACAAGAACATAAAAACAGCAAGCAATAATAATAATAATAATTGTAGCATGCTGAACTGCTATTCCCAAGATCTCGGGTTTAAGTCCGGCCGAATCGTCGGATTTTTAAAATAAGTGTTTTGGTTGAACGGCGATCACACATCACTGTACATTTAACAAAGCAAAATATATTTTCATATTAACCACAGGTATACTCATACGTAAGTCAAGTTATTTATTATGCGCTATGAGTAGATTGCAGCTGATCAGTGATTGTTTTCACAAAGATTATGGGGGAGTAGACACACCGGGGATCTGGGGGGTATGAAATATCACCAAGCTCCAAGTGGGGTCCGGGGATCCTTCTCCGGAAAATATTGCAAAAATTAGGTCCAAATTAATGAGTTATAGGCCATTTGGGTGATAATTTTTTTGATATTTTGGAGTAAGAATTTGGTGACCATTGACATTTAGTGGCTATAGAAAACACTATCCGATATTGAAGTAAAAGCTCTCGCACCTTCAAGTAAGACCCCCACGGTGTAGCTCACCAAGTCTGCAGATCAGAGGTTTGAATCCCAGTGCTGACAGAAGCTACCCTGAGTGTGTGGTTTTCCACACTCCCTCCAGACGAATGCTGGGATAGTACCTTATTTCAAGTCCAGGGACACCTACCCTACTCTTAACCCTAATAATTACAGTAATAGTCGCGACGGGCAACGCATTCCCACTTTTCCCTGTCGGCAACTAAAAATACGGCATGCGATTGATCATGTCACAGAGGCCATAGCACAGCACAGTGTATACCCTGCTTCGTCCAGCAGTGATGGTTTTAAGAGGGTCTAAGTTTATACTCCCCAACACAAATAGTTACAACAATGTTGCCAATACACCTCTCTAATTATACAACTACCACTAACCTCCCCTTCAGTCTGCACAATTCGCACGTTTCTTGGTTTGCTATTTTGTTCGCTGTTTGAGAATCTTATAATATTTACTTCATTAATATTTTTGAAAACTATTGCTTTACAGTCAACTTCATTCAATCATGTGGAGGCCTTCAGAAACAAACCGAAGAATTAACGCGTCAGCAAATACTGAATTATATCTACAGTACTAGTTAATGCAAACGATTCCCAACCGAGCGCCAATGGTTCATTGCCCACCAGTGGTACGAGACCTACTAGCTACCAAGTACATGGGTTAAATGTCGCAAGCCCTAAATGAATTAACAACTGTAACGACAAATAGGCCTATTATTATCTGTTGAGCAAGACTACGAATGACACTGCAGTCGGGAAGCCGAATTCTGCATTCCTGCCGCGGCTTCGTCAGGACCCGTTATAGATAGTTATAGATAAAGAGAGCAACTCATTTTATTTGAAACGGTACTGGGACGTTAAAGCGTACCGTGAAAGGGCTTGATTCGCAAAGGAAAATATCTCTTCGCGTCCTGAAAAATAAGTTCTTTGCAGATCGATGCCGCTCTTTGGAATAAACGGCGTAGAAATGTCTAATAATAATAACAACCACTGCACCAGCTCAAATCAAAATTGTATTTATATTAATATTCGACAATACTTCGTCTTAATTTTCTTCTAAATTAAGCAGAGTTCAAATATTTGGTCTTAGAAAGATCTGCGCGGTTGCCTACATGCATTATATTAATTTCTCCATCACCATGCATACCACTGACGTTACTTATTGTTGTTTTAAGGGGCGGAACAGCTAGGCCATCCACCTCTGCCACTGACGTTACTTATTGTTGTTTTAAGGGGTGGAACAGCTCCGGTAGGTCATCTGCCCTTACCACTGACGTTCCATGAGAGGAACTGGAAAACAAAGTTGAGTGGTTCTGTGCCCTAGCTTAATTGTCATTTTTCTCCTGGTTAATTAAACACTCAGTCCAGAAAAATACTGGAATGTTACCTTAGTTTAAGTCTTTGGATACATTCTCCAACTCTAGTGCCAATAGTAATATACTGTAGATTTTCAATAAGTCCCTTAATCAGAAGTGATTTGGCGCACGAACCCAAGTGCCTAGGAATGTTGATCGTATTGAATAGACCAGTTATAATAATAATTATACTGCTCCTAAACATACAGATTATTCAAATCTTAGCATTGTTTTCTCAATTCAGTATACGAGAAGATGAACAATTTGGCATGCATTTCTTTTATATACGTTTGACCAACAGAATCATCCCACCCTTTCGCAAGATATTTAGCCAGCAATGATAAGTTTTCACATAGTGCGAAAGTGAATTACTAAGGGTAGATGACCTTGCTGTTCCGCCCCTTAAATCAACAATAACTATAAAGGGAATTACTGTGTGGACGCTACTTTAAAATGTATTTTACTTACCTGCCTGCACGGCATACGATACGTCTAGTTAGACAATATATTCATTTCAGACACTATCACCTCTAAATATCTAAGCTCGACGTGAGATAGCTGACCAAACACACCAGGGCAGCCCAGGCTCTCGTGGCCTTGGCGAAATAAGTGAAGGGATGAGAAAGTTATTTGAAGGATTGGTGCATAAGCCGAATAAGCTCAATTTAGAATAATGGAATGCTCTCTCTATCATCATCATCATCATCATCATCATCATCATCATCATCATCATCATCAAGTTTCTACTCCAGTTTCCCGCGTGAGGTTTACGAACGCTCTCCAGTTTAGTCGATACTTGTACCACTGCTCCTTCAAGACTTCATCCCAGTTGATTCCCTTGGATGTGATATCTTCCTTCACTTGGTCCAGCCATCTCCTCCTAGGTCTTCCAACAGATCTCTTTCCAGTAATCTCAGTATGTAACCATTGTTTAAAAAATCTTCCTTCTGTCATACGTTTGACGTGACCAAACCATCGCAAACGTGCCCTAGTTATGGTCTCCTTCAGGGACTGATTTATTCCAGCTTGTTCTCTTATCTTCTCATTTCTTACTTTGTCATTTCTGAAGTCTGCTGTCATCTACGGTATTTGGTAGAGGTGCATGTCTCCAACCCCTAAGTCAATATAGGGACAAAGTATGTTTGAAACAGAGTTTGTTTTGATATTAGTGTCACTTGCATATTCCAGAGTAGATATCGAACTTGCTGATAGAATTGACTTAATTTCTGAATACGGTTATGCTCTCTCTTCCTTCAGGTATATTCTGTCAACAATACATTGCGAAGCCCCATCGCCTAAGTTGACCACTTTGAGACAAGCGCTTTGTAATGGAAAATATTGTCCACTTGACAGAATAAGTTTTTCAATCCCTGTATCATTGTTCACAGACAGTTCACTGTACTCACTAAATGATTTCCAGCAGCAAATTCAAGTCACATAAAGGCAATAATAAATCAATGCCTGATCGGGCCCATCGTCCTAGGACGCCGGGCCCCCTGGGAGGGCCGGGCCCCGGGGCATCAGCCCTGCCTGTCCCCCCTCTCGTCGGGCCTGCATTTACGCAATACAAATTTGTAGGGTAGCGTCTAGCCTTTATAATTGTGATTAAACACAGAAATCATTTCTTCAATTTTATTCATACTATCGCAACTTGGAAGTTTTTAGGCATGGAAAACATTAATCTACATCTTATGCATATACTTCTTTCTGTAGTCATAATTGATGTGAGGATTTTTGCTAGATTGAGCACAATAGTAGCAACGATAACCTAATTAACTCCATGTTGTAAAAGTCTCACAAAATTCTGGCTCTTCTTCTGGTTCACCAGCCTATCTGTTTGTTCAATCATTCTGCTGATTCGCGTGCTGATCACAATACTTGCATCGAGACGAGTCGTGTGCCACACCAGCATAGGCTACGCTGTGGATGCGATGCACAGATAAGATAAGCTGAGCTGAACTGCTCTGCCCACGTCATACTAAATGTGTTGTGTTTTTGATTGATTTATGGGCTTTGCGACATCGTGGCCAAGAAGTCCCATGAGTACTTGGATGTGTGTGGAATTTGTCTGATAACCTGTGTTATTGTGATGGCTGTATTTGTGTGTGTATTTGCAATTCAGACGAGGACTGGGAAGATGGCGGTCGTGACCTAGAGTTAGGGACTATCGCGGCATTTGCCTGGAGTAGAAGTGGGAAAACCACGGTAAACCAAAGTCCAAGATGGCTCAGTTGGGAATCAAACCATCTTCCTCCCGTTTTTGCATCACGAGGCTGAGTGCTCCTCGTTCTAGCCCTCAGACCAGAATTAAAATTTCGTTAGCGAAATGAAATGGATAACTCGTGTTTATAGAATTGATCAATTCTTTCCGATTCAACTTTGCACAACCTTTTAATTGCCGTTTGTTTGCTATTTCTCTCAACTCACTAGTTTTCATACTGTGCAGGGTTGCCATTTATTAAATATATATTTTTCAAGTATTGTTTTCCAATACTAGGAAAATAATTTATACCCGTTCAATTCCCAACTATCCCCTGCATCTAGGGCAGAGTCGCTCAATTTCCATCTCCCTTAGATTAATAACAGTATAGCGAAATATTTTGATTGAAAAGATTTATTTAAACTGCTATGTCGCAGACAACGAACGCTTGCATCATGCATAAGTTAAATTTACATTGTAAATTAATTTAAAATTGAAACAAATTCTGAAAAAGGTTTAAAACGTCTAGATTACCACCTTCCTCGCTTTTGCACTGCAATGTTATTCTCTATAGATACGATCGCCAGATTTGTCAGTCTGTCCTGACATATGGTTGAATAAAAGTTCGATGCTTTTCATTCGGTCAACAATAAGATGGGTTATTCCCTACTCCTGAAAAGATTTGAAAGTGGTGATTAATAAATACACTTGGATGACCAGTTTCGATCGTCAAGCGATCATCAGATCCATTACACTTAGGCTATAAAATCTATGTCTGAGAATGTGGGTGAAAATATTTACAATATATACACTTATTTAGTTGCAGTATTAGTTGAGATAATGCAACTCGTCAATATTAGTTAGTTGTGGTCTATGTGATGTTTTGTTGAGATACTGGAAGTGGACTCGTCGAGTGTATACAGTGACCAAGTTAACTGCTCTCACTAGGACCGCACTAGACTCAACCAGATAAGTAGCCTGTACAATACATTCTGAATTGACCCTTTACAACACCATATATTCACTCCAAACAAGCAAATTCCCTAGGTCGATCACCACTTCCGTTCAATTCCACGAAAATCCCCTTCAATTCCATGAATTTATGCCCGTGCGTATTCCATCGCGCTAAGGGGGAAAATATAGGAGCAAATAAAATACGATAACATATTTTATAGCATTTCCCATATAAAAACATAGGTTTTTGGATTAGGGGCAATATCGGCAATATATATCTACTAAGGAGGCGAATCCCTCCGCCGGATACCTTGAAAATGGTCTTCTGTGATTTCCCATCTTCCTTCCAGGCAAATGCCGGGGTTGGTCCCTAACTATAAGCCACAGCCTTCCAATTCCTTATCCTTACATTCACTTTCCTCCGCAGAGAACACTCCACATGCAACATTACTTGTAGCTCACCCCAAGGGTGACCGCATAGTTGCAGCTACAAACTGTGGCGAGCCGAACGTGTGTTCAGACACCCCCGGCACCAAATATTTATACGCTTAAAAATATTTAAAAAATAATCTATGGCACCTTTCAATCGGAGACTTGAAAACATGTTGTCAAGGCTTGGGTGCATTGGTGTACTGGCTGAGTGTCTCAGCGGTAACGTTCTTGCCTGGATCGAATCCTGGCTGAGTCAGCTGGCATGCAATAAAAACAAGAGAAAAGAAATGCCTCCGACCGCCGAAGAATAGTATGTTGCTTATTTTAGGAGCTTTGCAACATCGTGCAACCCCATGTAATTGGCTGGGTGTTGAATTTGTCTGATAACCCGTCTTATTGTGATGGCTATATTAGTGTGTGTATTTATAAGTCAAGGGAATTGTCCGATGGTAACTCATGAAAGGAGATTCCTCGGCATTAAAACTTGCCCTGTTCTGATTTACAAAAGCGCACACAGTAGTACGCCATCATAAAATACAAAACACAACTTCACCATTAACATCAATACAAAACAAATATCTGTAACAGTGATTTGAAAAAGCGGCGATCACAGTGGGTTGGTGCTGCTCTTAGTGTCAATATTTGGAGACGAGTTTGTACGCATAAACCAATAATGTAATCGTTTAATGGGCAGGCAGTTTAAAGCAGCCAGGACGGATGCGATCCAGCAGGTAGTGGACACAACATTCATTATCTAAAGTACGATAAAAAACGTTAGAAATCTGAGCGCAATGAAAATATGAAACCGTATCTCTTTTATTAACAGGTGTCGTATTAGGGAAATTAAATTAAAAGAGAAATTCATTGGCAAAGCCTGCATTCGACATATTATTGCAGATTGTTCTTAAAGTAGCATTATTTTTTTTCTGATTAGATTTCGAATGATAAAGACCAAACAGTAACTGCGGCGGTAGTAACACAGTTTGACACCAGGACCGATGTGGCGGTAGTAACACAGAATGACACCAGGTACCGCAACTGAAAGAGACAATCCAGTGATATTACTGATGACCAAAGAGGATATAAATAAAGTGTTGACTAAGGCTAGCGGTAGTCGTGACTGCAGTTTGGTTATTGATAGACGAGTCCTGTTCATTGTACATGTATTAGCTATTTTAGTGCTTACTGACGAATGATATTGTATAATGGTGTAGTCATCACGAATTTTAACACCCGGAACTCCGCTATAGCATTTTAGAGATCATTACTGTATTGGCTTAGAGAATATATTTCTTATCTTACGAAATACTTTAGGGGCTAAAGAAGCCCAATGTGTTCTCAATCAATGCATTTTATTTTGCTTTATACTGGGATTATACGTTGCTGCATTTACTTTAACTAGGTGAAATAGGTTGGTCAGTTCCACTGTTTAGGGGATGCGACAACGCGATCATGCAGCCTCGTGTACTTTGGATGTGTGTAGAATCTGCCAGATAACTAGTGATAATTGTGATGGCTGTATTATTATGTGTTATCTGTAATTCAGGTAAGGATTTCAGACAGACAGTTTTAAGTAGTTCCTACTTTTGCTTGTGCTACCAAATGCTACCGTCAACGACACCTAGCTGCAAACTTGGCTAATAGATGCCACCGCAACCAGAACCTAACGGTGATCGTTGGAACTTAATAGAGTTAATCAAATTTAACCTACATATTTTACCTAAACACGAGTGTTGTTAGCGGAAAGTTCTTTTATATCACATAAATCTATGACATGGGCCCACCCGCTTTACTTCCCCTCTGAAGGAAGGCATACTATGGGATTTTTAACGCTCTTCAAAAATCCAATGACTTCGGCCGGATTTGAACAAGCGACCTTGAGCATAGAAGCTCAGCATGCTACCAAATACGCCACCAAAGACACCCAATATGAGATAATAGGCATGTAAATACAGCAATATGCAGCTATAGTAGCTAACTCACTGACCTACTGTATGTACATGAATAAGCCATTGCTAATTAATCACACCATTTGTGCGAGGTTAAAAATCGGAAGTTTATTTGACTCCAGATTAATGACTTTATATTCCAAACATAGAATAATTTAAAGGTAGATGCAACAATTCAAAATGAAAGAGAACCATGTGAACAAGACGTCTAAATTACACCCATTACAACAAAAATAAAGACTATCAGGAAAGTGCTGCAATTTTGAGACTAGGTCCTTGAGAAATTGTTATTGTTGCATTTTTTTACTACGTTATTGAACTCCCCAATACCTTTCGACTAGGTATACAGTGAGTTAGTATTGCACTTGATTAATTTCAGAGCCCAGGAGAACTGTGTATTAATCTCACTTAGGGGGAGAAGTGAATATACTTAGCGAAATATAGGCCTATTGGCATGTATCTTTCTATAACATGTAAATACACCTCCCGCGCACCACCGGGTAAAATAGCTAGTAATGAATATAACTTGATGGACAGATTGACCGTCTAAGATTGTCGCTAGGCGACAACGTCTTACTCTGTATCATGATAGTCCGGTAATAACTGCTAAATAACATTGCCCATCTTAAAGATGGTTGACCTAGGCAACGCCGTGAATAGAAAGTAGTGTGCACATCTTTATCGTAGATTCAGCGACCACTTCAAATAAGTACGGTGTTGACAATTATTTTATACACGCGTTTCCCTTCACAACAAAGAATTACAACGTCTAAGTGGCGAAAGATATTCTGCGCAGAAGGTGTCAAGAAAACATAAAATCATGGCTTGGATTTCATAGAAGTATAAAATTGAGGATATTTGTCTTGCAATGTGCGGCGAGTTTTTGGTACAATTGGGAATCACAGCGCCAAATCGGTCCATCAATGCAACATTCGACAGAGAACAATCCTACAACATAAATGACTTACAGCTGTTCATCCAAGAAAATACACCTTAACTCCTTCCAGAACATAATAGTGTTTCTCTCATGGGTATGCTCCAGAAACTAACGGTAGCAGACATGCTATTCTACGGGTACTCTGGATTTCCCTGTCACATTTCATTCCAGAAACACTCTTCACTATCATTTCATTTCATCTGTCATTCATTTAGTAATTGCCCCATGGGGGTGCGACAGGCTTCAGTAGCCGGCACAGTTCATATCCTCGCCGCTAGATGAGGGCTTCATTCATTCCATTCCCTCACCCGGTCAGTCGACTGGAAGCAGGCTGTGGATTTTCATTTTCATGGGTATGCTCCAGACTCTGCAAATGATGTGATCTCTACGTTTATGCAGAAAACGGACAAACTTAGTCAATCCACTATCTTTACAATAACAAATGATTTCATGTGAAAAACATCGTCTTATTCCTTTCCTTTTATTTCAAAGCATAGACACAGCAACGCAAGGCAGGATATTGCATTGAATGACGTGTTTTCTTGGTGAATCTATGTTCGCTACAATACTTACATTTAGTTCTCCATTTCATATCAGACTGAGCCACAGCGAAGAGGGGCCGGCTTCAGCTAGTATGAGGTAAATAAGCAATCGGGAGAAATCTCTAACTGATGTGATGGTTTCAAGTTCTTACAACTCGTTCAGTTTTGTTATTGGACGTGTCTCTTGATTTCCTTGAAGTCATCATTATCACTCGCGAAACTACACAAGAGCAAATACTCTCAATCAAATTGGCGTTTCGATGAACGGTTCATTCAATTAAAAGAGTGCCGCGTTTTATATTCTTCTTCACACGATAATGGATGAGTTAATTTTAGCTCATTTCTAGTGTTGCTTGATGTAGCCTCCGTGGCTTAGGCGGCAGCACGCCGGCCTCTCACCGCTGGGTCCGTGGTTCAAATCCCGGTCAATCCATGTGAGATCTGTGCTGGACAAAACGGAGGCAGACAGGTTTTTCTCCGGGTACTCCGGTTTTCCCTGTCAACATTTCATTCCAGCAACACTCTCCACTATCATTTCATTTTACCTGTCATTCATTTAATCACTGCCCCAGAGGAGTGCGTCAGGCCTCGGCAGCCGGCGCAGTTCACATCCTCGCCGCTAGATGGGGGCTTCATTCATTCCATTCTTGTCCCGGTCGGAGACTGGAAGCAGGCTGTGGATTTTCATTCTAGTGTTGCTTGATGATCATGTACACATGTATGTTCATATATAAATATTTAAATTTCGCTTGGCCGCCATGATGGTTTTGTACTTAATACGATTTTAAGCGCCACATAGCTCAATATATCTTAGTATTGTCTATAGCCGTACAATATTTCAGGATGGTATCTGTAATAGTTTCGGAAATATAATTCCGGTGAAATGTTGGATTGGTGAGAAGTAATAACATTTGAAAGACAAGGTCAGGGTCGGTCAAAATAAACGTTGCCGAGTTTGAAATCGGTCCAGCCGTTTGGATTGTATTAGGGACACACACACATATGGCCAAAATTTCATCTCAAAAGCCTTTGATGAAATTAGGCTAAAAATAAGACCGACTAGTGTACTTCCTTTTCCATTCGGTGTGATGTCAAGAGATTTCGCACTCATGTGCGCCGATATTGAGAAGCTTAGCTGATGGGGAGTTATTTCTAGAGAAATGGACAATGGGGAAAGAGTTTGTTCATATGGGAGAAACCCGTTTGCTTTCTAGCATAAAAGTAATTTACAAACTGTTTATTACACCACACCTACATGCATACTGTACCCGTCATTAGGACCCAACTGGACAGGACTCTCTTCTCAGGGTCTCGCTCAGTCCACTACTTAACTTAAATTGAACTATTCCAGGAAAATTAACTGAAATCATAGGGGTGACGACCAACTCTACACACACGGATTAGTTTAAACAGAAAAAGATTATTTTACCATTCGAGGTACATTAATATTACGAAATCAAAACACCCTGAACCAATAGAAAAAGGGGCACACATGATCTCTTAAATGGCAGTACGAAGGACTTGAAAGATCTTATCCAAAGATCCTGTATATTCTCAAACACTGAACGCCAATGTACTGTGCCCGTTCCGTTATGGTATGCGACGACCCAGCTGACATAGCATCGCACACCAAAGGTTACAGCACACATATGCACTGAAAATATCAAATGAAATAAGGCTTGTGTCGGAATCCAGGAAGAAAAAAATCTATAAAGAAAATCCTCTCGGCACGCCGGAAGGCGAAGGTAGATTTCACCGGGCAAACTAGGGGATAGGCTATAATAGGCAAAATATGCAGGTTTTCGTAGGAGGATCAGACCTCATTTATTGCAAGAAAGTATTTTACTATTGGAGGTTAATTAACTTTTCTTTTTCGTTTTTGTATGCATATTTTTATCACTTTATTGTCTTATGGGGATGGAGACCTTCTTGTCATTTGGGGTTCATTTTTATACTTGTGATCACAATGTCCTTATGCAAGGTTTGGAACTGATGTGTAAATATCTAACAGTCTGTTACTTCTTCACGCAAAATGTTATCTCCCACAGAGATGTTGGTTGGTTCCTCAGTTTAGGGGCTGCGACAAGGTGGTTATGTAACCCCGTGTACTTTGGGTGTGTGTAGAATCTGGCTGATAAACGGTGTTAATTGTGATGATTGTATTAGTCTTTGATTCAGGTAAGGTCTGCAGACGGTCAATTTAAGTAATAGTTCATAATTTTGTACCATATACTAACGTCAACGACACCTAGCTGTGAACTTGGCTACTAGATGCCACCGCATCCAGCAACTTACAACGAACGTTTGAACTACCCCTCCAAAGGAAAACATGCTGAGGGATTTTAGCGCTCTTAGAAAAACCGACGACTATGGCCGGCTTTGAACCAGCGACCTTGGGCATAGAAGTTCAGCATGCTAACAGTTAGCCGCTTCCCACAGTTCCGATACCGAAGTGATCTCGTGCAGTGGCGTTGTCATAGCAACTGCTAATGGCTCATCCCTTATCAATTTAGTAAAGGTCCTCTCGGCACGCCGGAAGGCGGAGGTATATTTCACCGGGCAAACTTGAGGATGCCTGTTTTCGTAGAAGGATCAGACCTCATTGATTGCGAGAAAGTTTTTTATAATACTGGAGCTTAATTAACTTTATTTTTCGTCATTTTATGCATATTTTAAACATTTTATTGTCTTATGGGGACGGTAACCTTCTTGTCATTTGGGGTCCATTTTTATACTTGTGGTCACACTGTCCTTATGCAAGGTTTCGACACTGATGTGTAACTATGTAACGGTCTGTTACTTCTTCACGCAAAATTATATCTCCCGCAGAGATTTTGGTTGGTTCCTCAGTTTAGGGGCTGCGTCAACGCGGTCATGTAACCCCGTGTACTTAGGGATGGCTGTATTAGTCTGTAATTCAGGTAAGGACTGCAGACGGTCAATTTCAAGCAGTAGTTCCTAATGTTGCTACCAGGTACTACCGTTAACGACACCTACCTGTGAACTTGGCTACTAGATGCCACCGCAACCAGCAACTCGCAACGAACGTTGGAACTTCCCCTCGAAAGGAAAGCATACTGAGGGATTTTTAACGCTCTTAGAAAATCCGATTACTTCGGCCGGCTTTGAACCCGCGACCTTGGGCATAGAAGTTCAGCATGCTACCAGTTACGTCACCGAAGCCGCTTCACACTTAGTCAGATGGAAATCTGAATCTCATCTCGTGCAAGTGCGTTGTCATGGCAACGTCTGATGGCTCATCCCTCATCAATTTAGTAGTGTTGCCATGGCAACCTCTGATAGCTCTTGGCATTTTCTTATAATTCCGAAATCATTTTCTCATCCCTTGGCATAATGGTGGGTCATATCAAAAATTCTTTCAGACAAAAGTTTTAGATAATTATTAGGGGAATGTTGTCCATTTTGTACGGTTTTGATATTGTGCCTACTAAGAGTGTTATGATTAATGTTTCCCGAAAAACCCACTTTTTCCCACCCCTTTGGTCAATGGTTGGTGCTATAAAGAAACTCTTCAAACATAAATTTTTGGGCTTTATCCGACACATAGTATGAACTTTGAACGGATTCGATATTTCTCATATTAAGAGTGTTATAGCAATATTTCTCTTTTTCGAAAAAAAGCCCCTCATTTTCACTCCCTTCGACCGATTTAGCCAGTAACGAACTCGACCGAGATTTTATAGGTATACATAATCGGTAAAAAAATCAAAGTGATTAGTGCAAAATTTCGGCAGTTATCGTGTCCACAAGAAACTGATATACATATATATATATATATATATACATATACATATACATAAATTATATATAAACTTTTGAACTGACGGTGGTTTTGGGGTCTGGGGGATGTGAAACGCGAAGATATGTCGACATTTTTCGGAAGTCGAAACATGGTACCCATTTCAATAGTTAGCTTTCTAATGAAATCTACCTAAAACAATCAGCTATGGGTAGCACGAGACGAAGTGTCTCTGGGACGTGTACGGGTGAAAGCAACATCAATTATGAGTACAAAGGGCGGCATCCGCCTGGATTCCCATCATTCACAACCTTCCAGGATAAGCCTTAAATTACAAGGAAAAGGACATGAGGAAAGATAGCATCGTGACAACGTTTTAAAACAAACTTAAACATTTATTAATATCTGTGTTAGGTCAATGCGAAAATACCAAAAGAAAATCCTACCTAGGAATATCGTGGTTAAGAATTGTTAGGATGAAATGTTCACAGCAACTCCAACCAGTTCACGGGTTCAAACCCCGCCGAAGCCGTCGGATTTTTTAAGAGCGTTAAAATCCCTCAGTATTCCTTCCTTCGGAGGGGAAGTAAAGCTGGTGGTCCCATGTCATAGATTTATAGGATGTTAAAGAACTTTCCACTAATTACACCTGTGTGAAACTAAATTGTATAGGTTAAGAATGTAAACAACGCTCTTAGGTTGCTACGTTCGTTGCCAAGAGCCGACTGCGGTGGCGTCTAGTAGCTAAGTTCTAAACTAGGCCTAGTAGTCGTTGACGGTGGCGTTTGGTGGCAAAATTAGGAGCTATTTGAAAAATTCAAAGTTTCAGTTCTTACTTGAATTAAAAAACAGATACACACACTAATACATTGATCACAATTAACACCGGTTATCAGACAGATTCTACACACACCCAAAGTACACGGGGCTACATGACCGCGTTGTAGCAGCCCCTAAACTAAGGAACCAGCCAACCAACTCCAACCATTTCCCCCTCAAAATCTATGTTCACATGTTAAACAAAAGAACTAAAAGTTTATCTTGGGCGCTCAAGATCACCGAAGCACAAACACTTGAAAACAAGACACTCGTGATCTCTGAGCCCTATCAGTGTTTAATCGTTAACAAGGATTGCATGTGAACTGAAAATAATTATTTAAATACACATATATTCCCTATATAAATAATGTTGAACGTTGGTTTATGCACAAAGTCTGTTCGCTCTCATCACTATATTTACAAGTAAATTTTATAACATACTAGCTGAAGTACCCGTGCTTCGCTACGCGTCATAAATAAATTAAAATGTGAAAGTGACAGTTAAAACAGGGGATAGGCGAGGTGCTGCGCAGAGGGAGATTAAGGATGGAACATTTTGTCCAACTACACCGTTCGGCGTTGACCGTGTTTTATAGCACAAATTTAGGTTTTACTCGCTAACCGTTGGAGATACCTTTCGGACAGAAAATGTAATTTTAAACCTCGTATATGCCATCAAAAGTTTGCTATTTCTTAGCGTTCACTTTTTATTTGAAATGGAAATATGAAAGTTTGAAACCAAAGGGTGTAGTGACGTCACTAAAATGGTCGCCAGAGTGCAAAGTATTGAAATCAAAAGTAGCCTATATGTTAACCAGTTAAATCAGCTACTTTCATGTAAAATTCATGTAAGTCGGACCAGTGGTTCTTGCGTGATTGAGTAATACACAGACACACACCATCTCATTTTTAGCCTCGCTTCGCTCGCGTCATAGTCGTGTCATATTGTTATTCAATGACATGCAGGTTTAATTCCGTTAACACCCCTTTAGAACCTGAATATCCAAAAATCCCTCCTTAGTAGACATTTTCGACACACAACAAACATATCCCCTTCTTCTAACTTCAATAGTTTTGATTGATCGATGAGAGTGAACATCCAAAAATCCTTCCTTAGTGGACGTTTTTATTCCAGAATTTCACCCCTCCCCATATGCCCCTTAAATTGGATTTATGAAAAAAAAACGGTCGAACATCTACTTATTTTAATTATTTATTCATTTATTAATTTTTAAGGTGATTGGAACTCGGAGAAAATCAAACTCCTCGTCTATGTCGTTTAAGAGATACACGCTCCGTTCGGAATCTTTCAACCCCCACTTTTCATCCCTTTCACCTCATAATATACACCACATCGAAAAACCATTAGACATGTGTCAGCTTATTTTAAATGATTAGTATATATGCCAAGTACCACATCCCCAAATGAAACCACTCATGAGATATTGTTATTCAATGAAATGCACGTTTACCCCCTTAACACCTCATTAGAACCTGAATATCCAAAACTCTTTCCTTAGTGGACGTTTTCGACATACCACGAACTTATCCCCAAAATTTCATGTTTCTAACTTCAATAATTTTGGCTGGGCGATGATGAGTGAGTGAGTGAGTCAGGATATTTTCTTTCATTAATATTTGAGAATTTCACCCCTCCCCAAGAACCCATTAAATTGGATTTATGAAAAAAAAAACGGTCGAAAACCTATTTACTTATTTAAAGCTGTTTTCCCCCTGAGTTTGATAAGTGAGTAAGTAAGTCTATGAGTTAGGACACCTTCTTTCCTGTTCCCCCCCCCCTAATCTCACTCCTCCCCATGGGCCCCTTAAATTGGATTTATGAAGAAATGGTCGAACACCTATTTACTTATTTTTAAGCTGCTTTTTCCGCTGAATTTCAAACTTATCGCCTATGTTGAATAAGAGATACAGTACACGCTCCGTTAAGAAACCTTCAACCCCCAATTTTCTCCCCTTTCACCTCATAATATACACCATATCGATAAACCCTTAGACATATGTCTGCTTATTTTAAATGATTAGTTTGTATGCCGAATATCACATCCCCATATGAAACAACTCGTGAGATATTGTTATTCAATGAAATGCAAGTTTAACCCCCTTAACACCCCTTCAGAACATGAATATCCAAAAATCCATCCTTAGTGGACTTTTTCGACAAACAACGAACATATCCCCAAAATTTCAAGTTTCTAACTGCAATAGGTTTGCTGGGGGATGATGAGTGAATATCCAAAAATCCTTCCTTAGTGGACTTCTTTCCCCAGAATTTCATCCCTCTCCATGAGCCCCTTAAATTGGATTATGAAAAAACGATCGAACACCTATCTACTACTTTTTCAATCTGATTTTCTCCCTGAGATTCTTACTTTTTGCCTCTGTCTTTTAAGAGATACTTGCTCCGTTAAGAATCCTTCAACACTCACTTTTCACACATACACCTCATAATATACACCACATCGAAAAACCCTCAGACATGTGTCTTCTTATTCTTAATGATGAGTTTATATGCCTAGTATCCCATCCCAAAGGAAATCATTCGGGAGATATTGTTATTCAATTAAATGCAAGTCTACCCCCTTAACACCCCTTTAGAACCTGAATATCCAAAATTCCTTCCTTAGTGGACGTTTTCAACATACAACGAACATAGCCCCTTAATGTCATGTTTCTAACTTCAATAATTTTGGCTGGGGGATGATGAGTGAGTAAGTCAGGACATTTTCTTTCAATTATTTTTCAGAATTTCACCCCTCTCATGAACCCCTTAAATTGGATTTATGAAAAAAACGGTCGAACACCTATTTACTTATTTTTGAGCTGTTCTTCCCCCCTGAGTTTGATGAGTGAGTGAGTTAGGACACTTTCTTTCCTGTTTTACCCCCAGAATTTCACCTCTCTCCAAGAGCCCCTTAAATTGGATTTATGAAAAAACGGTCGAACACCTATTTACTTATATTTTAAGCTGTTTTTTCCCGCCGAATTTCAAACTTCTCGCCTATGTCGTTTAAGAGATACACGCTCCGTTAAGAAATCCCTCAACCCCCAATTTTCACCCCTTTCACCTCGTAATATACACCTCATCGATAAACCCTTAGACATATGTCTGATTCTTTTAATGATTAGCTTATATACCGAATATCACATCCCCAAAGAAACAACTCATGAGATATCGTTATTCAATGAAATGCACGTTTACCCCCTTAACACCTCTTTAAAACCCGAATAACAAAAATCATTCATTAGTTGACGTTTTCGATATACAGCGAACATATTCCCAAAATTTCATGTTTCTAACTTTAATAGTTTTCGCTGGGCGTGACGAGTGAGTGAGTCAGACAGGACATTTTCTTTCAATTATTTTTACCAGAATATCACCCCTCCCCATGGGCCCCTTAAATTGGATTGATGAAAAAACGCTTGAACACCTATTAACTTATTTTTTAAGCTGTCTTTTTCCCCTGAGTTTGATGATTGAGTGAGTTAGTCAGTCAGTTAGGACACTTTCTCTCCTTTTTCCCCCCAGAATTTCACCCCACCCCATTGGCTCCTTAAATTAATTTATGAAAAAACGGTGGAACACCGACTTACTTATTTTTTAAGCTGATTTTTTTTCGCCGAGTTTCAAATTTCTCGCCTATGTCGTTTAGGAGATAGGCCTACACGCTTCGTTAGGAATCCTTCAACCCCCAATTTTCACCCCTTTCACCTCATAATAATACACCACATCGAAAAACCCTTAGACACATGTCTGCTTATTTTTAATGATTAGTTTATATGCCGAGTATCACATCCACAAATGAAACCACTCGTGAGATATTGTTATTCAATAAAATGCAGGTTTAACCCCCTTAAGACCCCTTTAGAGCCTGAATATTCAAAAATCCTCCCTTAGTGTATGGTTTTGACATACAACGAACATATCCCGAAAATGACATGTTTCCAACTTCAATATTTTTGGCTGGGCGATGATGAGTGGGTGAGTGAGTCAGGACATTTTCTTTCAATTTTTTTCTTCAGAATTTCACCCCTCCCGATGAACCCCTTAATTTGGTTTATCAAAAAAACTGTCGAACACATATAAGTTGTACTTATTTTTAAGCAGTTTTTCCCCCTGAGTTTGAAGAGCGAGTGAGTCAATCGGTTAGGACACTTTCCTGTTTTTTTTTACACAGAATTTCACCCCTCGCCATAGGCCCCTTAAATTGGATTTATGAAAAAAAAAGGTCAAACACCTATTTACTTATTTTTTATGCTGATTTTTTCCCGCTGAGTTTCAAACTCCTCGCCTATGTCGTTTATGAGATACAGGCTCCGTTAGGAATCATTCAACCCCCACTTTTCACCCCTTTCACCTCATAATATACACCACATCGAAAAACCCTCAGACACATGTCTTCTTATTTTTAATGATGAGTTTATATGCCGAGTATCACATCCCCCAGTGAAACCAATCGGGAGATATTGCTATTCGATGAAATGCAGGTCTACCCCCTTAACACCCCTTTAGAACCTGAATATCCAAAAATCCTTTCTTAGTGGGCGTTTGCGGCCCTTGAGTAAGCTGCATACCAAATTTCATTCCAATCCGTTGGGTGGGTTCTGAGATTTCGTGATGAATGTGTGAGTGAGTGAGTGAGTGAGTGAGTGGTATTTGACAAATATCTAGTAGATAGTGTCAAGTCTTTGTTATGCTATACTCGGTTGACAGTGCTGTGTGAGCAGTTGAGTAACTAACGGGATTTCAAGTAAAGATCCTCATTTTCTATACCGGTAGTGCAGAGCGCAATTGGCATCCAGGCGGCCGTGTCTCGACTTGAGCTATGTTGCCATGGAAACTATCTGCCTTGCCATTCCTTCATGAGTATATTTTATGATTTGATTAGCCTGTTTTTGAGTGAAAAAGGGCCGAAATCAGAAGAATGAGAAAGACTATCGAACATTCATGTAGCCAGCGGTTCCTTCTGGGTCCTAAACTATATGTATGCAAAATATGGTTGAGATTGGTGGAACGGTGTAGATTTGTATACGGAACCAACATACATACATACATACATACATACATACAGACTTTCACTTTTATATATTAGATGTTAATCGAAATCAATAGTGTTCAGATGTCAATGATAATTATAATTATCAATCTAGACACTTAAATTACTTAAATTCCGAAAATCCACTATCGATAATTGTTATTCATCATTCTTTTAACCATCTCGAAATCGTTATCATTTAAACGTCATCATCGTTCTTTAATCATCTAAATCATTATCATTACTTTCACTTATTATTATTATTACAATTTATTCAGGCGTCAATACTAATTAATTTATCTCATATCAGCACGGAATATCAGATCAGATTATTTAAGACAATTTTTTTGTATCCAGAGCGTATCAATAAAGATATTAGAAAATCAGCATGAGTTGTTTCACGATCTCCAGAACCCTCAACAAATCAGCTTTTGGAGGTGTCATACGATTTTAACGTTTATCAGAGTGCCCGAATAAATAAATAAAATAAATAAATAAATAAATAGCCTTACAAATCCCATAAGGGCTATGGCCTCCTGCTTTGCAGGGAATTGCTCAGTTTTAACTCATCAGGTGAGCAAGTCCTGAGGAGCATTCGGGGTTATTCTTTCTGATTGGGCCTTCTATATAGATGTGCAGCTGATTAAAGATTAAGTAAATTATATTACGATGGCATAACATTCGCTACAACAATCTTCATTTCTGAGTCTGGCGATATCAAGGCCTCAAATATCCATTAGTATTACGGAAATCATAATAGCCATCAACCAATATCTGGGAGCTTCCCACTGCCACTAAGCACAAAGCTTACCCTATCTAAGCACTTGAACAATGACAGAAACTGCAAAGTCTTCACTCTTCAGTAAAATCTACGTATATTGAACCGTTTCAAATAGGTCTTTTTAAAATGCTATACAAAACCTTACCGGTGGAGTTTTAACATCTAGTTTGGATGCAGATACCTATACACGTTCTTTAACATCCCACAAATCATTCACTATGTTGTGCACATGTGGTCCCGGAACGAATTAACAAGTGTTTCGGAAGATAGTTGAACCTTTTGAATTCCTTGTGATGCAGTAAGGTTATTTTCCCTAGTGAACACGATGATGTTTACTCAAATTAGAGCGCGAGACAATGTTCCATTAGTTCTGTCCGCCATGCAAATGACTTCTCACATGTGCTACAAGTGTATTACTTCACTCCAGTATGAACAACAGTGTGCTTCTTGAGGTCACCGCTCTGTGAGAAGCCTTTATTGCACACCAGAGATATGTACCGCTTTGCTGCATGCCCACTGAACGGTGTCTTTCTAGTTGATGCATTGTTTTAATGGTCACTGCATGCGAGTCTCCCTAGGTCTTTCCACTCCTGCCTCATCTTCGCTGTTCTTGTCCATTGTTTTCCTCCCCATTTTACGAACCAGTCTGCCCATCTGATTCTTTGTCTCCCAACGTTTCGTCTTCCTGTTCTTGGGTCCCACATCGTCATTTTGTACGTCCATCGGTTAGGATCTAATCTCGCTACATGTCCACCCCATCTCCATTTGAGCTGGTCTGCTGATGTCATAGCGTCCTTCATTCCGGTTCTCCTTCTTAAATCTTCGTTCCGTATTCTATCTCTCAATGAGACATGAAGTATCTTCCTTTCCATTTTCCGTTGACATCTCTGGATCATTTGTCTTTGTTTCGATGTTAATGCCCAAGTTTGGCAACCATATAGTAACACCGGTATAACGCATTTTTCCAGAACTTCAGCCTTTAAAGTGCGTTTTTGGGTCTTGTCAGCCAGTATAAACTTTAGGGAACAAAAGCTCTTCCATGCTTGTCCTATTCTTCGTTTGACCTCTTTCTCTGAACGACTTGAAAATGACATGTTCTGACCGAGATATACATATTCTTCAACATATTCCAGTGTTTCTCCGTTCACATTAATTGGGGCTTCTAACGCATTGGTCATCAGCTTCGTTTTCTTCGGGTTCATTGTAAGGCCCACTTCTTTACTTGTTTTGTCTAATTCTTTTATCATTTGTTCCAGCTCTTTCGCTGATTCAGCCACCAAAACAATGTCGTCTGCGAACCGTAAATGGGTTAGTCTTGTCCCATCGATTCTGATGCCATATTTTTCTTCCCAGTCTAGTTTTCTAAACTGATTTTCCAGCAAACAGGTGAATAATTTTGGTGAGAGGGGGTCTCCCTGTTTTACTCCCCTTTCTATCATGATGTTGCATCCTTCTCTTTCTGTCTTTATTCTGGCTTGGTTACCGTCGTAGAGTTTGCCAAGGAGTCTAACGAATTTGTTTGGGATGCCTTGTTTTTCCAGTGCTTCTAAGACGCTTCCCTGTTCTACGCAGTCAAATGCTTTGTTGTAATCCACAAATGCAATATACACCTCTAGATTAAATTCCTGAACTTTCTCCATGAGTTGATTTATTGTTTGCAAGTGGTCTGATGTACTGAAACTCTTTCTGAATCCTGCTTGCTCTATCGGTTGCTGTTCGTCAAGTGCCTTTGTCATTCTATTGGTTAGGATCTTCATAAATAGCTTGTAGAGGTCTACAATTAGGTTGATCGGTCTGTAGTTGTTTATGTCGTCCTGGGCTCCCTTTTTGTGTAGAAATGTAATCAAATTTACTTCAAGGATTGTACTTATCTTGCACTCAAGAACAAAATTAACTGCCATTATCGTAAGTGCCAAAAAATCCACAATATCAGGCTGCTATCATCCACCAGAAAATCTTATGAACCACAGTTAACAAACACTACCTCATTAAATTCATTAAACCACTCGATTAAATGTATTACATCATTATTACGATGATCCCACAACATATAATTCAGCACTCGGCTGGACCTACAAATTAGACTTGGTTCGCTCGAACCTATCAGTCACATCTCATAACTAGTGGCAATACTCTCACAACAAACTGGCAAAACTCCACATCAACCCAAGTACTCAAATAAGCATCTCAATCTATGAACTGGCTCTAATTATAAATGCTCCTGACCTCTCAAGCCTGTGGTCAAATAACTCTGTTAACATCTCAGAAAAACAACATGTAAATCGCTGAAATAAATCTGAATGTGCATCAAGCATGAATTAAATTCATAAATATTACTGCTCTGGATAAAATTCTCCAAGAAAATATCGCCTGTCGGTTAAATACCTTCAAAGAACAGGACAAAAGTTTCATATTCCACATGGATTATTCAGTGCCTGAGATTTATGTCTCATTCGAATACTTTCCATTAGAAGAAATAAATAATTATCTGAAAAATCCCAGATTGCTTCAAACAAACGAAGTTCAAAAGAACTGCTGAATTTCATAAATTACCATACTCAAAATAAGTCACTCAGGATCATGGCAAAACTATTGGATAAATTCAAGAATTGCTAGAGTGTAATCCTGCTTACATTTACCATTATTATATTTCACTCAAGATCAAGAATATCTGGCTGTCAATTTTGGTTTATTCTCTTACTATCCATATCCATTCGGATGAAAGTATTAGGCCCTAGAACGGGTTAAGTGGCTAACACTACACAGCTGCTGAAGCAACAGGCCCCGCTTTGAAGACTGGATGATGAAACTAGTGTGGGTTAAGTGATTAACACTACACAGCTGCTAAAGCAACAGGCCCTACATTGAAGAATATATGAGAGAATGTTTGGATTGGAATAGACCACTACTGCAAAGTCAGATATAATTGACACATACTCGCTAGAGCGATTTAAATATTCATAAAAAAATGATCCACTCGAAGACACTATCACAACACCCAACATCCATGACAAAAGACGTGGATGAAAAACTAACACCTGCTTACAAGCAGCGAGCGAAAAACGACACTCGATCAAAAACTGACACCAATGTGTTCCATGAATTAACATAGCCAATAATTTAAAAACATCAAACTAATTCCTACTAACTCATTGTAAAAGACTAGAAGCGGTTGTAATCTGACACTGCATGACGTCAGCTGCATGCCTTCATATCCACGAAGAAAAATCTATTTCACTCACATCTGAACAAAATCACGGTAACACTTGCCCTATTATACGTATGTGCTCATGTCTACATCAAATCAAGGAAAAATACTCATGTATGCGCTTTCAATACCTGGTTGTTGAAACAGCTGCTTTAATATCCAATTTCCAAAGATCGTCGAGTACCCTAAAATTCGCAAAGACTTCTCGGAAGATCGACGCATTCCCTAATAATTCATAAAGATCGCTGACATCTGATGTCCTCACCTCGAATTGGTACGCTCCTCACTCGGGGTTGATTTCGGGACCACCACTCCGCTCTGCCATAATGCCTCTTCTATCATTAGTGCCCCATATTAAAGTTGGAAGTGTCCATGTTGTAAAGAATCTCCATAATATTCCGTAAAAGCATTTGATTGTTCGTCATGAATGGTTGCCCCATTAGAGTGTCCATAATGTTCGCCACTGTTCCAGAAGTGTATGTTGACGTCAGTGTATTAATGCACTGAAGGCTTTGTATTAAAGTGCCGAAAGAAAATTTTATGTGAAATGTGCAAATTATTTTCAAACACCCTGTGGTCGTGTAAGTGTTCACGTTGGAGGCACATGAAACAATGATCAAGTCTGAAGTTATTGTGTATATCCAATTAACTAATCTATGATTCTCTGTAAAGTTCCGACAACTCGTGGTCGCCTATGATCATTTGACTAATAGAAGAATTGTAAAGTTCCGACAATTCGTGGTCGCTTGTGTTCAATTGTCTAATAGAAGAATTGTAAATTTCCGACAATTCGTGGTCGCTTATGTTCATTTGACTAGTAGGAGAATTGTAAATTTCCGACAATTCGTGGTCGCTTATGTTCATTTGACTAATGGATGAAGAGTTGTGCCTCGAATTGTAACGTCTAAATATCACCAAGTTATAAGCTTGTAAATGCATATTATATTAAACGTTGTGTTACAGTACGAATGGATTCTGTGAAGTTGCCTGTGCATGTCCGTAAACTGAACTAGATTATTGAAGCAAGCCATATCGGCTGCCTCTGCACGCTGTGACAAATGTTGCTACGCAATTCACAAAGTCCAGCTTGTATGCTGCCACGAACTCAGTTGAAGTATCATGTTGTTACTTCCCTTACTCAAAGTTCCTGCATCACACGGATACCGTAAAATCATGAACTGTCGACTAGCTTGTTCGAACCGATGGTATTCAGGACTAGATAGATGAGTTCATTCACTCGCACAACGAAAGAAAAGCAACTCCCTGCTGCCAGCCGGTCAAGGCCTCATTCTCACCCCTCCTTCTCTCATCTTTCTCGCTCAGCACGTGATCATCCATCCCTGTCGTGGTGGGGTTGCGTCACGTCCACTCTGACGTCACACACCCAGCGACTGGAGCACCAAATACGTAACTCTCCATGCGTTACTTCATTAAGTGGTTCCAAATATTGTAAGCAATTTTAAATGAAATTCTCTCTTTCACTTTTGCTATTCCTGGAGGCATGGAAATAAGGAAATAAAATAGATAAATTACTTCCTTGATGTGTCGCTCCCTCTTGCCAAACTTCCAAAGAAACAAAAATTTCCATCGCTATCGCGTTCTCTCCAAACACATACTTTCAACATGTCAGTGTAGCCGATAGTCCAAAGTTCATATCGGGTACAATACGAGGACTGTTTTTCTTTCAAGTTCCGATGGACTGTATAAAAATAAGAGATTGACATACTAAATTGATTTTACTACTAAACGTTTGCTTGTTTTATTCTTATGTCTCAACATAATCGCCAAAACGATTAAAACATTTGTCGTATCGTTTGCTCTCGGCAAACAATTCTGCCTCCACTGAGGTGGGTACGTCTGGTGAGTCTCCTAAAGTTTTTGCGTTTTGGCGAGGAGCTGCCGCCCATCCATACCTTAAATTCTCGAAAAAGGTGAAAATCATTCACCACGGCACTGTGTCAACTTTACGATAGAATTATTCAAAGAATTGAAGTGTGAAGTTTTGGACCATCTGCCGTTTAGTCCTAACCACCACTGAATGATTTTCAGATCAAACAAACATTAGACATAAGTACAACTTTGGATTTTGTTTTTATTCTTAATGGATTTAATTCTTAATCGACCTGAAGAAGACCTCATGTCAGGTCGAAACATGTATATATATATGTGTGTGTAAGTATTGATTGGCGTATAATTTAAACTTTGAATTCATCCATCAATACGGATATCTACAAATATTGTGCTATCAATGGAAAATGTATTTGTATTCTACCAGTAGAATGAAAATAGGCTGCTGAGTTTTTCATGGATGTACCTGTTTCATATGATGTAAGTATGCTAAAAATGGAGTGAGGGAAAAATATTAATTAATCCAAACGCAGCAGGTTGAAATCACTCAAATTGCACTGAAATATCTTATCACAACGAATATAAATCTGCCGTGTCCAGAGTTCCGGGCTCTCAAAATAGAAAGCCCTTGGTCAACGCAATACAAGAATAACTTCTTATGATTTACGTTGATGTTGATAAGAGAAAGTTTTATAATTTCTTACGCTTTACATTGTTGTTGATCCACTTGAGAGACTTGGACATCGTGGTCATTCTTTCCCATATATTTAGGTGTGTGTAGAATCTGTCTGATTGCCTGTGTCATTGTGGTGTTTGTAGTACCGGTAGTGTGTTTATTGCAATTCAGGTAAGGAATGGAAAGGAGACAGACGTGGTCAAAATTAGAAACCAGCCCGGCATTTGCTAACAGCAGAAGTGAAATACCACGGATAGCCACTTCCAAGATAGCAGAGGAGAGAATCGAAACCAGCTCTATCCAGTTTTGTCTCACGAGGCGAGTGGACCCCGATGCGATCTGAATTAAGTTAGTTGGCAGAGACAGAAATAGAACCCAGACCTCAGAGATGACAGCCACTGTTCCACGAGGCAGACCTCATTATTACTGTACGATGATTAATTTGTTTTGTCTTCCGCAATATAACCACCAAATCGAAAAGGGCGCTTTTATGGCAATGGGTCTCTCGCGGATAAGGAAGCGTTGTATTGATTGAGCAGCACTAGGTAGCGAGTTACTGAATAGAGGCTAGATCGTTGGCTGATAATTAGACTATAATATTCCACCAGAATAAACTGTAAACGCTGGCCGAGAGGGGAATACAAACGGATTTATGAGCACGCAAGTGAATACGCGATTGTGTCAACCACTAGGGCTACTTCCATATTAGTGAGCGAGACACACCAGAGGAAGTCAAACGTTCCGGACCTGCGATTGTGTGAGTATAACATACTGGATAACAATAAATTAGGCCTAATAATAATATCGTTTAACTTAGTCGTTACTCTTCTAACAATTATTGTCAAGGTTCAACAGATATATCGCCAGATATTTTTACTTTGTGCCTTTCATTGGAATTCTCTCGATTTTAAACTACAGAAGTTAAAATGTTGTCTACATCATTCAACGTCAGCCTCCTGCTCTGGGATCCTGCAACATCCGGCGTGGTCGTCATTATTCAGGTTTACGTGCATCATGCCCCCATTGGGATCCGTCTCAGATTGATGTGATAGATTTGAAGTGCAGTCTTTACTTGTCATTAGTTGATACTCCTCAGATAGCTCATTTCTACCGCTGGTAGTCAGTTTAGATGTTCGGTGCCGAATGTCCATGATACACAACTGTATTTGAGGTTTCTGCACATGGGTTGATTAGTACAGTGACAGCTCGATCTTTCTTGCTGATGAAGCAGTGACCCAGTGAATAGCAGGGACATCCAGCAGTGGTTGTTAAGTTCGTTATGCAACTTTACATCTTCGGATACCGTGGCTCTTAGGTACTGGTACTTATATATTTGTACTCGTTACAGTCATTTTCCATCGATATTGGTGTTCAGGACTCTTCCCTGTCTCGCCAAATCAATCACTTTTGACTTGTCTGTGCTCATCTTGTTCAATTCTTCACTCAAGATGTTCAGAATGTGCTATAGATTAATGATGAGGATGAGTGTTGTTTTAAGGCGGAACAAAGTGGTCATTTGCTCCTCATAACCTAGTTCAAAAATACGAATTTAGATGAGTTAAAATTCAGAACTCGATGACTAAATACAAAAAGCCTAATATGATTATAACAAAAATAAATAAATTATAATTACAAAACAAAGTTACAAAATACAAAAAATAGAATATAAATTTAACAAGAGTTTTGAGCCAAATAACACTTAAATATTTAGATTGATGGCCCTAATCTGCTCTCACTTATAAAGCGGATGATGCGATCAGCAGCCACCATGCCAACGGCTAATATAAGATTGATCATATTCTACAAAGGTTAATTCGTGGATGAGCAAGATCCATACTCTCGGTTGAAATGTGTGCCACGGTGAATACGGCTACACATGAGAAACTGGGGGTTCTCCCTGCTCATCAGACACGTGTGGGAGGATCACGGACTCCCTCCGTGACCGAATGGAGCTCTGCCACAAGCAAGTACTTCCTTTCATCGCTCACAGTTTACAGGGCGTTTGGTCAACTAGTCGCTGACACCCAGAATGCCAGTACTTGTCGGCGTAACTGAGAGCGAATATCTCCAGCTGGTATCTCCATTGATTGAAGTGGTAGCGCAGCTTATCCACTAACTCATTTCCCGCAATCCCATGCAGCTTAGTAGCCACAGGAAGGTGATGCTAATTCCAGCGTTACACAACACGGCTAAAAAAAAGGTCGTGGATTCGCTGCATTAAGGAGTGTTGCGAGAAACATGAAACAATTGGCTGGAATGAACACTGTCGGCACACACAAGGAATTGGAGTCGTGCATGCTGTGGTGCAAACATTAGAGCTTCATAGGGGGGAACCAGCTCCGCAATGAAGACACTACAAGTGTGTGGCAGAGAGATCTTGTTATTTGCACCATCGTTGAAGTAAGCACAGCCCACTATCTCGATGCTGTGGTGCAAATATTAGAGCTTCATAGGTGGGAACCAGCTCCGCAATGAAGACACTACGAGTGTGTGGCAGAGAGATCTTGGTATTTGCACCATCGTTGAAGTAAGCACAGCCCACTATCTCGATGCTGTGGTGCAAACATTAGAGCTTCATAGGTGGGAACCAGCTCCGCAATGAAGACACTACAAGTGCGTGGCAGAGATATCTTGGTATTTGCACCATCGTTGAAGTAAGCACAGCCCACTATCTCGATGCTGTGGTGCACACATTAGAGCTTCATAGGTGGGAACCAGCTCCGCAATGACGACACTGCAAGTGTGTGGCAGAGGGACCTTGGTATTTGCACCATCGTTGAAGTAAGCACAACCCACTATCTTGATGCTGTGGTGCAAACATTAAAGCTTCATAGGTGGGAACCAGCTACGCAATGAAGACACTACGAGTGCGTGGCAGAGATATCTTGGTATTTGCACCATCGTTGAAGTAAGCACAGCCCACTATCTCGATGCTGTGGTGCACACATTAGAGCTTCATAGGTGGGAACCAGCTCCGCAATGACGACACTGGAAGTGTGTGGCAGAGGGACCTTGGTATTTGCACCATCGTTGAAGTAAGCACAACCCACTATCTTGATGCTGTGGTGCAAACATTAAAGCTTCATAGGTGGGAACCAGCTCCGCAATGAAGACACTACAAGTGTGTGGCAGAGAGATCTTGGTATTTGCACCATCGTAGAGGTAAGCACAACCCACTATCTCGATGCTGTGGTGCAAACATTGGAGCTTCATAGGTGGGAACCACCTCCACAATGAAGACACTACGAGTGTGTGGCAGAGAGATCTTGGTATTTGCACCATCGTTGAAGTAAGCACAACCCACTATCTTGATGCTGTGGTGCAAACATTAGAGCTTCATAGGTGGGAACCAGCTCCACAATGAAGACACTACGAGTGTGTGGCAGAGAGATCTTGGTATTTGCACCATCGTTGAAGTAAGCACAACCCACTATCTCGATGCTGTGGTGCAAACATTAAAGCTTCATAGGTGGGAACCAGCTCCGCAATGAAGACACTACAAGTGTGTGGCAGAGAGATCTTGGTATTTGCACCATCGTTGAGGTAAGCACAACCCACTATCTCGATGCTGTGGTGCAAACATTAGAGCTTCATAGGTGGGAACCGGCTCCGCAATGAAGACACTACAAGTGTGTGGCAGAGATATCTTGGTATTTGCACCATCGTTGAAGTAAGCACAGCCCACTATATCGATGCTGTGGTGCAAACATTAGAGCTTCATAGGTGGGAACCAGATCCGCAATGACGACACTGCAAGTGTGTGGCAGAGGGACATTGGTATTTGCACCATCGTTGAAGTAAGCACAGCCCACTATCTCGATGCTGTGGTGCAAACATTAGAGCTTCATAGGTGGGAACCAGCTCCGCAATGAAGGCACTACAAGTGTGTGGCAGAGAGATCGTGGTATTTGCACCATCGTTGAAGTAAGCACAACCCACTATCTCGATGCTGTGGTGCAAACATTAGAGCTTCATAGGTGGGAACCAGCACCGCAATGACGACATTACAAGTGTGTTGCAGAGAGATCTTGGTATTTGCACCATCGTTCAAGTAAGCACAACCCACTATTTCGATGCTGTGGTGCAAACTTTAGAGCTTCATGGGTGGGAACCAGCTCCGCAATGAAGACACTATGAGTGTGTGGCAGAGAGATCTTGGTATTTGCACCACCGTTGAAGTAAGCACAACCCACTATCTCGATGCTGTGGTGCAAACTTTAGAGCTTCATAGGTGGGAACCAGCACCGCAATGACGACATTACAAGTGTGTTGCAGAGAGATCTTGGTATTTGCACCACCGTTGAAGTAAGCACAACCCACAATCTCGATGCTGTGGTGCAAGCATTAGAGCTTCATAGGAGGGAACCAGCTCCGCAATGAAGACACTACGAGTGTGTGGCAGAGTGATCTTGGTATTTGCACCATCGTTGAAGTAAGCACAGCCCACTATCTCGACCGCCTTCGAACACTAGCGGCTTCAGTGGCGTAGTTGGTAGCATGCTGAGCTCCTATGCCCAAGATCTCGGGTTCAAACCTGGCCGAAATCGTCAGACTTTTTAAGAGAGTTAAAAATCACTCAGTATGCCTTCCTTCGGAGGGGAATTACAGCCGGCGGTCGCATGTCATGGATTTATGGTGTGAATGAGAACCATCGACTAACTACACTTATGAAAGCTAAAATTTGTAGGTTAGTTTCATTACGCTATATAAATTCCAACGTTCGCCACCAGATGCTGACTGCGATGGCATTTTGTAGCCAATTCAACAGCTAGGTGTCGTGGATTGTAGCATTTGGTAGCAAAAGTAGGAACTACTTAAAAAAATTAATCGTCTGCAGTCCTTCTACATGAATCACAGATATCACACACTAATATAGCCATCACAATTAACACCGGTTATTAGACAAATTCTACACACACCCAAAGTACACGGGGCTACATGGCCGCGTTGTCGCAGCCCCTAAACTAAGAAAGTAACTTACCACCCTCAAACCATCAGTGTAGAGAACGAGAGTGTTCGGAAACTGGTCAGCTATGCTACGGAATAATTGCCTACGATAAACGGAGGCAACCGTGTGCACCTTAGGACCTTAGTGTAGATCTAAACGAATTTTCGGACGCGGGAATTCCCACCGAGACTTTTCACTAAGTATTAGATAGTGAGTTAGTATTTGTTGTTAAAGGGGGCACAATAGCGAAGTCATTTGGCCCTATTTCACTGAGTGTCCATAATACACAGGAGCCTATTATTTATTACACGGGCTATCAAGTATAACAGGCCTACTAACCGTCTGGGTGGCACGAGGCTGGAAGGCGCGCCTCAGGTGGTATTGGGAACTGAAGAGAGCTTGATAGCTCGGATATTGCGGCATTTGATGCACATTGAAAGCATTTGCTAAAACAATATCTTGGCGTCCCAAACAAAGTTGCGGAAAAATTGAATCGGTATTGTAGACTGGAAAGCACCGGCTATCACTATGATGAATACTGACCCGCATTTGCAAGGTTGCCAGCCTTGCTCTACCGTATGCCGAAGGACCATACTCTAAACGAGCCACGAAGCGGACTTGCTTAAACCTGCAGCAGAACCGCCCGTTAAGCGCCTCGTGCAGAGCCACCAAGAAACTTGAGCATGTTTAGTTCCCTGAGACATGCCGTTTTTAGTTGCCACTATGGCGTTGCCACGTTAGTAGGGGCACAGTGAGAGTTTAAACGCACAGCCTACTTTCCTGGGAACATTGCCGATATATCTCGAACGCCAGGTTGGATTTTTACAAATGAGCTGTCGTTGAACTCGAGCTGACGGGGGCTTTGCTATGGACCACTCGTCATATTTTTGAAAAAATGTTTGAAAATTTTTGTATTTGAAAGTAGGCGATAGTTTGAAAACCAAACATGATAGAACGTTGTGCTATAGTTGAAGCGAATGGTCTCTATGATGACCTTTATTTTTTATAATATTTTTTTATTTTTTGAGATTTTTTGAAAACACTTAAATTTTGAAATTTTTATATTTTGGAAACTAAAGAGTTTACAAAAAAAAATATTTGACGTAAATGAATGGCCCTGATCTCTCTACCCCCAAAATAAATTTCAAGTCTTTAGGACTAAAACTATGCAGTAGTGTTGTAACGTGTTTTTCGAGGGGTTTTTATGCAGCTGGCATAAGTCAGTAGGAAGCCATTCTATATTTATTTACGCGGCAAATTGTTCAGCCAAGATAATTTTTCATGTTAATTTATTATTATTATTAATTTATTATAATTATTATTTAGATATTTTCGGAGCATTTTATAAAAATTATAAGCATACAGATAGGTTTTCTATGTCTTAGAAAACGCTATCGATCAAATTATTACGAACGACGATATCATAGAAAATTATGTGATTACGGAATTTTACGGAGTTTTGTCAGTTAGGGTATTTGAGAGACATGACTCACTGGGAAATCAAATACAAGCTGATTCCTGTCGAGAAGTATTACGCAAGGCTGGGTCGCAAGGTCTAGAAAAGGCGAATTGTTGGAACGGAAATCGACTTCTCCCTCTCGCGCGCCGAGTGTAATGAGGCAGAGGAGGGGAACTAGCGGCGCGCTCAGCCAATCGGTGGAGACGACGTAAGCTGGAAGACGGTACCGTGGTGGGGGAGCCAACAGGTGCATATATCGTTCGACGCGCCGTGAAACGCGGACAATCTGTGTAGAACTTGCGGATTACGGTTGCAAGTGCGTGTCGCTCCGATGTTCAGTGGAGTTGAAGACTAACTTTTGCAAAACTTAACCAGTGCGGTTGTACGAGTGTTTGGGTCTGAGGTATGGACCATAGAATTATCTAATCTACTAGAATCTCATCAAACATCGACGAAGATGACGACATCCAGGAGACTGTGGGAAGCTCACAGCATCATCAAGTACGAGGGAAATGCTTTGGCAATTTCCAGTGGTAAGCGCAAATGACGCAGAAATACGCAATCTCTCATTTTTCTTTGTTTTACATTTCATATTTCAGTAACTTCATAGCTTGGAAATAAGAGTAAAATCAATTTATCAGACTCCGTTTTCACGTAATTTTCTATCGGTAATATTCAAATCACAACGCTCCAATTTAAATGTTGTACTTATTATTATTATTAATTTTGCTATACTTGTTTTATATAATAAATTCATTTCTTTTACAATGCAATCTTTGCTTTCAGTAGGTAGCATTAGATCTAGAGCAATTCCTTCTCCTGATACAATTGTTTGTTGGGTTAATGATCAAATCATACCACGATCTGAGTGAATAGTGTCTTGAAGGTGTTCTGCCAGAGCTAGACGTTGTTAAATACAAATTTAGATTTCAACATTGCATTGAGGTCTTGGCGCCCATTAAAACAACATAGCTTAGGCAAAGGTAAACAGTTACATTTATCTCCCAACAGTGTGGGCTAGCCAAACTGCCACATTGTACGCTCAACGTGTGGGCTAGCGAAACTGTTACATTTGTCGCCGACAACTTGGGGATGAAAACCTAATAACATTTGTGGAAGGAGAAGGGTATATATTTCTGTGCCTGTATTTTGGGGGTTATTTGTCTTTATCAGTGTATATCATTATGGGGGATGAGAAAAAAAGACAGATGAGGTTACGTAGTGGTCATCAACTGGAGAGTGATGATACGAGCAGTATGTCGAGTGATGGTAGTACCGGGGTAGCGGAGGTAAATCCCGATACTGAAACAGGGAGTGTAGGCGGCCAACCAGAATTAAAAACTTTACTTCTCGAGTTCATGTATCAGAACAAAGTTAGTAGTGATGCCTTAAATGCAAAATTAGAACAGAATAATGCAAAATTAGAACAGAATAATGCAAAATTAGAACAAAACAGTAGGGAAAATAAAGAAAGTACAGAAGCTTTAAATGCAAAATTAGAACAGAATAATGCAAAATTAGAACAAAACAGTAGGGAAAATAAAGAAAGTACAGAAGCTTTAAATGCAAAATTAGAACAGAATAATGCAAAATTAGAACAAAACAGTAGGGAAAATAGAGAGAGTAATGAAACTTTAAACGCCAGATTAGAACAAAACAGTAAGGAAAATAGAGAGAGTACTGAAACTTTAAATGCTAAATTAGAACAAAACAGTAGGGAAATGAGTGACAAATTCGAACTGATTAGAGGTGAGATCAGGGGGGTGATGGAAGAAAAGGCTAAAGAGATTATTGCAGATGTAGACAGAAAATTAGGAAAAGTACAGGAGGAGTTGGAAATTAGAATCAGTACACAGGCTGAAAATTTAAAAGAACTAGTGCAACTGGAAACACAGCAGATCAAAAAGCAATTGGGGGGAGAAATTGACAAAATTCAGGTAGCTACTAAAGAGGTTAAGGAACAGCTGGGGGGTAGAATTGAGAAAGTCCACTCACAAATAGTTGCAGAAGTAAATGATTTAAGAGAGAGTAATAGGGAAAGCATTAGCAAGATTGAGGAGAAACAAGCAAAGCTATATGATAAAGTAGAAGAATCAGAAGGAAACATTAAATTAACAGTAAACAGTATTGAGAGGAAGGCTGAGGAGAAAATCGCAGAATTAGAATTAAAATTAAAAGCTAGGATCAGGCAAGAAAATAGTCAGAATAGGCCAGTTTTTGTGAATAGCACACACAGGGAGGTAGAACTGGGTAAGTTCAGCAATCGACAGGGGTGCCCAATGGAGTTCATGAACACTATAGAAAATAAATTCGGGGAGAGGTTGGAAAATGGTAGTATTGAGTGTTGCCAGGTAGTTGAAATTTTAGAACAAGTGTTTGTGGGGGAAACGAGGAATTGGTTTGCTGTCTACAGAGACAAGTTTACTGATATCAATGATTTTAAAATGAAATTCTGTGAAAAGTTCTGGAATGAGGTTATTCAGTCGCAGCATCGTGAGGGAGTAGTGTGTGGTAAATATAACCCTAAAGGAAGCTCCACCATGACCGAATACTTTTTAGGGCAGGTATTAGTGTGTAAATATCTGGATGGCTTGAAGGAGGAAAGTGATGTGGTGAGGTTGCTACTTAGGCACTTTCCCTATAGGATCAAGGAGGCTGCTTGTATCCAGAATGTAAAGACTATATCACAAGTAGAAAATTTGTTAAGCACATTTGATGCACTAGGGAGAGGGGGTTATGAGGACAATTTCAATAGGAACCAGGGTAATAATAATAATAGACCTAATGAAGCCAGGCATCAGGAAGTTCAAGGGAACGGTGGCGAAGGGGCCAACGCTCAAAATAGAAATAATAATAATCAGCTAAATCAGAACAGAGGAAATGGCTATGGTAATCAGTATCAAGGGAGGAACAATGATTTCAGGGGAAATCAAGGGAGGAACAATGATTACAGGGGATATCAAGGGAGAAACAATGATTTCAGGGGAAATCAAGGGAGAAATTATAATGACAATAATTACAACCAGAATAGGGGTCAAGGAAGAGGACAGCCTAGTGGTAGTAATATACAGCCAAGCAATGACAACACAGCCCAGAACAACCAGACCAGTTTAGTAGTTAGTATTACTACGGCCAGCTGTAGCGGTTCTTTAAACGCGAACCAGGCTGCGAAGTAAGGTCAGAATCTCAGTCTGTAGCATGCCCTGTCCATACAATTATACTGGAACCCTATGACCTAAATGTAAGAAATGAATTATTACATGAACTAAATGATGAAGGTATTATTCAGGAAGTGGTTAGTAAGAGCCCCATAGTTAAATTTAACGTGTCCGAGGCGTACACAGATGTTTTAATTGATAGTGGTTGTATGAAGAGTTGCATAAGTAGTGCATTTTATGATAAAATGAAAGGAACTGGAGTAAATTTTGAGGAGATGCCAATTAAAAGCACTTTTGTTATCACAGCTGTTGGGAAGAGGTCTAAAGTAATTTCTAAGCAAGTTTTAGTAGACATTAAAGTTAATAATCATGTAGAGAAGCAGATTTGTCTTGTAATTCCAAATTTAGTATTCAGTGTTATCTTGGGTTCAGAGTGGCTAAGTAGAGTGTCTGGTAACTTATGTTATGATGTAGGGAGTTTGAAATTTAAATGGGGAGATTCTGAAGTAGAAGTAGCGTTCAATGACCATATTCAGAGGAGTAGTATTGTAGGTGTGAGGTGTACTTTAAATGAGATATCGCCAGCTGTAGAGCGGGGTTCTCCATGTTTTGTGGGCAGTGTGATTACGAACGGAAGTCTAGAGGACTCGTTACGTGAGGCTGCATTTCAGGGTAATATAGAGGTGGAACAATGTGTTCGGCTCTATGATGTGTTATTGTGTAATAGGAGAGTTTTTGAGGATCGCATTGGTATGGCCAATTGCTATACACATTCATTGAACGTTATTGATAGGTCAGTATTCACAGGACATAGATATCCTGTACCTTTCGCTTATCAGAGTGCAGTTGAGGCACAAATTAACCAGATGCTTGAAGATGGGATTATTGAGCACTCTAACAGTCCATATGTTAATTCTTTGATCACGGTACCCAAGACCGACGGCACTGTTCGTATTTGTTTAGACGCTCGTTTGGTTAATAGTAGAATTAGTTCAGATCAGCTGAAATCTATGTCAATAGAGGAATTAATGCAAACATTTGAGGGGAAGAAGTATTTCACTTGTGTAGATTTGAGTTCCAGTTTTTGGCAAGTGCCACTTATGTACGAAGATAGACCATTTACAGCTTTTAGTCATAAATATAACCTTTATCAATTTTGTAGAACACCTTATGGGTTAAAGAGTAGTTCAGCAGCTTTAATTAGGGCTTTAAACATCGCATTCGGGGATGACACAGGAGAGTTTGTAACCATTTACATAGATGATATGGTAATTAGTTCACGCAGTTTTGAGGAGCATCTACGTCATTTAGATATAGTTTTTCAGAAGTTAGATCAGGCAGGGTTCACTTTGAAGCTGTCTAAGTCGTCATTCTGTCAGTCAGAAGTGACATTTTTAGGTCATAGAGTGTCGAGTAGAGGTGTAACACCAGAAGAAAGTAGGGTTAATAAGATACTTAACGCAGAGGTGCCACAGAATGTTAAACAGTTAAAAACTTACCTGGGAATTTGCAACTTTTTCAGGAGGTTCGTTCTTAAATACTCAGGGTTGGTTGAACCATTCAGGGAATTGCTTAAAAGTGGGACTCGGTGGAGATGGGAGTCCAAGCATGATCAGGCTTTTAGAGCGCTGAAGGAAGGTTTTGAGAAAGCTGTAGTGCTGAAATATCCGTTAAAAGATAAGGAATATGTGGTTATGACAGATGCTTCACATATAGGCATTGCTGGAGTATTATGTCAGAAAGATGATGAGGGTAATCTGTGCATAGTATCTTTAGCCTCGCGAGGACTGACTGCAGCAGAGAAAAGATACACGATTACTGAGTTAGAGCTTTTAGGTATTGTTTTCAGTTTAGGGAAATTTAGAATGTATTTAGTAGGGGGGAAATTTGAGATCCACACAGATCACCATGCATTACTGTATATGAGGACTTGTAAACTCAGTTCTAACAGAGTTAGTAGGTGGATTCTTGCTCTGCAGGAATACGAATTCACAGTAAAATATATTAAAGGTAAAGATAACATTCTTGCAGACATGCTATCGAGGGACACTAATTTATGTAGGGATTATCCTGTGGTTAAAGCAGAGGACGGTATTTTAATATGTGCATGTGTGGACAGTAGCAACAGGGCATCGTTACAGACACTGAGAAATAGGTAGGTAGAGCAACGTGATGACGTTCATTTAAGGGAGCCACTTGCAAGGTTGGAAGCAGGTGACGCAGTAACATTTATAGTTTCCAAACGTATTGGGAAAACAGCATATGTGCTGGAGAATAGTGGGGGAAACAGATTATACGGGACGTATAATATACATAGTCTACGAAAATATGTGTCATAAAGTGAGGATGTTTAGCTGGCGAGCCAGCCTATCAAATGAGTAAGTGTGGTATTTGGTGCGTGGGAGGATCTGGTCTTCAAGGCAGGCGTATCAGAAGTCACACAGGGGGGTAGTATGTAAGTAAATGAGAGTTTTTAAGGTACAGGGAAATATGACGGGATTGTCGGATGCTCTTGAGCACTAAAATGTCTCGATACACCAAGGCCAGAATTTGGTAGCGCTGGTGAATTCCCATTTGCCTCCAAGAGATGGGTGAGCGCTTGAACAGGGTATTTTTGCTTAAGGCGTCCACGAGGCAAAAGATGGGCCATCAGAATGCGAGACAGTCCTTCATGAAACTCATACATATCAGCACACGTGATTTCTGTTTACGGCCTCGCCATGTAAGATTTGTAAGTGTGTAATTTAAGATAATTTGTACAATGGTATTATTTGTGTGAGGAGAAATGGTCTGTGTTGAGAACTAGTATTAAGTAGAATATGGTTAACGGGAACTTAACAAGACAGGGCGATTACGGCACAGAAATATTTGGTGTTATATGTAATGCGCATTTACTGTTTTTTTTTTTCAGAAGTCAATATTAATTTAATCTACTTTAAAGAGAGATTAAGTATTATGGTCACGAGGCGCTGCCACAATAGTGTGATCGTGTGCTCAGTGATAAGTGGAATTAAATGTCACCATAAGGAGGGGACATCCAGTGAAATTAGGAAGTTCTATGGTGATATAAATATATCAGAACACCTTCAATGCGTGTGATATGACATCATAAATACATAGTGCTCACACATTAATTATGTCTATTTCTCCAACATAGAGCAATTTGAGAGGCGGAAATATCCATGGAACACTATTCTATATGTAAAACATTGGACTAGTTGCAAAGTGCAATCCATAGTGACAACAAACTTTGACGCAAAGTGCGTGAAGAAAAAATTATGAGTGTATATATCTGTAATTTAGGGTGATTTCATTTATGTAATATGTATTTTGGATGGGGTTTATTAACGTGTCTGGGATAATCGGATAATGGACCGTCGTCACGGTAAATCATCCGATGATCCGAGGCGAATATGTAACGTGTTTTTCGAGGGGTTTTTATGCAACTGGCATAAGTCAGTAGGAAGCCATTCTATATTTATTTACGCGGCAAATTGTTCAGCCAAGATAATTTTTCATGTTAATTTATTATTATTATTAATTTATTATAATTATTATTTAGATATTTTCGGAGCATTTTATAAAAATTATAACCATACAGATAGGTTTTCTATGTCTTAGAAAACGCAATCGATCAAATTATTACGAACGACGATATCATAGAAAATTATGTGATTACGGAATTTTACGGAGTTTTGTCAGTTAGGGTATTTGAGAGACATGACTCGCTGGGAAATCAAATACAAGCTGATTCCTGTCGAGAAGTATTACGCAAGGCTGGGTCGCAAGGTCTAGAAAAGGCGAATTGTTGGAACGGAAATCGACTTCTCCCTCTCGCGCGCCGAGTGTAATGAGGCAGAGGAGGGGAACTAGCGGCGCGCTCAGCCAATCGGTGGAGACGACGTAAGCTGGAAGACGGTACCGTGGTGGGGGAGCCAACAGGTGCATATATCGTTCGACGCGCCGTGAAACGCGGACAATCTGTGTAGAACTTGCGGAGTACGGTTGCAAGTGCGTGTCGCTCCGATGTTCAGTGGAGTTGAAGACTAACTTTTGCAAAACTTAACCAGTGCGGTTGTACGAGTGTTTGGGTCTGAGGTATGGACCATAGAATTATCTAATCTACTAGAATCTCATCAAACATCGACGAAGATGACGACATCCAGGAGACTGTGGGAAGCTCACAGCATCATCAAGTACGAGGGAAATGCTTTGGCAATTTCCAGTGGTAAGCGCAAATGACGCAGAAATACGCAATCTCTCATTTTTCTTTGTTTTACATTTCATATTTCAGTAACTTCATAGCTTGGAAATAAGAGTAAAATCAATTTATCAGACTCCGTTTTCACGTAATTTTCTATCGGTAATATTCAAATCACAACGCTCCAATTTAAATTTTGTACTTATTATTATTATTAATTTTGCTATACTTGTTTTATATAATAAATTCATTTCTTTTACAATGCAATCTTTGCTTTCAGTAGGTAGCATTAGATCTAGACCAATTCCTTCTCCTGATACAATTGTTTGTTGGGTTAATGATCAAATCATACCACGATCTGAGTGAATAGTGTTTTGAAGGTGTTCTGCCAGAGCTAGACGTTGTTAAATACAAATTTAGATTTCAACATTGCATTGAGGTCTTGGCGCCCATTAAAACAACATAGCTTAGGCAAAGGTAAACAGTTACATTTATCTCCCAACAGTGTGGGCTAGCCAAACTGCCACATTGTACGCTCAACGTGTGGGCTAGCGAAACTGTTACATTTGTCGCCGACAACTTGGGGATGAAAACCTAATAACATTTGTGGAAGGAGAAGGGTATATATTTCTGTGCCTGTATTTTGGGGGTTATTTGTCTTTATCAGTGTATATCATTATGGGGGATGAGAAAAAAAGACAGATGAGGTTACGTAGTGGTCATCAACTGGAGAGTGATGATACGAGCAGTATGTCGAGTGATGGTAGTACCGGGGTAGCGGAGGTAAATCCCGATACTGAAACAGGGAGTGTAGGCGGCCAACCAGAATTAAAAACTTTACTTCTCGAGTTCATGTATCAGAACAAAGTTAGTAGTGATGCCTTAAATGCAATATTAGAACAGAATAATGCAAAATTAGAACAGAATAATGCAAAATTAGAACAAAACAGTAGGGAAAATAAAGAAAGTACAGAAGCTTTAAATGCAAAATTAGAACAGAATAATGCAAAATTAGAACAAAATAGTAGGGAAAATAAAGAAAGTACAGAAGCTTTAAATGCAAAATTAGAACAGAATAATGCAAAATTAGAACAAAACAGTAGGGAAAATAGAGAGAGTAATGAAACTTTAAACGCCAGATTAGAACAAAACAGTAAGGAAAATAGAGAGAGTACTGAAACTTTAAATGCTAAATTAGAACAAAACAGTAGGGAAATGAGTGACAAATTCGAACTGATTAGAGGTGAGATCAGGGGGGTGATGGAAGAAAAGGCTAAAGAGATTATTGCAGATGTAGACAGAAAATTAGGAAAAGTACAGGAGGAGTTGGAAATTAGAATCAGTACACAGGCTGAAAATTTAAAAGAACTAGTGCAACTGGAAACACAGCAGGTCAAAAAGCAATTGGGGGGAGAAATTGACAAAATTCAGGTAGCTACTAAAGAGGTTAAGGAACAGCTGGGGGGTAGAATTGAGAAAGTCCACTCACAAATAGTTGCAGAAGTAAATGATTTAAGAGAGAGTAATAGGGAAAGCATTAGCAAGATTGAGGAGAAACAAGCAAAGCTATATGATAAAGTAGAAGAATCAGAAGGAAACATTAAATTAACAGTAAACAGTATTGAGAGGAAGGCTGAGGAGAAAATCGCAGAATTAGAATTAAAATTAAAAGCTAGGATCAGGCAAGAAAATAGTCAGAATAGGCCAGTTTTTGTGAATAGCACACACAGGGAGGTAGAACTGGGTAAGTTCAGCAATCGACAGGGGTGCCCAATGGAGTTCATGAACACTATAGAAAATAAATTCGGGGAGAGGTTGGAAAATGGTAGTATTGAGTGTTGCCAGGTAGTTGAAATTTTAGAACAAGTGTTTGTGGGGGAAACGAGGAATTGGTTTGCTGTCTACAGAGACAAGTTTACTGATATCAATGATTTTAAAATGAAATTCTGTGAAAAGTTCTGGAATGAGGTTATTCAGTCGCAGCATCGTGAGGGAGTAGTGTGTGGTAAATATAACCCTAAAGGAAGCTCCACCATGACCGAATACTTTTTAGGGCAGGTATTAGTGTGTAAATATCTGGATGGCTTGAAGGAGGAAAGTGATGTGGTGAGGTTGCTACTTAGGCACTTTCCCTATAGGATCAAGGAGGCTGCTTGTATCCAGAATGTAAAGACTATATCACAAGTAGAAAATTTGTTAAGCACATTTGATGCACTAGGGAGAGGGGGTTATGAGGACAATTTCAATAGGAACCAGGGTAATAATAATAATAGACCTAATGAAGCCAGGCATCAGGAAGTTCAAGGGAACGGTGGCGAAGGGGCCAACGCTCAAAATAGAAATAATAATAATCAGCTAAATCAGAACAGAGGAAATGGCTATGGTAATCAGTATCAAGGGAGGAACAAAGATTTCAGGGGAAATCAAGGGAGGAACAATGATTACAGGGGATATCAAGGGAGAAACAATGATTTCAGGGGAAATCAAGGGAGAAATTATAATGACAATAATTACAACCAGAATAGGGGTCAAGGAAGAGGACAGCCTAGTGGTAGTAATATACAGCCAAGCAATGACAACACAGCCCAGAACAACCAGACCAGTTTAGTAGTTAGTATTACTACGGCCAGCTGTAGCGGTTCTTTAAACGCGAACCAGGCTGCGAAGTAAGGTCAGAATCTCAGTCTGTAGCATGCCCTGTCCATACAATTATACTGGAACCCTATGACCTAAATGTAAGAAATGAATTATTACATGAACTAAATGATGAAGGTATTATTCAGGAAGTGGTTAGTAAGAGCCCCATAGTTAAATTTAACGTGTCCGAGGCGTACACAGATGTTTTAATTGATAGTGGTTGTATGAAGAGTTGCATAAGTAGTGCATTTTATGATAAAATGAAAGGAACTGGAGTAAATTTTGAGGAGATGCCAATTAAAAGCACTTTTGTTATCACAGCTGTTGGGAAGAGGTCTAAAGTAATTTCTAAGCAAGTTTTATATATATATATACACCGCGGACAGGCCAACAAGGACCACGCAAATATCACTTCTTTATAGGTCTAGTTTCCTTCTTTCTCTTCCAGAAGTCTTTCATCCTGGTCGACTGTGCAGCTCTTCTTTCAGCAGTCCATTCTCCTCTGTTGAGATTTTTCTTCTCCCCGACAAGAATTTTGAGACCAAAAATTTTTTTTCTGTACTCTATTCGATTTAGACAATCTTCTTCAGTAATTTTGAATTTTTGAAGTTCTTCTTTCATTTGTTTTACATAGCCTCCTTGTCCTTTATAGTTCCAGATTTTATCAAAAATTTGTTTGTTTAACCTTGAGCAATCCATGCGGACCATATGTCCGTAGAACTGAAGTCGCCGTTTTCTGATCATCACTTCAAGGTTGTCGATTTTACTATAAATTTCTGCATTCGATCTCAGTCTATAACCTTCCTGTGTTTTCCTAGGACCATAAATCCTTCTTAAAATTCTTCTTTCTATCTTGAGCAAATTCTCCATTCCGGTTATATTTGTAGTTTCCATGCCGTACAAGATGACTGGTCTAACAACAGTATTAAAATGTCGTAATTTTGCATTGATAGACAGGTTCTTTTTATTGTATATATTTTTTGTACAAAAATTTAATCTTTCCAATTTCCCTTTTTTGTTCTCGATTGCCAATTTATCCGTCCCATTGCTACTAATTATTTCTCCAAGATATTTAAATCGGTCAGTGACCCTGGTGCTCCAATAATTTGTTTTTATCATTTTCTTAGTGTATTTCTGATCACTTGTCATCATCTCTGTTTTTACCAACGAAATCTGTAAGCCCGCTTTTTCCGCCGTTTCTTTTAACTGATCAATTTGGTTAATAGCTTCTTGTTCTGATTCAGCAAACAACGCTACGTCGTCAGCAAATGCTAAACCTTTGACTCTGAGGTTCTTATTCTTTGTACCAATTTTAGCACTTGAATCGTTCTTCTCCCAAAACGTCCTCATGACTTTATCCAAGACCAAATTGAAAAGCAGTGGTGATAGACTGTCCCCTTGTCTTAGCCCAGTTTTTACCTCGAAGGGCTCGCTAACTTCATTTAAAAATTTGACTCTGGAAATCGTATTAGTTAATGTAAGTTTTATTAAATTTATGGTTTTTTGATCAACTTGGTATTCCTTCAATGTGTCAAAAACAGTATCCCTATCCACTGAATCATACGCTTTCTGAAAATCAACGAATGAGATAAAGATATTCTTTGGCCTGTTGTTGTAATATTTTAATATCAATTTTAAACTAAGAATTTGTTCTGCACACGATCTATTCCTTCTGAAACCTCCTTGGAACTCGCCAAGCTGTGGTTCGATCTGTGGTTCAAGTCTGTTTAAAAGTAATTTGGAAAATATTTTATATGTGACAGAAAACAATGAGATCCCCCTATAACTATTGACATCAATTTTTGAGCCTTTTTTATGTAGTGGATGAATTAAGGCGATTAACCAGTCTTCTGGAATTGCTTCCTCAATCCAAATTTTCTGGAATAGATTTGTCGTCGCTATTAAAAATTCATCATCTACAAGCTTCCACATTTCTGCAATTATTCCATCCTTGCCTGAGGCTTTATTGTTTTTAAGTGAGTTGATAATACATTTAACTTCATTTACATCTGGGGGCGTAGAGTCAAAATTTTGTGTTGTAAATTTGAAACTCAACTTGTCTGTCGGTTTTGGACAATTTAACAACTTCTAAAAATACGCAGCCAAGATATCACAATTTTCCTTGTTGTTTAATGCTAGCGTACCATCTTCCCTTTTGAAATTTAAACTCGGCGCTGAATATCCAGTGATTTCATTCTTAAATGCTCTATAAAACAATCGGGTGTCATTTTTCTTAAAATTGTCGTCCATTTCCATTATTTGGTCCTTCATATATTTTCTTCGAATCGTTCTTAAAGTCTGGTGGGCCATTTTCCTTAATCTTTGTACTTCCTCTAAATTTTCTGGAGTCTTGTTCCCGTTCCACTTGTGCCAAGCACAATGTCTTTCTTTGATCACTCTTTCACATTGTTCATTCCACCAAGCATGTTTCCTATAAAAGTTCAACGGTGCAATTTCCTGAGCTGGTTCAAGAAGGTTATTAGTAATATCATTCCAATTGGTTGGTATTTTAAGTTTTCCTTGAAATTCTATCCTTTTTTCATTTGTAAGAACCTCTCTATTAATTTTCGGAATTTTAATTCTAGTTGTATTTTGTTTGCGTGTAAAAGGTATGAAATTCATCTTGATTTGAGAAAGGTAATGATCTGAAGTTACATTAATGGATTTTCTGACCTTGACATTTTGAATTTCTTTGAAACAATTTCGAGAGATAGCTACATGATCTAGTTGAAACTCACCCAGCAACGCATTTGGGGAGACCCATGTTTTCTTTTTACTTGGTTTTGCTTTAAAATGTGTGGACATAATCTTTAAGTTTAGATGTTCACAGAGTTTAACCAATCTCTCACCATTCCTGTTGGTTCTATTGTGAGCGGGATATTTACCTATTATATCAGAAAATTTTCTCTCAGATCCAAGCTGAGCATTGAAATCTCCAAGTAAAATTTTTACATGATTAGAAGGAATTTTGAGAATTTCGGCTTCTAACTCGTCCCAAAATTCATCAACTTTCTCTGGATTCATTTTATTATCCTTATTTATAGGAGCATGGGCGTTGATTAGCGTGTATCTCTTATTGAGAGATTTTATAGTTAGAAAAGATAGTCTGGCATTCACACTTCTAAAAGCGATAACTGCGTCCAAAAATTTCTTGTTGACCATAAAAGCTGTTCCAAGATGTGGCATGTTCTTCATCACTCTCTTCCCAACTTTTCCTTTGAAAATTCGGAAGTTGTCAGATTCAAAGGTCTAAGCAAGTTTTAGTAGACATTAAAGTTAATAATCATGTAGAGAAGCAGATTTGTCTTGTAATTCCAAATTTAGTATTCAGTGTTATCTTGGGTTCAGAGTGGCTAAGTAGAGTGTCTGGTAACTTATGTTATGATGTAGGGAGTTTGAAATTTAAATGGGGAGATTCTGAAGTAGAAGTAGCGTTCAATGACCATATTCAGAGGAGTAGTATTGTAGGTGTGAGGTGTACTTTAAATGAGATATCGCCAGCTGTAGAGCGGGGTTCTCCATGTTTTGTGGGCAGTGTGATTACGAACGGAAGTCTAGAGGACTCGTTACGTGAGGCTGCATTTCAGGGTAATATAGAGGTGGAACAATGTGTTCGGCTCTATGATGTGTTATTGTGTAATAGGAGAGTTTTTGAGGATCGCATTGGTATGGCCAATTGCTATACACATTCATTGAACGTTATTGATAGGTCAGTATTCACAGGACATAGATATCCTGTACCTTTCGCTTATCAGAGTGCAGTTGAGGCACAAATTAACCAGATGCTTGAAGATGGGATTATTGAGCACTCTAACAGTCCATATGTTAATTCTTTGATCACGGTACCCAAGACCGACGGCACTGTTCGTATTTGTTTAGACGCTCGTTTGGTTAATAGTAGAATTAGTTCAGATCAGCTGAAATCTATGTCAATAGAGGAATTAATGCAAACATTTGAGGGGAAGAAGTATTTCACTTGTGTAGATTTGAGTTCCAGTTTTTGGCAAGTGCCACTTATGTACGAAGATAGACCATTTACAGCTTTTAGTCATAAATATAACCTTTATCAATTTTGTAGAACACCTTATGGGTTAAAGAGTAGTTCAGCAGCTTTAATTAGGGATTTAAACATCGCATTAGGGGATGACACAGGAGAGTTTGTAACCATTTACATAGATGATATGGTAATTAGTTCACGCAGTTTTGAGGAGCATCTACGTCATTGAGATATAGTTTTTCAGAAGTTAGATCAGGCAGGGTTCACTTTGAAGCTGTCTAAGTCGTCATTCTGTCAGTCAGAAGTGACATTTTTAGGTCATAGAGTGTCGAGTAGAGGTGTAACACCAGAAGAAAGTAGGGTTAATAAGATACTTAACGCAGAGGTGCCACAGAATGTTAAACAGTTAAAAACTTACCTGGGAATTTGCAACTTTTTCAGGAGGTTCGTTCTTAAATACTCAGGGTTGGTTGAACCATTCAGGGAATTGCTTAAAAGTGGGACTCGGTGGAGATGGGAGTCCAAGCATGATCAGGCTTTTAGAGCGCTGAAGGAAGGTTTTGAGAAAGCTGTAGTGCTGAAATATCCGTTAAAAGATAAGGAATATGTGGTTATGACAGATGCTTCACATATAGGCATTGCTGGAGTATTATGTCAGAAAGATGATGAGGGTAATCTGTGCATAGTATCTTTAGCCTCGCGAGGACTGACTGCAGCAGAGAAAAGATACACGATTACTGAGTTAGAGCTTTTAGGTATTGTTTTCAGTTTAGGGAAATTTAGAATGTATTTAGTAGGGGGGAAATTTGAGATCCACACAGATCACCATGCATTACTGTATATGAGGACTTGTAAACTCAGTTCTAACAGAGTTAGTAGGTGGATTCTTGCTCTGCAGGAATACGAATTCACAGTAAAATATATTAAAGGTAAAGATAACATTCTTGCAGACATGCTATCGAGGGACACTAATTTATGTAGGGATTATCCTGTGGTTAAAGCAGAGGACGGTATTTTAATATGTGCATGTGTGGACAGTAGCAACAGGGCATCGTTACAGACACTGAGAAATAGGTAGGTAGAGCAACGTGATGACGTTCATTTAAGGGAGCCACTTGCAAGGTTGGAAGCAGGTGACGCAGTAACATTTATAGTTTCCAAACGTATTGGGAAAACAGCATATGTGCTGGAGAATAGTGGGGGAAACAGATTATACGGGACGTATAATATACATAGTCTACGAAAATATGTGTCATAAAGTGAGGATGTTTAGCTGGCGAGCCAGCCTATCAAATGAGTAAGTGTGGTATTTGGTGCGTGGGAGGATCTGGTCTTCAAGGCAGGCGTATCAGAAGTCACACAGGGGGGTAGTATGTAAGTAAATGAGAGTTTTTAAGGTACAGGGAAATATGACGGGATTGTCGGATGCTCTTGAGCACTAAAATGTCTCGATACACCAAGGCCAGAATTTGGTAGCGCTGGTGAATTCCCATTTGCCTCCAAGAGATGGGTGAGCGCTTGAACAGGGTATTTTTGCTTAAGGCGTCCACGAGGCAAAAGATGGGCCATCAGAATGCGAGACAGTCCTTCATGAAACTCATACATATCAGCACACGTGATTTCTGTTTACGGCCTCGCCATGTAAGATTTGTAAGTGTGTAATGTAAGATAATTTGTACAATGGTATTATTTGTGTGAGGAGAAATGGTCTGAGTTGAGAACTAGTATTAAGTAGAATATGGTTAACGGGAACTTAACAAGACAGGGCGATTACGGCACAGAAATATTTGGTGTTATATGTAATGCGCATTTACTGTTTTTTTTTTCAGAAGTCAATATTAATTTAATCTACTTTAAAGAGAGATTAAGTATTATGGTCACGAGGCGCTGCCACAATAGTGTGATCGTGTGCTCAGTGATAAGTGGAATTAAATGTCACCATAAGGAGGGGACATCCAGTGAAATTAGGAAGTTCTATGGTGATATAAATATATCAGAACACCTTCAATGCGTGTGATATGACATCATAAATACATAGTGCTCACACATTAATTATGTCTATTTCTCCAACATAGAGCAATTTGAGAGGCGGAAATATCCATGGAACACTATTCTATATGTAAAACATTGGACTAGTTGCAAAGTGCAATCCATAGTGACAACAAACTTTGACGCAAAGTGCGTGAAGAAAAAATTATGAGTGTATATATCTGTAATTTAGGGTGATTTCATTTATGTAATATGTATTTTGGATGGGGTTTATTAACGTGTCTGGGATAATCGGATAATGGACCGTCGTCACGGTAAATCATCCGATGATCCGAGGCGAATATGTAACGTGTTTTTCGAGGGGTTTTTATGCAACTGGCATAAGTCAGTAGGAAGCCATTCTATATTTATTTACGCGGCAAATTGTTCAGCCAAGATAATTTTTCATGTTAATTTATTATTATTATTAATTTATTATAATTATTATTTAGATATTTTCGGAGCATTTTATAAAAATTATAAGCATACAGATAGGTTTTCTATGTCTTAGAAAACGCTATCGATCAAATTATTACGAACGACGATATCATAGAAAATTATGTGATTACGGAATTTTACGGAGTTTTGTCAGTTAGGGTATTTGAGAGACATGACTCACTGGGAAATCAAATACAAGCTGATTCCTGTCGAGAAGTATTACGCAAGGCTGGGTCGCAAGGTCTAGAAAAGGCGAATTGTTGGAACGGAAATCGACTTCTCCCTCTCGCGCGCCGAGTGTAATGAGGCAGAGGAGGGGAACTAGCGGCGCGCTCAGCCAATCGGTGGAGACGACGTAAGCTGGAAGACGGTACCGTGGTGGGGGAGCCAACAGGTGCATATATCGTTCGACGCGCCGTGAAACGCGGACAATCTGTGTAGAACTTGCGGAGTACGGTTGCAAGTGCGTGTCGCTCCGATGTTCAGTGGAGTTGAAGACTAACTTTTGCAAAACATAACCAGTGCGGTTGTACGAGTGTTTGGGTCTGAGGTATGGACCATAGAATTATCTAATCTACTAGAATCTCATCAAACATCGACGAAGATGACGACATCCAGGAGACTGTGGGAAGCTCACAGCATCATCAAGTACGAGGGAAATGCTTTGGCAATTTCCAGTGGTAAGCGCAAATGACGCAGAAATACGCAATCTCTCATTTTTCTTTGTTTTACATTTCATATTTCAGTAACTTCATAGCTTGGAAATAAGAGTAAAATCAATTTATCAGACTCCGTTTTCACGTAATTTTCTATCGGTAATATTCAAATCACAACGCTACAATTTAAATTTTGTACTTATTATTATTATTAATTTTGCTATACTTGTTTTATATAATAAATTCATTTCTTTTACAATGCAATCTTTGCTTTCAGTAGGTAGCATTAGATCTAGACCAATTCCTTCTCCTGATACAATTGTTTGTTGGGTTAATGATCAAATCATACCACGATCTGAGTGAATAGTGTCTTGAAGGTGTTCTGCCAGAGCTAGACGTTGTTAAATACAAATTTAGATTTCAACATTGCATTGAGGTCTTGGCGCCCATTAAAACAACATAGCTTAGGCAAAGGTAAACAGTTACATTTATCTCCCAACAGTGTGGGCTAGCCAAACTGCCACATTGTACGCTCAACGTGTGGGCTAGCGAAACTGTTACATTTGTCGCCGACAACTTGGGGCTGAAAACCTAATAACATTTGTGGAAGGAGAAGGGTATATATTTCTGTGCCTGTATTTTGGGGGTTATTTGTCTTTATCAGTGTATATCATTATGGGGGATGAGAAAAAAAGACAGATGAGGTTACGTAGTGGTCATCAACTGGAGAGTGATGATACGAGCAGTATGTCGAGTGATGGTAGTACCGGGGTAGCGGAGGTAAATCCCGATACTGAAACAGGGAGTGTAGGCGGCCAACCAGAATTAAAAACTTTACTTCTCGAGTTCATGTATCAGAACAAAGTTAGTAGTGATGCCTTAAATGCAATATTAGAACAGAATAATGCAAAATTAGAACAGAATAATGCAAAATTAGAACAAAACAGTAGGGAAAATAAAGAAAGTACAGAAGCTTTAAATGCAAAATTAGAACAGAATAATGCAAAATTAGAACAAAACAGTAGGGAAAATAAAGAAAGTACAGAAGCTTTAAATGCAAAATTAGAACAGAATAATGCAAAATTAGAACAAAACAGTAGGGAAAATAGAGAGAGTAATGAAACTTTAAACGCCAGATTAGAACAAAACAGTAAGGAAAATAGAGAGAGTACTGAAACTTTAAATGCTAAATTAGAACAAAACAGTAGGGAAATGAGTGACAAATTCGAACTGATTAGAGGTGAGATCAGGGGGGTGATGGAAGAAAAGGCTAAAGAGATTATTGCAGATGTAGACAGAAAATTAGGAAAAGTACAGGAGGAGTTGGAAATTAGAATCAGTACACAGGCTGAAAATTTAAAAGAACTAGTGCAACTGGAAACACAGCAGGTCAAAAAGCAATTGGGGGGAGAAATTGACAAAATTCAGGTAGCTACTAAAGAGGTTAAGGAACAGCTGGGGGGTAGAATTGAGAAAGTCCACTCACAAATAGTTGCAGAAGTAAATGATTTAAGAGAGAGTAATAGGGAAAGCATTAGCAAGATTGAGGAGAAACAAGCAAAGCTATATGATAAAGTAGAAGAATCAGAAGGAAACATTAAATTAACAGTAAACAGTATTGAGAGGAAGGCTGAGGAGAAAATCGCAGAATTAGAATTAAAATTAAAAGCTAGGATCAGGCAAGAAAATAGTCAGAATAGGCCAGTTTTTGTGAATAGCACACACAGGGAGGTAGAACTGGGTAAGTTCAGCAATCGACAGGGGTGCCCAATGGAGTTCATGAACACTATAGAAAATAAATTCGGGGAGAGGTTGGAAAATGGTAGTATTGAGTGTTGCCAGGTAGTTGAAATTTTAGAACAAGTGTTTGTGGGGGAAACGAGGAATTGGTTTGCTGTCTACAGAGACAAGTTTACTGATATCAATGATTTTAAAATGAAATTCTGTGAAAAGTTCTGGAATGAGGTTATTCAGTCGCAGCATCGTGAGGGAGTAGTGTGTGGTAAATATAACCCTAAAGGAAGCTCCACCATGACCGAATACTTTTTAGGGCAGGTATTAGTGTGTAAATATCTGGATGGCTTGAAGGAGGAAAGTGATGTGGTGAGGTTGCTACTTAGGCACTTTCCCTATAGGATCAAGGAGGCTGCTTGTATCCAGAATGTAAAGACTATATCACAAGTAGAAAATTTGTTAAGCACATTTGATGCACTAGGGAGAGGGGGTTATGAGGACAATTTCAATAGGAATCAGGGTAATAATAATAATAGACCTAATGAAGCCAGGCATCAGGAAGTTCAAGGGAACGGTGGCGAAGGGGCCAACGCTCAAAATAGAAATAATAATAATCAGCTAAATCAGAACAGAGGAAATGGCTATGGTAATCAGTATCAAGGGAGGAACAATGATTTCAGGGGAAATCAAGGGAGGAACAATGATTACAGGGGATATCAAGGGAGAAACAATGATTTCAGGGGAAATCAAGGGAGAAATTATAATGACAATAATTACAACCAGAATAGGGGTCAAGGAAGAGGACAGCTTAGTGGTAGTAATATACAGCCAAGCAATGACAACACAGCCCAGAACAACCAGACCAGTTTAGTAGTTAGTATTACTACGGCCAGCTGTAGCGGTTCTTTAAACGCGAACCAGGCTGCGAAGTAAGGTCAGAATCTCAGTCTGTAGCATGCCCTGTCCATACAATTATACTGGAACCCTATGACCTAAATGTAAGAAATGAATTATTACATGAACTAAATGATGAAGGTATTATTCAGGAAGTGGTTAGTAAGAGCCCCATAGTTAAATTTAACGTGTCCGAGGCGTACACAGATGTTTTAATTGATAGTGGTTGTATGAAGAGTTGCATAAGTAGTGCATTTTATGATAAAATGAAAGGAACTGGAGTAAATTTTGAGGAGATGCCAATTAAAAGCACTTTTGTTATCACAGCTGTTGGGAAGAGGTCTAAAGTAATTTCTAAGCAAGTTTTAGTAGACATTAAAGTTAATAATCATGTAGAGAAGCAGATTTGTCTTGTAATTCCAAATTTAGTATTCAGTGTTATCTTGGGTTCAGAGTGGCTAAGTAGAGTGTCTGGTAACTTATGTTATGATGTAGGGAGTTTGAAATTTAAATGGGGAGATTCTGAAGTAGAAGTAGCGTTCAATGACCATATTCAGAGGAGTAGTATTGTAGGTGTGAGGTGTACTTTAAATGAGATATCGCCAGCTGTAGAGCGGGGTTCTCCATGTTTTGTGGGCAGTGTGATTACGAACGGAAGTCTAGAGGACTCGTTACGTGAGGCTGCATTTCAGGGTAATATAGAGGTGGAACAATGTGTTCGGCTCTATGATGTGTTATTGTGTAATAGGAGAGTTTTTGAGGATCGCATTGGTATGGCCAATTGCTATACACATTCATTGAACGTTATTGATAGGTCAGTATTCACAGGACATAGATATCCTGTACCTTTCGCTTATCAGAGTGCAGTTGAGGCACAAATTAACCAGATGCTTGAAGATGGGATTATTGAGCACTCTAACAGTCCATATGTTAATTCTTTGATCACGGTACCCAAGACCGACGGCACTGTTCGTATTTGTTTAGACGCTCGTTTGGTTAATAGTAGAATTAGTTCAGATCAGCTGAAATCTATGTCAATAGAGGAATTAATGCAAACATTTGATGGGAAGAAGTATTTCACTTGTGTAGATTTGAGTTCCAGTTTTTGGCAAGTGCCACTTATGTACGAAGATAGACCATTTACAGCTTTTAGTCATAAATATAACCTTTATCAATTTTGTAGAACACCTTATGGGTTAAAGAGTAGTTCAGCAGCTTTAATTAGGGCTTTAAACATCGCATTAGGGGATGACACAGGAGAGTTTGTAACCATTTACATAGATGATATGGTAATTAGTTCACGCAGTTTTGAGGAGCATCTACGTCATTTAGATATAGTTTTTCAGAAGTTAGATCAGGCAGGGTTCACTTTGAAGCTGTCTAAGTCGTCATTCTGTCAGTCAGAAGTGACATTTTTAGGTCATAGAGTGTCGAGTAGAGGTGTAACACCAGAAGAAAGTAGGGTTAATAAGATACTTAACGCAGAGGTGCCACAGAATGTTAAACAGTTAAAAACTTACCTGGGAATTTGCAACTTTTTCAGGAGGTTCGTTCTTAAATACTCAGGGTTGGTTGAACCATTCAGGGAATTGCTTAAAAGTGGGACTCGGTGGAGATGGGAGTCCAAGCATGATCAGGCTTTTAGAGCGCTGAAGGAAGGTTTTGAGAAAGCTGTAGTGCTGAAATATCCGTTAAAAGATAAGGAATATGTGATTATGACAGATGCTTCACATATAGGCATTGCTGGAGTATTATGTCAGAAAGATGATGAGGGTAATCTGTGCATAGTATCTTTAGCCTCGCGAGGACTGACTGCAGCAGAGAAAAGATACACGATTACTGAGTTAGAGCTTTTAGGTATTGTTTTCAGTTTAGGGAAATTTAGAATGTATTTAGTAGGGGGGAAATTTGAGATCCACACAGATCACCATGCATTACTGTATATGAGGACTTGTAAACTCAGTTCTAACAGAGTTAGTAGGTGGATTCTTGCTCTGCAGGAATACGAATTCACAGTAAAATATATTAAAGGTAAAGATAACATTCTTGCAGACATGCTATCGAGGGACACTAATTTATGTAGGGATTATCCTGTGGTTAAAGCAGAGGACGGTATTTTAATATGTGCATGTGTGGACAGTAGCAACAGGGCATCGTTACAGACACTGAGAAATAGGTAGGTAGAGCAACGTGATGACGTTCATTTAAGGGAGCCACTTGCAAGGTTGGAAGCAGGTGACGCAGTAACATTTATAGTTTCCAAACGTATTGGGAAAACAGCATATGTGCTGGAGAATAGTGGGGGAAACAGATTATACGGGACGTATAATATACATAGTCTACGAAAATATGTGTCATAAAGTGAGGATGTTTAGCTGGCGAGCCAGCCTATCAAATGAGTAAGTGTGGTATTTGGTGCGTGGGAGGATCTGGTCTTCAAGGCAGGCGTATCAGAAGTCACACAGGGGGGTAGTATGTAAGTAAATGAGAGTTTTTAAGGTACAGGGAAATATGACGGGATTGTCGGATGCTCTTGAGCACTAAAATGTCTCGATACACCAAGGCCAGAATTTGGTAGCGCTGGTGAATTCCCATTTGCCTCCAAGAGATGGGTGAGCGCTTGAACAGGGTATTTTTGCTTAAGGCGTCCACGAGGCAAAAGATGGGCCATCAGAATGCGAGACAGTCCTTCATGAAACTCATACATATCAGCACACGTGATTTCTGTTTACGGCCTCGCCATGTAAGATTTGTAAGTGTGTAATTTAAGATAATTTGTACAATGGTATTATTTGTGTGAGGAGAAATGGTCTGTGTTGAGAACTAGTATTAAGTAGAATATGGTTAACGGGAACTTAACAAGACAGGGCGATTACGGCACAGAAATATTTGGTGTTATATGTAATGCGCATTTACTGTTTTTTTTTTTTTCAGAAGTCAATATTAATTTAATCTACTTTAAAGAGAGATTAAGTATTATGGTCACGAGGCGCTGCCACAATAGTGTGATCGTGTGCTCAGTGATAAGTGGAATTAAATGTCACCATAAGGAGGGGACATCCAGTGAAATTAGGAAGTTCTATGGTGATATAAATATATCAGAACACCTTCAATGCGTGTGATATGACATCATAAATACATAGTGCTCACACATTAATTATGTCTATTTCTCCAACATAGAGCAATTTGAGAGGCGGAAATATCCATGGAACACTATTCTATATGTAAAACATTGGACTAGTTGCAAAGTGCAATCCATAGTGACAACAAACTTTGACGCAAAGTGCGTGAAGAAAAAATTATGAGTGTATATATCTGTAATTTAGGGTGATTTCATTTATGTAATATGTATTTTGGATGGGGTTTATTAACGTGTCTGGGATAATCGGATAATGGACCGTCGTCACGGTAAATCATCCGATGATCCGAGGCGAATATGTAACGTGTTTTTCGAGGGGTTTTTATGCAACTGGCATAAGTCAGTAGGAAGCCATTCTATATTTATTTACGCGGCAAATTGTTCAGCCAAGATAATTTTTCATGTTAATTTATTATTATTATTAATTTATTATAATTATTATTTAGATATTTTCGGAGCATTTTATAAAAATTATAAGCATACAGATAGGTTTTCTATGTCTTAGAAAACGCTATCGATCAAATTATTACGAACGACGATATCATAGAAAATTATGTGATTACGGAATTTTACGGAGTTTTGTCAGTTAGGGTATTTGAGAGACATGACTCACTGGGAAATCAAATACAAGCTGATTCCTGTCGAGAAGTATTACGCAAGGCTGGGTCGCAAGGTCTAGAAAAGGCGAATTGTTGGAACGGAAATCGACTTCTCCCTCTCGCGCGCCGAGTGTAATGAGGCAGAGGAGGGGAACTAGCGGCGCGCTCAGCCAATCGGTGGAGACGACGTAAGCTGGAAGACGGTACCGTGGTGGGGGAGCCAACAGGTGCATATATCGTTCGACGCGCCGTGAAACGCGGACAATCTGTGTAGAACTTGCGGAGTACGGTTGCAAGTGCGTGTCGCTCCGATGTTCAGTGGAGTTAAAGACTAACTTTTGCAAAACTTAACCAGTGCGGTTGTACGAGTGTTTGGGTCTGAGGTATGGACCATAGAATTATCTAATCTACTAGAATCTCATCAAACATCGACGAAGATGACGACATCCAGGAGACTGTGGGAAGCTCACAGCATCATCAAGTACGAGGGAAATGCTTTGGCAATTTCCAGTGGTAAGCGCAAATGACGCAGAAATACGCAATCTCTCATTTTTCTTTGTTTTACATTTCATATTTCAGTAACTTCATAGCTTGGAAATAAGAGTAAAATCAATTTATCAGACTCCGTTTTCACGTAATTTTCTATCGGTAATATTCAAATCACAACGCTACAATTTAAATTTTGTACTTATTATTATTATTAATTTTGCTATACTTGTTTTATATAATAAATTCATTTCTTTTACAATGCAATCTTTGCTTTCAGTAGGTAGCATTAGATCTAGACCAATTCCTTCTCCTGATACAATTGTTTGTGGGGTTAATGATCAAATCATACCACGATCTGAGTGAATAGTGTCTTGAAGGTGTTCTGCCAGAGCTAGACGTTGTTAAATACAAATTTAGATTTCAACATTGCATTGAGGTCTTGGCGCCCATTAAAACAACATAGCTTAGGCAAAGGTAAACAGTTACATTTATCTCCCAACAGTGTGGGCTAGCCAAACTGCCACATTGTACGCTCAACGTGTGGGCTAGCGAAACTGTTACATTTGTCGCCGACAACTTGGGGCTGAAAACCTAATAACATTTGTGGAAGGAGAAGGGTATATATTTCTGTGCCTGTATTTTGGGGGTTATTTGTCTTTATCAGTGTATATCATTATGGGGGATGAGAAAAAAAGACAGATGAGGTTACGTAGTGGTCATCAACTGGAGAGTGATGATACGAGCAGTATGTCGAGTGATGGTAGTACCGGGGTAGCGGAGGTAAATCCCGATACTGAAACAGGGAGTGTAGGCGGCCAACCAGAATTAAAAACTTTACTTCTCGAGTTCATGTATCAGAACAAAGTTAGTAGTGATGCCTTAAATGCAATATTAGAACAGAATAATGCAAAATTAGAACAGAATAATGCAAAATTAGAACAAAACAGTAGGGAAAATAAAGAAAGTACAGAAGCTTTAAATGCAAAATTAGAACAGAATAATGCAAAATTAGAACAAAACAGTAGGGAAAATAAAGAAAGTACAGAAGCTTTAAATGCAAAATTAGAACAGAATAATGCAAAATTAGAACAAAACAGTAGGGAAAATAGAGAGAGTAATGAAACTTTAAACGCCAGATTAGAACAAAACAGTAAGGAAAATAGAGAGAGTACTGAAACTTTAAATGCTAAATTAGAACAAAACAGTAGGGAAATGAGTGACAAATTCGAACTGATTAGAGGTGAGATCAGGGGGGTGATGGAAGAAAAGGCTAAAGAGATTATTGCAGATGTAGACAGAAAATTAGGAAAAGTACAGGAGGAGTTGGAAATTAGAATCAGTACACAGGCTGAAAATTTAAAAGAACTAGTGCAACTGGAAACACAGCAGGTCAAAAAGCAATTGGGGGGAGAAATTGACAAAATTCAGGTAGCTACTAAAGAGGTTAAGGAACAGCTGGGGGGTAGAATTGAGAAAGTCCACTCACAAATAGTTGCAGAAGTAAATGATTTAAGAGAGAGTAATAGGGAAAGCATTAGCAAGATTGAGGAGAAACAAGCAAAGCTATATGATAAAGTAGAAGAATCAGAAGGAAACATTAAATTAACAGTAAACAGTATTGAGAGGAAGGCTGAGGAGAAAATCGCAGAATTAGAATTAAAATTAAAAGCTAGGATCAGGCGAGGAAATAGTCAGAATAGGCCAGTTTTTGTGAATAGCACACACAGGGAGGTAGAACTGGGTAAGTTCAGCAATCGACAGGGGTGCCCAATGGAGTTCATGAACACAATAGAAAATAAATTCGGGGAGAGGTTGGAAAATGGTAGTATTGAGTGTTGCCAGGTAGTTGAAATTTTAGAACAAGTGTTTGTGGGGGAAACGAGGAATTGGTTTGCTGTCTACAGAGACAAGTTTACTGATATCAATGATTTTAAAATGAAATTCTGTGAAAAGTTCTGGAATGAGGTTATTCAGTCGCAGCATCGTGAGGGAGTAGTGTGTGGTAAATATAACCCTAAAGGAAGCTCCACCATGACTGAATACTTTTTAGGGCAGGTATTAGTGTGTAAATATCTGGATGGCTTGAAGGAGGAAAGTGATGTGGTGAGGTTGCTACTTAGGCACTTTCCCTATAGGATCAAGGAGGCTGCTTGTATCCAGAATGTAAAGACTATATCACAAGTAGAAAATTTGTTAAGCACATTTGATGCACTAGGGAGAGGGGGTTATGAGGACAATTTCAATAGGAACCAGGGTAATAATAATAATAGACCTAATGAAGCCAGGCATCAGGAAGTTCAAGGGAACGGTGGCGAAGGGGCCAACGCTCAAAATAGAAATAATAATAATCAGCTAAATCAGAACAGAGGAAATGGCTATGGTAATCAGTATCAAGGGAGGAACAATGATTTCAGGGGAAATCAAGGGAGGAACAATGATTACAGGGGATATCAAGGGAGAAACAATGATTTCAGGGGAAATCAAGGGAGAAATTATAATGACAATAATTACAACCAGAATAGGGGTCAAGGAAGAGGACAGCCTAGTGGTAGTAATATACAGCCAAGCAATGACAACACAGCCCAGAACAACCAGACCAGTTTAGTAGTTAGTATTACTACGGCCAGCTGTAGCGGTTCTTTAAACGCGAACCAGGCTGCGAAGTAAGGTCAGAATCTCAGTCTGTAGCATGCCCTGTCCATACAATTATACTGGAACCCTATGACCTAAATGTAAGAAATGAATTATTACATGAACTAAATGATGAAGGTATTATTCAGGAAGTGGTTAGTAAGAGCCCCATAGTTAAATTTAACGTGTCCGAGGCGTACACAGATGTTTTAATTGATAGTGGTTGTATGAAGAGTTGCATAAGTAGTGCATTTTATGATAAAATGAAAGGAACTGGAGTAAATTTTGAGGAGATGCCAATCAAAAGCACTTTTGTTATCACAGCTGTTGGGAAGAGGTCTAAAGTAATTTCTAAGCAAGTTTTAGTAGACATTAAAGTTAATAATCATGTAGAGAAGCAGATTTGTCTTGTAATTCCAAATTTAGTATTCAGTGTTATCTTGGGTTCAGAGTGGCTAAGTAGAGTGTCTGGTAACTTATGTTATGATGTAGGGAGTTTGAAATTTAAATGGGGAGATTCTGAAGTAGAAGTAGCGTTCAATGACCATATTCAGAGGAGTAGTATTGTAGGTGTGAGGTGTACTTTAAATGAGATATCGCCAGCTGTAGAGCGGGGCTCTCCATGTTTTGTGGGCAGTGTGATTACGAACGGAAGTCTAGAGGACTCGTTACGTGAGGCTGCATTTCAGGGTAATATAGAGGTGGAACAATGTGTTCGGCTCTATGATGTGTTATTGTGTAATAGGAGAGTTTTTGAGGATCGCATTGGTATGGCCAATTGCTATACACATTCATTGAACGTTATTGATAGGTCAGTATTCACAGGACATAGATATCCTGTACCTTTCGCTTATCAGAGTGCAGTTGAGGCACAAATTAACCAGATGCTTGAAGATGGGATTATTGAGCACTCTAACAGTCCATATGTTAATTCTTTGATCACGGTACCCAAGACCGACGGCACTGTTCGTATTTGTTTAGACGCTCGTTTGGTTAATAGTAGAATTAGTTCAGATCAGCTGAAATCTATGTCAATAGAGGAATTAATGCAAACATTTGAGGGGAAGAAGTATTTCACTTGTGTAGATTTGAGTTCCAGTTTTTGGCAAGTGCCACTTATGTACGAAGATAGACCATTTACAGCTTTTAGTCATAAATATAACCTTTATCAATTTTGTAGAACACCTTATGGGTTAAAGAGTAGTTCAGCAGCTTTAATTAGGGATTTAAACATCGCATTAGGGGATGACACAGGAGAGTTTGTAACCATTTACATAGATGATATGGTAATTAGTTCACGCAGTTTTGAGGAGCATCTACGTCATTTAGATATAGTTTTTCAGAAGTTAGATCAGGCAGGGTTCACTTTGAAGCTGTCTAAGTCGTCATTCTGTCAGTCAGAAGTGACATTTTTAGGTCATAGAGTGTCGAGTAGAGGTGTAACACCAGAAGAAAGTAGGGTTAATAAGATACTTAACGCAGAGGTGCCACAGAATGTTAAACAGTTAAAAACTTACCTGGGAATTTGCAACTTTTTCAGGAGGTTCGTTCTTAAATACTCAGGGTTGGTTGAACCATTCAGGGAATTGCTTAAAAGTGGGACTCGGTGGAGATGGGAGTCCAAGCATGATCAGGCTTTTAGAGCGCTGAAGGAAGGTTTTGAGAAAGCTGTAGTGCTGAAATATCCGATAAAAGATAAGGAATATGTGGTTATGACAGATGCTTCACATATAGGCATTGCTGGAGTATAATGTCAGAAAGATGATGAGGGTAATCTGTGCATAGTATCTTTAGCCTCGCGAGGACTGACTGCAGCAGAGAAAAGATACACGATTACTGAGTTAGAGCTTTTAGGTATTGTTTTCAGTTTAGGGAAATTTAGAATGTATTTAGTAGGGGGGAAATTTGAGATCCACACAGATCACCATGCATTACTGTATATGAGGACTTGTAAACTCAGTTCTAACAGAGTTAGTAGGTGGATTCTTGCTCTGCAGGAATACGAATTCACAGTAAAATATATTAAAGGTAAAGATAACATTCTTGCAGACATGCTATCGAGGGACACTAATTTATGTAGGGATTATCCTGTGGTTAAAGCAGAGGACGGTATTTTAATATGTGCATGTGTGGACAGTAGCAACAGGGCATCGTTACAGACACTGAGAAATAGGTAGGTAGAGCAACGTGATGACGTTCATTTAAGGGAGCCACTTGCAAGGTTGGAAGCAGGTGACGCAGTAACATTTATAGTTTCCAAACGTATTGGGAAAACAGCATATGTGCTGGAGAATAGTGGGGGAAACAGATTATACGGGACGTATAATATACATAGTCTACGAAAATATGTGTCATAAAGTGAGGATGTTTAGCTGGCGAGCCAGCCTATCAAATGAGTAAGTGTGGTATTTGGTGCGTGGGAGGATCTGGTCTTCAAGGCAGGCGTATCAGAAGTCACACAGGGGGGTAGTATGTAAGTAAATGAGAGTTTTTAATGTACAGGGAAATATGACGGGATTGTCGGATGCTCTTGAGCACTAAAATGTCTCGATACACCAAGGCCAGAATTTGGTAGCGCTGGTGAATTCCCATTTGCCTCCAAGAGATGGGTGAGCGCTTGAACAGGGTATTTTTGCTTAAGGCGTCCACGAGGCAAAAGATGGGCCATCAGAATGCGAGACAGTCCTTCATGAAACTCATACATATCAGCACACGTGATTTCTGTTTACGGCCTCGCCATGTAAGATTTGTAAGTGTGTAATTTAAGATAATTTGTACAATGGAATTATTTGTGTGAGGAGAAATGGTCTGTGTTGAGAACTAGTATTAAGTAGAATATGGTTAACGGGAACTTAACAAGACAGGGCGATTACGGCACAGAAATATTTGGTGTTATATGTAATGCGCATTTACTGTTTTTTTTTTTCAGAAGTCAATATTAATTTAATCTACTTTAAAGAGAGATTAAGTATTATGGTCACGAGGCGCTGCCACAATAGTGTGATCGTGTGCTCAGTGATAAGTGGAATTAAATGTCACCATAAGGAGGGGACATCCAGTGAAATTAGGAAGTTCTATGGTGATATAAATATATCAGAACACCTTCAATGCGTGTGATATGACATCATAAATACATAGTGCTCACACATTAATTATGTCTATTTCTCCAACATAGAGCAATTTGAGAGGCGGAAATATCCATGGAACACTATTCTATATGTAAAACATTGGACTAGTTGCAAAGTGCAATCCATAGTGACAACAAACTTTGACGCAAAGTGCGTGAAGAAAAAATTATGAGTGTATATATCTGTAATTTAGGGTGATTTCATTTATGTAATATGTATTTTGGATGGGGTTTATTAACGTGTCTGGGATAATCGGATAATGGACCGTCGTCACGGTAAATCATCCGATGATCCGAGGCGAATATGTAACGTGTTTTTCGAGGGGTTTTTATGCAACTGGCATAAGTCAGTAGGAAGCCATTCTATATTTATTTACGCGGCAAATTGTTCAGCCAAGATAATTTTTCATGTTAATTTATTATTATTATTAATTTATTATAATTATTATTTAGATATTTTCGGAGCATTTTATAAAAATTATAAGCATACAGATAGGTTTTCTATGTCTTAGAAAACGCTATCGATCAAATTATTACGAACGACGATATCATAGAAAATTATGTGATTACGGAATTTTACGGAGTTTTGTCAGTTAGGGTATTTGAGAGACATGACTCACTGGGAAATCAAATACAAGCTGATTCCTGTCGAGAAGTATTACGCAAGGCTGGGTCGCAAGGTCTAGAAAAGGCGAATTGTTGGAACGGAAATCGACTTCTCCCTCTCGCGCGCCGAGTGTAATGAGGCAGAGGAGGGGAACTAGCGGCGCGCTCAGCCAATCGGTGGAGACGACGTAAGCTGGAAGACGGTACCGTGGTGGGGGAGCCAACAGGTGCATATATCGTTCGACGCGCCGTGAAACGCGGACAATCTGTGTAGAACTTGCGGAGTACGGTTGCAAGTGCGTGTCGCTCCGATGTTCAGTGGAGTTGAAGACTAACTTTTGCAAAACTTAACCAGTGCGGTTGTACGAGTGTTTGGGTCTGAGGTATGGACCATAGAATTATCTAATCTACTAGAATCTCATCAAACATCGACGAAGATGACGACATCCAGGAGACTGTGGGAAGCTCACAGCATCATCAAGTACGAGGGAAATGCTTTGGCAATTTCCAGTGGTAAGCGCAAATGACGCAGAAATACGCAATCTCTCATTTTTCTTTGTTTTACATTTCATATTTCAGTAACTTCATAGCTTGGAAATAAGAGTAAAATCAATTTATCAGACTCCGTTTTCACGTAATTTTCTATCGGTAATATTCAAATCACAACGCTACAATTTAAATTTTGTACTTATTATTATTATTAATTTTGCTATACTTGTTTTATATAATAAATTCATTTCTTTTACAATGCAATCTTTGCTTTCAGTAGGTAGCATTAGATCTAGACCAATTCCTTCTCCTGATACAATTGTTTGTTGGGTTAATGATCAAATCATACCACGATCTGAGTGAATAGTGTCTTGAAGGTGTTCTGCCAGAGCTAGACGTTGTTAAATACAAATTTAGATTTCAACATTGCATTGAGGTCTTGGCGCCCATTAAAACAACATAGCTTAGGCAAAGGTAAACAGTTACATTTATCTCCCAACAGTGTGGGCTAGCCAAACTGCCACATTGTACGCTCAACGTGTGGGCTAGCGAAACTGTTACAGTGTGAATTGGACAGTTCTACTCCCCCCCCCCCCCACTTTCATATAAACTTTGGGCGATATCTCCCGAACGCGTGGTCGGATTTTAACGAACGAGGTATTGATGGCGTTGGGATGACGTTCTCTTGGCTAGGCATGTGTGTTGGTATTTTAAAAAAAAGAATTGAAAATTGTTGTTTTTAGATTGGCACTATTTTGGAAACGATGAATTGGAAAAAAAGGTTTGTTTGACGTTAATGGAAGGTGGGTATGCCCTCTAGGGGGACAGCGAGTTTCAAGAGTGTAGGAGGAAAAACAAACTGATAGCCTACTTTCTCGCGAACATTGGTGATCATTGGCGAACGGATGGTCGGATTTTAACAAATGAGGTGTCGTTGGACTCGAGCTGACGTCCTCTTTCCTATAGACCACTAGTTATTTTTTTAATTTTGTTTTTGAAAGTAGGCGATAGTTTGAAATCCAAACATGACAGAATGTTGTGCCATAGTTCAAACTAATGGTCTCTATGACCTTTAATTTTTTTATAATAAACTTTTTTATATTTTGAGATTTTTTGAAAACCCTTAAATTTGGAATTTTTACTATTTTGGAAACTAATACGTGGTCAAATAAGTTTTTGACATAAATGAAAGGTCCCTACCCTCTCTACCATGAAAATAAATGTCAAGTCTCTAGGACAAAAAACTGGGCATTTTTAGCCTATTTTCGATTTTTGCAAAAAATGAAAGTAGACTTATGAGATCACTACAGGGCGAAAAAAAGTGTGTCTGTCTGTGTGTGTGTTTGTGTGTGAGTCTGTGTGTGTGTGTGTGTGAGAGAGAGAGTGTGTGGACTCTGAATGTCTTTCCCCCCTATCAATTCGAACACGGTGAGCGCAAATTGAACGAAATTAGGTACAAAGGTAGCACTAGCAAAGGACACCTCAGTGTCATGTCTTATATTGCCGCCATCTTGACGGAAACGTAATGGCGGCCACTCAAATGTTCAAAGCTAAAATCAAATTACGACTAACCTAATCATTCGATCTCTACCAAATTTCGCAACAACATACCTTTATTGGGGGAGCATCCTTTGACCAAACTAATAGGTCATCAGCCTAATAGTTTGCGGATGGCGGCCATCTTTGTGTGAAAATGGATTGCCCCTATTAATTTGAACACGGTGAAAACGAATGGAACCAAATTTGGTACAGAGGTAGTACTAGCAAAGGGCACCCCAGTGTCATGTTTTATATCGCCGCCGTCTTGACGGAAACGTAATGGCGGCCACACAAATGTTCAAAGCATAAATCAAATTACGACTAACCTAATCATCCGATCTCTACCAAATTTTGCAACAACATACCTTTATGGAGGAAGCATCCTTTGACAAATCTAATAGGTCATTAGCCTAGTAGTTTGCGGATGGCGGCCATCTTTGTGTCAAAATCGATTATCCCTATTAATTCGAACACGGTGAAACCGAATGGAATGAAATTTGGTACAGAGGTAGCACTAGCAAAGGGCACCTCAGTTTCATGTTCTATCGCCGCCATCTTGACGGAAACGTAATGGCGGCCACACAAATATTCAAAGCTTAAATCAAATTACGATTAACCTAATCATCCGATCTCTACCAAATTTTGCATCAACATACCATTATGGAGCATCCTTTGACCAAACTAATAGGTCATTAGCCTAATATTTTGTGGATGGCGGCCATCTTTGTGTAAAAATCGATTCCCCCTATTAATTCGAACACGGTGAAACCGAATGGAACGAAATTTGGTACAGAGGTAGCACTAGAAAAGGCCACCTCAGTGTCATGTTTTATATCACCACCATCTTGACGGAAGCGTAATCGTGGCCACCCAAATGTTAAAAGCTAAAATGTAATTACAACCAACCTAATAATCTAATCTCTACCAAATTTTGCAACAACAAATCTTTATGTGGGAAGCATATTCTGACCAAACTGCTAGATCATCAGCCCAATAGTTTGCAGATGGTGGCCAAGTATGTGTGCAAATCGATTCCCCCTATCAATTCAAACACGGTTAAACCGAATGGAACGAAATTTGGTACAGAGATAGCACTAGCAAAAGGCACCTCAGTGTCATGTTTTTTATCGCCGCCATCTTGACGGAAACGGAATGATGGCCACCCAAATGTTAAAAGCTTAAATCAAATTTCGACCATCCTAATAATTTGATCTCTACCGGATTTTGCAACAACATGCCTTTTTGTGGAAAGCATCTTATGACTGACTACAAGGTCATCAGCCCAATAGTTTGCAAATAGCGGCCATGTATGTGTGCAAATCCATTCCCCAGATCAATTCATTCACGGTGAAACCGAATTGAATTAATTTTTTACAGAGGTAGCACTAGCAAAGGGCACCTCAAGTTCATGTTTAATATCCCTATAGCACGTTGTATTTCAACAAGCTACTACAACCAACATTCAATTATACTCCTTGAAAAGGACAAAGAGTTATAACAATACCCATGCATTTAGGAGAAAGTAGGCTATATGTTCTTTACTGAACTTCTTGTTTATTTTATTTTAATAATAGCGTGTTTGTAGACAGAGAGCCGGTAGCGCTTGACGTGTGTTACAACGAGGCTATGATTGGCCATGGTGGATACTGAAAATGGCTATTTCGACGGGGCGATATATGGTGAAACGAGGGGTCGCTTTTCGATATATTTTTTTTCCTATGACGAACGAATGAAGGCGAATATTTTCGAAAATCCCTCATGACGATCTTTAAACATTATGGTAAACACTGACCAGTAACCTGACAAAATTCATAATGCTATGAGACGAATAAAAATAGTCGACAACAACAGAAATTGTTTTTGTATGTATGTCTAACTGGCAGCCAGAATGGGAAAACAGAATATCTGCTCGAGAGACCCGCTTGGAGCCTGGCTGGCTGGGTGACAGGATGTAACATGTTATCGCGATTCAGGAATGTAAGCGGACGGGACAACAGGCCAATGGAAAATTACTGTGACCTAGAGGTGAGTTGGAGGTCGAACAATATCGCAACGGCGTCAGAGAAATAATGCACTAAGCGAGTATAACTCCTCCCCCTACCATTGCCTTAGCCAATTGCAGGGCAAGAGCGATGTTAACAGCTGTGGTAAGAAGGACACAGGGCGAGGGGCTGGGGCGAGGAGAGGAGGGCAGGGGGTATTAGAGTGTTGATCATGATATGACACGCAGTCAGTCATTACTGTTTTAAACACTGTAGTGTAAACCTAGGCTGTATCGTATGTGTATAAAAGTAATTGCATTCATGTGCTCAACCCCAGTTGGTTACTATATTGGATATATTATATATTTGAGGTAAGTGTTGGAATAACACTGTTTGGTTTATTTTATGCTAATCAATGATTACATGATTATTGGTCTACCATTTGATTGATGAATTGTTTTTATTTTCTTTGTTTTAGATAACCTATATATTTGTTGTTGTGGACAAAAAGAGAGAGAGACAGATAGAGGCAAACCATTTCACAGAAGCCTACAAGACAAGGCAGAAAAAGCAAGTTTTTTACAAAACGCAGGTAAGATTTTTTGAAATTATATATATCCTGTTTTTTATTTCTTTTTATTTTTTATGATAAATGCTTTTTGGAATGTATATACTCATGGTGGTTTATTTTATTTCTTTTTATTGTGTTGGAAAACGCTTGACCACCACAACCACTGCTGTGTGTTGGGGACCAGTGTTTACCGAGCAGTCTACGGCTGAAAACTGTGGTGAGATTGTTTCTTTTATAAAAATCATGTCTTTTGCCACTGTTACCGGTAGCATAACTTGGGAACCCCTTGACTCTTGTTTTCAAAAGCGTGTTTGCTCTGGCCGCGTAGTGAATGTTAGAGAGAGTTTAATCACAAAAGGCTTTGTCGAATCTCGTTTTGAAATTTTTAAAGAACAAATTTGTACAGCGCAAAGGTTGCATACGGCTTTAAAGGTCAATACACAAATCGTGTGCGATTTCATATATAAAAACAACGACGGTGAGCATAAAACACCATTTTATATTAGCAGTAAAATACAAGAGCTATTGATAGCCAATAATCTGAACGAGTGGTATCAATCCCATATGGTCAATGCCTTGCTATCAAAATTTGATAAACTACAACAAGGACCAAGTGGTTTAGCGTTAGACAAAATCCATTACCTGGAAATCAACATTTGTCATTTCAACCCGTTTAATGCTGGGTCTAGACACATTACTTTACTATCAGCGATTGCCTGTCGGAGAGCGGTGGTAAATATTGAAAATAAAGATGATAAATGTTTCCTCTGGTGTGTGGCTGGATATTTTCAGCCACCACAACGTGACAGTTGTCGACCAGGAATGTACAAGGCCACGTATGATGAATTAAAACAAACATTACATTTAACTAAAGTATCGTTCCCTATGGACTTAACGGAAATCCATAGGTTTGAACAAGACAACCAGGACTTTTCGTTCATGGTGTATGGCCTTGATGGTAATGAGATTGTGGGTCCTCTATATGCCACAAAAGAACCGAAACGACACCACATTCATCTTTTATATCTGTCTTACGGAGAAGTGAATCACTATTGCCTCATTAAAAGCCTGAGTAGATTCCTAAGCAGTCAAGCGTCCAAGCATAATTGTAAGAATGTTCATTTGCGACAGTTGTCTGCAAAATTTTACAACCCCTACACCTTTGGAACGTCATAGTGTAGATTGAGTTTCTCAGGAAGCGGTGAGACTGATATTGCCACAAGGGGACAAGGCTATGTTAAAGTTTAAGGACATTCATAAGCGTGACACTGTTCCCTATGTGGTGTACGCAGATTTTGAAGCTCTCACCACACCCATGGCGGGATGTGAACCAGATCCCACCATGAAATCCATCACACCCATTCAAAAACATGAACCTTTTGCCATAGGATTTAATGTGGTGTGTGCCTATGACCCAACACAATCAGTTTACAAATACCGTGAGGGTCCAGATTGTGCCAGATGGTTCTTGGACGAATTTGTTAAGTTGGCCGACCATGTACAGGGATTACTGGACCACCCAGTACCCATGAGCCTAACGCCACAACAACAACAGCAGTATGAGCTTGCCACGACATGCAATATTTGCGACAAGCCACTGATCAGTGATGAAGACACCGTTCGTGATAACTCACACTTTACGGGAGAGTTTCGTGGAGCTGCACATAGTAAATGCAATTTGAACTTTTCAGCTCCTCGTTTCATCAGTGTCTTTATCCACAATCTGGCAAATTATGACATTCAGTTTTTGATTCGTGAATTGGGTCATGTCAACAAGGGCTCGTTTACCATTAATCCCCAAAACCATGAGTGTTTTACAGCCCTGACATGGCGGTTGAGCAACTTTAGCATTCGATTTTAAAAGATGAATGCAGTGATTCCATTATGAAGGAATTCGTACGTTTGGCTTCGAAAATGTATGCTTATCGCACACTAGACTGTAAGGAAGCCAAAAGAGCAAAAGGTGAAGGTAGGGCAGTGGTAAAACCGCTACGTGTAGACGATTACATAGCGGTTTTACGCACTGGCAAAGCTATGTCCCATACACAGTGCAGGATACAATCTAGCAACCATCATTTGTTTCTTGTAGAACAGAGAAAACGCACCCTCGCCTCCATGGATAACAAACGTGTGTGGGCTAATAACTTGCTCACGAGCCTGCCCTGGGGTTATGAGCGCAAGGAGGAGGAGGTGTGATTTTTCTGTTTGTTCGTTTAGGGGCATGGATTTTTGTAACTCGTTGATTAAATATTCTGTATTTTGTAAATATTGGTTTTTGCAATTGTAAATAGTAGATTTTGTAAATAGTGGCAACCCACATGAACCTTTTGCTCTTTAAAAAGTTCTATGCAACCTTATTTTTATTTTAAATTTAACAGAGTTGGGAATTGGAAAATGGTATATAGTGTGATTCTTTTAAAGCTGTATAAAGTTGCAGTGTTTGTAAATATTAAATGAGTAATAGTATTTTTAGTAACATAAATGACTAGTATTTATATTGTTTTTTGTAATGTAAATCGTAAATGGAAAACTAAAAAAAGTTCTTTTGGTATGAGTGTGCATGTGGAGAATGTGCTTTTGGGAATAAACAAAGCGGTTGTGTTTGTTCCCAAAAAACAGGTAGGGTTGTGTGAGTAGAGAGAGAGCTGGTGTGTATGTTTGACCAGAGCAAACACGGTGATGTAGGGTGGGTGGGGAGGGGGACATTTTCACTTATATACTCATTATGTTTTGTCGATAGTTTTTTTCTTTGAAATGTAGCGGTGAATAGACATTATTTTTGTAAAAACAGTCTTACCTGCAGTGGTCGTAGACCTCAATGTTCCTCAAAACACACATAAACACATTGCAGCATTATCATGGTCAAGCACTCGCATCAATATCCATGACAAATCTCAACTTTCGACATACACCAAAAGGAAAAATGTGAAAACAGCAAAATGGGAAATCCATGTTTCAATAACACCAAAATTCAAAAAAAATGTAAAACAGTCATTTTAAAAACTGGAAATGGCCATGTGTGAAATATAAACACTCAAAAATTTAAAACGGACATTTTTAAAAAGTGTCATCAACAACATAGAAAATCCATATCATCAAAAACGTAAAATTTGAAACACACACTTTTTAAAAACTGTAAATTGCAAATTGGCAAATGACAATGTGTGAAAAATGTGAAAATGAAAAATCAGCCCATCAATATCATGATATTTTAAATTAAAATGAAACATTGTGTTCTGGTAAACCTTTGTTTTTTATTTCATAACCTTAGGGATTGACAAAAGAAAAAATAGAATACAAACACATCCCAATTCCTCACTCCTCAATTCCTTAATGTTCATGAACATGCATCATCAACTTTCCTTTCATAGCACTCATCACAATCAGGGCTGCCATTCTTTCATCCACTGAGGCATCACAGGATATAAAACGTTGTTTAGCTTTTTTCAATAACAATTTACCTGCCACATGTCTTAAACCAGGATGACTATGGCGATAAGATAGGTCATGTTCTTTGCATGCTTGATCCAAAAGATTAATGGGTACATCACCACCCTGCAAACGTTTTTCAAGATTAGTTCCAGGGCCACAAAAACGATAACCTGGAAGATGAATTTCGAAAGGTAAGTATTGAATAACTTTGTCAATGACGCCACTGCCAGTACAGGACTGGCATATCCTTTTCAATTGATGGTGAAAAGGTTTGGTCTTCCTCTTCCTCTGTGGACGATGTTTGTGTTTGTTGTTGTTGCTTTTTCTCGCCATGGCACCCGTGGAATGATTCAACAAAGTCTTTACACGGACTTTTATGACCGTGATACAGTTTCACTAGATGACAAGTCGCGCACTGACGCATAGAAGGTATTTTTGCCATGGCAACTTGCTTATGGTGATCGTAATCCGTACAGGGTTGCAATTCACTCAACATAGGGTCTTGAGTCCATGATTTTGGTACATGTTGCCAGATTTCTTTCACCGCGTTGGCGGCCACATAATAAATGAACGACTTGGGCAGCGCTAAGAGTTCCTCTTTGGTAAAACTGTCTAGTTTCTTTTTGCACACTAAGAACTTCCCGATGGCTTTGTCGGTAGCATTGCCTTTCACCATGGTATCACGTGTTGTAGATGTTTACACGTCGCTTGTAGAAATCTCACTGGCTGTCATTCACAGGTAAATCTTGAGTTACAATTTTGTTCAACAACTCCCAGCAGGCATGGGTGGTTAACCAATGAAAGAGATGCCACGCATGTGCTAGGGCTGTATGGATAATGTTGCCACAGGAACAAGTATCCATCAGCGTTTGAAGGGAAGGGCAGCCCAGGTCCATGAGGTCGATACATTGACAGTAAGACGCCAAAAATGGTTGCAACCATTCACGTTTTTCATTACCCTTCACAAATACCACATTGGCCGACGACAAGTGTGCTTTCATGACCACGTCCAAATATTTATCAGTCCGGCTGCCTGATCACTGTTGCTCGATTATCACCACCCAGGGGCACGTGTAGGGTACTTTAAGGTTAAACCTACGGACGTAAGCAACTTCAACCCCCCATTGGGTTTGTTTGCGGTCTTTTTCACACAACAAATCAAAAGCATGGAGCGGGTTAAATAGCAAATGCGTAGCTTGCGATATCCAAAACGTGGTACAATCGATAATGGTCACTAGTTTAAATATAAATTTGTTGTCACCAATTTTAAACCCTTGGCAATCAACAATGAGTGTGCGCAACATATTGCCGTTTGCCTGGACCAAGTTCAACTGATGACTGACTAACCATTGGCCACTAAGGTGTGGTCATGACATGCACTTACCTGCCATGCTAGTTTGAAAAAAATTGAGGTTAGGGTAGGACAGAGGGACATGAAAAAAATAAGAATTTAAGAATTACATCATTTTATTATCATAGCACGTCTTACAGGCTTCTGTCATTTTGGGATAAGGACGATACCAACTGATACAACAATATAGTCTCTTGTGTTTGTAACGTCCACAACACCGATGATGTCATAATGTCTCTAAACTAGGCGTTTTTGATGGTGAGCTGCTCACCGAAGCACCATGGATACCATACGGTCCACACGTATCATAACTTGTTTTTTTTTCATCACTCAGAGGCACGAGTGAGGGATAGCTTGAATGACAGGGTATATTTCCCACTTCCATTCTGCACAGGTAGGGGCAGACAGGTGACCAGCGCTGATGTTCCTGCATGGGTCCATCGCTCTCTTGCCATTGGTCTATGATGATGGGACAAAAGGCACATTTCACTTCATCTCTTGTTTTTAAATAATAGAATCCAGCGGCCACCAAGGCTTGAGGGCTTATGAAAGGCACTGGCCATGTTGCAAAAGTCTTGAAACGTTGTTCCTCAGAGTTTAAATTCATGGATGTGACTTCTCTTGACGTTTTAAGCAGGACATGACTGAGCGGCTTGACGTGCGTTGAACTGTTATTTATACACTCGGTTGGACAGTGGATAATAGTTGACTGGTTTGTGATGAATAATCAAACAGTAGGCTGTCGTATTGCCTGGTACATTGTCATGCGTTTCAAAATCTAGTCGAATGTCAATATTGGATAGCTTGACAGACTCTTCCAGGTAAGAACAGTCAAAGACAATCAGTGGCGCCCTTGCCTTAAACGCTTGGGGTAGCAGCATGGGGCCGTTCTCTTTTTGATAATACGACCATCGAAATTTAGAAAACAAGTCGTACAGGGGGCTAAATTATTTTTTTGAAAAATCCAAATCCAGTCCTTCATAGGGAACACAGATCCGTTGAGGAAAAGACGTGCATTTCTCAATTGCAGGTGTTCAAATTGCGTGGCATCTTTGGTTTGTTGATACTTGCGATTCGTTTGAAAATCCACGATCAGGTAGAGAGGTCGCTCTGTATAGCGAGCTGTTTTTACAGACCAACTGTGTGCGATGGTGGTGGGCAATTGCGGGTACTCATGGAGTGCCCAGCTTCTAAATTCCATGGGTAGAGGCATATCTCTCTTTACCATCTTGAGTATGCCCAGTTTTTGCTATCGTCAAGGGGCACACGGTGCACTTTCCATAGCAAGCGTTGTAGTTGTATTTTTGAATCTATGGGGGCATTGTCAGCTCCCTTGAGCACATTATTATCACTCCTGTCTCTCACCAGATAAAGCACTTGCCTTGCGTTGACCACAATGCGCTGGTGATCTTCGGCTAAACCTAAAATCAGTTTAAGAGGTAAATATCCAGTAAAAGTGCCATCGGTGAGTACCATCCAGTCATTGGTCGAGTCAGGGCACCAACCTGCCATGCAAAGTGTTTTACCTTCTTCCTCACTATAAGAGGGGTATAGTTACATGACACTGGAAATGCCCACATTTCGAGTGCTATCCACCACGATATCGTTAATGACATAACGTACTTCAGAAAACAGAAAGGCCAAACCATGGTTGGCCAACTTGGATGTGGTAGGTGTAGAGCCGACCTCCGATCTGAATGACACTTTCATGCGGTAGGGTGTAAATATCTTGGTTGTTGATAACAAATTGAATTTGATCATTGTTATTGAGTCCAGGTGTTTGAGCTTGATAGGAATGGAGATCAATTCTTATCACTCCTGGATGCTCCTCGATGGGGTTCGCTATCTCTAGGATAGAATTCATTATGGAGGTTGGTGTGGTAACCCAAATGCTGAAAACCCTGCTTGTCTTGAGATATTAACGTGTATTCACGTGGCAAACAACTAAAACCATTCCTAGATGGTGTTGTTGCTTTATAAACAAACTTCATAGTGGCTTTAGCACCAACTTGTAAGTCACTGGTGTGGTAGAATCTAGATCAATGAGTTGTTGCTCTCTATTGATCAGTCTTAATGTTATATTACTAATACCATCGTCAGCCACGGAATGAAAAAGCACCACTGGAGGGTTTTCTCCAATAATATAGCCATTGGGCGATGTCACTATAAAGTCATAAAGTGAATGCGATGGTTCTTGATTGGTGTACACTTGGCTAATAATATCACACGGTACCGACACATGATGGTCCTCAATGAATTTCACTTCATGATCCGATTCATGTTTCTTGTTGGGCTCCAACACGCGAGGTTTAAATCCTAGTAATGGACCAATGGATTCGGGGCGTGTTTTATAGTCAATTTTGAATGTTGAGAAAATACTGCAGCGATGAGTGTTGGTATTTCCTACAAGTTCAAACTTGCGCGTTCCATCGATAAATGACTTTAAACCATATTCATTGATCAACACCACATAAATGTGTTCATAAATGTCATCGATCCTGTATCCACCAGAGTTCAGGGTGAGCATAGAATCATCATAGTAAAACTTGTTGTTCGCATTTTCACGTATGTTGTATATTCGATTGTACGTTTCAAGAGAAACAAGTCCCAAACCATAGGGGTTTTCACTCTATCGATACGCGGGTAAAAGTCTAGGCTGACTTCAGGTCCACGTCCATGCAGTGTAAACGTTTTATTTTCTGCCGACATACTGTTGGCGTTTTTGCTTATGCTGCGTCTTATATAAAAAAAATAAACACAAACGTCCACACTGTTGGCTGTTAAACGTTTGCACACGTTTCACATTATAATATATCTTGATCCTGTTTCCAAAATAGGTCACAAGTTCCATGGGCGGGGGTAAATTCCCAAAACTGTCAAAGTACCATACGGTGGATCCCTCCTTGACATAAGCTACATAATGTGTTCCTGGTCCTCGCTGATCATCCAAATTGACAACAGCGCATTCCTGTTTCCAGGGTCGTGGGGGGTAATTGGTTTCGCATAAACACACCTCGAAAATGAGAAAGCTTTAGTTGTTTAGCATAGCTTTCCACTTGTTGATGCGTCAGGGCATGTCTTGCTATGGCTGAGGTTATTTTTTTATATATTTCGAAATGGTGAATTCCCAAATACTTGTTGATAAAAAGCTGGCTTTAAATTGTCATTTCTAGCCCCCATAGCAATCGCTTCCATCGTTTCATTATGTCGCTGACTTTCTTCGAGTTATTGCTTGCCCTGCTGCACGGCTTTAATGGTTTTCGCCACTGCACTGGCACCGCCCAAAAGTGAACCCAGAGCAGCCAGACCGGAAAATAAAGCAGGTAAAAATCCCGCTCGTTTGGGGATGGGAATCACTCGCCCTTGTTTTGAACCCTGTCGCCGAAGTTTTGGAATAACATGTCTCTGTGCTGATCGAAAGGCTTTCCTTATGGTCAATACATTATTTATTTTTTTCTTTCGCAACGACTTGTCCACGAATGTCGTAAGCCCAGGCTTTGCCAAGGACAGGGTCTTATTTTTAGACTTTTTAGTCTTTCTCACCACATACCTTTGTTTTACCATGATGATAATGACCAACAACCTTTCACAAGAAAGTTTAAATCACAACTAACGTCAGATTGTTATTTCATGGCTGTATAATCCAATTCCACATAAAGTGGGAAATCGTTTATGGTTTTTCCCGCTTGCTTTTCATCCCAAGTCAACATGAAATGAATGGATAATTCGTCACCTGCATTGACCATTTCATGGTTATGGACCAACTTCCTAAGACAATTTATCTTTATTTGTAAATGGTTCTCATCAGTAATGGCATATTTAATGTGAATGGTTCCATCATAGTGTAATCGATAGTGGCTTAAACTCGAAGCAAGCACATAAGTCAAGTGCTGATCATGGACTAGCGGTAAATGGTTTCTGTCATTCACAGGTTTTTCATTTGTCAGATACACTAAAAATACAGATGGGATGAATTTATAAAGCCTTTTCATTTCATAGGTCACGTAACGCTTGGTACAGACATCGTCTTCGTCTTGCGGGTCTTCCACGTGAATAATCCGATGGTGATTAGCGCTTTAGCCATTCACCGTAAGCTGAGGCACTTTGTCATAGAACTCATACACTTTGTTATCCACATACTTTTTCGTAGTAACGTCTGTAGACACTAGAGAATGTTTTACATGGGTTAACCGCTTTCCCTTAAAGTCATAATCTCCCTGTTTTGTGCGTGGCACTACAGACCTATCAACATAGTGTTTATTAGCTGGATCTGTTTCTTGTTTAGGATCATGTATGGTGACAGACCTAGCTTTGGCCATCAACGCACGTCCAAAGACATCCATCGCCAACCTGTAGTATGAGTCTACTGTTTCTATGACAAGGCTCGGTGTCCTGTATATAGACAGCCTGCTAGCCTGGCTAAGCCTTAGTTGAAATGAAGATTATTAAGCAGCAAGTGTCATTCCCCGTGGGGAATATGGTTTCCCATCTCTGTCCCACATCACGTGAACAACGCCATGGTTCACTGTTTCCATCTTCCATTCCCTGCATCATTGTGGGACCTTCCGGCTGTGGAAAGACCAATCTTTTGCTAACACTCATCACAGTGCCCAATGGTCTGCGTTTTAAAAATATTTAATTTTTGCAAAATCTCTCTACCAACCCCTCTACGTGTTTCTGGATCAAGTCATGTCTGGATTACAAAAAGAGGATATGGGTTATTTCACATTTTCCACGCAAGAAAATGTTATTTCACCGGATGAGGTAAAGCCTGATTCACTCATGATTTTCGATTATGTATCCACTGAACTTCAAGGCATTATTCAAATCTATTTCAGCATGGGTCGACACAAACATATCGATGGCTTTTATCTTGGACAAACGTAATCTAAAATGTCCAAACAGTTGATTCGTGAAAATGCCAATGTCATTGTTTTATTTCGCCAGGACGCGAGGAACAGTCGTCACATTTATAATGAACATGTGAATCCGGATATGACCTTTCAAATGTTAATGAATTGTGTGGCAAGTGCTGGAACACTCAACATCATGCCTGTTTAGTGATTGACAAACCAAGGACTATATCGCTATTTATTGCTATTTAAGGCACTGACTCATTCCCTGTCAAGTCATTTTTCAAGACACCATGGCGTTAGCAGAAACTCAATTGAAAAAGCATATTATTAGAGCAAAAAATACTATTCGCCAAAAGTTTCGTCAATTGAAACGATCACGTGCAGATCATGCTTTGTTTATTCAACATCATTTAGCACCTCCGCTAAAAGCCATGTTGAAACCCTCTTTCAAGCCATCTGAAACGCAACCCACCGTTTCATAATCCACGCAGACGCTGCACGAGGACCCTGAGGAAGAGGAAGAGGAACATGAACAGGAAGATTTGACTAGTGTTAGCGGAGTTGAGGATGACGAGGAACAAGTGTTTACGCCTCAAACAAAGGCCGCACCCCTTGCAGAGTTTTTGAGAAAAAAGAAATCCTTGGCCATGGTAGAAACACCTCGCCCTTCCAGATCGTCTCCGTTTTCACAAGTCTTGGCCACTCCTCAAAATAAATCTCAACTGAAAAACATTTTTATAAAATATTGTGGATCAACACTAGAACCCTATCTCACTAATCTAATTATTGGAAACACAGATACCACGTATGGTGTTCGCTATGAGGATGATAGTTTTAAAATTGGGGATTCATCGATTAAATTTGCTCGTACTAAATCTGTCATTAACACTCCAGTGGGCGCGTGGTTTGCCGTAACGCGAGTGGGCGCGTGGAGGACGAGTGTCCTCCACTTTGTTTTGCCATTTCACCCTATGAAATGTATATTTTGCGATCATGACTTTTTGTTTTGGGTTAGGTAGGAATATATTAAACATATTTTTTCATAAAAAAAGAGTGTATGCTACAAAATATTAAGTAGGAAATGCATAATTATGGTAAATCCATCAAAAACGTGTAAAAGTGTGGTAAGTTACGTTATAAATGTTACTAAAATGTGTATAAGTTTTATGTTATAAATGAAAAATTATACAAATTAAGTGTTGTCTATTATTTTTAGTTTGAAAATACTAATTGGTTTCGTAGTATAAAAAGATACAAGTAATTTTCCATCTTAGTAAAGCATATAAAACACAGCGCTTTTGAAACTCAAACAAACTGCTTTTGACTTCTCTTGATTTATCAGGTAGAAAGTTTCGGGGAACTGCTGCTTTGTTCTTTCTCAGAGTAGCAATCATAGTTACTTTTTTTCTTCCCGTATCTTTATTGCCAAGGGCACAGCTACGAACCAATTTTCACAAGTAATATTCCTATTGGTTCCTGAAATAGGATGCATCAATCTCAAACCAAGTCTGACGTGTTGTTGCTTCTTCTGAAAGGGCCGCTTGGTTGCTTCCGTATATACACTTGAAGGTTTGTAGCATAGAAGGTTGTTTTGGAAACCATAGCAAACGATCTCTATCCCATACTTTGCAGGTTTACTAGGCATATACACACGGAAGGGTTACATAAACAGGCTCTACTCCCGTGCCGTGTGAATTATTCCACATTTCAAATACGTTTCTTCTTCCAGCCTTCAAAACCCCAGCAAGATATAATATAGGTCTACCAATCAATGCAAGAAATCCTCGGGAAACATTGGGCCTAGCATCCCTTTCTCTGACAAACTGAGGGCGAATTTCAGTTATGTAAACGTTAGTCCAATCAACTATTCTTTTTCACCATTTCATCATCAATATTACACTGTGACGCAGCTTCTGGAGTGACAGTATTTTTCGCAGACCTTTGAGGTCCTCGGCAATGAGAAACTGATATAATGTTATGTCTGGGTGTACTAGAAGTCTGGGCAAAAAAAAGGTTTTAAGTACCACCTTGATGTGCGAACTTTTCCCAAATAAAACACTGGGTTGAAGAAAGGGACAGGAGGAACTGCTTCTTTACCACTTCTATTTCCTCGGATTCGTCTGAAACATCAACCGGGTCATCTTCTGCATTGATTTCATTTTCTCTACTCTCTGTGTGGTATTCCAAGTGGTCATCTTCTCGTTCATCTTCATCCTCTACACCTAGAACACTCTCGTTATCCTCAGTCTCATCTAGCCAACGGCGTACCTGTTCACGGTCACTTTCACTGGCCATTATTGTTTTCACACTTAAACAATTTCAATTAAACCGTCGTGACTTCCAAAACTATGAAATGAAATGAAAATACCACAGCAATATCCGAAAAAAAAAGTAACGCCAGTGGGCGCGCGGAGGACAAGTGTCCTCCACTTCTGCACAGCGCAAATAAACACGAGGTCACGGCGACAATTGGCGAGCATAAAAGCTGACGATACACTGACGGGCAGAGGATGAGTGGCAGAAAGGTATATGGCCGCTCAAGGTCACAAGTGTTGCCAACACTTGTAGACACACAAAACAAAATCACTGGAGGACACCTGTACTCCGCGCGCCCACTGGAGTGTTAAGAACATCAAATATACATTGACGCCAGTACTGTTAAAGCTGCTCTTTTCTCGAACACCCTCATTCCATGACTATACGTCAGAGGACCTTGGCAAATATAAATCCATTTTATTGGAAACCCATGCCCACAAAAGACAGTATGATCTAGCTCAACAAGTGAATGCCAATATATCTCAAAAATATAAAACCATCATTGCAAAAATGTTTCCCACCAGTCAAAGTACTCTCTGTAAGGGGTCCGCTTCGGGAGTGACATTTAAACCATTAAAATCCCTCGTGGATGTTACCTACTGGCACAATCCCAATAAGCTCGTCCAGCGGCTACAGTTGTTGCATGCTTCACGTCAAGCCGGCCATACCGGTCACGATTGGGAAATTCAAGAAATTGAACAAGAACTTCGAAATGCCAAAATTATTGTTTAAGCCCTCACCCATTAAAATGGGTACTGCTCACGAGTTGCATCGCCCAGCTAGGCGTCACTATCCGCGACTCAAGGTGATTTCACGAGGTGTGGATGAACTTTGGCTGATGAACTGACTTGGTTGAAATGATACCCTATGCTGGCGTTAAAGACGGTGTACGCTATATGTTGACAGTCATTGATGTGTATTACAAAATGGCCTTTGTTGAACCTGTGCGTCGCAAGTCTGGTCCACTAGTCACCAAGGCCTTTCAACATATTATTCAACACTCGAAACGTCAACCTCAGTTGCTACAAACCGACCAGGGTAAGGAATTTTTCAACAAGGATTTCTCCAGTTTGCTCAAATCTAAGGATATTCACCATTACACCACATACAGTAATCTGAAATCCAGCGTGGTCGAACGGTTTAAACGAACTTTGAAAACCCATATGTGGAAAGCGTTTACCGCTCAGGGCACTTATCGCTGGTTGGGCATGTTACCTGAGCTAGTGTCACGTTACAATGACAGCAAACATAGAACCATTGAGACCAAGCCACGTCTCGTAACCAAAAATATTCAGCGTCTGGATAAAATGTTTAACCCCATAAAAACAGCAGATCCTAAACGTCACCGACTGAAAATGGGGGATTTTGTTCGTGTGTGCAAATTTAAGTCTGCCTCCAATAAGGGCTACACACCTCAGTGGGGGACTGAACTATTTCGAATTCGTCAAGTCAACTTGGACAGTCCAGTCACCTATTTACTCCAAGACCTCAACCATCAACCTATAAAAGAGAGATTTTATCTCCAAGAACTTCAAAAAACAGCATTTCCGAAACATTACCTCGTGGAAAAAATGTTGAAACAAAAAGGAAATAAACTATATGTCAAATGGTAGCCACATATCCATCCGCTAGACACCCACTGACGCGACCGCCCGGGCTCGCGCCCCTTATATATCTAAGGGAGGCGCGCATGTAGATCGTCGAGCACGGCCCGGGAGGGCGCATCAGCCGGATTATCAGCGGATGAAATGCTTCGCCACGCGAGGCTAATGCCTCGCGATGCTGCTTTATTTAACAAATCGCAATACATGGTCAACAAATAAGGTACACTATACAGGAGAGGCCCTCGTCCGGAGACGAGGGTGTATCTGGCTACATTGCTATCAGTATATATGTTTACCTGATTAAATTGTTCGTGTTTAAGGTCCTTTATAATCCACAAAGCTCCTAACAATGCCGCTGCCGTCTCCGCCTGGTTGATGGTAGCGGGGGTTCGGAATGCTTGAGCCCACCCCTGGTTCATTTGCGGGCATACCGCCGCTATGCTGTGTGGTGTAGCGTCCACAAAGATGTCCAGTTGTCGTTCTCGTACGGAGATGTCCCTGGTGTCACGCACTCGTGTTGATGTTAGAATCTTCCTGGGCCAATAAAATTCACCGGCCAGGACGTGCCGGGGCACGAACATGGGCCAGTTCATGACCCAGCACGTCCAGCTGAGGTATCCGGTAGCCTGCTCCAACTGCTTGGGGGTGTACAGATGCATGTCCCTGAGAATTTGCAGAGTTCTTCGTTGAGAATAAAATTGATGTGTAGTTGTAGACAACTGTTCGGTATGTTTATCACTACGCCCAAGTAATGGATGACTTGCATTGGCTCTAGTACACTTTTACTGTCATTGATGGTTATTCCCAAGACCACACAGAGATATAACACTATCTCTTGCACCGGAATGTTACCTATTCCCCAGATGAGCCAGTCATCGAGATATGGCACCATCTTCACTGGGAATTCTGATTCAATCACTTCGCGCACCGCCTCCGCCCACCGTTGCATAATGGACGGGGCGAGCGCGTGGCCCATGGGAAGCCAAGTCCAGACGTAATGCTTCTTACGGTAGTAAATCCCGTAATTCAACTGGGAGCGTGCGTTCAACGGTATCTGGTAGAAATCAGATTTCAAGTCCACTTTAATGGCCAAGGCCTCTGGAGGAATAGAGGCGAGGGCTTTGGCAGCACTGTGCAGGGAGAACTTCGGCGTTTGAATGTATGGAGTCCAAGCACTTAAGTCGTACACAATCCTCGCACTCCCGTCGGCCTTTGGAACAAGTAAGACCGGAAAGGCGTAATGCCCCTTAAATGGAAAGATAAGCTTATTGTCAAGAAGATCCTGAATTGCACTGTCCATTAATGTCGACACTTTTGTTGCACAGAATGTTTTGGGAGCGTTTGTAGGGCGAGGTAGGTTGGCCCCTTGATCAAATAACTGAGTCGCATATCGTCCGAGTTCTGTATCCAGGTAAGGAACTGGGTTTGCGATATCTACGGCGATTGAGACGTAACGATCTGGCACTGGAGGTTTGTTGGAAGGCCCGTCGATGACTGGAAAGTTGATGTCGTGTTGTTCCTCTGGCGTTCTTTGGATGCGTATTGGCGGCCGTCTGGGATACTCTGGGTCGGTCCACCATTCCCATAGATCGTCGTCCTCGACCTGGTCTGGATCGATGATCTGGAGTGGTTCTGCAGGGTGCTGTTGCTGATGTCCTGCGGCGGGAGTGCCCGCCTGATCCTCAGGGGCGGCCTGAGGTCGCACGTTCGGATCGTCCAGTGGCGTGAGGTCGTCGTCCATGACATCCGTCCATGGCGCGGACCTCCAACGAAGCCATTGGAGCCATATATCGTGACTGGGCACGAAAGATTCAGGTAGTGGAACCTCTGTTGGATCTGGGTCTGGTTGATTTGGTTCGTATTCCATCCAAAAGGCGCGTAACGCGGACTGGAGATGTGGTGTCGGGGGGTACCGAACGCACTGTGTACCGGGCGTGTGAGACCGCTCCGCGGTGTGGCGGGCGATGCTCTCCGATAACATCGCCACCCTCCGGCGCCTGTGTGTAGGTCTGCACATTATACTAAATCACTTTGTGCTGCTATGGTAGCCACATATCCATCCGCTAGACACCAATTCTTGGATCAATAAATTACATGTTATATGAACCTGTGCATTTTTTTTTATTGAATCGTGATGTACGAGAGCTCTGTGTACGGCGCCCCACACTTCATGCATGTACATACATGTTTCTCTTTCTCTCTCCACACCCGCGTCTCACTCCTTCACTCCATGATGACATACAACTCGTTCAGCTGTTGGCTGTCATGGTTTCTTCCACTCCTCCCCTCAACTCTCCTCCGGCTCTCTGGCCCCGCCCCTCACCACTCTGCATTGGTCACGTGATTTCCTGTTCTCTCTTTGTGTTCACCCTTCCCTCTTTCCCCCTTTCCTCTCTGCGGGGCCCCTGCCCGCTGCTGCGGCTGCTGCTCGCCTGGCTAGCCGTTATCACCTTTTAACAGGGTTGCCACATGGTACCAACCTGTCAACCTCATTTGCTACAAACCGACCAGGGGAAAGAATGTTGTCAGCTCTCACCCACATTCCATTCTCTTAGCCAACTAGCCAGGCTCCAAGCTGGCCTCTCGAGCAGATATTCTGTTTTCCCATTCTGGCTGCCAGTCAGACAGAGAAAAAAAGTTCTCTTGTTGTCGACTATTTTTTTTTTCGTCTCATAGCATTATGAATTTTGTCTGGTTACTGGTCACTGTTTACCAACCTATTTTAACGATCGTTATGAGGGATTTTCGAAAATATTCGCCTTCATTCATCTATCATAGGAAAAAATAAATCGAAAAGCGACCCCTCGTTTTGCCATACATCGCCCGGTTGAAATAGCCATTTTCAGTATCCACCATGGTCAATCATAGCCTCGTTGTAACATTCGTCAAGCGCTACCGGCTCTCTGTCTACATACAAGCCTCTATAAAAAAAGCCTAGTTTTTTGTCCTAGAGACTTGAGATTTATTTTCGTGGTAGACGGGGTAGGGATCTTTCATTTATGTCAAACAAACTTATTTGTCAACGTGTTAGTTTCAAAAATAGTAAAAATTCAAAATTTAAGGGTTTTCAAAAAATCTCAAAATATAAAAGTTTTATTATAAAAAATAAAGGTCATAGAGATCATTGGTTTGAACTATGGCACAACATTCAATCATGTTTGGTTTTCAAACTATCGCCTACTTTTAAAAACAAAATTTTTCAAAAATATTTTAAAAAAATACGATTGGTCTATAGGAAAGGAAACGTCAGCTCGAGTCCGACGACACCTCATTTGTTAAAATCTGACCATCCGTTCGCCAATGATCACCAATGTTCGCGAGAAAGTAGGCTATAATTTTGTTTTTCCTCCTACACCCTTGAAACTTGCTGTCCGCCTAGAGGGCATACCCACCTTTCATTAACGTCAAACAATTTTTTTTTTCCAATTCACCTTTTCCAAAATAGTGCCAATCCAAAAACAACAATTTTCTTTTTTTTTTATACCAACACACATGCTTAGCCAAGAGAACGTCATCCCAACGCCATCAATACCTCGTTCGTTAAAATCCGACCATGCGTTCGGGAGATATCGCCCAAAGTTTATATGAATGTAGGGGGGGGAGTAGAACTCTCCAATTCACACTACTGCACAGTTTTAGTCCTAGAGACTTGACATTTATTTTGCGGGTAGAGGGGGTCAGGGCCATTCATTTACGTCAAACATTTTTTTTTTAGTTTAATTTATAGTCGCTTTAACTTGGAAAGTCTTATCGCGACTTTCACTGTAGATTTACATTATACAATACAATACATTGAATTGAATATACTATAAAATCATAAAATGAACACTCGAAATAAAGAAAAGTCCCACTACTATGAGTTGATCAATCAGATTTTGAAATAAAGTTCCGAGTCTTTGAAGAACTTGATGAGTTTTTTGAGCTGTGAGAGAGATGAGAAGGCCTCACATATCTTCTTGGGAATGCTGTTGTGCTGGCGCCAGTGGTTGTAGAGAGCACAGTCTGAGATTATGTGCTGCACAGTCAGTACGCTGTTACATGTTGAGCAAATAGGGGGTTGTTTCTTCTCGAGGAGATAGCTGTGGGTGATGTTGGTATGACCTATTCTTATTCGTGATATTAGAGCTTGATCTTGCCTGGAAAGTTTATGATGGGGATATTGTTCTGAGGTTTCTGATGTTATTTCATGGAGTTTACTGGTAGAAGTTGTAAGCCAATGATTCTTCCACTGTTGGAATACTTTTCTTTTGACGTAGGAAATGATGTCAGTATGAGGTGTAGCTATTGTATGATCACATAAAGGTACAAGTGTGGCTTCTTTAGCTGCTTGATCGGCAGATTCATTGCCATGAATGCCTCTGTGAGAGGGTACCCACACAAATATGACTTGTTAACCTTGCTTCACCACTTTATGGAATATCAGTTGAATTTCTTGTACAAGGACGTTTGTCGAAGATAGATTCTCCATTGCGTTTAATGCACTTCGTGAATCGGAGTAAATAATAAATGACTTGTTGCAGCTGGCTGTATTTAAAATGTATTTCATGACCTGTTTAAGAGCGAAGAGTTCATTAGAATAGACAGTGAAAGATTCAGGAAGTCGAAAAAGCATGGTATGGTCAGGATAAATTATCCCACAACCGTTTCTTTCGTCATATTTCGAACCATCAGTATAAATAGCACTGTGCATTGGGTATCTATTGGAGATTTCAAGAAATAATCGATGATACTGTGATCTGTCAGTTTGGTTTTTAACCAAGTTGTTCAGTTCGAAGTTGACTGTCGGTAAGGTAATTGTCCATGGTGGGATATCAAGAGAATGGTCTGAGAGTAGTATGGGAGGAATATTTAGGATTAATTGTTCAAGGAACTTGGATATTCTGACATTGAAGGGCGAAGGTTGTCGTCTTGTTTCAGTGTTTGTTCTTGTGTGGCTGTTAGTAGGGAAAACATACGACTTAATGCGTGATTTAGTCATAGTTGATACTTTGAGTGCATATGATAAACTTAGTTGTTGACGTCTAATTGCAAGAGGTGGTTCATTGGCTTCTATTTGCATACTGGTTACTGGACTGGTGCGGAGAGTTCCCAGAGCAATTCGAAGAGCAGCTGACTGGATAGAATCAAGGATCTTGAGGGAAGACGCTGTTGCAGAGTTGTATACTATACTGCCATAATCTAATTTGGCCCTAATAATTGATCTATAAGTATTCATGAGCACTTGACAGTCTGCTCCCCAGTTTTTTGCTGCGAGAATCTTCATTAAAGCAATCCGTCATAGACACTCATCCTTGAGATTTTTCAGGTATGGAATCCAACATAATTTACTATCAAACAGAATTCCCAGGATTTTAAGAGTAGATACTGTCTCAATTTTATGATTGTTTATGTTGAGCTCGGGATCGGGTACAGAGTGTTTGTTTTTAGAGAATACTATGCATTTGGACTTTGTTTTGGAGAACTTGAATCCAGTAATCTTGGCCCATTGTTGAATATTTTTAAGTGATTCTTGAAGTAGTTGTTGAGTAGTTGAACTATTTCTTCCTGCACAGAATATGGTCAAATCGTCGGCAAAAAGACAAGCCCTTACTGGCAAGTGGATGTTGGATACAATTCCGTTTATTGTGACCAGGAATAAAGTAACACTGATAACTGATCCTTGAGGGACTCCATTGTCGATTGTAACTTCCTGAGACAAAATGACATTTGTCTTAACTTGAATTCTACGATCTTTGAGGAAGTTGTAGATGAAATAGAGCATATTTCCTGAAATGTTATATTCCATCAATGATTTAAGTAAATGGTCATTGAACACCATGTCATATGCCTTTTCAATATCTAGACTAACTGCTATGAGGTGATGGTTGTTTAGGAAAGCTTCCCTAATTTCAGATTCCAAACTTATGAGAGTATCGACAGTTGAACGTCCTTTACGAAATCCACTTTGTACATCACTAAAAAAGTTTATATGTTCAAGATACCATCGTAAAATCCTGTTAACAATTTTCTCCATTAATTTGCACATTGCATTTGTTAATGCGATTGGACGGTAATTTTCTGCAATTGAGTTATCCTTCCATGGCTTGAGTATTGGAACAACAAAGGCTCTGCGCCATTGGTCAGGGAACGTCTGAGAGGTCCATATGTAGTTGAAAATAGCCAGAAGATAATTTAATGCGTTTAGTGGGAGCTGTCTTAGGAACTCATAAGGGACCGTATCTTGGCCAGGGCTGGATTTGCCACATTTGTCAAGTTCAATAATCATGTCCTGTAATTGAAAAGCTTCTTTTAAATTAGAATTGGAGTCGGAGGAGGTTATTTTTAGATCAAGAGGTTCGCTGGTTTCCTTTATATGGAGAAAATGTTGGTCATAATTGTCGTCACTTGAAATCTCGGAGAATGTGTCAGCTAATTTATCAGCAATGTTTTGAGGGTTGGTTATGAAGGATCCATCATTCGGGTTTCTGAGAGAAGTAATGTGGAACTGGTTATATTTACCATTTACACGTTTGTGTTGATTCCATACATCTTTTTGTGGAGTTTGAGAATTTAGTGAGGAAACAAATGTCAGCCACGAGTTCTTTTTGCTATCTTTAATTTTTTTCGGGCGATTGCTCTACATTTCTGAAATTGGGTTTTATTTTCAGGAGTTGGTTTTCTCTTAAAGACATAGAAAGCATGGTTTTTATTCTTTAGAGCTTCCTTGCATGCGTCGTTCCACCAAGTTACTGTCTTCTTACACGTGTTTATCTTTATTTTCGGAACACTAAGGTTTGCAGATTTAACTATTTCTTCTATAAAATCTTGAACAATATCATTGATGTGTTTGGAAGGGAAGTCATGTGGATGGGTTAGGCCAATTGAATGGTTGTTGACTATATGATTGAACTGCGTCCAATTTGCTTTATTTAAGTTCCATTTAAGGGTTTGGGGTATCGGGGCGTTGATTGAAGCGTTGTCGTTATTGATCAGTATGGGGAAGTGGTCACTATTTCCTTGGAGCGTGGAATAGACAGACCAGTCAAAACCAGTTGCTATCTCCGGAGTGCAGATAGTTAGGTCTATGCTACTATAGGTTCCATGAGCAATATCGAAACGATTTGGAGCAGTTGAATTCATTAGAATTAGGTCAAATTCATCTAGTATATTTTCTATCTCCTTCCCTCTTGCATCGGAGTGATGACTGCCCCATAACGTGTTATGGCTGTTGAAGTCGCCTACTAGAATGTATGGTTTAGGTAGCTGACGGATAAGATTTCGTAGATCATCTCCGTGAAATAGATAACTGTTTGGTATATAAATATTGCAGATACACAGAGAGGGAGGTAGATGCAATGAGACGGCTACAGCTTCCAAATTGGAGTTTAAAGAAATTTCTTTAAGGTATATATTATTTTTGACATAGGTAGCTACTTCTCCACTTGCATGACTTGCATTAGTTCTGTTTTTATGATACACATTGTAAAATCTTAGAAAGTTGGTCTCTTGGAGACAGATAATGGGTGGTTGGTGTTAATTTATTAGGAGTTGTAGGAATTCTAACTGGGATCGATAGCTGTTGATATTCCATTGGAGTAGTGTTGTTGCCATAAGTATGATAAGGAATAGCAAAAGATCCATTTCCATTATTATAGAGGGAGAGATTAGTCATCGCTAGAATAGTCTAGAGAAACATTGTTATCCATTTGGTCTTCGCTTAGGTTGACGAACTTCAGTAATTTCTTCACTATCCGAGAGCTTCTGTTTTTAATGCTTTTATAGGTGTAGTAGGGGAATAGTTCCTGCAGGGCTATATCAAGTCCTTGTATATCTTGGGTGTAATTGAAAGCAATTGCCACCACGTCCTTGACACCCTGGGAATTTTCGAGAAAAGATTGGAGTTTTGTGTAATTGAGAGGAGCTAGTGATGGATCAGCTTCCAAAACCTGTTTCACAGGAAGGAGCGTATCGCTGATTGTTGGTTTTTGTGGTTCTTTCTTTGGTTTCTTAGAAGTGTGATTTACCTTGTGATCCTCAATTTGTTCAGAAGAGTCGATTTTGGGTCTGTTGCTATTAGAAATATTTTGGTCAGTTCTTTCACTGCTGGCGTGTGACATTGGTCTTTTAAATCCAGGGAAATGTCCAGTTGTTGAAGCAGGACATGTTTCACTATGTCCAGGCCCTGTTCTTTCTATTGGAATTTCGGAGAGAGAAATACCATTACAATCTTGGTTTTGAGTTAAGTTTAGGATAGCTGATGAAGTTTCATCATGTGAATTTGTTGGAGGATTGTCGGAAGTTCTGGTTGCATTTTTGGGATTTATCTCTGTTGTTTGTGGTTTCTCTTGTAGTTTAGGAAATTTGGAGAGGTTAGGTTTGTCAATTTCATGAATGCCGTGCTGAGAGTTTGGTTGATCATTTGGAACTGAGTTGTTAGTAGGACAGTCTTTGGCCAAATGTCCCTCAGTTTTACAAATAAAGCAGGTGGGTGAGTCAGATGATAGGTAAATCCAGTAGTTAGTGCCATCGTATTCAATTTGGAGAGATGCAGGGAGTTTATCGAAGTCTTCATTTTGGATGTACATTTGTCTTCGAAAGCTCAAAATATGAGAAAAACCTGGGATGGATAAGCCTGCTCTGATAGGGATAATTTTAGACATGATTTTCACACCAATGTTTAACAATTCCTCTTCAATTACATAGTTGGGTATTACAGGACAAACGTTTGATAATATAATACTCTTGTTTTTTTTTAAGAGTGGTCGTATTTCCAAAGATACATTGTTTATTAAGAACTTGGGGTTTGCTAATATTAACTCATCAACAACTTTCTTGCTAGAAAGAAAAATGCATATTCGTCCATTCGATATTCGTGAAAAAAAACGAATGTTGCTAGGGCTAGTGAGTTTTCCTACAGCTAGCACATAATCTTTGATACTGATTCCATCTTGGGATTCAATTACGATAGCTTGTTCTTTGGAGGGGAGAGATTGAGCTATAGCAGAATAGCTTGACCTTGGATTTGTTTCTTTGGTACCGGTAGTTATTGTAGTTGTCATTTGGGTGCCAGATGTACAGTTGTTAAAATCAGGGTTATTTACAGTATAATAATAATTCTTTGGTTGGTTTGTTACTTGGTGGGTTGATACGTCAGAAGTTTTATCATTCGTTGTGTTCGTTAAGAGACGCCGACCTCTATCAACAGAGGCGGCGGCCATGTTGGGTTGATCAGAACAGAGTTTTAGGTTGTGTATTTTCCACTTCACGTAATTTACGGTAAGGTTCACAAATATTAGGAATAATACTTACAAAAGTGTTGTAGGTATTTAGAATGCATTGATATACGATTTGCACTGCTATGTGATACCAAATACCTCTCCAAATGAGATGTAACTACGGCAGCACGAACCTCGTGAACATTGTCTAGTCACAGCCCTCTGAATCACTGAATTTCTTTGTAAACTCTTTAGTTTCCAAAATATAAAAATTTCAAAATTTAAGTGTTTTCAAAAAAATCTCAAAAAATAAGAAAAGTTTTATTATAAAGAATAAAGGTCATAGAGACTATTCGTTTCAACTATGGCACAACGTTCTGTCATGTTTGGTTTTCAAACTATCGCCTACTTTCAAAAACAAAAATTTTCATTTTTTTTAAAATATGACGAGTGGTCCATAGCAAAGCCCCCGGCAGCTCGAGTTCAACGACACCTCATTTGTAACAGAAAGTTCCGTGACGAACTAATGAGCCTACTTTTCTTGAAATTCAAGATTCTTGCCAATCTATATAGACCTACCTAGAATAATGACGAAATTAAGTTGGTAATATCGAAATTCATAATTAGTTCGAAATATACCTTATATAATGTAGCCTAATAGAGCAGTACAGTTGGCAGCCCTGGTGACTGAATATAGGCTATTGTTATTTGCATCTCATAAGGTACAGAATACAAAATTTGGTTGAAGTCGAATGGATAGCATGCACGTTTCATGCAGTTAGACCTTGGATTTATCAGCGCGCGAAAAATTATGTTGGCAACAATGTCATGCATGTGTTGGTCAGAAATAATCTGAAATATTATGATCTCGTTTTGTACCAATTTTGGATGAAACCCATTTGTTGGTATAGAAGTAACATGATTTTGAAATTGAACCTATCAGCAGGCTTAGAATCATGTTGGCAGCACTGGCGTAGGCCTATATTAGTAACTCTAAATTAATCTAGAATGCCAGGTGCTATACGTGTGCAAAGTTTAGAGCTATTGGCTTGCATACTTTCTGATATTAGGGTAACAAAAATAGAGACAGTATTTATTAACAGTTGGCAGCCCTGGATACTCTTAAGAATCGGCATAGTCATATCTGTTATGGTACACATAGCACACACGAAATTTGGTTGAAATCCAAATGATAGTATAGAAGTTACATGTATTTAAATTTGGACCTCTCAGCAGGCTTAGAATCATGTTGGTAGCACTGACGTATATAAGATACTCCAAATTAATCTAGAATGCCAGGTAATATACGTGTGCATAGTTTAAAGCTGTCGGCTTGCATACTTTCTGATATAATGGTATTTAGATAAAATAAATTTAGAGCATTTATTTAGTGTTGGCAGCCCTGGTGGCTCATAAGAATACGCTCAGTCATATCTGTTTATGTACACAAGTTATGTATCCCGTCCAGGTTTGAACCCCAGACCCCATTCTAAACTAAAGGTTATGATCATTCTTCCTATAGAAGGAACATCATTGCCCAATGTATCCCTCAATATGCTATTAACAAAGTGTTTACTTGATGACTGTTCATTCTTGGAACCAAGGAAATGACGTTTCATACTTCTTTCACATCATGTGCTTGTCAACGTTATTACTTCACTGGCTGTAAATTGTTATTTGTCAAATACTTCCTAGAAGGAAATAAGGAAATGACCCTGTATATTTCCTCATATGATTATTGAATATGTTATTTCAAATGTGTTGACTCCTACAGCTATGAGTGGTCAAATTCACGGAACTGTTATCAAAGACATGAGTCCATATCCTGTAAGATGTATATTTCCACATACATGTTATCGAGTGCGCCCCTCTACTGTGACGCACATTGTTATTAAAGGATTAGTATAAAAGATCTGGGCTCAGAATAAAAGGTCTCTTCCAATTGCAGCAGCAACTAAACAGGTTGTCTGACTTGTGTTCACTTGTATATATTGAATTGTCGACAAGTTAATAAATACATACAAACTAACCAACGAGTTCTCATTCATAGAAAGCAGATGCCACTCATCAGAAGTAAGAACCACGAGACCTACTGGTTTAGCAGTAGCAGAAACTCCTTAGCACATCACTATAGAAGACTGTTAAGCGACAAACTTAACTGGGGGCCCGTCCGGGATAGGTAACGATTTTCCTTGCCAGATAATCTACGAGTAAGTTGGTACAGTGTTCTGACAAACCTCACAATGAGGCCTTTCGTCACTATACTAGCGACACCAAGGTACCTATCTTCAGCACCAGATGCAGTCATCGATTCTATGAACCAGCCAGCAAGCCGGGAGTGGAACTGACAACCTCACACGGAGGCATTTCATCCAAGACTAACTTCGCCATCTTGAAGGAAGGAAGCTCGACGACAAACGTTCTAAGAAGCCCAAGCTCCATGTAACGCCTTTCGCAACAACCAACCGCCATCGCTGTACGTGCCGACAACGCCCCAGAAGCGCTTTCCGACCACACGACGACACAAGAGAACCAACCGACTCCGCAGTTCCAAGAGGATGCAGCCAGCACTGATCATCTTTTCTTGTCTGTAAGTCAAACTCCAAATAATACCTTATTTGTGAACTAGAGTATAATTAGTGAAGCAAGGTTCAATATTTCAAGTAGCAAACTAGGAAGAGCAATAATAATAACAATAATAATAAAATAAAATAATTTCTTAAGAAAAGTGAGGTAGTGCAGCCCATACTGGTCTTTCGCTTGTCACTATTAAAGGAATTAATCAAATAATTAAATATTTGTTATAAATAACATTTTGAAACCGTCTTTATAAATTCAAACAAAATGCCTGAAACCGAGCTCCTTTCAAAGTTCGAACATGCTCAGATAAAGCTTTTGCCTGAATGTAACGGCACTAATTCTTGCAGTCTTGACTATTTTTGGCAAGAACAGAATCGTTTCTAAACACACATAAGAGAAAAGCGTCAGCTACAAACTCAGTATTAATAAATGATTTCCTCTTTAACGTCATAAAGTCAAAACTAAAAGGTGAAGCATGTAGCATTCTTGACTTAGAAGCCAACAGTACTTACGAAAAATTTAAAGATAAACTCATAAGAAAATACGGTAACGTCAAAGACGAGAGACTTCTCATCCAGGAGATCTCTAATTGCTACCAGAAAAGAAACGAATCATACAATGACTACCATGATAAATTGGAAGGATTGACTTTGCAATGCAAAAGCTTATGCAAACTCAATTACCAAAATCAAATTTTGGAATTGAAATTAAGAGAACTTGAAGAGTTAAGCCTAAACACGTTTAAAGCAGGAGTTTTGGAACCCTATCGTTCATGCTTAAGATATGCACAGATTACAGACCTGAATCATTGCCCCAGGTTATGCAGGTCTTACGATAACGATTACGCCCATGATGATTACATGGAGCAACTATGAGGAAAACTACCTCCTAGCAAGTTTCCACCAACAGATCGACCACTAGGCCACTCAGCACACAATCCATTCTCGAATTTTAACCCAGCTCCACCAAGGAACCCATTTAACCAACCTTTCATGCAAAATCAGACCCTTCTATAAAGATAAACCATAACCAATTTTCGGACACGCTCAAGCTCCGATCAGTCAGCTTTTCAAGCCACCAAACCCCATGAATCGTCCTTACGCAACTCCTAATAATATTGGCCGGCGTTTCACACCCACTAACCAGCAAAGATTTCCACAGCCGATGTCAGGTGTTTCAACCATTAGAGGTAATCTGAATGCTCAATTAGAACCTTTAGAAGACATCGAACAGGAAGCTTTAGGTCCCATACAGCAAACACAAGAGTATGTAGATGAGTACAATATACAGAACTACCCACAAGAGTACGACACTTAGTACTATGAATACGAGTGCGATACAGGAACAGTCTCAGGATTTTCGCTTGGCCCAGCCATCAAAATCGAAGACATAAATAACTTGGGTAATGCTCCCAAACTACCATTCATCACACTGTTTGGACTAAAGATCTTAATTGATAGCGGTTCTTGCAATTCAATTATGAACCCTGAATTCGCACATTCATTGTTCGCAGAGTATATGATAAATGAACCATTTTGTATTCAAACAATCCACTCACAAACGATAGGAGAAGATAATATTCAATACCCTATCTTTTCCGAATACAACATAGATTCACCTATAACATTCAGAGTTATGCAATGGCATAATTACTGCGACGCATTAACTGGTAGCGCAGCTTTTGCTCAACTAGGTGCAAAGATTGACTACGCCTCGAACCTAGTCACTCGCAACAACACGGACATACCGTTTCACTTTCATTCCCCACATAAGCAGGAAAGCTTTCAACCAGCATTAAATGCATATCATCTAGCTATACCTGTCAACATACAACACGGAGACGTGTATATTTCCAAATTCGAATACGAAGGAATATGTTTTCTAAATGCTATTCTTCATGCAGAGAATTACCAGGTTCTATATCCCACAAACACTCAGTTGAAACAAGAATTCACCGAGCCCAAACTAGTTGAACCTTTAGAGAATATAACAATCCAACCACTGGAAATAAATTCCATTTCTGAAAGAAACATTCATGAACACCTCGGGACACAAAACTAGAACGATCTAGAAAACAGTGCTATTCAAGACATATGCTCGGAATTCTCAGATGTTTTCTATTATCTAGGATGTGATCTGACATTTTCAAGTGCAGTAAAGCATTTTATTCGCACTACAGATGAAGACCCAGTACACCAAAGAAATTATCGGTACCCACCACCTCTAAAGCAAATATTAAACAACGAAGTAGAGAAACCTTTGGACCAGGGAATAGTCACGCATAGCGAATCTCCATACTGCAATCCAGTCTGGATTGTCCCTAAGAAGCTTGACGCTTCAGGACAAAAGAAATGGAGACTAGTCATAAATTTCAGACAGTTGAACAAAAAAACTATCGAGGATAAATATCCCCTGCCTAGAATAACAGAGATCTTAGATAATCTCGGTCGATGTCAGTACTTCAGTACTTTAGATCTGGCTCAGGGATTTCACCAAATTGAGATGGAACCCAGGTCTATCGAGAAAACAGCCATTACAATCGACAATAGACACCTAATGTTCAAAAGAATGCCCTTCGGCCTAAAAAACGCACCAGCCACTTTTCAACGTGTAATGGACAATGTCTTGCGTCCTTATCTGTACCAGTTCTGCTTTGTGTACATTGACGACATAATAATCTTCAGCAAGTCGCTATGCGAACATGTACAACATTTAACCCTTGTGCCACAGAAATTGAGAGAAGTAAATCTCAAAATACAACTAGACAAGACAGAGTTTCTTCACAAAAAAGTTGCTTTTCTTGGTCACATTGTATCACAAGATGGAGTCAAACCAAACCCCGAAAAGTTCAGAGTAGTCAAGGACTATCCTATTCCGAAGTCTACCAATGAAATCAAACAATTTCTTGGCCTTGCTGGATTTTACAGAAAATTCATCAAAGATTTCGCAAAAGTAGCACAACCCATGGTTCGCTGCTTAAAGAATGGATCCAAAGTCGATATAGAGAATACTGAATACAAGTCCGCTTTTATGAACCTTAAGACCCTTTTAATAAATGCTCCTGTGCTAGTTTATCCAAACTTCGAAGAAGTATTCACGTTAACCACGGACAGTTCAGATTTTGCTCTGGGAAGCGTCCTATCACAGAAGGGACACCCCATTGCATACTACTCCAGGACTCTAAACCCAGCAGAGAAAAACTACTCCACAATAGAGAGAGAAATATTAGGAATTGTAGAAAGCTGCAAACATTTCATGCCTTACTTATGGGGACGACACTTCCAAGTAGAATGTGATCACCGCCTGTTACTGTGGCTCTTCACGCTAAAGGATCCTAGTTCGAGACTTTACCGTTGGAAGATAAAGCTTGGAGAGTTCGACTTTGACATCAAATACGTCAAAGGCAAAACCAACTATGTCGCAGACGCACTCTCAAGAGTAGAAATTAACATGGCTGATGAAACAGCTTCAATCATTACCATCCTCGGAGATGACACCTACCAAAATGATATGGATAATGAAACTGTCCATTCAAACCAAGCTGACCCCATATTCACATTGAACATATCTGAACGGAACTTAAACCAAAACCGCATTCAGATTATTGTAAAATATGGTAACTACCCCAAGGTACTTAAACAAAATCCGTTTAAAAAATCTACCAGACACAATGATTTTCACAAAGAAAAATCTTCAGGAAGATTTAGCAAATCACCTCCTCAAAATAATAGTAACCTCAAACAAGTACGCTACTTATTTTGACGATATCACTCTCGAGATCCCATTCATCAGGGCATGCCAGAAGCTATTTACTTCTGAACTAATCATCATCAGGTCATCCAAATTCTTGGAAGACATTGAAAGCCCCGAAACACAGAGACAGCTGATTTCACACTATCATACTGAAAACCACAATGGTATAGTAGAAACTTACGAACATCATAAGACCAAATACTACTGGCCTCATTTAAGAGAACAAATTAGGACAATCATCTATCAATGTAACCTCTGTCAGAGAAACAATTACGAGAGACACCCTAACGAGATATCGAACCAAGGTCCTATCACCGCCGATCACCCTTTCTCTCAAATTCACATCGACACGTTTCACTTCGAGCAAAGTCGCATATTAACTATAATTGAAATTTTCTCAAAGTATGGACAAGCCTACATTTTACCAAATGGTACAGGTCTGGCCACACTAAGTCAATTACAAGTTTACTTTTCCCACCATGGATTCCCAAGGAGAATCACACATGACCAAGGAGGAGAGTTCGAAAACAATGTCATAAAAGAATATTGTAAAGCCACGAACATCGAATATCACGCTACTACCCCTTTGAATTCTTCATCTAATTCTCCAGTAGAAAGACTGAATTCGACCCTTCTAGAGAAACTTCGTATCTCCAGAGATCACGATAAGTTCACTCCGCTCTCAGAGCTCGTGACCACCATAATCACGAATTACAATTCCTCAACCCATTCAACTACTAAACAACCTCCTTTCAACGTTCTATACGGACCCTACTATAAGGCTTTAGACCACGTTTTCTCGCCATGTCCCAAAATCAATGAATACATTGAAAGACAAGGAAATCAGTTAAAAATTGTAAAAGAGAGTCATACTAAACCAAACACCGACACTTTCAATCATAATTACCAAATTAATGTAACTGCCTACGTATTAGATCCCCTCACCAGAAACAAGAAATAAAAAACCTGTACAACGAAGGTATCATTACCAAAATTGAAGAAAACAGGTTATACTGTAAAATGAGGAACAGTAAAACTCATGTAAGGAATTTTCGGTACATTAAACCAAAAAGAAAATTTCTTATTCCAGATTCTTCCCTGGATATGGCACCATCATCACACAGCCCATCCAGACACAAGGATTCTACGCTGACTCATTAGGACCAGCCTTAATAATTAACGATTATCACCGGTTCATGTTTCATTTCAATTTAACGAGTTTAAAAGAATCTTATATTCAAGACACTATCTCAAGTCTCGTATCACGAAGCAATAATACTTTTCCTTATCCAATATCAGAATTAAGAGAATCAATTAAAGAAACAAAAAAGTAATTAAATAAGTTGCTACATGCTACACCTAGAAGTAAGAGAGGTCTTATAAATGGTTTAGGTAGTATAATTAAATTCATATCAGGTAATCTAGACCAAGATGATCTATAAAACCTACAAGAACAATTAGAAGCATTAAAACAAAGTAACGCCAAGGAAATTAAACATATTAATAAATTAGTATCATTCAGTAACTCCATTTCTCAAAAGTTCTATAATGAAATGAACCATGTAAACTATAATATGAAGGTAATTAAAGGTATTTTACAAGAAGAAGACTTCAAGATTAACCTTCTGGAACATCAGCAATATGTGCTCTTGTGTACGAACAAATTAGATAAAATCATACAAGTGATGCAAGATACTACTAGCTTATCATTTAATGAAGTGACAAATATCAAGATGTTCTCCCAAAGGGATTTAACAAATGTTGTAAAAGATTTACAACTAATCTACCCAACAAAAACTATAATTCATACTGACCAGTATCAGCAATTTGAGAACCTTAAACTGTCAAAAACGCAAGTTCTCATGATGAACGAAGAAATTGTTGTAATATTATATATGCCAATCACTGATGCTAAAACTTATACATTGTATAAAATTCCTCCTGTACCTAGCAATAATCTAAAATTAATTCCTCCGGAAATATATTACTTGCAAGGACCTACCTTAAGATGGTCTAACGCACCTTGTATAAAAATTACTCAATATTACGCATGTATACTCTTTAATACTAGAATACCTTCATGTAATTTAACGGACACTACCAGATGCCAATTTGCCACTGTCAAGAACGAGGTAGAACTATTTCAGCCACCAAATAAGAAGCATAGCCTTTTCTCTAGTAAAAATCCTCAAATAATCTTGCAAACCTGCCCAGAATCTCAGAGAACTATAAAATTAGCAGGATCATATGTTATCTACTCAAATGAGTCTTGCCCTATTACAAGCATGGGTATAACATTGCAACAGCAACCTACAAATTATGTACACCTGTTTCCACTCATGTCAACTCCAAATTATCCATATGTTAAAACCGAAATAAATTTCCATTCATCCCACCTCGATGTGAAAGGAATGATGTTAGATTTAAAACCCTTTCCAGAATACAATACTAAAATGAAAACTTTTGTGTCTGTGAACACAAGTATTATAATACATATTTTCTGTGTTATCATGTTAATATTTAGAACAAGAATATATCAATATATTATATCTGTAAAGAATAGATTTAAGAAAATTGTTATCGAGGACGATAACGAGCAACAAAGGGTGGAGGAATTATGTATCCCGTCCAGGTTCGAACCCCAGACACCATTCTAAACCCAAGGTTATGGTCATTCTTCCTATAGAAGGAACATCATTGCCCAATGTATCCCTCAATATGCTATTAACGAAGTGTTTACTTGATGACTGTTCATTCTTGGAACCAAGGAAATGACGTTGCATACTTCTTTCAGAACATGTAATTGTCAACGTAATTACTTCACTAGCTGTACATTGTTATTTGTCAAATACTTTCTAGAAGTAACTAAGGAAATGACGCTGTATATTTCCTCATATGATTATTCAATATGTTATTTCAAATGTGTTGACTCCTACAGCTATGAGTGGTCAAATTCACGGAACTGTTATCAAAGACATGAGTCCACATCCTGTAAGATGTATATTTCCACATACATGTTATCGAGTGCGCCCCTCTACTGTGACGCACACTGTTATGAAAGGATTTGTATAAAAGACCTGGGCTCAGAAGCAAAGGTCTCTTCCAACTGCAGCAGCAACTAAACAGTCCTGAATATCTCACGGCCATATTTGAAAATGATGTCAGTGCTACCAACTTCCATGTATGGCCTCCTGGAAATTAAACTTCAATATTATTATCATTACGTGTGCCAATTTTGAAATAGCTCCCATGTATACCTTCCAAGATATCCTACAAGGAGATCAAATTTCAATTGCAATTTTTCAGCAGACCAATGGTTTTCGCCTACACCATAATTGTTAGGTAGCCTATATAAACACCCATGGTGTTTGTCAAGCACAGTGGGGGTGGTCACGCATCAATAATCTTTACCCAGGCCAATGGTTTTGCCTCTTATTTCTTTTTCCACATAATTACAAAGTTACGTGTGCTGAGTGGTGTATTAGGTAGATTTCATTAGAAAGCTAACTATTGCAATGGGTCCCATGTTTCGACTACCGGAAAATTGCGACATATCTTCGCGTTTCACATCCCCCAGACCCCAAAACCACCGTCAGTTCAAAAGTTTATATATAATTTATGTGTGTATATACAGTGTGGTCCACCCGCCCCTTATTATTTAGTTTTATGAAACCCAACTAACATCGCATTACTCCCGATGGTCGATATTGCTTTGCGCTCTGACTCTGTGACAGCAATGTAATTGGGTCATGGGTCTAGCAAAGAAAAAACGACCTTAAACGTTTCCCCGCCAAATACTATGGCCCATTCTACTAACATATGACTTACTGCTCCTGGAAATAACACACATACACGTAATACGATCGAATTAATAGCTTACGCCACGTGATCTGTAATAGTAGAAAGTTAAATCAACACCATAAACCGTGATTGAAGACTTTGAGATGGACTTAAACGTTTGAGCTGGGATGGCTACAGTTACTACAGCACGTTTTACGTGCGGCAACTATCATCTGCTGATGGCTGAGAGGGTTAAAGCCTGACCGTACGTGGTGGGTACGAGCGGGAAGAATGCTGCTTCGAATGCGGCAGTAGGCATACTTTTTTTGAACGAAAGCCCACATTCGATTTTAGTCGGGATGTAACTACATTGCCACATTTATTGCCTTACGACGTATTTTTGTGAAGAGTACGTTGTATTTTGATGATTTATAAAGAGAATACGATCGAATTGGTACGGTATGCCACGTGACCTGTAATAACAGAAAATTTAAAAACTGGCATGAATATTAACATAACATATCGAAATGTTGCTCCGGAGGTCCGGGTTCGATTCCCAGCTCTGCCAAGAAATGTAATACTTGTCTGAGGGCAGAAGTTGGGTACTCGTAGCCTCGTGAAGCAAATATGAGAAGAAGTGGGCTCGATTTGCACCTCAGCCAGCCTGGAAATGGTTTTCCGTGGTTTCCCAATTCTACTGCGGCCAAATTCCGGGACGAATTCTATCTTAAGGCCACGGCCGCCTCCTTCCCAATCCTTAATTACAAATACATACATCATTACAAGCCCGCAATAACTCAGGTTATCAGACAAATTCTACACACACATCCAAGTAAACAGGGCTAAATGACCGGGATGTTCTAGCCCCTCAATTGAAACAAAACAACAACATATCGAAGGATATTCTGATCGCCAGTGCTTGCATCGAAGTACACGTATTCCTTAGAAATTCCCATGGTATTATTAGCATACTTTCGATTTTTGCAAAAAATAAAAGTAGACTTATGAGATCTACACAGGGCCAAAAAGTGTGTGTCTGTCTGAGTGTGTGTGACTGTGTGTCTGTGTGTGTGTGTGTGTGTGTGTGTGAGTGTGTGTACTCTGAATGTCTGCCCCCTCCCTATCAATTCGAACACGGTGAAACCGAATTGAACGAAATTTGGTACAGAGGTAGAACTAGGAAAGGGCATCTCAGTGTCATGTTTTATATCGCCGCCATCTTGACGGAAATGTAATGGCGGCCACCCAAATGTTCAAAGCTTAAATCAAATTACGAATAACCTAATCATCCGAGATCTGCCAAATTTTGCAACAATATATATTTATATGGCGAGAGTCTTTTGACTAAGTTACAAGGTAATCAGCCCAATAGTTTGCAGATGGCGGCCATGTATGTATGCAAATAGATTCCCCCATCAATTCAAACACGGTAAAACCGAATTGAACGATATTTGGTACAGAGGTAGCACTAGCAAAGGACACCTCAGTGTCATGTTTTATATCACCGCCATTAGACGAAAACGTAATAAAATGAATTGCTGTTCGTTAGTCTCGCTAAAACTCGAGAACGGCTGGACCGATTTGGCTAATTTTGGTCTTGAATTATTTGTGGAGGTCCAGGGAAGGTTTAAAATGTGAATAAACATGAAAGTTGTAGCGCACGAGTAGATTCAACAAATGAGTGACGGCACGCGATTCGCTTAAAAAAAAGTCCCGTATGCGTTCATATACCATTCATCCGATTGCTATGAAACTTTGGTTGTATTGTTGTGCACACTCCAGGAAAGGTTTCTGACTTAGTAAATCCTTTTTACAATAGGTAGCGCACGAGTAGATTCAACAAATGGGTAACGGCGCGCGTATCGTTTAAAAAATGCCATATGCGTACATATACCATTCATCGATTGCGATCAAATTTTGGTGAGTTGTTGTGAACACTTCCGCTATAGACATAGTTAATCGAATTTACAATAGAGAGCGCGCGAGTAGATTAAACATATAAGTGTTGGCGATGCGTTCATATAGCCTAAAATTCATCCGATTGCGACCAAATTTTGGTGGGTTGTTTAGCACACTTCCGGGATGGTTATAGGCATAGTTAATACAATTTACAATAGATAGCGCGCGAGTAGTTTAAACAAATGAGTGTTGGTTATGCGTTCATATACAATTCATCCGATTGCGATCACATTTTGGTGAGTGGTTGTGCACACTCCCTGGAAAGTTATAGGCATAGTAAATCCAATTTACACTAGATGGCGCACGAGTAGCTTCAAAAAAATTGCGTGTGATTCGTTTCGACAAAGACTGCAAGCGTTCATATACCAATTATTCCATGAGCGACGACGAGTGGTACGTTTCACCAAAGTCCCGTGTGTATTCATAAACCATTCGTCCGATAGCGATGAAACTTGGGTGAGATGTTGTGTACACTTCAGGGAAGGTTTCTGACTTGGTAAATCCATTTTACTATAGGTGACGAACGAGTAGATTCAACAAATGAGCGACGACGTGCGAAGCGTTTCAACAAAGTACCCTATGTGTTCATATACCATTCGTCCGATAGCGATGGAACTTGGGTGAGATGTTGTGTATACATCAGGGAAGATCTCTGGCTTAGATCATCAACTTTTCAATAGGTAGCGCACGAGTAGATTCAAGAAATGTGTGACAACGTGAGATGCGATTCAACAAAGTCACATATGCGTTTTCATACCATTCGTGCGAAAGCGATGAAACTTGGGTGAGTTTTTGTGTATTCTCCACGGAATGTTTCTGGCTTAGTACATGTGTTTTAGAATAGGTAGCGCACGAGTTTATTCAACAAATGAGTGACGGCACGCGTATCGTTTAAACAAAATTCCGTATGCGTTCATATGCCATTCACCTGATTGCGATGAAGCTTTGATGAGTTGTTGTGTACCATTTTACAATAGGTAGTGTACGAGTAGATGCAACAAATGAGTGACGACGCGCGAAGCATTTTAACAATATCCCGTATGCGTTCATATACCATTCATCGATTGCGATGAAACTTTGATGAGTACACTTACTTGAAGGTTCCTAATTTAGTCAATGCATTTCACAGTAGGTAGCCCAAGAGTAAATTTAAAAAATGAGTGACAGCGCACGAATCGTTTATACCCTCCGTGTGCGTTCATATCCCATTCATCCGATTGCGATGAAATTTTGGTGAATTATTGTGCACGCTCCCACGAATGTTTCTAAATTAGTTAATCCATTTTACGATAGTTTAGACGCAGTTAACGGAAATTGAAAAAGATTGCTTCCAAAAGCACTTCAAGAAACAAAATTACAACGCCAACACTTTCTTTGATTGGCATTGCAACGCATGCCGGGTACAGCTAGTCTTAAATAAATTACGACCAACCTAATAATCTGATATCCACCAAATTTTGCAACATCATACCTTTATGTGGGAGGCATATTTTGACCACACTACAAGATCATCAGACCAACAGTTTGCATATGGCGGTCATGTATGTGTGAAAATTGATTACCCCTATCAATTCAAACACGGTGAAACCGAATTGAACGAAATTTGGTACAGAGGTAGCACTAGCGTAGAACACCCCAGTGCAATGTTTTATATCGCCACCATCTTGACGGAAACGTAATGGTGGCCACCCAAATGTTCAAAGCTTAAATCAAATTACGACTAACTTAATCATCCGATCTCTACCAAATTTTTGCAACAACATATACTTGTATGGCAAGCGTCGTTGTCTGAACTACAAGGTCATCAGCCCATTAGTTTGCAGATGGCGGCCATGTATGTGTGCAAATTGATTCCCCCTATCAATTCAAACACGGTGAAACCGAATTGAACGAAATTTGGTACAGAGCTAGCACTAGCAAAGGGTAATCCAGTGACATCTTTTATATCACCGCCATCTTGATGAAAACGTAATGGCGGCCATCCTAATGTTAAAAGCTTGAATCAAATTGCGACCAACCTAATAATCTGATCTCTACCAAATTTTGCAACAACATACCTTTATTTTTAGAGAATCTTTTGACCACACTACAAGGTCATCAGGCCTTAAATGTGTGGATAGCGGCCATGTATGTGTGCAAATTGATTCCTCCTATCTTTTCAAACACGGTGAAACTGAATGGAACGAAGTTTGGTACAGAGGTAGCACTAGCAAAGGCCACCTCAGTGTCATGTTTTATATTGCCGCCATCTTGACGGAAACGGATTGGCGGCCATCCTAATGTTAAAAGCTTGAATCAAATTACGACCAACCTATCATTTGATCTCTACCAAATTTTTCAACAACATACCTTTTTGTGGGAAGCATCTTATGGCTGAACTTCAAGGTCATCAGCCCAATAGTTTGCAGATAGCGGCCAAGTATGTGTGCAAATCGATTCACCATATCAATTCAAACACGGTGAAACCGAATTGAATGCCATTTTTTTTACAGAGGTAGCACTAGCAAAGGGCACATCATATTCATGTATAATATCCGTATAGGTCGTTGTATTTCAAGAATCTGCTACAACCAACATTCAATTATACTCCTTGAAAAGGACAAAGAGTTATAACAATACCCATGCATTTAGGAGAAAGTAGGCTATACGTTCTTTACCGAACATCTTGTTTTGTTGAGAGCCTTTATAGCCTTTCTCTCCTGAGGTGTGAGGTTACTCTGCGGTGCCGGTGCGGTGGACGAGAGCATAATCATTCTTCCTGCAGAAAAGGGAACGCAACGGTTATCTTGGACATGGACGACTACACTGCCAAGGTTTTGGACCTTTTAGACCCGGGTACCTACCGCAAACTACTGAGAGATCCTACCAACCGGATTCTTCGTGAAACAAACGGCCTGATCAAGGGATCTTCGCTACCTGAAAACGTAAAGAAGGTAACCACCAGAAGTGAAGCTTTACCACCAAGACTTTATGGTTTACCTAAAATACACAAAGATAATGTTCCTCTTCGTCCTATCGTGAGTGCTATTGGATCACCAACTTATAGCATTGCCAAGCATTTAGCTACCTTACTTCAACCACATATCGGCGGTACACAGTCGTTCGTCAAAGATTCCGGCCATTTCATTGAAAAATTGAAAACTATTCAACTAGAAGCTGGTGACTTACTAGTAAGTTTTGACGTGGTCTCTCTTTTCACGAAAGTACCTATAAAGGTAGCCCTGGAGTACATCGCACGGATTTTTCCTGATGATATCACCGCCTTATTCCGCCACTGCCTCACCGCTAGCTATTTACTGTGGAAGGGTGATTTCTATGAACAAATTGATGGGGTCGCCATGGGCAGTCCCCTTAGTCCGGTGATCGCGAATTTCTTCATGGAACAATTTGAACAAATAGCACTAGAGACCGCACCTTTGAAACCTAAAGTGTGGCTACGATACGTGGACGATACCTTTGTAATATGGGGCCATGGTAATGATCAATTAAATCTGTTTTTACAACATCTTAACAGCCAGAACTCGAACATTCAGTTTACCATGGAGTTAGAAAATGAACAGAAAATCGCGTTTCTCGACGTTATGGTAACGAAGACCGCTGATCTAACTTTGGGACATACAGTTTACCGTAAGCCGACCCATACTGACCGATATCTACATAAGACGTCCAACCACCACCCACGACAGAAATACGGAGTTATAAAAACACTGGCTGACCGCGCTAAAAGAATTTGTGATAAGCAGTGCCTAAAACAAGAAATTGAACACTTCAACGAGGCCTTACGCGCGAATGGGTACAGCCAGAAAGATATCCAGCGAGCACTCCATCCGAGACGTCCAACTACAAGGGTAATTGGAGACAAGCAGCCCCTGGCTAGAGCTTTTCTTCCATATATAAAAAAGGTCACGGACAGAATAGGGAGGCTACTCGAGTCCCATGATATAAAGACCATATACAGGCCTACACGAAAAATTAAGGACATGTTTAGGTCCGCTAAAGATAAGCGACATCCTCATACCGCGGCAGGGGTTTATAAAATCCCGTGTGATTGTGGCCAAGTATATATTGGAACAACGAAAAGAAGTATTGCCTCTCGCCTCAAGGAGCACGAACGACACAGCCGGCTGGGACAAACAGATAAATCCACTGTAGCAGCACACTCGCTACTTGCAGGTCATGATATAAGATATGGAGACACCGAAGTTCTGTCCACCACGGTGTCTTATCATGCCAGGCTACAAAGGGAGGCCATTGAAATCCTGAAGCATACCAACAGCTTCAATCTTAAGGAGGAAGCAGAACGTGTGAACAGAGCTTGGCTTCCAGTCCTTAATCCCCTCAAGCCTGCCCTTATTGACCGTCGTAGACAAGAAGATGCAACAGACGAGCAGCCCTGTCCTTGATGCATTACTTTTATGTGATACGCCGTTGCTATGGTAGCCTCTATGTGTGGGTTGTTGACTATTTATATATCTTCTGTTTACTTGTTTTACCTCGCTTTATGTAACCTGTGAACATGCTGAACGCAGTATTCAGCGAAACGTCAGGACGACAAAATGTCCTTGGAACACGACCTATAAGCCCGCGAAACGGAGATTCCTATTTCAACGCCGGTCGTGAAAGTCTACATTTTTACTTAACAACGTTTAAGTTCATTTTAGCAGCGCACCTTATACATGTCGCATTTGAAAGGTGACTTTCACTAAAAAATTACAATGTCACCCCTAGTAGGGGTATGTTTTATTTAGGGGTTGAAATGAGTAGTCCATTGGAAAGAGGGCGTCAGCCCGAGTCCAACGATATGTCGCATGTCAAAATCGGACCATGGGGTCGCGAGTAATCTTCATGAGAGGTCAGCGTAGCCGAGCGGTTCGTGTAACTATTTAGAACTGTCACTACTCCACTACTGTTATTATTATCTGTATTTACTGCATGTTTGGGGCAGATGATCTCGTAGTTCCGCCCCTTAAAACCTCACTAACTAACTATTACTGTAAGTGTATAGCAAGCGCTTTGCGCTACCCACTTCTGAGTGAGTCGGAGTTTTCCTTTAAACAAAGGTGGTCAGAATTTCGAACACTTGCTACCTTGAATATACAGGATACCTTGCTTTCGTTCTACAGATCATTATGTCGTCGTCCAATCTGGCTGCGTACCATCGGATAAGTACGGTCCTTTTGAAGACCAAATAAAAAATCACTCGTTGGAACAGATAGATATGCGACCATAATACATCCACAATAAACGACATTAAGCAAAAAAATACAAATGTACTAGTTCGAGGTTCAATCCTACTGCAATGCGACTTCGTGGACGCTACTCTAGCAATTCTTCATTTAGCCACCATAGCTACCGAGAACCATAGTGTATTTCTGGCACTTATTGAATCTATTCGTAGACACTTCCTGTCCAAACGTAAGAAGGTGTTATTCGGAGCTCTGGTCGTTTCAATCATGCATTATATATAAGGTCATTGAAAGTACACTATCACTATTGAATTCTACTCTATTCGCGAGGATGTACTCAACGGTAAAGTTGTACAACGGACGTAAAGGTGCAGGTACTAATGTTTATAGGATGACTGGGATATACGCGTTAGTTGGGTTGCCTTCCTCCAAAAAAAATAAGGGGCTGGTGGACCACACTGTATATGTATATCAGTTTCTTGTGGACACGATAACTGCCGTAATTTTGCACCAATCACTTTGAATTTTTTACCGAATATGTATACCTATAAAATCTCGGTCGAGTTCGTTACAGGGCTAAATCGGACCAAGGGGGTAAAAATGGGGGATTTTCTTTCGAAAAAGTGAAATATTGCTATAACTCTCTTAATATGTGAAATATCGAATCCGTTCAACGTTCATACTATGTGTCGGATAAAGCCCAAACATTTATGTTTGAAGAGATTTTTAAAGCACCAACCATTGACCAAAGGGGTGGGAAAATGTGGGTTTTTCGGGAAACATTAATCATATCTCTCTTAATAGGCACAATACAAAAACCGTACAAAATGGACAATACTCCCCTAATAATTACCTAAAACTTTTGTCTGAAAGAATTTTTGATATGACCCACCATTACGCCAAGGGATGAGAAAAATGATTTCGGAATTATAAGAAAATGCCAAGAACTATCAGAAGCTGCCATGGCAACACTACTAAATAGATGAGGGATGAGCCATCGGACGTTGCCGTGACAACGCACTTGCACGAGATCAGATTCAGTATTTCCATCTAAGTTTGAAGCGGCTTCGGTGACGTAACTGGTAGCATGCTGAATTTCTATGCCCAAAGTCGCGAGTTCAATGCCGGCCGAAGTCGTCGGATTTTCTAAGAGCGCTAAAAATCCCTCAGTATGCTTTCCAATAGAGGGGAAGTTCCAACGTTCGTTGCGAGTTGCTGGTTGCGGTGGCATCTAGTAGCCAAGTTCACAGCTAGTTGTCGTTGGCGGTTGTACCTGGCAGCAACATTAGGAACTACTGCTTGAAATTGACCGTCTGCAGTCCCTACCTGAATTAGGACTAATACAGCCATTACAATACACACCGTTTATCAGGCAGATTCTACACTCACCCAAAGTACACGGGGTTAGATGACCGCGTTGTCGCAGCCCCTAAACTGAGGAACCAACCAGAGGTAGATTTCATTAGAAAGCTAACTATTGCATTGGGTACCATGTTTCGACTTCCGGAAAGTTTCGACATATCTTCGCGTTTCACATCCCCCAGACCCCAAAACCACAGTCAGTTCAAAAGTTTATATATAATTTATGTATGTATATATATGTATATCAGTTTTTGTGGACACGATAACTGCCGTATTTTGCACCAATCACTTTGAATTTTTTACCGAATATGTATACCAATAATATCTCGGTCGAGTTCGTTATTGGGCTAAATCGGTCGAAGGGGGTGAAAATGGGGGCTTTTTTCAAAAAAGTGTAATATTGCTATAACTCTATTAATATGTGAAATATCGAAACCGTTCAACGATCACACTATGTGTCGGATAAAGCCCAAAAATTTATGTTTGAAGAGTTTTTTATAGCACCAACCATTGACCAAAGGGGTGGGAAAAAGTGGGTTTTTCGGGAAACATTAATCATATCTCTCTTTATAGGCACGATATCAAAACCGTACAAAATGGATATGATTCCCCTAATAATTACCTAAATATTTTGTCTGAAAGAATTTTTGATATGACCCACCATTATGCCAAGGGATGAGAAAAATTATTTCGGAATTATAAGAAAATGTCAAGAGCTGTCAGAGGTTGCCATGGCAACACCACTAAATTGATGAGGGATGAGCCATCAGACGTTGCCATGACAACGCACTTGCACGAGATCAGATTCAGATTTCCATCTGACTAAGTCTGAAGCGGCTTCGGTGACGTAACTGGTAGCATGCTGAATTTCTATGCCCAAGGTCGCGAGTTCAAAGCCGGCCGAAGTCTTCGGATTTTCTAAGAGCGCTAAAAATCCCTCAGTATGCTTTCCAATAGAGGGGAATTTCCAACGTTCGTTGCGAGTTGCTGGTTGCGGTGGCATCTAGTAGCCAAGTTCAAAGCTAGGTGTCGTTGACGGTTGTACCTGGTAGCAACATTAGGAACTACTGCTTGAAATTGGCCGTCTGCAGTCCTTACCTGAATTACTGACTAATACAGCCATCCCAAAGTACTGAGGAACCAACCAAAATCTCTGCGGGAGATATAATTTTGCGTGAAGAAGTAACAGACCGTTACATAGTTACACATCAGTGTCGAAATCATGCATAAGGACAGTGTGACCACAAGTATAAAAATGGAACCCAAATGACAAGAAGGTTACTGTTCCCATAAGACAATAAAATGTTTAAAATAAGCATAAAATGACGAAAAACAAAGTTAAATAATCTCCAATTATAAAATACATTCTCGCAATAAATGAGGTCTGATCCTTCTACGAAAACCTGCATATTCTGCCTATTTTCGCCTATCCCCAAGTTTGTCCGGTGAAATCTACCTCCGCCTTCCGGCGTGCCGAGAGGACTTTTTTGAATCGTAAATGTTGGCAACGGGTATGACGTCGTGTAGGACGTCAATATATTTCTGTGAAGTGTCATGGCAGTCGTCGTCGAATGAGCAAGAAGTTCAATAATTTATATTCGTAATCGAACAATATTTCCGGTGCAGCAGTGATAATTCATTTTGTAATCAACTTCTAATCACTCCCAGAAAGGTTTCTGAATCATAAATCATATTTTCAATAATCCGCCTTGTAAATGTTGAAAAGTCAAAAGTAGCTGTTGTCAAGAATTAGTGAAAGTGCACGCCCCTCATGTATCCACCTCCGTTTGTTAAATGCAGGCTGTTCGAAGTAAATCTGCATATGTCACAAATACATTTCTGTAGAATTCTTATATAAATAGGAAGACATACATTCACTCACACACATATTAGAAGAAAGTATGTCCCATAACTAACCTCATTGTAACTAGCATAAATCCAGACATCCATAGTGACCACATATTAGATACGACACCAAAACAAATTCCGTGAACATTGAAACTCATTTATAACCTAGAATAATACCAGTTGTTGAGAACAAATCTCATATAGGAACATTTTAAAGAACGAAATATACAAAACTGACAGAATGAATCAAATGATCATTAACATTTCAGGAGCCTTGTTTTGCTTTGCAACCATTCAGTCACAGCCTTCTAGATGCACCCATATCATTTCGTAATATAGTCATGGAACAACAACACTAGGAATTGAAGTTCCCATAATAATGAAATAATAATAATAATAATAATAATAATAATTATTATTATTATTATTATCTTTGTTTACTCTGTTGCTTAGGAATAACTTGAACCAGGTTAGGTTATACATCTTGATATATGGTAATATTTCTTGGAATAGTTAAATTGAGACTTTGTGTTGTGTATTTATACCCCGTTAATCTATATACTGTCCAATTGCATCATCTGTGCGAGAAATTATTGCGAAACGCTGATCTGATTCATACGACATGCAGGTTAGGGTTATGTGAGAATATATCAACTAATCAACTAAACTACTGATTCTTGAATTGTGTCCGTCCTTCAGTTACAATAGTGTATCCATCTGTTTCCACATCTCCTGTCACTGTGAGTATTTATGATTTCACATACTGCATGCTTATGCAATGTCCAACTTTGGTGAACTATTCGAGTGACGTCGATCATAGCACGAAGTTCTTCGTAATTTTCCTCTGACAATTCATATGGTCTAATGATGTCGACTAGGGGCCGTTTGTTTCATTACTTTTCGGTGAGTAGACTGAAGAGCACTATAATTTAACGTAAAATGGGTAGGAGGAGGAATGTGCAAGAGCTCTGGACCTGGTCCTGGGATGAGGTTCCCATCGAACCGTGAGCGGTCGAGAACGGATATACCTCCGATCGGTCGAGCTCATACTGAAAACAGTTCACAGTTAATAACTATAAGCAGCAGCCAAGATCCCCCAGCTGCGTCCTCAGTAGATGTTGTGTCGTCATCTGAGACGTCAACCACTGCTGCAGGACTACCGAGAAGACGCATTCAATGGTCAAATGACATGAACAAGGAAGTTATGCGTCTCTATTATTACGTTACGAAACTAGAAACTGATATGACTATGTACAGGCACCTTCTGTAGCAAAAGTTTATCGAGAAGTACCCTGGCTTGTCTCAGCGCCTCACAGAACAACATTTAGCCGATAGAAGAAGAGCTATTGTCAGAAGAAAGTTGTTGTCAAATTTGGAAATAACTGAGATAAAATGCGAAGTCATAGAACAACTCCATATCAGAGACTCCGAAGATCTCATACTGCAATTACGGGAAGAAAAGGTTGCTTTGGAAGAAAAATATGAAAAACAGTTGGAAAGAGAACCTCAGTCTCAAGCTCGTCTTCATCAAGACATACAATACGCGGCGTTTTGTGAACAAGCAGGCCTCTATTTCTAACAAGCAATGGAGAACTACGATGGGACTAACTCGTGTTGTCGTCTCAAGATCCCGTAGGTAAACACCTCTGTAAAGTTTAGCGTAATCGTGAGCCATCTTAACAACACAGGGGTCTCTAAAGCTTTAAATGGTGTGGATGATATAGAGTACGTCCAACTTGTGATTTATTGTGATGCGTTACCTGCCGTACAAGCGTTTGGTATTAAAATTGTGCCCCACAATATGCAAGGGTCCATGCGAGCTCAGTGATGCCTCCCCCATGGCAAAAGCGCCTGTAGGAGAAGATTGAGGAGCTTCGTAGAGAACTTGGTCAACTGACACAATTCAAAAGAGGAAATCGGTCCCTTAGACAAATCAGCGGGAATGTAGTGCGCGTAATACAGGCAAGTAGTTTAGATGAGCTGGATCAAGACAAGCTGTCGGTAATAATAGACACGCGCACTCAGAGATTGGCTGTCTATAGTAAACGATTTCGCAGGTACAAAGAAAGTCAAAAGAGGAAGGATAAGAATAGAGCATTGGCATTGAACCAGAAACAATTCTACAACAGCCTACAAAACTCTCATCCAAAACGTCAGAATAATATTCCTTCAATCGAAGAGGCCACCAATATCTGAGCTAATATTTGAGAAGAGCCCAAAGACCACAATGTTCGTGTCAACTGGATGTTAGAAGAAGAGGCGAAGTTTTCAGGTGCGATTGATGAAATGAATAGCCCTGACATCATGGAGCATGAGGTGAAGGCAGCGACTCTACGTACACAGAAGTGGAAAGCGCCTGGGCCAGATTGTATAAATCCGGAATTTCTGTTCATGGGAGATACCTTCTTGATACTAAAAGGTGAAGAATCAAGAGATCCGTCGTAATACAGGCCCATACTTGCCTGTCGGTGCTTTACAAGCTATTTATGGCTATAATTGCGCAACGAATGTATAGGCATTGCGAGGCGAATGGGATACTCGCCGAAGAGCAGAAAGGGTACCGACGGAAAACGCAAGGCTGCAAGGATCAAGTTATTATAAATTCAGTTATCGTAAATTTGGCTATGAAAGGACAAAGAAACTTGTGTATGGCCTACATTGATTACAAGACCGCATTTGACTCCGTACCTCATTCATATTTGATCGAAATATTAAAAATCGACAAGTGCGATTCCATCATTGTCCAGTGCCTACAATCTATCAGGTCTAGATGGAATGTGAAACTTCATCTAAAAGACCGATGTCAAGTCACTCCGTCCCGTGCAATTCGAATTAACCGTGGAATATTTCAGGGAGTTTCGTTCAGTCCTCTATGGTTCACTCTGTGCTTAAAACCGCTCAGTGGGCAGTTAAATAGGAGTGGAATGGGATTTGAGATGCGAGCTGGTGAGGTGAAGCAGAAGGTTTCACATAGACTGTACATGGATGACTTAAAAATCTATGCAAGCACACGGCGTCAACTACAAGGGCCCTTAGATATTACACAGACGTTGAGCGACGAAATAGCGATGGAATTCGGACTTTAAAAATGCAAGGTGATCATACTGGCAAGAGGGAAACTTGATAGAGCAGAGGGCTTCGATGTTGGTCTAGATGAGCTAATCGAGTGTTTGGATGAGGACAAGACCTAAAAATACTTGGGCTTTCTTCAGCATCGAGGGATCGGACACACAGAAATTAAAACCATTTTACAGAGGAAGTTCTTTAATCGAGTAAATATGGTGTTGAAATCATACCTGGATGCAGGCAAGAAGGTCAAAGCCCTTAACACCTGGCAGTACCTGTACTTACGTATTCGTTCGGGATTGTTAAGTGGTCTAAGACAGATTTAGAGCAGATAGAACAGAGAGTACGAGTGTCAATGACAAAATATCGGCTTTTTCATCCAAAAGGTAGCGATCGAACGTATCACACTACCACGGAGCGAAGGCGATCGAAGGGTCATTGATTTCACAATCGCCCTAAGTATGCAACTGGAACGTCTGCGACAGTACTTCTTTGGCGAAGAGATACTCCTCTGTATGCAGTCAATGTTCAAAGTGATAAGAGATCCACACCATTACGACTTGCAGACATAGGCCAGGTGACAGGTCGGAAAAAAAGACTCAATAAGGAAATAATTAGTGGAAAGCTGGAAATTGCTTTAATCGCTTTATTTGGATCCAGATATTACTCTCCCAAGTTTTCCCCCTCGAGCGAAGTCGGCGTTGGCCCTTCTGGCCCTAAAAATGTACCATTTTTTGTTTCTTTTGCTAATATCTCCCAAACCATCACATTTTTAAACAGAATACCTGTTATAAAAATAATCTAGAGGCACAATGATGTTGCCAAGATCTTACATCAAGAGCTAGCTATAAAATCTGGACTTCTGGATACGAGCATGGTGTACTACAACGTACTTGAAGATGAGCATTATAAGATGTATTTGGATAGACCTATTTTAACCGACCAGAATATCTTGGCCAATCGACCTGATATTGTCTATCTCAATAAAATAAACCAAGAGGATAAACTTGATAGACGTTGCTGTACCACTTAGCCAAAATATGCAAACTACCCAAACTAAAATGGCAAACAAGTACGCACCGTATTCGGAAGAAATACGAAAAGTATGGGGACTAAAATGCGTAAGAAATTTGCCAGAGGTGATCTCTACACGGGAGTTTTCCCAAAGACAATGGCAGCGGCTTTGGAGGAACTGAAAACGAAACACCCGATTGCCAGAATACAGAAGGCAGTATTGCTGGATACGTGCCATATTCTTAGGTTGTTTTAGGTGGATTTCATTAGAAAGCTAACTATTGCAATGGGTATCCTGTTTCGACTTCCGGAAAATTTCGACATATCTTCGCGTTACACATCCCCCAGACCCCAAAACCACCGTCAGTTCAAAAGTTTATATATAATTTATCTATACATATATATATGTATACATATATATATCAATTTCTAGTGGACACGATAACTGCCGTAATTTTGCACCAATCACTTCGAATTTTTTACATGATATGTATACCTATAGAATCTCGGTCTAGATCGTTAATGCGCAAAATCGGTCGAAGGGGGGTAAGAATGGGGGGCTTTTTTTTTTCGAAAAAGTGAAATAATGCTATAGGCCTAACTCTCTTAATGTATGAAATATCGAATCTCTTCAAAATTCATATTATGTGTCGGATAAGTACCAAAAATTTATGTTTAAAACGTTCTTTGATAGCACCAACCATTGGCCAATGGGGTGGAAAAAAGTGAGTTTCTCGGGAAACATTAATCATATCTCTCTTAATAGATACAACATCAAAACCGTACGAAATGGACAATATTCCCCTAATAATTACCTAAAATTTTGTCTGAAATAATTTTTGATACAACCCACCATTACGCCAAGGGACGAGAAAAATGATTTCGGAATTAGAAGAAAATGCCAAGAGCCATCAGAGGTTACCATGACAACGCTTCTAAATTGATGAGGGATGAGCTATCAGAGGTTGCCATGACAACGAGATCACATTCAGTTTTCCATCTATGTGGGAAGCGGCTTCGGTGACGTAGCCTAGCTGGTAGCATGCTGAACTTCTATTCCCAAGGTCGCGGGTTCAAAGCCGGCCAAAGTAGTTGGATTTTCAAAGAGCGCTGAAAATTCCTCAGTATGCTTTCCTTTAGAGGGGAAGTCCAACGTTCGTTGCAAGTTACTGGTTGCTGTGGCATCTAGTAGCCAAGTTCACAGCTAGGTGTCGTTGACGGTATATTTGGTACAAACATTAGGAACTACTACTTGAAATTGACCGTATGCAGTCCTTACCTGAATTACAGACTAATACAGACAGCCATCACAATTAACACCGTTTATCAGACAGATTCTACACACACCCAAAGTACACGGGGTTACATGACCGCGTTGTCGCAGCCCTAAACTGAGGAATCAACCAACATATCTGCGGGAGATAAAATTTGACGTGAAGATGTAACAGACTGTTAGATTGTTACACATCAGTTCCAAAACTTGCATAAGGACGGTGTGATCACAAGTTTAACAAGAAGTTCGGTGACGAACTAAAGAGCCTACTTTTCATGCCAATGATTATTCTACAGTATATGAACCTATCTAGAATAATGACGAAATTAAGTTCCTAATATCGAAATTTCTAATTAGTTCAAAATACTGTATACCTGGCATAATGTAGCCTAATAGAGCACTACAGTTTGTAGCCCTGGTGACTGAATATATTCTTAGTTCCATTTCTTAAGGTAGGCCTACAGATTACAAAATTTGGTTGAAATCCAATGAATAGCATGGATGTTACATGCAGTTAAACATTGGAGCTAACAGCGCGCGTAAAATCATGTTGGCAACAATGTCATGCATGTATTGGTCAGAAATAATCTGAAATAATATGATCGATTGTTGTGCCAATTTTGAATGAAATCCATTAGTTAGTATAGAAGTTACATGCATTTTAAAATTGGAGCTATCAGCAGGCTTAGAATCATGCTGGCACCACTGACGTATATTAGTTACTTCAAATTCATCTAGAATGGCAGGTATACGTGTGCAAAGTTTAGAGCTATTGGCTTGCATACTTTCTGATATATTGATATTAGGGTAACAAAAATAGGGGCAGCACATATTAACAGTTGGCAGCCCTGGTTGCTCTTAAGAATACGCATAGTCTTATCTGTTATGGTACACATAGCACATACGAAATTTGTTAGAAATCCAAATGATAGTATGGAGGTTACATGTATTTAAAGTTGGACCTGTCAGCAGGCTTAGAATCATGTTGGTAGCACTGGCATATATAAATTACTCCAAATTAATCTAGGATGTCAGGTAGCCTACTATAGTTTAAAGCTGTCGGCTTGCATGCTTTCTGATATATTGGTATTTGGATACAATAAATTAAGAGCATTTATTAACAGTTGGCAGCCCTGGTGGGTCTTAAGAATACGCTCAGTCATATCTGGTTATGTACACATACAACATACGAAATTTGGTTGAATTCCAATTGATAGTGTTGAAGTTCTATGCATTTAAAAATTGGACCTATAAGCAGGCTTATAATCATTTTGGCAACACTGCCATGTATGGCCTCCAGGAAATTATACTGCAATATTAATATCTATACGTGTGCCATTTTTCAAATAGCTCCCATTCATATCGTCCAAGATATCCAACATGGAGCTCAAATTTCAATTACGATTTTTAGCAGTTGGTAGCACTGACATCATTTTCAAATATGGCCATGAGATATTCAGGTATAGATCTTTACTCCTACCAAATTTTGTTTCGTTTGCTCCAGCCGTTTAGGAGTTGATAGGGGGGGGACACACACACAGCCAGTCAGACAGAAGGACAGACAGACAGAAGGACAGACAGACAGACCGACAGACAGACACACATTTGCCCGATCTCATAAGTCTACTTTTTCCTCATTTTTGCAAAATGTGAAAATTAGGCTAAAAATTACCCCAAATGACAAGAAGGTTACCGCCCCCCTAACACAATAAAATGTAAAAATAAAAACAAGATGTTCAGTAAAGAACATATAGCCTACTTTCTCCTAAATGCATGGGTATTGTTATAACACTTTGTCCTTTTCAAGGAGTATAATTGAATGTTGTATGTAGTAGCTTGTTAAAATACAACGTGCTATAGGGATATTAAACATGAATGTGAGGTTCCCTTTCCTAGTGTTACCTCAGAAAAAAATTTCATTCAATTCGGTTTCACCGTGTTTGAATTGATATGGGGAACGGATTTGCACACATACATGGCCGCTATTTGCAAACTATTGGGCTGATGACCTTGTAGTCAGTAATAAGATGCTTTCCACAAAAAGGCATGTTGTTGCAAAATCTGGTAGAGATCAAATTATTAGGATGGTCGTAATTTGATTTAAGCTTTTAACATTTTGGTGGCCGTCATTCCGTTTCCATCAAGATGGCGGCGATATAAAACATGACACTGAGGTGCCCTTTGCTAGTGCTACCTCTGTACAAAATTTCGTTCAATTCGATTTCACCGTGTTTGAATTGATAGGGGGAATCGATTTTCACACATACATGGCCACCATCTGCAAACTATTGAGCTGATGATCTTGTAGTTTGGTCGGAATATGCTTCCCACATAACGATATGTTGTTGCAAAACTTGGTAGAGACTAGATTATCAGGTTGGTCGTAATTACATTTTAGCTTTTAACATTTGGGTGGCCACGATTACGTTTCCGTCAAGATGGCGGTGATATAAAACATGACACTAAGGTGCCCTTTGCTAGTGCTACCTCTGTACCAAATTTCGTTCCATTCGGTTTCACCGTATTCGAATTGATAGGGGGAATCGAATTTTACACAAAGATGGCCGCCATACGCAAAATATTAGGCTAATGACCTATTACTTTGGTCAAAGGATACTCCCTCCATAAATGTATGCTGTTGCAAAATTTGGTAGAGATCGGATGATTAGGTTAATCGTAATTTCATTTAAGCTTTGAACATTTGTCTGGCCGCCATTACGTTTCCGTCAAGATGGTGGCGATATAAAACCTGACACTGAGGTGCCCTTTGCTAGTCCTACCTCTGCACCAAATTTCGCTCCATTCGGTTTCACCGTATTCGAATTAATAGGGGGAATCTATTTTGACACAAAGATGGCAGCCATCCACAAACTATTAGGCTAATGACCTATTAGATTGGTCAAAGGATGCTCCGTCCATAAAGGTATGTTGTTGCAAAATTTGGTAGAGATCGGATGATTATGTTAGTCGTAATTTGATTTAAGCTTTGAACATTTGTGTGGCCGCCATTACGTTTAGGTCAAGATGGCGGCGATATAAAACATGACACTGAGGTGCCCTTTGCAAGTGCTACCTCTGTACCAAATTTCATTCCATTCGGTTTCACCGTGTTTGAATTAATAGGGGGAATCCATTTTGACACAAAGATGGCCGCCATCCGCAATCTATTAGGCTAATAACCTATTAGATTGGTCAAAGGATGCTCCCTCCATAAAGCTATGTTGTTGCAAAGTTTGGTAGAGATCGGATGGTTACGTTAGTCGTAATTTGATTTAAGCATTGAAAATTTGTGTGGCCGCCATTACGTTTCCCTCAAGATGGTGGCGATATAAAACATGACACTGAGGTGCCCTTTGCTAGTACTACCCCTGTACCAAATTTCGTTCCATTCGGTTTCACCGTGTTCGAATTAATAGGGGGAATCTATTTTGACACAAAGATGGCCGTCATCCGAAAACTATTAGGCTAATGACCTTATTAATTTAGTCAAAGGATGCTTCTTCCATAAAGGTATTTTGTTGCAAAATTTGGTAGATATCGGATGATAAGGTTAGTCGTAATTTGATTTAAGCATTGAACATTTGTGTGGCCGCCATTACGTTTCCCTCAAGATGGCGGCGATATAAAATATGACACTTTGGTGCCCTCTGCTAGTACTACCTTTGAACCAAATTTCGTTCCATTCGGTTTCACCGTGTTCGAATTAATAGGGGGAATCGATTTTCACACAAAGATGGCCGCCATCCGCAAACTATTAAGCTGATGACCTATTAGTTTGGTCAAAGGATGCTCCCCCCACAAAGGTATGTTGTTGAAGAGTTTGGTAGAGATCGGACGATAAGATTAGTCGTAATTTGATTTAAGCTTTGAACATTTGTGTGGCCGCCATTACGTTTCCGTCATGATGGCGGCGATATAAAACATGACACTGAGGTGCCCTTTGCTATTGCTACCGCTGTACCAAATTTCGTTCCATTCGGTTTCACCGTATTCGAATTAATAGGGGGAATCTATTTTGACACAAAGATGGCAGCCATCCGCAAACTACTGGGCTAATGACCTATTAGATTGGTCAAAAGATGCTCCGTCCCTAAAGGTATGCTGTTGCAAAATTTGGTAGAGATCGGATGATTATGTTAGTCGTAATTTGATTTAAGCTTGAACATTTGTGTGGCCGCCATTACGTTTCTGTCAAGATGGCGCCGATATAAAACATGACACTGAGGTGCCCTTTGCTAGTCCTACCTCTGCACCAAATTTCGCTCCATTCGGTTTCACCGTATTCGAATTAATAGGGGGAATCTATTTTGACACAAAGATGGCAGCCATCCACAAACTATTAGGCTAATGACCTATTAGATTGGTCAAAGGATGCTCCGTCCATAAAGGTATGTTGTTGCAAAATTTGGTAGAGATCGGATGATTATGTTAGTCGTAATTTGATTTAAGCTTTGAACATTTGTGTGGCCGCCATTACGTTTATGTCAAGATGGCGGCGATATAAAACATGATACTGAGGTGCCCTTTGCAAGTGCTACCTCTGTACCAAATTTCATTCCATTCGGTTTCACCGTGTTTGAATTAATAGGGGGAATCCATTTTGACACAAAGATGGCCGCCATCCGCAAACTATTAGGCTAATGGCCTTATTAAATTGGTCAAAGGATGCTTCTTCCATAAAGGTATGTTGTTGCAAAATTTGGTAGAGATCGGATGATAAGGTTAGTCGTAATTTGATTTAAGCATTGAACTTTTGTGTGGCCGCCATTACGTTTCCCTCAAGATGGCGGCGATATAAAACATGACACTGAGGTGCCCTTTGCTATTACTACCTTTGTACCAAATTTCGTTCCATTCGGTTTCACCGTGTTTGAATTAATAGGGGGAATCGATTTTCACACAAAGATGGCCTCCATCCGAAAACTATTAGGCTGATGACCTATTAGTTTGGTCAAAGGATGCTCCCCCCATAAAGGTATGTTGTTGCAGAATTTGGTAGAGATCGGATGATATGATTAGTCGTAATTTGATTTAAGCTTTGAACATTTGTGTGGCCGCCATTACGTTTCCGTCAAGATAGCGGCGATATAAAACATGACACTGAGGTGTCTTTTGCTAGTGCTACCTTTGTACCAAATTTCATTCAATTCGAGTTCACCGTGTTCGAATTGATAGGGGGGGGGGGGGACAGACATTCAGAGTACACACACTCACACACACACACACAGACTCACGCACATACACACACAGACGGACACACTTTTTTTCGCCCTGTGTTGATCTCATAAGTCTACTTTCATTTTTTGCAAAAATCGAAAGTAGGCTAATATGCATAGTAAGACGAAAGAAAATTTAATGTAGCTCCAATTACATTGTAAAACAAGATGTTCAGTAAAGAACATCTAGCCTACTTTCTCCTAAATGTATGAGTATAGTTATAACTCGTTGTTATTATCAAAGAGTATAATAGAACTATTCCTTGTTGAAGACCTTAGAAACGATTTACCTCTACCAAACGCCACAACCTAGGTAAAAACTGCTACCATCATTGAACAAAGAAAAAAAGAAAGATAATAAGTATATCAAGAATGTTATGGATCTAGAGACATAATCGACCGGACTGGCTGCGTGGCTCAGCGGTAACGTTCTCGCTTGCTGGGCCCTAAGTTGCAGGTTCGTATCCTGGCGCAGTCAGCTGGCATTTGAGGGTGCACAAATGCGAGGGAGCCGTGTCAGTACATTTACTGGCACGTTAAAGATCCCCTTCGGGCCAAAATTCCGGCACCCCGGTGTCTCTAAAAGCAGCAGTAGTTAAAAGGGATGTAAAACCAATAACATTATTATTATTATTATTATTATTATTATTATTATTATTATTATTATTATTATTATTATTATTACATATACGACCTGCCGTGGGCAACATCCAACTTTGAGTTGAGGCATGTCTTTACACGTCTGGTTGTGCATGGCTTTCACAACCCTAATTGAATTAACAAATCTTTCCATGACCCTACAGAGACGTGTGTATACAAACTATGTGGATATTTTCGATTGCTATTTGCCTGAAATAAAAGTAGTAATTAATAACCTGAACTAACACCAACGGCTTGAATTCAGTTACTATGTGAAATCGTTTTGTTCTTTACTTCAAATAACATTTTCAAGTAACGCAAAATAGGCTGTTACAAACCCTTTAAAATAAAAATTAAAAAGTATCGTAGTATCATCTTGTCATTCTTCAAATTCGATGCGCATAGAATGCCAATGGTATAGTAATCAATGGAGCCCCACGTAGACTAGTCGTGACATCTAGTGGTGAAATATCGAACAATATAATCCTAACAGAGCGAGTGCATTCTAGCGGCCAGGAGAAGAAACTTTTCAATAAAATCTCGAAGTTTCCTTTTTGGCAGCTAGATGTCTCGAGTAAATCTGCTGGCGAATTATGTTTTAATTAAATATATATTTTACACCATAATATGCACAATATAACGCTTAATTTTAAAACATCTGAGTCATTACAAAACAATAAACATATAACATTTCAAGCAAAAAACCTAGCTCTGATCGGTTTTGAACCATAGGCATTTGAGCGATAGTCTAACGCTCTACCACTGAGCTAATTGTGTCAACGAATATTGATCTATATAAAATGACTTACATAGAACTTGTTAGCAAATAATGATTAATGTGTATGTGTGTGTGAGTCTGTGTGTGTGTGTCTGTGTGTGTGTGTGTGTGTGAGTGTGTGTACTCTGAATGTCTGTCCCCCCCCTATCAATTCGAACACGGTGAATGTGAATTGAACGAAATTTGGTACAAAGGTAGCACTAGCAAAGGACACCTCAGTGTCATGTTTTATATCGCCGCCATCTTTACTAAAACTGAATGGCGGCCACTCAAATGTTCAAAACGTAAAATCAAATAACGACTAACCAAATCATCCGATCTCTACCAAATTTGGTAACAACATACCTTCGTACAGGATGCGTCTTGTGACCAAACTACAAGGTCGTCCGCCATACCATTTCAGGATGGCGGCCGTGCGAATTATGCAAACTTTATAATCCATATCATGGGACCCACCAGTTCCGATTATCAGGCCGAGAATCGTTTTAACTGTTCTAAAGGAAGAGGCACGTTCGAAATTAAAAGTTTATTTTGTAATGCTATAGTGCAGACGTGATTTTAAAAAGCTGAGCCGATTCAGTAATAAGACAAGATGGCAGCGGATATCTTGTGCCTGACTTATATTTCACTAATTTGAGTATTGCATGCAATATAGCGTACTGATACAAAATAAATAAACTTTGTATGGAATGCTTTATATATACATAATATACTCCAGTGATGAAATAGTTTAATATAAATCATTATTTGCTAACAAGTTCTATGTAAGTCATTTTATATAGAACGATATTCGTTGACACAATTAGCTCAGTGGTAGAGCGTTAGCCTATCGCTCAAATGCCTATGGTTCAAACCCGATCAGAGCTAGGTTTTTTGCTTGAAATGTTATATGTTTATTGTAAAATATATATTTAATTAAAACATAATTCGCCAGCAGATTTACTCGAGACATCTAGCTGCCAAAAAGGTAACTGCACGCCGACCTACTTATTAACTTCCAGATTTTATTGAAAAGTTTCTTCTTCTGGCCGCTAGAATGCACTCGCTCTGTTAGGATTATATTGTTCGATATTTCACCACTAGATGTCACGACTAGTCTACGTGGGGCTCCATTGATTACTATACCATTGGCATTCTATGCGCATCGAATTTGAAGAATGACAAGATGATACTACGATACATGTTTAATTTTTATTTTAAAGGGTTTGTAACAGCCTATTTTGCGTTACTTGAAAATGTTATTTGAAGTAAAGAACAAAACGATTTCACATAGTAACTGAATTCAAGCCGTTGGTGTTAGTTCAGGTTATTAATTACTACTTTTATTTCAGGCAAATAGCAATCGAAAATATCCACATAGTTTGTATACACACGTCTCTGTAGGGTCATGGAAAGATTTGTTAATTCAATTAGGGTTGTGAAAGCCATGCACAACCAGACGTGTAAAGACATGCCTCAACTCAAAGTTGGATGTTGCCCACGGCAGGTCGTATATGTAATAATAATAATAATAATAATAATAATAATAATGTTATTGGTTTTACATCCCTTTTAACTACTGCTGCTTTTAGAGACACCGGGGTGCCGGAATTTTGGCCCGAAGGGGATCTTTAACGTGCCAGTAAATGTACTGACACGGCTCCCTCGCATTTGTGCACCCTCAAATGCCAGCTGACTGCGCCTGTATACGAACCTGCAACCTAGGGCCCAGCAAGCGAGAACGTTACCGCTGAGCCACGCAGCCAGTCCGGTCGATTATGTCTCCAGATCCATAACATTCTTGATATACTTCTTATCTTTCTTTCTTCAATGATGGTAGCAGTTTTTATCTAGGTTGTGGCGTTTGGTAGAGGTAAATCGTTTCTAAGGTCTTCAACAAAGAATAGTTCTATTATACTCTTTGATAATAACAACGAGTTATAACTATACTCATACATTTAGGAGAAAGTAGGCTATATGTTCTTTACTAAACATCTTGTTATCTTAGTAATAGGTTTACAGGATACTTGATTATCAAATCCGCATCTTGTAAACTGAGTTGTACCGTAATTATGAGAAATTAAAGATAATAATAATATTTATTGTGGCCGAATTGCCATCAATCCACTTGTGCACACATAAGAACAGATGTTGTTTTTAGTTGAGTCTTCAGTCTTTTGACTGGTTTGATGTAGCGCTCCATGTCTCCCTGTCCTGAGCTAATGGTTTCATCTCTATATAGCTACCACACCCCACATCCGAGGCAATCTGTTTAACATATTCTAACAGATGCTGTCTTTAAATTGGAATACAGTAATAACCGTTCACACTACTCTCGCTATTTTTAACCTACTTTCGATTTTTGCAAAAAATGAAAGCAGACTTATGAGATCAATACAGGGCGAAAAAAAGTGTGTCTGGCTGTGTGTGTGTATGTGTGTGAGTCTGTGTGTGTGTGTGTGTGTGTGAGTGTGTGGACTCTGAATGTCTGTCCCCCCCTATCAATTCGTTCACGGTAAACGCGAATTGAACGAAATTTGGTACAAAGGTTAGCACTAGCAAAGGACACCTCAGTGTCATGCTTTATATCGCCGCCATCTTGACTGAAACGTAATGGCGGCCACACAAATGTTCAAAGCTTAAATCAAATTACGACTAACCTAATCATCCGATCTCTACCAAATTTTGCAACAACATACCTTTATGGGGGGAGCATCCTTTGACTATACTAATAGGTCATCAGCCGAATAGTTCGCGGATGGCGGCCATCTTTGTGTGAAAAACGATTCCCCCTATTAATTTGAACACGGTGAAACCGAATGGAACGAAATTTGGTACAGAGGTAATACTAGCAGAGGGCTCCTCAGTGATATATTTTATATCGCCGCCATCTTGACGGAAACGTAATGGTGGCCACACAAATGTTCAAAGCTTGAATCAAATTACGACTAACCTAATCATCCAATCTCTACCAAATTTTGCAACAACATACCTTTATGGAGGAAGCATCCTTTGACCATATTAATAGATTATTAGAGTAATAGTTTGCGGATGGCGGCCATCTTTGTGTCAAAATCGATTCCCCCTATTAATTCAAACACGGTGAACCCGAATAGAACGAAATTTGGTACAGAGGTAGCTCTAGAAAAGAGCACCTCAGTGTCATTTTTATATTGCCGCCATATTGACAGAAACGTAATGGCGGCCACGCAAATGTTTAAAGCTTAAATCAAATTACGACTAACCTAATCATCCGATCTCTACTAAATTTTGCAACAATATACCCTTATGGAGGGAACATAATTTGACCTATCTAATAGGTCATTAGACTAATAGTTTGCGGATGGTGGCCATCTTTGTGTCAAAATCGATTCCCCCTATAATTCGAACACGGTGAAACCGAATGGAACGAAATTTGGTACAGAGGTAGCACTAGCAAAGGGCACCTCAGTGTCATGTTTTATATCACCGCCTTCTTGACGGAAACGTAATCGCGGCCACCCAAATGTTAAAAGCTAAAATGTAAATACGACCAACCTAATAATCTAGTCTCTACCAAATTTTGCAACAACATATCTTTATGTGGAAAGCATATCCTGACCAAACTGCAAGATCATCTGCCCAATAGTTTGCAGATGGTGGCCAAGTATGTGTAAATCCATTCCCCATATCAATTCAAACACGGTGAAACGGAATTGAATGATTTTTTTTACAGAGGTAGCACTAGCAAAGGGCTCCTCATATTCATGTTTAATATCCCTATAGCACGTTGTATTTCAACAAGCTACTACAACCAACATTTTGTTATACTCCTCGAAAAGGACAAAGAGTTATAACAATACCCATGCATTTAGGAGAAAGTAGGCTATATGTTCTTTACTGAACATCTTGTTCTTTACTGTAGGCTGTCAGAAATTCGGTTCTTTTATTGCACAGTTCACACACACCTTTTCTGATATGATCATGGAACAATTTGATGGTGCATACCTTATGATGAGACCCATGTATGCTAAGTGTGGTCCCTACATGTTGTAGGTCATAATTTACTCCCGTCCAGTCTCGTGATATGAAGGCGTCTGTAGCATAGAAGTCTTTCTGTATATCAGCTGCATTTTCCTGTCTCCCTTGAATCACTTTAATCCATACTGTCGATGCTGATATTTGATGTTAACATCTCAAATCTTCTATGATGAAGGTATCTCTTACCTTTTAATTAACGTACCTTGAAGGGGTGATCCACGAGACACACAAAGTCTTTTTCAAGAAGAACGCGTTTACCTTTTCTAGGCTTTCCATATTTCGTTCCGTTAGATGATCCCATATTAGAGCTAGACCATTGGTGATGATAGGCATGATTTCAAGTTTGAAGTGTTTCATGGCTGTTTGTAAAGATAGTCACGATAGGTTCTTTATGTCATTCGTGCCTAGTAGCGCCTGTGTATGTCGTTGTCTTATATGAGCTGTGAAGGTTACTCCTAGCGATTGCAGTATCATGCCTAAGTATTTACACGTTGATTGTATCTATAAAGGTTCTTCTGCGCAGAAAATATCTCTGTCGTGGTTCCCCAGCCTTCCTCCGTTCCTAAATATCATAGCTTTTTTTTTGGTCCTATTGATGTATATGCTATTTTGGTTTGCCTATATTGAGAGGTTGTACAGTGCTGTTTGTAGATATTCTCCTTGCCTTGACACAATTACCATATCATATGCATATAAATAGACATTTACATTTTTGTTATTCATTTTTACCTCTTTTACTACGTCCCATCTTGCGATGTTGAATAGAATGGGGCTAAGAGCGTCACCCTGAAGATTCCTATCCATTGGGCTAACTCCCATTAATATTTAAGAACAATGGTTACCACTTTCAAATTTCGATCTTCAGCAGTTATCCCTTACTGCACTCTGCTGCACTCTGGTGAGTAGGGCAGCGCAATAGTCCTACCATGGAAAAATGGTGGGGCTTTAAAATATTTATGTACGGTATACTAATTCTTTGGGTTAGATAGTTACTTTCGCACGCATTTGAGATAACGGTTTCCCATGTTTTGGAATGCAAAATGAATAATATTATAATTTGTTTTTCTCTGCAGGAATTTTGCGAGTCCCAAATTTTCAGAGCTTGAAGCGATCAACTAATTTTCCTGTACTAAAAACCAGCACACCTCTTAGCATACTTGTTACCTTGAACAATTCTGTAAACCAACAAAACTAATGTAACACAACAGGCTATACAAATAGTCACTTATCTACCTCTTCGTTAACATGAGATGATAACGAAATAATATTAGATGAGTGTGGTCATTTGAAGGACATAAAAAAATGAAATGATTATATATGAATACGTTTACTTCTTGTTTAAGCAAGCACGTACGAGTATAATTTACAAACTGCCAACTATGAACTATGATCTACAACGGCACGTTGGGAATCAACCTTTATCTGGCAGCATCGGTAGGAAACTTGTGCACAGAGATGGATTATTTATCTTAACTTGGATTTTCTTATATTTAGATACCGGTAGTCGTCTTGATGTAAATTGTGTCCTAATTATGTATGTTTATAGGAATTTAGGTTTCATGAATCCCATCAACCCATCCCGGCTAACCCCCAAGATCTCAATGTACTGGGCTAGTTTCTTCTATCTTTGCCAAAATAAAATTCAATCACAAGAAATATTTCTTTTTATAAAAATAGGGTGCGCCTTTCTTGGAGGGTTGTGATGTTTATAGCCGGGTCATCACTTCTCTTCCCGAAACGGACACAGTAGGTATAATGAATTATGTATCACAAGCTTGTTAATTTAAGAAAATTAATATGTCTTAGTTCAAAATTGGATAAAGTTGTTAATATGAACCAGTACGATCAATTAAATAGTTTATTGACGAGCTCTTGTAGGCTATTATAGATAGCACTTCATTCTCTAACTTCCGAAACACATTTTCTAGTGATGAAGTTGTGTTTGTGTTGTGTGATTTACCTTTAGAAACGTTGGGAGCTTTCAATAAGACAGGGCAAATTCTTGTCCCATATTAAAACCATTTTGTTATCTTAAAATTCCGTGTTTATGTCTGCTGTACTGTTTGAAATGAGTGGAAAGATTGGATATTGAATTATTAGTGTGAATTTATAGCATTATTGTCACTATGTCGGTCATGAATGGAAGTCTATTTAGTCCTTCATATGGAAATCAATAAGAAACACTGTCCGTTATCAGATTAATAACAGGGGTAATATGATAGCGTGCTCAGAAATAAACAAAATGGTTCCCTGAACTTTACCATGTCCTGTATTCTAAATGAGAAAATGATTTGTACTTGCCACTTATTAAACATGAAAACGAGAACACTGATCAATGTTTTGTAAAGATATATTAACGCTCGATACAGAAGTATTACACCGTATCGAAAACGGAGTCACATAAAACATCACAGTTTGTTTTAGTGTGGTGTGGAATTCACGATTCCTACATTCCTCCAAGTCGTAAGTATCTTATTTAAACTTTAATGTTCTGACAAGTACCAAAAACATTTATTCTCACTCATGGGTAGTCACCCCGAAAGCTGGTCGGATCCTCAAAAGTCACAGCCATAAGTGATGGGGGAAAAACACCAAAACTCACAATGCTGCGTATTAAGAAAGATGAGAAGTGAGGTAGTTTGCCACAACTTTCCTCACTGAGTCACTGCAGCAACACTGGCGCTATTATTAGAGGTAAAGTCTGCACAACGAGAGATGGGGTATGACGTCATGAATTAGTGCTCGGTGTTGCCACATTCTCGTTCACTGCTCCTGTGACTTAGACCACTTTCGCTACTTGTTCATGTAACCGGTCACAATCTACCTCCTAATAAAGAATAACATGCCTCGTGACATAAATATCTACCCGCTGCCTAAGAACTAAAACCAGAATTGGCTCAATTAATATTCGTGGTGCATCATATTGGAGATACAAAACGTCATAGTGTTAAAATATGAGATAAATGAGCAATGGAAGGCATCTCTAATTGATGTGATTGCTTCAAGCTGTAACTCCTCGTCCAGTTGTGTTCTTGAAGTCATTGTTATCACTCGCGTAACAAGACAAGAGCAAATACACTAATGTAAACTATAAACACTAAAGTAAAATTCACTCACACCAAATTAATTAACTAACCAATTATAAACTAAATATTTTAGTTCTTTCTGAAAGTACTTTTTAATTAGAAAAAAGAAGTACGAAAGTCAAAATTGTTTCAGTGGCACATTTATTATTGTCTTTGAAGCTTGTGAAATTTCTCTTATGGCTAAAATGTAGACATCCTGGAAATCAATTAACTTATATAAGAATGATATAGTTTTGGCATGGTAAAGTAACGAAGATAACTTAAGTAGACTGTATTATTACGGCTTTATTCACACAACGATAATTAAAATTTACTACACTTGGTACATAACCACCAATTGGCGTAGTGACTAGCATTCTTGACTGTAGCCCATGGTTTCCCACTTCTACCCCCAGGCAAATGCCGGGATGTTTCCTAACCTAAGGCCACGGCCGCTTTCTGGCCAATTCTCACCTGAATTACAAATACCCAAAATACTACAGACACCACAAAAACACAGATCGTCAGACAAATTCTATACACACCCAATTACATGGGGTTTATTAAAACAATCGCCAATATCACGTATTTTACGTCCGTCTTAATTGATAATTTGGAACACATGACAGTATGTCGGAATTTTGTCCCTCTGTTTTTCTTTGGAGTGATGGAAGCCAACTACACGCCAGGGATGTTTATCGACATTATTTTTCCATTACACCAACATAAATCCATGACCTCCAAACTTACAAAGTAGGCTACTGGTCCAAATATCCCAAATATTATGTGAGCTTCCAACAACAACAACAACAACAACAACAAAATTTTCTTACGTAGAGGACTTACAAGAAGAGTACAGCTATCCTAATATCAGCTGATACCCTCCTCTTCTCAACACGAAGGCCAATGCTCCGATTACGCAACAACTTCTCGCCCCACCCTCGCCACGCCTCAAATTATCTCGTCCTTCCCCAAGTCCCCCAGACTTGGATTGCACCTTCTGCTTGAACAGTTTCTTACAAACCTAAAAGCATTGACGTTTTAATGTTTTATTTTCAAATTAAAGATAGGGTACATATATTATTTACTTAGGCAGAGTAACGGACGTCACATATATCAATTACACCCGGCCATTTAGCTTTGTAACTCCCCTTATATAAGCCGTACATTTGACTTTTCTCAAAACTAACAACTGTCACTTGTTACAGAATGTGTCCATATTGCGGATGGAAACATACTTAATCGATACTGAAAGTTCTAGGCCTAATTATGATATTTATGTTCTTTTCGTTATATGGAAATTTGCCCGAGATCAGTGGTGTTATTTTATAAAGCACATTGATATGATACTTAAGGTTACGGGTACATCAATATACCAATTTGGAAGGCAGGACATGGACATTAAGAATTTTAGAGCACTATTTTATAATTTGGATAATGCAGCATTGGCTGATGTTGTTATAAGAATGATAATATCGAAATTAGAGTTGGTGATTTAGTAAAAATGTGCCATATTTTAAAATCTACGTTTGTAGATTCGTTAATTAAATAAATCCTATGTAAGTCAAATAGAGGTTGATCTAAATCATTTTTGTTGAAGCTAGGGATGTTGTAGGCTATATTGAATTTCTGGTGTGGTGGGATATTAGTTTCTCAATCGAAGTTTGACATACATTTTCAGTAATGCTAATGAATCACAATTTAGTGTTGTTGAATATATTTGAGGAGTAGACAACATGAATTTTGGATTGACGGACATTTTGACATTATATCATTCATTATCTCTACTTAGTATAAAACAAAGTCCCCGATTCATGGAAGTAACGGGTAATCTCGAGAACCACAGGATGAACATTGACGCGGTTTTCACCATTCTGTAAAGGAAATCTCGAGGAAGGTTTCTGTCGAGAGTGATGTATTTATGATCAAAGGAAGCCAAGCAGTAACGATTTCAATGAAAAAGTAAAAAAAACCTGGCGTCCGTGCGATTTGTGAGCTTACGCTGGGCAAACCGTTAAGAATATCTCTATACTATGAGTATAAGAATTACTTAACATGAAATGTTCTACAAAAAAGTCCAGGAGAGCTTACTTATCTCTATTTTAAATACATCGCCCACTCTAAGTGATTAATAGTACAGTCAGTGGTTTTAACCCATCATGCCGAGACGTAAAACAGCTATAGGCCGTAGTTCATTGACATCGAAAGAAAAGTGCTTATCATTTAATGCGTTCATAACACTGTTCCCGGGCGAAGCCGGGGCTGGTTGCTAGTTAAGGTTATAAACCGAATGTGGCATCAATGTGTACATTTAATTGATTATTATTTAGCGTATGGTACAAAACCCATCACAATATATATTATAATACTAGCTAAAGTACCCGTGCTTCGCTACGCGTCATAAATAAATTAAAATGTGAAGGTGACAGTTAAAACAGGGGATAGGCGAGGTGCTGCGCAGAGGAAGATTAAGGATGGAACATTTTGTCCAACTGCACCGCTCGGCGTTGACCGTGTTTTATAGCACAAATTAAGGTTTTACTCGCTAACCGTTGGAGATACCTTTCGGATAGAAAATGTAATTTTAAACCTCGTATATGCCATCAAAAGTTTGCTATTCCTTAGCGTTCTCTTTTCATTTGAAATTGAAATATGAAAGTTTGAAACCAAAGGGTGTAGTGACGTCACTAAAATGGTTGCCATCTTTAAATAGTGCAAAGTATTGAAATCAAAAGTAACCTACATGTTAACCAGGTAAATCAGCTCCTTCCATGTAAAATTCATGTAAATCGGAAATGTGGTACTTGCGTGATTGAGTAATACACAGACACACACCATCTCATTTTTAGCCTCGCTTCGATCGCGTCATAGTCGTGTCATATTGTTATTCAATGAAATGCATGTTTAACCCCGTTAACACCCCTTTAGAACCTGAATACCCAAAAATCCCTCCTTAGTAGACGTTTTCGACACACAACATACATATCCCCAAAATATCATTCTTCTAACTTTAATAGTTTTGGTTGGTCGATGAGAGTGAACATCAAAAAATCCTTCCTTAGTGGACGTTTTTCTTCCAGAATTTCACCCCTCACCACAGGCCCCTTAAATTGCTTTTATGAAAAAAAAAACGGTCGAACACCTATTTATTTTATTTATTTATTTATTTATTTATTTTTAAGCTGATTGATTTCCTCCGAGTTTCAAACTCCTCGCCTATGTCGTTTAAGAGATACACGCTCCGTTAGGAATCTTTCAACCCCCACTTTTCATCCCTTTCACCTCATAATATACACTACATCGAAAAACCATTAAACATGTGTAAGCTTATTTTTAATGATTAGTATATGTGCCAAGTATCACATCCCCAAATGAAACCACTCGTGAGATATTGTTATTCAATGAAATGCACGTTTACCCCCTTAACACCCCTTTAGAAACTGAATATCCAAAACTCTTTCCTTAGTAGACGTTTTCGAAATACAACGAACATATCCACAAAATTTCATGTTTCTAACTTCAATAATTTTGGCTGGGCGATGATGAGTGAGTGAGTGAGTCAGGACATTTTCTGTCATTTATTTTTGATAATTTCACCCCTCCCCATGAACCACTTAAATTGGAGTTATGAAACAAACGGTCGAACACCTATTTACTTATTTAAAGCTGTTTTCCCCCTGAGTTTGATGAGTGAGTAAGTGAGTCAATCAGTTAGGACACTTTCTTTCCTGTTTTTTCCCCCAGAATTTCACCCCTCTCCAAGGGCCCCTTAAATTGGATTTATGAAAAAACGATCAAACACCTATTTACTTGTATTTTAAGCTGTTTTTTCCGCCGAATTTCAAACTTCTCGCCTATGTCGTTTCATAGATACACGCTCCGTTAAGAATCCCTCAACCCCCAATTTTCACCCCTTTCACCTCATAATATACACCATATCGATAAACCCTTAGACATATGCCTGATTATTTTTAATGATTAGTTTATATACCGAATATCACATCCCCAAAGGAACAACTCATGTGATATCGTTATTCAATGAAATGCACGTTTACCCCCTTAACACCTCCTTAAAACCCGAATAAACAAAAATCATTCCTTAGTTGAAGTTTTCGACATACAGCGAACATATTCCCAAAATTTCATGTTTCCAACTTTAATAGTTTTCGCTGGGCGTGATGAGTGAGTGAGTCAGACAGGAAATTTTCTTTCAATTATTTTTACCAGAATTTTACCCCTCCCCATGGGCCCCTTAAATTAGATTGATGAAAAAACGCTTGAACACATATTAAATTATTTTTTAAGCTGTCTTTTTCTCCTGAGTTTGATGAGTGAGTGAGTTAGTCAGCCAGTTAGGGGACTTTCTCTCCGTTTTTCCCCCAGAATTTCACCCCACCCTATTGACCCCTTAAATTAATTTATGAAAAAACAGTCGAATACCGATTTATTTACTTTTTAAGCTGATTTTTTTCGCTGAGTTTGAAATTTCTCGCCTATGTCGTTTAAGAGATAGGCCTACACGCTCCGTTAGGAATCCTTCAACCCCCACTTTTCACCCCTTTCACCTCATAATAATACACCACATCGAAAAACCATTAGACACATGTCTGCTTATTTTTAATGATTAGTTTATATGCCGTGTATCACATCCACAAATGAAACCACTTGTGAGATATTGTTTACTTATTTAAAGCTGTTTTCCCCCTGAGTTTGATGAGTGAGTCAGTCAGCCAATCAGTTAGGACACTTTCTTTCCAATTCCCCCCCCCCCCCCAGAATTTCAACCCTCCCCATGGGCCCCTTAAATTTGATTTATGAAAAAACAGTTAAACACATATTTACTTATTTTTATGCTGATTTTTTTCCGCTGAGTTTCAAACTCCTTGCCTATGTCGTTTAAGAGATACACGCTCCGTTAGGAATCTTTCAATCCCCACTTTTTACCCCTTTCACATCATAAACACACCGAAAGACCCTCAGACACGTGTCTTGTTACTTTTTAATGATGAGTTTATAGACCGTGTATCACATCCCCCAATGAAACCAAACGGGAGATATTGTTAATCAATGAAATGCAGGTTTAACCACCTTAAGACCCCTTTAGAACCTGAATATCCGAAAATCCTCCCTTAGTAGACGTTTTTGACATACAATGAACATATCCCCAAACTGTCATGTTTCTAACTTCAATAATTTTGACTGGGCGATGATGATTGAGTGAGTCAGGACATTTTCTTTCAATTTTCTTTTTTCAGAATTTCACCCCTCCCCATAAACCCCTTAAATTTGATTTATGAAAAAAAACTGTCAAAGAGATATTTACTTACTTTAAAGCAGTTTTCCCCCTGAATTTGATGAGTGAGTGAGTCAGTCAATTAGTTAGGACACTTTCATTCCTGTCCCTCCCCCCACGAATTTCATTTCTCCCCATGGGCCCGTTAAATTGGATTTATGAAAAAACGGTCAACACATATTTATTTCTTTTTTATGTTGATTTTTTTCTCTGAGTTCCAAACTCCTCGCCTATGTCGTTTAAGTGATACACGCTCCGTTAGGAATATTTCAATCCCCCCTTTTCATCCCTTTCACCTCATAATATACACCACATCGAAAAACCCTCAGACACATGTCTTCTTGCTATTAATGATGAGTTTATATGCTGAGTATCACATCCCCCAATGAAACCAATCGGGAGATATTGCTATTCAATGAAATGCAGGTCTACCCCCTTAACACCCCTTTAGAACCTGAATATCCAAAAATCCTTTCTTAGTGGGCATTTGCGGCCCTTGAGGAAGCTGCATACCAGATTTCATTCCAATCCGTTCGGTGGTTTCTGAGATTGCGTGATGAATAAATGAGTGAGTGAGTGAGTGGTATTTGACAAATATATAGTAGAAAGAAGATAGTGTCAAATCTTTGTTAGGCTAAACTCGGTTGACAGTGCTGTGTGAGCACTTGAGTAACTAACGGGATTTCAAGTAAAGATCCTCATTTTCTATACCGGTAGTACAGAGCGCAATTGGCATCTGGTCGGCCGTGTCTCGACTTGAGCTATGTTGCCGTGGATACTATCTGCCTTGCCATTCCTTCATGAGTATATTTTATGATTTGATTAGCCTGTGTTTGAGCGAAAAAGGGCCGAAATCAGAAGAATGAGAAAGACTATCGAAAATTCATGTAGCCAGCGGTTCCTTCTGGGTCCTAAACTATGTGTATGCAAAATATGGTTGAGATTGGTGGAACGGTGTAGATTTGTATACGGAACCAGCCCACATACATACATACATACATACAGACTTTCACTTTTATATATTAGATAAAGATAATTAAAACAGCATTGAAAAGAAAATAACTATACAGTGTAGTCCACCAGCCCCTTATTTTTTTGGAGGAAGGCAACCCAACTAACGCGTATATCACAGCCATCCTAAAAACATTAGTACCTGCCCTTTTACGTCCATTGTACAACTTTACCGTTGAGTACATCCTCGCGAATATAGTAGAAACCAATAGTGGCAGTGTTCTTTCAATGACCTCAAATATAATGCATGATTGAAACGATCAGAGCTCCGAATAACACCTTCTTACGTTTGGACAGGAAGTGTCTACGAATAGATTCAATACGTGCCAGCAATCCACCATGGTTCTTGGTAGCTATGGTGGCTAAATCAATAATTGCTAGAGTAGCGTCAATGAAGTCCCATTGTAGTAGGTTCGAACCTTGAGCTAGTACATTTTTTTTTCTTAATGTCGTTTATTGTGGATGTATTCTAGACGCATATCTATCTGTTCCTACGAGTGAGTTTTTATTAGGTCCTCAAAAGGACCGTACTTATCCGATGGTACGCAGCCAGATTGGACGACGACATAATGATCTGTAGAACGAAAGCAAGGTATCCTGTATATTCAAAGTAGCAAGTGTTCGAAATTATGACCACCTTTTTTTTTTTAAGGAAAACTCCGACTCACTCAGACGACCCTCATAACAAATAGATTTGTTATGTGGGTAGGCTCACGAATAAAATACATCAGACCGAAACTACAATTTATTTCAACGGCGTCTGTGTGAAAAGCGCTCGCTATACACTTACAGTAATATTTAGTTAGTGAGGTTTTAAGGGGCGGAACTACGAGGTCATCTGCCCCAAACATACATTAAATACAGGTAATTATAACATTATTGGTTTTACGTCCCTTTTAACTGCTCTGGCTTTTAGATACGCCGGAGTGCCGAAATTTTGCTCCGAAGGGGATCTTCAACGTGCCAGTAAATCTACTGACACGGCTCCCTCGCATTTGCGCACCCTCAAATGCCAGCTGATTGCGCCAGTATACGAAACTGCAACCTTGGGCACAGCAAGCGAGAACGTTACCGCTGAGCCTCGCAGCAAGGCAGTATTTACAGAACGTGTCATATTATTATTCTGGGATAAATATTGAACTATTAAAATTCTAATCATCACGAATAGAGTCGCCTCCTTTGCGTAGTGGTCAGCGTGATTAGCTGCCACCCCGGACGTCCTGGGCTCGATTCCCGGCTCTGCCACGAAATTTGAAAAGTGGTATGAGGACTGGGACGGGGCATACTCAGCCTCGGGTGGTACAATGAGTAGAGGGGTTTCGATTCCCACCTCAGCCATCCTCAAAGTGGTTTTCCGTGGTTTCCCACTTCGCCTTCGGGCAAATGCCGGGATGTTACATACCGTACGGCCACGGCCTCCTCCTTCTCTCTTCCTTGCCTACTCCTCCCGATCTTCCCCTCCCATCCCATCCCTCAAGAGGACCCTGTTCGCTTTGCAGGTGGGGCCGCCTGGGCGAGGTGCTGATTCCCCCTCCCCAGTTGTATCCCCCAGGGAGATGTTTCAAGTTCCAGGACACTGCCCGTATAGGCGGTAATGATGGGATCCCCTCGCTGAGTCCGTGGGAAAATCCAACCAGGAGGGTAAAATCGACTAAAAAAATAATAATTATAACGAATAGTATCCATCCCTGATTTTGAACAGTATTTAGGGAAAATAACTATTTAAATGAGACTAGAGAATAACTTTCCCTATCGTCTTTGTAGATAATGTGAACAAAACCAACTTGAAAACTTGCTGTACGAGGTAGGAAGGGTATAACAAAATTGTTAAAAAGAATTTTAAAAAATCTGCCGTGGGATAGTCTTGAACCCGGGATCTTGGAAAGAGCGAACGGGTGCAATAACACTTGCACACATTTCCAAACACCCTCGAGGTTTTTTTGCGCTTCTTATTAACGCATATGGCAAAATATTCAATTATTACAGTTAAATATTAAATATTGATTGGAATGCATTTATTCAGTACCTGGCATGTTTTCTAATTTACTTAAAGCAAGTTTCACGACCACTTTGAGTTAATAAGGTGAGTGAACTGCAAATAATCCCCTCAAACGGCAGCCCTTCGGTTTTATTTCATACAACTTAGCGTACAAAATGCTAGCGTGTGATACACTTCGGTCATACAAGCAGGTGTACTGACGAAGAGAACAGAATCATACATGATTTTGTACCAGGAATCACAGCAGCTTCCTTGCCAGCGAGTGTCGTGTGATACGGGCCGAAATATATGCTACGACTTTTTGTTAAACTTTAATAACAAAACAAGATGTTCGGTAAAGAACTTATAGCCTACTTTCCCCTAAATGCATGGGTATTGTTATAACTCTTTGTCCTTTTCAAGGAGTATAATTGAATGTTGGTTGTAGCAGCTTCTTGAAATACAACGTGCTATACGGATATTATACATGAATATGAGGCGCCCGTTGCTAGTGCTACCTCTGTAAAAAATCATTCAATTCGGTTTCACCGTGTTTGAATTGATCTGGGCAATGGATTTGCACACATACATGGCCGCTATTTGCAAACTATTTGGCTGATGACCTTGTAGTTCAGTCAAAAGATGCTCCCCTCAAAAAGGTATGTTGTTGAAAAATTTGGTAGAGATCAAATGATTAGGTTGGTCGTAATTTGATTTAAGCTTTTAACATTTGGGTGGCCACCATTCCGTTTCCGTCAAGATGGCGGCGATATAAAACATGACGCTGAGGTGGCCTTTGCTAGTGCTACCTCTGTACCAAACTTCGTTCCATTTCTTTTCACCGTGTTTGAAAAGATAGGGGGAATCGATTTGCACACATACATGGCCGCCATCCGCACATTATTATCCTGATGACGTTGTAGTTTCGTGAAAAGATTTTCTATACATGAAGGTATGTTGTTGCAAATTTTGGTAGAGATCAGATTATTAGGTTGGTCGTAATTTGATTCAAGCTTTTAACATTTGGGAGGCCGCCATTACGTTTTCGTCAAGATGACGGCAATACAAAACATGACACTAAGGTGTCCTTTGCTAGTGCTACCACTGTACCAAATATCGTTCAATTTGATTTCACCGTGTTTGAATTGATAGGGGGAATCGATTTGCACACATACATGGCTGCCATCCGCAAACTATTAGGCTGAATACCTTGTAGTTTAATCAAAAGACGCCCGCCATATAAATATATGTTGTTGCAAAATTTGGTAGAGATCGGATGATTAGGTTATTCGTAATTTGATTTAAGATTTGAACATTTGGTTGGCCGCCATTACGTTTCCGTCAAGATGGCGGCGATATATAACATGACACTGAGGTGCCCTTTGCTAGTTCTACCTCTGTACTAAATTTAGTTCAATTCGGTTTCATAGTGTTCGAATTGATAGGGGGGCAGACATTCAGAGTACACACACTCACACACACAGACGCACAGCCACACACACACAGACAGACACACAATTTTTGGCCGCGTGTAGATCTCATAAGTCTACTTTCATTTTTTGCAAAAATCGAAATCAGGCTAATAATACCATGGGACATTCTAAGGAATACGTATACTTCGATGCAAGCACTGGCGATCAGAATATCGTTTGATATGTTGTTGTTTTGTTTCATTTGAGGGGCTAGAACATCGCGGTCATTTAACCCCGTTTACTTGGGTGTGTGTGTAGAATTTGTCTGATAACCTGAGTTATTGCGGGCTTGTAATGATGTGTGTGTTTGCAATTAAGGATTGGGAAGGAGGCGGCCGTGGCCTTAAGATAGAATCCGTCCTGGAATTTGGCCGGAGTAGAATTGGGAAACCACGGAAAACAATTTTCAGGGTTGCTGAGGTGGGAATCGAACCCACCTCTTCACATATTTGCTTCACGAGGCTAAGTGTACTCAATTTCAGCCCTCAGACAAGTATAACATTTTTGGCAGAGCTGGGAATCGAACCCGGACCTCTGGAACGACACTTCGATATGTTATGTTAATAATCATGCCAGTTTTTTAATTTTCTGCCATTACAAGTCACGTGGCATACCGTACCAATTCGATCGTATTCTCTTTATAAATCAGCAAAATTCAACGTATTCTTCACAAAAATACATCGTAAGGCAATAAATGTGGCAATGTAGTTACATCCCCACTAAAATGGAATGTGGTCTTTCGTTCAAAAAATCATGCCTACCACTGGATTCGAAGCAGCTTTCTACCCGCTCGCACCCACCACGAACGGTCAGGCTTTAACCCTCTCAGTCACCAACACATAGTTCATAGCGCCCGCTAAACGTGCTGTAGTTACTGTAGCCGTCCCACCTCAAACGTTTAAGTCCATGTCAAAGTCTTAAATCATGTTTTATGGTGTTGGTTTAACTTTCTACTATTTCAGATCACGTGGCGTAAGGTATTAATTCGATCGTATTACGTGTGTGTGTCTTATTTCAAGGAGCAATAAGTCATATGTTAGTAGAATGGGCCTAAGTAATTGGCGGGGAAAGGTTTATTGTCGGTTTTCCTTTGCTAGACTCATGACCCATTTCATTGCTGTCACACAGTCAGAGCGCAGAGCAATATCGACCATCGGGTGAAATGCAATGTTAGTTGGGTTTCATAAAACTAAATAATAAGGGGCTGGTGGACCACACTGTATACACGGCTGAACTCAGATAAGGGTCACAATGTCAGATTTACATCCTTTATGCAGTCGATGCTTTTTTGTGTAGCCATCAGGAACTCAACTGAAGCCCCAGAGAAGGTTGTTAGTGGACGATCTTGCGTGATATGCTGAATAGTCTGTCTAATAGCAGCGCAGGTACATTTCGGAGATGGAATTTTCCCCCACATGTGAAGAGAGTCCGCGCATCTGCCACAATTTGTTCTTATTCTATTTAGGGTGGACCAAATTCTTCTAGGAGGCTCAAAACCTGGAGGCTTGGTTGTGATGCATGGCATAGTTGGTTGTTCCGGTGAGGCAGAGATCGACCAGAACTGCTTCCGGCGGGCAGTCACGTTGAACTCACTTTAAACGAGCCTTTGTGCAGTAGTCAGAGGAGGGTGGCGAGAGCGAAGTATATTCCTACTAATATCAGGGAAATCATGGTGCACGGAAAGATGAGGAATTTTTTTCAGATAGTGCTGTACACCTTCGTAAGTCCATGTTCTCTTATAATACTTGGAGTTGACTTAGCACTGGCAGCCAATATGTCGGAATACATCTAATTGACCCCGAGATGTTGCGCATAGTTTGGTTGAGCTAAATATCAACAAGCTTGGTATAAGCACTATTCATCCAGGTGGACGCAGAGTATTAAGCAACTGCGTACACCAGTCCAAGGGCAGAAGTCCTATGTGTACAAGCAGATGAACCCCACGTTGTATCACAGTTTATGTAGAATATTATTTCTAGATCTGAGCTTAGCAGCTGTTCTGCTAAGATGTTCTCTGAAACTCAGAGTCATATCTAAAGTAACTCCAAAATATTTGGAATATTTGTTGTGTGTGAGAGTGACCTATTTCCAAAATAGACATTCAGTTCTCTATTGGCTAGTCTGTTACTGAGATGGAAAGATGACACTTCTGTCTTAGTACCACAAGACTGCAGCCTCCAGTCACGGAAATACTTGCCCGTAATTGATAGATCCCTGTTTAGTATGCCCTCGGTGATTTCAAAATCTTATTTTGGATTTTCTTATGTATAGATCGTCTTTTTGATGATAAATTGTGTCCTGATTCTGTGTGTTTTTAGGAATGTTGGCTTCATGAATCCCACCAACCTATCGCGGCTAACCCCCGAGATCACAATATACTGGGCTAGATTGTTCTACTTTTGACAAACAAACATTCCAACATAAGAAATACTTCTTATAAAAATAGGGTGCGAATTTCTTGGAGGGTTGTGATGTTTATAGCCGGGTCATCACTTCTCATCTGGAAACGGACACAGTAGGTCTTATGAATTATATATTACAAGCTTGTTATTTTAAGAAAATTAATATCTCTTAGTTCAAAATTGGGTCAAGTTGTTAATATTAACCAGTACGTTCAATTAAATAGTTTATTGCCGTGCTCGTGTAGGCTATTATAGATAGCGCTCCATTCCATGACTTCTGATACACGTTTTCCAGTGCAGAAGTTGTGTTTGTGTTGTGTGAGTTACCTTTAGAAATGTTGGGAGCTTTCAATTCACACAGGGCAAATTCTAGTCCCATGTTAAGACCATTATGTTATCTTGAAATTTCATGCCTATGTCTGTTGTACTTTTTGAAATGAGTGTAAATTTTGGATATTGAATTATTACTATGAAGTTATTGCCTCACCAAGGCGGTCATCAATGAAAGTATATTTAGTCCTTTATAGGGAAATCAGCAAGAAACACTGTCCGTTATCAGATTAATAACAAGGATAGTTTGATAGCGTGCTCAGAAATAAATAAAATGGTTTCCTGAAATTTACCATGTCCTGTATTCTAAATCAGAATGTGATTTGTACTTGCCATGTATTCAATATGAAAACGAGAACATGCATTGTTAGCCTTCAGCGGAGACGGACGTGTAGACCTGCGCTCTCCCGTTTAAATTAGCCAAAACCGAGTTAACAATGACGCGGAAGGGAAATAATGGCAGGAAACAGATTGTTAAGTGTAAAGAGTGTGCCAGAAATCTAAAAAAACGGAATTGAGTGTTTTACATGTGAAAAATGGTTCCATTTTAAGTGTGTAGGTATGAACGATGAAGTAAATGTAACAGCTGCTTGGAAGTGTAATGACTGTGACGTTGTTAACGTTTCAAGCGAGGAAATGAAACGCAAGGAAGATATGATTGTGCAGTTACAGAAAGAGCTCGAACAGGCGAAAATAAACATAAAGGAAGTAGAAGATGAAAACAAAGTCCTAAAAGACATTCTTAGAGAAGAAAAAAATTCGAAAGGCAGCTGGGCCACAGTGACGAAGGGGGAAAGGGTAAGAAAGCCTCAACGAAAAATTGAAAGCAAACCTGTAGCAGTGCGTATATTAGGGACTCAATGATCCGATTCAGTGCAGAAGAGTGCAGGAAGCAAGGAGCAGCCGTTGAATGCTACCCGAGAATAAGGATATAACAAAATGGCTCGCCAGATAGAAGACAGGGATGAAGAAAGGGAAGAAAAAGTGGTAGTGCTAAATGTAGGTACAAACAATTTAAGGAGCTCAAGATCCGCGGATCACATAATGGGGGATATATGGGACTTAGGTATGGCTGCAAGAAAAGTGTTTAGAAAAGCAAAAGTTGTGATAGCTGGAATTGTAAGGAGAAAGGACACGCAAATCGAGTACACGGACTCGGTAAATGAAAACATTGACTGGGTCTGCAATCGGGTGGGCCTCGGATATTTCGACCCAAATTGCTGGATAGATTGGAATGATTTGGGACGTGATGGTGTCCATTTGAATAGACGTGCTTCACGGAAGATAGGAACTCTCCTGTGTAATGTGGTGCGCCATTTCGGGCAACAGGAAAACTAACGGGGCAGATTAGAGGTGAACAAACTCAACAGCACGCCACGGGGGTTACTGCAGCTTTCGAAGGGTGTACGGGGAGAGGTCATCTACCCCACCTAACGGGACGGGCGAGTGGCGAAACACCCCGACACCGCAGCTTGGAGGCGGCAGCAGATCTCCAAGGACATTCTCAGACAGGTAAGGTTCTAAGATTTCTTCAGGTCAATTGTCAAAGCATTGTGAACAAAAGTATAAAATTTTCGACTTTGATTGAATTACACAAGCCCGATGTAGTCATCGGAACGGAATCTTGGCTATCAGATGAACTAGGAAATAATAAATTCTTCCCGGCTGGCTTCACTGTGTACAGGAGAAATAGATTAAGGAGAGGGGGAGGTATTTTTATTTGCCTTAAAAATGACTTGACATCACAATTAGTTTGGATAGATGAGGAATACGAAGCGCTCGGCATAAAACTTCTTAGAACCACTGACGGTAAGATACTAAGAATAATTGGTGTCTACAGAGCACCAAACGAAAACACCGACATCCTTTGCAAGCTAATTAGCATTTGTTCAGAGCTTGGGCCAGACAAAGATCTTATCTTAGCAGGGGATTTAAATCTCCCAAGTGTCGATTGGTCAGGTGATAAAATGCTAGGGGGGAGGGAACAACAAATAGCGAACTCATTCATACAGGAGTGGGGACTTTCACAAGTAGTGGAAAGACCGACCAGGGGTAGAAATATTCTAGATGTTTTCCTCATTAAGCCTGTGGACAATCTGATCAGTGTTGAAAATATTCCGGGAATTAGTGACCACCAGGCGGTCGAAATGTTATTCCATTGGGAACTGGAACGCAGCCAAGATATTAAAGAAATGTTTGTTTGGAAATACAATAAGGCGGACACTTAAGGTTTTCAAAATTACTTAAAAGTAAATTTTCCTTGATGGGCATCGACTGGCGCTAGCGTTGAAGATGTGTGGTTAAATTTCAAAAATATTATTCATACGGGCCAATCGCTATACGTTCCAAAATATAGAGTGAAGGGAAACCAGGATCCAGAACACTACAATTCACGTGTTAGAATTCTTAAGAGAAAAGCTAGAAAAATACACAACAGACTAAAATCAAATAGGAACTATTACAGACAATACCAACTATTTATCAAGGAATTGAACAGAGAAAAACGTAAAGCACACGATTCTTATAAGAAGACTATACTAAATCCGGGAAATACAAATACTTTTTATAATTATCTTAGGAGACGGAAAAAGAACAGAGATGACATTAAGTCTCTGAGGGACTCAGAAGGAAATCATGTCACAGGAAACCCACAACAAGCTGAAGTGCTTAATGAGTGGTATTGTAGCGTTTTTACTGCGAAAGCTAGCATGTCCGTTCCTTCAAAATTAAAGGAAAATACATTTAATCCATTCACTATTCATAACAGGGAGGTTAGAAAAGAAACTGAAGAAAATCAAAAAATTTAAGTCAGTAGGACTCGATGAGATGTCTGGCGACATTCTCAAGATAGGCGGAGAACAAATAATTCCCTTCCTTAGGGTATTGTTCACAGTCTCTCTGAACAATAGGTCCGTCCCGTCCGACTGGAAGAAAGCTATTGTAGTTCCAATTTATAAAGGAGGGGACAGAACCATGCCGGGTAACTATAGACCAGTGAGTCTGACAGCAATAGTTTGTAAACAAATGGAACAAATTATTACAGAATATATAAGGGAATTTTGGGAGAAAAATAACTGGTTGTATGATAGACAACACGGATTCAGGAAAGGATATTCATGTGAATCACATGTGGTGGGTTTTTGTCAAGGTATAGCAGAAGTCATGGACACAGGAGGCCAGGCGGACAGTGTAATCATTGACTTAGCTAAGGCTTTTGACATGGTTCCACATGACCTCCTGTTACATAAGCTTGCAAATTTGGGTCTTGATGAAAGAGTGGTATTCTGGATCCCGGACTTTCTCCAAAACAGAACCCAAACAGTCAAAGTTGGGGGAGTCTTTTCGAAAGAGACAAAAGTCACCTCTGGAATTCCACAAGGAAGTGTAGTTGGGCCATTGTTGTTTCTTCTATATATAAACGACCTGGCAGAATATGTTAAATCGGACGTCAGACTATTCGCTGACGACTGTGTAATATATAGAAAAATCGAAAATCAAGTTGACACTGCGCTCCTCCAACAAGACTTGGAACGTATAGAATGCTGGGTTATCCGAAATAACATGAGGATAAGTGCATAAAAAAGTAAATGCCTGTCTTTTACTAACAGCAGGAAAGGGACAATAGCTGATTATAAATTAGGAAACAAAATTATTCCTCGAGTGGAGTCATGCAGCTATCTCGGGATTGCCATAAATAAAAGGTTACACTGGGTTCAGAACGTTGAGAGCGTTGCTAATAAGGCACAAAAGTCATTATACTTTGTTATGAGAAACATGAAGGGTAGCAGTATTGGCTTACAAGTGTCTAGTGAGACCAATTTTGGAATACGCCACGAGTGTGTGGGAGCCCTACCAATCAACTCTAACGAACAAATTGGAGATGGTGCAAAGGAAAGCTGCAAGATTCGTACTTGGCAAATTCTCCCAAACTGATAGTGTCTCTGACATGTTAAAGTCGTTGGGTTGGAAATCCCTACACAGCAGAAAACATAAAAGAAGACTCCAGGAGATGTACAAAGCATACACAGGGGAGCCGGCCTGGAATGAGTTGCGAAACAGAATGAATGATCCAGATTATATGGGTAGGAGAGATCACGAATTCAAAATTAGGCCCATCATTCAAAAAACAAACTTAGCTAAGTATTATTTTATAAACAGGGGTATTCAAACATGGAATGAGTTACCTGAAGAAATCTTAGAACCTTTTCCTAACAGTGTAAAAGCTTTCAAGAAGAAATTAAATGTTGCATTCAGGGAACCCAGAGACATTATGGAGAGAAATTGAGTTACAAACAACATGTAAATATCTTGTTACCACCCGGTCTTGCCTAACTGTAACAGTACCCATCAATAAACACTGATCAACGATTACTAAACATATATTTACGCTCGATACAGAAGTATTAGACCGTATCGTAAATGGAGTCGCATAAAACATCACAGTTTGTTTTAGTGTGGAGTGGAATTCAAATAATTCGTACGTTTCTCCAAGTCATAAGTATCTTATTTAAACTCTAATACCATAAACACTTATTCTCACTGTTGGGTAGTCACCCTGGAGGCTGGTCGCATCCTCAAGGCATAGCCATTGGTAATGGGGGGAAAACACCAAAACACACAATGCTGCGTATTTAGAAAGATGAGAAGTGAGTTACTTCGCTGCAGCAGCACTTGCGCTATTATTAGAGGTAAAGTCTGCCCAACGAGAAATGGGGTATGACGTCATGAATTACTGCTTGGTGTTGCCACATTCTCGTTCACTGTTTCTGTGACTTAGACCACTTTCGCTACTTGTTCATTTAACTTGTCACAATCTACCTCCCAATAAAAAATAACTTACGACGTGACATAAATATCTACCTGTTACCTAAGCCATCAAAACAGAATTGGCATCGTGATGCATCATAATGGAGATACAAAACGTCATAGTGTTAAAATATGAGACAAATGAGCAATGGAAACATCTCTAACTGATGTGATTGCTTCAAACTGGAACACCTTCTTCAGTTTTGTTCTTGGGCGTGTCTTTTGATTTCCTTGAAATCATTGTTATCACACGCGAAACAAAACAAGAGTAAATACACTAATGTAAACTATGAACACTAAGGAAAAATTCATTCACACCTAATTAATTAACAAACCAATTATAAACTAAATATTTTAGTTCTTTCTGGAACTACTCTTTTAATTACAAAAAAGAGGTAAGAAAGTCAAAATTGTTTCAGTGGCAGATTTATTATTGTCTTTGAAGCTTGTGGAATTTCTCTTATGGCTAAAATGTAGACATCCTGGAAATCAATTATATATGAATGATATAGTTTTGGCATGGGAAGATAACGAAGTTAATTTAAGTAGACTGTATTGTTATGGCTTGATTCGCACACCCATAATTCAACTACTACAGTGAATAGGAAATACATTTATACCTTGATACATAACCACCAATTGGTGTAGTGACTAGCATTCATGACTCTAGTACATTGTGTCCCACTTCTACCCCAGGATTGTTCCTCTCTCTCTTTCCTCTCCTCTCTCTCTTGGGTTAAGCCATCTAAGTACTTGCACACCAGAACCTGCCCTTAGAAATACTCTGTCATACTGCTATCGCCCCTCATATTATACTTCCCATAACACTACTGCTCAGCGCTGTTGTGATTGGATGGAATCATTCCAAAATTTGTCAGAAAACTTAATTTTGAAATCCTCAAAATTCTGCAACGTACCCTTGTATACAGAAAAACCAACTCTTAGTTTCACGTACAAAGGCCTGATCTAAAATTTCCTACTCATTAGTCCACTCTATCAATCCCTCCTCTAATCTATCTTCATACCAACTCTCCACTGCTCCTAAAAATTCCATCGGGCAACCCTGACAATTACTAAATTTAGCTAACTCAACTTCCTTACCACTGTTGCCACTTACATGTCCAGCTCTACTCTGTTCTACTTCCTGCCTTATCTTAGATCGTAATCTTGATTCAATCCCAGCTGTCTCCTTTTCTGCTATTTCTTTTACCACTTCCTCCCTTCCCTTCAAATTCTTCTCCTTCTCATCTAGCTGGCTCCTCAGTACACCCTGCTCCTCGTTTTTTTTATTGGAAATTTCCTGCATATATCAAATGATTCTCATCTACTTTCTTATTGAACTCTATCTGAACTTTTCAATTTCACCCTCCAGATGGTCTCGTACTTGCCTCGTTTCCGCCTTCACCAACGCATTACAATGTTCTGCCTGGGGACTGATTCTATCTTCCAGCTTGTTCTGAACCTTTCCCAATTTACTGTGTACATCTGTTATAATCTCTTTAGCTTTATCTTCCATCATATCCTTAATCTCACTCCTAAAATTCTGTTCCACCCCCTTAATGCTCTCCTGCAACATCTCCAACTTCTTATTCATTTCTCTACTGTGTGTATCTAGCTTTTCATCTATACTTTCTCTCAACTCCGTACTGTTAGCTTCAATTTTACTGTTATTAGTATCTAGCTTGTCATCCAAACTTTCTCTCAACTCCCTACTGTTAGCTTCAATTTTACCGTTAGTAGCTTCTATTTTATTATTATTAATTTTGTTTGGTCACATTGGACCACTTAATTCGTTCCACAATCACTTTTCCTTTGAAGGTAGTACTGCTTGGTTCTTGCGCTCTTTCCAGTACTTTTTCATTCTATCAGATCAGTATTTTCTCAACTAATCAGAAATCTCATGTGTCATTTCTGCAGAAAATTTGTGAGTTTTAAGAATGGTGTTAATTTTATTTTTTTCCTCGGCATCTGTTATCTTGAGTCCAACTGCTTTGAGATCATGTTGGATTTCTTGGAACAATTTTCCTCCAGTTATCTTTCCTATATTTCTCATCACTAGTTGGCGTATAATTCTGTTTGCTGGAAGCCGTACGATGTGAAAAAATATGAAATTATTTTCGTCTTCATTGTGCTAGTGATTGGATCAATCTCACGATAGTCAGTTTCATTTGGGAGAATCCTCCAGACTCCCTCAACCTGATACTTTTTATTTATGCACGTTCCAATGATTCTTCTTTCCGTTTTGAGGAGCTGATCAGTTCATTGTTCATTTTTAATTTGGAACAGTGTTTCATAAGCATAAGTGGCTCCAGGGAGAGTTACAGTTTTATAATGTTGGATCTTAGTAGCTACTAGCTGAAGTACCCGTGCTTCGCTACGCGTCATAAATAAATTAAAATGTGAAGGTGACAGTTAAAACAGGGGAAAGGGGAGTTGCTGCGCAGAGTGAGATTAAGGATGGAAAATTTTGTCCAACTACACCGCTCGGCGTTGACCGTGTTTTATAGCACAAATTTATGTTTTACTCGCTAACCGTTGGAGATACCTTTCGGATAGAAAATGTAATTTTAAACCTCGTATATGCCATCAAAAGTATGCTATTTCTTAGCGTTTTCTTTTTATTTGAACTGGAAATATGAAAGTTTGAAACCAAAGGGTGTAGTGACGTCACTAAAATTTTCGCCATCTTTAAATAGTGCAAAGTATTGAAATCAAAAGTAACCTATATCTTAACCAGGTAAATCAGCTCCTTCCATGTAAAATTCATGTAAATCGGAAATGTGGTACTTGCATGATTGAGTAATATACAGACACACACCATCTCATTTTTAGCCTCGCTTCGCCCGCGTCATAGTCGTGTCATATTGTCATTCAATGAAATGCAGGTTTAACCATGTTAATACCCCTTTAGAACCTGAATACCCAAAAATCCCTCCTTAGTAGACGTTTTCGACACACAACAAACATATCCCCAAAATATCATTCTTTTAACTTTAATAGTTTTGGTTGGTCGATGAGAGTGAATATCCAAAAATGCTTCTTTGTGGAAGTTTTTCTTCCAGAATTTCACCCCTCCCCATAGGCCCATTAAATTGCATTTATGAAAAAACGGTTGAACACCTATTTATTTTATTTATTTATTTTTAAGCTGATTTATTTCCTCCGAGTTTCAAACTCCTCGCCTATGTCGTTTAAGAGATACACGCTTCGTAAGGAATCTTTCAACCCCCACTTTTCATCCCTTTCACCTCATTATATACACTACATCGAAAAACCATTAGATATTTGTCAGCTTATTTTTAATGATTAGTATATGTGCCAAGTATCACATCCCCAAATGAAACCACTCGTGAGATATTGTTATTCAATGAAATGCACGTTTACCCACTTAACACCTCTTTTGAACCTGAATATCCAAAACTCTTTCCTTAGTAGACGTTTTCGACATACAACGAACATATCCACAAAATTTCATGTTTCTAACTTCAATAATTTTGGCTGGGCGATGATGAGTGAGTGAGTGAGTCAGGACATTTTCTGTCATTTATTTTTGATAATTTCACCCCTCCCCATGAACCACTTAAATTGGATTTATGAAACAAACGGTCGAACACCTATTTACTTATTTAAAGCTGTTTCCCCCTGAGTTTGATGAGTCAGTAAGTGAGTTAATCAGTTAGGACACTTTCTTTCCTGTTTTCTTTTTCCCCAGAATTTCACCCCTCTCCAATGGTCCCTTAAATCGGATTTATGAAAAAACGGTCGAACACATATTTACTTGTATTTTAAGCTGTTTTTTCCCGCCGAATTTCAAACTTCTCGCCTATGTCGTTTCAGAGATACACACTCCGTTAAGAATCCCTCAACCCCCAATTTTCACCCCTTTCACCTCATAATATACACCACATCGATAAACCCTTGGATATATGTCTGATTATTTTAAATGATAAGTTTATATACCGAATAGCACAACCCCAATGAAACAACTCATGAGATATCGTTATTCAATGAAATGCACGTTTACCCCTTTAACACCTCTTTAAAACCCGAATAAACAAAAATCATTCCTTAGTTGACGTTTTCGACATACAGCGAAGATATTCCCAAAATTTCATGTTTCCAACTTTAATAGTTTTCGCTGGACGTGATGAGTGAGTGAGTCAGACAGGACATTTTCTTACAATTATTTTTACCAGAATTTCACCCCTTCCCATGGGCCCATTGAATTGGATTGATGAAAAGACGCTTGAACACCTATTAACATATTTTTTAAGCTGTATTTTTTTCCCTGAGTTTGATGAGTGAGTGAGTTAGTCAGTCAGTTAGGACACTTTCTCTCCTTTTCCCCCCAGAATTTCACCCCACCCCAATGGCCCCTTTAATTAATTTATAAATGACGGTCGAGCACCGATTGACTTACTTTTTAAGCTGATTTCTTTTTCGCTGAGTTTCAAATTTATCGCCTATGTCGTTTAAGAGATAGGCCTACACGCTCCGTTAGAAATCCTTCAACCCCCACTTTTCACCCCTTTCACCTCATAATAATACACCACATCGAAAAACCCTTACACACATGTCTGCTTATTTTTAATGATTAGTTTATATGCCGAGTATCACATCCACAAATGAAATCACTCGTGAGATATTGTTATCAATGAAATGCAGGTTTAACCCCCTTAAGACCCCTTTAGAACTTGAATATCCAAAAATCCTCCCTTGGTGTACCGTTTTGACATACAACGAACATATCCCCGAAATGCCATGTTTCCAAATTCAATATTTTTGGCTGGGCGATGATGAGTGAGTGAATCAGTCAGGACATTTTCTTTCAATTTTTTTTTCTTCAGAATTTCACCCCTTGAACCCCTTCAATTTGATTGATCAAAAAAACTGTCGAAAAGCTATTTACTTACTTTAAAGCAGTTTTTCCCTCGGAGTTTGATGAGTGAGTCAGTCAGTCAATCAGTTAGGACACTTTCTTTCCTGCTTCCCCCTCCCCCCAAGAATTTCACCCCTCCCCATGGGCCCCTTAAATTGGATTTATGAAAAAACTGTGAAATTTATATTTACTTAATTTTTATGCTGTTTTATTTCCGCTGAGTTTCAAACTCCTCGCCTATGCCGTTTAAGAGATACACGCTCCGTTAAGAATCTTTCAATCCCCGCTTTTCACCCCTTTCACCTCATAATATACTCCACATCGAAAAACACTCAGACACGTGTCTTCTTACTTTTTAATGATGAGTTTATATGCCGTGTATCACATCCCCCAATGAAACCAATCGGGAGATATTGTTATTTAATGAAATTCAGGTTTAACCCCCTTAAAACCCCTTTTGAACCTGAATATCCGAAAATCCTCCCTTAGTAGACGGTTTTGACATACAATGAACATATCCCCAAACTGTCATGTTTCTAATTTCAATAATTTTGGCTGGGCGATGATGAGTGAGTGAGTCAGGACATTTTCTTTCAATTACCTTTTTTCAGAATTTCACCCTACCCATGAACCCCCTAAATTTGATTTATGAAAAAAACTGTCGAACAGCTATTTACTTACTTTAAAGCTGTTTTTTCCCCCTTGAGTTTGATGAGTGAGTCAGTCAGTCAATCAGTTAGGACACTTTCTTTCCTGTACCCCCCCCCCCAGGGGCCCCTTAAATTGGATTTATGAAAAAACGGTCAAACACGTATTTACTTCTTTATTATGTTGTTTTTTTTTCGCTGAGTTTCAAACTCCTCGGCTATGTCGTTTAAGAGATACACGCTCCGTTAGGATTCTTTCAATCCCCTCTTTTCACCCCTTTCACCTCATAATATACACCTCATCGAAAAACCCTCAGATACATGTCTTCTTATTTTTAAAGATGAGTTTATATGCCGAGTATCACATCCGCCAATGAAACCAATCGGCAGATATTGCTATTCAATTAAATGCAGGTCTACCCCGTTAACACCCCCCCCCCTTTAGAATCTAAATATCCAAAGATCCTCTCTTAGCGGGCATTTGCGGCCCTTGAGGAAGCTGCATACCAAATTTCATTCCAATCCGTTCGGTGGTTTCTGAGATTTCGTGATGAATGAATGAATGAGTGAGTGGTATTAGACAAATATGTATTAGATAGATAGTGTCAAGTCTTTGTTATGCTAAACTCCGTTGACAGTGCTCTGTGAGCAGTTGAGTAACTAACGGGATATCAAGTAAAGATCCTCATTTTCTATACCGGTAGTGCAGAGCATAACTGGCATCCAGTCGGCCGTGTCTCGACTTGAGCTATGTTGCCATGGAAACTATATGCCTTGCCATTCCTTCATGAGTATATTTTATGATTTGATTAGCCTGTGCTTGAGTCCAAAAGGACCGAAATCAGAAGAATGAGAAAGACTATCGAAAATTCATGTAGCTAGCGGTTCCTTGTGGGTCCTAAACGATGTGTGTGCAAAATTTGGTTCAGATTGGTGGAACGGTGTAGATTTGTATACGGAACAGACCCACCCACCCACATACTTACATACAGACTTTCACTTTTATATATAAGACTAGCTGAAGTACCCGTGATTCGCTACGCGTCATAAATAAATTAAAATGAGAAGGTGACAGTTAAAATAGGGGATAGGCGAGGTGCTGCGCAGAGGGAGATTAAGGATGAAACATTTTGTCCAACTACAACGCTCGGCGTTGACCGTGTTTTATAGCACAAATTTAGATTTTACTCGCTAACCGTTGGAGATACCTTTCGGATAGAAAATGTAATTTTAAACCTCGTATATGCCATCAAAAGTTTGCTATTTCTTAGCGTTCTCTTTTTATTTCAAATGGAAATATGAGTTTGAAACCAAAGGGTGTAGTGACGTCACTAAAATGGTCGCCATCTTTAAATAGTGCAAAGTTATGTAATCAAAAGTAACCTATATGTTAACCAGGTAAATCAGCTACTTCCATGTAAAATTCACGTATATCGGACCAGTGGTACTTGCGTGATTGAGTAATACACAGACACACACCATCTCATTTTTATCCTTGCTTCGCTCGCGTCATTACTTACATTACTTACATGGGTAGGAGCGATCATCCTTTCAAAGTTAAGGGCCGACCACAGCGAATAAATTATGGTAAATATTCTTTTGTAAACCGTGCCATTGATAACTGGAACTCTCTACCTGCCGCAGTCTTAGAGCCTTTTCCCAAACATATAGGTGTGTTTAAGAAAAGACTGACTATTTGTGTAAATACTCCAGTTTAATTGTTGTATAATTGTTATTGAATTGTTATGTGTAATTATTTATTTGTTATGTATATCCAATTTGCCTACGGGGGCCACACCCTCCATTGCAAATAAATGAATGAATGAACGAATGAGTGTCATATTGTTATATAATGAAATGCAGTTTTAACCCCGTTAACACCCCTTTAGAACCTGAATATCCAAAAATCCCTCCTTAGTAGACGTTTTCGACACACAACGAACATATCCCCAAAATGTAATTCTTCTAACTTTAATAGTTTTGGTTGGTCGATGAGAGTAAACATCCAAAAATCATTCCTTAGTGGACGTTTTTCTTCCAAAATTTCACCCCTCCCCATAGGCCCCTTAAATTGCATTTATGAAAAAACGGTCGAACACCTATTTATTTTATTTATTTATTTATTTATTTATTTTTAAGCTGATTGATTTCCTCCGAGTTTCAAACTCCTCGCCTATGTCTTTTAAGAGATACACGCTCCGGTAGGAATCTTTCAACCCCCACTTTTCATTCCTTTAACCTCATAACATACACTACATGGAAAAACCATTAGACATGTGTCAGCTTATTTTTAATGATTAGTATATATGCCAAGTATCACATCCCCAAATGAAACCACTCGTCAGATATTGTTATTCAATGAAATGCACGTTTACCCCCTTAACTCCTCTTTAGAACCTGAATATCCAAAACTCTTTCCTTAGTGGTCGTTTTCGACATACAATGAACATATACCCAACATTTTATGTTTCTAATTTTAATAATTTTGGCTGGGCGATGATGAGTGAGTGAGTCAGTCAGGACATTTTTTCATTTATTTTTGATAATTTCACCGCTCCCCATGAACCCCTTAAATTGGATTTATGAAACAAACGGTCGAACGCCTATTTACTTATTTAAAGCTGTTTTCCCCCTGAGTTTGATGAGTGACTAAGTGAGTCAATCATTTAGGACACTTTCTTTCCTGTTTTCCCCCCCAGAATTTCTCCCCTCTCCAAGGGCTCCTGAAATTGGATTTATGAAAAAACGATCGAACACTTATTTACTTGTATTTTAAGCTGTTTTTCCCGCCGAATTTAAATTTTTTCGCCTATGTCGTTCAGAGGTACACGCTCCGTTAAGAATCCCTCAACGCCCAATTTTCACCCCTTTCACCTCATAATATACATCACATCGACAAACCCTTAGACATATGTCTGATTATTTTTAATGATTAGTTTCTATACCGAATATCACATCCCCAAAGAAACAAATCATGTGATATCGTTAATCAATGAAATGCACCTTTACCCCCTTAACACCTCTTTAAATCCCGAATAAACAAAAATCATTCCTTAGTTGACGTTTTCGACATACAACGAACATATTCCCAAAATTTCATGTTTCCAAAATTAATAGTTTTCGCTGGGCGTGATGAGTGAGTGAGTCAGACAGGACATTTTCTTTCAATTATTTTTACCAGAATTTCACCCTTCCCCATGGGCCCCTTAAATTGGATTGATGAAAAAGCTCTTGAACACCTATTAACTTATATTTTAAGCTGTCTTTTTCCCCTGAGTATGATGAGTGAGTGAGTCAGTCAGTCAGTTAGGACAATTTCTCTCCTTTTTTCCCCCAGAATTTCACCCCACTCCATTGGCCCCTTAAATTAATTTATGAAAAAAAAACGGTCGAACACCGATTTACTTATTTATTTAGCTGATTTTCTTTCTCTGAGTTTCAAATTTCTCACCTATGTCGTTTAAGAGATAGGCCTTCACGCTCCATTAGGAATCCTTCAACCCCCATTTTTCACCCCTTGCACCTCATAATAATACACCATATCGAAAAACCCTTAGACACCTGTCTGCTTATTTTTAATGATTAGTTTATATGCCGAGTATCACATCCACAAATGAAACCACTCTTGAGATATTGTTATTCAATGAAATGCAGGTTTAACCCCCTTAAGACCCCTTTAGAGCCTGAATATCCAAAAATCCTCCCTTAGTGTACGGTTTTGACATACAACGAACATATCTCCAAAATGCCATGTTTCCAACTTCAAAAATTTTGGCTGGGCGATGATGAGTGAGTGAATGAGTCAGGACATTTTCTTTCATTTGTTTTTCTTCAGAATTTCACCCCTCCCGATGAACCCCTTCAATTTGATTTATCAAAAAAAAACTGTCGAACAGCTATTTACTTACTTTAAAGCAGTTTTTCCCCCTGAGTTTGATGAGTGAGTCAGTCAGTCAATCGGTTAGGACACTTTCTTTCCAGTTTTTTTTTCCCTGAATTACACCCCTCCCCATGGGCTCCTTAAATTGGATTTATGAAAAAACGGTCAAACAAATATTTACTTATTTTGTATGCTGATTTCTTTCCGCTGAGTTTCAAACTCCTCGCCTATGTCGTTTAAGAGATACACGCTCCGTTAGGAATCTTTCAATCCCTACTTTTCACCCCTTTCACCTCATAATATACACCACATCGAAAAACCATCAGACACGTGTCTTCTTACTTTTTAATGATGAGTTTATATGCCGTGAATCACATCCCCCAATGAAACCATTCGAGAGATATTGTTATTCAATGAAATGCAGGTTTAACCCCCTTAAGACCCCTTTAGAACCTGAATATCCGAAAATCCTCCCTTAGTAGACTGTATTGACATACAATGAACATATCCCAAAACGGACATGTTTCTAACTTCAATAATTTTGGCAGGGCGATGATGATGAGTGAGTGAGTGAGTGAGTGAGTCAGGACATTTTCTTTCAATTTTCTTTTTTCAGAATTTCACCCCTCCCCATGAACCCCTTATATTTGATTTATGAAAAAAAAACCTGTCGAACAGCTATTTACTTACTTTAAAGCAGTTTCCCCCCTTAAGTTTGATGAGTGAGTCAGTCAGTCAATCAGTTAGGACACTTTCTTTCCTGTCCCCCCCACCAGAATTTCACCCTTCTCCATGGGCCCCTTAAATTGGATTAATAAAAAAACGGTCAAACGCATATTTACTTATTTTTTATGCTGATTTTTTTCCACTGAGTTTCAAACTCCTCGCCTTTGTCGTTTAAGAGATACACGCTCATTTAGGAATATTTCAATCCCCACTTTTCACCCCTTTCACCTCATAATATACACCACATCGAAAAACCCTGAGACTCGTGTCTTCTTATTAGCCTACTTTCGATTTTTGCAAAAAATGAAAGTAGACTTATGAGATCAACACAGGGCGAAAAAAAGTGTGTCTGTCTGTGTGTGTGTATGTGTGTGTGTGAGTCTGTGTGTGTGCATGTGTGTGTGTGAGTCTGTGTGTGTGTGTGTGAGTGTGTGTACTCTGAATGTCTGTCCCCCCCTATCAATTCGAACACGGTGAATGCGAATTGAACGAAATTTGGTACAAAGGTAGCACTAGCAAAGGACACCTCAGTGTCATGTTTTATATCGCTGCCATCTTTACTAAAACTGAATGGCGGCCACTCAAACGTTCAAAACGTGAAATCAAATAACGACTAACCAAATCATCCAATCTCTACCAAATTTGGTAACAACATACCTTCGTATAGGATGCGTCTTGTGACCAAACTACAAGGTCGTCCGCCATACCATTTCAGGATGGCGGCCGTGCGAATTATGCAAACTTTATAATCCATATCATGGGACCCACCAGTTCCGATTATCGAGCCGAGAATCGTTTTAACTGTTCTAAAGGAAGAGGCACGTACGAAATTAAAAGTTTATTTTGTAATACTATAGTGAATACGTGATTTTAAAAAGCTCAGCTGATTCATTAATAAGACAAGATGGCAGCGGATATCTTGTGCCTGACTTATATTTCACTAATTTGAGTATTCCATGCAATATAGCGTACTGAAACAAAATAAATAAACTTTGTATGAAATGCTTTATATATAAATAATATACTTCAGTGATGAAATCGTTTAGTATTAATCATTATTTGCTAACAAGTTCTATGTAAGTCATTTTATATGGATCAATGTTCGTTGGCACAAATGGCTCAGTGGTAAAGCGTTAGTCTGTCATTCATATGCCTATGGTTCAAACCCCATCAGAGATATGTTTTTTGCTTGACATTTTACATATTTGTTGCTTTGTAATGACTCAGACGTTTTAAAATTAAGCGTTATATTGGGCATATTACGGTGCAAAACATATACTTAATTAAAACATAATTCGCCAGCAGATTTAATCGAGACATCTAGCTGACAAAAAGGTAACAGATTTTATTGAAAAGTTTCTTCTTCTGGCCGCTAGAATGCACTCGCTCTGTTAGGATTATATTGTTCGATATTTCACAACTAGATATCACGACTAGTTTTTATATTTATTGTTTCTTGAGTACTGAGACGTTATAAAATAAAGCTTTATATGGTGCTTTTTGCAATGGAAATTATATATTAAAAATTAAAAAAAACGACATTCTCCACTGGAGTGACATCTTCCAGCCTTCAGTTGTACTATGCAGAAACTATAGATTCGAGCAGCGCTCTATACCGGCCAGTTAGTGAACCCAGTCTTAACGACTGCTAGGAGTAATAAGACAGTAACATTCGTTTATTCCTTGTGCACAGAGGCGTTGTTGATAATCTCAAAACTTGCAATATGGATGATTTGGAGATGGATTATTTTGTTATACCGTGTATTTAAGATTAGCCTATAAATTAACGGGTTGCGAAGTTACTTCACTTAGTTCTATATCATTCGTACACGACACAGAACAACAACGTGACGTCAGTTTCTGATCTGCTCTGATTGGCTATTACATTGCTGCAGTCGGGTAGTTGGCAGTCAAGGATAAAATTCTCGACTGCCAACTGCCAGCTACCAACTGCAACTTCATGTTGTGTATGGTGCCTATAGTATACACGGAGTCGATCGCGACTGCCGACCGAGGACTACCAACTACGGACTGCCGACTGCGCATTGTAGATGGGCCTTATTAGAGCAACGAAGTTTCAATTATTGTAAGTAGTTGGTGTTTGGAGTGTTTGCTGATGAAATTGCTAAATGCTGGGGTAAATTATAAACTATGGTTTGAACGCCACTGTTCAAATCCTGTGTGCCAATTTGCACTTCAAATAGGAAGAAATTAGGAGATGATAAGGACAGAGAGTTATAACTATACCAATACATTTAGGAGAAAGTAGGCTATATGTTCTTTTCCGAACATCTTGTTTTTAATGATGGGTTTATGTGCCGAGTATCACATCCCCCAATGAAACCAATCGGGAGATATTGCTAGTCAATGAAATGCAGGTCTACCCCCTTAACACCCCTTTAGAACCTGAATATACAAAAATCCTTTCTTAGTGGACATTTGCGGTCCTTGGGGAAGCTGCATACCAAATTTCATTCCAATCCGTTCGGTGGTTTCTGAGATTTCGTGACGAATGAATGAGTGAGTGAGTGGTATTTGACAAATATATAGTAGAAGATAGTGTCAAGTCTTTGTTATGCTAAACTCGGTTGACAGTGCTGTGTGAGTAGGTGAGTAACTAACGGGATTTCAAGTAAAGATCCTCATTTTCTATACCGGTAGTGCAGAGCAAAACTGGCATCCAGACGGCCGTGTCTCGACTTGAGCTATGTTGCCATGGAAACTATCTGCCTTGCCATTCCTTCATGAGTTATTTTATGATTTGATTAGCCTGTGCTTGAGTCCAAAAGGGCCTAAATCAAAAGAATGAGAAAGACTATCGAAAATTCATGTAGCCAGCGGTTCCTTCCGGGTCCTAAACTATGTGTATGCAAAATTTGGTTGAGATTGGTGGAACGGTGTGGATTTGTATACGGAACAGACCCACATACCCACATACCCACATACCCACATACAGACTTTCACTTTTATATATTAGATTGATAGGCATTTTAGGTAGATTTCATTAGAAAGCTAACTATTGCAATGGGTACCATGTTTCGACTTCCGGAAAATTTTGACATATCTTCGCGTTTTAAATCCCCCAGACCGCAAAACCACCGTCAGTACAAAAGTTTATATATAAATAGCAGGTACCCGCGGCTTCGCTCGCGATCAAGAAAATGGGGACGATGCATTATTGCTGATAATTGGTTTATTCTATTACAACAATCGCGGCTACAGGAGGGTCAATTCTAATTCTGAAAATTCTGATAAATACAGTATCTTGATATGAGCAGCAAAAGTGGGAATTTTATAGAGTTGTGAAAGTATGCAGGGTACGATGTTACTTGATGTGAACACTTTTGAAAATTTTGGTTTTGGTTTTGCCATCTTCTGCTGAGACATAACAATTTTTTTTGTCCGGATAATCGCGAGCACGCCACATACAGTTGCGCGTGGGAACAAGTAGTTCCGTGAAGAACTATACAGCCTATTTTCATATATCCTGCTCATGTTACTTGTCTCTATCAACATACAAAATTTCAGTTTAATTGCTGTAACAGATTCGTAGATATTGAGAACCGTCTAAATATTTCAGATTGTCGCCAGGTTGGATTTTTATTTTTGTACTATTACTTTAAGATTATTGTGTACGTGTGGTATTCAAACTTCAATCGCATGATTAGAACACAAGAAGTAAAAACGAGATTTTAAAATTACGCACAGCAGCCATCTTGTGATAATGCAAACAATTGAAATAAATTAGATGCCAGTGGATCAACATTTGTATAAGCATTTAACGTGCAACGTTTCACAGCACTCGGATAGTTAATTCGCGAGAATCGTCCATTTAAATATTTATACTTCGCGTCGCCGCCATGTTGGACTTGTGCTCACCAGGTTAATGAAAGTCCTATAGGTGAACATATGTTTATAGTCTCTATGAACATAAAAAAATTCAGTTTGGTTGCTGTAAAAGATTCATAGATATTGAGAACCGTCTAAATATTTCGGAAGCTCGCCATTTAGGATTGTTATATGTATAGGCCATAGAATTATGTACCATTCAAGGACAATTATTGCCTAGGTTCATTATTCAAACTTTCACTTCGATCGCATGATTACGACACAAGAAATAAAAACTTAATTTAAAAATTTCGCATAGCCGCCATATTGAGGTTATGTAAACAATTGATTTAAATTAGATGGCAGTGCATTACAATCTGCAAAATCATTTACTGTACCACATTTCACTGCGCTCAGAGAGTTAAATCACGAGAAAAGTCTATTAAAATATTTCAAATTCGCTTGGTCGCCATGTTCGTTTTTTACTTTACAAGTTTATGAAGTATACATAGATAAACTTGTACCAGTACCCTTTATCACCGTACAAAATTGCAGGGTAATATCTGTAATAGTTTCGGAGATATAGAATGTCAGTGAAATATTTCGCACAGCCGCCATTTTGAGGTTATGTAAACAATTGAACTAAATTAGACTCCAGTGCATTACAATATGTATAAACACTTGCTGTACCTAGTTTCATTACGTTTGGATGGTTATTTCGTGAGAAAAGTCTATTTAAAAGTCTCACCTTCGCTTGGTCGCCATGTTCGTTTTCTACTTTACAAGTTTATGAAATATACATAGGTAAACTTGTATCAGTACCCTTTATCACCGTACTAAATTGCAGGGTGATATCTGTAATAGTTTCGGAGATATAGAATGTCAGTGAAATATTTCGCACAGCCGCCATTTTGAAGTTATGTAAACAATTGAACTAAATTAGACTCCAGTGCATTACAATGTGTATAAACATTTGCTCTACCAAGTTTCATTACGTGTGGATAGTTAAATCGCGAGAAAAGTCTATTTAAAAGTCTCAACTTCGCTTGACCGCCATGTTGGTTTTGTAGTTACCAGGTTTTTGAAAGTCTCATAGGTGAACTTCTAGTAGCACCCTTTATCACCGTACACAATTTCAGGACGATATCGGTAATAGTTTCGGAGATATTGAATGCTAGTGAAATATTTCGCACAGCCGCCATTTTGCATTGGTGAGGCGTAACAAAATTTGAAGGGCACGGTCGAGGTCGCCGGGAATAGAGCTATGAACATACCGAGTTTCATTGAAATCGCTCCAGCCGTTTAGATTTTATTAGGGGGGGACACACACACGAATCACACACACACACACACACACGCGCACACACACACGGACAAAAGGTGATCTCATAAGCCTATTTTTTCAAAATTGAAAATAGGCTAAAAATGGTTTTGTCTAAAAGTACTCCTGGAATGGCAAATCTATCGGAATATGGGGAATTAAAAGTATTTTTCCTTAAGCTATTCTGGGTATAATTTTGCCACATTTATTGATGATTTGAACGTCAACATGTCGCTATTAATAGACCTATAGTAAAATATCTCTCACCTTGGCCGCTGATCTACATTATGCAGTCTCTTCCCGTGTTACATCCCAGTGATTGAAATTCTCCAACAACCCTTCTGCCTCACATGCCTGTCTAAGTAATTAAAATTCCCGATTGTTATTGTCTGAATCTTCAGTTTTTTGACCGGTTTGATGCAGCGCTCCATGCCTCACTCTCCTGAGCTAATCGTTTCATCTCTACATAGCTACCGCACCCTACATCTGAGGCAATCTGTATAACCCTGGTCTACCCCTACAGTTCTTGTCCTTGACCCTCCCATCCATAACTAAGCTTGCTATTCCTGGGTGTCTTAATATGTGTCGTACCAACCTATCTCTTCTCTTCATTAGCAGTCGCCATAAACATCTCTCCTCTCGTACTCGTCTAAATAGCTCTTCATTTGTAACCCTATCTACCCATCTGATCTTCATCTTTCTCCCGTAACACCACATTTCAAACGCTTCAATTCTCCTCTTTTCAGCAGCACCATTAGTCCAAATTTCACTTCATTATAGTGTCACGCTCCAGACAAAAGCTTTCAAAAATTACATCATAATACCTAAATGTATATTCGATGTCAACAGATTCCTTGTCTGTATAAATGCTTTCCTTGCCTGAGCCAACCTGCTTTTTATATCCTCTTTGCTTCGTCCATTACTGGTTATTTTGCTTCCTAAGTACCGATAACAGAAGTCTCCTACTTCCCGTAGCGTTTCACCTGCCAATTTGATGTCCATAGAGGTTTCTGATTTAGTTCGGCTGCATTCAAATAATTTTGTTTTACATTTATTGATTTAGGTAGATTTCATTAGAAACCTTACTATTGCAATGGGTCCCATGTTTCGACTTCCGGAAAATTTCGACATATCTTCGCGTTTCACATCCCCCAGACCCCAAAACCACCGTCAGTTCAAAAGTTTATATATAATTTATGTATGTATATATATATATATATATATATATATATATATATATATATATATATATGTATATCAGTTTCTTGTGGACACGATAACTGCCGTAATTTTGCACCAATCACTTTGAATTTTTTACATAATATGTATCCCTATAAAATCTCGATAGAGTTCGTTAATGGGCAAAATCGGTCGAAGGGGGTGAAAATGGGGGGCTTTTTTCGAAAAATTGAAATTTCGCTATAACTCTCTTAATACGTGAAATATCGAATCCATTCAAAGTTCATAATATGTGTCGAATAAGTGCCAACAATTTATGTCCAATAAGTTTTTTGATAGCACCAACCATTGACCAAAGGGGTGGAAAAAAGTGGGTTTTTCGGGAAACATTAATCATATCTCTCTTAATAGGCACAATATCAAAACCGTACAAAATGGACAATATTCCCCTAATAATTACCTAAAACTTTTGTCTGAAGGAATTTTTGATATGACCCACCATTACGCCAAGGGATGAGAAAAATGATTTCGGAATTATAAGAAAATGCCAAGAGCTATCAGAGGTTGCCATGGCAACACTACTAAATTGATGAGGGATGAGCCGTTGCCATGACAACGCACTTGCACGAGATCAGATTCAGTATTTCCATCTGACTAAGCCGGCCCCGTGGTGTTGGGGTAGCGCGCCTGCCTCTCACCCGGAGTCCCTGGGTTCGATCCCCGGCTCCGTCAGGGATTTTAAAACTGACGTGAGGGTTGGAACAGGGTGCACTCAGCCTCGTGAGGACAATTGAGTAGCTGTCTGACAGTGAGACAGCACCCCGATCACGAATACCAATATTAACGGCCGAGGGGACCCGACGCGCTAATCACGCGTCACCCCAATATCTGCAGGCCAAATGGCTGGGCAGCGGTCGCTTGGTCGGCCTTAGCCCGTCATGGGCTGGATGGTGCCAGGGGTTGAATTTGACATCTGACTAAGTGGGAAGCGGCTTCGGTGACGTAACTGGTAGCATGCAGAATGTCTATGCCCAAGGTCGCGGTTTCAAAGCCGGCCGAAGTCGTCGGATTTTCTAAGAGCGCTAAAATCCCTCAATATGCTTTCCTTTGGAGGGGAAGTTCCAACGTTCGTTACGAGTTGCTGGTTGGGGTGGCATCTAGTAGCCAATTTCACAGCTATGTGTCATTGACGGTAGTACCTGGTAGCAACATTAGGAACTACTGCTTGAAATTGACCGTCTGCAGTCCTTACCTGAATTACAGACTAATACATCCATTACAATTCACACCGTTTATCAGACAGATTCTACAATCACCCAAAGTACACGGGGTTAGATGACCACGTTGTCGCAGCCCCTAAACTGAGGAACCAACCAGAGGTAGATTTAATTAGAAAGCTAACTATTGCAATGGGTAAGCTACCATGTTTCGACTTCCGGAAAATTTCGACATATCTTCGCGTTTCACATCCCCCAGACCCCAAAGCCACCGTCAGTTCAAAAGTGTATATATATCAGTTTCTTGTGGACACGATAACTGCCGTAATTTTTCACCAATCACTTTTTACCGAATATGTATACCTATAAAATCTCGGTCGAGTTCGTTACTGGGCTAAATCGGTAGAAGGGGGTTAAAATGGGGGGCTTTTTTCGAAAAAGTGAAATATTGCTATAACTCTCTTAATATATGGAATATCGAATCCGTTCAACGTTCATACTATGTGCCGGATAAAGCCCAAAACTTTATGTTTGAAGAGTGTTTTTATATCACCAACCATTGACCAAAGGGGTGGGAAAAAGTGGGTTTTTCGGGAAACATTAATCATATCTCTCTTAATAGGCACAATATCAAAACCGTACGAAATGGACAATATTCCCCTAATAATTACCTAAAACTTTTGTCTGAAAGAATTTTTGATATGACCCACCATTATGCCAAGGGATGAGAAAAATGATTTCGGAATTATAAGAAAATGCCAAGAGCTATCAGAGGTTGCCATGGCAACACTACTAAATTGATGAGGGATGAGCCATCAGACGTTGCCATGACAACGCACTTGCACGAGATCAGATTCAGTATTTTCATCTAAGTGGGAAGCGGCTTCGGTGACGTAACTGGTAGCATGCAGGATGTCTATGCCCAAGGTCGCGGTTTCAAAGCCGGCCGAAGTCGTCGGATTTTCTAAGAGAGCTAAAATCCCTCAGTATGCTTTTCTTTGGAGGGGAAGTTCCAACGTTCGTTGCGAGTTGCTGGTTAGGGTGGCATCTAGTAGCCAAGTTCACAGCTAGGTGTCGTTGACGGTAGTACCTGGTAGCAACATTAGGAACTACTGCTTGAAATTGACCGTCTGCAGTCCTTACCTGAATTAAGACTACTACAGCCATTACAATTCACACCGTTTATCAGACAGATACTACACTCACCCAAAGTACACGGTGTTAGATGACCGCGTTGTCGCAGCCCCTAAACTGAGGAACCATCCAGAGGTAGATTTCATTAGAAAGCTAACTATTGCAATGGGTACCATGTTTCGACTTCCGGAAAATTTCGACATATCTTCGCGTTTCACATCCCCCAGACCCCAAAACCACCGTCAGTTCAAAAGTTTATATATAACTAGCAGGTACCCGCGGCTTCGCTCGCGATCAAGTCAATGGGAACGATTCAATTGTACACCTGCTGTTAAGTGTGTGCTATTGCGCTTTGTTAATTGAAATTGGGAATATTGTTTGAAGAGGGAACTGCACTCTTGCACACTGGAATGGCAAATCTATCGGAATATGGGGAATCAAAAGTATTTTTCCTTACCTATAGTAAAATATCTCTGACCTTGGCCGTTGATGTACACTATGCACTCTCTTCCAGTGTTACATCCCAGGGATTGAAATTCTCCAACAACCCTTTTGCCTCACATGCCTCTCTAAGTAATTAAAATTCCCAACTGTTGTTGTTTGAGTCTTCAGTTTCTTGACTGGACTGATGCAGCCCTCCATGACTCCCTCTCCTGAGCCAATCGTTTCATCTCTATATCGCTACCACACCCTACATCCGAGGCAATCTGTTTTACCCTGGTCTACCCTACAGTTCTTGTCCTTAACCCTCCCATCCATAACTAAGCTTGCTATTTCTGGGTGTCTTAATATGTGTCGTACCAACCTATATCTTCTCTTCAATAGCAGTCGCCAGAAACATCTCTCCACTCCCACTCGTCTTAATAGCTCTTTATTTGTTACCCCATCTACCCATCTGATCATCATCATTCTCCTGTAACACCACATTTCAAACGCTTCAATTCTCCTCTTTTCTGCTGCACCATTAGACCAAGTTTCACTTCCTTATAGTGTCACGCTCCAGACAAAAGCTTTCAAAAATTACTTCCCAATATCTAAATGTATATTCGATGTCAACAGATTCCTTTTCTGTAGAAATGATGTCCTTGCCTGAGCCAACCTCTTTGCTTCGTCCATCACTGGCTATTTTTCTTCCTAAGTAACAGAAGTCTCCTACTTCCCGTAGCGTTTCACCTGCCAATTTGATGTGCATAGAGGTTTCTGATTTATTTTGGCTGCATTCCAATAATTTTGCTTTACATTTATTGATTTCCATCATGAATTATTTCCTCAAGACGGAGTCCATACCATTCAAAAACTCATTCAATTCCTCTGGCGTATCGGTCAAGATGACGATCTCATCAGCAAATCTCTAAGATGAAATTATTTCTCCTTGAATCTTCGCTCCCACTTAAAATTTTTCTCCAACTACCTGTTTATTTTGTTTTTAGAGATCTTTGAAATGCGTTGCCCTCGCACATGGTGTAGATGCATTGTCAAAAGAAAACATTCCATGTTACGAACATGGGCCGCATAACCTGCACCGAAAGCCTATTCTGAACAGCAGTTCCTTGAACTCAGATTTGCCAACATTTTATTGTATCTTTCCATGTGGTATATCTCTGTACCTCAACACACAGAAGAGTGCTTTAAAATTCATGTCTTGTGTAAATTTTGGAAAAGGTAGTGAGTGTGGTTTTTGCCGGAGTGGATACTCGCTCGTAGAAATTCTTTTCAGTAAAATAGACTGGTTCACAATTTTGTAAGTGCACATGGAGGTATGTGACGGCGGGATGCCTTAAGTGTTACGGACACGGCAATAGCCACCACAGAGCTTCGTTGCTACTGAAATAACGACCAGACTGTTATTTTTACTTAACTATACGGGATTTGTGAGCCCAGTGTTTATGAAATTGAACGTAGCTATATCGCTACCTTTATTTAGTAGCTGCTACTGTAAAACTTTCTTCAGCTATTCCCAATTAATTGGGGTCGCCGTAGCCAGCCAGGCTCATTTCGGTTTTGGCCGGGGATTTAAGGCCGGATGCTCTTTCTGACGCCACGTGATTTTCCAAGTGAAAATTCCACCCCGCTGTCACCGGGATTCGAACCCCGGCCGTCCTGGTGAAAGGCGAGAAGCTAAGCCACTGCGCCATCACGCTTCCCTAGAAGCCGCTACTGTAGTGTTTACAAATTAAAGGTGGTATTAGAAGGCGCTTTCCCTATTTTTTACCCCTGGCACTACAGACCATGAAGGGCCTAGGCCTATCATGCGACCGCTTCCCAGCCATTTGGCCTGCAGATATTGTGGTGACGCGTGGTCAGTGTACCGTGTCCCCTCGGCCGTTAGTCTTGTTCTTCGTGACCAGGGCGCTGCCTCGCTATCAGACAGCTACTCAATTGTCCTCACGAAGCTGAGTGCACTCCGTTGCAGTCCTCACGTCAGTGTCTAAAATCTCTGATGGAGCCAAGAATCGAACCCGGGGCCTCCGGATGAGAGGCAGGCGCGTTACCCTGTTCTTATTGTGTTCATATATATCTTGAAAAAGATAACAAATTGATTGGCTTTGCCTCCTACAGGGATATGTATATAAAATCGGATGTCATACTGTGAGGTTCAGTTGCCATGGAAACGGACTTGCCATTATTTCATCAGTTTATCAGAGTAAAGATAGTTTTCTGCGAATATCTTTGAAACGGTTGGTTTTAGGGCCTTAAAATGCGGTTTTCGGTGTCCCGTAGGGACCTACCGAGTATTGTTCCTTGCATCGAGGGGCGTAAAATGAGCTTTGTCCGGTCTTTTTGCGACAACTTCGATATTTTGTCCCGGTTGAGTATTTTTGGTGACTTTTCAGTTATGTTGCCTGTTCCACGGGAACAATGATTTATTTCCGGATGAAAGGATGCCTATATGTTATCCCAGGGTATAAGCTGTCTCCATTTCAAATTTCATCCAAATCCGTCCAGCCGTTTTAGTGTCAAGAGGTAACAAACTAACACACGCACACACACAGACTTTCACAATTATAATATACTAGCAGGTACCCGCGGCTTCGCACGCGATGAAGAAAATGAAGACGGTGCATTATTGCTGATAATTGGTCTATTGTATTACAGCAATCTCGGTTACAGGTGGCTACATTGTAACACGTAGGGTATATTGGTATGAGCCGCAACATGAGAATTCCATAGGATTGAGAAAGTCTACAGGGTACGATGTTATCTTATGTGAAAGCATTCGAAAATTACGTTTTTGGTTTTGCCATCTTCTGCTGAGACATAACGATTTTGTTGTCTGGATACTCGTGAGCACGCCGAATACAGTTGCCCATGGCAAAAACTGGTTTTCTCGAAAATGTACACCTGCTGTTGTGTGTGTCATTGCGCTTTGTTAAAAGCAATTGGGAATTTTGTTTGAAGAGGGAACTGGACTCTTTCACACTGGAATAGCAAATCTATCGGCATAATCTGAATATGGGGAATTAAAAGTAATTTTCCTTAAGCTATTCAGGGTATAATTTTCCCACAATTATTGGGATTAGAACATCAACATGTCGCTATTATGAGTCCTATAGCTAAAATATCTCTCACATTGGCCGCTGATCTACATCGTGCAGCCTCTTCCAGTGTTACATCCCAGGGATTTGTAATTCTCCAACAACCCTTTTGTCTGACATGCCTCTTTAAACATTGAAAATAGATTTTTGAAAGAGGTTGCCCACGCACATAGTGTAGATGTATTGTCAATGGAAAACATTCCATGCTACGAACATGGACCGTGTAACCTGTACCGATAGCTTCAGCAAATTTAACACCAGACCAATTCTGAACAGTAGTTCCTTGAAGTCAGATTTGCCAAAATGTAGTGTATCGTTCCATGTGCAATATCTCTGTACCTCAAGATATAGAAGAGTGCTTTAAGAATCATCTCTTGTGTAAATTTTGGAAAAAAGGTTTCGAGTGTGGTTTTTGGTGAAGAGGATACTGGCTCGTGGAAATTATTTTCAGTAAAAGAGGCTGGTTCACAATTCTGTAAGTGCACATTGAGGTATGTGACGGTGGGATGCCTTTAGTGTTACGGAAACGCCAATAGCCGCCACACAACTTCGTTATTACTGATATAACGACCAGACTGATATGTTTGTACTTACTATATGGGATTTATGGGCCCTGTGTTTATGAAATTGATCGCTACCTCTATTTATTTATTTTTAATGTTTTAAGATATACTGTATTCTAACAGCAGAAGTACCTGTTCTTCGCCTGGATGATGAAGATTTTTACATGATTATAATTCCAAGTTCATAAAAATTATTTGTAATGTTTGCAATGAGAATGTTTAGGGAGTTTGGATGAGCTGTTACAAGGTAGTGCCAGAAATGTGAAGGTTATTGAATGCATGTTTTTGATCTGACAATATTGTTATATATTACAAAGATCAAGCTATTACGCATGGCACATTTAAGTTCAATAGGTGATGCGTGTGTTGCGTGATTGAACCTTACACAATCAGTAACTACATACTTTTGATATTATAAATGTTAATGAAGTGATTCTGCGACAGGTAGACACCGCATTTAATTGTATTTGTATTATGTTGTAATTAGATATACATGTAGTACGTAATGGTAATGCTGTTCTCTTTCAAACCGCGCGACGTCAAAGAAAACCACCATAGGTGATAGAACTCATACTGCTCGCAGGAAATGCTTTTAATTCACTGACAATATTTCAACGCGACCTCGTAGTGAATTACACAATGTTTCACGAAAGGAAGTAAATGCTGGATTATTTTACACTTTCTTTCAGCATGGAAACGATTATAATTGTTTCGATGTGCATGAATATTCAGAAATTTAATTTAAAACGTCTTTGTAAACAACGTTTCGAGACTTGTTATTCTCTGCGTATATGTAGAGATTTCTGGCTCTTGATACACGCGAGCAGGCAACGTAGAGCTGTCCGTGCGAAAAACATGGGGTGCCCAGATGAATACCTGCCACTTTTAAGGTTTGTCCTTGACTCTTATTGATTGTGATCGAGAAGGCCACTTTCAAGGGGAACTGCAAGCGTTTGAACTGGAAAGGCAAGTTAGTTGGGATAATAGGTATTCGAGGTATCAATACCGTTTCTCCTTTGGCACCTCCGGTGATGATTGTGGCCTGCACGATGTTCCTTTGCAGCTCCTTGATGCGTAACCTGGTGCCATTGCACAATCTTGGTGGATCTAGGTTACGCATGAGTATGACAGGCACACCCACCTTTAGCTCCAACTTGTGGGACGGAACCCCCGACAGCTCGATTGAGTTTAGAAACTCTGCAGGGTATGTGGTTGCTTCGTCAGTCGTCATAACTGTATCGATTGACGTGTAAGTGGTCACCTCACCAGGTACTTGATCAATAATTTTTTTATTGATGTTTCCGACCGATTCGTTCTTAGGCGCCATTATTGCTCTTTCACATAACCACTCCTCGTTGCTCAAGTTTTGTTGTAAGCCCGTAAAAACCTCATTAATTAGGTTATCTTCCGAGTTTACAACATTGCAGAAGTGGCTTTCAAATTTCATTAGGCCTTCCGCATCCATTGGCATGCGGCCTCCGCCGATCTTGACGAGGTTTTCAGCAAAGAGCCCAGACTCTCTGTCGTTGTATAGGTGGACTCTCATGTTAGTTGTGAGGTGCAATCTCTCTACTTTAGCCCACATCGGCGCAGCTTTGAGGCACGCGTTGATCTCATCTGCCGGAGTGCCTCGCTCAATGACCGGCAGCGTCTGTCGGAAGTCGCCTGCGAGCAAGACGACCATTCCACCCATCAACATTTGGTTGCCGCGGATGTCTTGCAAGGTACGATCGAGCGCCTCGATTGCACGTTTGTGTGACATTGTGCATTCGTCCCAAACGATCAATTTGCACTGCTGCAACAGAGCGGCACGACCACTGCTCTTGCTTATATTGCAGGTGGGCGTTTCCTCACTCGCAAGGTTCAGTGGAAGTTTGAACACAGAATGTGCTGTTCTTCCTCCGCTGAGCAAGGTCGCGGCTATCCCAGAGGACGCAACAGCTACCGCGACATTCATGTCTTTGCGCAACTGTGCCAGCAGCAAATTCAACAGGAATGTCTTGCCAGTGCCCCCTGGTGCGTCCAAGAAATAAACACCTCCTTCTCCGCTTTCCACGCGACTCACAATTAAATTAAAAATGTGCCTTTGCTCTGGTAATAGCTGGGGTTCAATTTGGGCGACTTGAACCCCAAACGCTGTGGTGTCATAACTAAGCTCCCTGAGTAAATCACTGGACAACTCTCCTGTTCGTTGTGGGCTGGGTATCCCGAAATCGGACAGTCTTTTCGCGACCATTAAGAAGACTTTGTCCTCAATAAATTTCAGCGCTTCGTTGAAATATATTTCGTCGTTGGCCTGTGGTGTTCCTTGGTACCTGTGTGCGATGTCTTCTGATAAAGCGGTTTTATATTTGTTCCAAAGTTGGAGGGGGTTGGAAAGTCCACAGGTGCTCAACATGATAGCGAAGAGCTCTCTCAACTTCACCGGAGACCGGCACAATATGGAGTCCTCCATGGTTGCGTCCCAGTGGCCGTCATATTCCAAAAGACCCATTGCCTCACACGCTTCCCGGAACGTGGCCTTTTCCTGTCCGTCGACCGTTTTCAGGGCCTGAAAACTGGTGGGGCCTCGGACGCGGGTCAGCAGCAACCGTACACAGTAACACTCAAAGTGGGTTACGTGTACGGTGTATATTCTGCCCAGGGCGTCTGACGCCTTCACTCCAGGCCAGCCTTCGGCGGGGATTCCCTGCACACGACGCTTCCATTCCTTTTGTGCCGTGCTCCAAGTGTAATACTTTGGAACTTCTGCGTACAGCAATGTTCGAGCAAAGTAGTCTGTCTGACACAAACGGAAAAACGCGGTGAGAGAGGTCGTGGGCGGTATCGCTACTCGATTGCGCAAATTGTCCTCCGTGAAGTAAACTCGCTCGCCGTTGGGAAGGTGCACTGCAAGATGTGTCACTGTCGGGTGTCTCTCGTGTATCGGAAGGCCCAATATCCGCCATGCAGCTTCGTTACTGCTAACATATCGACCAGCTCTAAACATCTGCACTTCGTCTCTTGTGTTAATATGAGCGTTGCCCTGCTGCTGCACAATAAATATTGCCTGGCCACTGCCTTTGTTTATGTACTTACAAATGTACTTAATTGCCTGGACTGAGTTACAAAACTCCACATTAATGTGGGCATTGAAGATTTTGGAAAGGAGCGGAGAGTACGGGACCACCCAGCGGTTGTCCACTACGACGTCTTGCGCGGTACTCCTTATTTTAATTGTGATCGTACGTCCCCCGTCCTCAGGAGCTCTGCGTCTGTACAACGGATACCCATTCTGGTTCGTTTGTGTCTCTTTTAGTAGTGCCCGAGGATATTTTTTGGTGCATTTCCTGTCTTTCATGCACGGGGACGTAGGGTTAAACGATCCGCAAGGACCATGTATCATGCTTTTAGTGACTGTGTCATATAGCTGCTGGTCCAAGTTGTGGTCGGGCAGCTCTGCCGATATCACTTCATCGATTTGGTTAGGCCGCAATTTGTCACGTAACCAGAGAAGGAAGTGTACGTGGGGCAGGCCGCGCTTTTGCCACTCAATAGAATACATAAAGCACTGGGTCTCACCAAAAACCTGCCCTTTGGTAAGGAGGGCCACGAGCTTTTGCACTTTAATCTTAAAAACTCGCGCTATGATATCGTGCCGGTCTGTGGGTTTCTGCCCGTCCATCAGTTCTTCCTTTATCTCGGGCCAGGCTTGATTGCACGTGAAGGTAATGAATAAGTCCGGCCGCCCATAGTTCCGGACGTAGGAGAACGCGTCCTGGGTGTATTCGTGGAGGTAACGTGGACTGTTAACGAACGACGACGGTAGAATCACCATCTGTCCTAAGTCGTTCGGATTCGCATTACCGTCGTTTGCAATGGCATCTTGCAGGTGGATGTAATTCTCTGCACGCAACGTTCTTTGATTTCGCGCTATGAACCTCAGACGCTCACTTTCCATCTTCACGTACATGTCTACCAAAAATTTGGACAGAAGTACTCTACAACGCAGCGGTAAGTTGAAGTCGTGTTCGCGAACCATCAGGTGAAACTTGTAAAAATCCATGCAAGACACTTTTTTGTTTGGTTTCGGTTGCCCAGTCGCAGGATTTATTTGAGGGATACTGAAGTTATATCCCTCTTGTCCTTTCCAGAACATAATGGGATACTGAAGAGCATCGTAGAAGCGATGCGTGTCGGCGATCCTGGTGAGGGAGTCGTCGTGCTTGCGCAGGACGATATCCCTCGGGGCGGTGGGGTCGGTGCCAGCGACCACAGCCGCGACCTCGGGTGAGACCGGTGCGTTGTAGCGACGCTCGTGTTGGCCGGTCGGAACTCGGTCCGCGTGAATCACCACTTTGCAAGTCTCATCGGGCATGTTTTCTAGAGCTGTTTTTCCCCCAGGGGCTCACATCTTGTGGGCGTGGGTTGGCGACCACGGGGCCCCAGCTGAGTCCGGCATTGCTTCCACTTACTTGTGCCGGGCTCCTCTCCGTCTTCTTTCCTGTCGACCTCACTTGGTCAACTCTTGTTCTCTTCTGACCCCGACGGTATTAGGGTATCCGAGGCCTAGGGAGTCTCTTCCTTTCCCGCCTTAATTGGCCCTTGTCTCCTCTTTTCTGATACCCTCCTTCTGCGAGGGGTCAGCCTTCTTTTTCTCTTCCTTTTACCTCCTGCCTTGTGCTCTAGGCCCTTAAGGAGGCAGGGTGTATGTAGCCCCACCACTTCTGGTGCACCCTAGATAATGCTACACCCTCAGGGGCTCATGGCTGGTGAGTTCGGGAGTTGGCGACCCCGAGGGATTCCTGAGCTGGGTCCGTTTTCCCTTTTTGTCCCTTACCTTTGGGGCGGACCCTCTCCTCTTTCACTTTCCTATCTGCCTTTCATGGCTCTCCTTCCTTCCAAGTCCCTCAGTCCGCCTTCTTCGAGGGTTGAGGGCATTTCTTTTCCTCCTTTCCTTTATTTGTCTTATTCTCCTTTAGTTTTCCGTTTCTTCTTCTAGTATGTAGGTTAGTAGTTAGTTTTAGTTTTAAGTTCGCATTTCATTTTCATCTTCACGATCACCCAAACCATCAGGGGCCGATAACCTAGATGTTAGGCCCCTTAAAACAACAATTATCATCATCATCTCGAGCTGTTTTAAACTGTTGCACCAAAACATTGTTATCGTGCATGACTCTTTGTATCTTCAGTACAGTCGACCGTTGAACTCCCTGAATAATTTGACACCGTCTATCAGTCTCCGCCTCATTGTCTCCCATAAAGTAAACTTGCAAGAATTGTGGTTGACCGTTGGACGGTGGTAAAAGTGACCCTATTTTATGGTGAACTTGTCCCTGCACCATAAATGTAGGTGAAAACCCAGGCATTGCGAGAATTTTATCTGCCCCAAAGGAGGTCATGTGAAAACATGAATTATATTTTGTGATATGGTTTAGGAAGCGCCGTGACTCATCAGTTTCACCAGAAAATAATTCCTTTAAAGGATAGACCGGCTCCTCTAATGTGGGAATGGCTACCTTACCCCCAGAGCAACACATTCCCGGCGTTTCCTCCTTCCATTTTAGTGCACCACAAAATCTACATGCCTTGTCCATACGGTCTATTTTGAGTAGTCTACTGTTGCTGTAATCTAACGTTGCATCATAGATAAAAGCAGAGTTTTTTAAAACTCCCCAGTTATTTATTGTAAATATTTGCCTACGTTCAGCGTGTCGTTGAGCATCAGCTAATCTGCGCATGTCTGCCTCTTGGAATGTTTCCGTAGCACGCTGAGAAGCCATGCGTGCTGCGTTCTCCTCTCGGCGAGAATCCGCTTCCTCGGGAGTTTGAAAGGCACGCTGAGAAGCCATGTGTGCAGCGTTTTTCTGACGGCGAGAAGCCGCCTCCTCGGACGACTCAGAGGCACGGTGAGACGCCATGCGTTCTGAAATATCCTGTCGTCGAGCATCTGCCTTCGGTGAGGTTTCAATTGCTCGAACATTCGCCTGACGTTCCGCCTGTTCAATTCTCCGCTGTTGAGCATGAACTGACGATTCCTGCTGTCTAGCTATTTTCATAGCTCGAGCTCGTTTTGAGCTTTGCGAAAGATTAGACTTGCGTTTGTGAGTCATACTGATCTGTCGGAAAACACAATTAAATGTGGGATGAACACACTTCGAAGAACCACAAGATGCAGATGTACAAAGAAGAGCAGTCGTCAACAATGAACATTCAAACTGTAGTCATGGCAACCGAAATAACAGCACTCATTTGTCAACAAACAGTGTAGTCATGGCAACTGGTAAACGTATTTGCATTATTTCTGCCTGTAGCGATGTCTGGTGTCAAATTGTGGTACTTCCGCCCACCAGGCCTGGTGTTAAATTGTGTTACTACCGCCTGTTCACATTCGTTTTTTTTTCTTTTTATTTTTTTTTACAAATCTGCAAGTTCTCTCACCTTTACCAAACTATTTTTAATACATCCCGATTAATCTACAAAATCCCAGAAATGGAAATCACAATTAAAATTATTCTTCAATTCTGAACTGAAATATACAAAGATTCTGTAAGTACACACTTCAGACCGCTAGTTGTCGCTAATGTAGTGCTACAAAATTGAAGGTGGTATTAGCAGGCGCTATCCCAAACTAATCTTCGTTAATGTAGTTGTAAAAGATAACCGTTTAGTGTTTTCATGTTCTTATCGTGTTTATACATATTTTGAAAGAGGGATGATCGTTTAAGGGGATCGGGTAGTGTACACGTCAGTTCTCAGGAAATCTTGATGATCTCCAAAACTACTTGAGCTATATTATGAGATTACGGCTTGTTACGAACTCAAAATAGACCGTATGGACAAGGCATGTAGATATTGACTGGTTCACAATTCTGTAAGTGTACATTCAGGTATGTGACGGCGGGATGCCTTTAGTGTTACGGAAACGGCGATACCCGCCACAAAGCTTCGTTGATATTGGCATAACAACCAGACTGAGGTAATCGTTTTATCTGTACATAGCTACCACACCCTACATCCGAGGCAATCTGTTTAACCTTGGTCTATCCCTACAGTTCTTGTCCTCGACCCTCCCATCCATAACTAAGCTTGCTATTCCTGGTGGTTTTAATAGGTGTCCTACCAACCTATCTCTTCTCTTCATTAGCAGTCGCCAGAAACATCTAACCTCTCTCACTCGTCTTAATATTTTTTTTCATTTGTTACCTTATCTACCCATCTGATCATCATTCACTCCCAGGGGCTCACATCTAGTGGGACGTGGGTTGGCGACCACGGGGCCCAAGCTGAGTCCGGCATTGCTTCCACCTACTTGTGCCAGGCTCCTCTCCGTCTTCCTTCCTGTCCACCTCACTGGGTCAACTCTTGTTCTCTTCCGACCTCGCCGGTATTAGGGTCTCCGAGGCCCAGGGAGTCTCTTCCTTTCGCGCCTTAATTGGCCCTTGTCTCATCTTTTCTGATACCCTCCTTTTGCGAGGGGTCGGCCTTCTTTTTCATTTCGGTTATCTCCTGCCTTCTGCTCAAGGCCCTCAATGAGGCAGGGTGTATGTAGCCCCACCACTTCTGGTGCACCCAGGATGTTGCTACACCCTCAGGGGCTCACGACTGGTGAGTTTGGGAGTTGGCGACCCCGATGGATTCCTGAGCTGAGTCCAGTTTTCCCCCTTTTATCCATTACCTTTGGGGCGGACCCTCTCCTCTTTCACTTTCCTATCTGACTTTCATGGCTCTCCTTCCTTCCAAGGACCTCAATCCGCTTTCTTCGTTGGTTGAGGGCATTTCTTTTCCTCTTGTCCTTTATTTGCCTTATTCTCCTTTTGTTTTCCAGTTCTTCTTCTAGTATATAAGTTAGTAGTTATGCCGGCACCGTGGTGTTGTGGTGCCATGGAAACGGACTTGCTATTAGTTCATCAATCAGAGCTAAGATAGTTTTCTGCGAATATCTTTGTAACTGTTGGTTTTAGGGCCTTAAAATGTAGTTTTCGGTGTCCCGTAGGGACATACCGAGTATTGTTTCTTGCATCGAGGGGAGTAAAATGAGCTTTGTCCGGTCTTTATGCGACAACTTTGATATTTTGTCCTGGTTGAGTATTTTTGGTGACTTTTCAGTTATGTTGCCCGTTCCACGGGAACAATGATTTATTTCCGGACGAAAGGCAGCCTATACGTTATCCCATGGTATAAGCTGTCTCCATTTCAAATTTCATCCAAATCCGTCCAGCCGTTTTAGTGTCAAGAGGTAACAAACTAACACACACACACACGGACACACAGATTTTCATAATTATGCATTGTTTATGGAAAACATTCTATGTTAAGAACATGGGGTGCATAACCTGTACCGAAAGCTTCTGCAAATTTAACACAAGGACTATTCTGAACAGCAGTTCCTTAAACTCAGATTTGTCAACATTTTATTGTATCTTTCCATGTGGTATATCACTGTACCTCAACATACAGAAGAGTGCTTTCAAAATCACGTCTTGTGCAAATTTTGCAAAAGGTAGTGAGTGTGGTTCACAATTTTATAAGTGCACATTGACTATGTGACGGCGGGATGCCTTTAATGTTACGGAAACGGCAATAGCCGCCACAGAGCTTCGTTGCTACTGACATAACGACCAGACTGATATTTGTACTTAACTATACGGGATTTGTGAGCCCAGTATTTATGAAATTGAACGTAGCTTGATCGCTACCTTTATTTAGTAGCCGCTACTGTAGTGTTTAAAAATTAAAGGTGGTATTATAAGGCGCTTCCTCTAAATTTTTACCCCTGGCACGGGCCGAGGCCTATAATGCGACCGCTTCCCAGCCATTTGGCCAGCAGATATTGTGGTGACGCGTGGTCAGTGCATCGTGTCCCTTGGCCGTTAATGTTGTTCTTCGTGACCGGGGCACTGCCTCACTATCAGACAGCTACTCAATTGTCCTCACGAATCTGAATGCACTCCGTTGCAAACCTCACGTCAGTGTCAAAAATCTCTGACGGAGCCGGGAATCGAACCCAGGGCCTCCGGTTGATAGGCAGGCGCGCTACCCTGTTCTTATTGTCTTTATATATATCTTGAGAAAGATAACAAATGGATTGGCATTGCATCCTACAGGGATATATAGAAAATCGGATGTCATACCTTGAGGTAGTGTTGCCATGGAAACGGAGTTGCCATTAGTTCAGTTTATCAGAGCGAAGATAGTTTTCTGCGAATATCTTTGAAACTATTGGTTTTAGGGCCTTAAAAAGTGGTTTTCGGTGTCCCGTAGGGACCTACCGAGTATTGTTTCTCGCATCGAGGGGCGTAAAATGAGCTGTGTCCGCTCTTTATGCGACAACTTCGATATTTTGTCCCAGTTGAGTATTTTTAGTGACTTTTCTGTTATGTTGCTCGTTCCACGGGAACAATGATTTATTTCTGGGTGAAAGGCATCCTATATGTTATCCCAGGGTAAAAGCTGTCTCCATTTCAAATTTCATCCAAATCCGTCCAGCCGTTTTAGTGTCAAGAGGTAACAAACTAACACACACACAGACTTTCACAATTATAATATATATAGGGACTAGCAGGTACCCGCGGCTTCGCTCGCGATCAAGTCAATGGGAACGATGCAATTGTACACCTGCTGTTAAGTGTGTGCGATTGCGCTTTGTTAATAGAAATTGCGAATATTGTTTGAAGAGGGAACTGCACTCTTGCACACTGGAATGGCAAATCTATCGGAATATGGGGAATCAAAAGTATTTTTCCTTACCTATAGTAAAATATCTCTGACCTTGGCCGTTGATGTACATTATGCACTCTCTTCCAGTGTTACATTCCAGGGATTGAAATTCTCCAACAACCCTTTTGCCTCACATGCCTCTCTAAGTAATTAAAATTCCCAACTGTTGTTGTTTGTGTCTTCAGTTTCTTGACTGGACTGATGCAGCCCTCCATGACTCCCTCTCCTGAGCTAATCCTTTCATCTCTATATCGCTACCACACCCTACATCCGAGGCAATCTGTTTTACCTGGTCTACCCTACAGTTCTTGTCCTTAACCCTCCCATCCATAACTAAGCTTGCTATTTCTGGGTGTCTTAATATGTGTCGTACCAACCTATATCTTCTCTTCAATAGCAGTCGCCAGAAACATCTCTCCACTCCCACTCGTCTTAATAGCTCTTTATTTGTTACCCCATCTACCCATCTGATCATCATCATTCTCCTGTAACACCACATTACAAACGCTTCAATTCTCCTCTTTTCTGCTGCACCATTAGACCAAGTTTCACTTCCTTATAGTGTCACGCTCCAGACAAAAGCTTTCAAAAATTACTTCCTAATATCTAAATGTATATTCGATGTCAACAGATTCCTTTTCTGTAGAAATGATGTCCTTGCCTGAGCCAACCTCTTTGCTTCGTCCATCACTGGCTATTTTTCTTCCTAAGTAACAGAAGTCTCCTACTTCCCGTAGCGTTTCACCTGCCAATTTGATGTGCATAGAGGTTTCTGATTTATTTTGGCTGCATTCCATAATTTTGCTTTACATTTATTGATTTCCATCATGAATTATTTCCTCAAGACGGGAGTCCATACCATTCAAAAACTCATTCAATTCCTCTGGCGTATCGGTCAAGATGACGATCTCATCAGCAAATCTCTAAGATGAAATTATTTCTCCTTGAATCTTCGCTCCCACTTAAAATTTTTCTCCAACTACCTGTTTATTTTGTTTTTAGAGATCTTTGAAATGCGTTGCCCTCGCACATGGTGTAGATGCATTGTCAAAAGAAAACATTCCATGTTACGAACATGGGCCGCATAACCTGCACCGAAAGCCTATTCTGAACAGCAGTTCCTTGAACTCAGATTTGCCAACATTTTATTGTATCTTTCCATGTGGTATATCTCTGTACCTCAACACACAGAAGAGTGCTTTAAAATTCATGTCTTGTGTAAATTTTGGAAAAGGTAGTGAGTGTGGTTTTTGCCGGAGTGGATACTCGCTCGTAGAAATTCTTTTCAGTAAAATAGACTGGTTCACAATTTTGTAAGTGCACATGGAGGTATGTGACGGCGGGATGCCTTAAGTGTTACGGACACGGCAATAGCCACCACAGAGCTTCGATGCTACTGAAATAACGACCAGACTGTTATTTTTACTTAACTATACGGGATTTGTGAGCCCAGTGTTTATGAAATTGAACGTAGCTATATCGCTACCTTTATTTAGTAGCTGCTACTGTAAAACTTTCTTCAGCTATTCCCAATTAATTGGGGTCGCCGTAGCCAGCCAGGCTCATTTCGGTTTTGGCCGGGGATTTAAGGCCGGATGCTCTTTCTGACGCCACGTGATTTTCCAAGTGAAAATTCCACCCCGCTGTCACCGGGATTCGAACCCCGGCCGTCCTGGTGAAAGGCGAGAAGCTAAGCCACTGCGCCATCACGCTTCCCTAGAAGCCGCTACTGTAGTGTTTACAAATTAAAGGTGGTATTAGAAGGCGCTTTCCCTATTTTTTTACCCCTGGCACTACAGACCATGAAGGGCCTAGGCCTATCATGCGACCGCTTCCCAGCCATTTGGCCTGCAGATATTGTGGTGACGCGTGGTCAGTGTACCGTGTCCCCTCGGCGTTAGTCTTGTTCTTCGTGACCAGGGCGCTGCCTCGCTATCAGACAGCTACTCAATTGTCCTCACGAAGCTGAGTGCACTCCGTTGCAGTCCTCACGTCAGTGTCTAAAATCTCTGATGGAGCCAAGAATCGAACCCGGGGCCTCCGGATGAGAGGCAGGCGCGTTACCCTGTTCTTATTGTGTTCATATATATCTTGAAAAAGATAACAAATTGATTGGCTTTGCCTCCTACAGGGATATGTATATAAAATCGGATGTCATACTGTGAGGTTCAGTTGCCATGGAAACGGACTTGCCATTATTTCATCAGTTTTATCAGAGTAAAGATAGTTTTCTGCGAATATCTTTGAAACGGTTGGTTTTAGGGCCTTAAAATGCGGTTTTCGGTGTCCCGTAGGGACCTACCGAGTATTGTTCCTTGCATCGAGGGGCGTAAAATGAGCTTTGTCCGGTCTTTTTGCGACAACTTCGATATTTTGTCCCGGTTGAGTATTTTTGGTGACTTTTCAGTTATGTTGCCTGTTCCACGGGAACAATGATTTATTTCCGGATGAAAGGATGCCTATATGTTATCCCAGGGTATAAGCTGTCTCCATTTCAAATTTCATCCAAATCCGTCCAGCCGTTTTAGTGTCAAGAGGTAACAAAACTAACACACGCACACACACAGACTTTCACAATTATAATATACTAGCAGGTACCCGCGGCTTCGCACGCGATGAAGAAATGAAGACGGTGCATTATGCTGATAATTGGTCTATTGTATTACAGCAATCTCGGTTACAGGTGGCTACATTGTAACACGTAGGGTATATTGGTATGAGCCGCAACATGAGAATTCCATAGGATTGAGAAAGTCTACAGGGTACGATGTTATCTTATGTGAAAGCATTCGAAAATTACGTTTTTGGTTTTGCCATCTTCTGCTGAGACATAACGATTTTGTTGTCTGGATACTCGTGAGCACGCCGAATACAGTTGCCCATGGCAAAAAATGGTTTTCTCGAAAATGTACACCTGCTGTTGTGTGTGTCATTGCGCTTTGTTAAAAGCAATTGGGAAATTTGTTTGAAGAGGGAACTGGACTCTTTCACACTGGAATAGCAAATCTATCGGCATAATCTGAATATGGGGAATTAAAAGTAATTTTCCTTAAGCTATTCAGGGTATAATTTTCCACAATTATTGGGATTAGAACATCAACATGTCGCTATTAAGAGTCCTATAGCTAAAATATCTCTCACATTGGCCGCTGATCTACATCGTGCAGCCTCTTCCAGTGTTACATCCCAGGGATTTGTAATTCTCCAACAACCCTTTTGTCTGACATGCCTCTTTAAACCATTGAAAATAGATTTTTGAAAGAGGTTGCCCACGCACATAGTGTAGATGTATTGTCAATGGAAAACATTCCATGCTACGAACATGGACCGTGTAACCTGTACCGATAGCTTCAGCAAATTTAACACCAGACCAATTCTGAACAGTAGTTCCTTGAAGTCAGATTTGCCAAAATGTAGTGTATCGTTCCATGTGCAATATCTCTGTACCTCAAGATATAGAAGAGTGCTTTAAGAATCATCTCTTGTGTAAATTTTGGAAAAAGGTTTCGAGTGTGGTTTTTGGTGAAGAGGATACTGGCTCGTGGAAATTATTTTCAGTAAAAGAGGCTGGTTCACAATTCTGTAAGTGCACATTGAGGTATGTGACGGTGGGATGCCTTTAGTGTTACGGAAACGCCAATAGCCGCCACACAACTTCGTTATTACTGATATAACGACCAGACTGATATGTTTGTACTTACTATATGGGATTTATGGGCCCTGTGTTTATGAAATTGATCGCTACCTCTATTTATTTATTTTTAATGTTTTAAGATATACTGTATTCTAACAGCAGAAGTACCTGTTCTTCGCCTGGATGATGAAGATTTTTACATGATTATAATTCCAAGTTCATAAAAATTATTTGTAATGTTTGCAATGAGAATGTTTAGGGAGTTTGGATGAGCTGTTACAAGGTAGTGCCAGAAATGTGAAGGTTATTGAATGCATGTTTTTGATCTGACAATATTGTTATATATTACAAAGATCAAGCTATTACGCATGGCACATTTAAGTTCAATAGGTGATGCGTGTGTTGCGTGATTGAACCTTACACAATCAGTAACTACATACTTTTGATATTATAAATGTTAATGAAGTGATTCTGCGACAGGTAGACACCGCATTTAATTGTATTTGTATTATGTTGTAATTAGATATACATGTAGTACGTAATGGTAATGCTGTTCTCTTTCAAACCGCGCGACGTCAAAGAAAACCACCATAGGTGATAGAACTCATACTGCTCGCAGGAAATGCTTTTAATTCACTGACAATATTTCAACGCGACCTCGTAGTGAATTACACAATGTTTCACGAAAGGAAGTAAATGCTGGATTATTTACACTTTCTTTCAGCATGGAAACGATTATAATTGTTTCGATGTGCATGAATATTCAGAAATTTAATTTAAAACGTCTTTGTAAACAACGTTTCGAGACTTGTTATTCTCTGCGTATATGTAGAGATTTCTGGCTCTTGATACACGCGAGCAGGCAACGTAGAGCTGTCCGTGCGAAAAACATGGGGTGCCCAGATGAATACCTGCCACTTTTAAGGTTTGTCCTTGACTCTTATTGATTGTGATCGAGAAGGCCACTTTCAGGGGAACTGCAAGCGTTTGAACTGGAAAGGCAAGTTAGTTGGGATAATAGGTATTCGAGGTATCAATACCGTTTCTCCTTTGGCACCTCCGGTGATGATTGTGGCCTGCACGATGTTCCTTTGCAGCTCCTTGATGCGTAACCTGGTGCCATTGCACAATCTTGGTGGATCTAGGTTACGCATGAGTATGACAGGCACACCCACCTTTAGCTCCAACTTGTGGGACGGAACCCCCGACAGCTCGATTGAGTTTAGAAACTCTGCAGGGTATGTGGTTGCTTCGTCAGTCGTCATAACTGTATCGATTGACGTGTAAGTGGTCACCTCACCAGGTACTTGATCAATAATTTTTTTATTGATGTTTCCGACCGATTCGTTCTTAGGCGCCATTATTGCTCTTTCACATAACCACTCCTCGTTGCTCAAGTTTTGTTGTAAGCCCGTAAAAACCTCATTAATTAGGTTATCTTCCGAGTTTACAACATTGCAGAAGTGGCTTTCAAATTTCATTAGGCCTTCCGCATCCATTGGCATGCGGCCTCCGCCGATCTTGACGAGGTTTTCAGCAAAGAGCCCAGACTCTCGGTCGTTGTATAGGTGGACTCTCATGTTAGTTGTGAGGTGCAATCTCTCTACTTTAGCCCACATCGGCGCAGCTTTGAGGCACGCGTTGATCTCATCTGCCGGAGTGCCTCGCTCAATGACCGGCAGCGTCTGTCGGAAGTCGCCTGCGAGCAAGACGACCATTCCACCCATCAACATTTGGTTGCCGCGGATGTCCTTGCAAGGTACGATCGAGCGCCTCGATTGCACGTTTGTGTGACATTGTGCATTCGTCCCAAACGATCAATTTGCACTGCTGCAACAGAGCGGCACGACCACTGCTCTTGCTTATATTGCAGGTGGGCGTTTCCTCACTCGCAAGGTTCAGTGGAAGTTTGAACACAGAATGTGCTGTTCTTCCTCCGCTGAGCAAGGTCGCGGCTATCCCAGAGGACGCAACAGCTACCGCGACATTCATGTCTTTGCGCAACTGTGCCAGCAGCAAATTCAACAGGAATGTCTTGCCAGTGCCCCCTGGTGCGTCCAAGAAATAAACACCTCCTTCTCCGCTTTCCACGCGACTCACAATTAAATTAAAAATGTGCCTTTGCTCTGGTAATAGCTGGGGTTCAATTTGGGCGACTTGAACCCCAAACGCTGTGGTGTCATAACTAAGCTCCCTGAGTAAATCACTGGACAACTCTCCTGTTCGTTGTGGGCTGGGTATCCCGAAATCGGACAGTCTTTTCGCGACCATTAAGAAGACTTTGTCCTCAATAAATTTCAGCGCTTCGTTGAAATATATTTCGTCGTTGGCCTGTGGTGTTCCTTGGTACCTGTGTGCGATGTCTTCTGATAAAGCGGTTTTATATTTGTTCCAAAGTTGGAGGGGGTTGGAAAGTCCACAGGTGCTCAACATGATAGCGAAGAGCCCTCTCACCTTCACCGGAGACCGGCACAATATGGAGTCCTCCATGGTTGCGTCCCAGTGGCCGTCATATTCCAAAAGACCCATTGCCTCACACGCTTCCGGAACGTGGCCTTTTCCTGTCCGTCGACCGTTTTCAGGGCCTGAAAACTGGTGGGGCCTCGGACGCGGGTCAGCAGCAACCGTACACAGTAACACTCAAAGTGGGTTACGTGTACGGTGTATATTCTGCCCAGGGCGTCTGACGCCTTCACTCCAGGCCAGCCTTCGGCGGGGATTCCCTGCACACGACGCTTCCATTCCTTTTGTGCCGTGCTCCAAGTGTAATACTTTGGAACTTCTGCGTACAGCAATGTTCGAGCAAAGTAGTCTGTCTGACACAAACGGAAAAACGCGGTGAGAGAGGTCGTGGGCGGTATCGCTACTCGATTGCGCAAATTGTCCTCCGTGAAGTAAACTCGCTCGCCGTTGGGAAGGTGCACTGCAAGATGTGTCACTGTCGGGTGTCTCTCGTGTATCGGAAGGCCCAATATCCGCCATGCAGCTTCGTTACTGCTAACATATCGACCAGCTCTAAACATCTGCACTTCGTCTCTTGTGTTAATATGAGCGTTGCCCTGCTGCTGCACAATAAATATTGCCTGGCCACTGCCTTTGTTTATGTACTTACAAATGTACTTAATTGCCTGGACTGAGTTACAAAACTCCACATTAATGTGGGCATTGAAGATTTTGGAAAGGAGCGGAGAGTACGGGACCACCCAGCGGTTGTCCACTACGACGTCTTGCGCGGTACTCCTTATTTTAATTGTGATCGTACGTCCCCCGTCCTCAGGAGCTCTGCGTCTGTACAACGGATACCCATTCTGGTTCGTTTGTGTCTCTTTTAGTAGTGCCCGAGGATATTTTTTGGTGCATTTCCTGTCTTTCATGCACGGGGACGTAGGGTTAAACGATCCGCAAGGACCATGTATCATGCTTTTAGTGACTGTGTCATATAGCTGCTGGTCCAAGTTGTGGTCGGGCAGCTCTGCCGATATCACTTCATCGATTTGGTTAGGCCGCAATTTGTCACGTAACCAGAGAAGGAAGTGTACGTGGGGCAGGCCGCGCTTTTGCCACTCAATAGAATACATAAAGCACTGGGTCTCACCAAAAACCTGCCCTTTGGTAAGGAGGGCCACGAGCTTTTGCACTTTAATCTTAAAAACTCGCGCTATGATATCGTGCCGGTCTGTGGGTTTCTGCCCGTCCATCAGTTCTTCCTTTATCTCGGGCCAGGCTTGATTGCACGTGAAGGTAATGAATAAGTCCGGCCGCCCATAGTTCCGGACGTAGGAGAACGCGTCCTGGGTGTATTCGTGGAGGTAACGTGGACTGTTAACGAACGACGACGGTAGAATCACCATCTGTCCTAAGTCGTTCGGATTCGCATTACCATCGTTTGCAATGGCATCTTGCAGGTGGATGTAATTCTCTGCACGCAACGTTCTTTGATTTCGCGCTATGAACCTCAGACGCTCACTTTCCATCTTCACGTACATGTCTACCAAAAATTTGGACAGAAGTACTCTACAACGCAGCGGTAAGTTGAAGTCGTGTTCGCGAACCATCAGGTGAAACTTGTAAAAATCCATGCAAGACACTTTTTTGTTTGGTTTCGGTTGCCCAGTCGCAGGATTTATTTGAGGGATACTGAAGTTATATCCCTCTTGTCCTTTCCAGAACATAATGGGATACTGAAGAGCATCGTAGAAGCGATGCGTGTCGGCGATCCTGGTGAGGGAGTCGTCGTGCTTGCGCAGGACGATATCCCTCGGGGCGGTGGGGTCGGTGCCAGCGACCACAGCCGCGACCTCGGGTGAGACCGGTGCGTTGTAGCGACGCTCGTGTTGGCCGGTCGGAACTCGGTCCGCGTGAATCACCACTTTGCAAGTCTCATCGGGCATGTTTTCTAGAGCTGTTTTTCCCCCAGGGGCTCACATCTTGTGGGCGTGGGTTGGCGACCACGGGGCCCCAGCTGAGTCCGGCATTGCTTCCACTTACTTGTGCCGGGCTCCTCTCCGTCTTCTTTCCTGTCGACCTCACTTGGTCAACTCTTGTTCTCTTCTGACCCCGACGGTATTAGGGTATCCGAGGCCTAGGGAGTCTCTTCCTTTCCCGCCTTAATTGGCCCTTGTCTCCTCTTTTCTGATACCCTCCTTCTGCGAGGGGTCAGCCTTCTTTTTCTCTTCCTTTTACCTCCTGCCTTGTGCTCTAGGCCCTTAAGGAGGCAGGGTGTATGTAGCCCCACCACTTCTGGTGCACCCTAGATAATGCTACACCCTCAGGGGCTCATGGCTGGTGAGTTCGGGAGTTGGCGACCCCGAGGGATTCCTGAGCTGGGTCCGTTTTCCCTTTTTGTCCCTTACCTTTGGGGCGGACCCTCTCCTCTTTCACTTTCCTATCTGCCTTTCATGGCTCTCCTTCCTTCCAAGTCCCTCAGTCCGCCTTCTTCGAGGGTTGAGGGCATTTCTTTTCCTCCTTTCCTTTATTTGTCTTATTCTCCTTTAGTTTTCCGTTTCTTCTTCTAGTATGTAGGTTAGTAGTTAGTTTTAGTTTTAAGTTCGCATTTCATTTTCATCTTCACGATCACCCAAACCATCAGGGGCCGATAACCTAGATGTTAGGCCCCTTAAAACAACAATTATCATCATCATCTCGAGCTGTTTTAAACTGTTGCACCAAAACATTGTTATCGTGCATGACTCTTTGTATCTTCAGTACAGTCGACCGTTGAACTCCCTGAATAATTTGACACCGTCTATCAGTCTCCGCCTCATTGTCTCCCATAAAGTAAACTTGCAAGAATTGTGGTTGACCGTTGGACGGTGGTAAAAGTGACCCTATTTTATGGTGAACTTGTCCCTGCACCATAAATGTAGGTGAAAACCCAGGCATTGCGAGAATTTTATCTGCCCCAAAGGAGGTCATGTGAAAACATGAATTATATTTTGTGATATGGTTTAGGAAGCGCCGTGACTCATCAGTTTCACCAGAAAATAATTCCTTTAAAGGATAGACCGGCTCCTCTAATGTGGGAATGGCTACCTTACCCCCAGAGCAACACATTCCCGGCGTTTCCTCCTTCCATTTTAGTGCACCACAAAATCTACATGCCTTGTCCATACGGTCTATTTTGAGTAGTCTACTGTTGCTGTAATCTAACGTTGCATCATAGATAAAAGCAGAGTTTTTTAAAACTCCCCAGTTATTTATTGTAAATATTTGCCTACGTTCAGCGTGTCGTTGAGCATCAGCTAATCTGCGCATGTCTGCCTCTTGGAATGTTTCCGTAGCACGCTGAGAAGCCATGCGTGCTGCGTTCTCCTCTCGGCGAGAATCCGCTTCCTCGGGAGTTTGAAAGGCACGCTGAGAAGCCATGTGTGCAGCGTTTTTCTGACGGCGAGAAGCCGCCTCCTCGGACGACTCAGAGGCACGGTGAGACGCCATGCGTTCTGAAATATCCTGTCGTCGAGCATCTGCCTTCGGTGAGGTTTCAATTGCTCGAACATTCGCCTGACGTTCCGCCTGTTCAATTCTCCGCTGTTGAGCATGAACTGACGATTCCTGCTGTCTAGCTATTTTCATAGCTCGAGCTCGTTTTGAGCTTTGCGAAAGATTAGACTTGCGTTTGTGAGTCATACTGATCTGTCGGAAAACACAATTAAATGTGGGATGAACACACTTCGAAGAACCACAAGATGCAGATGTACAAAGAAGAGCAGTCGTCAACAATGAACATTCAAACTGTAGTCATGGCAACCGAAATAACAGCACTCATTTGTCAACAAACAGTGTAGTCATGGCAACTGGTAAACGTATTTGCATTATTTCTGCCTGTAGCGATGTCTGGTGTCAAATTGTGGTACTTCCGCCCACCAGGCCTGGTGTTAAATTGTGTTACTACCGCCTGTTCACATTCGTTTTTTTTTCTTTTTATTTTTTTTTACAAATCTGCAAGTTCTCTCACCTTTACCAAACTATTTTTAATACATCCCGATTAATCTACAAAATCCCAGAAATGGAAATCACAATTAAAATTATTCTTCAATTCTGAACTGAAATATACAAAGATTCTGTAAGTACACACTTCAGACCGCTAGTTGTCGCTAATGTAGTGCTACAAAATTGAAGGTGGTATTAGCAGGCGCTATCCCAAACTAATCTTCGTTAATGTAGTTGTAAAAGATAACCGTTTAGTGTTTTCATGTTCTTATCGTGTTTATACATATTTTGAAAGAGGGATGATCGTTTAAGGGGATCGGGTAGTGTACACGTCAGTTCTCAGGAAATCTTGATGATCTCCAAAACTACTTGAGCTATATTATGAGATTACGGCTTGTTACGAACTCAAAATAGACCGTATGGACAAGGCATGTAGATATTGACTGGTTCACAATTCTGTAAGTGTACATTCAGGTATGTGACGGCGGGATGCCTTTAGTGTTACGGAAACGGCGATACCCGCCACAAAGCTTCGTTGATATTGGCATAACAACCAGACTGAGGTAATCGTTTTATCTGTACATAGCTACCACACCCTACATCCGAGGCAATCTGTTTAACCTTGGTCTATCCCTACAGTTCTTGTCCTCGACCCTCCCATCCATAACTAAGCTTGCTATTCCTGGTGGTTTTAATAGGTGTCCTACCAACCTATCTCTTCTCTTCATTAGCAGTCGCCAGAAACATCTAACCTCTCTCACTCGTCTTAATATTTTTTTTCATTTGTTACCTTATCTACCCATCTGATCATCATTCACTCCCAGGGGCTCACATCTAGTGGGACGTGGGTTGGCGACCACGGGGCCCAAGCTGAGTCCGGCATTGCTTCCACCTACTTGTGCCAGGCTCCTCTCCGTCTTCCTTCCTGTCCACCTCACTGGGTCAACTCTTGTTCTCTTCCGACCTCGCCGGTATTAGGGTCTCCGAGGCCCAGGGAGTCTCTTCCTTTCGCGCCTTAATTGGCCCTTGTCTCATCTTTTCTGATACCCTCCTTTTGCGAGGGGTCGGCCTTCTTTTTCATTTCGGTTATCTCCTGCCTTCTGCTCAAGGCCCTCAATGAGGCAGGGTGTATGTAGCCCCACCACTTCTGGTGCACCCAGGATGTTGCTACACCCTCAGGGGCTCACGACTGGTGAGTTTGGGAGTTGGCGACCCCGATGGATTCCTGAGCTGAGTCCAGTTTTCCCCCTTTTATCCATTACCTTTGGGGCGGACCCTCTCCTCTTTCACTTTCCTATCTGACTTTCATGGCTCTCCTTCCTTCCAAGGACCTCAATCCGCTTTCTTCGTTGGTTGAGGGCATTTCTTTTCCTCTTGTCCTTTATTTGCCTTATTCTCCTTTTGTTTTCCAGTTCTTCTTCTAGTATATAAGTTAGTAGTTATGCCGGCACCGTGGTGTTGTGGTGCCATGGAAACGGACTTGCTATTAGTTCATCAATCAGAGCTAAGATAGTTTTCTGCGAATATCTTTGAAACTGTTGGTTTTAGGGCCTTAAAATGTAGTTTTCGGTGTCCCGTAGGGACATACCGAGTATTGTTTCTTGCATCGAGGGGAGTAAAATGAGCTTTGTCCGGTCTTTATGCGACAACTTTGATATTTTGTCCTGGTTGAGTATTTTTGGTGACTTTTCAGTTATGTTGCCCGTTCCACGGGAACAATGATTTATTTCCGGACGAAAGGCAGCCTATACGTTATCCCATGGTATAAGCTGTCTCCATTTCAAATTTCATCCAAATCCGTCCAGCCGTTTTAGTGTCAAGAGGTAACAAACTAACACACACACACACGGACACACAGATTTTCATAATTATGCATTGTTTATGGAAAACATTCTATGTTAAGAACATGGGGTGCATAACCTGTACCGAAAGCTTCTGCAAATTTAACACAAGGACTATTCTGAACAGCAGTTCCTTAAACTCAGATTTGTCAACATTTTATTGTATCTTTCCATGTGGTATATCACTGTACCTCAACATACAGAAGAGTGCTTTCAAAATCACGTCTTGTGTAAATTTTGCAAAAGGTAGTGAGTGTGGTTCACAATTTTATAAGTGCACATTGACTATGTGACGGCGGGATGCCTTTAATGTTACGGAAACGGCAATAGCCGCCACAGAGCTTCGTTGCTACTGACATAACGACCAGACTGATATTTGTACTTAACTATACGGGATTTGTGAGCCCAGTATTTATGAAATTGAACGTAGCTTGATCGCTACCTTTATTTAGTAGCCGCTACTGTAGTGTTTAAAAATTAAAGGTGGTATTATAAGGCGCTTCCTCTAAATTTTTACCCCTGGCACGGGCCGAGGCCTATAATGCGACCGCTTCCCAGCCATTTGGCCAGCAGATATTGTGGTGACGCGTGGTCAGTGCATCGTGTCCCTTGGCCGTTAATGTTGTTCTTCGTGACCGGGGCGCTGCCTCACTATCAGACAGCTACTCAATTGTCCTCACGAATCTGAATGCACTCCGTTGCAAACCTCACGTCAGTGTCAAAAATCTCTGACGGAGCCGGGAATCGAACCCAGGGCCTCCGGTTGATAGGCAGGCGCGCTACCCTGTTCTTATTGTCTTTATATATATCTTGAGAAAGATAACAAATGGATTGGCATTGCATCCTACAGGGATATATAGAAAATCGGATGTCATACCTTGAGGTAGTGTTGCCATGGAAACGGAGTTGCCATTAGTTCAGTTTATCAGAGCGAAGATAGTTTTCTGCGAATATCTTTGAAACTATTGGTTTTAGGGCCTTAAAAATTGGTTTTCGGTGTCCCGTAGGGACCTACCGAGTATTGTTTCTCGCATCGAGGGGCGTAAAATGAGCTGTGTCCGCTCTTTATGCGACAACTTCGATATTTTGTCCCAGTTGAGTATTTTTAGTGACTTTTCTGTTATGTTGCTCGTTCCACGGGAACAATGATTTATTTCTGGGTGAAAGGCATCCTATATGTTATCCCAGGGTATAAGCTGTCTCCATTTCAAATTTCATCCAAATCCGTCCAGCCGTTTTAGTGTCAAGAGGTAACAAACTAACACACACACAGACTTTCACAATTATAATATATATAGGGACTAGCAGGTACCCGCGGCTTCGCTCGCGATCAAGTCAATGGGAACGATGCAATTGTACACCTGCTGTTAAGTGTGTGCGATTGCGCTTTGTTAATAGAAATTGCGAATATTGTTTGAAGAGGGAACTGCACTCTTGCACACTGGAATGGCAAATCTATCGGAATATGGGGAATCAAAAGTATTTTTCCTTACCTATAGTAAAATATCTCTGACCTTGGCCGTTGATGTACATTATGCACTCTCTTCCAGTGTTACATTCCAGGGATTGAAATTCTCCAACAACCCTTTTGCCTCACATGCCTCTCTAAGTAATTAAAATTCCCAACTGTTGTTGTTTGTGTCTTCAGTTTCTTGACTGGACTGATGCAGCCCTCCATGACTCCCTCTCCTGAGCTAATCCTTTCATCTCTATATCGCTACCACACCCTACATCCGAGGCAATCTGTTTTACCCTGGTCTACCCTACAGTTCTTGTCCTTAACCCTCCCATCCATAACTAAGCTTGCTATTTCTGGGTGTCTTAATATGTGTCGTACCAACCTATATCTTCTCTTCAATAGCAGTCGCCAGAAACATCTCTCCACTCCCACTCGTCTTAATAGCTCTTTATTTGTTACCCCATCTACCCATCTGATCATCATCATTCTCCTGTAACACCACATTACAAACGCTTCAATTCTCCTCTTTTCTGCTGCACCATTAGACCAAGTTTCACTTCCTTATAGTGTCACGCTCCAGACAAAAGCTTTCAAAAATTACTTCCTAATATCTAAATGTATATTCGATGTCAACAGATTCCTTTTCTGTAGAAATGATGTCCTTGCCTGAGCCAACCTCTTTGCTTCGTCCATCACTGGCTATTTTTCTTCCTAAGTAACAGAAGTCTCCTACTTCCCGTAGCGTTTCACCTGCCAATTTGATGTGCATAGAGGTTTCTGATTTATTTTGGCTGCATTCCAATAATTTTGCTTTACATTTATTGATTTCCATCATGAATTATTTCCTCAAGACGGAGTCCATACCATTCAAAAACTCATTCAATTCCTCTGGCGTATCGGTCAAGATGACGATCTCATCAGCAAATCTCTAAGATGAAATTATTTCTCCTTGAATCTTCGCTCCCACTTAAAATTTTTCTCCAACTACCTGTTTATTTTGTTTTTAGAGATCTTTGAAATGCGTTGCCCTCGCACATGGTGTAGATGCATTGTCAAAAGAAAACATTCCATGTTACGAACATGGGCCGCATAACCTGCACCGAAAGCCTATTCTGAACAGCAGTTCCTTGAACTCAGATTTGCCAACATTTTATTGTATCTTTCCATGTGGTATATCTCTGTACCTCAACACACAGAAGAGTGCTTTAAAATTCATGTCTTGTGTAAATTTTGGAAAAGGTAGTGAGTGTGGTTTTTGCCGGAGTGGATACTCGCTCGTAGAAATTCTTTTCAGTAAAATAGACTGGTTCACAATTTTGTAAGTGCACATGGAGGTATGTGACGGCGGGATGCCTTAAGTGTTACGGACACGGCAATAGCCACCACAGAGCTTCGTTGCTACTGAAATAACGACCAGACTGTTATTTTTACTTAACTATACGGGATTTGTGAGCCCAGTGTTTATGAAATTGAACGTAGCTATATCGCTACCTTTATTTAGTAGCTGCTACTGTAAAACTTTCTTCAGCTATTCCCAATTAATTGGGGTCGCCGTAGCCAGCCAGGCTCATTTCGGTTTTGGCCGGGGATTTAAGGCCGGATGCTCTTTCTGACGCCACGTGATTTTCCAAGTGAAAATTCCACCCCGCTGTCACCGGGATTCGAACCCCGGCCGTCCTGGTGAAAGGCGAGAAGCTAAGCCACTGCGCCATCACGCTTCCCTAGAAGCCGCTACTGTAGTGTTTACAAATTAAAGGTGGTATTAGAAGGCGCTTTCCCTATTTTTTACCCCTGGCACTACAGACCATGAAGGGCCTAGGCCTATCATGCGACCGCTTCCCAGCCATTTGGCCTGCAGATATTGTGGTGACGCGTGGTCAGTGTACCGTGTCCCCTCGGCCGTTAGTCTTGTTCTTCGTGACCAGGGCGCTGCCTCGCTATCAGACAGCTACTCAATTGTCCTCACGAAGCTGAGTGCACTCCGTTGCAGTCCTCACGTCAGTGTCTAAAATCTCTGATGGAGCCAAGAATCGAACCCGGGGCCTCCGGATGAGAGGCAGGCGCGTTACCCTGTTCTTATTGTGTTCATATATATCTTGAAAAAGATAACAAATTGATTGGCTTTGCCTCCTACAGGGATATGTATATAAAATCGGATGTCATACTGTGAGGTTCAGTTGCCATGGAAACGGACTTGCCATTATTTCATCAGTTTATCAGAGTAAAGATAGTTTTCTGCGAATATCTTTGAAACGGTTGGTTTTAGGGCCTTAAAATGCGGTTTTCGGTGTCCCGTAGGGACCTACCGAGTATTGTTCCTTGCATCGAGGGGCGTAAAATGAGCTTTGTCCGGTCTTTTTGCGACAACTTCGATATTTTGTCCCGGTTGAGTATTTTTGGTGACTTTTCAGTTATGTTGCCTGTTCCACGGGAACAATGATTTATTTCCGGATGAAAGGATGCCTATATGTTATCCCAGGGTATAAGCTGTCTCCATTTCAAATTTCATCCAAATCCGTCCAGCCGTTTTAGTGTCAAGAGGTAACAAACTAACACACGCACACACACAGACTTTCACAATTATAATATACTAGCAGGTACCCGCGGCTTCGCACGCGATGAAGAAAATGAAGACGGTGCATTATTGCTGATAATTGGTCTATTGTATTACAGCAATCTCGGTTACAGGTGGCTACATTGTAACACGTAGGGTATATTGGTATGAGCCGCAACATGAGAATTCCATAGGATTGAGAAAGTCTACAGGGTACGATGTTATCTTATGTGAAAGCATTCGAAAATTACGTTTTTGGTTTTGCCATCTTCTGCTGAGACATAACGATTTTGTTGTCTGGATACTCGTGAGCACGCCGAATACAGTTGCCCATGGCAAAAACTGGTTTTCTCGAAAATGTACACCTGCTGTTGTGTGTGTCATTGCGCTTTGTTAAAAGCAATTGGGAAATTTGTTTGAAGAGGGAACTGGACTCTTTCACACTGGAATAGCAAATCTATCGGCATAATCTGAATATGGGGAATTAAAAGTAATTTTCCTTAAGCTATTCAGGGTATAATTTTCCCACAATTATTGGGATTAGAACATCAACATGTCGCTATTAAGAGTCCTATAGCTAAAATATCTCTCACATTGGCCGCTGATCTACATCGTGCAGCCTCTTCCAGTGTTACATCCCAGGGATTTGTAATTCTCCAACAACCCTTTTGTCTGACATGCCTCTTTAAACATTGAAAATAGATTTTTGAAAGAGGTTGCCCACGCACATAGTGTAGATGTATTGTCAATGGAAAACATTCCATGCTACGAACATGGACCGTGTAACCTGTACCGATAGCTTCAGCAAATTTAACACCAGACCAATTCTGAACAGTAGTTCCTTGAAGTCAGATTTGCCAAAATGTAGTGTATCGTTCCATGTGCAATATCTCTGTACCTCAAGATATAGAAGAGTGCTTTAAGAATCATCTCTTGTGTAAATTTTGGAAAAAAGGTTTCGAGTGTGGTTTTTGGTGAAGAGGATACTGGCTCGTGGAAATTATTTTCAGTAAAAGAGGCTGGTTCACAATTCTGTAAGTGCACATTGAGGTATGTGACGGTGGGATGCCTTTAGTGTTACGGAAACGCCAATAGCCGCCACACAACTTCGTTATTACTGATATAACGACCAGACTGATATGTTTGTACTTACTATATGGGATTTATGGGCCCTGTGTTTATGAAATTGATCGCTACCTCTATTTATATATTTTTAATGTTTTAAGATATACTGTATTCTAACAGCAGAAGTACCTGTTCTTCGCCTGGATGATGAAGATTTTTACATGATTATAATTCCAAGTTCATAAAAATTATTTGTAATGTTTGCAATGAGAATGTTTAGGGAGTTTGGATGAGCTGTTACAAGGTAGTGCCAGAAATGTGAAGGTTATTGAATGCATGTTTTTGATCTGACAATATTGTTATATATTACAAAGATCAAGCTATTACGCATGGCACATTTAAGTTCAATAGGTGATGCGTGTGTTGCGTGATTGAACCTTACACAATCAGTAACTACATACTTTTGATATTATAAATGTTAATGAAGTGATTCTGCGACAGGTAGACACCGCATTTAATTGTATTTGTATTATGTTGTAATTAGATATACATGTAGTACGTAATGGTAATGCTGTTCTCTTTCAAACCGCGCGACGTCAAAGAAAACCACCATAGGTGATAGAACTCATACTGCTCGCAGGAAATGCTTTTAATTCACTGACAATATTTCAACGCGACCTCGTAGTGAATTACACAATGTTTCACGAAAGGAAGTAAATGCTGGATTATTTTACACTTTCTTTCAGCATGGAAACGATTATAATTGTTTAGATGTGCATGAATATTCAGAAATTTAATTTAAAACGTCTTTGTAAACAACGTTTCGAGACTTGTTATTCTCTGCGTATATGTAGAGATTTCTGGCTCTTGATACACGCGAGCAGGCAACGTAGAGCTGTCCGTGCGAAAAACATGGGGTGCCCAGATGAATACCTGCCACTTTTAAGGTTTGTCCTTGACTCTTATTGATTGTGATCGAGAAGGCCACTTTCAAGGGGAACTGCAAGCGTTTGAACTGGAAAGGCAAGTTAGTTGGGATAATAGGTATTCGAGGTATCAATACCGTTTCTCCTTTGGCACCTCCGGTGATGATTGTGGCCTGCACGATGTTCCTTTGCAGCTCCTTGATGCGTAACCTGGTGCCATTGCACAATCTTGGTGGATCTAGGTTACGCATGAGTATGACAGGCACACCCACCTTTAGCTCCAACTTGTGGGACGGAACCCCCGACAGCTCGATTGAGTTTAGAAACTCTGCAGGGTATGTGGTTGCTTCGTCAGTCGTCATAACTGTATCGATTGACGTGTAAGTGGTCACCTCACCAGGTACTTGATCAATAATTTTTTTATTGATGTTTCCGACCGATTCGTTCTTAGGCGCCATTATTGCTCTTTCACATAACCACTCCTCGTTGCTCAAGTTTTGTTGTAAGCCCGTAAAAACCTCATTAATTAGGTTATCTTCCGAGTTTACAACATTGCAGAAGTGGCTTTCAAATTTCATTAGGCCTTCCGCATCCATTGGCATGCGGCCTCCGCCGATCTTGACGAGGTTTTCAGCAAAGAGCCCAGACTCTCGGTCGTTGTATAGGTGGACTCTCATGTTAGTTGTGAGGTGCAATCTCTCTACTTTAGCCCACATCGGCGCAGCTTTGAGGCACGCGTTGATCTCATCTGCCGGAGTGCCTCGCTCAATGACCGGCAGCGTCTGTCGGAAGTCGCCTGCGAGCAAGACGACCATTCCACCCATCAACATTTGGTTGCCGCGGATGTCTTGCAAGGTACGATCGAGCGCCTCGATTGCACGTTTGTGTGACATTGTGCATTCGTCCCAAACGATCAATTTGCACTGCTGCAACAGAGCGGCACGACCACTGCTCTTGCTTATATTGCAGGTGGGCGTTTCCTCACTCGCAAGGTTCAGTGGAAGTTTGAACACAGAATGTGCTGTTCTTCCTCCGCTGAGCAAGGTCGCGGCTATCCCAGAGGACGCAACAGCTACCGCGACATTCATGTCTTTGCGCAACTGTGCCAGCAGCAAATTCAACAGGAATGTCTTGCCAGTGCCCCCTGGTGCGTCCAAGAAATAAACACCTCCTTCTCTGCTTTCCACGCGACTCACAATTAAATTAAAAATGTGCCTTTGCTCTGGTAATAGCTGGGGTTCAATTTGGGCGACTTGAACCCCAAACGCTGTGGTGTCATAACTAAGCTCCCTGAGTAAATCACTGGACAACTCTCCTGTTCGTTGTGGGCTGGGTATCCCGAAATCGGACAGTCTTTTCGCGACCATTAAGAAGACTTTGTCCTCAATAAATTTCAGCGCTTCGTTGAAATATATTTCGTCGTTGGCCTGTGGTGTTCCTTGGTACCTGTGTGCGATGTCTTCTGATAAAGCGGTTTTATATTTGTTCCAAAGTTGGAGGGGGTTGGAAAGTCCACAGGTGCTCAACATGATAGCGAAGAGCTCTCTCAACTTCACCGGAGACCGGCACAATATGGAGTCCTCCATGGTTGCGTCCCAGTGGCCGTCATATTCCAAAAGACCCATTGCCTCACACGCTTCCCGGAACGTGGCCTTTTCCTGTCCGTCGACCGTTTTCAGGGCCTGAAAACTGGTGGGGCCTCGGACGCGGGTCAGCAGCAACCGTACACAGTAACACTCAAAGTGGGTTACGTGTACGGTGTATATTCTGCCCAGGGCGTCTGACGCCTTCACTCCAGGCCAGCCTTCGGCGGGGATTCCCTGCACACGACGCTTCCATTCCTTTTGTGCCGTGCTCCAAGTGTAATACTTTGGAACTTCTGCGTACAGCAATGTTCGAGCAAAGTAGTCTGTCTGACACAAACGGAAAAACGCGGTGAGAGAGGTCGTGGGCGGTATCGCTACTCGATTGCGCAAATTGTCCTCCGTGAAGTAAACTCGCTCGCCGTTGGGAAGGTGCACTGCAAGATGTGTCACTGTCGGGTGTCTCTCGTGTATCGGAAGGCCCAATATCCGCCATGCAGCTTCGTTACTGCTAACATATCGACCAGCTCTAAACATCTGCACTTCGTCTCTTGTGTTAATATGAGCGTTGCCCTGCTGCTGCACAATAAATATTGCCTGGCCACTGCCTTTGTTTATGTACTTACAAATGTACTTAATTGCCTGGACTGAGTTACAAAACTCCACATTAATGTGGGCATTGAAGATTTTGGAAAGGAGCGGAGAGTACGGGACCACCCAGCGGTTGTCCACTACGACGTCTTGCGCGGTACTCCTTATTTTAATTGTGATCGTACGTCCCCCGTCCTCAGGAGCTCTGCGTCTGTACAACGGATACCCATTCTGGTTCGTTTGTGTCTCTTTTAGTAGTGCCCGAGGATATTTTTTGGTGCATTTCCTGTCTTTCATGCACGGGGACGTAGGGTTAAACGATCCGCAAGGACCATGTATCATGCTTTTAGTGACTGTGTCATATAGCTGCTGGTCCAAGTTGTGGTCGGGCAGCTCTGCCGATATCACTTCATCGATTTGGTTAGGCCGCAATTTGTCACGTAACCAGAGAAGGAAGTGTACGTGGGGCAGGCCGCGCTTTTGCCACTCAATAGAATACATAAAGCACTGGGTCTCACCAAAAACCTGCCCTTTGGTAAGGAGGGCCACGAGCTTTTGCACTTTAATCTTAAAAACTCGCGCTATGATATCGTGCCGGTCTGTGGGTTTCTGCCCGTCCATCAGTTCTTCCTTTATCTCGGGCCAGGCTTGATTGCACGTGAAGGTAATGAATAAGTCCGGCCGCCCATAGTTCCGGACGTAGGAGAACGCGTCTTGGGTGTATTCGTGGAGGTAACGTGGACTGTTAACGAACGACGACGGTAGAATCACCATCTGTCCTAAGTCGTTCGGATTCGCATTACCATCGTTTGCAATGGCATCTTGCAGGTGGATGTAATTCTCTGCACGCAACGTTCTTTGATTTCGCGCTATGAACCTCAGACGCTCACTTTCCATCTTCACGTACATGTCTACCAAAAATTTGGACAGAAGTACTCTACAACGCAGCGGTAAGTTGAAGTCGTGTTCGCGAACCATCAGGTGAAACTTGTAAAAATCCATGCAAGACACTTTTTTGTTTGGTTTCGGTTGCCCAGTCGCAGGATTTATTTGAGGGATACTGAAGTTATATCCCTCTTGTCCTTTCCAGAACATAATGGGATACTGAAGAGCATCGTAGAAGCGATGCGTGTCGGCGATCCTGGTGAGGGAGTCGTCGTGCTTGCGCAGGACGATATCCCTCGGGGCGGTGGGGTCGGTGCCAGCGACCACAGCCGCGACCTCGGGTGAGACCGGTGCGTTGTAGCGACGCTCGTGTTGGCCGGTCGGAACTCGGTCCGCGTGAATCACCACTTTGCAAGTCTCATCGGGCATGTTTTCTAGAGCTGTTTTTCCCCCAGGGGCTCACATCTTGTGGGCGTGGGTTGGCGACCACGGGGCCCCAGCTGAGTCCGGCATTGCTTCCACTTACTTGTGCCGGGCTCCTCTCCGTCTTCTTTCCTGTCGACCTCACTTGGTCAACTCTTGTTCTCTTCTGACCCCGACGGTATTAGGGTATCCGAGGCCTAGGGAGTCTCTTCCTTTCCCGCCTTAATTGGCCCTTGTCTCCTCTTTTCTGATACCCTCCTTCTGCGAGGGGTCAGCCTTCTTTTTCTCTTCCTTTTACCTCCTGCCTTGTGCTCTAGGCCCTTAAGGAGGCAGGGTGTATGTAGCCCCACCACTTCTGGTGCACCCTAGATAATGCTACACCCTCAGGGGCTCATGGCTGGTGAGTTCGGGAGTTGGCGACCCCGAGGGATTCCTGAGCTGGGTCCGTTTTCCCTTTTTGTCCCTTACCTTTGGGGCGGACCCTCTCCTCTTTCACTTTCCTATCTGCCTTTCATGGCTCTCCTTCCTTCCAAGTCCCTCAGTCCGCCTTCTTCGAGGGTTGAGGGCATTTCTTTTCCTCCTTTCCTTTATTTGTCTTATTCTCCTTTAGTTTTCCGTTTCTTCTTCTAGTATGTAGGTTAGTAGTTAGTTTTAGTTTTAAGTTCGCATTTCATTTTCATCTTCACGATCACCCAAACCATCAGGGGCCGATAACCTAGATGTTAGGCCCCTTAAAACAACAATTATCATCATCATCTCGAGCTGTTTTAAACTGTTGCACCAAAACATTGTTATCGTGCATGACTCTTTGTATCTTCAGTACAGTCGACCGTTGAACTCCCTGAATAATTTGACACCGTCTATCAGTCTCCGCCTCATTGTCTCCCATAAAGTAAACTTGCAAGAATTGTGGTTGACCGTTGGACGGTGGTAAAAGTGACCCTATTTTATGGTGAACTTGTCCCTGCACCATAAATGTAGGTGAAAACCCAGGCATTGCGAGAATTTTATCTGCCCCAAAGGAGGTCATGTGAAAACATGAATTATATTTTGTGATATGGTTTAGGAAGCGCCGTGACTCATCAGTTTCACCAGAAAATAATTCCTTTAAAGGATAGACCGGCTCCTCTAATGTGGGAATGGCTACCTTACCCCCAGAGCAACACATTCCCGGCGTTTCCTCCTTCCATTTTAGTGCACCACAAAATCTACATGCCTTGTCCATACGGTCTATTTTGAGTAGTCTACTGTTGCTGTAATCTAACGTTGCATCATAGATAAAAGCAGAGTTTTTTAAAACTCCCCAGTTATTTATTGTAAATATTTGCCTACGTTCAGCGTGTCGTTGAGCATCAGCTAATCTGCGCATGTCTGCCTCTTGGAATGTTTCCGTAGCACGCTGAGAAGCCATGCGTGCTGCGTTCTCCTCTCGGCGAGAATCCGCTTCCTCGGGAGTTTGAAAGGCACGCTGAGAAGCCATGTGTGCAGCGTTTTTCTGACGGCGAGAAGCCGCCTCCTCGGACGACTCAGAGGCACGGTGAGACGCCATGCGTTCTGAAATATCCTGTCGTCGAGCATCTGCCTTCGGTGAGGTTTCAATTGCTCGAACATTCGCCTGACGTTCCGCCTGTTCAATTCTCCGCTGTTGAGCATGAACTGACGATTCCTGCTGTCTAGCTATTTTCATAGCTCGAGCTCGTTTTGAGCTTTGCGAAAGATTAGACTTGCGTTTGTGAGTCATACTGATCTGTCGGAAAACACAATTAAATGTGGGATGAACACACTTCGAAGAACCACAAGATGCAGATGTACAAAGAAGAGCAGTCGTCAACAATGAACATTCAAACTGTAGTCATGGCAACCGAAATAACAGCACTCATTTGTCAACAAACAGTGTAGTCATGGCAACTGGTAAACGTATTTGCATTATTTCTGCCTGTAGCGATGTCTGGTGTCAAATTGTGGTACTTCCGCCCACCAGGCCTGGTGTTAAATTGTGTTACTACCGCCTGTTCACATTCGTTTTTTTTTCTTTTTATTTTTTTTTACAAATCTGCAAGTTCTCTCACCTTTACCAAACTATTTTTAATACATCCCGATTAATCTACAAAATCCCAGAAATGGAAATCACAATTAAAATTATTCTTCAATTCTGAACTGAAATATACAAAGATTCTGTAAGTACACACTTCAGACCGCTAGTTGTCGCTAATGTAGTGCTACAAAATTGAAGGTGGTATTAGCAGGCGCTATCCCAAACTAATCTTCGTTAATGTAGTTGTAAAAGATAACCGTTTAGTGTTTTCATGTTCTTATCGTGTTTATACATATTTTGAAAGAGGGATGATCGTTTAAGGGGATCGGGTAGTGTACACGTCAGTTCTCAGGAAATCTTGATGATCTCCAAAACTACTTGAGCTATATTATGAGATTACGGCTTGTTACGAACTCAAAATAGACCGTATGGACAAGGCATGTAGATATTGACTGGTTCACAATTCTGTAAGTGTACATTCAGGTATGTGACGGCGGGATGCCTTTAGTGTTACGGAAACGGCGATACCCGCCACAAAGCTTCGTTGATATTGGCATAACAACCAGACTGAGGTAATCGTTTTATCTGTACATAGCTACCACACCCTACATCCGAGGCAATCTGTTTAACCTTGGTCTATCCCTACAGTTCTTGTCCTCGACCCTCCCATCCATAACTAAGCTTGCTATTCCTGGTGGTTTTAATAGGTGTCCTACCAACCTATCTCTTCTCTTCATTAGCAGTCGCCAGAAACATCTAACCTCTCTCACTCGTCTTAATATTTTTTTTCATTTGTTACCTTATCTACCCATCTGATCATCATTCACTCCCAGGGGCTCACATCTAGTGGGACGTGGGTTGGCGACCACGGGGCCCAAGCTGAGTCCGGCATTGCTTCCACCTACTTGTGCCAGGCTCCTCTCCGTCTTCCTTCCTGTCCACCTCACTGGGTCAACTCTTGTTCTCTTCCGACCTCGCCGGTATTAGGGTCTCCGAGGCCCAGGGAGTCTCTTCCTTTCGCGCCTTAATTGGCCCTTGTCTCATCTTTTCTGATACCCTCCTTTTGCGAGGGGTCGGCCTTCTTTTTCATTTCGGTTATCTCCTGCCTTCTGCTCAAGGCCCTCAATGAGGCAGGGTGTATGTAGCCCCACCACTTCTGGTGCACCCAGGATGTTGCTACACCCTCAGGGGCTCACGACTGGTGAGTTTGGGAGTTGGCGACCCCGATGGATTCCTGAGCTGAGTCCAGTTTTCCCCCTTTTATCCATTACCTTTGGGGCGGACCCTCTCCTCTTTCACTTTCCTATCTGACTTTCATGGCTCTCCTTCCTTCCAAGGACCTCAATCCGCTTTCTTCGTTGGTTGAGGGCATTTCTTTTCCTCTTGTCCTTTATTTGCCTTATTCTCCTTTTGTTTTCCAGTTCTTCTTCTAGTATATAAGTTAGTAGTTATGCCGGCACCGTGGTGTTGTGGTGCCATGGAAACGGACTTGCTATTAGTTCATCAATCAGAGCTAAGATAGTTTTCTGCGAATATCTTTGAAACTGTTGGTTTTAGGGCCTTAAAATGTAGTTTTCGGTGTCCCGTAGGGACATACCGAGTATTGTTTCTTGCATCGAGGGGAGTAAAATGAGCTTTGTCCGGTCTTTATGCGACAACTTTGATATTTTGTCCTGGTTGAGTATTTTTGGTGACTTTTCAGTTATGTTGCCCGTTCCACGGGAACAATGATTTATTTCCGGACGAAAGGCAGCCTATACGTTATCCCATGGTATAAGCTGTCTCCATTTCAAATTTCATCCAAATCCGTCCAGCCGTTTTAGTGTCAAGAGGTAACAAACTAACACACACACACACGGACACACAGATTTTCATAATTATGCATTGTTTATGGAAAACATTCTATGTTAAGAACATGGGGTGCATAACCTGTACCGAAAGCTTCTGCAAATTTAACACAAGGACTATTCTGAACAGCAGTTCCTTAAACTCAGATTTGTCAACATTTTATTGTATCTTTCCATGTGGTATATCACTGTACCTCAACATACAGAAGAGTGCTTTCAAAATCACGTCTTGTGTAAATTTTGCAAAAGGTAGTGAGTGTGGTTCACAATTTTATAAGTGCACATTGACTATGTGACGGCGGGATGCCTTTAATGTTACGGAAACGGCAATAGCCGCCACAGAGCTTCGTTGCTACTGACATAACGACCAGACTGATATTTGTACTTAACTATACGGGATTTGTGAGCCCAGTATTTATGAAATTGAACGTAGCTTGATCGCTACCTTTATTTAGTAGCCGCTACTGTAGTGTTTAAAAATTAAAGGTGGTATTATAAGGCGCTTCCTCTAAATTTTTACCCCTGGCACGGGCCGAGGCCTATAATGCGACCGCTTCCCAGCCATTTGGCCAGCAGATATTGTGGTGACGCGTGGTCAGTGCATCGTGTCCCTTGGCCGTTAATGTTGTTCTTCGTGACCGGGGCGCTGCCTCACTATCAGACAGCTACTCAATTGTCCTCACGAATCTGAATGCACTCCGTTGCAAACCTCACGTCAGTGTCAAAAATCTCTGACGGAGCCGGGAATCGAACCCAGGGCCTCCGGTTGATAGGCAGGCGCGCTACCCTGTTCTTATTGTCTTTATATATATCTTGAGAAAGATAACAAATGGATTGGCATTGCATCCTACAGGGATATATAGAAAATCGGATGTCATACCTTGAGGTAGTGTTGCCATGGAAACGGAGTTGCCATTAGTTCAGTTTATCAGAGCGAAGATAGTTTTCTGCGAATATCTTTGAAACTATTGGTTTTAGGGCCTTAAAAAGTGGTTTTCGGTGTCCCGTAGGGACCTACCGAGTATTGTTTCTCGCATCGAGGGGCGTAAAATGAGCTGTGTCCGCTCTTTATGCGACAACTTCGATATTTTGTCCCAGTTGAGTATTTTTAGTGACTTTTCTGTTATGTTGCTCGTTCCACGGGAACAATGATTTATTTCTGGGTGAAAGGCATCCTATATGTTATCCCAGGGTATAAGCTGTCTCCATTTCAAATTTCATCCAAATCCGTCCAGCCGTTTTAGTGTCAAGAGGTAACAAACTAACACTCACACAGACTTTCACAATTATAATATATATAGGGATATAGGGACTAGCAGGTACCCGCGGCTTCGCTCGCGATCAAGTCAATGGGAACGATGCAATTGTACACCTGCTGTTAAGTGTGTGCGATTGCGCTTTGTTAATAGAAATTGCGAATATTGTTTGAAGAGGGAACTGCACTCTTGCACACTGGAATGGCAAATCTATCGGAATATGGGGAATCAAAAGTATTTTTCCTTACCTATAGTAAAATATCTCTGACCTTGGCCGTTGATGTACATTATGCACTCTCTTCCAGTGTTACATTCCAGGGATTGAAATTCTCCAACAACCCTTTTGCCTCACATGCCTCTCTAAGTAATTAAAATTCCCAACTGTTGTTGTTTGTGTCTTCAGTTTCTTGACTGGACTGATGCAGCCCTCCATGACTCCCTCTCCTGAGCTAATCCTTTCATCTCTATATCGCTACCACACCCTACATCCGAGGCAATCTGTTTTACCCTGGTCTACCCTACAGTTCTTGTCCTTAACCCTCCCATCCATAACTAAGCTTGCTATTTCTGGGTGTCTTAATATGTGTCGTACCAACCTATATCTTCTCTTCAATAGCAGTCGCCAGAAACATCTCTCCACTCCCACTCGTCTTAATAGCTCTTTATTTGTTACCCCATCTACCCATCTGATCATCATCATTCTCCTGTAACACCACATTACAAACGCTTCAATTCTCCTCTTTTCTGCTGCACCATTAGACCAAGTTTCACTTCCTTATAGTGTCACGCTCCAGACAAAAGCTTTCAAAAATTACTTCCTAATATCTAAATGTATATTCGATGTCAACAGATTCCTTTTCTGTAGAAATGATGTCCTTGCCTGAGCCAACCTCTTTGCTTCGTCCATCACTGGCTATTTTTCTTCCTAAGTAACAGAAGTCTCCTACTTCCCGTAGCGTTTCACCTGCCAATTTGATGTGCATAGAGGTTTCTGATTTATTTTGGCTGCATTCCAATAATTTTGCTTTACATTTATTGATTTCCATCATGAATTATTTCCTCAAGACGGAGTCCATACCATTCAAAAACTCATTCAATTCCTCTGGCGTATCGGTCAAGATGACGATCTCATCAGCAAATCTCTAAGATGAAATTATTTCTCTTTGAATCTTCGCTCCCAATGAAAATTTTTCTACAACTACTTGTTTATTTTGTTTTTAGAGATCTTTGAAATGCGTTGCCCTCGCACATGGTGTAGATGCATTGTCAAAAGAAAACATTCCATGTTACGAACATGGGCCGCATAACCTGCACCGAAAGCCTATTCTGAACAGCAGTTCCTTGAACTCAGATTTGCCAACATTTTAGTGTTTACAAATTAAAGGTGGTATTAGAAGGCGCTTTCCCTATTTTTTTACCCCTGGCACTACAGACCATGAAGGGCCTAGGCCTATCATGCGACCGCTTCCCAGCCATTTGGCCTGCAGATATTGTGGTGACGCGTGGTCAGTGTACCGTGTCCCCTCGGCCGTTAGTCTTGTTCTTCGTGACCAGGGCGCTGCCTCGCTATCAGACAGCTACTCAATTGTCCTCACGAAGCTGAGTGCACTCCGTTGCAGTCCTCACGTCAGTGTCTAAAATCTCTGATGGAGCCAAGAATCGAACCCGGGGCCTCCGGATGAGAGGCAGGCGCGTTACCCTGTTCTTATTGTGTTCATATATATCTTGAAAAAGATAACAAATTGATTGGCTTTGCCTCCTTCAGGGATATGTATATAAAATCGGATGTCATACCGTGAGGTTCAGTTGCCATGGAAACGGACTTGCCATTATTTCATCAGTTTATCAGAGTAAAGATAGTTTTCTGCGAATATCTTTGAAACGGTTGGTTTTAGGGCCTTAAAATGTGGTTTTCGGTGTCCCGTAGGGACCTACCGAGTATTGTTCCTTGCATCGAGGGGCGTAAAATGAACTTTGTCCGGTCTTTTTGCGACAACTTCGATATTTTGTCCCGGTTGAGTATTTTTGGTGACTTTTCAGTTATGTTGCCTGTTCCACGGGAACAATGATTTATTTCCGGATGAAAGGATGCCTATATGTTATCCCAGGGTAGAAGCTGTCTCCGTTTCAAATTTCATCCAAATCCGTCCAGCCGTTTTAGTGTCAAGAGGTAACAAACTAACACACACACACACAGACTTTCACAATTATAATATATATAGGGATATAGGGATATAGGGATATAGGGATTTATGTATGTATATGTGTATATATATATATATATATATATATATATATATATATATATATATCTTATATAAAAACAAGTGTCCTGACTGACTGACTGACTGACTGACTGACTGACTCATCATCGCCCAGCCGAAACTATTGAAGTTAGAATCATGAAATTTTGGGGATATGTTCGTGGTAAGTCGAAAACGCGCACTAAGGAAGGATTTTAGGATATTCAGGTTCTAAAGGGGTGTTAAGGGGATAGACCTGCATTTCATTGAATAATAATATCTCCCGATTGGTTTCATTGGGAGATGTGATACTCGGCATATACACTCATCATTAAAAATAAGAAGACACGTGTCTGAGGGTTTTTCGATGTGAAGTATATTATGAGGTGAAATGGGTGAAAAGTGGGGGTTGAAGGGGTCCTAACGGAGCGTGTATCTCTTAAACGACATAGGCGAGGAGTTTGATACTCAGTGGAAAATAATCAGCTTAAAAAATAAGTAAATAGGTGTTTGACCGTTTTTTCATAAATCCAATTTAAGGGGCCAATAGGGAGGGGTGAAATTCTGGGGGGGAAAAACAGGAAAGAAAGTGTCCTAACTGATTGACTGACAGACTCACTCATCAAACTCAGGGGAAAAACTGCTTAAAAATAAGTAAATAGGTGTTCGACAGTCTTTTTCATAAACCCAATTTAAGGGGTTCTTGGGGAGGGGTGAAATTCTGAAAAAAGGAAATTGAGAGAAAAAGTCCTGACTCACTCACCATCGCCCAGCCAAAATTATTGAAGTTAGACACATGACATTTCGGGGAATATGATCATTGTATGTCGGAACCGTCCACTAAGGGAGGATTTTCGGATATTCAGGGGGTCTTAAGGGGGTTAAACCTGCATTTCATTGAATAACAATAACTCCCGATTGGTTTCATTGGGGGATGTGTTACTCGGCATATGAACACATAAGAAATGAGAAGACATGTGTCTGAGGGTTTTTCGATGTGGTGTATATTATGAGGTGAAAGGGGTGAAAAGTGGGGGTTGAATGATTCCTAACGGAGCGTGTATCTCTTAAACGACCTAGGCGAGGAGTTTGAAACTCAGCGGAAAAAATCAGCTTAAAAGATAAGTAAATAGATGTTCGATCGTTTTTTTCCTAAATTCAAATTACGGGGCTCATGGGGAGGGGTGAAATTCTGGGGGGGGGGGACCGGAAAGAAAGTGTCCTAACTGATTGACTCTCTCACTCACTCTTCAAACTCAGGGAGAGAAAACTGCTTAAATATAAGTAAATAAGTGTTTGACAGTTTATTTTTCATAAATCAAATTTAAGGGGTTCATTGTGAGAGGACAAATTCTGAAGAAAAAAAAAATGAATGAAAATGTCCTGACCCACTCACTCACTCATCGTCCAGCCAAAATTATTGAAGTTAGAAACATGACATTTTTGGGATATGTTCGTTGTATGTCAAAACTGTACACTAAGGGAGGATTTTCGGATATTCAGGTTCTAAAGGTGTCTTAATGGGGTTAAACCTGCATTTTATTGAATAACAATATCTCGTGAGTGGTTGCATTTGTGGATGTGATACTCGGCATATAAACTAATCATTAAAAATAAGCAGACATGTGTCTAAGGGTTTTTCGATGTGGTGTATATTATAAGGTGAAAGGGGTGAAAAGTGAGGGTTGAAGGATTCTTAACGGAGCGTGTATCTCTTCAACGACATACGCGAGAAGTTTGAAACTCAACGAAAAAAAACAGCTTAAAAATAAGTACATCGGGGTTCGACCGTTTTTTCATAAATTCAATTTAATGGGCCAATGGGGTGGGGTGAAATTCTAGAAAAAAAAGGAGAGAAAGTGTCCTGACTGACTGACTAACTCACTCACTCATCAAACTCAGGGGAAAAAGACAGCTTCAAATATAAGTTAATAGGTGTTCGAGCGATTCTTCATAAATCCAATTTAAGGGGCGCATGGGGAGGGCGTAACATTCAGGTAAAATAATTGAAAGAAAATGACCTGACTGACTCACTCACTCATCATCGCCCAGCGAAAACTATTGAAGTAGGAAAAATTAAATTTTGGGAATATTTTCGCTCTATGTCGCAAACGTCAACTAATGAAGGAATTATGTTTATTCGGGTTCTTAAGAGGTGTTAAGGGGGTAAACGTGTATTTCATTCATTAACGATATCTCACGAGTTGTTTCTTTGGGGATGTGATATTCGGCATATAAACTAATCATTAAAATTAAGCAGACATATGTCTAAGGTTTTATCGATGTGGTGTATATTATGAGGTGAATGGGGTGAAAATTGGGGGTTGAAGGATTTTTAACGGAGCGTGTATCTCTTAAACGACATAGGCGAGAAGTTTGACATTCAGCGGAAAAAACAGCTTAAAATATAAGTAAATAGGTGTTCAACCTATTTTTCATAAATCCAATTTAAGGGGCCCTTGGAGAGGGGTGAAATTCTGGGGGAAAAACAGGAAAGATAGTGTTCTAACTGATTAACTCACTCACTCATCAAACTCAGGGGGGAAGAACAGCTTAAAAAGAAGTAAATAGGTCTTCGACCGTTTTTTAAATCATAAATCCAATATAAGGGATTCATGAGAGGGGTGAAATTCTGAAAAATAAATGAAAGAAAATGTCCTGACTTACTCACTCACTCATCATCGCCCAGCCAAAATTATTGAAGTTAGAAACATGAAATTTTGGGGTTGTGTTCGTTGTATGTCGAAAACGTCCAGCAACGGAGGATTTTTGGATATTCAGGTTCTAAAGGGGTGTTAAGGGGGTAGACCTGCATTTAATTGAATAGCAATATCTCCCGATTGGTTTCCTTGGGGGATGCGATACTCGGCATATAAACTCATCATTAAGAATAAGAAGACACATGTCTGAGGGTTTTTCGATGAACTGTATATTATGAGGTGTATGTGTGAAAAGTGGGGGTTGAAGGATTCCTAACGGAGCAAGTATCTCTTAAAAGACAGAGGCATAAAGTATGAAACTCAGGGGGAAGAATCAGCTTGAAAAATAAGTAAAAAGGTGGTCGATTGTTTTTTTTTTTTCATGAATCCAATTTAAGGGGCCCATGGGGAGGGCTGAAATTCTGGAAGAAAAAGTCCACTAAGGAGGGATTTTTGGATATTCACTCTCATCGACCAACCAAAATTATTAAAGTTAGAAGAATGATATTTTGGGGATATGTTTGTTGTGTGTCGAAAACGTCTACTAAGGAGGGATTTTTGGATATTCAGGTTCTAAAAGGGTGTTAACGGGGTTAAACCAGCATTTCATTGAATAAAAATATGACACAACTATGACGCGAGCGAAGCCGCGGGTACCTGCTAGTATATATATATATATATGCATATCAGTTTCTTGTGGACACGATAACTGCCGTAATTTTGCATCAATCACTTTGAATATTTTACCGAATATGTATACCTATAAAATCTCGGTCGAGTTCGTTAATGGGCTAAATCGGTCGAAGGGGGTGAAAATGGGGGGCTTTTTTCGAAAGAGTGAAATATTGCTATAACTCTCTTAATATGTGAAATATCGAATCCGTTCAACGTTCATACTATGTGTCGGATGAAGTCCAAAAATTTATGTTTGAAGAGTTTTTTTATAGCACCAACCATTGACCAAAGGGGTGGGAAAAAGTGGGTTTTTCGGGAAACATTAATCATATCTCTCTTAATAGGCACAATCTCAAAACCGTACAAAATGGACAATATTCCCCTAATAATTACCTAAAATTTTGTCTTAAAGAATTTTTGATATGACCCACCATTATGCCAAGGGATGAGAAAAATTATTTCCGAATTATAAGAAAATGCCAAGAGCTATCAGTGCTTGCCATGGCAACTCTACAAAATTGATGAGGGATGAGCCATCAGACGTTGCCAAGATAACGAACTTGCACGAGATCATATTCAGAATTCCATCTGACTAAGTGTGAAGCGGCTTCGGTGACGTAACTGGTAGCAAGCATGCTGAATGTCTATGCCCAAGGTCGCGAGTTCAAAGCCGGGCGAAGTCGTCGGATTTTCTAAGAGCGCTAAAAATCCCTCAGTATGCTTTCCTTTGGAGGGGAAATTCCAACGTTCGTTGCGAGTTGCTGGCTGCGGTGGCATCTAGTAGCCAAGTTCACAGGTAGGTGTCGTTGACGGTAGTACCTGGTAGCAACATTAAGAACTACTGCTTGAAATTGACCGTCTGCAGTCCTCACCTGAATTACAGACTAATACAGCCATCCCTAAGTACACGGGGTTACATGACCGCTTTGTCGCAGCCCCTAAACAGAGGAACCAACCAAAATCTCTGCGGGAGATATAATTTTGCGTGAAGAAGTAACAGACCGTTACATAGTTACACATCAGTGTCGAAACCTTTCATAAGGGCAGTGTGACCACAAGTATAAAAATGGACCCCAAATGACAAGAAGGTTACCGTTCCCATAAGACAATAAAATGTTTAAAATAAGCATAAAATGACGTAAAACTAAGTTAATTAAGCTCCAATTATAAAATACCTTCTCGCAATAAATTAGGTCTGATCCTTCTACGAAAACCTGCATATTCTGCCTATTTTCGCCTATCCCCAAGTTTGTCCGGTGAAATCTACCTCCGCCTTCCGGCGTGCCGAGAGGACTTTTTCATCATGAATTCATTCGTCAAAACGGAGTCCATACCATTGAAAAACTCGTTCAAATCTTCTGGCGTATCGGCCAAGATGACGATGTCATCAGCAAATCTCAGCGATGAAATTATTTCTCCTTGAATTTTCACTCCGACTTCAAATTGTTCTCCAATTTCCTGATTATTGAGTTTTTAGAGATCTTTGAAATGCGTTGCCCTCGCACATGGTGCAGATGCATTGTCAAAGGAAAACATTCCATGTTGCGAACATGGCCCGCATAACCTGTACCGAAAGACTATTCTAGACAGCAGTTCCTTGAAATCAGATTTGCCAACATTTTGCTGTATCATTCCATGTGGTATGTCTCTGTACCTCAACATACAGAAGAGTGCTTTAAAAATCATGTCTTGTGTAAATTTTGGAAAAGGTAGTGAGTGTGATTTTTGCCAGAGTGTATACTCGCTAGTAGAAATTCTTTCCAGTAAAATAGACTGGCGGTAGTGTGTTTTGAATGGTTCTGTGACCTCCTCCTCCTCACCCTCCTCACAAGATGGCGGCAGCCCGATATCTCTCGAACGAATGGTCGGATTTTGACGAATGAGGTATCATTGAACTCGGGCTGACACCCCCTTTCCAATGGACAACATATTTCAACCCCAAAAATAAAACCTGACCCTACTAGAGGGTGACATTTTAATTTTTTAGAGAAACTCTCTTTCCGATTGCAACATGTGAGAGTTTGAATGCCAATATGGAAAGAAACGTTGTTCTACACAAGAGACATATATACGGTGGAAAGCCAATATGAATTAACATGATTGTTTTTTGTTTTTTAAGCATGCCCACTCATGGCTTTTGTAAGAGGACGGGCTTTTTAAATAAACGTTATTCACAAGCGACATGTATACGGTGAGTAGCCACTATGAATTAACATGCATGCCCACTCATGGCTTTTGTAAGAGGGTGGGGGAGAGGATTCCTGTGGACGGGTTATTGTTGACGGGTCATTGTTGGCGGGGTCATTGTTGCCGGGTCATTGTGGACGAGTCCTTGTGGACAAGTCCTTGTTGACAGGTCCTTGTGGACAGGTCCTTGTTGACAGGTCTTTGTGGACGAGTCCTTGTGGATGATTCCTTGTTGATGAGTCCCATTTGACTTATCCCTTTAGACCGGTCCCTCTGGACTGGTCCCTATGGACTGGCCCATGGTCTCTAATGCTATGATGAAATTAAACGTTGTTTCACATGAAACGCATGTGAAGAGCCGATTGCTACTATGAATTAAAATGTTTGTATTTTTGTTTTTTACGCATGGGGGTCTTTGTAAGCGGGCGGGGTTTTTGAATAATGATTTATAGATTAGTTATTTTTTTAAAAAATACCAAAAGATCCAAAACTAATAGGTCATTAGCTTTTTAATATCTCATGAATCAATAAGGCTAGGGACCTATATGAGAGGTCATTGGACTTGAGGTGACATTCTGTTTTTGAATATATTATTTAATTATGTCAAAAGGGCCTAACTGCACTTTTGTTAATATCTTGCTAACTAATAATCAGAGAGGGTCAAGTGAGGTGTCACTGGACTCAGGATGGTCAACCCTTTTCCATGACCATCGAATTCACCTAAAAATCTAAGGTCATTAGCTTTTTAATATCTCATGAATCAATAAGGCTAGGGACCTGTATGAGAGGTCGTTGGACTTGAGGTGACATTCTGTTTTTGAATATATTATTTATTTATGTCAAAAGGGCCTAACTGCCCTTTTGTTGATATCTCGCTATCTAATAATCAGAGAGGGTCAAGTGAGGTGTTGGTGTATTCTTGGAATACACGGTACGAGAGAATATAATTTTTAATGCTCTTTGCATGTTCATTTCTTCCTTTTTTATCAAACACCAACAGTGATCTTCTATTTTCTCTTTGATGGTCATGTCTCTTATGTCATTGTGAGTCTCTTCTAGATATATATCTTCCATGTCCCACCTAGCGTCATCTAGCAGCGAATCTCAGAAGCTCCTCAATTCTTCCTGGTGCAAGAGGACTTCCTTATCCATCTGGCCACCAGATCTCGTCACCATCGCCAGCTATCATCTCCTTGATCAAGAGAAATTCGTCTACTTTTTCACTCACCATGCTGTGCTAGTATCGCCTGCTATCAACACTTTGAAGACCATTTCCTCAAGAGAATTTAAGTTTACAATATTGGTCATGCTTATATGTATTCCATTTGTCTCGTACCCCCACTCTTTTCCCCTCCTTGGACCCTCCGCGCTTCGCTGAGTGGGTTTCACTTGTAAGTCGGCAGTTGACTCGGTCAGTCAAGGCTCAACTAGAGCCAGTCTCCTCAAACCAAGATGCACTCTCTACATTCTACGCCATGTTGGCACATTAAGTATTCGTCAAAGGGAACTTCACCTTCGACATGCAACCAAGATAAGTACAGACTTAAAGTTTTAACCTCATCTTCATCAGTTCTATTATCTACATGCTTTTATTGATCATTTTATAGACAGCGTGAGATTACTTATTTGGGGCGGTAATCATTCTTCACGGGATTTGCCATGTTGGGCTTTTGTCTGTCTAAGCCAACCTTAATAGAAAGTAGCTTTTCTTAAGCTATTTAAATGAGAGATCTTCTCACAACTTGGGATATTATCTAATACCCGCTGTCCATAAATTATTAAGCTCGTTCCACCGCTGGATTAACTTTGGCCCCATTCTTCTATCAGGATTGTTCTGGAACCTTCCAGATTCTGTACTCTATCTACAAGTCTTGCCGTCATACTATTTAAAATGAGGAATCTTCCTTATAAATTACTGCAATAGCTAAATTTTCTTCCACCGTTGGAATGTTCTATGGCGCATTTAATTGTAATTCACAACTTTCTCAAGCAATAGACTCTCGCCTAACTAGTGCAACCAGTTATTTTTCATCATTGCAATAACTTCCTTTCCCATAAACTTTCGTGTTACTACAGTGAACTTTTCATCCATTCAACAAACTATAGTGAGAACTAGTGTTTGTTCGACATTTCTACCGCGTCGAGATCGTCCGATTACCATAAATAAGGCCATGAACATTGATCCTAAATCCCAATTGATCTTTCCTAAACCTTCTACTAACAAACCATATTAATAAAATTGTAACTCTAGATCATTTTCAATGAGGTGTCACTCTAAAGACGTGCCCTCCCACCTTTGCTTATATCTCATTAATTAATTTCTGCATAACCACGTGTTTCATACAAGGTTCAAGCTTACATTGTTTCTCCCTTATAATCAGGGAATACAATTCTTTCAACTCAGGAGTGAGTTATTTCTAGGTTTCACTAAAGGGAAACTTGCCCCATTAGTCTCGTGATTCCTAATTAAACATAGGAAGTCTAGAACCTTCCTTTTGACTTTCTCTTCAGGTTTCACAGTGAGTGACCTGCCCTCTTTTGTATAATTGTAATAAAAGTAATTCTGCACAAATATAAGAAGTTATAGGAACTTCTATCTTATTATTCATGTTTTTCTTATTGTTATTTTCGAAGTGGTTACTTTCTCTAGAATGTTTTCTCAGAAATTCCTTATAGTGCACACCTTGTACTCTATTTATTGTTAAACCTAATCACCTTAATTGTCTTTAAATTTTGAATTTTTATCTTCGCTATTTTAAATCCTTGCTAGGATTTTATAAAGGTTTGAAACCTAATAAATTGTCAATTGCCAGGAGCAAACTTTAAATGTTAGGAGGTCTGCGACCCCAAATTGTTACTAAAAATTGAAACTATATACTTGTCAAATATATTAGACATTTTTGCATTGTTAAATAAATTCAAACTTTCCTTTTCGACTCATCATTTCTCTAATACAACTGTTAGGCAAGATCCTGTCTTCCTTGGCTCTTCCTACTCAATGCCATTAAATCTATTGATAGGGTTTTCACCACTCGTTGCATTTGAGCAAGAACTCTTAGTGGTAATCTCGTTATAGTTTCTCTTAGCTTTAATAGCTAATTCTAACTGGCCAGTAGGGCAAGCACAGCTCGCTACGCCAGCTACCTGCTTGTGGAGATCCTCTCCGAAAACATAAGGTTGGTTTTCCAAAAGATAAGTGTTTCTCTTTGTCTAAACTTTTAGCCGGCTCCTTGCTGAGTAAAAGCTTAGCCATTTCCAAATTCAACTATTGGTTCACTTACCAAAATTACTCCCCAAGGTATAATTTTTTTAATCACACATCCTTCTTGGAAGCACTTGGTCGCTTTTTAGAAACTCCACAACTTCGAAAACTCGAAATATCAAAATCGATGCAATTTATTGGCATTCTTCGAATTACTTGGTCAAAAAAGAATTCCTTTTAACAGATCTAAAATAAGTCTGTTACTATCTATCTTGCCAGACCATCACCCTTCCCCATAGTACGCATATGCATGCTTGAGAGGGAATACTCTAAAGCCATTCTCTTGCAAACCGCCCAAGTCCTAGCTGCGGTTCCCGTTAACTTCGACCAGGTCCTTACCCATTTTAGGTATCAGAGAGCAGATTTGCGGTGGCAACCGCCCTTGAGTGTATTTAAGGTTAAATTTACAACTTTTGTGGGACTCTCCTCCTATCTTTCTATCCTTTTCTCCAGTCCGAAACCCACCTCCTTTTCTTTATCATCTTCCCTTGGTGGTTAGGTTATTCCTCAGCCAATAATCTACCCAGGTGTCATAGGACTCAGGATGGTCAACCCTTTTCCATGACCAACGAATTTACCCAAAAGATCTAAAGGTCATTAGCTTTTAAATATCTCATGAATAAATAAGGCTAGGGACCTGTATGAGAGGTCGTTGGACTTGAGGTGACATTCTGGTTTTGAATATATTATTTATTTATGTCAAAAGGGCCTAACTGCACTTTTGTTAATATCTCGCTAACTAATAATCAGAGAGGGTCAAGTGAGGTGTCATAGGACTCAGGATGGTCAACCCTTTTCCATGACCAACGAATTTACCCAAAAGATCTAAAACAGCTAGGTCATTGACCTATGATTTTATAAACTAATAATCAGAGAGGCTCAAGTGAGGTGTCATGGGACTCAGGATGGTCAACCCTTTTCCATGACCAACGAATTTACCCAGAAGATTCAAAACAGCAAGGTCATTGACCTAATATTTTATAAAATAATAATCGAATATCAACATGTGAGGTGTCATAGGACTTAGATTGGTCAACCCTTTCCCATGGCCAATGAATTTACCCAAAATACCCAATACATCAAGGTCATCGACCTGAGATTTTATAAACTAATAATCGCATACGAACATGTGTGATGTTTACCATGTGTGATGAAACATAGCTAGATAGAGAAAGAATTAGTGTAGGCTATATGTATGGTGACAAACAAGTCTTTTACCTCAGCAATTCTTCTAGGTTTGTGCCGTGTCTTGTGTGGGGTTTCGCCCAGGACACCAAGCTAGGCTCATCGGCGGGCTCTTGGTGTCCCCGCCCGGACCCCCACAGGAGTGACGAACTGCGCGCCACCTCCCTTTATATAAGGTGCAACTGCACCACTTGACTACGAGAACTAAAAGTTCAAGCAGCCTTAACCTCCCTATGAAGGCTTCCAAAGTCTTTTACCATTGAAACCTGTTTTTCAGATCAAACTGCAATATAGAGAGAGTATAGGTTGCAGGTATGGGTTAATAAATGACGAACGGTGTACAAAAACTCTGATTTATCGATTAAAGAATTAAGAGTAGAATATCTTTAATTGACTGGTTAAAGAGGATAGCTAAAACACAAAATAAAATGCTCAGTGGTTACCGGGACAAGATGGTCGCTACACACAACAAGCTTTAAATACTTTGGCTAATAATCTATACACACACACTCGCTTGTTCTAAACTAAACTGTGTTGCTGTCAGTGCTCAGACAGTAGGCTGATGACGAAATGCATTGCTAACAGAAATATAATCATTTCCGGTTGTATAATGTTACCAGCTATCCATTTTTTGTTGTAGTGTTAAGCACTTTTAGCTCTTTTACTGGTGGTCTTAACTCGATTTCCAGGTCTGAGGCCTAGAACGAGTCAAACTAAGAAACAAGGGCATGGTGGTGTAGTGGTTAAGCTGTTAGCTTTTTCACCAGGGTTCGATTTCGGGTTAATATGCATGTCATAAACATATTAAACAAAGCAAAACAGAGATAACGTTTAAAACTGATTACATTTGTGTCTTTTCAAATTATTACTTGGTTAAAAATACAAAGGTGAACTGCGTTTGATATACAGTTAATGCTGTCTATCACACACTAGACTGTAAGAAAGTCAAATAGCAAAAGGCGTAGGTAGAACAGTGGTAAAATTGATATATGTAGAGAACTACCTAGAGGTTTTATGAACTGGCAAAGCTATATCGCATAAACAGTGCAGGATACAATCCTGCAATCAATTTTGTATCTTGTGGAACAGAGAAAATGCACTTTTACCTTGATGGATAGCAAATGAGTGCAGATGAATGACCTATGCATTAGCCTACCATAGGGTTATAAGCACGAGGTGGAGGTGTGACTTCTATATTTTATTGTTTAGAGACATGGCTTTTTTGTAACCAGTAGATTTAGTATTTTGTAAATATTCATTTGTGTAATTGTAAATAGAGGAAACATTTTTTTGTAATAGTAAATGTTAAATGTATAACTAAAATTTATTTGGGATAAGTGTGCATGTCAAGGATAAATAGCGTGGTTGTATTTGTTTTCAATGACAGGTATGGTTGTGTGAATGTATGACTATAGATAGAATGATAGAGAGAGAGAGAAAGCTTGTGTGTGTGTGTGTGTGTGGGTAGCATTGATTTTTTAACCAAAGCAAACACGGCAAGGTAGGATGGCGGGGTAATTAATGTATATAGCAAATGGTAAATAGTATACTGAATTTTTTTAACACTTGTGTTTTTTTAAATGTAGCAGTAGATAGGTGTTATTTTGTAAAACAGTCTTACCTACAGTAGTAGTAGTAGTAGTAGTAGTAGGCCTATATGTTTTTGGAAACAAACAGAAAGAGAATGCACTATTGCCATGGTCAAGCACTTCCATTAAGGTGATTTCAAGAAAATTTAAATCAGCAAATGTGTGTTTTACAAAACTAAACTTTCAGCATGGACTAAATCATAAACGTGTCGTCTGTGATATGGAAAACAATAGGAAATCCATGTTTCCATATCAACACAATTTAAAAACTTAAAACTGACATTTAAAAAATGTAAATGGGAAATTGACAACAACAAAACAAAACAACAAAACAACAAACAAAATGGTAAACAACAAAATGGAAAATTCTTGTTTCCATATCATGAAATCCAAAAACTTTAAACTGTCATTTTCAAATCGTGTACATGGAAAATTGACAAATGACAATGTGTGAAATGTGAAAATGAAAAAAATGAACAAATGGCTATCATTATCTTAAAAAAATAAAAAACCGTCGTGTTCTATCGTTAAAGTGTGAATCAAACCACATCTATTTATTTTGGATCACCCGAGACTGAGTAGACCTGTTTTAGTCCTAATATACTTTTAAAATTTTATATTAAAGCTCAAATTGAACTCAAAAGCTTTAGAGAGCCAGCTAACTATTATAACCGTTACGTTACAAAGACAACTTTACACTGCTCTTAATGAACAATAATAAGAAAAAATAATAAATGTTGAATTTTTTTAAAAGGATGAACATGGTGACACTGTTTCTGTTGCCGGTCCCTTTGGACTGATCCCTATGGGTTGGCCCATGCATTTATCCAAATTATGTCAAAGGGACGGGTCCAAAGGGATTAGTCAAAAGGACCTGTCAACAGGGACCCGTCCACAGGGATCCGTCCACAGTGACCCGTCAGCAGGGGCTCGTCATAAATGACTCCCTTCAAAAAGGACCCGTCCAGAGGGACTAGTCAACGGGGACCAGTCCAAAGGGGCAAATCAACAGAGATCAATCAAAAGGGGTTATCGCCTCAAGCTCTGTCATACCCCCTTTTGATTATTGGTTTGCTTATCGACAAGCGTCACTTGGAATACTTTTTAATCACCCCTCGTGGGTCAGCCGCCATCTTTAAAAAGGTCGTGGGAACATAGGTGTTTACCAACAGTCTTCGGCAAAAAAAGTCCAACAATACCTCATACAATGCCCTAGTCTCATTGGTTCGCGAGATATTAACATAAGTGCACTTAGACCCTTTGTCAAAATTTAAAAAATAGATTAAGTGTTTTGCAATCAATAATAGCTCCCTCTTTAACTATATACTTGTTTTTGTTGACCAAGAAGCCTTGAGTATCCATCATCAGTGTATGAGACATGTTTACGCTTGCATAAATCAAAACCAACTGACTACTCACTACTTGGGTTTATAAATTACATTTACTCAAATCACATTCTAGTAAAAATGGTGCCTACTATAAACTGCACCCACTTTTGCACCCACTTTTACATTCACTTTTGCACTCACTTTTGCACCCACTTTTGCACCCACCTTTACACTCACTTTTGCACCCACTTTTGCACTCACCTTCGCACCCACTTTAAACTATTATTTCTATTATCGAGCGAAATTTATTGGAGATTATTTCATGCTTGAAAATTGATATGGAAGTATCAACGAATACTTATGGTAAGCCATATGCATACTATAAAGGTTATACGTATATTGTAAATCGAACGAATAAAATGGAACTGTTATTTGACGTTGTTCAAAACATCGTTCAAAACAGTGTCAAAGTGAACTAAAAGTAAAACAAGATGTTCAGTAAAGAACATATAGCCTACTTTCTCCTAAATGCATGGGTATTGTTATAACTCTTTGTCCTTTTCAAGGAGTATAATCGAATGTTGGTTGTAGTAGCTTGTTGAAATACAACGTGCTATAGGGATATTAAACATGAATATGAAGTGCCCTTTGCTATGCTACCTCTGTAAAAAAAATCATTCAATTCGGTTTCACCGTGTTTGAATTGATCTGGGGAATGGATTTGCACATATACATGGCCGCTATTTGCAAACTATTGGGCTGATGACCTTGTAGTCAGTCATAAGATGCTTTCCACAAAAAGACATGTTGTTGCAAAATCCGTTAGAGATCAAATTATTAGGATGGTCAGAATTTGATTTAAGCTTTTAAGATTTGGGTGGCCGTCATTCCGTTTCCGTCAAGATGGCGGCGATATAAAATATGACACTGAGGTGTCTTTTGCTAGTGTTACCTCTGTACCAAATGTCGTTCAATTCGGTTTCACCGTGTTTGAATTGATAGGGGAATCGATTTGCACACATACTTGGCCACCATCTGCAAACTATTGGGCTGATGATCTAGCAGTTTGGTCATAATATGCTTCCCACATAAAGATTTGTTGTTGCAAAATTTGGTAGAGACTAGATTATTAAGTTGGTCGTAATTACATTTTAGCCTTTAACATCTGGGCGGCCGCGATTACGTTTCCGTCAAGATGGCGGTGATATAAAACATGACACTGAGGTGGCCTTTTCTAGTGCTACCTCTGTACCAAATTTCGTTCCATTCGGTTTCACCGTGTTCGAATTAATAGGGGAAACGATTTTCACACAAAGATGGCCGCCATACGCAAAATATTAGGCTAATGACCTATTAGTTTGGTCAAAGGATGCTCCCTCCATAATGGTATTTTGATGCAAAATTTGGTAGAGATCGGTTGATTAGGTTAATCGTAATTTGATTTAAGCTTTGAATATTTGTGTGGCCGCCATTACGTTTCCGTCAAGATGGCGGCGATATAAAACATGACCCTGAGGTGCCCTTTGCTAGTGCTACCTCTGTACCAAATTTCATTCCATTCGGTTTCACCGTGTTCGAATTAATAGGGGTAATCGATTTTGACACAAAGATGGCCGCCATCCGCAAAATATTAGGCTAATGACCTATTAGATTTGTCAAAGGATGCTTCCTCCATAAAGGTATGTTGTTGCAAAATTTGGTAGAGATCGGATGATTAGGTTAGTCGTTATTTGATTTAAGCTTTGAACATCTGTGTGGCCGCCATTACGTTTCCGTCAAGATGGCGGCGATATAAAATATGACACTGGGGTGCCCTTTGCTAGTACTACCTTTGTACCAAATTTCGTTCTATTCGGTTTCACCGTGTTCGAATTAATAGGGGTAATCGATTTTCACACAAAGATGGCCGCCATCCGCAAACTATAAGGCTGAAGACCTATTAATTTGGTCAAAGGATGCTGCCCCCACAAAGGTATGTCGTTGCAAAATTTGGTAGAGATAGGATGATTAGGTTAGTCGTAATTTGATTTAAGCTTTGAACATTTGTCTGGCCGCCATTACGTTTCCCTCAAGATGGCGGCGATATAAAATATGACACTGAGGTGTCCTTTGCTAGTGCTACCTTTGTACCAAATTTCTTTCAATTTGCGCTCACCGTGTTCGAATTGATAGGGGGGGACAGACATTCAGAGTACACACACTCACACACACACACACATACACACACACAGACAGACACACTTTTTCTCGCCCTGTTGTGATCTCATAAGTCTACTTTCATTTTTTGCAAAAATCGAAAGTAGGCTAAATAGTGAGGTCTTAAGTGTGAGTGATCATCAATGTAGTGTGACTGATAAGACATCGTTGCTGTTTAAAAAAACTCTTCAAATGTTAAAACACTAGTCCGAAAAAAAGATATGGTAACCCGCGTGTTGTGCAATCAATGATAGCCACCTATTTAATTATATACTGTACTTGTTTTCATTGACCTTAAAGCCTTGAGTATCCATCACCAGTGTATGTGACATGTTCACGCTTGCATAGATCAAAACTAACTGACTTTTCACTACTGGGGTTTAGAAATTACATTTACTCAAATCACATTCTAGTAAAATTCATGCCTACTATAAGCGGCACCCACTTTTACACCCACATTTACATCAATTTTGCACTCACTTTTGCACCCACTTTTGCACCCACTTTTGCACTCACTTTTGCACTCCCTTTTACACTGACATTTGCACCCACTTTTGCACCCACTTTTGCACTCACTTTTGCACCCACTTTTGCACCCACTTTTGCACTCACTTTTGCACTCACTTTCGCACCCACTTTTGCACCCACTTTTGCACCCACTTTTGCATTCACTTTTGCATTCACTTTTGCACCTACTTTTGCACTCCCTTTTACACCCACTTTTGCACCCACTTTTGCACCAACTCTTGCACCCACTTTCGCACCCACTTTTGCACCCAATCTTGCACCCTCTTTTGCACCCACTTTTGCACCCACTTTTGCTCCCACTTTTGCACCCACTCTTGCACTCACTTTTCCTCTCACTTTAAACCATTATTCATATTATCGAGTGAACTTTGCTAGAGATTAGTTCATGCTTGACAATTGACATGGAAGTATCTCAAATAGCAATGGTATGCCATACGCATTCTATAAAGGATATACATATATTGTAAAACGAACCAATAAAAATGGAACTGTTATTTGGCGTTGTTCAAAACATCGTTCAAAACAGTGTCGAGGTGAGCTGAAAAGTAAAATTAGTGATGTCTTAAGTGTGAGTGTTCATCAATGTAGTGTACCAGATAAAACATCGTTGCTGTTTAAAAAAAACTCTTCAAAATGCTAAAACACTTGTCCCAGAAAAAGATATTGCAGCTCAAGATAGTGCATTGTTTGTTAAGAAGCATGTATCATCTCCTCAGAAAGTCGTGTTAGGACAGTTGTCAATGTCTGAAAAACTCCCAACATTATCAAAGGCAACACAGACTGTGCAAAATGTGGTATTGCAAAAGGATCAAAAAGGACTATATAGTAATAGTGATGAGGATTATAATGATCATGATGATGATGATGATGATGATGATAATGATAATGGTTATAATGATGATGATGTCGATGATGAAGATAATAATGATAATGGTAATGGTAATGCTTTGTTTACACCTAAAAATCATTTGTAAAATTTGTCTACTGGAACAATCCAAGTAAGCTAATCCGGGGGCTTCAGCAACTGCATGTCTATAAACAGGCTGGTTATACTGAATATGAGGAAGAACTATTGGATATAGAAAATGAGCTTAGTCGTGCTAAAATTATTATGTAATGGATCCACATAACCGCTTAAACTATTTCTTTATATTTTCTACCACTCTGCTACCATTATGATCTCACTTTTGCTATCACTTCAAACTGTACATATTAAATATAAAAGCCAACGCTAAATGATTTTGTTATCAGAACAGTTATAACCTTTGTAGTGAGCAAATCATACTAACAGGTTAGTTGCTACTATGGAACTTACTACAACTAACAAATGTAAACAACGTGTGCTCTATAAAGGCTACTTTTATAACTATAATCGTCAAAATGTAAAAGGAATAATATTTTGGCGATGCTCAAAAGAGAGGTCAAAAGAGATGTCGAGGCAATCTAAAAAGTAGAAATGGTAAGGTTTTAAGTGTGAGTGATCATCAATGTGGTGTACCAGATGAAACACTGTTGGTGTCAACAAATAATCATGACAATGCTAAAATGCTAGTACAAGAAAAAAATGTTGCTACTCAAAATAGTGCAGTGTTTATTGAGCAACATTTAACCCCTGCTGTAAAAGTTATGTTTAATCCATCTTCCACATCTTAAGAGTCGTCAACACCTCAGACTATGTAAAAGGTTTGGTTGTTGTTGTTTTAAGGGGCTGAACTATAAGGTTATCTACCCTTCATATGCAAGAGAATCAAAAAGGACTAAATAGTAATAGAGAAAAAAGAAATGTATTTTGAATGTAACTATTGTACAAGTTTTTTTTTTATACATCGAGTTGAGCCTCTATGGACTGCGTGGTAACAACCAACTTCACTTTAGTGTCTAGGTCTTGCCCTTGTTCCGGCTTTGACTTCCTGCCAGTATCTTCGGACACCTGCGACGAGTGCCTGTTTATGTTCCTCGGACAAAGGTCCTCTCCGTCTTCTGGAAGTTCATGCCATTTTAAAACCTTGTTAGTTGTCCACCAATCTTCTAAATGTGTTCCTGTCACGAATTTCTCGGTCTAGAATACCAATTTGCCTGAGATCTTTTTCGCATTCCTCGAACCATCTCGGCCTTGTTGCCTTAGACTTGATGAAACTCCATATTCTTTTGGTTAATCGATCATCAGTCATCCTCAAAAGGTGACCGTAAAATAGTAGCCGTCTCCTCTTAATTGACACTGTGATAGGGTCTATGTTGTTGTACAAGTCCTCATTTGCTCTCATTCGCCACTGTCCATCAACCCATCTATTACCTAGAATTTTTCTTAATATCCTGCGCTCTCTTTTTTCCAGTTGGTCGGCTTGACCTTTAGTGTTCATGGTTAATGTTTCGGACGCATATAATCCCTCAGGTTTTACAACTGTGGTATAGTGTCGGAACTTGGCCCCTATACTCATAGACTTTTTGTTATAGATATTTTTAGCCTATTTTCAATTTTGAAAAAATAGGCTTATGAGATCACCTTTTGTCCGTGTGTGTGTGCGTGTGTGTGTGTGTGTGTGTGTGATTCGTGTGTGTGTGTCCCCCTAATAAAATCTAAACGGCAGGAGCGATTTCAATGAAACTCGGAAAGTTCATAGCACTATTCCCGGCGACCTCGACCGTGCCCTTCAAATTTTGTTACGACTCACCAATCCAACATGGCGTCTGTGCGAAATATTTCACCAGCATTCAATATTTCCGAAACTATTACCGATATTACCCTGACATTTTCTATGGTGATAGAGGGAAGCACTATAAGTTCACTTATGTGACTTTCGAAAACCTGGTAACTAGAAAACCAACATGGAGGCCAAGCGAATTTGCGACTTTTAAATAGACGTTTCTCGCGATTTAACCAACCAAACGCAATGAAACTAGGTAGAGTATATGTTTATATACATTGTAATGCACCGACATCTAACTTCGTTCAATTGTTTACATAATCACAAGATGGCGGATGTGCGAAATATTTCACCGGCATTCTATATCTCTGAAACTATTAGCGGTATCTCCCTAAAATTTTGTACGGAGATAAAGGGCACTACTGGAAGTCCATCTATAAGACTTTCAAAAACCGGTTAACTACAAAACGAACATGGCAGCCAAGCGAATTTGAAAATTTTAAATAGACCTTTCTCGCGATTTAATGTTCCAAGCGCACTGAAACCTGGTACAGGAAATATTTATACACAATGTAATCCACTGGTATCTAATTTAGTTCAATTGTTTACATAACCTCAAGATGGCGGCAGTGCGAATTTTAAAATTAAGTTTTTATTTCTTGTGATGTAGTCATGCGATCGAAGTGAAAGTTTGAATAATGAACCTACGCAATAATTTTCCTTTAATGGTACATGACTCTATGGCCTATACATTTAACAATCCAACATGGCGACCATCCGAAATATTTAGACGATACTGAATATCTACGAATCTATTTTAGCAATCAAACTGCATTTTTTAATGTTCATAGGGGCTATGAACTTAAGTTCACCCATAGGATTTTAAATAACCTGGTGATCACAAATCCAACATGGCGGTGACGCGAATTATAAATATTCACATGGACGTTTCTCGCAATTTAACCATCCGAGTGCAGTGAAACTTGGTACAGTAAATCCTTATACGAATGTTAAACCACTGGCATCTAATTTATTTCAATTGTTTCCATAACCTCAAGATGGCAGCTGTGAAAACTTTTAAAATCTCCTTGTTTTTTCTTGTGTCCTAATTATGCGATTGAAGTTTGAATACTACACGTTCACAATAATCTGCATGTAACAGTGCATAACTCTAGGACCTACATATATAAAATCCAACATGGCGACCATCCGAAATATTTAGTCGGTTCTTAATATCCACGAATCTAATACAGCAATCAAACAGAAATTGTGTATGTTGATAATGGCAATTAACATAAGTAGGATATATGAAAATAGGCTGTATAGTTCTTCACGGAACTACTTGTTTGTGATGTGGTATGCCTGGTCAAACTTCCTCATCCTGACATTAATTGCTTCCTCTTCTAATCCATTCTGCTGGATGAGTTCACCGAGATAACGGAAATTTGTGACTCGACTGATTTTTCCAAGGTTAGTGATAATCCATTCAGGTCCATCGCAGATGTTTGTCATATATTTTTTCTTCTGAATAGAAATCTGTATTCCTACCTTTTCAGCAATTTCTGACAGCCTATTGATCTTGTTGACTGCTGAATCTATGTCGTTAGCAAAAATGGCCAGGTCATCCGCAAAGGCCAGACAGTCAACGTATATCCCTTTGTGCTTAGGACCAAGTCGGAACCGATCTTCATTTCTTTCTTCATGGTCTAACATCTTCCTCCATTCTCGAATGACTTTTTCCAAAACACAGTTGAAGAAGAGTGGAGATAGTCCGTCTCCCTGTCTGACGCCCGTTCTAATTGTAAACGGTTCTGATATCTCTCCCATAAATTTGACTTTCGACACTGTGTTGGTTAGAGTTTGTTTGATCAATTTTCTAGATGTATCATCCACTCCAATATAGTACAAGTACTTATATTAAATAAATAAAAATATTGTATGGGTATTGTCTGTTTTTTCTTAATTGCTATACCCACGTCCTACTATATTAATGCCATTGTTAACCATCAACAGTCTCCACCTATGTTCAGAAAGAAAGTGATCTTAAACAATACACTCTATCTATGGTTTGTGTATCGAGTATCATAATAATACAGTGCCGTCAAGCCATGTTCAGGCAATAGTAATGTTAGGTAAGGGGTTCGAACCCTTGCTTCCTTGTACAGGATTAGTTTTTACTCAACAGCAACCTATAATACTGTACTTTGAAACATGTCACATCTCATTACAAAATGTTAACTTTATCGTTTTCTAAGACCCCAGCTGCTGGCTAGTAGCTAGCAGACTGTGCAACAGAAACAGTGTCACCATGTTCATCCTTTAAAAAAATTCAACATTTATTATTCTTTTTCTTATTATTGTTCATTAAGTGAAGTGTAAAGTTGTCTTTGTGACGTAACGGTTCAATTTGAGCTTTAACATACAATTTTAAAAGTATTGAACCCTTGCAAAGAAGCTTATGAGACTCAGTTTCGGGGGCTGTAACAGTCCATATCGTAAGTTGTTGTTAAAGCGCTTCATTAACATGCAGGGTAACATATAACAAAATAACATGCAGGAAAAAGTGAAGCCAGGGTTATAACAAATGAATTTAATAACAGATCAGCTATTTACAAAAAGAATTAACAAACAAAACTCCCATAATGACTCCCACTGAATAAATTAAATTGCCAAAACTAGGCCACATCTCAGGAGAGATTATTACTCGGACCAAATGTCCCAAGAAAATCAACAATAATGACAATGTATGCGCGAGTGCTGTTCTACATGCTTCACGATGAGTACAATTGAATGCATGATTCGTCATCATTCGGAATAAACTTTCAGAAGACGAATCCGCATTACTTAGAGCTAGACAGACGCGGGGAACAACTATACAACACTTAAAACTAAACCGACACTTCCTATACTTAAAATAAACAACACAAAAATTTCCGCATGAAATTGGAATCAAAACTGCCGTAGCAAAACATTACTGCCTAAAATTAGGACTTCTCACACAAAACAACACAAGTAAGTTAACACGTGACCAACAAAACAAAATACACATATGACCGCCGTCATTTTTACAAGTATACTACCACTACACCACACGGGCGTCACATACTAAATTACGTGAACTGAGTCATAAACAACCACTAGGCTCAAAGCCAACATTTACATCATTAACACAACATTCCACCCATACGACATGCAATAATCCGTCACAAACATGGCAAACTCCCGAGTTAATTATGGTTCAAAATAACCATCACAAAAGAACAGGTTTGCTAAATGAAAGCTTAAAGGGGCCAGTCGGAAAATAGGACTGCCTAACAAAAAAAATATAAGTCACCAGGCTAGACGGGCGATTCGTGGAAATCTGCATATCTGTCAACCCACGTGTCAAAATAACCTCGACCTCCCAAGGGATGGGATCCAGTCTCGAAGAAGCGTGCCCCAAAGCACAATATTACGTGTGTGTGTGTCAGAACAAAATATATCTCAGCATTTCCCCTAGGAAATCCAAGAATCAGCATATGGACAAGGAACAGCGGTCTCCCCAGAGCACCCTGCCTTTCCATCAAAATACAACAACAACAAAAATAGGAGCGCGGTAGGACCTCTTCCCCTCTTCACGTAGAATCAAAACACACACCTGACACGATAACATACACAGAATCACACGTATGGGTTTGACAGACCCTGAAATAAAATTCCACTTGCTGGCGCCTCCGTTCTATGCCAGTGACTATCGAACCTGAAAAGGACTCAAAAAAATCTAAAAAATTAGAACTAAGGTGTTCTACAATTACATCTTAATTTGTTGCGCTCGGCAACCCTAATATGAATAATAACCTGTTCAGCAAACATCTTACAGTAATTACCTCCCTTTCCTATCAAAAATATGAACTTTAATAAAGCACCACTTATCGAATGTAACGGGTTTCGCATTCGCATGGATAAAAATCACGTACACGCGCCGTGTACCTTAAATATGACTCCAAAGAAAATAAATACACAACAAACAATTTTGGCCACGCGCCAACGTACATTTAAAACATTTAGTGTCGGTACAAGAAAAACACTCTAAAACAAGAAAAAGACTAAAATGAACTATTTACAAAGTTCCCCCGCCAATCTAACTACATATTGAATAATCAATTTTTGTACATCACCGTATCAGCTTGTAGAACATATAACTTGCATCTCGGCTCATTTCCCTACGGGAAAATTAGCCCTCCATCGTTGTCTTCGTAGAAGCGTTGGACATCACTCCGGCTCCTGACCACACATCGGACATCTTGGTGTAGTCTCTTTGGAAGAAAAGTTCAATGTTATTAAATTTTGACCTGGCTATAATCGCTTGTGAGTTACTAATTTCGCCCACGATAGTCCTATGCGATTAATCAACGAAGACTTTCCCTAGCTCTCGCTTACACACGCACAATACAACACTTGAAAAATACAACAAAAATTTACATGAGATGTACACTTCAAACCCATCGTCACTGGCTTGAAAATACAAGTTTTAAATCTGCCTGTGTCACAGTCGTTATCTCGCTCGGTAATCTCTACTGCTCATGTGGACCTTCGCTCGGGTTGAGCGCTAATTGGAATGTTACTCAAGTCTTGCCCCTAACAGCTGAAAATAGTTGTCTTCAAGATAATATTAGAGTACTAAAGTCGCCACGCAAACCGGCGTGAAGTTAGCTCACCAGAGCTCAAAACGTTAGACTTCAAATAATATCAGAGCTTTAAAAATCACTACGCAAACTGGCGTGAAGTTAGCTCACCAGAGCTCCAAACAGATAGACATCGAAACAGCGTCTCGTCGATCAATTTATTGGAAACTGACAGAGTGAGGTGGAGTGGGGTGAATTAAGAAACATTTTCTGGAGTTTTCATCTCACACACACGGGACTAGTGTCAATCTTCATCATTTAATTCGAACGTCTCAGCGCACTCATGCGGAGATAATTCGGATCAGCGGTTCTTTAGATAATCATTTCCGCGCGCTTTTTACCAGTGACGCCACCCATCGCGTGGTTTAGGCTTGGTCTCTCCTGATTGGGTGATTGAATCGTAGGTCGGTTGCAAGAAACTCGTGACCATCCCTTTATGACTCCAATTCTGGTGCATGTTGTTACACAATTTGGCCTTGAACTCAGCTTACCCGGCCATTTTCAAGAATAGCTACCAAGCTCTGTTTCTGTGGCAATCATTGCAACACGCTAACTTGCCTTCCTCTTTGTCAACTTTCACAAGTACTGCCTTGGCCGCAGTAATAATAATAATAAATCAAGAATACTTATTTATCGCAGATTAATAAGGGTTCAGTATATTAGGACTAAAACAGGTCTACTCAGTCTCGGGTGATCCAAAATAAGTAGATGTGGTTTGATTCACACTTTAACGATAGAACACGACGGTTTTTTAATTTTTTAAAATAATGATAGCCATTTGTTCATTTTTTTTCATTTTCACATTTCACACATTGCCATTTGTCAATTTTCCATGTACACGATTTGAAAATGTCAGTTTAAGGTTTTTGGATTTCATGATATGGAAACAAGAATTTTCCATTTTGTTGTTTACACATTTGTCAATTTCCCATCTACATTTTTAAAATGTCAGTTTTAAGTTTTTAAATTGTGTTGATATGGAAACATGGATTTCCTATTTTTTCCATATCACAGACGACACGTTTATGATTTAGTCCATGCTGAAAGTTTAGTTTTGTAAAACACACATTTGCTGATTTAAATTTTTTTGAAATCACCTTAATGGAAGTGCTTGGCCATGGCAATAGTGCATTCTCTTTCTGTTTGTTTCCAAAAACATATAGGCCTACTACTTCTACTACTACTACTACTACTACTACTACTGTAGGTAAGACTGTTTTACAAAATATCACCTATCTACTGCTGCATTAAAAACACAAGTGTTAAAAAATACAGTATACTATTTACCATTTGCTATATACATTAATTACCCCGCCATCCTACCTTGCCGTGTTTGCTTTGGTTGAAAAATCAATGCTACCCACACACACACACAAGCTTTCTCTCTCTCTCTATCATTCTATCTATAGTCATACATTCACACAACCATACCTGTCTTTGAAAACAAATACAACCACGCTATTTATCCTTGACATGCACACTTATCCCAAATAAATTTTAGTTATACATTTAACATTTACTATTACAAAAAATGTTTCCACTATTTACAATTACACAAATGAATATTTACAAAATACTAAATCTACTGGTTACAAAAAAGCCATGTCTCTAAACAATAAAATATAGAAGTCACACCTCCACCTCGTGCTTATAACCCTATGGTAGGCTAATGCATAGGTCATTCATCTGCACTCATTTGCTATCCATCAAGGTAAAAGTGCATTTTCTCTGTTCCACAAGATACAAAATTGATTGCTGGATTGTATCCTGCACTGTTTATGCGATATAGTTTTGCCAGTTCATGAAACCGCTAGGTAGTTCTCTACATATAGCAATTTTACCACTGTTCTACCTACGCCTTTTGCTATTTGACTTTCTTACAGTCTAGTGTGTGATAGACAGCATTAACTGTATATCAAACCCAGTTCACCTTTGTATTTTTAATCCAAGTAATAATTTGAAAAGACACAAATGTAATCAGTTTTAAACGTTATCTCTGTTTTGTTTTGTTTAATATGTTTATGACATGCATATTAACCTGAAATCGAACCCTGGTGAAAAGGCTAACAGCTTAACCACTACACCACCATGCCCCTATTTCTTAGTTTGACTCGTTCTAGGCCTCAGACCTGGAAATCTAGTTAAGACCACCAGTAAAAGAGCTAAAAGTGCTTAACACTACAACAAAAAATGGATAGCTGGTAATATTATACAACCGGAAATGATTATATTTCTGTTAGCAATGCATTTCGTCATCAGCCTACTGCCTGAGCACTGACAGCAACACAGTTTAGTTTAGAACAAGCGAGTGTGTGTGTATATATTAGCCTCAAGTATTTAAAGCTTGTTGTGTGTAGCGACCATCTTGTCCCGGTAACCACTGAGCATTTTGTTTTGTGTTTTAGCTATCCTCTTTAACCAATCAATTAAAGATAGTCTACTCTTAATTCTTGAATCGATAAATCAGAGTTTGTGTACACCGTTCGTCATTTATTAACCCATACCTGCAACCTATACTCTCTCTATAATGCAGTTTGATCTGAAAAACAAGTTTCAATGGTAAAAGACTTGTCAGTCACCATACATGTAGCCTACACTTATTCTTTCTCTACCTAGCTATGTTTCTTCACACATGGTAAACATCACACATGTTTGTATGCGATTATTAGTTTATAAAATCTCAGGTCGATGACCTTGATGTATTGGGTATTTTGGGTAAATTCATTGGCATTGGGAAAGGGTTGACCATTCTAAGTCCTATGACACCTCACATGTTGATATTCGATTATTATTTTATAAAATATTAGGTCAATGACCTTGCTGTTTTGAATCTTTTGTGTAAATTCGTTGGTCATGGAAAAGGATTGACCATCCTGAGTCCCATGACACCTCACTTGATCCTCTCTGATTATTAGTTTATAAAATCATAGGTCAATGACCTTGCTGTTTTAGATCTTTTGGGTAAATTCGTTGGTCATGGAAAAGGGATGACCATCCTGAGTCCTATGACACCTCACTTGACCCTCTCTGATTATTAGTTAGCGAGATATCAACAAAAGTGCAGTTAGGCCCTTTTGACATGAATAAATAATATATTCAAAAACAGAATGTCACCTCAAGTCCAACGACCTCTCTACAGGTCCCTAGCCTTATTGATTCATGAGATATTAAAAATCTAATGACCTATTAATTTTGGATCTTTTGGTAATTTTTTAAAAAATAACTCATCTATAAATCATTATTCAAAAACCCCGCCCGCTTACAAATACCCCAAGTGCGCACGCGTAAAAAGCAAAAAAAAAAACCAAACATGTTAATTCATAGTAGCAATCGGCTCTTCACATGCGTTTCATGTGGAACAACGTTTAATTTCATCATAGCATTAGAGACCATGGGCCAGTCCATAGGGACCAGTCCAAAGGGACCGGTCTAAAGGGATAAGTCAAAAGGGACTCATCAACAAGGACTCATCCACAAGGACTCATCCACAAGGACCTGTCAACAAGGACCTGTCCACAAGGACCTGTCAACAAGGGGTTGTCCACAAGGACTCGTCCACAATGACCCGGCAACAATTACCCCGCCAACAATGACCCGTCAACAATAACCCGTCCACAGGAATCCGCTCCCCCACCCTCTTACAAAAGCCATGAGTGGGCATGCATATTAATTCATAGTGGCTACCCACCGTATACATGTCTCTTGTGTTGAAAAACGTTTATTTAAAAAGCCCGCCCTCTTACAAAAGCCATGAGTGGGCATACTTAAAAAACAAAAAAACAAGCATGTTAATTCATATTGGCTTTCCACCGTATACATGTCTCTTGTGTAGAACAACGTTTCATTCCATATTGGCATTCAAACTCTCACATGTTGCAATTGGAAAAAGAGATTCTCTAAAAAATTAAAATGTCACCCTCTAGTAGGAGTAGGATTTATTTTGGGGTTGAAATATGTTGTCCATTGGAAAGGGGGTGTCAGCCCGAGTTCAATGACACCCCATTCGTCAAAATCCGACCATGCGTTCGAGAGATATCAGGCTTCCGCGATCTTGTGAGGAGGGTGAGGAGGAGGAGGTCACAGAACCATCCAAAACACACTACTACTGGTTCACAATTTGGTAAGCGCAGATTGAGGTATATGACGGTGGATACCTTAAGTGTTAAGGAAACGGCAATTGCCGCCTCAGAGCTTCGTTGCTACTGAAATAATGACCAGACTGATATTTGTACTTACCTGTACTGTGCCCGTTTAGACCGGAGTCCGCACGACCACATATGCATTTTACCAATAATCAGTCAGCACGAGAGTCAAAATATCCCGGAGCGCCAGATGGGTTAAAGCTAATCGCAAAAACGACATCAAATGAAAAAATGCTTTACTGATTTTTGGCTCAATGCAACAATAAGGATAGAAGGAGATTCAATTGGGCGTAACACATCAAGTAAAATTGTCTCAGTTTATTTTGAAGTTAAAATTGACTGCAAAGATGCTCAAAGCAGCATCACTCACGTGTGGCGATCCACACTCCTATTTACACAATATACAGAAATTTTCCAAACACATTTGACAATTAATTTTTTGGAAACACAAGTCTGATTGTCAGACCTGTAGACTGTGTTCCAAAATTATTTATGATTAAATCCAGTTCAAATTTAATTGTCTCTACTGGAAATATCGTAGATCACTGTTTGAATTTACATAATATTAACACTCGTAGAATAAATGTTCATAGAATTTTTAACTTTCACTTATTTTTCCAGTTTCAAAATATATATTGTCGAAAAATATTATTATTATTTCTGAATCAACACAAATTATTTACACATATTAATAACATATGAAAAGTATTTGACCTTGAGCATAGCATGGAAGAACTGTGCGAAGCACAACAACAATTAATTGTTCTTCTGACATTAAACATTTCGAAAAGTGACTCTATTATGAACTTCAAGTTCTTAACAAAATATATGATTTCAGAATCATTAACTTTATCAATAAATTGTTGAACCATACAACTATTCAATTTTCCACTTGGAATCATTATTATGAAAAATATTTATATTCATGGCCATTTTAGTAATTTTCACAACTTGCAATTCTTCGACAGAATGCGGAAATAAGAATTGTAGTTTCAGAATAAATTCATTTAGTTCATGGCACTAGGATTGAAAATATCCTTCAAATTATTCGTGGTTAAAGAATTATTAATTGGCAGTGGCCCATTCTATTATTTGTGTAAGAACACAATATTCCAACAACAACGGCAAAGGTCTTTCTCTGAAGAAGAATAAACTACTATCATGACAAATCCGGGTTCTAGCAAAATCAAAGTCTAAATGGAATTCGTAAACAAGGTTGAAATAAGAACTGATGGTTTCTAAGAAATAACCTTCGGGTCGTTCATACGACGAAATGTGTAGTTCCAATACTCCTTCTATAAACCTGAGCCATTGAACCTGCTATTTGATTGATGCTCGAAAAAACCTCTTCATTCCTGCGACTTAAACATGCTCACCTGGGAATGGCATTTCAACTACTCCACACATATAAATTTTCTTCCCAAAATTTATACAATAAATCAAGCCTCTGCTTGTTATCAACACTGGAAGATTAATAAACTTACAAGTTCATTTTATTTTACCATTCAGTTCAACCCGTGAATTTACCATTCTTATGAAAATCTTTATTTCACTTTCGAGTGTATTTACGTCATGATTTTATATAAATACAAAAATATCCTAGTTGATACAAACATCAATTGCTTCCCGTTTCATGCCTCTCCGTGTTATCTGAAAAATATACTTTGCTCATAGCAAATATCAACTGTTCAACCAGAACTGAAATGTTGGTTGAATGCGGGCTTGCGTTAACCACTCTCCTTCGGAAAATCTCCTGTTCCAAACTAGAAATGTTTAAACTACTTCATAGGCTCTCTCTCAATACATATGATTATTATAAAATATAATATCCAAGAATTATTTAGAAAAATTATAAAAATTATTATTATTATTATTAGTGGATTATTATTATTATTATTAGTTATATTATTTTAAATATATTTAATTATCATCTCATTATGTGAGAATCCACATGTTCGAACCTTCGAATATGGAAAAAAATATCCATTCCTCAACAAAAAATAATTTAACTTTTACAGTTACATCGGCTGATTACCGTGATTTCCCAAAAATATGAAATATTCAAATAAATGCTCGATATGCTCGGTCATCGATCCTAAACTGTTCTGAGTGCTGAAAATGCTCAGAATAACTCTAACAAGTCTTGTGGAAATCATTGCAAGATTTAAATACGAAGAAAAATAAATGTGTTGGTCATCTGCAGAAAAAAATATAGTTTGTTCCAATTAGCTACTCATAATATAATTCAAATGTGGCTTACCTTTCTTGATGGTCTTGAAGCGTAGTAAACCTGGTCTGTACCAGATTTATCCATAAACATGCCCTATCGGACAAGCATGTATAATCCTTGTATCGGCCGCAATTATATACCCACAATCTAATCTAGTCAGACATAGTGGTAGTATCTCTTGACGTTTGAATTAACTGTTGTTCCATTTTAATATGGGCTTCTATCAAAGCCATAACAGTTTGTTTAAATGGGGTCAGATCTAAGTGATCTATTCTTAGATATGTCAGTTGTAACATAACTCACGGTAATCTTTTCAGTGCAAGAAAACACTGACTGTCTAACCAATCAACGGCTGTTCTGAAGATCGTTCCCTGGGCATGGTTTATCACCATCTACCATGCGCGAAGCAACATGTAGTTTCCCTGCGTAGACCAATGAACAACACCGTGATAGACTGGTCTTCAGTGTACTGATAGATCGAAGTGGTTAACAAGTTACAAATATAAAAACTGACTGAAATGGATTTAAATATCCAAGTATTAGGTTATTACTGGTCTGTGACAAAGTACTAATTCTAGACAAAGTCTAGCATATGTCCATGTAGAAATAAAAATATTTCTACCAGTGTCTGTAGAAAATAATCAATCACCTCAGTGATTCTCCTCGCCGGAAACTTACTAAGTTCCACCTCGTAGCGCAGCACTTTTATGATTATCACAACTTTGAATGTAACTTCTGCGTAGATCCGGCAACCATGTGCCTTGGCTCAGCGTAGTAGCACCTTGCTCGGCAAGTGCTTGTGTTGGAATGAGCTACAGATACCTCGGCCGGCCGGCTTTTATTCAAAACTGCCAGGGTCACGCGTCATCACGCTGAAATCTAGAAATCATCATATCTCTGGTATTCCTGGTCCGATTTACTTGATACTAATTGCATACTCTTTCATTTGGCCGTGCCAGTAATCTGATCCCAGTCTCAAGTCTCTACTCCATGGTTAACTATTTAATCAATAAATAGCCTCGACCTCTGCTATTACTCGCTACGTCACTTGACATGCAAGTATCGGTATTTTCTTTCCAATTGCTTCGAGAAGCAATGTAGCGCGATATTCAAATATCTCAACTTTCAAAAGCGGCTGTAGCCTTTCCCTTGATATCTAGGTGCCTGAATCTTGGAATACCCATTCCTAGAGTTGGGAACAGTACGGAATTTGTGAGCCCAGTGTTTATGAAATTGAACGTAGCCATATCGCTACCTTTATTTATTAGCCGCTACTGTAGTGTTTAAAAATTAAAGGTGGTATTAGAAGGCGCCCCCCTATTTTTTTTAGCCCTGGCACTACAGCCCATGAAGGGTCGAGGCCTATCATGCGACCGCTTCCCAGCCAATTGGCCTGCAGATATTGTGGTGACGCGTGGTCAGTGCATAGTGTCCCCTCGGCCGTTAATCTTGTTCTTCGTGACCGGGGCGCTGCCTCACAGCTACTCAATTGTCCTCGCGAATCTGAGTGCAGCCCGTTGCAGCCCTCACGTCATTGTCTAAAATCTCTGACGGAGCCGGGAATCGAACCCGGGGCCTCCGGACGAGAGGCAGGCGCGCTACACTGTTCCCATTGTGTTTATATATATCTTGAAAAAGATAATAAATGAATTGGCATTGCCTCCTACAGGGATATATAGAAAATCGGATGTCATACCTTGAGGTAGTGTTGCCATGGAAACGGACTTGCGATTAGTTCATCAATCAGAGCGAAGATAGTTTTCTGAGAATATCCTTGAAACTGTTGGTTTTAGGGCCTTAAAATGTAGTTTTCGGTGTCCCGTAGGGACATACCGAGTATTGTTCCTTGCATCGAGGGGAGTAAAATGAGCTTTGTCCGGTGTTTATGCGACAACAGCGATATTTTGTCCTGGTTGAGTATTTTTGGTGACTTTTCAGTTATGTTGCCCGTTCCACGGGAACAATGATTTATTTCCGGACGAAAGGCAGCCTATATGTTATCCCATGGTATAATATACTAGCAGGTACCCGCGGCTTCGCTCGCTATCAAGACAATGGGGACGATGCATTAATTGGTCTATTCTATTACAGCAATCGCGGCTACAGATGGGTAAATTCTAATTCTGAAAATTCTGATACATACAGTATATTGATATGAGCAGAAAAGTGGGATTTTTTTCGAGTTGTCAATGCCTGCAGGGTACGATGTTACATTATGTGAACACATTTTAGAATTACGTTTTTGGTTTTGCCAAATTCTGCTGAGACATAACGATTTTGTTGTCCGGATACTCGCGAGCACGCCACATACCGTTGCCCATGGGAAAAAATGGTTTTGTCTAAATGTACACCTGTTGCTTTAAGTGTGTGTCATTGCGCTTTGTTAATAGAAATTGCGAATATTGTTTGAAGAGGGAACTGCACTCTTGCACACTGGAATGGCAAATCTATCGGAATATGGGGAATTACAAGTATTTTTCCTTAAGCTATTCTGGGTGTAATTTTGCCAGACTTTTGATGATTTGAACGTCAACATGTCGCTATTAATAGACCTATAGTAACATATATCACACTTTGGCCGCTGATGTACATTATGCAGTCTCTTCCAGTGATACGTCTCAGGGATTGAAATTCTCCAACAACACTTTTGCCTCACATGCCTCTCTAAATAATTAAAATTCCTGATTGTAGTTGTTGTTGTTGTTGCTTGATTTTTCAGTTTTTCTGACTGGATTGATGCAGTCCGCCATGCCTCCCTCTCCTGAGCTAATCGTTTCATCTCTACACAGCAACCACACCCTACATCTGAGGCAATCTGTTTCTCCCTGGTCTACGCCTACAGTTCTTGTCCACGACCCTCCCTTCCATAACTAAGCTTGCTATTCCTGGGTGTCTTATTTATGTGTCCTACCAACCTATATCTTCCCTCCATTAGCGGTCGCCAGAAACAACTCTCCTCTCCCACTCATCTTAATACCTCTTCATTTGTTACCCTATCTACCCATCTGATCTTCATCATTCTCCTGTAACACCACATTTCAAAAGCTTCAATTCTCCTCTTTCTTGCTGCACCATTAGTCCAAGATTGAATTCCTTATAATGTCACGCTCCAGACAAAAGCTTTCAAAAATGACTTCCTAATACCTAAATGTATATTCGATGTCAACAGATTCCTTTTCTGTAGAAATGCTTTCCTTGCCTGAGCCAACCTGCATTTTATATCATCTTTGCTTCGTCCATCACTGGATATTTTACTTCCTAAGTAACAGAAGTATCCTACATCCTGTAGCGTTTCACCAGCCAATTTGAGGTCCATACAGGTTTCTGATTTATTTCGGCTGCATTGCAATAATTTTGTTTTACATTTATTGATTTTCATCATGAATTCATTTCTCAAGACGGAGTCCATTCCATTCAAAAACTCGTTCAAATCCTCTGGCGTATCGGCCAAGACGACGATGTCAAGAGCAAATCTCATAGATAAAATTATTTCTCCTTGAATCTTCGCTCCCACTTTAATTTTTCTCCAATTTCCTGATTATTGTGGTTTGAGAGATCTTTGAAATGTGTTGTCCTCGCACAAGGTGTAGATGCATTGTCAAAGGAAAACATTCCTTGTTACGAACATGGGCCGCATAACCTGTACCGAAAGCCTATTCTGGACAGCAGTTCCTTGAACTCTGATTTGCCAACATTTTATTGTATCTTTCCATGTGTTATATCTCTGTACCTCAACATACAGAAGAGTGCTTTAAATATCATGTCTTGTGTACATTTTGGAAAAGGTGGTGAGTGTGGTTTTTGCAAAAGTGGATACTCGCTCGTAAAAATTCTTTTCAGTAAAATAGACTGGTTCACAATTTTGTAAGTGCACATTGAGGTATGTGACGGCGAGATGCCTTAAGTGTTACGGAAACGGCAATAGCCGTCACAGAGCTTCGTTGCTACTGAAATAACGACCAGACTGATATTTGTACTTAACTATACGGGATTTGTAAGCCCAGTGTTTATGAAATTGAACGTAGGTATATCGCTACCTTTATTGCGTAGCCGCTAGTGTAGTGTCTAAAATTTAAAAGTGGTATTAGAAGGCGCTGTCCCTAATTTGTTTAACCCTGGCACTACAAACCACGAAGGTCCTAGGCCTATCATGCGACCGCTTCCCAGCCATTTGGCCAGCAGCTATTGTGGTGACGCGTGGACAGTGCATCGTGTTCGCTCGGCCGTTTATCTTGTTCTTCGTGACCGGGGTGCCGCCTCTCTATCAGACAGCTACTCAATTGTCCTCACGAAGCTGAGTGTACTCCGTTGCAGCCCTCACGCCAGTAAAATCTCTGACGGAGCCGGGAATCGAACCCGGGGCTTCCGGATGGGAGGCAGGCACACTACCTTGTTCTTGTGTTTATATATCTCTTGAAAAAGATAATAAATGTATTGGCATTGCCTCCTACAGGGATATATAGAAAATCGGATGTCATACCTTGAGGTTCAGTTGCCATGGAAACGGACTTGCCATTAGTTCATCAGTTTATCAGAGTGAAGATAGTTTTCTGCGAATATCTTTGAAACTGTTGGTTTAGGGCCTTAAAATGTGGTTTTCGGTGTCCCGTAGGGACCAACCGTGTATTGTTTCTCGCATCGAGGGGCGTAAAATGAAATTTGTCCGGTCTTTATGCGACAACTTCGATATTTTTTCCCGGCTGAGTATTTTTGGTGACTTTCCAGTGATGTTGCCCGTTCCACGGGAACAATGATTTATTTCCGGATGAAAGGCAGCCTATATGTTATCCCAGGTTATAAGCTGTCTCCATTTCAAATTTCATCCAAATCCGTGCAGCCGTTTTAGTGTCAAGAGGTAACAAACTAACACACACACACACTCACAGACACACATATTTTCACAATTATAATATACTAGCAGGTACCCGCGGCTTCGCTCGCGATCAAGGCAATGGGGACGATGCATTATTGCTGATAGTTGGTTTATTCTATTACAGCAATCTCGGCTACAGGTGGGTAGATTCAAATTCTGAGAATTCTGATACATACAGTATATAGATATGAGCAGCAAAGTGGGAATTTTATAGAGTTGTGAACACATTTGAAAATTTTAGTTTTGGTTTTGCCATCTTCTGCTGAGACATAACGATTTTGTTGTCCGGATACTCGCCAGCACGCCACATACAGTTGTCCATGGGAAATAATGGTTTTGTCTAAACGTACACCTGGAATGGCAAATCTATCTGAATATGGGGAATTAAAAGTATTTTTCCTTAAGCTATTCTGGGTATAATTTTGCCACACTTATTGATGATTTGAACGTCAACATGTCGCTATTAATAGACCTATAGTAAAATATCTCTCACCTTGGTCGCTGATGTACATTATGCAGTCACTTCCAGTGTTACATCCCAGGGATTGAAATTCTCCAACAACCCTTTTGCCTCACATGCCTCTCTAAGTAATTAAAATTCCCGATTGTTGTTGTTTGAGTCTTAAGTTTTTTGACTGGTTTGATGCAGCCCTCCATGCCTCGCTCTCCTGAGCTAATCGTTTCATCACTACATAGCTACCACACCCTACATCCGAGGCAATCTGTATAACCCTGGTCTACCCCTACAGTTCTGGTCCTTGACCCTCCCATCCATAACTAAGCTTGCTATTCCTGGGTGTCTTAATATGTGTCGTACCAACCTATCTCTTCTCTTCATTAGCAGTCGCCAGAAACATCTCTCCTCTCCCACTCGTCTTAATAGCTCTTCATTTGATACCCTATCTAACCATCTGATCTTCATCATTCTCCCGTAACACCACATTTCAAACGCTTCAATTCTCCTCTTTACTGCAGCACCATTAGTCCAAGTTTCACTTCCTTATAGTGACTCAGAAGCTTTCAAAAATGACATCCTAATACCTAAATGTATATTCGATGTCAAGAGATTCCTTTTTGTGTAGAAATGCTTTCCTTGCCTGAGCCAACCTGCTTTTTATATCCTCTTTGCTTCGTCCATTACTGGTTATTTTGCTTCCTAAGTACCTGTAACAAAAGTCTCCTACTTCCCGTAGCGTTTCACCTGCCAATTTGATGTCCATAGAGGTTTCTGATTTATTTCGGCTGCATTCCAATAATTTTGTTTTACATTTATTGATTTTCATCATGAATTCATTCGTCAAGACGGAGTCCATACCATTCAAAAACTCGTTCAAATCTTTTGGCGTATTGGCCAAGATGACGATGTCATCAGCAAATCTCAGAGATGAAATTATTTCTCCTTGAATCTTCACTCCGACTTTAAATTGTTCTTCAATTTCCTGATTATTGTGTTTTTAGAGATCTTTGAAATGCGTTGCCCTCGCACATGGTGTAGATATTGTGTCAAAGGAAAACATTCCATGTTACGAACATGGGCCGAATAACCTGTACCGAAAGCCTATTCTGGACAGCAGTTCCTTGAACTCAGATTTGCCAACATTTTATTGTATCTTTCCATGTGGTATGTCTCTGTACCTCAACATACAGAAGAGTGCTTTAAAAATCATGACTTGTGTATATTTTGGAAAATGTAGTGAGAGTGGTTTTTGCTGGAGTGGATACTCGCTAGTAGAAATTATTTTCAGTAAAATAGACTGGTTCACAATTTGGTAAGTGCACATTGAGCTTCTGGCGTATTGGTCAAGATGACTATGTCATCAGCAAATCTCAGAGATGAAATTATTTATCCTTGAATCTTCACTCGGACTTTAAATTGTTCTCCAATTTCCTGATTATTGTGTTTTTAGAGATATTTGAAATGCGTTGCCCTCGCACATGGTGTAGATGCATTGTCAAAGGAAAACATTCCATTTTACGAACATGAGCCGAATAATCTGTACCGAAAGACTATTCTGGACAGCAGTTCCTTGAACTCAGATTTGCCAACATTTTATTGTATCTTTCCATGTGGTATGTCTCTGTACCTCAACATACAGAAGAGTGCTTTAAAAATCATGTCTTGTGTAAATTTTGGAAAATGTAGTGAGAGTGGTTTTTGCCGTAGTGGATACTCGCTAGTAGAAATTATTTTCAGTAAAATAGACTGGTTCACAATTTGGTAAGTGCACATTGAGGTATATGACGGCTGGATGCCTTAAGTGTTAAGGAAACGGCAATAGCCGCCTAAGAGCTTCGTTGCTATTGAAATTATGACCTGACCGATATTTTTACTTAACTATACGGGATTTGTGAGCCCAGTGTTTATGAAATTGAACGTAGCTATATCGCTACCTTTATTTAATAGTCGCTACTGTAGTGTTTAAAAATTAAAGGTGGTATTAGAAGGCGCTTCCCCTATTATTTTTTACCCCTGGCACTACAGCCCATGAAGGGCCTAGGCCTATCATGCGACCGCATCCCAGCCATTTGGCCTGCAGATATTGTGGTGACGCGTGGTCAGTGCATAGTGTCCTCTCAGCCGTTAATGTTGTTCTTCGTGACCGGCACGCTGCCTCACAGCTACTCAATTGTCCTCACGAATCTGAGTTCAGCCCGTTGCAGCCCTCACGTCAGTGTCTAAAATCTCTGACGGAGCCGGGAATCGAACCCGGGGCTTCCGGACGGGAGGCAGGCGCGCTACACTGTTCTTATTGTGTTTATATATATATCTTGAAAAAGATAATAAATGAATTGGCATTTCCTCCTAGAGGGATATATTGAAAATCGTCCATTTGGCCTGCAGATATTAGGGGTGACGTGTGGTCAGTGCATAGTGTCCCCTCTGCCGTTAATCTTGTTCTTCGTGACCGGCGCGCTGCCTCACAGCTACACAATTGTCCTCACGAATCTGAGTTCAGCCCGTTGCAGCCCTCACGTCAGTGTCTAAAATCTCTGACGGAGCCGGGAATCGAACCCGGGGCCTCCGGACGGGAGGCAGGCGCGCTACACTGTTCTTATTGTGTTTATATATATCTTAAAAAAGATAATAAATGAATTGGCATTGCCTCCTAGAGGGATATATAGAAAATCGGATGTCATACCTTGAGGTAGTGTTGCCATGGAAACGGACTTGCGATTAGTTCATCAATCAGAGCGAAGATAGTTTTCTGCGAATATCTTTGAAACTGTTGGTTTTAGAGCCTTAAAATGTAGTTTTCGGTGTCCCGTAGGGACATACCGAGTATTGTTTCTTGCATTGAGGGGAGTAAAATGAGCTTTGTCCTGTCTTTATGCGACAACTTCGATATTTTGTCCTGGTTGAGTATTTTTGGTGACTTTTCAGTTATGTTGCCCATTCCACGGGAACAATGATTTATTTCCGGACAAAAGGCAGCCTATATGTTATCCCATGGTATAAGCTGTCTCCATTTCAAATTTCATCCAAATCCGTCCAGCCGTTTTAGTGTCAAGAGGTAACAAACTAACACACACACTCACACACACACACACACACACACGGACACACAGATTTTCACAATTATAATATATATAGGGACTAGCAGGTACCCGCGGCTTCGCTCGCGATCAAGACAATGGGGACGATGCATAATTGCTGATAATTGGTTTATTCTATTACAGCAATCGCGGCTACAGGTGGGTAGATTCAAATTCTGAAAATTTTGATACATACAGTATATAGATATGAGCAGCAAAGTGGGAATTTTATAGAGTTGTGAACACATTTGAAAATTTTGGTTTTGGTTTTGCCATCTTCTGCTGAGACATAACGATTTTGTTGTCCGGATACTCGCCAGCACGCCACATACAGTTGTCCATGGGAAAAAATGGTTTTGTCTAAACGTACACTTGGAATGGCAAATCTATCTGAATATGGGGAATTTAAAGTATTTTTCCTTAAGCTATTCTGGGTATAATTTTGCCACACTTATTGATGATTTGAACGTCAACATGTCGCTATTAATAGACCTATAGTAAAATATCTCTCACCTTGGTCGCTGATGTACATTATGCAGTCACTTCCAGTGTTACATCCCAGGGATTGAAATTCTCCAACAACCCTTTTGCCTCACATGCCTCTCTAAGTAATTAAAATTCCCGATTGTTGTGGTTTGAGTCTTCAGTGTTTTGACTGGTTTGATGCAGCCCTCCATGCCTCGCTCTCCTGAGCTAATCGTTTCATCACTACATAGCTATCACACCCTACATCCGAGGCAATCTGTATAACCCTGGTCTACCCCTACAATTCTTGTCCTTGACCCTCCCATCCATAACTAAGCTTGCTATTCCTGGGTGTCTTAATAAGTTTCGTACCAACCTATCTCTTCTCTTCATTAGCAGTCGCCAGAAACATCTCTCCTCTCCCACTCGTCTTAATAGCTCTTCATTTTATATCCTATCTAACCATCTGATCTTCATCATTCTCCCGCAACACCACATTTCAAACGCTTTAATTCTCCTCTTTACTGCAGCACCATTAGTCCAAGTTTCACTTCCTTATAGTGACTCAAAAGCTATCAAAAATGACATCCTAATACCTAAATGTATATTCGATGTCAAGAGATTCCTTTTTGTGTAGAAATGCTTTCCTTGCCTGAGCCAACCTGCTTTTTATATCCTCTTTGCTTCGTCCATTACTGGTTATTTTGCTTCCTAAGTACCGGTAACAGAAGTCTCCTAATTCCCGTAGCGTTTCACCTGCCAATTTGATGTCCATAGAGGTTTCTGATTTATTTCGGCTGAATTCCAATAATTTTGTTTTACATCTATTGATTTTCATCATGAATTCATTCGTCAAGACGGAGTCCATACCTTTCAAAAACTCGTTCAAATCTTCTGGCGTATTGGCCAAGATGACGATGTCATCAGCAAATCTCAGAGATGAAATTATTTCTCCTTGAATCTTCACTCCGACTTTAAATTGCTCTCCAATTTCCTGATTAATGTGTTTTTAGAGATCTTTGAAATGCGTTTCCCTCGCACATGGTGTAAATGCATTGTCAAAGGAAAACATTCCATGTTACGAACATGGGCCGCATAACCTGTACCGAAAGCCTATTCCGGACAGCAGTTCCTTGAACTCAGATTTGCCAACATTTTATTGTATCTTTCCATGTGGTATGTCTCTGTACCTCAACATACAGAAGAGTGCTTTAAAAATCATATCTTGTGTATATTTTGGAAAATATAGTGAGTGTGGTTTTGCCGGAGTGGATACTCGCTAGTAGAAATTCTTTTCAGTAACATAGACTGGTTCACAATTTGGTAAGTGCACATTGAGGTATAAGACGGCGGGATGCCTTAAGTGTTAAGGAAACGGCAATAGCCGCCTCAGAGCTTCGTTGCTATTGAAATTATGACCAGACCGATATTTGTACTTAACTATACGGGATTTGTGAGCCCAGTGTTTATGAAATTGAACGTAGCTATATCGCTACCTTTATTTAATAGCTGCTACTGTAGTGTTTAAAGGGGCGTGGTGGCTCAGCGGTCTAGCTGTATGCCTCTCACCAAGGCGGTCCGGGTTCGATTCCCGGTCAATGCATGTGAGATTTTCGAAGTGAAATGCCATGTCCTGTGGTTCGGATTCCACGTAAAAAGGAGTTCCCGTGGCTCATGATCTCAAGATTGACGGTCACGTTAAACTACAAGCTTCCTTCCTTGTAGTGTTTAAAAATTGAAGGTGGTATTAGAAGGCGCTTCCCCTATTTTTTTTTTACCCCTGGCACTACAGCCCATGAAAGGCCTAGGCCTACCAAGCGACCGCTTCCCAGCCATTTGGCCTGCATATATTGTGGTGACGCGTGGTCAGTGCATAGTGTCCCGTCAGCTGTTAATCTTGTTCTTCGTGACCGGCGCGCTGCCTCACAGCTACTCAATTGTCCTCACGAATCTGAGTTCAGCCCGTTGCAGCCCTCACGTCAGTGTCTGAAATCTCAGACGGAGCCGGGAATCGAACCCGGGGTCTCCGGATGAGAGGCAGGCACGCTACCCTGTTCTTAATGTGTTTATATATATCTTGAAAATGATAATAAATGAATTGGCATTGCCTCCAGCCGCCTCAGAGCTTCGTTGCTATTGAAATTATGACCAGACCGATATTTGTACTTAACTATACGGGATTTGTGAGCCCAGTGTTTATGAAATTGAACGTAGCTATATCGCTACCTTTATTTAATAGCCGCTATTGTAGTGTTTAAAAATTAAAAGTGGTATTAGAAGGCGCTTCCCCTAATTTTTTTTTACCACTGGCACTACAGCCCATGAAGGGCCTAGGCCTACCATGCGACCGCTTCCCAGCCATTTGGCCTGCAGATATTGTGGTGACGCGTGGTCAGTGCATAGTGTCCCGTCAGCTGTTAATCTTGTTCTTCGTGACCGGCGCGCTGCCTCACAGCTACTCAATTGTCCTCACGAATCTGAGTTCAGCCCGTTGCAGCCCTCACGTCAGTGTCTGAAATCTCAGACGGAGCCGGGAATCGAACCCGGGGTCTCCGGATGAGAGGCAGGCACGCTACCCTGTTCTTAATGTGTTTATATATATCTTGAAAATGATAATAAATGAATTGGCATTGCCTCCAGCCGCCTCAGAGCTTCGTTGCTATTGAAATTATGACCAGACCGATATTTGTACTTAACTATACGGGATTTGTGAGCCCAGTGTTTATGAAATTGAACGTAGCTATATCGCTACCTTTATTTAATAGCCGCTATTGTAGTGTTTAAAAATTAAAAGTGGTATTAGAAGGCGCTTCCCCTAATTTTTTTTTACCACTGGCACTACAGCCCATGAAGGGCCTAGGCCTACCATGCGACCGCTTCCCAGCCATTTGGCCTGCAGATATTGTGGTGACGCGTGGTCAGTGCATAGTGTCCCGTCAGCCGTTAATCTTGTTCTTCGTGACCGGGACGTTGCCTCACAGCTACTCAATTGTCCTCACGAATCTGAGTTCAGCCCATTGCAGCCCTCACGTCAGTGTCTAAAATCTCTGACGGAGCCGGGAATCGAACCCGGGGCCTCCGGATGAGAGACAGGCGCGCTACCCTGTTCTTATTGTGTTTATATATCTTGAAAATGATAATAAATGAATTGGCATTGCCTCCTAGAGGGATATATAGAAAATCGGATGTCATACCTTGAGGGAGTGTTGCCATGGAAACGGACTTGCGATTAGTTCATCAATCAGAGCGAAGATAGTTTTCTGCGAATATCTTTGAAACTGTTGGTTTTAGAGCCTTAAAATGTAGTTTTCGGTATCCCGTAGGGACATACCGAGTATTGTTTCTTGCATCGAGGGGAGTAAAATGAGCTTTGTCCGGTCTTTATGCGACAACTTCGATATTTTGTCCTGTTTGAGTATTTTTGGTGACTTTTCAGTTATGTTGCCCATTCCACGGGAACAATGATTTATTTCCGGACGAAAGGCAGCCTATATGTTATCCCATGGTATAAGCTGTCTCCATTTAACATTTCATCCAAATCCGTCCAGCCGTTTTAGTGTTAAGAGGTAACAAACTAACACACACTCACACACACACAGACACGGACACACAGATTTTCACAATTATAATATATATAGGGATTATAATATACTAGCAGGTACCCGCGGCTTCGCTCGCGATCAAGTCAATGGGGACTATGCAATTGTACACCTGCTGTTAATTGTGTGCGATTGCGCTTTGTTAATAGAAATTGCGAATTTTGTTTGAAGAGGGAACTGCACTCTAGCACAATGGAATGGCAAATCTATCGGAATATGGAGAATCAAAAGTATTTTTCCTTACCTATAGTAAAATATCTCTGACCTTGGCCGTTGATGTACATTATTCACTCTCTTCCAGTGTTACATCCCAGGGATTGAAATTCTCCAGCAACCCTTTTGCCTCACATGCCTCTCTAAGTAATTAAAATTCCCAACTGTTGTTGTTTGAGTCTTCAGTTTCTTAACTGGACTGATGCAGCTCTCCATGACTCCCTCTCCTGAGCTCATCGTTTCATCTCTATATCGCTACCACATCCTACATCCAAGGCAATCTGTTTTACCCTGGTCTACCCTACAGTTCTTGTCCTTTTAACCCTCCCATCCATAACTAAGCTTGCTATTCTTGGGTGTCTTAATATGTGTCGTACCAACCTATATCTTCTCTTCAATAGCAGTCGCCAGAAACATCTCTCCACTCCCACTCGTCTTAATAGCTCTTTATTTGTTACCCCATCTACCCATCTGATCATCATCATTCTCCTGTAACACCACATTTCAAACGCTTCAATTCTCCTCTTTTCTGCTGCACCATTAGTCCAAGTTACACTTCCTTATAGTGTCACGCTCCAGACAAAAGCTTTCAAAAATTACTTCCTAATAACTAAATGTATATTCGCTGTCAACAGATTCCTTTTCTGTAGAAATGATGTCCTTGCCTGAGCCAACCTCTTTGCTTCGTCCGTCACTTGCTATTTTTCTTCCTAAGTAAGTAGGGGGGTGATGCCGATTCTAACTCACACGGCGTTGCTCGGGCGGCGTCCATGTTAAATAATTAATATTTGGTGAACCCATGGTCGGATGTTGACAAATGAGGTGTCGTTGGACTCGAGCTGACGTCCTCTTTCCTATGGACCACTCGTTATATTTTTGATTTTTTTTGAAAATTTTTGTTTTCGAAAGTTGGTGATAGTTTGAAAACCAAAAATGATAGAACGTTGTGCCATAGCTCAAACGAATGGTCTTTATGACCTTTATTTTCTATAATAAAACTTTTTTACTTTTAATGTTTTTTTTTAAATACTCGAATTTTGAAAATCCTATATTTTGGAAACTAGGAACTCTACAAAAAAAATTGTTTGACGTAAATCAATGGTCCCTACCCCCTCTACCCCGAAAATAAATTTCAAGTCTCTAGGATGAAAACCTGTAGTAGTGGGGTAGTGAGAGAGCTGCTTAAAAAAGCAAGTGGTGAGCCCCTGCGACCTTGGAATGGAAGGAGTGATGCTAGGACAACACGAAATGCCAACACGAAAAGCCAACACGAAAAGCCAACACAAAAAGCCAACACATAACCCAATATATAAGCTTATGGTAGGTCACTCCATCAGCAAAACAGTTGTAACCTTTGTAGTGTGAACATCGTACTGACAGGTCAGTTACTACTATGGAACTTATTACAACCAACAAAGGTAGGCTACGTGCACTCTATCAAGGCTACTCCTATAACTATAATCGCCAGAATGTAAATGGAATAATATTCTGGCGATGCTCAAAAGAGAGGTCAACAAAATGTCGAGGCAATCTGGAAAGTAAAAATGGAAAGGTTTTAAGTGTGAGTGTTCATCAATGTAGTGCTCGAAACGAACCACGCTTACTGTTTACAAACAATTATCAAAATGCTAAAAAGCAAGTTCAAGAAAACGATATTGCGGCTAAAGATAGTGCAGTGTTTGTTCAAAAGGACTTATCATGTCCTCAAAACGTCATGTTAGGACAGTTGTCAACGTCCAAGAAACCTTCAACACTATCAAAATCAACTCAGACTATAAATAAAGTGGTATTGCAAGAGGATCAAAAAGGACTATATAGTAACAGTGATGATGGTCATGATGATAATGGTGATCATGATGATGATAATGATGATGATGATGATAATGATCATGATAATGGTAATGCTTTGTTTACACCTAAAAATCCATTTGTTAAATTTGTATACTGGCACAATCCCAATAAGCTCGTCCAGCGGCTACAGTTGTTGCATGCCTCACGTCAAGCTGGCCATACTGGTCACGATTGGGAAATCAAAGAAATTGAACAAGAGCTTCGTCGTGCTGAAATTATTGTGTAATGGGTCTACCACTTTGCGACCACTTTCACCCCAACTCTTGTTTCTAATATTTGCTTATTTGCTTTCACTTTTACCTGAACTCTTTGGATCCATATTTGCTCTCACATTAAACTAGTATTCTTATTACCAAGTTGACTTTACTAGAGCTTAGTCTATGCTTGACAGTTGATATGGAAGTATCAGTGACTAGGTATGGTAAGCCTTACGCATACTATAAAGGATATTCATATATTGTGAAACGAACCAATAAAAATTGAACTGTTATTTGGCGTTGTTCAAAGCAACGTTCCAAACATTGTCGTGGTGACCTAAAAAGTAAAAATAGTGAGGTTTTAAGTGTCAGTGATCATCAATGTAGTGTACCGCATGAAACACAGTTGCCGTCGACAAAAAATCAAGAAAACTATATTGCTACTCAAAATAGTGCATTGTTTAATGATCAACGTTTAACCCCTGTTCTCAAAGTTATTTTTAATCCATCTTCCACGTCGCAAGAGCCATCAACATCACAAACTATGCAAGAGGTAGTGTTGTTGTTGTCGTTTTAAAGAGTGGAACAACTAGGTCATCTGCTCTTGATATGCAAGGGGATCAAAGTGACTAAATAGTAATAACCATAAGGTTTTTATGTCAATACAACCATTGCGGCTTCCCCACTTTTCGAAAACAACATTGAAGGGACATTGCTATAAAATGATCTACAACAAGCCTTGTGTTTAAAACTATAACAGACTATTGTAAAGTGAGAAAGGCTTGTATTCAGTATGCATTTATTGTCATAATCATGTATACTCTGCAATGTTAAATATACTAACTTTGTATAAAATAAAACAGCATTGTAACATCATTTTGCATTTATTTACAAACTTTATATACATTTTTTTTGGTTTCATCATAATATTTTTAAAGACAACACTAAACACTAAAACATTACTATTCTCTGCACATATTTTCTTTCTTTTTCAGTATATTGTCATTACTTATATTTTCCATTATTATTTCACATTATTTATTTATTTAATTAAAACGAACCATGCACCTATTGTTTTTGAAACCTTCATAAATTAAGTGTACAGGTTGCACAGCATTATTGACTTCATCAAAAACACCCTCCGACATATCATTAAACCGTATAGGCAGAAATGTCTCAAAGTTTTCACATACACAAAGTACACGATCACCATATGCTGTTTTCAATTTCCGAATCTTGATAATGCGGAATGGAATATGCGTTGGCAATTCGCTGAGCTTCTTTGTCTCTAAGCCACATGATTGTCCCACAGCATTCAAACCATTCATTGTAGTAGTCTATAAACAAAACAAAAGCATATCTATTACACTCTAAAACAGCTTTAATAATATTGTGCAATTAGGGATTTTGCACTATCCATGGCGAATAAATTATACTAGTTATGCAAGAAATGCCCTAACTGTTGCAGATACTACTTTTCTGCATATAGCACAAGTGTTAAGTTCTAATGCACACTTGACACAGGCTATCATGTGTCCACAGGGTAAAAATACAACACCTAGTTCATCTTGATAACAAATTTTACATAATTGTTGGTCACACTTTTGTATCTGTTCGTGAGACAAGTCTTTTCTTTCAGCCTTATGTATTTGCTCCGCGTGCTCTAACTCTAAAGGCACTTTTATGTCTTGTGCTGCAATCACTTTTTCTTTACGAATAGTGTTCACAAATTCCTGACCTTTAAGCAACACCATGTATTTACAGTTTGGTAACCAACGAGCGTGTTGCACAAAAGGGTCATCAGTCATTTGCCAATCCTTTAAAGCAAATCCACAATAAAAACATATTGTTTTATCCCCTTCACCAGTATAAAAAATCCAGCTTCACTTAGCTGTTTGGTAAAGTGTTTTAATATTAATGGCCAAACATTTTTATAAGATTCGAAACGTTTTCCAACAGAGCTGTACTCTGAGTGTGCTAGTGCTTTAGTCTTGCAAACTCCCAATTTTTCAAAAGCACACGCCAATTCAACACTGTCTATGGCATATGGACCACATATATCGACACTACCGTTGGCTGGTAATACATCATTATTATTATTTATTTGTGATTCAGCAACGTAAGTAGCGGCCAAAGGCCTTGTGGTTCGGTAAAATGAATGCACGGGTAGGTTACCCACTTGCTTTCCAAGCATGTAAGGACAGTGAAGAGACCATCGCAAATGGTCTCTAAAGGGATCATGCCCTTCTTCCCAGTGTGAAAGTTCAATACGACAAAACACACAGCGCACCACATCTTCTCGGTTCAAGTAAAAAAAAAACGGCTTTTGCAAGTTCATGCGTCGACAAAAAGCCTACAGACCAGGATTCAAATGTTAACCATCGATCATGTTCTGATTTTAAATTTAACCCACGTGGTAAACCAACTTGCTCACTTGTTGTATTTGGTACTAACGCCATGTGTTATAATAAAACTTTTTCTTATTGTAAGTTATTAACATTGCTCAAGAGCACAGAGTACTTTAAAGCATAATGCATGCTTGTTCACTGTCTGTTCATTACGTTAATGGCACATGACGACACCCAAAAGCAAACAAAATAACCCATCACTCAATCAATCAATCAATCAATCATTCAATACTTATAAATAAAACGTTAACGTTAATTGGCATTAATATATCAAAACACTATTAAAAATAAACTGTATGCTGGCATTAACAGTAACCCATGTACTTATTTTCTTTTTTTTATTAAGCTACAGTCATTTACATTCCCCCACCCTCCCTTTAACCAATATATAAACAAAAATGAATGTCATGTCATTTTGTTCACATTATTATGTTCAAACCTGTGGATATTCGTTGAGTCCATAGGGAACCACCCATAAATTAAATTTATTATTTTTATTTTTAGAAAATCCAACATGGCCTTGTACTTTTCCCAGTCAACAACAACAACATAGCCATTAATCAAGAAAGCAATCATTGTTCCAGTCATGTACAGGTAATGATTTTTTTTGTCTACGAGTTTTCAGTAGTGGTAAAATGGAATAGCATTTTTAAGTCGGACTTACCTGAGTTTTAAACAGTTCACTCTTTGGCAGTGGTTTCGCTTTAGTGCGTTTCGGTTTTTTTTCAGCGACTGCTACGGCGGTAAGGCTATTCTTTCCAAGTTTCTAAAAATAAATAAAATAAACCGCTATAAATACCTAAATTCAGGTTAATACATACATTTCATAAAATAAAACATATAACCAAAAATGAAACAAGTTAGTTAAAAAAAATCATCTCACCTTTACTTGCAGTGACTTGTTGCTCTTCCCTTCTAGTGGGCTCAAAAGTGCAATGGTTTCTTCTCCCTCAGACATGTAAGGTATGCCGGTTATCTGCAAACAAATAAATAAAATCATTAATTACCTAATCAATAAATAATTGCTTGTAAATATATATATTAATAAATAAATGTATAAATGAATAAATATATACCTACCCCACAACAAGGTTAAGTATTTTCCACCAACACCAAAACTGTTAAACAAGACCAGGGGTTTCATGCAACGCAGTGTGTTCAAAGGTAGTCCACCCAAGTGAGAGTGGAAATAATAACGACATGTCTTTATATATGCTACGTTGCATGTATAAACATTCTTTTTCCCACGCATTGAACATTCTGTTATCGGTCACGTGGACAGCTAAAGCCCAAAGTGAACACCTGTGGCGAATCAAATTTCACATGAACTTGCATTTTGTCACGTACGAAGCAAAACAGGATGTAACTTGTTAACAGTTATCGCGCACGTGGACAGATAACACCCAAGCGAACACCTGTGGAAGATCAAATTTCACATGGACTTGCATTTTGTCACATACGAAGCAAGACAGGATGTCACTGGTTTAGCCTACATGTGGTTTCACACAAGTTCACATGCATTTCACACTTCCCTGCCACCACAATGGTCAGATTATTTCACCTTCAAGCGTCACCTGTTGTCAAGTCAGATCAACGCCTTCCAATAAGCTCAAATGACATTCACCTCCTGTAAGTTTGTTTTCTGTACTCGCTTCGACCAACATAGAACCAAGCTCTCATTACCGTTTACACGTTAAAGGTAAAATGTGTGAAAAAACGCACGCTCACTCTGTCATACACCGACCCGCCGAAATAGCGATTGTTCTATTAAGCATGGTCCTTGTGGTTAGCGATAGGTTCATTGACTAACACACCCAGCCGTATCGTCTCTCTCAACCACCACGCTTTATAAACATTATAAACAAGTAAAGAAAAAGAAAACGTTTTTTCAACATGTACGGCGTTAGGCCCTTTGTGATTTTTTCTTTTGGAAAAACTATCTACCACACTCGAAAGGGGACTTTAGCCCGAGTCCTAGGACACCTCGTACATGTCTCTAGCGTTATTGGTTCGTGACATATCGGCAAAAATCACAAAAAACACATGTTTACCCCCAAATCGAGTTTCCAATTTTTTTTTAAATTATAACGAGCGGTCCATAGCAAATAGAACGTCAGCCCGAGTCCTTGGACCCGTCGTACACGCCTCTAGCATGATTGGTTCGCGAGATATAGCAAAAAGTTTAAAATCACGTTTTTCCCCCCAAAAAACCGTGTTTCCAGATTTTCACATTTTCGACACCTACATTCCCGTAAAGAGCACGACGAGACGAAAAAAACGAATCCAAGCACGCCCTCCTAGCATCACTCCTTCCATTCCAAGGTCGCAGGGGCTCACCACTTGCTTTTTTAAGCAGCTCTCTCACTACCCCACTACTACAGGTTTTCATCCTAGAGACTTGAAATTTATTTTGGGGGTAGAGGGGGTAGGGACCATTGATTTACATCAAACAATTTTTTTGTAGAGTTCCTAGTTTCCAAAATATAGGATTTTCAAAATTCGAGTGTTTTCAAAAAAACATAAAAAGTAAAAAAGTTTTATTATAGAAAATAAAGGTCATAATGACCATTCGTTTGAGCTATGGCACAACGTTGTATCATTTTTGGTTTTCAAACTATCACCAACTTTCGAAAACAAAAATTTTCAAAAAAATCAAAAATATAACGAGTGGTCCATAGGAAAGAGGACGTCAGCTCGAGTCCAACGACACCTCATTTGTCAACATCCGACCATGGGTTCACCAAATATTAATTATTTAACATGGACGCCGCCCGAGCAACGCCGGGTGAGTTAGAATCGGCATCACCCCCCTACTTAAGTAACAGAAGTCTCCTACTTCCCGTAGCGTTTCACCTGCCAATTTGATGTGCATAGAGGTTTCTGATTTATTTTGGCTGCATTCCAATAATTTTGTTTTACATTTATTGATTTCCATCATGAATTATTTCCTCAAGACGGAGTCCATACCATTCAAAAACTCATTCAATTCCTCTGGCGTATCGATCAAGATGACGATGTCATCAGCAAATCTCAACGATGAAATTATTTCTCCTTGAATCTTCTCTCCCACTTAAATTTTTTCTCCAACTTCCTGTTTATTGTGTTTTTAGAGATCTTTGAAATGCGTTGCCCTCGCACATGGTGTAGATGCATTGTCAAAAGAAAACATTCCATGTTACGAACATGGGCCGCATAACCTGCACCGAAAGCCTATTCTGAACAGCAGTTCTTTGAACTCAGATTTGCCAACATTTTATTGTATCTTTCCATGTGGTATATCTCTGTACCTCAACATACAGAAGAGTGCTTTAAAAATCATGCCTTGTGTAAATTTTGGAAAAGGTGGTGAGTGTGGTTTTTCCGGAGTGGATACTCGCTCGTAGAAATTCTTTTCAGTAAAATAGACTGGTTCACAATTTTGTAAGTGCACATTGAGGTATGTGACGGCGGGATGCCTTAAGTGTTACGGAAACGGCAATAGCCGCCACAGAGCTTCGTTGCTACTGAAATAACGAACAGACTGTTATTTTTACTTAACTATACGGGATTTGTGAGCCCAGTGTTTATGAAATTGAACGTAGCTATATCGCTACCCTTATTTAGTAGCTGCTACTGTAAAACTTTCTTCAGCTATTCCCAATTAATTGGGGTCACCGTAGCCAGCCAGGCTCATTTTGGTTTTGGCCGGGGATTTAAGGCCGGATGCCCTTCCTGACGCCACGTGATTTTCCAGGTGAAAATTCCACCCCGCTGTCACCGGGATTCGAACCCCGGCCGTCCTGGTGAAAGGCGAGAAGCTAAGCCACTGCGCCATCACGCTCCCCTACAAGCCGCTACTGTAGTGTTTACAAATTAAAGGTGGTATTAGAAGGCGCTTTCCCTAATTTTTTTACCCCTGGCACTACAGACCATGAAGGGCCTAGGCCTATCATGCGACCGCTTCCCTGCCATTTGGCCTGCAGATATTGTGGTGACGCGTGGTCAGTGTACCGTGTCCCCTCGGCCGTTAATCTTGTTCTTCGTGTCCAGGGCGCTGCCTCGCTATCAGACAGCTACTCAATTGTCCTCACAAAGCTGAGTGCACTCCGTTGCAGCCCTCACGTCAGTGTCTAAAATCTCTGATGGAGCCAAGAATCGAACCCGGGGCCTCCGGATGAGAGGCAGGCGCGCTACCCTGTTCTTATTGTGTTTGTATATATATCTTGAAAATGATAATAAATGGATTGGCATTGCCTCATACAGGGATATATAGAAAATCTTCGCTCCCACTTTTAATTTTTAAACACTACATTAGCGGCAACTAAATACAGGTAGCGATATAGCTACGTTCAATTTCATAAACTCTGGGCTCACAAATCACAAATCCCATATAGTTAAGTACAAATATCAGTGTGGTCGTTATTTCAGTAGTAACGAAGCTCTGTGGCGGCTATTGCCGTTTCCGTAACACTTAACGCATCCCACTGTCACATACCTCAATGTGAACTTACAAAATTGTGAACCAGTCTATTTTACTGAAAAGAATTTCTACTCCGTTGCAGCCCTCACGTCAGTGTCTAAAGTCTCTGATGGAGCCGGGAATCGAACCCGGAGCCTCCGGATGAAAGGCAGGTGCGCTTATTGTGTTCTTATTGTGTTCATATATATCTTGAAAAAGATAACAAATTGATTGGCATTGCCTCCTACAGGGATATATATAAAATCGGATGTCATACCGTGAGGTTCAGTTGCCATGGAAACGGACTTGCCATTATTTCATCAGTTTATCAGAGTAAAGATAGTTTTCTGCGAATATCTTTGAAACGGTTGGTTTAGGGCCTTAAAATGTGGTTTTAGGTGTCCCATAGGGACCCACCGAGTATTGTTCCTTGCATCAAGGGGCGTAAAATGAGCTTTGTCCGGTCTTTTTGCGACAACTTCGATATTTTGTCCCGGTTGAGTATTTTTGGTGACTTTTCAGTTATGTTGCCTGTTCCACGGGAACAATGATTTATTTCCGGATGAAAGGATGCCTATATGTTATCCCAGGGTATAAGCTGTCTCCATTTCAAATTTCATCCCAATCCGTCCAGCCGTTTTAGTGTCAAGAGGTAACAAACTAAAACACACACACACACACACACACACACACGGACACACAGATTTTCACAATTATAATATATATAGGGATATAGGGACTAGCAGAAGAACCCGTTCTTCGAAAGGTGTTCGTTGTTAACACCAGCCATTATCAATTGAGCTACTGTTGCAATGGTTAGCGGTTTGTCATTCCTTCAAGTTTATCAGAACCAAGTTAGTATTCTGGGAATAACACACACACTGTAAATTTAAGGCCCTTAAAATGTAGTTTATGGAGACCCTTTAGAGATTCCCCAAATTTGTGTCTCACATTGAGAAGCGCAACATATGCTTCGGTCGTCCTTCTAGGATAATTTTTATATTTCGCCTATTTTAGCATGTATTGAGAAGTTTTTCTCTATATCCACCCTTCTACTGTATGAAAAGTACGGTGAAGAGATTTATAAATGATTGGTGTATTGACTTCCATGGTTACCATACCTAATTTTACGATGCACCAAGCATCCGAACACGATTTATAGGCGTAGGCTACATAAAGATACACAAAAAGACAGACAGACAAATCTATTGTCAACAACATATTACCCAGATATCCAAATATCGGTATATCTACCACACAGTATCAAACAAAATCATCCTTACGACGAACCCGTTTGTCGACAAAAAAAAATACTTAAAATGTGCTCTCAGACTAAATTCACCTAACGTGTACTTCCTGACGTGAAATAGAATTGAAACCCTTGTAGACGAAACGCAATACACGTCACATAAAAACTGACCCTCTACGTTGTGCTAGGTGCCCATACACAGAAAGAGCCCTTTCATAAATTATAAAGGCTTGTGGAGCATGAAAATTCAGGTTCTTTAGCCTCAAATTGCACAAATTCCTAAAAGCCGCAAAAAAGTGCTGGTTCCATTCAAGAATTTTCGAAAATAATGTTGCTGTTAGGAGATATAATGGACCTTCTGTACTATATGTCGAACGTGAAAATTGCTTGAAAAAAAATCTAGGTTACCCCTTGACCCCCTTAATTGCATTGATGAATTGTACAGTCTACGTTAGTTCCGTGATAACCTTATAGCCATTTGCAAACTTTCACAGAAATTTAATAAATGGAGTGACATTGCTTTTTACAGAAATAGAAGGAAAGTTGTAAGCCACTCCTTGAGATAATGTTCTCATGGTTACCGATTTGCATTCCTTCATTAGTTTGTTAAATTAAATTAAATTAGTTTTCTGGGAATATTTCAGAAATTGTTGGATTTAGAGCCTTATAATGTAGTTTTCGAGGATCCTTTTTGGCCCCCGAGTTTTGTTTCTGGCACCGAGGGGATTTGTCTCGTCGTTGTACGCCATAATATAATACTAACAATAATATAATATAGCGAGAAATTATAACACTTATTTTTTCAATTATTAATGCAACCAATGGCCATGTACTTTTCTTTTCAGGACGGGTCAGGGAAGGGATATTAGCAGAGAAAGAAGCATTCAATCACGCATGAGCAAAATGGAAATGACCTACCATTTAACTAAGGACATCTATAAGAAAAGGTCAATATCCTTCAACGCAAAACTAAAACATTACTGCAGTGTCATCCGTCCGGAGGTCTTGCATGCTTCTGAATGTCTCACGATGAACAAAAAAGGCTTGGTCGAGAAACTGGAGGCCAAAGAAAGAAAAATTTTGAGAATGATATTGGGTTCCATCAAAGACAATGGGGAATACAGAAGACGGCAAAACCATGAACTATATACTCATGTGGAGAAGATAAGTAACGTCATCCGGAAGAGAAGGATACCATTTTTTGGGCATGTGAAACGAATGAGCCCAGCGAGACTGACCATCCGCAACATAACTTACTTTCAGGAGAGGAAAACAAAATGGGCCTGGTTCATTGAACTGGATAAAGATCTGAAAGAAGTGGGGATTACACCAACAGACATTCAGGAGCGCGCCCAACTCAAAAGGAAACTTCAAGCTTGTAAAGGTTTCCAAGAAAAACCGAAGCTGAAAACGGGAAAGATTTGGACCCAGGAACGGAAGGAAGGCCACCGATCCACCGAGAACGAATGCGGGCGTACTGGGCAAACATCAAAGCCAGTAGGAGACAGTTGGAATGACGAGGTCCATAGATGGCCTATACGAAATGAATGAATGAATAATATGGGGATAGGAATATAATAGACCTGCCGTACCACACCCGCAGATGTAAATCGCGTGAAAAAAATCTAGAGTACCCCTTGATCCCCTTAAGCGCATTATACGTATTGATGAATTTTACGGCTTAATTTGGTTCCGTGATAACCTTCTAGTCGTTTGCAAACTTTCACACTAATGTAATTAATGGAATTGCATTGCGTCTTACAGCAATAGATGCACTTCTGAGAATCTGTTGCCATGGTTACTGGCTTGCATTCGTTCATTAGTTTATTAAATGAAATTAGTTTTCTGGGAATATCTCAAAAACGGTTGGTCTTAGGGCCTTAAAATGTGGTTTTCGGGTACCCGAGGTTTGTCTCTCACATTTAGGGGCTGAAAGTGAACTTTGTCTCGTCCTTCTGCGCCTATTTCAGCATGTATTTTAAGGGGGTAGGCCCCCTTTTATGAGGGGTACGGAGAAGAGTTATATCAATGATAAGTGTCGTGCCGCTGATGGATATCTGTACCAAATTTTACGTTGATACACCCAGCCGTTCTCGAGTTATAAGGGAACAAAATTGTCCACAGACGAACAAACAAACAAACAAACAGACAGACAGACAGACCAAAAAAATATTTTCGGGCGCATCCATCATAAAACAGTCTGAAACGTGTAAACAACTCAAATTTCCGTAGAAATTCAGAGAAAAACAGCCAAACTTTCATTTTTATATATAGAGAGATATACTGCACCGCTCGGTGTTGACCGTGTTTTAGTGCACAAATTTAGGTTTCTCTCGCTAACCGTTGGAGATATACGAAAGGTGATAAGGACCTTTCGGATAGAAAATTAAAAGTTAAAGGTCATGTATGCCATCAAAAGTTTGCTATTTCTTAGCGTTCTCTTTTTATTTGAAATGGAAATATTAAATTTTGAAACCAAAGGATGTAGTGACGTCACAAATGTCGGTTTTACTCGCTAACCGTTGGAGATACACGAAAAGTGATAATGACCCTTTGGATAGGAAATTAAATTTCAAAGCTCAAATGCGCCATCAAAAGTTTGCTATTTCGAATCGTTCTCCTTTTATTTGATATGGAAATATGAAATTTTGAAACCAAAGGGTGTAGTGACGTCACTAAAATGGTCGCCATTTCTTAATAGTGCAAAATTTCAAAATCAAAAGTATACTTTATGTAAACCTGGTAAATCAGCTACATCCAAGCAAAACTTCATTTAAATCGGACCAGTGGTTCTTGCGTTATTGAGTAACACACAGACAGACAGACAGACAGATAGAAAGACAGACACACACCATCTCATTTTTAGCCTATTTTCAATTTTGAAAAAATAGGGTTATGAGATCACCTTTTGTCCGTGTGTGTGTGCGTGCGTGTGTGTGTGTGTGTGTGAGGTGTGTGTGTGTGTGCCCCCTAATAAAATCTAAACGGCTGGAGCGATTACAATGAGACTCGGAAAGTTCATAGCCCTGTTCCCGGTGACCTCAACCGTGCCCTTCATATTTTGTTACGTCTCACCAATCCAACATGGCGGCTGTGCGAAATATTTCACTAGCATTCAATATCTCCGAAACTATTACCGATATCGCCCTGAAATTGTTTACGGTGATAAAGGGCACTACTAGAAGTTCGCCTATGAGACTTTCAAAAACCTGGTGACTACAAAATTAACATGGCGGTCAAGCGAAGTTGAGACATTTAAGTACACTTTTCTCGCGATTTAACTATCCAAACGTAATTAAACATGGTACAACAAATGTTTATACACATTGTAATGCACTGGAGTCTAATTTAGTTCAATTGTTTACAAAACCTCAATATGGCGGCTGTGCGAAATATTTCACTGTCATTCAATATCTCCGAAACTATTACAGATATCACCCTGCAATTTTGTACGGTGATAAAGGGTACTGATACAAGTTTACCTATGTATATTTCTTAAACCTGTAAATTACAAAACGAACATGGCGACCAAGTGAATTTGAAATGTTTTAATAGACTTTTCTCGTGATTTAACTCTTTGAGCGCAGTGAAATGAGGTACAGTAAATGATTTTGCAGATTGTAATGCACTGCCATCTAATTTAGTTCAATTGTTCACATAACCTCAAGATGGCGGCTGTGCGAAATTTTAAAATTAAGTTTTTATTTCTTGTTTCGTAATCATGCGATCGAAGTGAAAGTTTGAATAATGAACCTAGGCAATAATTGTCCTTGAATGGTACATAACTCTATGGCTTATACATATAACAATCCTAAATGGCGAGCTTCCGAAATATTTAGACGGTTCTCAATATCTGTGAATCTTTTACAGCAACCAAACTGTTTTTATGTTCATAGAGACTATGAACATATGTTCACCTAAAGGACTTTCAGTACCCTGGTGAGCACAAATCCAACATGGCGGCGACGCGAAGTATAAATATTTAAATGGACGTTTCTCGCGAATTAACTATCCGAGTGCCGTGAAATGTTGCACGTTAAATGCTTATACAAATGTTGATCCACTGGCATCTAATTTATTTCAATTGTTTGCATAATCACAAGATGGCTGCTGTGCGTAATTTTAAAATCTCGTTTTTACTTCTTGTGTTCTAATCATGCGATTGAAGTTTGAATACCACACGTACACAATAATCTTATTGTAATAGTACAAAAATAAAAATCCAACCTGGCGACCATCTGACATATTTAGACGGTTCTCTATATCTACGAATCTGTTACAGCAATTAAACTGAAATTTTGAATGTTGATAGAAGCAATTAACATTATCAGGATATATGAAAATAGGCTGTATAGTTCTTCACGGAACTACTTGTTAGCCTACTTTTCACATTTTGCAAAAATGAGGAAAAAGTAGACTTATGAGATCGATCCGGGAAAATGTGTGTCTGTCTGTCTGTCTGTCCTTCTGTCTGTCGGTTTGTCTGGCTGTGTGTGTGTGTCCCCCTATCAACTCCTAAACGGCTGCAGCAATCAAAACCAAATTTAGTATGAGTAAAGATGTGCACCGGAATATCTCACGTCCATATTTGAAAATGATGTCAGTGCTACCAACTGCTGAAAAAACGCACTAGAAATTTGAGCTCCATGTTGGATATCTTGCAAGGTATGCATGGGAACTATTCCAAAATTGGCACACATGTAGATAATACTATTTCAGTTTAATTTCCAGGAGGCCAACCATGACAGTGTTGCCAAAATAATTTTAAACCTTCTGATATGTCCAATGTTTAAATGCATATAACTTCTACACTATCAATTGGATTTCAACCAAATTTTGTATGTAATATCTGTACCTAAACAGATATGACTGAGCGTATTCTTATGAGCCACCAGGGCTGCCAACTGTTAATAATTGCTCTGTTTATTTTTTTATCCAAATACCAATATATCAGAAACTATGCACACGTATATTCTGACATTTTAGATTAATTTCGAGTATCTTATATACGTCAGTTCTACCAACATGATTATAAGCCTGCTGATACGACCAATTTTTAAATACATGTAACTTCTGTACTATCAGTTGGATTTCAACCAAATTTCGTATGTGCTATGTGTACCATAACAGATATGACTATATGTATTGTTAAGAGCAATCAGGGCTGCCAACTGTTAATAAATGCTGTATATATATTTTACACTAATATCAATATACCAGAAAGTATGCAAGCCAACAGCTCCATACTTTGCACACGTATAGCACCTGACATTCTAGATTAATTTGGAGTAATTAATACAAGGCAGTGCTGCCAACATGATTCTATGCCTGCTGATATGTCCAATTTTAAAATACATGTAACTTCTATACTAACAAATGGATTTCATCCAAAATGGGCACAACAAGATATCATAATATTTTTGATTATTTCTGACCAGCACACGCATGGTATTGTTGGCAACATGCTTTTACGCGTGCTGATAGATCCAGTGTCTAACTGCATGTAACGTCCATTGGACTTCAACCAAATTTTGTATTCTGTACCTTAAGAGATTGAACTAAGAATATATTCAGTCGCCAGGGCTGCCAACTGTAGTGCTCTATTAGGCTACATTATACCAGGTATATGTCGAACTAATTAGATATTTCGATATTACCAACTTAATTTCGTCATTATTTTAGATAGGTTCATATACTGTAGAATAATCATTGGCATGAAAAGTAGGCTGTATAGTTCTTCACGGAGCTTCTTGTTATATATTAGTATGATCAGGGATATAGGGATATAGGGATCTATGTATGTATATATATTTATATATATCTTTATATATATAATTCATCAACACGTGTGTATGTCACTGAACTCCTCCTAAACGACTGGACCTATTTTGATGGAATTTGGTATTGTTACGTGCCACCCCATGTGGCACTTTTGTTAACTGGATTACGGAGGGTAGAAAACACAACACCAATTACTGCTTCAAAGAGAAATTAGCTTTATTGCTTGCAGGAGGAGGTACACTACTCATCAGCAAATACAAGCAATTGGAACCCTACTCCAGTTTCCTCAAGTCTCTTCCTTGAGCGCTCTTGGCCCTTTCACTTGTCAACAAACCACAGAAGTTAAACTGTCTTAATGAGTACGGTGGCCTTGACAGCAACTACCTGCTCCTCTCCCTTATGTACACCAACTACAGTTACTTACGATAACTTGCTGCACGCTATTCACAAGCTGGGAAACAATGTCACTGGATTTCGTAACTCGCACGGCACTTCGTCACCACACTTCTGTCGCTCAGGAAAACACGCACTAGCTCAGAAACACACACCCACAGAAAACTCGGTCCCCTCACTGTTGAAGCCGCTTATATAGCAGGCTGGTGACTCAATCAATTCTAGAATCGTCCAGGACACACGGCTTCTCGACAGTTCCGTCACTGGCTGGGTCACGAATATTCTGGACCATCCCTTTCACTTCGCAGTCCGTTGCGTAACGCGCACGTAATACACTGAGGCAGAGCACACACAGCCCGGGGGAGCTGTGACTCATGCGGCGAGCGACAAAACAAACTCACAGCCGTAACACCACCCCCTTCCTAAAAGGCTGATCGTCCCGATCAATCATTGGTCCGTCTGTGTCCCTCCGTAGGCTGCCAGGCGATCTCTATGCACGATCTTCATCTTCGCCCTCGGGCTCCGCTGGATCCTGTAGACGACATCGTTGATCCGTTTCACGACTCGGTACGGGCCCTCCCAGGACTTCTGCAGTTTGGGTGACAGGCCTTTCTTCCGTAATGGGTTGAAGAGCCAGACCAGGTCATCCTCGTGGAATCCGCCGGCATCCGTCTGTTGGTCGTATCGGGTCTTCATTCGGTCGGTCTCGATCCGCAGTTTCCTCCTCGCGAACGCGTGCACGTCCTCCAGTTGGTCGACCAGTTCTTGACAATACTGGCTTACCGGGACCGGATCATTCCCAGGTCGGCCGAAGGCAAGATCAACAGGTAGACGGAGCTCCCTCCCAAACATGGCCCGGGCTGGTGTGCCCCCGGTGGCTTCATGCACGGCGGCGCGGTAAGCCAGGAGAAATAGTGGAAGATGTTTGTCCCAATCCCTCTGGTGCTCGCTGACAACTATTCGGAGATGGTTCTCGATGGTGCGATTGAATCGCTCTACCATCCCGTCGGACTGAGGGTGTAGTGGCGTTGTCCTTGTCTTCCGGATTCCCAGCAGCTGGCATAGATTCTGGAACACCTGCGACTCGAAGTTCCTCCTTTGGTCGGAGTGAAGCTCCAGGGGTACTCCGTACCGGCTGACGAATTCCATCACCAGGGTCTCTGCGATCGTCGCGGCTTCCTGGTTAAGGAGCGCATACGCCTCCGGCCATTTGGTGAAGTAGTCGCTGACGACCAATATGTAGCGGTTCCCTGCTTCGCTTAATGGGAATGGCCCAGCAACATCGATGGCCACTCTCTCCATGGGGCCGCCCACGTTGTAGGTCTTCAGTGGACCCCGTCGTCTTCGTCCTGGGCCCTTGCTGGCTGCGCAATCGTGGCACCTCGCGCAGTGGTTCTCCACTTCAGTTCGGCATCCGATCCAGTAGAACCGCTCTCTCAGCTTCTCCAGGGTCTTCTTTATCCCTAGGTGTCCACCAGATGATCCTCCAAGGACTTCCTTCAGGACTTCCTCCGTCATAGCCTTTGGGACAACGACTTGCTCCCGAGATATCTTCCCGTCGGTGCTCTCCCAGGCGCGGCAGATGAGGCCATCCCTTACAATCAGCGAGTCCCACTGTGCCCAGTAGGACTTAAACTTTGGGCTGCAGTCACTCACAATGTTCCACCCGGGTCTGGGGACACAGGCCCTCTTCCATTCGGCTATCAGTCCCAGGTCATCATTTTCTGCTTGTGCCCGCGTGAAAGATTCGCGGCTCCAGCTCCCTTAAAGTTCCACGGTAGTCCTTCGGCACTGCATCCCGGAGTTCTACTCCCTCCGGGCACAGAAGGTGCAGTCTTCGGGGCACGGTCTTCGTGACACGGCGTCGGCGTTAGAATGCAGTTGGCCTTTCCTGTGCTGAATCTCAAAGTTGTACTGTTGAAGCCTCTCTAACCACCGCGCGAGTTGACCCTCAGGCTGCTTGAAGTTCAGGAGCCACCGCAGGGATGCATGGTTGGTCCTGATGAGAAATTCTCGCCCGTAGGTACTTGTGGAAGTGTTCAATGGTCTTCACGATGGCGACCAGCTCCTTCCTGGTGATGCAGTAGTTCCTTTCTGGCTTTGACAAGGCCTTGCTGAAGTAGGCCACTACTCTCTCCTCGCCGTCCACTACTTGCGACAGGATCCCCCCTACGCCAAAGTCGCTGGCATCGGTATCGACGATGAACCTTGTTTCAGGTCTGGGGTAGGCCAGAATAGGCGCGGTGCACAGAGCCTGCTTGAGTTGTTCGAAGGCACTGTGGCATTCTGCTGTCCACGTGAAGAGTTGGTCCTTCTCAGTCAGTCGATGTAAAGGTTTGGCGATGTCGGCGAATCCTCTCACGAAGCGACGGTAATAAGTGCAGAGTCCCAGGAAGCTTCGTAGTTGGGACTTGTCCTTCGGAACTGGCCACTCCCTCACAGCTGCGGTCTTCTCTCGGTCGGTGCGCACCCCTTCCTCGGAGACGATATGCCCAAGGTACTGGACCTGCTTCTGGAAGAGCTGACACTTCTTGGGGCTCAACTTCAGCTGGGCAGCCCGTAGCTTCATCAAGATCTCCTTCAGGTTGCTGTAGTGCTCCTCGAAGCTTCTTCCTTGAACGATGACGTCGTCTAGGTAGACCAGGCAGGTCTTCCAGTGTAGTCCCCTCAGAATGGACTCCATTAGCCCTTCCAAGGTCTCAGGGGCGTTGCACAGACCGAATGGCATGACGGTGAACTGCCAGAGCCCGCTGCCCACAGAGAACGCCGTATTCTCGCGGTCCTTAGGGTGGACCTCCACCTGCCAGTAGCCACTCTTCAAATCCAAGGTGGAGAACCACCTTGATCGTGATATGGTAACCAGCGTGTCGTCGATCCGGGGTAGAGGGTAGCTGTCCTTCTTCATGACGTCGTTCACCCGCCTGTAGTCCACGCAGAACCTGGTGGAACCGTCCTTCTTCTTCACAATCACGACCGGAGAACTCCAAGGACTATGTGATGGCTCAATCACCCCTTGATCCTTCATCTCTTCTATCATCCGGTCGACTTCGGCTTGCTTGGCGAGCGGGACACGTCGGAATGGGGCCCTAATCGGTGCGCTGTCCCCAACGTCGATTCTGTGCTGGACCAAGCTTGTCCTGCCGAAGTCTTTGCTCCCCACGGAGAAGCCATCCTGGAATTCGTGTAGCAGATCCCGAAGTTGGCGTGATTGTTCCTCGTCTAAATGGTCCTGGGATCCTTGGTACAGCTTCTGTAGTTCTTCTTGCAGAGCGCGTCTTCTTCGGTTGTCCGTCTGCAGGTGTCCGTCTGTCATATCTGTGATGCGGGTAATCCAGGTAACGGGCTCGCAGACTCCTAGGTTGGTGTCCCGGTGAACCGTAATGTCGTAGTCGTTCAGGTTGGACAGGCGGACGTACGGCCGAGACGTCGTGTTGATGAGAGTCTTGGCAACTAGCAATCCTTTTGTCTGAATGTCCTCATATTTTGGCTCGATGACAGCCGCCACACCCTCAGCTGTTCCGTCGACAATTACGGCAGCGCTGACTTCCGTCCTGGTGGGAACGATGACGTCCTCTCTCAGCCTTACTCGTCGTGCGGCGATGGCCTCGTGTGCTGGTCGCAAAGCAAGTTCCTCACTTCCGAAGTCAAGAGTGTTGGTACTCAGATCCAATATGATGTTGTTCTGGTCCAGGAAGTCCAGTCCGATGATCACTTCATTTGATACATCAGCCACAAGCACTGGATGCTTTATCGCCCGTCGACCAATGACGAACTCCAGTGATGCTTCGCCATGTACCGGTGCGGTCTCTCCGGTCGCGGTTATTAGCTGGAGCTTCCTTTGTGTGGGTTGCACTCTCCACTTCGGGATCACGGTGGGGCTGACGATGGTCCTCGATGCTCCCGTGTCGATTAGCATGGGCCAGCTCACTCCGTTGACGACTCCGTTGACCATCAGGCTGCTATTGTCCCACCGTAACTTCGTCACACGCACTTGGACTGCCGGGGCTTGACGACTGTCACAAGCCAACCTTTGCCCCCCAAGGCTGGCTGATACTTGCTTTCCTGGGCCGCGCGGTTTCCCTACGACTGACTGTCCCGACAGAAACCCTTGGCGGCGGCGATCACCGCAGTCCTTGCTCAGGTGGCCTCTCTTACGGCAGGTCCAGCAGGTCGGTAGTCCTCTTCCGGGCCGCCTCTCCAGAAGTCCTTCGGCTACGTTTTTGTTGGTGGTACTGCGACTCTTGAAGAACCGGCCCAGCGCCTCCATCAATTGGTCGGCCAGGGGCTTGGTCTCGTTGGTTTTTGCTGGTTCGTCGACGTCCAATTGAAGCACCCGCGCGTGCATTCTAGATGCCTGTTTTGCCGTCTCGAATTCAAGTGCGTGGCTCAGCGCATCTGCCAGGGTCTTATTGCGCGCGAGTCGCAGCGCCTGTTGAGTGTCCGAGTCCCGTAGCCCGTCGGTGAAGGTCTGCGTCGCAATCTGTTCCAGAAAGTCGGCCGGCGCTGTTGGATAGCCGAGCCTTACGAGGCGTCTGATGTCCATCTCGAACTCCTGCAGGGTTTCCGCGTTCTTCTGTACCCGGGTCCGGAGCTGCATCTGGTAGGCCTGCTGAAGATGGCTATCTCCATATCGGGACTCCATATGGGCGATCAGTGAAGCGTAGTCCTGGGATCCAGTCGGGATGGCCTGAAGGACGTTAAGGGCGTCACCTCTCAGCGCTACAATGAGAGCTGTAGCCTTTTCTGAGTTGTTCCAGTTATTTATGGAACAGGCCGCCTCGAACTGACGTAAGTAGGTGCTCCACGGGATCTTTCCGTCGAAGGTTGGGGGCGTAACTCTGCTATGTCCCGTTCCTGATATTCCCGGTGTAACGGTGGGCGGGCGTTGGCGCAGCTCGGCAACTTCCTCGTGTAGAGCGTTGAATTTCTCTTCCACCCCCGTCAGTGGGCGTTGGCGCAGCTCGGCAACTTCCTTTTGTAAGGCGTTGAATTTCTCCTCCACCCCCATCAGCGGGCGTTGACGCAGCTCGGCAACTTCCACTTGTAAGGCGTCGAACTTCTTTTCCACTGCCGTGACTTCCTCACGCAGACCCAGTTCTAATTTCTTCAGGTCCTGTGTCAACTTATTCTGACCGTCTTCTACTTTGGCAGTTAGGTCCTCGGCTAACTTCTTCTGGCCGTCTTCTAGTTTGGCAGTTAGGTCCTCGGCTAACTTCTTCTGGCCGTCCTCCATCTTGTTCTGGCCGTCTTCCATCTTGGCTTCCATGCCACTTAACTTTTCTAGCAATGCTGCGAATTGCTCTTCCAATTTTAGATGTTTGTTTGTCTTGTAAGGGGCATACACTCACAGGATTTTTTTAAAAAAAAATGCGATGAAACTTGGGTGATATGTTGAGTGAGCTCCAGGGAAGGTGTTTGGCTTAGTAAATCTATTTTACAATAGATAGCGCACGAATAGGTTCAACAAATGAGCGATAACGCGTGAAGCGTATCAAAAAGTCCCGTACGCTTTCAAATACCATTCGTCCGATAGCGATGGAACATGGGTGAGATGTTGTGTACACTCCAGGGAAGGCTTCTGGCTTAGAAAATCAATTCCACAATAGGTAGCACATGACTAGATTCAACAAATGTGTGACGACGCGCGAAGCGTTTCAACTAAATCCCGTATAAGTTTATATTCCATTCATCGATTGCACTGATCTCTATGCAGATCAGTGATCGATTGAGATGAAACTTTGATGAGTTGTTGTGTACACTTAAGTGAAGGCTTCTAACTTAGTCATCCATTTCACAGGAGGTTGCGCTCGAGTAGATTCAACAAATGAGCGACGACGTGCGAAGAGTTTCAACAATGCGTTCAAATACCATTCGTTCGATAGCGAAGAAACTTGGGTGAGATGTTGTGTACACTTACGTGAGGGTTTCTAACATAGTAAATCCATTTCACAGGAGGTAGCACACGACTAGATTCAACAAATGAGTGACGACGCGCGAAGCGTTTCAACTAAATCCCGTATAAGCTTATATTCCATTCATCGATTGCACTGATCTCTATACAGATCAGTGATCGATTGAGATGAAACTTTGATGAGTTGTTGTGTACACTTAAGTGAAGGCTTCTAACTTAGTCATCCATTTCACAGGAGGTTGCGCTCGTGTAGATTCAACAAATGAACGACGACGTGCGAAGAGTTTCAACAATGTCCCGTATGCGTTCAAATACCATTCGTCCGATAGCGATGAAACTTGGGTGAGATGTTGTGTACACTTACGTGAGGGTTTCTAACTTAGTAAATTTATTTCACAGGAGGTTGCGCACGAGTAGATTCAACGAATGAGCGACGACGTGCGAAGCGTTTCAATAAGGTCCCGTATGCGTTCAAATACCATTCGTCCGATTACGATTAAACTTGGGTGAAATGTTGTGTACACCCTACGGAATGTTTCTGGCTTAATAAATCCATTTTACAATAGGTAGCGCAGGAGTAGATTCAACAAATGAGTGATGGCACGCGAATCATTTCAACCAAGTATCGTATGCGTCCATATACCATTTACCAGACTGCGATGAAACTTTGGTGAATTGTTGTGTACACTTCAGAAAAGGTTTCTGGCTTAGTAAATTCATTTTACAATAGGTAGCGCACGAGTAGATTCAACAAATGTGCGATGGCGCGCGAATCGTTTCAACACAGTCCCGTATGCGTTCATATACCATTTATCCGATTGCGATGAAACTTTGGTGAATTGTTGTGTTAACTCCAGGAAAGGTTTCTTTCTTAGTAAATCCAGTTTTTAATACGTAGCGCACGAGTAGATTCAACAAATGAGCGATGGCGCGCGAATCGTTTCCACAATGCTCCTATATGGTCATATATCATTCATCCTATTGCGATGAAACCTTGGTGAATCATTGAGTACACTCCAGAGAAGGTTTCAGGCTTAGTAAATCTATTTTACAATAGTTAGCGCATGAGTAGATTCAACAAATGAGTGACGGCACGCGAATCCTTTAAAGAAAATCCCGTATGCGTTCATGTGTCATTCATCCGATTCCGATGAAAGTTTGATGAGTTGTTGTGTACACTTACGTGAAGCTTTCTAACTTAGTAAATACATTTCACAGTTGGTAGAGCACGAAAAGATTCAACAAATGAGTGACAGCGCACGAATCATTTAAACAAAATCCCGTATGAGTTATATGCCATTTATCCGATTGCGATGAAGCTTTTGAGAGTTGTTGTGCACGCTCCCACGAATGTTTCTAGATTAGTTAAATCATTTCACGATAGTTTAGAGGCAGTTAACAGAAATTGAAAAAATACTGTGTATCCAAAAGCACTTCAAGAAACAAAGTTACAACACTTTCTTTGATTGGCAGGTCAACGTCTGCCGGGTCAGCTTGTATATATATAAATATCAGTTTCTTGTGGACACGATAACTGTCGTAATTTTGCACTAATCACTTTAAATTTTTTAGCGATTATGTAATACCTATAAAATCTCGGTCGAGTTCGTTACTGGGCTAAATCGGCCGAAAGGGGTGAAAATGGGGGGCTTTTTTCGAAAAAGTGAAATATTACTATAACTCTCTTAATAAGTGAAATATCGAATCCGTTTGAAGTTCATACTATGTGTCGGATAAAGCCCAAAAATTTATGTTTGAAGAGTTTTTTATAGCACCAACCATTGACCAAAGGGGTGGAAAATAGTGGGTTTTTCGCGAAACATTAATCATATCTCTCCTAATAGGCACAATATCAAAACCGTACAAAATGGACAATATTCCCCCAATAATTATCTAAAACTTTTGTCTGAATGAATTTTTGATATGACCCACCATTACGCCAAGGGATGAGAAAAATTATTTCGGAATTATAAGAAAATACCAAGAGCTATCAGAGGTTGCCATGGCAACACTACTAAATTGATGAGGGATGAGCCATCAGACGTTGCCATGACAATGCACTTGCACGAGATCAGATTCAGATTTCCATCTGACTAGTGTGAAGCGGCTTCGGTGACGTAACTGCAAGCATGCTGAACTTCTATGCCCAAGGTCGCGGGTTCAAAGCCGGCCGAAGTCGTCGGATTTTCTAAGAGTGCTAAAAATCCCTCAGTATGCTTTCCTTTGGAGGGGAAGTTACAACGTTCGTTGCGAGTTGCTGGTTGCGGTGGCATCTAGTAGCCACGTTCACAGCTAGGTGTCGTTGACGGTAGTATCTGGTAGCAACATTAGGAACTACTGCTTGAAATTGACCGTCTGCATTCATTATCTGAATTACAGACTAATACAGCCATCACAATTCACACCGATTATCAGACAGATTCTACACTCACCCAAAGTACATGGGGTTACATGACCGCGTTGTCGCAGCCCCTAAACTGAGGAACCACCCAAAATCTCTGCGGGAGATATAATTTTGCGTGAAGAAGTAAGAGATCGTTACATAGTTACACATCAGTGTCGAAACCTTGCATAAGGATAGTGTGACCCGAAGTATAAAAATGGACCCCAAATGACAAGAAGGTTACCGTCTCCATTAGACAATAAAATGTTTAAAATATGCATAAAATGACGAAAAACAAAGTTAATTAAGCTCCAATCATAAAATACTTTCTCGCAATAAATGAGGTCTGATCCTTCTACGAAAACCTGCATATTCTGCCTATTTTCGCCTATCCCCAAGTTAGTCCGGTGAAATCTACCTCCGCCTTCCGGCGTGCCGAGAGGACTTTATTATTATATGTTGACCAGGTTAGAGATTGTGCCGTTTTCATTTTATTTGTTTTATTTACCCAAGTTACTTTTTCGTTTAAGTTATGTGTGATAATTTCTCCAAGATACTTAAATTGAGGTATATCCCTATATCCCTCTATCCCTATATCCCTATATATATTATAATTGTGAAAGTCTGTGTGTGTGTGTGTTAGTTTGTTACCTGTTGACACTAAAACGGCTGGACGGATTTGGATGAAATTTGAAATGGAGACAGCTTATACCCTGGGATAACATATAGGATGCCTTTCACCCAGAAATAAATCATTGTTCCCGTGGAACGAGCAACATAACAGAAAAGTCACTAAAAATACTCAAATGGGACAAAATATCGAAGTTGTCGCATAAAGAGCGGACACAGCTCATTTTACGCCCCTCGATGCGAGAAACAATACTTTCAATATTTTCAAAGATATTCGCAGAAAACTATCTTCGCTCTGATAAACTGAACTAATGGAAAGTCCGTTTCCATGGCAACACTACCTCAAGGTATGACATCCGATTTTATATAAATCCCTGTAGGAGGCAATGCCAATCCATTTGTTATCTTTTTCAAGATATATATAAACACAATAAGAACAGGGTAGCGCGCCGGCCTCTCAACTGGGGGCCCTGGGTTCGATTCCCGGCTCCGTCAGAGATTTTTGACACTGACGTGAGGTTTGCAACGGTGTGCATTCAGATTCGTGAGGACAATTGAGTAGCTGTCTGATAGTGAGGCAGCGCCCCGGTCACGAAAAACAACATTAACGGCCGAGGGATACGATGCACTGACCACGCGTCACCACAATATCTGAAGGCCAAATGACTGGGAAGCGGTCGCATTATAGGCCTAAGCCCTTCATGGGCTGTAGTGCCAGGGGTAAAAAAATTAGAGGAAGCGCCTTCTAATACCGCCTTTAAGTTTTAAACACTACAGTAGCGGCTACTAAATAAAGGTAGCGATCAAGCTACGTTCAATTTCATAAACACTGGGCTCACAAATCCCGTATATTTCAGTACAAATATCAGTCTGGTCGTTATGTCAGTAGCAACGAAGCTCTGTGGCGGCTATTGCCGTTTCCGTAACACTAAAGGCATCCCGCCGACTCATAGTCGGTGGCGTAGTCGGTAGCATGCTGAACTGCTGTGCCCAAGATAGCGGGTTCAAACCCGGCCGAAGTCGTCGGATTTTTTTAAGAGCGTTGAAAATCCTTCAGTATGCCTTCCTTCGGAGGGGAAGTAAAGCCGGCGGCCCCATGTCATAGATTTATGGCATGTAAAAGATCCTTTCACAGACTAAACTTGTGTAAAGCAAAATTGTTAGGTTAGATTTCGTCAGAACGCTCTATCAAAGTTCCAACGTTCACCACTAGGTATCATTGATATCTTGTGGCGAAAGTTGGAACTACTTGAAATTGAACGGAACTTGTAGCTCACCCTTTAGGGTGTCCGCTGGAAGCAGCTACAGACTCAGGCGAGCCGAACATGTCTTCGGACACTCCCGGCACTAAAAACCATACGATAAATAAATAGTCAATGTGCACTTATAAAATTGTGAACTACCTTTTGCAAAATTTACACAAGACGTGATTTTGAAAGCACTCTTCTGTATGTTGAGGTACAGATATATACCACATGGAAAGATACAATAAAATGTTTGCAAATCTGAGTTTAAGGAACTGCTGTTCAGAATAGGCATTGTGTTAAATCTGCAGAAGCTTTCGGTACAGGTTATGCATCCCATGTTCGTAACATAGAATGTTTTCCTTTGACAATGCATCTACACCATGTGCGAGGGCAACGCATTTCAAAGATCTCTAAAAACACAGTAATCAGGAAATTGGAGAAAATGTATAGTGGGAGAGAAGATTCAAGGAGAAATCACTTCGACTCTGTGATTTGCTGATGACATCGTCATCTTGGCCAATACGCCAGAGAATTTGAATGAGTTTTTGAATGGTATGAAATCCGTCTTGAGGAAAGAATTCATGATGAAAATCAATAATTGTAAAACAAAAAAATTGGAATGCAGCCGAAAAAGATCAAAAACATCTATGGACATCAAATTGGCAGGTGAAACGGTACGGGCAGTAGGAGACGTCTGTTACTTTGGAAGAAAAATAACCAGTGAAGGACGAAGCAAAGAGGATATCAAAAGTAGGTTGGCTCAGGCAAGGACAGCATTTCTACAGAAAAGGAATCGTTTGACATAGAATTGAAGCGATTGAAACGCGGTGTTACAGAAGAATGATGAAGATAGATGGGTAGATAGGGTAACAAATGAAGCGGTATTAAGACGAGTGGGAGAGGAGAGATGTTTCTGGCGATTGCTTATGCAGAGAAGAGATAGGTTGGTACGACACATATTAAGACAACCAGGAATAGCAAGCTTAGTTATGGATGGGAGGGTCGAGCCCAAGAACTGTAGGGGTAGACCAAGGTTAAACAGATTGCCTCGGATGTAAGATGAAGTAGCTATGTAGAGATGAAACGATTAGCTCAGGAGAGGGAGGCATGGAGGTCTGTATCAAACCAGTCAAAAGACTGAAGACTCAAACAAACAACAACAACAATCAGGAATTTTAATTACCCACAGAGGCATCTGGAGAATTTCAATCCCAGGGATGTAACACTGGAAGAGACTGCATAATGTGCTCCAGCGGCCAAGGTGAGAGATATTTCACTATGGGTCTATTAATAGCGACATGTTGTCGTTCAAACCATCAATAATTATGGCAAAATTACATTGTGAATAGCTTAAGGAAAAATACTTTTAAATCCCCATATTCCGATAGATTTGCCATTCCAGTGTGCAAGAGTGCAGTTCCCTTTTCCAACAATATTAGCAATTTCCATTAACAAAGCGCAATGACACACTTAACAGCAGCAGGTGTACATTTAGACAAAAACATTTTTTCCCATGAACAACTGTATGTGGCCTGCTCACGAGTATCCGGACAACATAATTGTTATGTCTCAGCAGAAGATGGCAAAACCAAAAAGTAATTTTCAAATGTGTTCACATAAGGTACCATCATACCCTGTGGACTTTCTCAACTATATGAAAGTCCCACTTTGCTGCTCATATCAATACACTGTATGTATTAGAATTTTCAGAATTAGAATGGACCCACCTGTAGCCGCGATTGATGTGATAGAATATACCAATTTTCAGCAATAATGCATCGTCCCAATTGTCTTTATCGCGAGCGAAGCCGCGGGTACCTGCTAGTATAATATAATTGTGAAAGTCTGTGTCTGTGTGTGTGTTAGTTTGTTACCTCTTGACACTAAAACGGCAGGACGGATTTGGATGAAATTTGAAATGGAGACAGCCTATACTCTGGGATAACATATAGACTACCTTTCACCCGGAAATAAATCATTGTTCCCGTGGAATGAGCAACATAACTGAAAAGTAACCAAAAATACTCAACCGGGACAAAATATCGAAGTTGTCGCATAAAGACCAGACAAAACTCATTTTACGCCCCTCGATGCAAGAAACAATACTTGGTATGTCCCTACGGGACACCGGAAACCACATTTTAAGGCCCTAAAACCAACAGTATCAAAAATATTCGCAGAAAACTATCTTCGCTCTGATTGATGAACTAATCGCAAGTCCGTTTCCATGGTAAAACTACCTCAAGGTATGACATCCGATTTTCAATATATCCCTGTAGGAGGCAATACCAATCCATTTATTATCTTTTCAAGATATATAAAACACAATAAGAACAGGGGAGCGCGCCTGTCTCTCAGCTGGAGGCCTCGGGTTCGATTCCCGGCTCCGTCAGAGATTTTAGACACTGACGTGAGGGTTGCAACGGAGTGCACTCAGCTTCGTGAGGACAATTGAGTAGCTGTCTGATAGCGAGTCAGCGGGGCGGTAATGAAGAACAAGATTAACGGCCGAGGGGACACGATGCACTGACCACGCGTCACCACAGTATCTGCAGGCCAAATGGCTGGGAAGCGGTCGCAAGATAGGCCTAGGCCCTTCATGGTCTGTAGTGCCAGGGGTAAAACAAATTAGGGAAAGTGCCTTCTACAACCACTTCTAATAATTAAACGCTACAGGAGCGGCTACTTAAAAAAGGTAGCCATATAGCTACGTTCAATTTCATAAACACTGGGCTCACAAATCCCGTATAGTTAAGTACAAATATCAGTCGGGTCGTTATTTCAGTAGCAACGAAGCTCTGTGGCGGCTATTGCCGTATCAGTAACATTTAAGGCATCCCGCCGTCACATACCTCAATGTGCACTTACAAAATTGTGAACCAGTCTATTTTACTGAAAATAATTTCTACGAGCGAGTATCCACTCCGGCAAAAACCACACTCACTATCTTTTCCAGCATTTACACAAGACATGATTTGTAAAGCACTCTTCTGTATGTTGAGGTACAGAGATATACCACATGGAAAGATACAATAAAATGTTGGCAAACCTGAGTTCAAGGAACTGCTGTCAAAATAGGCTTTAGGTACAGGTTATGCGGCCCATGTTCCTATCATGGAATGTTTTCCTTTGACAATGCATCTACACCATGTGCGAGGGCAACGCATTTCAAAGATCTCTAAAAACACAATAATCAGGAAATTGGAGAAAAATTTAAAGTGGAAGCGAAGATTCAAGGAAAAATAATTTCATCTTTGAGATTTGCTGATGAAATCGTCATCTTGGCCGATACGCCAGAGGAATTGAACGAGTTTTTGAATGGTATGGACTCCGTTTTTCGGAAATAATTCACATGAAAATCAATATATTTAAAACAAAATTATTAGAATGCAGCCGAAATAAATCAGAAACCCCTATGGACATCAAATTGGCAGGTGAAACGCTACGGCAAGTAGGAGACTTCTGTTACTTAGGAAGAAAAATAACCAGTGATGGACGAAGCAAAGAGGTTGGCAGGTTGGCTCAGGCAAGGAAAGCATTTCTACAGAAAAGGAATCTGTTGACATCGAATATATATTTATGTATTAGGAAGTCATTTTTGAAAGCTTTTGTCTGGAGCGTGACACTATAAGGAAGTGAAACTTGGACTAATGGTGCAGCAGAAAAGAGGAGAATTGAAGCGTTTGAAATGTGGTGTTACAGGAGAATTATGAAGATCAGATGGGTAGATAAGGTAACAATTGAAGAGCTATTAAGATGAGTGGGAGAGGAGAGATGTTTCTAGCGACTGCTAATGAAGAGAAGAGATAGTTTGGTACGACACATATTAAGACACCCAGGAATAGCAAGCTTAGTTGTGGATGGGAGGGTCGAGGACAATAACTGTAGGGGTAGACCAGGGTTAAACAGATTGCCTCGGATGTAGGGTGTGGTAGCTATGTAGAGATAAAACGATTAGCTCAGGAGAGGGTGGGATTTATATTAACAAAGCGCAATGACACACACTTAACAGCAGCAGGTGTACATTTAGACAAAACCATTTTTTCCAACGGGCAACGGTTTGTGGCTCGATCGCAAGTATCCGGACAACAAAATCGTTATGTCTCAGCAGAAGATGGCTAAACCAAAAACGTAATTTTAAAATGTGTTCACATAATGTAACATCGTACCCTGCAGACTTTCACAACTCTATAAAATTCCCACTTTGCTGCTCATATCAATATACTGTATGTATCAGAATTTTCAGAATTAGAATGGACCCACCTGTAGCCGCGATTGCTGAAATAGAATAGACCAATTATCAGCAATAATGCATCGTCCGCATTGTCTTGATCGCGAGCGAAGCCGCGGGTACCTGCTAGTATATATATATAAGTTTCTCTCTAACGCGTTAATTTTAATGTGGTTTTAAACAGTTCCGTAAAACGTGCAATGCGTCTTACCCGTTTGAATGTATGCTGATAACCAGCTGTAAGAGTGTACGGTGCATATATATTCTCTTCTGTTACAGGCTTGTTCGGCCTATTTACAAACGTCTTGGGATGAGTGTAGGAGTGTTTAGTGTTGTAAGCTTCATTCTGCTACAGCCTGCTTCAACGACCGTGTTCGTTGATCTGAAGGAGCGTGAACTGAACAATACGATCGGAAGCGCCTCACTACTGATCACCACTTTACTCTCTGACCATATTAATCAAGTCGATAATACGTTAACAGTGTACACGGTCAGGCGTAACCTCAGCTATCTCTCCACAAAACTGTTACCCCTTATACACCAGCAATGTAACACTGGTGTACAGTTGGTAAATTGTGAGGATGAGCAGAAGAAGGAACTGTTCTCCAAGAGTTACTCCTATCTCCTCTTAATTCACCAGTGTTCCAGTGAGGATGTTAATCAGAGCATCGCCCAGCTGAGTCTTCTGAGTGGTTGGAATCCGCGAGGAAGATTCCTCGTGTTCATTATCTCTGCTATGGTCAGCTGTGAGTCCTCTGCGTTTCAAGTGTTGTGGCGATACAAGATACTTCATGTAGTAGTCTCTATATGGACCTTAACGACGGGAGAGACAGGGCACATCAAGTCATTTACCTACAATCCTTTTGGAAGGGGAGGAGTAATTGTTGTTCATGATGTATCAAATGCAACTCCCAATACCGTGTACGCTAAGAAACCTCTTGACCTACAAGATAATGCTGTAAAGTTAAGTAATATAAGATAGAAAGTGTACACTACCGGTATTAATTCAGAAGCAAGATCAATAGCTATATTCATTACTCGCATTAATGCAGTGCCACAGTTCGTTGTGAGTACAGAAAAAATGAACAAATAGCAGTAAGGGAAGGTTTACTGGATCTAACAGTGTACCCATTTAGCCCGCTTCCTAATGAAAAAGTGATAATACATCCACACCGTTATGAAAGTCTCGTATTTCTGGTACCAATACCTGAACGCATCCCTCAGTATATGAACTTATTCCTTCCGCTTGACACCGTGGTTTGGGTTTGCATAATCTGTAGCATTCCTCTATCAGCCGTGTCATGGCATCTTATCCAACGTCTTAAAGGAATAGATGTTAGTTTATCCACCAATTTACTCCTCAGCCTTTCCACATTGTTATCAGTTTCTTTGCCAACTCTGCCTAGTGTGTTGTCAGACAGGATGGTTGTTCTATTTTGGGTACTCTTCAGTCTCATAGTAACGAACGCATTTCAAGGCACTCTAACTAGCTTTCTGAGCGTCGCTAAATATTACCCGGAGATCAACAATTTCCAAGATCTCAACAAGTCTGGATTGAACATTGTGTATCCGTATGGTTATAGGGGAATGATACGTCCTTCACTGGAGGTTCACTTCCCACAGTTGAGCCGGAAAGCAATAGGAGTCGAGAACAAGAGAGTTAGAAAATATGTGATTGACATACAGCGATATAGAAATACGTGTGTGATCATGCCTGGCTCTAATACCAAAACATTTGGTAAGGAAATCAGTCACATTCACATAATGAAGGAAAGTATTGAGGGAATATATTTTAGCGTAAAAACGCCGTTATATTCTCCTTATTACCTTGCACTCTCTTCTACTGTTATGGGCTTCATAGAATTTGGACTGTACGATAAATGGGAAGAAATGTTTTTTGCAAGATTCAAACTGAGCCTGCGTTATGAAAAATCAAGTGAGGAATCTCCGGAGCCTGAGCAGTTCACTCTGGACCACCTACAGACAGCCTTCTACTTGCTGTTACTAGGATATATCCTCTCTCTGATCGTTTTTTTAGTGGAGTTCTCTTACGCACTAATCAACGAAATCACATTCAGAAATAGACGTATTGCAGTTCCTTAGAAAGTGTTCATTACTAAAATGTTCATCCTATTTTAGTTAGTTACAAACAAAGACTCAAAGACCCATGTCTGGGAAACCAATCCTTCAGTTGAGATTTAATGTGGTGTGTAATGTCTGCAATCAAAGGCATCTGATATAATTTAAACACACTGTTTCTCTCGAATGAAACCCCACTTTTGAGATTAATCAAATAGCCAGTCCACACTTTATTCCCTCTTTATCATTACTGACCTCTTCTTTTACCACAATTTCTTGAAGAGGACGGTAGGGAAAATTCTCAATGAAGAAAACAATCTTTTTCTTGAAACTCAATATGGATTCTGACAACTCGCACATAGTTTTATGAATTCCTTGCAAACTAAGGTTTAGGTTATTGAGGTATGACCGTGTCAACAGGAAAGAAAAGCCTTGAAGATTGATCTGGATTTTGTAAAATACTTTCCAAGACCCCTCTTTTCAGATTCACCCATCCATTCGAAGAAGATAATTGTATCACCATGCAAATCCCACACTCACGTAAGCATTTGGCCTTTACTCAGACACCTAACATTGTAATATAAAGGCACATCTGTAAATAATAATAAATTCAGAATTAAGCTCCTTTAAACATTGTTTGGGTTGCTATGTGCAGAAGTTGGTTTTTATCTCAAATAGTACACCCTTATGTGATTCCAGTTAACAGAGGAACAATATCCTTACTCAATGTACCACACAGGACAGTATCATGAAAAATGTAATGGTAAAGAATTAGTTTATTGTTAAATTGTTTCACTTTACCCACCAGATAGGGGCAGATGACCTCGTAGTTCCGCCCCTTAAAACAACAGTAACTAACTAACTTACCCACCAGACCTTTCTTTCACTTGCTCAATCTGTTACTAAGGACACAATATTTTTAGCCTATTTTCATTCATGAAAACATAGGCTTATGAGGCCACCTTTTGTCCTTGTGTGTGTGTCTCCGCCTAATGCAATCTGAACGGCTGGAGCGATTTCAATGAATCTCGGTAAGAAGCACTAGTTTCACTGACCCCGACCATGCCCTTCAAATTTTATTACTTCTCACCAATGTAACATGGCGGTTGTGCAAATTATTTCACCAGCATTCAGTATCTCCGAAACTGTTACTGAAATCACCCTGCAACTTTTTTAAGGTGATAAAGGGCACTAATAAAAGTTCATCTACGTGACTTTCAAAATCCTGTTAAGTACAAAACGAACATGGCGGCCGTGCGAATTTGTAACATTTAAATATAATTTTCTAGCGATTTAACCATCCTAGTGCAGTGAAATTTAGTACAGTAAATGCGTAAACAAATTTTAATCCACTGACATCTAATTTATTTCAATTGTTTTCATAACCTCAAGATGGCGATTGTGGGAAATTTTTAAATCTCGTATTTTTATTTCTTGTATCTTAGTCATGTGATTGAAGTTTGAATAATAAACCTTCGCAATAATCTTCATCTAATAGCGCATAACTCTTTATATAAAATTCCAACATGGTGACCATCCGAAATATATAGACGGTTCTCAATACCTATGAATATATTACAAAAACCAAACTTAAATTTTTCAAGTTGATAGAGGCAATTAACTTAAGTAGGATACATGCCAATAGTCTATGTATTTCTTCACGGAACTACCTGTTAATACTCACAATGTTTGAGGCAAGCAGTTTTGGAATTTCATTAAATACGATTTCTCCAGTGGTTTTCCCCCAATTTGGTCTTAGTGCTAAAAACTCCTACATAAACCTCTGACAACTGAACTGCATTTGAAATATCGGTAGATTCATTAGCAGCCAAGGAAATATAACTAATTTGAAAGTTCATATACGAACTGTCAGCCCATGTTATTGGCAAGTTATGTACAGCACCTACAATTTTCTTGAATTCGTTCTTTGTTCCTTGACCTTCCATAACTATTGCAATTTGAAGTACGCATTCCTTCACATTCTCGGTTTGAATAAAAGGAATCATATTTTTGCACAGAATCCAGATTCTTCTGTACTTTTCTCTAGGGCTGAAATTCCCCCATGTATCATTGCATTTCCTTGTGTGCATGCTACTTGTATGGTGTTATTTTTTTTTTGTCTTAATAAAGAATCAGAAGAAACTTATTGTGAAGTGGAATACAAATAATTCGTACATTTCTCCAAGTCGTAAGTATCATATTTAAACTTTAATACCAAAAACACTTATTCTCACTGTAGGGTGTAGTTACCCCGAAGGCTGGTCGGATCCTTAAAAGTCACAGCCATAGATTATGGGGGGTAAACAACAAAACACACAATGTTGCGTATTAAGAAAGATGCGGAGTGTGGTAGTTTGCCACTGCTTTCCTCACTGAGTCGCTGCAGCAGCACTGGCGCTTATGAGTGAAGCTGAAGATGTCCACCGAGAGTTGGGGTATGAGATCAAAATGAAAATCCACAGTCTGCTTCCAGTCAACCGACCGGGTCAGGGAATTGAATGAATGAAGCCCGCATCTTGTGGCGAGAATATGAACTGTACCTGCTGCCGAAGCCTGTTGCACTCCCCTAGTTGGGATATAATGTCATGAATTAGTGCTCGGTGTTGCCACATTCACGGTCGCTGGTCGTGTGACACTGCTCGCTACTTGTTCACGTAACTTGTCACAATCTACCTCCTAACAAGGAATAACTTACCACGTGACATAAATATCAACCTGCTTCCTAAGCGTTCGAACCAGATTTGGTTCTATCAATCTTCGTGATACTTTGTATTGGAGATAGGAAACACTTATTCTCGCTGTTGGGTGTAGTCACCCCGAAGGCTGGTCGGATCCTTAAAAGTCACAGCTATAGATTATGGGGGGAAAACAACAAAAATAAGCAATCGAAGAAATCTCTAACTGATGTGATAGCTTCAAATTGTCACACCTCGTTCATTTGTGTTCTTGGGCGTGTCTTTTGATATCCGTGAAGTCATTGTTATCACTCGCGAATCTACACAAAAGCAAATAAAATAAACTAAATTTATGTTTACGTTGCTTGATGAACAGGTGCACATGTATGTTCATACTTAAATACTTAAATTTTGCTTGGCCGCCGTGTTGGTTTTGTACTTAATACGATTGTATATGCCGCATAGCTCAATATATCTTTGTATTGTTTATAGCCATACAATAATATTAGAGGATGGTGTCAGTAATAGTTTCGGAAATATAATACCGGTGGAATATTTTGCGTGGCCGCCACGTTGGAATGGTGTCAAGTATTAGGTTGAGGGTCGGACAAAGTATGTCATTACCACGTTTGAAATCGCATCAGCCGTTATATATTATTAGGAGCACACACACACATGGATAAAAGGTGATCTCAAAAGCCTATGATGAAAATGTGCTTATAAAATGCCTGACAGGTGTACTTCCTTTTCCATTCGGTATGACGTCAAGAAATTTCGCACTAGGGGTGCATTCAACGCAGTACCAAGGTAAATTCCTAAATGTTATCTTCACGCTGCCATCGATCTTCAGATCGAGAATGAGGAATCGGGCTCAATATATTGTACTTCGTATAAGCAAATTAAGCCTGATAAAATATGTCAAGTAGACCATCACGTCGTTTATCTGTAGGAATGTTATTTTGAGACCACAGTACAATCAGAATCTGCATTCAAACACCCCAGACTATATTCAATGAAATGTCGGCATATCAATTTAATCTCTTCCTTGCATAGAGTGAAGTCGTACGGAAGTGTAGATGCCATCACTTAGTGTATTTAACTCATTTTCGAGCAAAGGTGGATGTTTCGTGGATTGCATTCATAAACCTCAAATATAGGCTTAAGTAATCAAGGAGGCTATCTCATGAGTTTGTGCCCAGGTGTGACTGTTTCGGTGTGTTTACAAGCATTGTTCCCCTATTAACATTTCAACATCCATTAAAACTTACAGTGCTGATGATCAGCTGTAAAGGTGTCGGTGCAAATATCTCCTCTTCTGTTACAGGCTTGTACGGGCTGTTCACAATCATTGTAGTATGAGTGTAGCAGCGTTAAGTGTTCTAAGCTTCATTCTGCTACAGCCTGCTTCAACGATCGTGTTCCTAGATCTGGAGGAGCATGATCTGAACAGTACGATTGGAAACGCCTCACTACTGATCTCTTCATTACTCTCTGACCATATTAATGAAGTCGATAACACATTAACAGTGTACATGGACAGACGTAACCTCAGCTATCACTCCACAAAACTGCTACCCCTTATACACCAGCACTGTAACACTGGTGTACAGTTGGTAAATGGTGAGGATGAGCCGAAGAAGGAACTGTTCTCCAAGAGTTACTCATATCTCCTCTTCTTTCATCAGTGTTCCAGTGAGGTTGTTAATCAGAGTCTCGCCCAGCTGAGTCTGCTGAGTGGTTGGAATCCACGAGGAAGATACCTCGTGATCATTTTCTCTGCTATGGACAGCTGTGAGTCCTCTGTGTTTCAAGTGTTGTGGCGATACATGATACTGAATGTAGTGGTCTCTATATTGCCCTTAACGACGGGAGAGAAAGGGCACATCAAGTCATTTACCTATAATCCATTTGGAAGAGAAGGAGTATTTGTTGTTCACGATGTATCAAATGAAGCTCTCAATACCGTGTACGCTAGAAAACCTCTTGACCCACAAGGTATGCCTATCAAGTTAAGTAAGAGAAGTGAGAAAGTATACACTACCGGTATTAGTTCAGGCGCAAGAACAATAGCTATATTTCTTTCTCGCATTAATGCAGTTCCACAATTCGTTGAGAGTACTGAAGAAGATGAAGAAATAACAGTAAGGAAGGGTTTACTGGATCTAACAGTGTACGCATATTGCCCGCTTCCTAATGAACAGGAGATAATCCATCCTCACCGTTATGAAAGTCTCGTGTTTCTGGTACCAAAATCTGAACGCTTCCCTCAATATATGAACTTATTCCTTCCGCTTGACACTGTGGTTTGGGTTTGCATAATCTGTAGCATTCCTCTATCAGCCGTGTCATGGCATCTTATCCAAAGTCTTAAAGGAATAGATGTTAGTTTTTCCACCAATTTACTCCTCACACTTTCCGCATTTTTATCAATTTCTTTGCCAACTCTGCCGAGTGTGTTGTCCGACAGGCTGGTTGTCCTATTTTGGGTACTCTTCAGTCTCATAGTAACGAACGCATTTCAAGGCACTCTAACTAGCTTTCTGAGCGTCGCTAAATATTACCCGGAGATCAACAATTTGCACGATCTCTACAAGTCTGGATTGAACATAGTGTATCCAGAGGCTTATTGGAGAGTGATAGGTCCTTCACTGGAAATTCACTTCCCACAGTTGAGCCAGAAAGCAATAGAAGGTGAGAAAGAGATATACAAGTATTTGAGTGATATACAGCTATATAGAAATAACTGTGTCATCATGCCCGGCACTAGTGCCGATACGTACTATAGGTTCTACAAAAGAAATTATAAGGAAGGCTGTAACATTCACATAATGAAGGAAAGGTTTGAGGGAATATATTTTAGCTTCAAAACTCCGTTATATTCTCCTTATTACCCTGCGCTCTCTTCTACTGTTATGGGTTTTATAGAATTTGGACTGTACGATAAATGGCATGAAATGCTTTTGGCAAGTTTCCATCTGCGCCGGCGTTATGAAACATCAGGTAAGGAATCTCCGGAGCCTGAACAGTTCACTCTGGACCACCTACAGACAGCCTTCTACTTGCTGTTACTAGGATATATCCTCTCTGTGTTGGGTTTGTTAGTGGAGTTCTCTTATGCACTAATCAACAAAATCACGTTAAGAAATAGAAATATTGCAGTTCCTTAGTGAGTGTTCATTACTTTATTTTTCATCCTATTTTAGTTAGTTGCAAACAACGACTCTAAGACCCATGGCTATCAACGGGAAACCAATCTTTCAGTTGGGATTTTAGGTGGGGTGTAATGTCCGCAATCAAAGGCATCTGATGGAATTTTAACACACTGTTTCTCTCGAATGAAACTCACTTTTGAGATTAATCAAATAACCAGTCCACACATTATTCTCTCCTTATGATTACTGACCCCTTCTTTTACCACAATTTCTTTAAGAGGACGGTAGGTAATAAATCTAGATTACTACACAGAAAAATTCTCAGTGAAGAATTCAATCTTCTCTTGAAACTCAAGATGGATTCTGACATCTCGCAAATTCAGGTTCAGGTTATTGAGGAATGACAATGTCAACAAGAATGGAAAGCCTTGCAGTTATATCTGGTTTTGTAAAATGCTTCCAAAGATAACATCTTTTCAGATTCACCCAACAATTGAAGGAAGATAATTATATCACCTCTCAAATCCCACCCACTCTTAAGTCTTTGGCCTTTACTCAGCCACCTAACCTTGTTATATAAAAGCACATCTGTAAATTCAGAATTAAGCTCCTTTAGACATTGTTTGGGGTTACTATGAGCAGAAGTTGAATTAGGTAGATTTCATTAGAAAGCTAACTATTGCAATGGGTACCATGTTTCGACTTCCGGAAAATTTCGACATATCTTCGCGTTTCACATCCCCCAGACCCCAAAACCACCGTCAGTTCAAAAGTTTATACATAATTTATGTATATATGTATATATGTATCTATCTATAAATATATATATATATACATATATCTATCAGTTTTTTGTGGACACGATAACTGCCGTAATTTTGTCCCAATCAGTTTGACTTTTTTACATAATAAGTATCCCATTAAAATCTCAGTCGAGATCGTTAATGAGAAAAATCGGTCGAAGAGGGTGACAATGGGGGTCTTTTTTCGAAAAAATGAAATTTCGCTATAACTCTCTTAATACGTGAAATATCGAATCCATTCAAAGTTCATATAATGTGTCGGATAAGTGCCAAAATGTATGCCAAATAAGTTTTTTGATAGCACCAACCATTGACCAAAGGGGTGGAAAAAAGTGGGTTTTCGGGAAACATTAATCATATCTCTCTTAATAGGCACAATATCAAAACCGTACAAAATGGAAAATATTCCCCTAATAATTACCTAAAACTTATGTCTGAAAGAATTTTTGTTATGACCCACCATTACGCCAAGGGATAAGAAAATTAATTTCGGAATTAAAGAAAATACCAAGTGCCATCAGAGGTTACCATGACAACGCTCCTAAATTAATGAGGGGTGAGCTATCAGAGGTTGCCGGGACAACGCCATTGACGAGATCACATTCATTTTTAGCCTACTTTTCCCACTTTGCAAAACTGGGGAAAAAGTCGACTTTTGAGATCGATCCGGGAAAATGTGTCTGTCTGTCTGTCTGTCCTTCTGTCTGTCTGTCCTTCTGTGTGTTTGGCTGGCTGTGTGTTTGTGTCCCCGCCCCCCCCCCCCTATTAACTCCGAAACGGCTGCAGCAATCGAAACCAAATTTAGTATGAGTAAAGATGTATACCGGAATATCTCAGGCCCATATTTGAAAGAGATATCAGTGCGACCAACTGCTAAAAAAAACGCACTGGAAATTTGAGCTCCATGTTGGATACCTTGGAAGGTATACATGGGAGCTATTCCAAAAATGGCACACATGTAGATAATACTATTTCAGTTTAATTTCCAGGAGGCCATACATGACAGTGTTGCCAAAATAATGTTAAGCCTTCTTATAGGTCAAATTTTAAATGCATATATCTTCTACACTATCAATTTGATTTCAACCAAATTTTGTATGTAATATGTGTACATAAACAGATATGACTATAAGTATTCTTAAGAGCAATCAGGGCTGCCAACTGTTAATAAATGGTCTCTATATTTTTACCCTAATATCAATATATCAGAAAGTATGCAGGCCAACAGCTCTATACTTTGCACACGCATAGCACCTGACATTCTAGATTAACTTGGAGTAATTAATATAAGACAGTGTTGCCAGCATGATTCTATGCCTGATGATAGCTCCAATTTTAAAATACATGTAACTTCTATTCCATCAAATGGATTTCAACCAAAATTGGCACAAAAATATATCATAATATTTCAGATTATTTCTGACCAGCACTCCCATGACATTGTTGCCAACATGCTTTTACGTGTCCTAATAGATCCAATGTCTAACTCCATGTAACGTCCTCTGGACTTCAACCACATTTTGTATTCTGTACCTTAAGCGATGGAATTAAGAATATATTCAGTCACCAGGGCTGCCAACTGTATTGCTCTAATAGGCTACATTATGCCTAGTATTCAGTATTTCGAACTAATTAAGACATTTCGATATTACCAACTTAATTCGTCATTATTCTAGATAGGTTCATATACTATAGATTAATCATTGGCATGAATCTTAATTTTAAGAAAGGTAGGCTCTTTAGTTCGTCACGGAACTTCTTGTTCCATCTGACTATGAGGGAAGCGGCTAACTGTTAGCATGCTGAACTCCTATGCCCAAGGTCGCTGGTTCAAGGCCGGCCAAAGTCGCCGGATTTTCTAAGAGCGCTAAGAATCCCTCAGCATGCTTTCCTTCGGAGGGGAAGTTACAAGGTTCGTTGCAAGTTGCTGGTTGCGGTGGCATCTAGCAGCCAAGTTCACAGCTAGGTGTCGTCGACGGTAGTATTTGGTACAAAATTAGGTACTACTACTTAAAATTGAACGTCTACACACCTTACCTGAATTACAGACTAATACAGTCATCACAATTAACACCGTTTATCAGACAGATTCTACACACACCCAATGTACACGTGGTTACATGACCACGTTGTCGCAGCCCCTAAACTGAGGAACCAACCAAAATCTCTGCGGGAGATAAAATTTTGCGTGAAGAAGTAACAGACAGTTAGATAGTTACACATCAGTTCCAAACCTTGCATAAGGACAGTGTGATCACAAGTATAAAAATGAACCCCAAATGACAAGAAGGTTACCATCCCCAAGACAATAAAATGTTAAATAATGATTAGAAAGACGGAAAAAAGTCAAATAACCTCCAATTGTAAAATACTTTCTAGCAATAAATGAGGTCTGATCCTCCTACGAAAACCTGCATATTTTGCCTATTATAGCCTATCCCCTAGTTTGCCCGGTGAAATCTACCTCCGCCTTCCGGCGTGCCGAGAGGACTTTTTAGCCTACTTTCGATTTTTGCAAAAAATGAAAGTAGACTTATGAGATCAACACAGGGCGAAAAAAAGTGTGTCTGGCTGTGTGTGTGTATGTGTGTGTGTGAGTGTGTGTGTGTGTGTGTGTGTCTGTGTGTCTGTGTGTATGTGTGTGAGTGTGTGTACTCTGAATGTCTGTCCCCCCCTATCAATTCGAACACGGTGAATGCGAATTGAACGAAATTTGGTACAAAGGTAGCACTAGCAAAGGACACCTCAGTGTCATGTTTTATATCGCCGCCATCTTTACTAAAACTGAATGGCGGCCACTCAAACGTTCAAAACGTAAAATCAAATAACGACTAACCAAATCATCCGATCTCTACCAAATTTGGTAACAACATACCTTCGTATAGGATGCGTCTTGTGAGCAAACTACAAGGTCGTCCGCCATACCATTTCAGGATGGCGGCCGTGCGAATTATGCAAACTTTATAATCCATATCATGGGACCCACCAGTTCCGATTATCGAGCCGAGAATCGTTTTAACTGTTCTAAAGGAAGAGGCACGTTCGAAATTAAAAGTTTATTTTGTAATACTATAGTGCAGACGTGATTTTAAAAAGCTGAGCTGATTTAGTAATAAGACAAGATGGCAGCGGATATCTTGTGCCTGACTTATATTTCACTAATTTGAGTATTGCATGCAATATAGCGTACTGATATAAAATAAATAAACTTTGTTTGAAATGCTTTATATATAAATAATATACTCCAGTGATGAAATCGTTTAGTATAAATCACTATTTGCTAACAAGTTCTATGTAAGTCATTTTATATAGAACGACATTTGTTGACACAATTAGCTCAGTGGTAGAGCGTTAGCCTATCGCTCAAATGCCTATGGTTCAAACCCGATCAGAGCTAGTTTTTTTGCTTGAAATTTTATATGTTTATTGTTTTGTAATGACTAAGATGTTTTAAAATTAAGCGTTATATTGTGCATATTATGGTGTAAAATATATATTTAATTAAAACATAATTCGCCAGCAGATTTACTCGAGACATCTAGCTGCCAAAAAGGTAACTGCACGCCGACCAGATTTTATTGAAAAGTTTCTTCTTCTGGCCGCTAGAATGCACTCGCTCTGTTAGGATTATATTGTTAGATATTTCACCACTAGATATCACGACTAGTCTACGTGGGGCTCCATTGATTACTATACCATTTGCATTCTATGCGCATCGAATTTGAAGAATGACAAGATGATACTACGATACATTTTTACTTTCTATTTTAAAGGGTTTGTAACAGCCTATTGTGCGTTATTTGAAAATGTTAATTGAAGTAAAGAACAAAACGATTTCACATAGTATCTGAACTCTACCGTTGGTGCTAGTTCAGGATATTAATTAATACTTCCATTTCAGCCAAATAGCAATCGAAAATATCCACATAGTTGGTATACACACGTCTCTGTAGGGTCATGGAAAGATTTGTTAATTCAATTAGGGTTGTGAAAGTCATACGCAGCCAGACGTGTAAAGACATGCCTCAACTCAAAGTTGGATGTTGCCCGCGTCAGGCCGATTATGTAATAATAATAATAATAATAATAAAAATAATAATAATAATAATGTTATTGGTTTTACGTCCCTTTTAACTACTGTTGCTTTTAGAGACGCCGGGGTGCCAGAATTTTGTCCCGAAGGGGATCTTTAACGTGCCAGTAAATCTACTAACACGGCTCCCCCGCATTTGTGCACCCTCAAATGCCAGCTGACTGCGCCAGGATACGAACCTGAAACATACGGTCCAGTAAGCGAGAACGTTACCGCTGAGCCACGCCGCCAGTCCGGTCGATTATGTCTCCAGATCCATAACATTCTTTAGATACTTCTTATCTTTCTTTCTTCAATGATGGTAGCAGTTTTTATCTAGGTTGTGGCGTTTGGTAGAGGTAAATCGTTTCTAAGGTCTTCAACAAAGAATAGTTCTATTATACTCTTTGATAATAACAACGAGTTATAACTATACTCATACATTTAGGAGAAAGTAGTCTATATGTTCTTTACTGAACATCTTGTTTTTTATCTCAAATAGTACACCGCTTCTGTGATTCCAGTTAACAGAGGAACAATAACCGTACTCAATGTGCCACACAGGACAGTATTATGAATAATGTAATGGTAAGGAATTACTTTATTGTTAAATTGATTCACTTTACCCACCATATAGGGGCAGATGACCTCATAGTTCCAGCCCTTAACCCTTTATGGGATAGTGGTCTCTATATCAACCACCTGTCATAAGGACAGTTTATGCTTTCAAAAACGCTGATAGTTGAATCTTTAAGCCAAATTTCCGAGAATTTTCATGCCGAAGTGCTTGTAATTCTGACAATCAAACAGTATATAGGTACGTATCTACTTGACGTAGTGAGTTGGATAAAAGTTAAAATAAACTAGGAACATTAACAATTAAAGTGCAAAATAAAATATAAATACAGAAATAAAAATCATAAAAATAAAATGTTATTAAAAAATGAAAATTAAACTAATAAACACAACTATAAAAATATGAAAAAAAAATTAGAATCAATTCGAAATTAGTTAAATAATTCATTCAATAACAAATATCAAAATTAAATCTATAAAAACATAAATTGAAAATTAAAAATAAATAAATAAACATTTAAATTTGAGAAACAAAAATAACAAAATAAATTAAAATGTCAAAACACCCCAAAATAAAAAAAAATATTTTGCCTTATGAAGGGTTAAAACAACAATAACTAACTAACCTTTCTTTTCAGTTGCTGAATCTGTTACTATGGACACAATATTTATGAGGTCACCTTTTGTGTGTGTGTGTCTGGAGCGATTACAGCGCCTAGAAATCTCTTGGTCGACCTTTTTCCTTCACCTTCCATAACTTTTGCAATATGAAGGGCACATTCCTTCACAATCCTGGTTTGAGTAAAGGGAATCATATTTTTGCACAGAATCCAGGAAATTCCTAAATATTCTTCTGTTCATTTCTCTAGAGCTGGACGTCCCCCCTGTATCATTGCATTTCCTTGTGTGTATAATATTTGTACCGTGTCAATGTTTAGCCTACTTTTCACATTTTGCAAAAATGAGGAAAAAGTAGACTTATGAGATCGGGCAAATGTGTGTCTGTCTGTCTGTCTGTCTGTCCTTCTGTCTGTCTGTGTGTGTGTCCCCCCCCTATCAACTCCTAAACGGCTGCAGCAATCGAAACAAAATTTGGTAGAAGTAAAGATCTATACCTGAATATCTCAAGCCCATATTTGAAAATGATGTCAGTGCTACCAACTGCTGAAAAATCGCAATTGAAATTTGAGCACCATGTTGGATATCTTGGAAGGTATGAATAGGAGCTATTTCAAAATTGGCACACTTATAGATAATAATATTTCAGTTTAATTTCCAGGAGGCCATACATCGCAGTGTTGTCAAAATGAACATACGCCTTCTGATAGGTCCAAATTTTAAATGCATATAACTTCTACACTATCTATTGGATTTCAACCAAATTTCGTATGTGCTATGTGTACATAAACAGACATGACTGAACGTATTATTAAGATCCACCAGGGCTGCCAACTGTTAATAAATGCTCTCAATTTATTGTATCCAAACACCAATATATCAGAAAGTATGCCAGCCGACAGCTTTAAACTATGCACACGTATAGTACCTGACATTGTATATTAATTTGGAGAAACTTATATACGTCAGTGCTACCTACATGATTCTAAGCCTGCTGAGAAGTCCAACTTTAAATACATGTAACTTCTATACTATCATTTGGATTTCAACCAAATTTCGTGTGTGCTATGTGTACCATAACAGATATGTATATGCCGATTCTTGAGAGTAACCAGGGCTGCCAACTGTTAGTAAATACTGTCTCTATTTTTGTTACCCTAATATCAATATATCAGAAAGTATGCAAGCCAATAGCTCTAAACTTTGCACACGTATAGTACCTGGCATTCTAGATTAATTTGGAGTAAATAATATACGTCAGTGCTGCCAACATGATTCTAAGCCTGCTGATAGATCCAATTTTTAAATGCATGTAACTTCTATACTAACTAATGGATTTTATTCAAAATTGACACAACAATAGATCATATTATTTCAGATTATTTCTGACCAATACATGTATGTCATTGCTGCCAACATGATTTTACGCGCGCTGTTAGATCCAATGTTTAACTGCATGTAACGTCCATGCTATCCATTGTACTTCAACCAAATTTTGTATTCTGTACCTTAAGAGATGGAACTAGGAATATATTCAGTCACCAGGGCTGCCAACTGTAGTTCTCTATTAGGCTACAGTATGCCAGGTATACAGTATTTCGAACTAATTAGAAATTTCGATATTACCAACTTAATTTCGTCATTATTCTAGATAGATCCATATAGATTAATCTTTGGCATAGATCGTAAATTTTAAGAAAAGTAGGCTCTTTAGTTCGTTACGGAACTTTTTGTTTTTCTTAATAAAGAATCTGAAGAAACTCATTGTGGAATTCCTTATGCTTACTTTCTTAGAGACTTATTAAATTACACTTTGATAACTGATACCACTTCATTGCAAACTAAACAAATTGGTTCTTAGACCAGTAGATATATCATTTTGGATTGCAAAAGGTGGAGTAATTTTGATTTTCAGGTATGTTGTATGTATTGACCTCCTCATAAAAAATGTTATGTTATCGACCTCCCCTACCTTGTGCGTTATCTGCCATCTTGAAAATATTGCCAAGAGAAAGCACATCTTTCATTCTTTGCTCAGTAAGTCGCTCCCAGTGCATTTTAGGCAAAGAATTGTCATTACCAATTATTAAGAGAGTTACATTTTATGCAATATTCATATAGTACTTTTTACATCCTCTACTGGGATATTGTGATGGTCCCAATTTGTGACCAGAATGAAATAATTTTATATATATATATATATATTATTATTATTATTATTATTATTATTATTATTATTATTATCAATATTTTTTAAGTTTACAGTTTACCTTTTATTAGTTATTATGTTAACTAATATGTTTATATCTATTATTATGCGGTAATGTAGAATATTATGGCAATTGAAAGGACTTGGAGCGATACACATTATATTTGAAATACGTTAGACGTTTGACTGAATATTATTTCTGAAGAAAATTCGAACAAGAGAAGAAGAGGGTTGTTCGCAGAAGGGCGGCTTATCCACGGCTTCTTGGAAATGACATAAATAGTCACTTATGTATTTCACATCAAGTATTCTACCAGTATACAAATCATGCTAAGAAGGGATTCTAAGAAGACTTGCCACTAACAATGCTGGGCCGATGAATGAGTCCTTTGCAACTTTATACTAAAGGTTGGCTGGACCTCCCGAGAATTGCTACAAAGAAGTATTGTCATTGTTGATATGTGAAAGGCGTGCAAACTGCCTAGTGACTTCAGAAGTGGGGGTGGGCGCGTGAATGGGAACGTTATATATATGACGGCCGCCCAAAAGGATTATTATTGAATGGCTGGCAGGAGACTGATTGGAGCTGGACGTACAGGCAGAAGACTGGAACTTGTAGCGAGATGGAGTTGGAAATTAACATTCGTCTGTAACGCAGTTCTAAACTAGACAGTGACTATTAAGTATGTGAATTTGATAAGACATTCTGTCTCATCAAACTGTGACATGGTTGTGTACGAGGCTATTGTCACAGGGATGATTTTTGCAATTTATTCCGTCATCCACATATAAATTAATTACTTTGAGGAAGATCAGGGCCTTCTGGAACTCTCTACGCAACAATCCAACTACAAAGATCTTCAATGCGGTGAGCGATGTAAACAGTTATACTCCAGTCAAATCAGAAGGCTCTCATGCTTATTAAATTCAATCTATATTTTATTCAATTAACTCAGGATACTCCAAAGTCCTATCAAGACCCATAATACAAGTAAATTCAGTAGATTCTTTAATTTAATTTATTATTATTATTATTATTATTATTATTATTATTATCTTTAGTATTTTATTTTTTTGCACTTGTTGTTTTTATATATTAAATTCATTTTTAAAGTAAAATGTTTGACTGGCTTCCTTTAGTAGCTAGAAATTACTATAAGGCAACACCATACTCCTGAACTAATTATCGTAAGGTTAGATTACGTAAGTTTCATTACGACTGGAGATAGGAATTTCGATGCTCTACCTCTGTTTAACCGAGGTTTAATATATTATTTTGCTCATGATATATAAATGGTCTGGCGCCCTTGGCTACATATAATACTACACATTAGGTACTTTTTTAGTGATGCTGACAACAATACAGATACACTATTAGATTAATACACAGTTAAATGTTTCATTTTGATCACCCAAATGTGGGCGACTATTTAAATAATTAGCTTTGCATATTAACCTTTTTTATTAACATTTTTCTTATTATTATAATAAACCATTACAACCGGCAATGTGACGCTTTTGTACTAGACAGCATACTACATTATTACCTAGTCAGCTCACGTGGGGGTTTAGTTCCGAACTGAGTACGAGCTAAGCATAACCCTGCGTGAGACACTGGGAAGGGGGCCCTCAACCCCGACACGGCGCATCCCGATGGCTGATGGGGAATTTCCTGTAGATATACAGGAAAGGTGCGAATAAGACCTAGTCAAATAAGCACCCGCGGATCAACTGAGGTGAATATAACAATGGCCAACGGCTTCGATGGCAGAGGAGGACCTATGTCTCAATGGCAGCGAGGGCGGAAGAACCAAAATTGGAATCCACTTCGCGTCTGACTTGGATCGAGCGGCAAAGTGGTCAGCGTCTGCTTACCTAGTAGGTACGGCTGCATAACTTATGTTCCAGGAACTAGCAATCCCTGGTCCTAAACTCCCAGTGGAAACACTGGATTAATCCTTGATTACAAGCAGTTATGATTCGTGCGAGTAACTACAGAATTACCCCAGGTGGTAACCAATCCACCCGTCCATGGACGGCAACCAGGTTTTCGGACTCTGGGGGACCTGGGCAACCACGATCACAGAGAAAGTCGGAGTTCTCTGGCAAACTACCATCAAAGACACCCACATACATCGGGACCTTCAACATCAACACATTACCAAAACCAGGCAAACTACACACCTTAACATCAGAACTAGATCGACAAAGGATACAGATACTAGCTCTTCAGGAAACACGCTATACAGATGAGAGCACACTAGACTATGGTAACTACCGTATTTTCAAAAGTAAAACGGACAAACGAATAGGAAGAGGTGGCACCCCCCTCTTGGGTATGGCATTTGTAGTTCACAAGAGCATAGTTGATTCGATAAGAGAAGTCACTCCCATAAGTAATAGAGTAATGACTATGCGCATACAATGTGCGAACAAAAAAATACACATTAATTAACGCACATGCCCCCACGAACATTGAAAATAAAAGGGACTTGCAGAAGGTAGAACAGTTCTGGTCTAAACTCGAAAAGATCGTGGCAACGGTTCCTAGAGAAGACACAAGGATATTACTAGGTGATTTCAATGCACAGATTGGCAAAGAAAAAGAATACCAAAAGACTGTAGGCAAATACCCAGCTCATAAATTCACCAACAAGAATGGCATGAGACTCATTGAACTGTGCCAACAGAACAACTTGAAGATAATGTCCACCTCTCTGAGGAAGCACCCTCGAAAACAGAAGACTTGGCGATCACCTGTGCAATCTCTTGGAGAATATCAGATCGACCATGTGGCCATCACACATCCTTTACAGAAAGAAATCCATGATGTGCAAGTTCGAAGAGGAGCCAATATTGACTCCGACCATTATCTAGTGCGAATCAAAGTGAAATTTACCCCGAAAAGAATCCACCCCAAAAAATCTCATCTTCAGAAATTTGACACGAAAAAGATAAAGGATAGTAACATAACAGAGGAATGGGAAAAGGAAATGGCAAGCACCTGGAAGCAGTTCCATGACAAGATCATTACGAGAGCTAAAGAGACTATTCCATTGAAGAAGAATACGAAATACCCGTGGTGGGATTCTGCATGTGAAGAAGCACTGGAAATGAGAAAGAGAGCTTTTCAGAAATACAACAGTAAGAAGTCACTCGAGACTCAACAACACTATCTTCAGACCAGGAAGGAAGTGTCAAAATTAATCAGACAAACTAAGAGGAAACACATGAAGGACCAATTGGAATCTATAGATCAAGATTTCCGATATCACAAAACGCGAGATTTCTACAGGACGTTCGCAGGAAGAATCCGAGGATACACCCCACAGAACTTGTGTTTCCGAAAACAAGACGGAAACCTCGCGTTGTCCAACCGGGATAATTGTAGTGAACTGGCTCGGTATTTCTCTGAGTTACTCAATTGCGAGGAGCCAACATCACGATGGCCCAAAGAGACTCCCGTACATGTAAACCCTGAATCTCCACCACCTATTAAAGAAGAAATCCAGAGATACATTTTCAGACTCAAAAGTAACAGGGCGTCTGGAGAAGATGGCATAGTTGCAGAACTATTAAAGAACATAGGCCCAAATACACTTGAGGAGCTCACACTAATCATCATGGATATCTGGAAAACAGAAAAGCTACCTGAAGAATGGAAATGTGCACTCATCCATCCGTTATACAAGAAAGGTGACAGAACGGATGTGAATAACTACAGAGGGATTTCTCTCCTTCAAGTCACCTACAAGATTCTCTCCGCGTGTCTTCTTCAAAGAGTACAAGAACAGCTTGAACACAAAATTGGTGAATATCAAGCTGTTTTCCGACCTGAGCGTTCTTGTGTTGAACAAATTTTTAACTTGAAGACGATATTGAAATATAGAGCGACCCGAAGCTCTCCGATCATTTGTAGTTTCGTCGACTTTAAGAAGGCGTACGATTCGGTCGATCGACAGTCTCTCTTTAACATCTTAGATGAACTGGGACTTGATCCAAAGACATTAAGACTCATCAAGGAAACACTCACGGACACGATGTCAAAAGTAAAATTTCTGGGTGAGTTATCAGAGCCCTTTGCGATTAAGACCGGCGTGCGACAGGGTGACGGATTGTCACCACTGCTCTTCAACCTTGTTTTAGATAAAGTCATTCCAGAATGGGAGAAGGACTTGAATGCCCAGAAGCTCTGGAAACCCATTCAACTTGGACGAAAGAATGATGACATCAAGGTCAGTTGTTTAGCTTTCGCAGACGACCTAGCGATACTAGCAGACAGCGATATTTTAGCGATCAAACAGATTGAAGTCCTCAAGGAATGCGCTGAGAAAACTGGGTTGCAAATCTCATTCGAGAAGACCAAGTTTATTTGCACTAGGTTCGACATCCAGGAACTACAAACAAAATACGGGCACATCAAACGGTTTCCACACTTTAAATATCTCGGTGAGATCCTAGAACCAACAGGATTGGAAAAGGAAGCTCAGAAAGTTCGATTACAAAAACTCAAAAGTGCGTATTGGAGAACCCGTGACATCTATAACAAGAAATGCATGTCCATACATACAAAAATCAAACACTATAATACGGTGATTAAACCTGAAGTGCTGTATGCAAGTGAAAGCTTGGTACTTAATAAGAAAGGTGATCTGGAAAATATCTTGAAGGAGGAAAGAAAGATCCTGAGGAAAATTCTGGGCCCAGAGAAAAGTGAAGAAGGGTATAGACTCAAATCACGCAAAGCCACGGAAAAACTATCCAACCTCGCCGCAGACATCAGGAAACGAAGACTGAAATTCTATGGACACGTTCACAGACTCTCATCTTCAAGGTTAACTCACAAGATTTTGACATACTCTGGAAAACTGAAGAACGTATCTTGGATACAAGATGTTAAAAGTGACCTGGAAAAGGCCCGGATAGAAACGTCAGAAATACTAGACAGAAATGTCTACCGTCAGAAGATAAATAAATGGGTGGTACAGCCAGAGATTGAAGTCCCCAGAAGATCGGGGACTAAGTGGTCAGAAGAAAGAAAACAAGCGCATAGTGAAAGAATGAAAGCAATATGGTCTGTTAGAAAGGCGAATCATAAATGTAATGCGTGATCCAATAGGGTCCATACGCACATAATAATAATAATAATAATAATAATAAACCATTACAATATGTTGTGTGAATTGTGTGATTAGTAGCTGGAGAGTGTACGTATCCTGAACTCAACACCTGCAACCTGCTTTCTACGTCGTGATTCTTGGATACTTTGAATGTATTGTGTGCTTAGTAGCTGAATGTCTACAAACTTTTAACTCACACTGCGTACAGATTCCTACGTCATGTTTCTGGGATATGATGAATGTATTGTGGGCTTATTGGCCGGCCCCATGGTGTTGGGATACGCACCTGCCTCTCACCCGGAGGCCCCTGTTTCGATACCCGGCCCGTCAGGAATTTTAGAAACTGACGTGAGTGCTGAAACGGGGAGCACATAGCCTCGTGAGGAAAAATGAGTTGCTGTCTGACAGTGAGAGAGCGTGTCGGTCCCGAAAACCAAGATTAACGGCTGAGGGGATCCGAAGAACTGTCCACGCGTCTCCTGAATATATGCAGGTCAATTGGCTGGGCAATGGTCGCTTGGCAGGCGTAGGCCCTTCATAACCCCTTGTGCCATGGGGGGATATTCTGTGCTCAATAGCTCAAGCGAGTGTGAGCACATTTATAACTCAACACCTGGGATCAGCTTTCTACATCCGGCTACTGGGATATGTTGACTATTGTGTGCTAAGTAGCTGAGTGTGTACACATCTATAACTCAACACCTGCATTCAGCTTTCTGCATCCTGCTATTGGGATATGTTGTGTGTATTGCGCGCTTAGTAGCTTAAGTGAGTACACATCTATAACTCAATACCTGCAATCAGCTTTCTACATCCTGCTATTGGGATATGTTTTGTGTATTGCGCGCTTAGTAGCTGCGTGTGTACACATCTAAAATTCAATACCTGCAATCAGATTTCTACATCCTGCTACTGGGATATGTTCTCAGAGCTCCTCGGAGATGTTCTTGCAGAAACGAACAATAGTACGCCGCATTAACGGTTTGCCCTCTGGGAATATTATGGTGAATGATCACACCATCCCAATCATAGGCAAGAATCAACATTACCTTCACATTGGTGGGGGTTGGTCGAACTGTTTGTTTCCGTGGTGATCCGTGGTGCCGCCACTCGTTCGATTGGCGTTTTAACTGTGGCTCATAAGATCTGGCCCACGTCTCGCCCTAAGAAGGCCTCTCCTTCGCGCTCATAACGCTGCAAGTGCATACGACAAGCGTCTTATCGCAGCCATTTGTGCATGTCGGTTAAGTCATGCGGAACCCATTTGTACGCAATCTTCCTCATTTTCAGTAAGTCCTTCAGGATGTGGAGGACAATTGAATGAGCCAGTCCGGTATTTTGCTCTAATTGACGAATCGTTACGTTCCGATCCACCTTTAATAACGCCGACACAATCTGTTCATTGTCGTCACTTACTGGTGGGTGACCAGATCAAGGCATGTGCTCCACACGTTCGCGCCCATCTCGAAAGGCTGCAACCCATCTTGCTACCGCTCTGAAAGGTAACGCAGCTGCACCGCACGCTTCCTGCAATCCTCGGTGACACTGGTTAGCATAGCGACCCCTAACGCACTGAATTTTTATCCACGTTCTCTGCTCCTGCTTGGAAAACATTGCGACTGTCTTTCGCGAGCGCTGGTCTCACACTACTCATCTAACAGGCGCGACTGCGCACGCGTGGTGGTGAGGACGGGCGAGGTCATGTGCTCTGAGGGAGGGGATGCAGGGCAGCAACCGTCGGTAAAAGTGGCAGCACCCAACATTGTTGCAACTTGGCACTGAAGCATTGGTCCCAAAACTAAAAAAGTGTGTACACATCTATAACTCAATAATTGCAATCAGTTTTCTACATCCTGCTATTGGGATATGTTGTGTGTATTGTGTGCTTAGTAGCTGAGTGTGTACACATCTATATCTCAATACTTGCAATCAGCTTTCTACATCCTGCTACTGGGATATGTTGTGCATATTGTGCGCTTAGTAGCTGAGTGTGTACACATCTATAACTCAATACCTGCAATCAGCTTCCCACATCCTGCTATTGGGATATGTTGCGTATATTGTGAGTTTAGTAGCTTAAGTGTGCACACATCTATAACTCAATACCTGCAATCAACTTTCTACATCCTGCTACTGGGATATGTTGTGTATATTGTGCGCTTAGTAGCTGAGTGTGTACACATCTATAACTCAATACCTGCAATCAGCTTCCCACATCCTGCTATTGGGATATGTTGTGTATATTGTGAGTTTAGTAGCTTAAGTGTGTACACATCTATAACTCAATACCTGCAATCAGCTTTCTACATCTTGCTATTGGGATATGTTGTGTATATTGTGCGCTTAGTAGCTCAGTGTGTACACATCTATAACTCAGTACCTGCAATCAGCTTCCCACATCCTGCTACTGGGAAATATATTGTGTATATTGTGAGTTTAGTAGCTTAAGTGTGCACACATCTATAACTCAATACCTGCAATCGACTTTCTACATCCTGCTATTGGGATATGTTGTGTATATTGTGCGCTTAGTAGCTCAGTGTGTACACATCTATAACTCAGTACCTGCAATCAGCTTTCTAAATCCTGCTACTGGGATATGTTGTGTATATTGTGTGCTTAGTAGCTGAGTGTGTACACATATTTAGCTCAACATCTGCGAACTGATTTTTACATCCTGCTTCCAGGATATGATGTTGGAGTTTTGTGGTTAGGGATGAAGAGTATACATATTGTTTACACCATACATGTGTTCACCATTTTGCATCCGGATATCTGTGTATGATGTGGGTGTGTTTTGTAGCTAGGAACTGAAGGGAGTACACATCGTCAACATAATATAAAGTAAAGGATAGGTTAAACTATGCCTAAGACCCAGCAGATCAGTTTGTGGTTTTATTCATCTAAAAAGCCCTGGAAGAACCTGCAATTCATTATCAATATCCACACCGTAAGTAACGTATATCTTCTCCACATCATGAAATATTAATGTTCCATGGAATATATCTACTCTATATTGTGATAGTTGACATCACATTTTCAGTCATAATATTTCAGTTTAATTAAATATGAAATTTCTGTTTTATAGTTAAGACTGGCATTTCTATCTTCAGCATACAAATACAAATGAATATAACCTTTATATTACGATGACAACGTACCATACACTATAACCTATTTAGAAGAGGTTTATTGGAGAATAACATTTCAGTGTATTTAATATCAATTGCTACGTTCTGAGTTTTGTGAACACAGCGTACCGCAATGAACGTTTCGCGAGGCTTGTGAAATCTCATACAATTCATTATTTTGTTTCTACGATATTTAATATTGCAACAATTGCAAAGCCCAATTTGGAAGACATCTGAAGAATTCATTGACTATTTAACATTTCAATTCATAATGAATGTTGTGTGTTTTAAAGTAAATGTAATCAATATTGTACGGATATCCTTTTCTATTATTATTAATTACTTTGTTTAGAACATAGGTATAGTCGTTTATACAACCTGTGACAATAAAGTTCAGAGAATGATCCTGTACTATCAACATAGATGAACAATGCACGACAGTGACCCTACTCTCCTTCGAAATCGTCCCCTCCCGTAACTATGCAATGCTGAGATCGGCGATACATGTCTTGGAAGCGTTGCAAGAAGGCGTCCTTTGGGATGGTGTTCAAAAGCCTCGTCACGTTGCGTTCGGTGAATAAAGTCAGATCGGTCGACCTGGCAACATTGGCGACACACAACGCAACGTGTAAGACCTGTTTCACACAGTGCGTGTTTCGAAGGAGAAATTTAAGCAACCTACCATGCACATCTGTTCGGCGGGTAGCGGTGGGACGGAAGAATGTATTCAGCCTACCATGCACACCTGTTTGGCAGGTGGCAGTGAGATGGGTGAATGTTTTGTGGAATGGAATGGCTCTCTAAACAATCGTCACGTGCGACGAGACCTGGTGTCTGGTGTACGACCCCGAAGTCAAGCGTCAAAGTATGGAGTGACGGAGTCCAGGTGCAGGGTCACGGAACAGCCCTGAAGGGCAGGAGGTTTTCGTACATTTCAGACATCCAACGTAATGTGGCGACCCTAATGAAGGCTATCCCTAAATAATTTCCAGGACTTGTACAGGCATTCTCAGAAGTGTATAACCATACACCGGGATTACTTCGAAGGACAGTAACTGCTGTTTCAGGTAAGCCAAAAATCCGTTCGTAATATAGACCCATTCACTGAACTTTTCGGTCTGAGGTTGTATAATTTGACAGTGTAACTACGCTGAAAAGATTTCATTGATAAACCGAGACATGCACGCCTATTGAATATCTGTTTCAATTTTGTATCGAATCGGTGATTTAGCATTAAGATGTAGGTAATCTGTTTGAATGTCTTGCAATTTTTACCATCTACTCTTTGGAATTTCTAATCAACCATTTGCATGCATTTCTGCCTAAGTCCCTTATCCTGGATATTTTCAACAATAATCCGTCAGTAAACAGCCTCCAATTCTTACACTAAAGGTCTAACTATCCTTAATTCAAAGCAGACCAATTTGTGATATGTTTCATGAAATAAGCCTCTGAATGCCCTGCAATTCCTTATCAATATCGAAATTATTGTCCTCCCACTTGTTAACAGTGAGTCTCCATGTGCTTCGAGAATGAGTTCGCAACAAGTAACACCATGCTAGCACAGATGTCTCGTAAATATTTCCCGTTCGTGTTTGCCTACCTATCCTCAGCCCAAATACCTATTACCTTTTCTTACCTAGCATCACTGCCACCACTACTGCACTATCTTTATGACTAACTCCCATTACCACATCACCGAGTGCCTCATAAAATCTGTTAAATTCGTACTCATCTGCTCTTGATATGGAGCGAAAACTGAGAATAATCCTGACCCAATTTCTTGACATTTCCAGATCTATTCTCAATAATCGTTCATTTACGTACCTCGCAGACAATATGGCACGCTCCAATGTTATCTTGGCATACAGACTTACTCCCCACTATGCCCTGCCTTGATTTATACCTGACAGGTAGACATTGCAATCTCCGACTCCCAATAATCCCCAGAAAATCCAAACCTATCCTACTTACTGACTCAGGTAACTCCACTTTCTTCCTTCCCTAACCAAACTCGATATTAATAGCTCCCCTTCGAATACTTGTTACAGTGGCTTTTCGCTTCCAAAGAGTCTCTGATCTGCTAGATGGGAGTGGGACTCCATCACGTCCATAGGTCCAAGGCATGCTCAATATATGTTTAGCAGTTTTAGAGAGAACAAGTGAAGCAGGTTGCTAGACATACATACACAGGGCCCCCGAATTTCACCTAAGGAAACAAACAAATTAGTTGGGTAGTTCTAGCCATTTAAAATCCATTTAAAATATAATGTAGTCTTCAGAATTAGTACTTTAAAACGGCCAAGAGCAAGAGTAAAACTGTAGATAACACAACAAGAACAATCTACCTGACTACGTCACACAGCGCGTTCAAATGACAGGACATACACGCGGAATGGCCTACCTTGACTATTGAGTATTCTAAGATCCGTGATATGGGAAATTAATAATCCATCGAAGAGTGGGGTCGTCGAAAAGGGCAGATACACTTCATAACAATATAATTCAAACTTCCACGAAAGACTAAGGGTGTCGAGGTTAAACCGTACAATTTTAATTAAGGGACTAATGAATTAGTGATCATGAGCTGATACAAGACGGGAGCATAGGATAGTGCAACGAAGAATATGCGTATACTATTAGTCGCCTAATGTATTGTGTCTTATAAGATCATGAGCTCAGTTGACATTTGATTAACTTGTTCTTTCGTGATGATGTGTACATAACCTAATTCTTCCATAGTGTCTTACAGTGCGGAACAGTGAGTTTATCTACCTGATTTCCAATCGATGTCAAAATGAGCTACAAGTCGTCAATCTAATGTACAAACCTAATTCAGCATTTGACACCAACTGACGCTAAGAACACACTAATAACCCATTAAATCATGCGAGACCATCAATATGTGTGAATATTTAGAACCATTTAAATTGTTTACTTTAGACTCGAATATATTCACAGGAGAGAATGGCTTGCCACGGTGGGTGAGTGGATAGCGTGTCGGTCTACTAACCCCAAGATTGCAGGTTCGCTCCTGGACATAGTAAGTGATTTTTGAAAAGCGGCAAAAATACGACACGCATGTCATACGATGTTGACATGTCAAAGAACCCATTTGAATTCAGTAGGCCGTGTTCATAATTGCAAAATTAATCTCGGGAGTTTCCGCCAACACAAAGTTCCTCATTTCTCTACTAGAAAGAGCTATATCGTTCAAGGAGCTTAGCTATCTAACCTCCTTGACTTTCAGAGTGATTCAAGGAACAACGAAATTCGACATGCAAGCTACCCTCTGGGTGTCAAATTACAAAGCTTGCACCAGGCACCCGAGGCCATACGATATTATTATTATTATTATTATTATTATTATTACAGGAGAAAATGAACTGACAGTGTCATTTTTTTAATATTTCCAAGGGGACGCTATTCATGCATGATAAATCACTTCATTTACGGTCGATCGATGTGGCAGGATGAAAATCACGACCACAATCGGATAAAATTTCAGTGAGGGGGAGGCGTTCAGATATACCGTGTTTTTCTACAAATTGCAAGTACTTTATGTAAAGTTTAATGTTATCGAAATTTAATGTTTTTAGTTGGTCAACACGATTGTAATGTGTGATTCCCTAGTCCTGAAAACAAATCACATGAGGTTAATAAATACACTTGGATAACCAGTTTCGATCGTCAAGCGATCATCATCATATCCATTACACTTAGGCTATTAAATCTATGTAACAAGTATTGGTGATAGTATTTACAATTGTATGGCTACCCCTTATTATTCCCGTTTTCCAACGGGGTGGGGGATGAGATGCGATGGAAGTCTTTGTGGCGATGTTTTTTATGGCTGGATGCCCTTCCTGACGGCAACCTCATGAGAGGAGTTAATGGGAGATGAAATGAATGATGGTGAATGAAACTGGGCAAGGATGTGGAAGGAAGCGGCCGTGGCCTGTCAGAAGGTACCGTCCCAGCATTTGCCTGGTGTTGAAAATGGGAAACCACGGAAAACCATTTCAAGGACGGCCGACGGCGGGGCTCGAACCCACGCGTCTACCGAGTCAGCAGAGAGCTTGGCCCCATGACCTAATGCTGCGCGTTAGCCAGCGTAGCCACTACTGTCGGTATAGTATTTACAATATGATCACTTATTTAGTTGCAGTAGGAGTTATTAAACCAGTCAATAATTGTTAGTTGATACTTTAAGTGGTGATTGACATTCAGATTTGCTTGCTGTAACCTATTTGTGCCAATCTACTCTACTCTAAGGTCGCGGGATGAAGTCCTCGCTACGGTACAGAAACTACACAAAAGGAAAGTAAATTGACTAATATACATTTAATTTATTGACAACGAATAGCGTGGTGGTAGTGGGATTCAAATTAAATGAGATGATTGAGGTTCTTAATAAAGCAGCATAGAACCACTCCATGGGACAATATGATGATGATAATTGTTGTTTTAAGGGGCCTAACATCGAGGTTATCGGCCCCTGATGAAATGAAATGGCGTGAAATGAAAGTATGAAGATAAACAAACAGCTCACTGCTATGGACGAAACGAAAATGGTTTAGATAAAATAGACAGAGATCCGCAACAATTATGCCTTATGTAGCAGGGAAAATACATACCAAAAGGAACTCAGATTGAAACTACTCACCAAACGGAGAGCGGTAATACGTACATAAGAGAATTTCGAACGAAAATACTCACAAAAGGAATAGATTGAAAAATACGCACAAAATGTAGGTTAAGTCCAAAATACGTACAAAATGCAACGTACAGTCGAAATACCTACAAAATGCAAGTGAAAGCAAAATACTTACAAAATGCAAATGAGATTGAAAATACGCACAAAATGTAATGGAGATTCAAAATACCCACAACATTGCAATTGAGACATAACAAAGCGGGGTAGGTTGAAAATACAAAACGCAATTGAAATTGCTTACAAAATGTATGGTAGATTCCAACTTCTCATTAGGATGGACAATACTTACAAAAAGCAATTTAGATTGAAAATAATTACAAAATGTAATTTAGATTCAAAATACCCACAAAATTGCAATTGAGACTTAACTACTTGAACAAATCGGGGTAGGTTGAAAATACAAAATGCAATTGAAATTCAAAAAAACTCACAAAAGCCCCGATCCGGATATTGAAATACTTACTAAAAAGCAATTTAGATTGTCAATCCTTACAAAATCAATTGAGATTGAAAAACACTCACAAAATGCAATCTAGATCGAAAAGACTTACAAAATGCAACGTAGTTTAAAAATACCTACAAAAAAAATCGCTAAAAGGGAATTTAGATACACGGAGAACCAAATAACAAAAACAGTGCGGGAATCTGAACTAGAAAAGGAAATATAAGGAAAAGAGGAAAGGATTGGAGAGGAGAGGGGAGGGGAGAGAGGAGATGGTCCGCCCCAAAGGTAAGGGACAAAAGGGGGAAAACGGACCCAGCTCAGGAATCCCTCAGGGTCGCCATCTCCCCAACTCACCAGCCGTGAGCCCCTGAGGGTGTAGCATTGTCTAGGGTGCACCAGAAGTGGTGGGGCTACATACACCCTGCCTCCTTAAGGGCTTTGAGCACAAGGCAGGAGGTAAAAGGAAAAGAAAAAGAAGGCTGACCCCTCACAGAAGGAGGGTGTCAGGAAAGATGAGAAAAGGGCTAATTAAGGCGGGAAAGGAAGAGACTCCCTAGGCCTCGGATACCCTAATACCGTCGGGGTCGGAAGAGAACAAGAGTTGATCAAGTGAGGTCGACAGGAAATAAGACGGAGAGGAGCCCGGCACAAGTAAGTGGAAGCAATGCCAGACTCAGCTGGGGCCCCGTGGTCGCCAACCCATGCCCACTAGAAGTGAGCCCCTGGGGGATCCATGGGACAATGACTCTGGTCTGGACATACTCCGTAGATATAACTTCAAAAGCTTCTTTTGTATTTCCTTGCAACTCATTTGCGATCTCCTGATATCAGTAGTTTCCTTTGACAAATTCACATTCCCCCAACTCTAATATCCATTACATCTAACTTATCTCATTTACATCTTACTTATCTAATTGTCATCTCTAACTTCTCCCCGAATAAACAGTTAGAGTAGGTCTCCTTGCTTTTTATGACGACCTAGTTCAATAGTTCATAATGTCACCACTACAAAGTTCCAAGGTCGTATCAGCCTTCTTGCACGTCATCAATATACAGTCTGTTTAGTTCTGCGTTTCACCACTACCAAGGAACATAGTGCACACAGTAGACTGTTGTTGCATAACATTCAATCACGTTTGACTTTTATCGTGAAGAAATATAATACAGGAATACATAACCAATGCGAAGTAGTAAAAACGACAGAAACTCAAAATCTCCAACCTCTCCATGGACACTCCTTTTCCATATTCACAGCTGGCCAGTGTGAAAAGCACAATGTAAAATATTTTGTCGCCACTCTGTGACCTCACGCTCCCACTTGACTCATCACGGAGCTAACATATGCTTTTAAATAAATGAACAAGTGAAAGAAACGTGTTAGCACAATAATAATAATATAGTGACACTGCGTCTACTGCAGACGTTGCCAACATGATAAGTTTGCACCGCCCTATTGAAATAAACATATTCTTGGCGCGCCTCCTAGCTGCATCACTGGAACCAACTAGAAAAGAAAGGAGTACGCAGTGGAAATGGATGTTAATTTCTGACCTGTGCTGTGCCTGTATTTGCAGGCCAGATGTGCCGAGCGACTCCAGACTCCGTGAAGGTGGTCCCATGGCGAGTGGTAGGAATACCCTCCTGGTGCTAGAAAGCTAGAATAAGTTAGTCCTAGGTTTGAAGAGAGAGATGGAGAGTGAGAGAGCAGCCCGATCGTCAAACACTACTAAATAAGACACATGGATAAAGAAATGGAAAATTAATGAATAGTGAAATCGAACACACAAAGAAACCCGGCCAGAATAACACACACAAAGAAAAGAGTACCCTTCACCTAGGGGTCAAATACAGTCACTTTCAAACGGGGAAGATGATTATAAACTATCAATAACTTACAATAATAAATAACGGAAACACTTCCAATAAAAAATATGTGAAAAGGGAGGAGGTAATTGACCAAAAGGCAATCGAGCCGGTCGCTGGTCAACAACAATCACTTTTCCGCTTAGATATGGATGGTTGTCATGACGACCACAAATAACAAGCATAGCAAAGATAAAACAAGGGGATGTGTGCGTGTCGCAGAGGCTGTGGCGAGCAATGGGGATGCGATCGAGCTGGCAGTCCCCAGAGAAAGAAATGCAAAAACCAAAGATACTACAAGGAGAAACAAATTACGTTAAGTGTCCGTGAAATATATCAAAGATACATACACGCAATCAAACACACAAAATGCCAACCGACGATGCAGAAATAAAACTCAAAGCAACTCGTGCTTATAGGTAGTCTAGCAAAACTTGCTAAACCTATATGGTCCCCTACTTACGTTCCGAGTTCGAGCTGAATACAGTAAGGCCTACTTAAAGTTACCGCCGTGATTCAGTTGCCCGAAGCATGGAATGAAGGGAATACATAAGGTCTAAAATATATGGTGTCATGCCTCGTGTTGGGAGAATGGTCGAGACGCCAACGACCACAAACCACGGGAGACCCATTCGAATACATGCCCAATCAAAACAACTTCAATGCACCTGGCAGCAAGAAAAACATACACTCACAAAATCACTCGCAGATATATTTCACGGCACAAATAAAAGGTTAAACCGTAGACTCGAACTAAACAAAACAGGGGACCGTCATTTCGATTGGTTCCACAGCAAATCCAAGCACACGACGAAGACCAAAATGTCTACCCCTTATTATTCCCGTTTTCCAACGGGGTCGGGGATGAGATGCCATGGAAGTCTTTGTGACGATGGTTTTTACGGCCGGATGCCCTTCCTGACGCCCTCATGAGAGGAGTTAATGAGAGATGAAATGAATGATGGTGAATGAAACTGGGCAAGTATGTGGAAGGATGCGGCCGTGGCCTGTCAGAAGGTACCGTCCCAGCATTTGCCTGGTGTTGAAAATGGGAAACCACGGAAAACCATTTCAAGGACGGCCGACGGTGGGGCTCGAACCCACGCGTCTACCGTGTCAGCAGAGAGCTTGGCCCCATGACCTAATGCTGCGCGTTAGCCAGCGTAGCCACTACTACGACGAAGACCAAAAGAAAAGTTAAATTTAGGAAATGTGCATAGTGGAAACAAGGTTAGATGCGTTACTTACATGAGTCAATGGAAGGCTTCGGCGTAATGACAATGTTAAATAAAAAGGAAAAATATTACATTTTAAATAATAAGGCGGAGAGCCTAAAGGCACGTCCGGACAGGAAGTATCTCACATGGCGTCTGAGTCTACCGGGACGGCCGCCAAAGAAATAAAGAAAAGAGATATGTTAAACATGGCTCGTGTCCCTAAAGTCCGGTAACACATTTCTTAATTTATTACACAAAAACTGCAAATGATACAGCTTTCCTATATATGTCATATTAAAGGGGAACTCAAATGGTTTTGCTTTCATAGTTTGATATCACACTGACACTTTTTTAACACATTTATTAACCTTTTACACAAAAACTACAAATTATACAGAATTCGTAAACAGTATTCGTGATATTAAAAGAGGAACTCAAATGGTTTTCTTTTCATTGTTTGATTTCACATCGACTCGATATGGGCACCACGTGCTACTCGGCAAATATCTACACGGTGATCGAACTCTTGCCACGCATTTTGGAGCATATCAGCCGATACAGTGGTGGCAGCGTCTTGAATCCTACGCTTGAGTTCCTCGAGATTTTGTGGTAAAGGTGGCACATACACACAGTCTTTGATCTACCCCCCATAAGAACAAATCACAGGGAGTGAAATCTAGAAATCTGGGAGGCCACTTGTCGAAACAGTTATTATTCCCTGCTCGTCCAATCCAGCACTGAGGTAACCTGTTGTTCATAAAATCACAGACATCAGAATGGTAATGGGGTGGGGCCCCGTCTTGCTGGAACAGGAAATTGTTGGAATCTTCCTGCAATTGTGGGAACAACCACTGCTGTATCATATCCAGGTATGAGTGCTCATTACAGAGTTTTCAACGAAGAAGAATGGTCCGTAAATTTTCCGCGATGACACTGCACAGAAAACGTTCACTTTAGGTGAATCACGCTCATATTCGAGGAATTCATGAGGATTTGCGGTCCCCCACACACGATAGTTATGACTGTTGACTTTACCATTTGTATGGAAAGTCGCTTCATCACTAAAAATTATGCGATTTACGAAGTCGTCATCGTCTGCCATCCAGTGTTGCACTCGGATACTAAACTCATAACGCTGTTGTTTGTCAATCCCTTTCAACTGTTGCAAGAGCTGTAATTTGTACGGCTTCATGCTCAGTCTCCTACGTAGTGTCTTCCAAACTGTCGTACGTGGTATTTGCAGCTCGCGGGATGCTCTACGAACAGATTTTATGAACTTCTTACGAATGCCAAATTCACACGGTAAACGGTCTCTGCACTCACTGTTGGTCGGCCACGACGTTTCTTAACACACAAGCAACCAGAACGCACAAACCTGTCATACCAGGCTTAAATTGACTCCCTGCTTGGTGCCTCTTTACGGTAATTAGTCCTAAACTTCCGTTGCACATCTGTAGCACTCTTATTCGTGTGGAATTTCAACACACAGAAAGACTGCTCTCCGCTTGAAGTCGCCATCTTTACAAATGTAGCCAATAGCGCTAACTGCGGCGATGTGGTAACTACGAACATTGGCGGTAGACCTCTCTAATATGCCATATATAGGAATGCTGTATCATTTGTAGTTTGTGTGTAATAAATTAAGAAAAGTGCTACCTGATTTTAGGGACACGCTACGCGTAGAAGTGAAATATATGTAAAGAAAGATAATAATCTTAAATGTCATGAGGGACTCCCAATTTAGGTGATTATGTTATTGGAGAGAGATTTGCCCAAGTCACTGGAAAAGGAAGAACACCGGACCCAGCTCAGGAATCCATTTTGAGGCGCCAACTCCCAAACTCAGTAGCCATAATCCCTTGAGTGTGTGTCCTGCCCATGGCTCACAACTAGTACAGTATTTCTGATTACTTGTGCCGGGCTCCTCTCTGTCATCCACCACTTGACCTCACTCGGTCAACCCCGACGGTCCTTCATCTTCCTTCCATAACTGGACCTTATCTCATGTTTCGTGATACACTCATTCTTCGATAGGTCAGCCCTCTTATTTTCGAGCTCGTTCTCCTTCTCTTCCTTGCAGGCTCCTTGGTGAGTTGTTTATAGGACGGGGATTCAGGGAAAACACTTGGTACAGATCCTACCTTTAAGTTGCTAAATTTATAGTTCCGCTAAAGCTCTCATGTAGATAATGAAGACAACAAGCAACATAGCCATCAAAAGGTGCACATTTGCCTCCTCTCTTGACACCTTCCCTGGAAATTGCACTTCACTTCTCTGGTAGTGAATTGTCCGGCGGTATCTCATGAAATGAAACTCCCTGGTATTCTAACTGCAATTTTCTTTATGGTTGGTCGGTTGGATGGTTCCTTAGTTTAGGGGCTGCGACAACGCGGTCATTTAGCCCCGTGTACTTTGGGTATGTGTAGAATTTGTCTGATGACCGGTGTTAATTGTGAGGTCTGTATTAGTGTGTGTTATCTATTTTAATTCAACTAAGGACTGCAGACGATAATTTTAAGTAGTTCCTATTTTCGCCACCAAATGCTACCGTCCACGACACCTAGCTGTGAACTTTCCTACTACTAGATGCCATCGCAACAAGTGCCTGGTGACGAACGTTGGAACTTAAGAGCATTAATCAAACCTAACCTACACCTTTATAATATCACTAGCAGGAGTGCCCGGCTTTGCCTGGTGGATCTATTTGTTTTATGGATGATAATGAATACTACTACAGAACTGGCACATTATTCTTAAACTAACAGAAAAAATATTTTTAAAAAATAACTTTTTGTGGTGGTGGTGGTGGTGGATAATATATTGGGGGTGATAAGTAGTACATTTTAATGGACGTAACATTCAGGTCATTTTACCGTAATGATAATAATGAACAGGGAAAGGTCTATTTTCTAACTACACCTCTGGCACATGTAATTTACAAACAAACTTTAAAAAAATGATTAGGAAGAGGAGTAAGTGAAATAAAAGACACTGCCTAGGGCCTATATCTCATTGGCTATTAGAAATGTAGAGACCAATAGTATCGACTTTTGTCGCATAGCGCCGTAGGAAAATAATCAGAACACTTTGGAAATCTGTCCTGAGCTTCTGAGGTAGCAATAGTATCATTTATCGCCACATAGCGCTCAACGATAAGGTTCAGAATAAATGAAGGTAAATTTGAAAGCACCAACGCTTATTGCAGCTGGTAACCTGAATGTACTGCACCAACACCATTGTACTCATACAAAGGCATAATATTTTCATGATGATAACTGTTTTAAGGGGCCTAAGAGATCCTTTTTGCACTAATTACTCCCCGTGACTGCAATTTATAAACAGCGCAAGATGCAACTATTTTTGCAATTCTGCACCAGAACACTGAGAGGGGTGATGAGATAGACTGCCCGTCAACAATAGACTTATTAAAATACTCTTACAGTTACACTACTACGGACATGAATGGTTATAGGGCCTTAATACGTGGTTTCCAATTTTATTTTGTCTGTTTTTCAAAATTTAGGGAATGGAGAGCGTTGTCCAAAATATCAAGTGGACAGTGTCACCCGCTGAGTTCCAATGGGTAAGTATACAAAATATGAAAGAATGCAGATTTGTGCCAAGGGACTTAAATGCAGGGAAAGGAGTGGTCGGTCCGAAATTTCAAGCAGACGGTGTTACTCGTCGGGTTACAAAGGCTAAGTATGTAAAATTTGGTTCAGATCGGTGAAACGGTGTATATTTGTGCCAAATGGCCTAAATACAGGGAATGGAGTGTTCTGTCCAAAATTTCATGCAGACAGTGTTACTCGCAGGGTTCCAAGCGGTATGTATACAAATTTTGGTTCAGATCGGTGAAAAGGTGTAGATTTGTCCCAAAGGGCCTAAATGCAGGGAATAGAATGGTCTGTCCGAAATTTCATGCAGACAGTGTTATTCGCAGGGTTCCAAAGGGTAAGTATACACATTTTGGTTCAGATCGGTGAAACGGTGTAGAATTGTGCCAAAGGGCCTAAATGCAGGGAATGGAGTGGTCTGTCCGAAATTTCATTTAGACAGTGTTACTCGTAGGGTTCCAAGGGGTTGTATACAAATTTTGGTTCAGATCGGTGAAAAGGTGTAGATTTGTGACAAAGAGCCTAAATGCAGGCAATGGACTGGTCTGTTATAATATTCACGTAAACAGTGTTACTCGCAGTGTTCCAAAGTGTAAGTATACAAATTTGGTTCAGATCGGCGAATCGGTGTACGTATCACTAACGATAACGCCAGCGCATGCAGATAGTGCAGTTCGGAAGTTCTTGTTCTACCGACTTACTGAATAAAAATCCATCTTTGAGATTACCTGAGAGGTGTAGCCAAAAACTACATAGCCTAAACTTTTCTCTTGAATCTGGCTATCATATAAAAAATAATTTTTCGAATCGGACGGTAGTTCCAGAGATTAGCGCGTTTAAACACATAAACACACAAACAAACACAAACTCTTCTGCTTTATTATATTAGTATAGATTCAGAATAGATTCCAAATCACAACTTCACCATTAATATCATCACGACACTGATGTGTGCAACAGTAACCTGATGCTACTCCTAGCGCTTATATTAGGAAACGAGGTTGATCGGATGAACCAATGGACTGGCAGTTTAAAGCAGCCAGAAGGGATGCGATCCAGCTGGCAGCGGGCCTGTAGCAGCGATAGCTGACCAACACGGAATAAAAGAGGCAGAGAATTCTAAAACCCACTAACTCCTGTAAACCAAATTTTACAGGAGAGAGGAAAAACTGATAATCCACCCGACTGATTTTAAATCTAATGAGTTTATGTGCTCATATTGAGTAAAAGGATGTTCTTTATCGATTAAATACTTCATAACCTAAGTGTTTATATTATTTAATGCTACAATTCGAATTAAATAGTGGTGGAGTTAGGGGTTTTTTGACTTCCACAGTGTATGAAATATGAAATAGGCAATAAATATTGCAGAAAAGGCATCAATATATCATAACTACCATATGAAACGATAGAATATGAAAGTTTATTATGAAAATTAGCATTGCTACATCTTTAATTTTAATTTCAAAAGGAATCCATTAAATAGTCTAATCTAAATCATACCAAAATACAGAAATAAGACCACAAAATGAACTTAATACTTTCATTACTCTGATTCGTGATACAGATATTCTGTTTCACTTTCACTCTCTTGTTCAGTCTGTAAATCAGGGTTATTAATTTCAGTAAACTGAGTTTTGTAATACTTCCTACTTTCCTCAGAAAAGAACTTCATTAAATTTTGCAATTATTTTTGCTTTTCTATTTTCAGTGGCAAATGTGAGTTGTACTTTTGTTGAGTGGGAGTGGGTCTCTGGATGTTAAATCGACTCCATATTGTACCTTTTATAGTTTAACTCACATTGATTTCATTTTTATGAGATGCCGAATATCGTATCACTTTACATTCTGATATGAGGAATTTCTCGGTTCGATTATTCTTAGTCTCTTTTGTACTAGGGTTTCTCTTGAATATTAACGTCGCAATCTCTGCTGGTTAAGCTATGGTGTTGCAATCTACTGGGAAATAAAGCATGGAAAGCAAGAACTCTCTAATTCCACGGAATAAGAATTGTTTTGATTTCCAAAGATTTTATAACTACCTCCTGTATGCAGACGAATGACGAAATTAGGGTATTTTTGCCTTCCATCCATGCGGAACAAACTAAAAATGCCCGTCCAGCCCATTACTCAATTTCACCAAAAAATAGAGTTAGTGGGTTTTTGATCTCCCTGTCTCAAATATGAATCTCATGATAAAGAAAGCGGGAGGAAAATAACGGAGAAAATACCGATACCCGGATGACCCTCTATTTCCATTTAATTTACGCTTCTGTTGTGATTAGTTGGTAGCATGCTGAGTTTCTATTCCCAAGGTCGCGGGTTCAAACCCGACAAAAGTCGTCGGATGTTTTAGAGCGTTAAAAATCCCTCAGTATGCCTTACTTCTGAGGGAAAGTAAAGCCGGCGGTCCTATGTCATAGATTTATGGCATGAAAAAAACTTTCTAATAACTACACTTGCGTGAAGCCAAAATTTGTAAGTTAGGATTGATTAATGCTCTTAAGTTACAACGTTCGCCACCGAGCGCTGGTTGCGATGGCATCTAGTAGTAGCGAAGTTCACAGCTAGGTGTTGTGGACGGTAGCATTTGGTAGCGAAAGAAGGAACTACTTGAAATTATCGTCTGCAGTCCTTATTTGAATTAAAAACAGACTAGCGGGCCCGTGCGAGAAATCTTGCATGGCCATAAACCACACTTTCCCCAATAGGTCTATAATGAGAGACTTAAGGAGAAAGCTTGATAGTTTTATGGTTTGAGACGACAACTCATAATTGAAGCATGTTACAGCAACAGTATTTGCAAATCGCATACTTCTTACAAAAACCTATATTTATGAAATTAGAATGCAATTCGTCATTGCTAATGTAATTTGCGTGCTGAGTCCTTTCAAAATGATAAATGAAAGACTTCATAATGTTAAATGACATGAAACAGGCGTCACAGAGGACAAAATGTGAAGTGGGCAGGAATTATGGAGTGTATTTTTCTACAGCGACAGTAGTTTCAAATCGCACACTTCGTACATTTTCTTAAAAAATCTTTTTTTTAAATATAGATAATTATGAAATTACAGTGCAATTCCACACTGCTAATGTCTATTCTCTTTCATTTGAATGCTCATTTCTCACGATCGGTCGCTTGTGAGCGCCGCAGGAAATAATAATCTATATATATAAAGCACAATGTTTGTCTGTCTGTCTGTCTGTCTGTCTGTCTGTTATGTATACAAATCTTCACCGTTTCACCGATCTGAACCAAAATTTGTATACTTACCCTTTAGAACCCTGCGGGTAACCCTGTCAACTTTAGATTTTGGACAGACCACCCCATTCCCTGCATTTAGGCCCTTTTGCACAAATCTACACCGTTTCACCGAGCTGAACCAAAATTTGTATACCTAGCCTTTGGAACCCTGCGAGTAACACTGTCCACTTAAAATTTCGGACAGACCACCCCATTCCCTGCATTTAGGCCCTTTGGTCCAAATCTACACCGATTCACCGATCAGAACCAAAATTCGCATTCTTACCCTTTGGTACGCTGCGAGTAACACTATCTACTTGAAATTGCGGACAGACCACTCCATTTCCTGCATTTGGGCCCTTAGGCACAAATCTACACCGTTTCACCGATCTGAACCAAAATTTGTATACTTACACTTTGGAACCCTGCGAGTAACACTGTCTGCTTGAAATAGCGGACAGACCACTCCATTCCCTGCTTTTAGGCCCTTAGTCCCAAATCCACACCGTTTCACCGATCTCAACCAAAATTTCAATATTTACCCTTTGGAACACTGCAACTAACACTGTCTGCTTTAAATTGCGGAGAGGCTACTCCATCCCCTGCATTTAGGCCCTTTGGAACAAAACTACACCGTTTCACCGATCTGAACCAAAATTTGTATACTTACCCTTTGGAACCCTGCGAGTAACACTATCCACTTAAAATTTCGGACAGACCACCCCATTCCCTGCATTTAGGCCCGTTGGCACAAATCTACACCGTTTCACCGATCTGAACCAAAATTTGTATACTTACCCTTTGGAACCCTGCGGGTAACCCTGATCACTTGCAATTTCGGATAGACCACCCGATGCCCTGCATTTAGGCCCTTTTGCACAAATCTACACCGTTTCACCGATCCGTACCAAAGTTTGTATAGGCCTACTTACCCTTTGGAGCCCTGCGAGTAACACTGTCCACTTAAAATTTCGGACAGACCACCCCATTCCCTGCATTCAGGCCCTTTGGTCCAAATCTATGCCGTTTCACTGATCAGAACCAACATTTGTATACTTACCCTTTGGAACCCTGCGAGTAACACTGTCTCCTTGAAATTGCGGACCACTCCATTCCCTGCATTTAGGCCCTTTGGCCCAAATTTACACCGTTTCGCCGATCTCAACCAAAATTTGTATATTCACCCTTTGGAACACTGCGACTAACACTGTCTGTTTGAAATTGCGGACAGGCCACTCCAACCCCTGCATTTAGGCCGTTTGGCACAAATCTACACCGTTTCACCGATCTGACCCAAATTTTACATACCTTTTGGAACCCGACAAGTAACACTTTTCACTTTAAATTTCGGACAGACCACACTATTCCCTGCTTTTTGGCCCTTTGGCACAAAACTACACCGTTTCACCGATCTCAAATAATTACCCTTTGGAACTCCACGAGTAACACTGTCCACTCGAAATTTCGGACAGATCACTCCATTCTCCGCATTTAGGCCCTTTGGCACAAATCTACATCGTTCACCGATCTGAACCTAAATTTGTATACTTACCCTTTGGAACCCGACGAGTAACACTGTACACTTAAAACTTTGGACAGACCACTCGATCCCCTGCATTTAGGCCCTTTGGCAAAAATCTACCCTGTTTCACCGATCTGAACCTAATTTTACATACTCATCCTTTGGAACCCGACGTGTAACACTGTCTAAATGAAATTTCGGATAGAACATGCCATTTACTGCATTTAGGCTCTTTGGCGAAAATCTACATAGTTTCACCCATCTCAACCAATTTTTATGTAAGTTACTTACCCTTTTGAACCCGACCAGTGATTTTTAAAATATTTATTTTTATTACAGTACATTGTGTACATTATAAGTTGAAGTGTCAATTCAATACAGGTAGTAGTTTCCCTTATCATCCTCATCACAAGGGCAAATGACCTAGATGTTACGCTCATTACACCATTAATCACCACACACAATAAGTCTTTTGAAATATGTATTTCTATTACGGTAGTTTGTAAGTTTGACGTGTCAATTCAACAGTACGCCCTCATTGTCTTTGGGGGGGGGGGGGGCAAATGACCTAAATTTTAAGACCATTATGTTTCTAAGGAGACTTTGATACATTATCATCATTCCACCGGGCGAAGCCGAGTACTACTGCTAGTATATAATAATATAAATGATAACACACACTAATACAGTCATCACAATTAACGCCGGGTATCAGACTGATTCTATACGCACCTAAAATACATGACCACGTTGTCGCAGCCCCTAAACTAAGGAATCAACCAAGTTCTGTGAAAAATTATATTTTTCTAGTAATCCTATGATACAGGCCTTTATTTCGATGTATAATGTGGTATTTTGGTTGTGTCAAATTTTCAAATAAAATAGATAAATGTAAACACTAATATATTATTTGTAAGATGAGCTTGACTTTTCACTACAAATCCAAGCGAGAATATTTACAAAACATAACGTGAAAACTACCTTACAGCTCTCCACTTAGCAAAGAAATGCAATGTAGGTCCGGCTTATGATACACACTTCATGGAGAAAACCATGCACTAAAAACATTGTCACTAAATGTCGTCAATCGTGTAATGTCTTTGTCCATTCAGATGAAACAATCGCATCTGGGGCTAAAAGTCGTCTCATATCTCTCCTCTATTCGTTTTCCTTTCTGTCACCAGTCTCGCATCCAGGTGTTAAGGTGGGTTTCCATTTGAGGATAACTGGGAAAGTAACTCTCGATATCCGTTCTCAGGCAGTGGTCCATTTGAGAGTTAATATCGACCGGAATAACTATCGAGATTACCCGGCGAGTCCCATTTCACGAGTTCTCGCCACACCCTGTCCATTTGTCCACGTGTAGAGAGTGAAGAGTAGTGGAAATGTTATCACACTACAGACAAGTCGCAGCAGCTGTGATTATTCTTTGTAAAAAAAGAAGTTCTGGGTCAGGCCATGGATTGAAAGGTTGATGATAATAATTGTTTTTCTAAGGGCCTAAACTTGTAGGTTATCGGCCGCTAATGGTCCGAGTGTTCATACAAAATGAAAATGAACCTAAATTAAATCTAACTACAAACTTTCAATTAAAACTAACTACAAGTTATAGAGTAGAAGAAGAAAAGGAAAACGAAGGATGAGTAAAGGAAATAAATCAAAGGGGAAAGAAATGCCTCCAACCTGTGGCTGCTTAATGAAATAATTAATTTATCTTGGCAACCAACAAGTTTATTAATGCTACAACTACATAAAATCGTACAAGTACACAGTCATATGGTTTGCCATGACTGAAGGAAGCACAAAGAATCTCCTATGATGCTACACAAGGATATATACATATTTACAAGGAGTAAACACTTTTCACTTCACTCTTTGGCCTACAGTCACCAGTCGCCACAAACTCCCTCCCCAGTGACAGCGGAGAGATACTTAGCTGGAAAGCGAATAGTTCGTCCAGAGCGGGTACGGTGGTTTTCAGACTTAGGAGACGGAAGAATATTGGTCCATCATCTTGGTAGTGATGAGTGGTTTGCTATTTGGTAGTCTGGGATGGGTACAGGTCACTTAAGAGGAAGGCAGGCTTACGTCTGTCAATAGATATGGTCTGACCACGTGTAGGCATCTCAATCACAAAATGTTTATTGGTTCGAGAAAGTACTTTGAAGGGTTTGCGAACCGCATCGTGGCGGATGAATACATGAGAACACGTTGCATGCTCGGGATGGACGAATGTCTTTTTTGCTGAATGATGACGTGGGTGAACTGAACTGATATGTTCTTTGAGCTTCGGAGTGAATGAAGGTACATCTGTCACAGGTGTTCCTTCAATGAAGTCTGCTGGTTATCTCACAGGTTCTCTATAAAGGAGTGTGGCTGGAGTCGAGTCATGGTGATGAATAACTAGGGATCGCATTCCAAGGAACACTGTTGGGAGTTGAGACATCCAGTTGCTGGAGAGTTGTGTCCAGAGGGCAGCATTCAGTTGACGGTGCCAACGTTGAATTTTCCCATTATCAGCAGGATGGTAGGCTGTTGTTTTAATGTGGTGGATGCCGAGAAGTTTAATTAATCTACTGAAGAGTGAACAGTCGAACTGTCTGCCTCGATCAGTAGTTATGGTGGATGGTACACCAAAGCGGGCTATCCACGAGTGAATAGGGCATAAGCCACTATTTAATCCGTAATGTCCTTCTGGGGAGTAGCTTCAGGCCACATAGAAAAACGGCCAACGATTGTGAGAAGGTATGAGTGTCCTTCGGACGGAGGAAATGGTCCAACGATGTCCAGGTTGATGTGGAAAATGCGTCGGTCCACTGGTTCGTAAGTTCCAATTGGTCTGGCAGTGTGCCTTGCGACCTTGGATCTTTGCCAAGCAACACACATTTTTGTCCAAAACTTGACATCTTGTTTGAGAGGTGGCCTTACATAGCGTTGTTGGACGAGCTTGATAGGTGCATTAATAACTGGGTGAGCCATATCGTGTAATGCTTGAAAAGTAGGCTTACGAAACTGACTGGAAAGAATGGTCCTAATTTTCCTGTGGATGCGCCAACCAGTAATTTAGCTCCTGTGTGTACGGTAACCGTCTTGAACTGAAGGTTTGTTTCTGTGGACTGTAGTAGTCTGCGAAGTTCCTCGTCAGATTCTTGAGCTTTTGCGACTTCATCGAATCACCGTTGTGTTGGTATGCATACGGATGCGACGCGAGAACAGAAATCTACTGGGATGTGTTCTCTCCCACGGAGACACCTCAAATCAGTTGTGAACTGTCTAATGAAATTTAGTTGATTAAGTTGCCTTGATGACGCATTATCAAGTCGTTGGTGAAAGGCATACGTAAGAGGATTGTGGTCAGTGTAGAGGCTGAAGTTTCTTCCCTCGAGTAGGTGACGAAAATACTTTACACCAGAATAGGCTGCCAGTAATTCTCGGTCATAGGAGCTGTACTTCTTTTGTGTATCAGATAGTTACTTGGAGAAGAATCCTAGAGGTTCAAGGTGATCATCACAGACTTGATGTAATGTAGCTCATATGTCAAAATCTGAAGCATCGACAATTAACGTTAATGGCAGATCACCTGAGGGTATGCTAGAAGTGTAGCATTCGCAATTTGTTGTTTCAGTTGCCCAAAAGCTTCAATTGCTTCTGGTGTCCATTCAACATCCCCGCGGTGACACCTGCGCGTGTCTTCATAAACGTTGAAGATTAGGTGTTGGGTTTCAGCTGTGTTGGGCAGTGAGCGTCGGTAAAGTGTACTGTGCCCAACATAGTACCCCAGTTTTAGAACAGATTGGCAACCCTGCGTAAATCACGGCCCAAAACACCACATTTTATCTTCGCAGGCCCGACCTCAAGGTTGAGTGACGTCACGTGTCTGACGTCACGCACATCTGTCTACTATCTACGGCAGAGCGCGCTGTCTCGGACCACGTGGTCAGATCTGGTTTCCGGCAACTGGTCACATTGAGAGGGGCAGACACATGCATTTTGAGCGCGGACTGGACAGTACTCCGTTGTGCGGAAAGAGTAACTTTTTCATTCGATTTTGATCGTGGAGGGCCGTGTGTGCTATGCCACCACAGGTCTGAGTGTCGCTGTGTATCGGATGTGATTTTATCGGAGTCCTGAGAGACAATATAATTACGAATCGCCACTGTTATGCCGGGCGCGATTGCTATATCAGACGGCCGAGTCCAGCGTGTATAATCCCGGTCGTGCCGGCCCACGCTTGGCTTGATAACGAGAGAAATAGCCCTTTGCGACTAGCTTTGGACGTGAGTTGCAATACGGAATAGTTTGTGCAGTGAACATTCGAGAATAGACGAGGCTCTTATCATCGATGGAGGACTTGTAGATGCAACTGAACAGCTGTGAATGCTATTGAATTACTGTTTACGTAAAGCCGGTGGCAATTTGCTGAGAGGGAGAATTGTGTCTACATTGTTCGAGGCGCAGGAACTTATGATTTCCAGAATGGAACGAGGACATTTTATAACCTGTGCTGTTGAAGTGTCAATGAAGAATTTTGAAATGGAACTAGTCAGTGAAAATATGTGCCACTAAGCTTATACGTGAGGGGACTGGATGGAGTGACATTTACATCAAGATGAGGCCATGATGTTGCCATGACATAACCACACCGTGGGAGTCGGAGGACGCAGCCACCATGAAACATGAAGGTCTCGGTTTCGATTCCTGGAGGAGGCGAGGAATAAGATGGTGGAAGATGCAATCCTGCCGGTTCTGGAATGGGAAGGAGATGGTCCTGAATGAAGATTGGTTCCAGAGGTTCTGCATTCTATGAGCATGCTAGGCTTGTACCATATTTTCTTATTTCGGCCAGTTGGTGAGCTAAAACATTACTTCAATTTGTAGTTGTGAGTAGTTTGTACTACTCAGTAGTTCTAGATGCCATGGAGTTGAACTAATTATTATTTATTTGTTGATCAATCATTTTATTATTATTATTAATATTAATGGCCCTCATTTTTTTTCCTTCGTCTATTAAGTAATTATACGAGGAAGTGATTCACATTGTAGGGTTGTCACACATGGCAAGGAACTATCCACCATGCTTGGCACCATGAACCAGTTAATATTTTCTTTTGGGAATTTTTGTAAATCCGTCACTACTTTGAATGAAAAGATTTTTTTTCAACGATGATAAGATTGGAAATACGACGCGGATACTGAACTGAATCCACGATGGAATAAATGAAGGTGGTAGACTAGCTGTCGAGAGCTAGGGTGGAGTTCATGTTTTGATTTTTTTCTTTCCTTCGATTTTGACTTCAGCGTTTGGTGAATCTAATTATGTGAACTCTGAAGGATTATAACTTTAAACATTCCCATTTTTTTTCCTTCGTCCACATTCATTGATATAGAGAATTTAATTATTAAAATCATGCTCGTCATTATGCTTCGACACCTACCCATATGACATTGCTACAGGTCATGCCTGCATTAGATAATTTATGCACACTAGACATGTGATGAAATGAAAGGTCATGCTAATTAAAAGATAATGAGTTTATCTACAAAATAAAAGATTGATTGGTGTAGTTATTTATAAAAAGAGAGGGGAGAATTGAATGGAATGTAATAAAATAAATTTAGGATGATAGTTCACATATTCTGTGAACGTCTTATGGCAAATTTTCTGAGAATTAATCATGAAGAATCCCTTTGTGAATAAAAAAATATAATGTAATAATAATTAGTAGTGTAATATCTTTCTAAATAAGCATGACCATGCAAAATGCAGTCATATGGTAGTGAATTAAGTATTCACAGGAGTAGGCAGGCGATAATCTAATCACTATGTAATTGATGGAGTGAATTACACTGCAAGCAAACCATCGAATTGGGAAAGATGGGAACTTTTAGTTGTGATATAATGATCAGCCATGACTTTGAACTTTGCTTAAATGTAGGATAATGGGTGCACGTTTGCCTGAAATATTTTGAGTAATTAGACTCTGAAATAACGTTGTACGATAAATATAAATCCTGATTGCAACTTTAATTCAGTGGTCAAGTAGGACCTATATTGTTGCAGCAATTATTTTTAATTAATAATTAATTAATAATTAGTTAGAACGGAGATCAATACTATTATATTTTAGGCCAACTATTTATTTAACTTTCATTATAAACTCAAGTGAGTGACAATATTACTAATCTAGGACACTACCTGATGGACATTTAGTGTGATTAGTTGATGTTGATAGTCAAATGTGAATGAATCTATTTTTTTATATTTTATTTAATTTTCTTGGAATATCTCCAAATTTTATTTGTGTCTTAAGGATAGGACCAAGGAGATTCGTTGGCCCTTTAAAACTTAATTATGTTTATTTGGACTCTAAATATTTTTCTTTTTCTTCGGTCCACATCAAGCTTTCATTTAGATCGAATCTCCGAGGCAAGATAGGCTTTTTGGGGGTTTCCTATATTTGTATTGGTCAATAAGTTGCCAATAAATGGATGCCTATTTTTATCTTTTTAATTGTGCTTATCTTCTGATTTCTGTTGTGCTATTGCTTTGATTTAGGTTTGGGAGTGGGTTGATTTAACCTGTTACACCTACATCCTGTTAACCACCCCTGAGACTACTTGAGTTCTCGTACCCACCGGTGCATTTTTTTTATATTCGAACCCAGACCTCAATCATTTTTTTGTTCTTTATCTGATAAATGTCTTGTGTTATCGGCATGAATCGCGATGTTTTCGCCGGGTCATCCGATTCGATGCCGGTTAACGGGGACATATAAAATGGCGCCCAGCGTGCAGAGCCTCGAATTGAGAAATCGTACACACGATTGTGTAGCAATTAGATGTTTTTAATGTAATTTGACAGCCAGTGTGGGTTGTTTTGTCGTTGGCACTTGCATTTGAGTGGATCAAGTAAATTGGATTACCACATTTGAGGTACTTGAATGGGAGGCTAATGATTTTTTTCTCTTGGGAAGGTCTAATTACCTTTGGTAATGAGATTGTTTCCTAGTTTCCATGACAGAGGCAACAGGATAAGAAGTTCTTTTTCCTTTGGATTGGTGTTTTTGATCTTCATTCGTTCTTCGTTTAAAGATCCAATTGCGTAGAATTGGATAAGGATCCATTTATGCAACTCGTTGATATTAGTTCAATTCCATGGTATAGTAGTAGAAAGTATGGTACAATCTTGGTGTGGTCACTCTTGATGGTTCCCTTATGTTGTATTTTCTTATTGTACTAATTGACATGTCTAATATGGAAGAGTTGAGGCAGCTGTTAGCTGATTTGGAAACTGATTTAAAGAAGGGTCAGGATGATTTAAGAGGCGACTTTAAGCAAGGTCAAATGGAGTTAGAGGGTAGACTTAATCATAGTATCCAACAAAATCTTGAAAATTGGACAAGAAATTTAATCAAAACCGAAATGAGGCAGCTAATGAGGTGTTAAAAACACAGGCAGATATAATCAAGTTAGGAGAGCGTATAACCAACAGTCAAAAGGAAACGGATAGCAGCATGGACGCAAAATTGATGCATTGAAGGCCACTATGCAGGACAATTTGATAGAGGGCATACAGAAAATTCAGAAAGGTGTAGAGAAAGACATGGAAGCATTGAATACACACGTCAGGACCCTAGAAAAACGGCTAGATGAAAACATTAAAGGATTGGGATCTGATATATCGGCTCATGTAGACAAGCTTAAAGGGGAATACCAACATGAGATAGTGGAAGTAAGGAAAGAGTTTAATGAAACTACTGTCGGCATTCGAAAGGAATTAACGGAACAGGTAGGAAAAGTAGAGACGAAAATCCAGAAGATGGAGGAAAATGTTGGTACATTAGCGCAAGACGTGGATGCAAATCGAAAACGCATGGATGAGGAAGCAGGGAAGATAGAAAACAAATTGGACGCAATCAATACTAATATCACACAAGTTAAAACGGAAATAGATGGGTCGATTTCGTCAGTCAATGATAACATAAAGATACTGGAGGGTAGTCACCTAGACCGCATCACGCGTATGGAGAACTTCTTACAGATGAATAGTCCGGTTCAAACTATGGAAATTAACTCACCAGAGATTAACCAGGAGAAACGATGGGGAGAAATGGATTCGACACCTAGAGGATTTAATGGGGCTAGTCCTGTAACTATCATTAGAACTCATGAGGAAAAAACGAAAAAGTTTAGTGGTGTGGGAGTTATCACTCCAATCGAGTTCCTACGAGACCTCAGGGATTATCTGTATGAACATCGGATCCCAAGTGAACGCGAGATAAGTGTTATTGAAAGATCGTTAGAGAATCAAGCGCTGACCTGGTTTAGAGTTTTAGATGCACCTTTGCGAATTACGAGGAGTTTGCTAAGGCATTCCTTAGGCGTTTCTGGAGTTCGGAAGACCAACTTAGCATCAGATCAGAACTTTACTCCAGGAAATATTCCACATGTAACCCGACGCAGTACGCGGGGTATTTTACAACACAGTTAGCCAGGTTACAATATTTAGAACCTCCATTACCCGAAGAGGAGATGATTCAAGCGATAAGGAGGCAATTTCCGGTAGAAGTTCAGAGAACGCTTATAGCATCTGGGGCGAATAGTTTGAAGATATGTGACGAAATTCTGAGGAAATTAGATCATACCAGTTCTTTAATGCACGCGAGAAACACTATATCAGAGCACCAGGAGGTGAATCTAGTCGTGACAGACCGGAAAATACAGACTGAACCACCACAAAGAAGAACATTCCAGGATACAGGAGATTGGAGAGGACGTTATGAGAATCGTGGATATAATCAATGAGATAGGAGATGGAACCAAGGTGGAAGGCCCTACTATGCGAACCAACAGCAGCAACTCAATTCAAAAACCTACAGACCTAGGGATATAAAGGGAAGAAAGTCTTGGCAGCAAGGAAGAGGTAGATTTCAAACCTATAATAGGCAGTGGAACAGAGATGAACCTCGGGACAATCGCGTGAATTTGGAAGAGAGACATGCAGAAAGTCAAGAATACCTGAAGCAGATGAGAGAAGCAACTCAGCAGCAGCAAGGGCAAGGGAACGTAAAGCCAGGGCCTAGTACAAGTGGCTCGCAATTGCTATGACATCAGAGATATAAGATCTGGAGAAAGGATAGGAAATTATAATGCTGCCAGCCTTAAGAGATACTACTGTTGAAGAACGAGCAGGATATGTTTGGCACATGATTGGCGGCATAATGAAGAGAATACAAAATAAGCTTTTGTTAACTCGCTTATTTTCCGGGGAGAGGGGAGTATGTGCCCAACATAGTACCCCAGTTTTAGCACAGATTGGCAACCCTGCGTAAATCACGGCCCAAAACACCACATTTTACCTTCGCAGGCCCGACCTCAAGGTTGAGTGACGTCACGCGTCTGACGTCACGCACATCTGTCTACTATCTACGGCAGAGCGCGTTGTCTCGGACCACGTGGTCAGCTCTGGTTTCCGGCAACTGGTCACATTGAGAGGGGCAGACACATGCGTTTTGAGCGCGGACTGGACAGTACTCCGTTGTGCGGCAAGAGTAATTTTTTCATTCGATTTTGATCGTGGAGGGCCGTGTGTGCTATGCCACCACAGGTCTGAGTGTCGCTGTGTATCGGATGTGATTTTATCGGAGTCCTGAGAGACAATATAATTACGAATCACCACTGTTATGCCGGGCGCGATTGCTATATCAGACGGCCGAGTCCAGCGTGTATAATCCCGGTCGTGCAGGCCCATGCTTGGATTGATAACGAGAGAAATAGCCCTTTGCGACTAGCTTTGGACGTGAGTTGCAATACGGAATAGTTTGTGCAGTGAACATTCGAGAATAGACGAGGCTCTTATCATCGATGGAGGACTTGTAGATGCAACTGAACAGCTGTGAATGCTATTGAATTACTGTTTACGTAAAGCCGGTGGCAATTTGCTGAGAGGGAGAATGGTGTCTACATTGTTCGAGGCGCAGGAACTTATGATTTCCAGAATGGAACGAGGACATTTTATAACCTGTGCTGTTGAAGTGTCAATGAAGAATTTTGAAATGGAACTAGTCAGTGAAAATATGTGCCACTAAGCTTATACGTGAGGGGACTGGATGGAGTGACATTTACATCAAGATGAGGCCATGATGTTGCCATGACATAACCACACCGTGGGAGTCGGAGGACGCAGCCACCATGAAACATGAAGGTCTCGGTTTCGATTCCTGGAGGAGGCGAGGAAGAAGATGGTGGAAGATGCAATCCTGCCGGTTCTGGAATGGGAAGGAGATGGTCCTGAATGAAGATTGGTTCCAGAGGTTCTGCATTCTATGAGCATGCTAGGCTTGTACCATATTTTCTTATTTCGGCCAGTTGGTGAGCTAAAACATTACTTCAATGTGTAGTTGTGAGTAGTTTGTACTACTCAGTAGTACTAGATGCCATGGAGTTGAACTAATTAATATTTATTTGTTGATCAATCATTTTATTATTATTATTAATATTAATGGCCACATTTTTTTCCCTTCGTCTATTAAGTAATTATATGAGGAAGTGATTCACATTGTAGGGTTGTCACACGTGGCAAGGAACTATCCACCATGCTTGGCACCATGAACCAGTTAATATTTTCTTTTGGGAATTTTTGTAAATCCGTCACTACTTTGAATGATAAGATTTTTTCTACGATGATAAGATTGGAAATACGACGCGGATACTGAACTGAATCCATGATGGAATAAATGAAGGTGGTAGACTAGCTGTCGAGAGCTAGGGTGGAGTTCATGTTTTGAATTTTTTTCTTTCTTTTGATTTTGACTTCAGCGTTTGGTGAATCTAATTATGTGAACTCTGGAGGATTATAACTTTAAATATTCCCATTTTTTCCTTCGTCCACAATCATTGATATAGAGAATTTAATTATTAAAATCATGCTCGTCATTATGCTTCGACACCTACCCATTTAACATTGCTACAGGTCATGCCTGCATTAGATAATTTATGCACACTAGTCCTGTGATGAAATGAAAGGTCATGCTAATTAAAAGATAATGAGTTTATCTACAAAAAAAGATTGATTGGTGTAGTTATTTATAAAAAGAGAGGGGAGAATTGAATGGAATGTAATAAAATAAATTTAGGATGATAGTTCACATATTCTGTGAACGTCTTATGGCAAATTTTCTGAGAATTAATCATGAAGAATCCCTTTGTGAATAAAAGAATATAATGTAATAATAATTAGTAGTGTAATATCTTTCTAAATAAGTATGACCATGCAAAATGCAGTCATATGGTGGTGAATTAAGTATTCACAGGAGTAGGCAGGCGATAATCTAATCACTATGTAATTGATGGAGTGAAATACACTGCAAGCAAACCATCGAATTGGGAAAGATGGGAACTTTTATTTGTGATATAATGATCAGCCATGACTTTGAACTTTGCATAAATGTAGGATAATGGGTGCACGTTTGCCTGAAATATTTTGAGTAATTAGACTCTGAAATAACGTTGTACGATAAATATAAATCCTGATTGCAACTTTAATTGAGTGGTCAAGTAGGACCTATATTGTTGCAGCAATTATTTTTAATTAATAATTAATTAATAATTAGTTAGAACGGAGATCAATACTATTATTTTTTAGGCCAGCTATTTATTTAACTTTCATTATAAACTCAAGTGAGTGACAATATTACTAATCTAGGACACTACCTGATGGACATTTAGTGTGATTAGTTGATGTTGATAGTCAAATGTGAATGAATCTATTTTTTTATATTTTATTTAATTTTCTTGGAATATCTCCAAATTTTATTTGTGTCTTAAGGATAGGACCAAGGAGATTCGTTGGCCCTTTAAAACTTAATTATGTTTATTTGGACTCTAAATATTTTTCTTTTTCTTCGGTCCACATCAAGCTTTCATTTAGATCGAATCTCCGAGGCAAGATAGGCTTTTTGGTGGTTTCCTATATTTGTATTGGTCAATAAGTTGCCAATAAATGGATGCCTATTTTTATCTTTTTAATTGTGCTTATCTTCTGATTTCTGTTGTGCCATTGCTTTGATTTAGGTTTGGGAGTGGGTTGATTTAACCTGTTACACCTACATCCTGTTAACCACCCCTGAGACTATTTGAGTTCTCGTACCCACCGGCGCATTTTTTTTTTCATATTTGAACCCAGACCTCAATCATTTTTTTGATCTTTATCTGATATATGACTTGTGTTATCGGCATGAATCGCGATGTTTTCGCCGGGTCATCCGATTCGATGCCGGTTAACGGGGACAGTACCAATCCTAGGTATCGACTTAAGTCAGGAATGGTGTGAGGTTGTGGAAATGAGACATGAGCATCGATACGATCAGAGACGGCTTAATTCCTTAAGATGACACAGAGTAATCTAAGAAGGCAATATCTGAAGCACCAAAACACATTCGGAAACGTTGACATTGAAACAATACTTATGCAAATGTTCAAGCAGTATTCTAAAATGATGCTCGGGCTCCTCTTCATTCTGGGGTGCGACAAGAATGTCATCCATGTAGCAAAACACAAACTCCAAATCTCTACAAATAGAGCAATGCACCGTTGAAATGACTGAGCAGCATTACTCAGGCCAAATGGGAGTTTAACAAACACAAATAAACCAAATGAGGTGATAACAGCCATACTACATCGGTGGCATGACTACTACAAGGAAATGTGTAATGAAGAGTTTCCACACATCTGAATTGACCACCGATCATATTACAGAAGAAGAGGTATTAAAGGTTGAAAGTAAAATGAAAAATGGCAAAGCGACAGGACCAGATGACATACCATCTGAAATCTGGAAGTTGCTTGGATATCCTGGTGCTATACTTCTTACGGCACTTTTCAATCGTATCCTTGAGGATGGATGCATACCTACAACCTGGCAGTCTAGTACTACCATGCCAATTTCGAAGGGTAAAGGAGATGTTGGAGAATGCTTCAATTATCGTCCAATTCGATTGCTCTGCCACACAATGAAAGTCTTTGAACGTATTCTTGACAGTCGTCTGCGCTGCATGATCCAGATGTCTCCTAACCAATGTGGCTTTGGCAAAGGGGTTGGTACGCCCGACGCAATCCATGCTGTACGCCTACTTGTGGAAAAACATAGAGAAAAGAACTAACCTTTAAATCTCGCATTCTAGGATCTGGAGAAGGCTTCCGACAGGGTGCCACATGAGCTCATCTGGAGATCACTTCGAGCTCACGAAATCCCAGAAGTTGACTCCGATGTATTCAGTCCCTCTACAGCATCGTCACAAGTATGGTACGCTGTCCAGATGGAATTTTACCTGCTTTCCCTACCACTGTTGGAGTTCATCAGGGATCAGCACTCTCGCCACTTCTGTTCATTCTGTGCGTGGATACGGTGACAGCTGACATTCAGACATCTCATCCATGGACGATCTTATATGCTGATGACGTGTTTCTCGCAGATCAAACTCGCGAAAATCTAGAAAATTGTACTCTGTGCTAGAAGTAATATCGGAGCAAAATCGGCTTCAAACTCAACATAGGAAGAACTGAATACTTGCAATGTGGTACACAGAACAACGGTACCACCAGCATTGAGGAGCATCATCTCACTAAAACTACACACTTTAAATACCTCGGTTTCCTTATCACTTCAGATGGAGAAACGCTTCTCGATGCTCGAGTACGAGTTAACACTGCGTGGATGAAGTGGCGCCAAGTCACAGGAGTGCTGTGCGATAAGAAAGTACCTATCCCTTTGAAAGGGAAAGTTTACAAGTCCATGATACGACCAGTGGCACTTTACGCCACTGAATGTTGGCCAACTTCCACCAAGCATGAACGAGTCCTACATGGAATGGATATGAAAATGTTACGTTGGTCCATGGGTGTTACACGGCTTGATCCTGACAGGGATGAACATATCCGGAATCAGATGAGAGTTGCAGCCATTACCGATAAAATGGTAGAAACACGGCTTCGGTGGAACGGGCATGTCATTAGAATTGATGAGTACTCTGTGGCAAGATCAGCTCTCCAATACAATCCAGGAGGAAATCGACCCCATTGACGTCCAAAGAATATATGGCTGGACAGAATCAAGGAAGACTTGGTGATGAGTGGACTTAAACCTGATGATGCCATTGAGAGGAAGGATTGGCGAACATCAACCAAACAAGCGGACCCTGAACCATCGCGGGATACACGCTAGGAAAGAAGAAGAAAAAGTTGAAAACAGAAGTCTTAGGCACATCTTCTTCTACAATTGGAATGTGATGGCAACCTCGTATCAGGTCAATCTTGGAGGAAATAGTTTTGCCTGATAACCGGCTATTGAAGTCATGTAGGTGTGTTATCGGATACCATCTGCTTTTAGGACAAGGTGAAGTGGGCTGGCCCAAGGGCTCTTGGATGGTCTGTAAATTCCCAAATCGGTAATTTTTTGGAACTCCCTCTTGGCCTGAACAAGTTTATCGGGCGTCAGTCGTCTTGCTTTTACTGAAACTGTATGAACTACTGTGGTGATACTATGAAACAATTGTATATCTTGGGCACAGAAGGTAGGGTTGACACGAAACAAGCTTGGGTAATCCTTCAGTAAACTTGATTACTTGTTCTGGAGATGAAGTAAATGAACACTTTCTAAAGGTGTGTGAGTTGCTAGAGTTGCAAGGATTGATTACTTAGTGGTGCCATCAATGAGACGTTTATGCTTGATATCGACTAACAGTCCAAATTTGTTCAGGGAATCAGCTACAAGGAGCGGCTGATGGACATCAACAGCTGTGAATGGCCACAAAAATATTCTTTTAGACCTAAGTTGATTTATACTAAGTGCTCGCCGTACGTCTTAATTGGTGCCCTGATAGCATTGTAGCATGTACGCTTTTTATCTTCAGCTGAGGGAGGAACCACGGATATATCTGCCCCTGTGTCGATTAGGAATTTCTTACCAGAGGATGGGTCGGTAATGAACTGGTGACGAGAAGTTACTCGGTCCACATCACTTTGTGCCACCTCAAGCGAGGGGCTGAGCATTTCCTGAAGCATAAGAGGCTGTATTACAGGAGCATGGGTTGACGCTCTTCCTTGCTTTGTCCTGGTAAGTGAAATGATACCAACACAATGAACCATCTGGTCGATATTGACGATAAGGTGATCTGGGTCTAGATCGAGATGTCGATCGATGACGGGTTGTATTTGGATTCGAAATATGCCTGTTTAGCGTAAGCTGTTCTAATTTCGACTCTAGGTGGAAAATCCGAACTACCTGCTGCGTAGAAGGGACTGCGGCGGGTTGATGAGATTGAGTCACCGATAGAAATTGCGAGGAATTTGGAAAATCTAAAATTCTATCAGCTAATGCAGCCAGATTATCCAGAGTATCGTTACAGGATGCTAGTGAAAAATCCACAGCCTGCTTCCTGTCTCCGACCGGGTCAGGAATGGAATGAATGAAGCCCCCATCTAGCGACGAGGATATGGACTGTGCCGGCAGCCGAGGCCTGACGCACTCCTCTGGGGCAATGATTAATTGAATGAGAGATGAAATGAAATGATAGTGGAGAGTGTTGCTGGAATGAAATTTTGACAGGGAAAACAGGAGTACCCGGAGAAAAACCTGTCTGCCTCCGTTGTGTCCTGCACAGATCTCACATGGAGTGACCGTGATTTGAACCACGGACCCAGCGGTGAGAGGCCGGCGTGCTGCCGCCTAAGCCACGGAGGCTTTACAGGATGCTAGTATCGATCCTTAATTAACTGGGAGTCCGTCCTTCTGATTCCTCAAATTCAGCTATTAACCGGGCCTTCAGGTCTAAGATAGCCGTATTCGAAAGTGGTCTTATTAATAAATCACTTATAAGTTCGGCAATGTCTGGCTCCAGTGAGCCGATAACCTAGTTGAACTTCATAAGCTCTGTTGTGATGCTAGCTGTAGCAAATTTGGCCTCAATCTGCACTAGCCAAACTTAATATTCTTACGCCAAATTGGTGGGATTTTAATTGACACTCGGGAAATTTCAGGTTCATTGTTTGATGTTGGCATAGGTGATGTTTGCTGTTCTGCGTTGCATCAAGGCCGCACTAGATAGACAGGCCGCAAGGATCCGGCCGTGACGTCACAACAGTGGCCCACGTTCATCATGTCAGAGCACGGCCCGCTCTCACTGTGACCATCGTATTGTTCATTTATTGAACCTTATCGATGTATTTGAACACTCCTTCAATTGTAGTTGTATTTAGGCTTGTGTACCACACGAGTTTTATGCGTGGGGAGAAGTGGCAGGGCAGTTTATGTACCAATATTACCTCAATTGACATTTCCTTACGTAAATTTAAGCTGACAACTGCCATTTGTAACGGAACACAGTTTCATGTAAAAGATTAAAACCCATAATACCTATAAAAATAGTTTTAATGTGTCTAGGCAAATACATGATAGCAATTCCCCTTTCTTAAAAATTAGGCTTCGGCTTAAAACTTATCCAACAATTCCTATGGTTTCAATTTATCAATTCTTCTTTTCTTTGGCGATTTATGGGTGTCCTTAGTTCAGGATTTCTTCTTCTTAGCTATGAGTTTGTCTTCGATAACTTTTCTGTAGTTATTCATTAATATATTACTAAAGATGCCTATACATTTAGCAACTAATTTTTAAAACTACTTCCACAATCACTGCATGTTTCAAACACCACGTTTTCATTCTCCCGAACATTGTTGACAAGCAAAATCAGAATGTTTCTTTGAGAGTCGCATTGTAAAAACATCGATTCATACTTATCACTTATAAGTATATTAAATAATTTAAATTGTGTGATTAAAATGTTAACAATGAAATCTGATGGATACTTCAAAGCTCCCCTGTCGATTACATTGAAATAATAATTTTCTCTGCCTTTAACACATCTGACGTTACATTATCATTATTTAACAATAAAACATCTTGACAACTTCTACATGCACAGTTTTCCATAATTATTTTACAAATATATCAGCCAATATATACTAGACCTAACAAAATATTCTCAGATACAATAACATCGTTAAACTCAACCTCCTCACTTTCAAAATGTGAAATTTCTGTAGTTTTGAAGCTTTTACAATCTGAGCTCTTGCAATCCACATACTTACTTAATGAAATATCACTAATAGGGATATCTGCATGTTTAGCAGAGTATGCATTTATTACCGTTAGGGGTTTTAATTTTCGTTCTGACTCAAAGACTTGTTTCACTGAAATATGGTAGCAGGCACCACTCATTTGTCTGTACTGCCCAAATCTTCCTTCTATTTCATCAGTCTGAAATTTTGCTAACAATACATACTTGAATCCTAAACTTGTTTTCATTAAATTTACCAACTCCAAAATAGTTTTTACAGTGTGAACTAAAGCTGATTGAGTTTCATTAGTATGTTTTCCATGACGAGTCTCTTTTTTCGGTCTGATCTCCTCTTGAACAGGCAGATTATCCCACCTAATTAACCAGGTTAAAAACGTGCGCAGAAAAAAATCATTGTCGTCATGAACTGAAAATATTGCGTTACAATGAGGGTCGTTAAATCTATCACCTTTGAAAGCATGCTCAAGATTAACAATCTTCCACCAATGAAGAATTATTTCTAAAAATACAGCTGTGCTTTTAAAATCATTTCTATTTTTTATTTTGTCAAAGTGTTTTAAAGCGGGGAGATATTTCTCGTCGAACAGTTCAGAACAAAGGTTTACATTTTGACGATCTAAAGACGTTGGGAACAAAATCTTTTGGTTCAGGGAAGGAGCAAGCTTAATTTCATTATTCTCTCATCCTCTGTGCAGCTGTTTAAAGTGACCAACACTAGCAAAACATTTTTTGTCGGACTCAGGGTTGTCGAAGTCAAGTCGAAGGGACAAATTCGGTTCGATGAATGGCTTACTTACTTACTTAATTCCTGCCGCTCCTTCCGGAGCATAGGGCCTTGGCGAAATTTCTCCACGCAGTACGGTTCCTGGCCATTCTCTTCACTTGACTCCAGTTCTTGTCCACCTCTGCAATTTCATTTTCGATCGTCCTCTTCCAGGTCTTCTTAGGTCGACCTCGCTTCCTGGCACCGTGAGGATTCCAGTCTAGCGCCGCCCTCTCAACAGCTCCGTCCGGTTTCCTTAGTGTGTGACCGATCCAGGGCCATTTCCTCTCCTTGATCTGGATGCTAATCGGTTGTTGATTGGTGATGGTCCAAAGATCTTCGTTTGAGATTATGTCCGGCCACCTCATATTCATGATGCGACGCAGACATCTGTTAATGAACACCTGTAGCTGGTTGTTGATTTGTTTTTTGACTTTCCAAGTTTCACAGCCATAGAGAAGAATCGACTTTACTTTGCTATTGAAAAGGCGGAGCTTGGTCTTCCTGGAATTGTTTCTATTTCTCCAGATGGGGTAGAGCTGGACAAAGGCACCATTTGCCTTCCTGATACGGCTTCGAACATCTTCCTCTGCTCCCCCATCATTTGTGACTATACTCCCAAGGTAGAGGAAGGACTCAACTCGCTCAATTTCCTTTCCGTTGACTGTCAAGCTAGTCGTGACGTCAGCATTTATCCTCATCTCTTTGGTCTTGTTGGTGTTGATCATCAGTCCTGCACGTTCTGCTTCTCTCTGCAACCTCCCCAGCTTATCTTCTATGTCTCGGTACCGTTGTGCCATAAGACAAATGTCGTCCGCGAAATCCAGATCTTCAAGTCTGTCATTTATACCCCATTGAATACCCCTCTTCCGTCCTCCCATTACCTTCTTCATCACACTATCCAGGACCAACAGGAACAGAGTGGGGAAAAGGACACACCCCTGTCTCACTCCGGAACTGACCTTTATCTTTTCTGTTAATTTGCCTTCGTTTAGAACCTGGCACTCATACCCTTCGTACATCTCTTCCATAATTCTGATGATCTTTGTTGGAATTTTATATTCCTCGAGGGTCTTCCACTTGATTCTTTGATTTACGGAGTCGAAAGCTTTCTCGAAGTCAACAAATGTGAGGTAAAGGGTATCCGCCACTCCACACTCTGCTCCAGGATGATTCGGAGGGTGTTGATGAGATCCACACAGCTGCGATGTTGTCGAAATCCAGCCTGTTCCTTCCGAAGCCTTTTTTCTACGCAGTCTTTTATACGATTCAGGATGACTCTCGCCACTACTTTGCTTGGAATGGACAGCAAGGTGATTCCCCTCCAGTTGTTACAGTTTGTGGTGTCCCCTTTCTTCGGTAACTTGACGATCAACCCCTTCTTCCAGTCGGTTGGTATTTTCTCCTCCTTCCAGATCTTCTCCAACAGCGGGTGCAGCAGATTGATCGTGATATCCAGGTCTGCTTTCAATACTTCCGCTGGGATATTATCCAGACCTGGTGCCTTCCCGCACTTCATCTGCTTCAACGCTGTCCATATTTCGCCCCGAGTTGGGGAGTCAAGGCTGATGTCCGGGTCACTTTCTGCTTCCTCTTCTCTTCGCTGCTTACTTTCTGGTCCTGTATCTCTATTAAGAACCTCCGCAAAGTGTTCTCTCCATCTAGTCAGCTGCTGTTCACACGTCGTGAGGATCTCGCCCGTCTTGCTCTTCACAGGCCTAGTTTTATTAAAACCTTTCTTTGAAAGCATCTTTGTGATGCCATAGAGCTCCTTAACGTCCCCCCTTCTTGCCGCTTCTTCTGCTTTCTCCGCCTGCTCATCAATCCACCTCCTATGACCCTTCCGCACACTCCTCTTTACCTCCCTGTTTGTGGTTGAATACTCTGCTTGTGTGAGAGCCTTCTGCTGCCTAGTCTTGCAGGTGTTGAGCTTGGCCTTAATCTCCTTTCTATAATTTATCTTGTCCCAGGTCTGATCGGATATCCATTCTTTCCGCAGGTAGTTCTTGTACCCGAGCTGCATCTCACTGGTTTCCACGAAGATATTCTTTACCTCGCTCCACACAGTCTCCACATCCTTCTCTGTCTCGGAGTCCAACACCTGGAATTTATTTCTGAGCTCCAGTTTAAATTGGTCCAATATCTGCTGGTTCTTAAGCTTGCCCACATCAAACTTGTTGTGCCGAGTGATAAACTTTCGGCGGACTGCCACGATCTTCATGCGGAAGTTGGCAACCACAAGATGATGGTCACTACCAACATCCGCTCCTCTCTTGTTCCTAACATCTTCCAAGCTTCTTCTGAACCTCCTGCTCACCGCGATGTGATCAATTTGATTTTCTGTGACTTGATCAGGAGACACCCAGGTGACCTTGTAGCACCGCCTATGAGGAAACACCGTGCCACCCATCACCAAATCCTGACTGGCGCAATATTCCGTAAATTTTTCCCCATTGTTATTCATCTCACCAAGGCCATGTTTACCCATGATCTGCTCCAACCCCTCATTGTTTGATCCCACCTTCGCGTTGAAGTCTCCTCGATGAATGGCTGAGATCCATTTTTGTTTCCGAACCAAGTCAGTAGGGAATTTAAACACTGAAATATTAGGTTGGTTTGAACTGTAGTTGCTTCTGCAACCAGGTAACACAACCCGTTTCAATCATTAAATACTAATAAATGCGTCACTGCTGCGAGGTTCAACTCAGCCTACAAGTCACTGGCGAGGAGTGAAACGTCCGGCCACATGTGTGACGTAGCGACCAAAGTGGAGGGGGAGCCTTATGGCCTGTCTATCTAGTGCGGCCTAGTGCGGCCTTGGTTGCACATGATGTTCGTGTGCTGTATCATTCACTCATTGTATCCCCTGTTTTGTCGGTGTCACCATAGTGGTTGCTTAATGAAATAATTAATTTATCTTGGCATCCAACATGTTTATTAATGCTACATCTACGTGGAATCATAAAAGTACAAAGTGACATGGTTTGCCATTTTCTAAGGAAGCACAAAGATGCTCCCATGATGCTACACAAGGATATATACATTTTTACAATGAGTAAACACTTTTAACTTCACTCTTTGGCCAACAGTCACTTGTCGCACACACTCATCCAGCTATAAGCCTGCCAGTTCAAGGATATCTCTGTTATCACGTGCTTGGTATGGATTCTTGTATTTATAAACTACCTGTAGGCTTATCCATGCATATGCTAAAATTTTGGTGATATGCCTTGAAACTGTTGTGTGCCAGGATGCAAATCCAATAATTATAAAGATTAGCCATGTAGGTGCCTATTTTTCCTATTTCCCAAAGAAAAAGAACCAGGGATTCATGGACAAGAAGTATTCATCGTAATGCTTTTTGTCATCATCATCATCTTGCACAGTTTCCAGCCACTGGCCGGGTCTGTTTGGAACACAAGCCTCTCCAACGTCTTCTGTCTTCCCACCATCTCTCAGCCTCCACCCTTGTCCAGTCTTCTCCTCTCTTCTTCACGCTTTCTTCCACCCCCTTCAGCCATCTGTCTCTCGGTCTTCCTCTCGGTCTCTTTCCTTCCCACTTCGTCTCGTTTACTCTCCTGGGTATCCTCTTCTCCTCCATTCGTTTTACATGTCCATACCATCTAAGTCTAGATTTCTCTATACCATCTTGTAATGGATCCTCCTTCATTAATTCTCTGGTCCTCTCATTTCTTATTCTGTCCATCTTTGTAGCTCCAATACTGCTTCTCAAGAACCTCATCTCACTGGCCTGTATTTTGCTCTTCTCCCTTCCTTTCATAACCCAGGTCTCCGAGGCATACGTCAGGATAGGGACATAGTACGTCCGATATATGATCTTTTTGCTGTTCTGAGGGACATCCTTGCTCCATAACATGCTTCTCACACTCCTCCGAAATGCTTCTGACTGCCTCCCCCGCTCATTTATTTCTCTATCCTTTCTTCCATTATCTTGTATCAGGCTTCCCAGATACTTGAAACTCTCCACTTTCTTCAGCTGTTCCCCACCAATTGTTATTCCCGTTGTGGTTCTTTCCTTCTTCCTTGTTGTGATCACCATCTCACTCTTATTTATGCTAAATTTCAACCCATATCCTTGTATTATTCCTTCCCACACGTCCAACTGTTCCTGTACCTCCTCCTCCTTGTTTCCCCAAATCATCAAATCATCTGCAAACACCATTGCTTTCATCTTTCCTTCTCCAATTACTTGTGCCACTCGGGTCATTATGTCATCCATCACCACAATGAAAAGTAACGGTAACAGTGCACTTCCTTGTTTCAGGCCGTTTCTCTGTTCCAACCAGTCTGATCTCTCTCCTCCCACTTTCACACAGCTCACGCTTCCCTTGTACATCTCCTTTATCCTCTTTATAGTCCATTTCTCTTCTCCTCTATCCTCCAGGGACTTCCATACTTTGTTTCTGCATACACTGTCATATGCTTTCTCAATGTCCAGGAAGGCCATCAGTAGATCTGTTCCATACTCATAGTGCTGTTCTTGTAACTGCCTTACTGCAAAAATCAAATCCACTGTGGACCTTCCTGCTCTGAAGCCATGTTGTTCTTCCCTCATCCCTCCTTCTATCCTTGTCCTAATTCTCTTTTCCAAAACTTTTTCGAAGATCTTTGCACAATGACTCATCAGTGTTATTCCCCGATAGTTTCTGCAATCTGTTCTACTACCTTTCTTGAAGATCGGGACAATTATTCCTTTTTTTCCAGTCCTCTGGGGTCTTCCTTTCCTTCCATGCTGTCCTCATCACTCGGTACAACCACTGTATTCCCACCTCTCCTGCTGCTCTCACCATCTCCACACTCAACTCATCCACACCCGGTGCCTTCCCTCCTTTCATCTTGTTCACTGCATCTTCCACTTCTTTCCATGTTAAGTCCTTTTCTGTTTGCAGTTCATCTTCCTCTTCCCCGATTTCTTCCTCCTCACCATCTTTTCCAATTGGGTTCAGAAGTTCTTCAAAATATTTTTTCCACATTTTCTTCAGTTCTTCCCTATTTTCTTTCTCTTGTCCCCTTTTGTTCACCATTCTAATATAATCCGTAGGATCCTTCGGCCTCTTATTTTTTACCATCCCATACAGTACCTTTTTTGTACCTTCACTATCCTTCTTCATCATCTTTGTCCACTCTTCCATCCACTTTCTTCTCTCCTCAGCCACTACTCTCTTCGCCTCCTTCTTTCTTTCCTGGTACTCTTTCCTTGTCTCTACCGTCCTATTTTGATACCACCTCCTAAAGGCTCTATTCTTTTCCCTTACTATATCTTTTGTCTTCTCATTCCACCATGGTGTTTCCTTCCACCTCTTCTTACTACTTGTCCTCCCACATACATCTTCTGCTGCACCTACTAGTGTCTTCTTAAATCTAGCCCATTCCTCTTCCTCCCCTCTTTCTTCATCTGTTGGAATTCCTTCCTTTACCATTTTGAGGTACTCGATCCTTCTATCCCCTTCTTTCAGTTTCCATATCCTTATACGTCTTTCCTTGTTCTCAGTCCCTTTCTTCTCCTTACTCCCTCTCAGGTTCATTACCAGCAATCGATGGTCGCTATCCAGGTTCTCCGATGGTATAACTATGATGTCCGTGATGTTCTTATTTAGTTCTTTCTCATACAGTATATAGTCGACCACCGACTTCCTGGTCAAGTCATCACTGTACCATGTGATTGTGTGGCTCTCTCTTTTCTTAAACCAGGAGTTCCCAACTAGCAGGCTGTTCCTCTGGCAGAAGTCCAACAGTCTCTTTCCTTCCTCATTTCTTCCGCCCCAACCCTCTGGTCCTAGAACACTCTCATAACCTTGTCTCTTTCTTCCTACATGGGCATTCAGATCCCCCATTACAATCATATTTCTTCCTACCAGCTGCTTCTGCAATTCCTCTTCAAACTTCTCCTTCTCTTCAGAGGCGCAGCCTACTTGTGAAGCATACACTTGCACTATTTCTACGGTCTCTCCCCTCAGTGCTACTTTAACTATCATCATCCTATCACTTATTCTCCTCACTTCTTCTTTTAAACCATCTCGTACTACTACTCCCAATCCATTCATCTTTCCCTCTTCGTTCCCACTCCAGTACAGTCTATAGCCTTTTCTCAGTTCTCTCCTTCCTTCCCCTTTCCACTTTGTTTTTTGCCAATCCCAATAAATCCAACTTCCTTCTTTCCATCATATCCACTATCTCCTCCACCTTCCCCGTCAGCGTTCTTAGGTTTAAAGTTCCAAATCTTAGTCCATGTGTACAGCCGTGCCGTCTATTAAATCCATCATGTCCGAGGCTCGTTCCATTTTTGAAAGCATTTGGTTTCATCTACTACTGGCTTGCTGGGCCTATCGTAGCTTCACCAGAGCCCCGTTAGCCGTCACTTTTCAGGGTTCCTGTAGGACCTTCACAGCTACCGTAACGGTCCCGGGGCACACGAAGTCCCCACTGTACTTTGCCCCTACAGGCGATCCCCTACTTTGTGCCGTTTCCCGTCTCCCACGACGTGGACGATGGGTTGGACATATGGGAGACATCGTAATGCTTTTTGTCCGACAGCTAATTCATCAGTTTTTGTCGAACATTTTGTCCCCTGAATTTGTTATTACAGAAGACAAATTCCCTTGTGCAGATGGCTCAGTAATAACTGTACTTGGAAAAATAACAAAACTACAAGGAGCATATACCTTTGGTTACCAGCCGTCATATAACAAAACAGTTGCCTCCAAAAAAAAGGATCCAAAGGAACGCATGAAGCAAGCAAGTTCTTGTCCGTGATGATCAACAGTATAGTGAGTGGAATGAAATAGATACAATATTAAGGTTTGAAGAATTTAAAAATCAATTCGACACAAGAAATTTGGAGCCTTTCACATTTTTCACCAAAGATAAGTATGTTTCGCTGCGTAAAATTGATGACAGAACCAATGAAGCAACTACAATTAATACTTCCATCAGAATTTCACCATACTTTTCAGTGGACTTTTCCACAACAATTTGCATCTCCCCAGCAGTCAGTTTCAGTGGTGTCTTGGCGATAACTTGCTTTGTGATAAATGGGCCAAGTTTGATTGTCTACTGAACCATACTAACAGGTTCCCAGCTAGAAGAATTTAGATTGTAAACAGAAACTTAATCTCTTACTTGGTTGGTTCCTAGGTGTTAATATACACAACTTCGACATTACCATGAAAGAGAAATTGAAATATATATTATTGGGAAAATCTGACAAGATTGATGGTCGATTCGGTCAGCATCACCAGATGAGTGGTGGAAATTATTTCTTGAATGTAGGCTACTGTAATTTCTTATTCTCAGATGTGCACCATATACCATTGTTGTCTACTGGTACCAGTCTATTTTGTATCGAGTTCAATTGGTGCAGTGTCACTTAATCTTATCAATAGGACTAGCCTACATGTTTATGGATTCACATGTGGAAAGGGGTGATTGGATAGCACCCCAACTGGGAAATAGAGGATTAGGTTTCGGGCACACAGTGGAATTTAAATAGAGCGATGAGGAAGAGACCAAACATTGATAACTAAAGTTAAATACATTTATTTGATTTTTGAATCAATAACAAATATTTTCATTTAGAATAATAATTAAAAGAAGGTAATTAAAATGCAATGTTTCTCCAGGAAACTCAGAATAAAATAGGAATTACAATAAAAATGCATAAAAAGGCCTTATAAAAGGCGATTAAAAAGTATTTTCAAGAAAAAGATCCAAAAAACAAGCAAGAAGCAAGAAAAAGGCTTGGCCTTGAAGAATGTGTTAACCAAGTGAATGAAGTTCGCGTTACCAATGATTTGATACTTTATACCGAGTATTTGGCCCGCAGGTAGCGGGTCGTAAAATCCAAACAAAGGCTTCCTCTAAGATGTCTCGGCGTGCCTTCCGAGAAAGATAGATTGTGGCTCCTTTGGCGAAATGTTCCCCGCAGTAACAGATCTCTTGGTAGTGATCTGTCTGGCGGGTTACAATCAGTTACAATTTCTCATCGCCGAATTGTAGTGAGCTAGCGGGCTGAGTGAGTTGCTGAGATGAAAGTCGTTGACTCATGCCTCGCCTAGCACGACAGAGTCCAAGAGATGAAGCATGCCATTTGGCGAGGTTCCAGCCACACGATGTTTACTAACAGGGCCGACCCAAGAAGGGCCTTGTTGTGGACAGGCAGGCAGCCGTGGTCAGGCGTAGATCCATGCAGGCAGATGTAGACTGGCCGCAGGACGGTGATGCGGAGAATATATAGTGGAAATGACAGCGCGCCGAACGTTCCAGAAAGAAGGAGGGATGTCAAACAGCCAATCAACGCACAGCCCCATGCACATTGCGAGGGTTGCCGCTGAGGTGAGCACAGTACCTCATGTGAAAGTGTGACAGTATGGTGCGTCTAGAAAGACACTTCAGAAAAAAGGTGGGTTGACAAGAATAATAAAGAACAACAATTCAAATGAAACATAAGTTAAATAAATAGATAAATAAATAATCAGAACACCGCGTTCATACTGCAATTATAACGGGAAAAAATAATGGGGCAGAATAATTGAACGTGTGTTTCAAACCGTACGGGAAACATAGCCTACAAAAAACATTCGCAAAAGCGAACAACATGGAAGTTATTTCTTGTACGTACAGTAATTATTTTTTTTTTGTTAGATGTGCATAACATATGCCGGTCTACTGGTACCAGTATATTTTGTATTGATTCATTCGGGAGAGGGCTATTTAATTATTTGAATATGACTAGCTTACATTTTTATGTATTTACATGGAGGTAAATATTTGTATGTAGTCCACAGTTATATTCTCAGATGTTCATCAAATAGGCCTTCAATTTCTACTGATATATTATGTATCTGACAGAGTGTCATTTAATCCCTTGATTAGGAATGAATGAATAGGACTAGCCTACTTGTTTATGGATTTACAGGAGGCAGTTTTGACCTTATGATAGGAATTACCTAGGCATTTATCTTCAGTATGTGTGGGAAACCATGCTAAAACACTTGATGGGTGTCTAAGGGGAGAATCGAACCCAACATTTCCCGGTTCACCCCACTAGGCTGAGCGTACCCCGTTCTTACCCTCTTCTACTCAGGCTAGAATTAGTTTTCTTGAGAGTTAGGAATCAAACAAGGACCCCAGAAGTGACAACCAAGAACTATAACACCTGGTTGGTCACATTTATTTTTAAGAATAATATGTACTAAAAATAAATTGAAATTCCTACAGGGGAAGAAACCAAGGGGACGACCAAGACAATCGTATCTCAAGAACATTGTCAAGGAAATGGAATGTGAATCGTATGTCAATATGAAGAGAAATGCTGAAGACCGTAAGAAATGGCTGCAACGACAAGGCTTTTAGCCTTTAGAAGCTGATGATGATGATGACAGGAACAGTTACAACTTTACCTGTCCACTCTGCAAGATTTTCTGCAGATACTCTCCTGTGGGTCTCAACATTATTTTATAATTTTCCTGATATAAACCTGGTAGTACTTTATTTCAACTCCCGGGGCACCTCCCCATGCCTATCCCTTATACAGCTACACACACTAGTTCACTACAGTCATCACATAATCGAAGGAATTCAACCCACACCCAGATGCACGTGGCTGATGACTAAGATGTCACAATTCCATAAAATGAAGTAACAGCGCACAAAATCACGCCATGATGTTATTTTGTGTTATGTTGGATTCTGACACACGTCAATTGTTTGATGTCCGACCACCACTTACGGCGTCCATCTTGGATTCCAGTGTCAGGTCTGGTAATATAGAAGGTCCTGGTTTCATTATGACTTTGCGAGATGAATGAAATATAATTCCTGGCACTGACGACGGGATGATAAATGATTCCTTATACTCCAAGAGTTTTAGGGCAGAACAGCGAGCTTATCTACTAAATTTCCAATCGATGTCAAAATATACAACAAGTCGACAATGTACAGCACAAACCCAATTTGATAACTGGGTAGATAATTTAAGCATCAATTCAGCAAATGTCACCAGCTGACTCTTGAAACAGACGCGAGACAATCAATATGTATGAATATGTATAACCATAACATTTGTTTGCTTTAGACTCGAACATATACACAGGAGAAAATGAGCTGTACGTGTCACTTTTTAAATATTGCCGAGGGGACACTAGTCATGCAAGATGGATCACTTCATTTACGGTCGGTTGATGTGGCTGTATGAAAATCGCAAACAGAATTGGATAAAATATCAGTGAGGGAGAGGCGTTCAGAAGTGCTGTGTGTTTCTTCAAATTGTAAGTACTTAAGCTTGCTTTGTGTGATTATGTTATTGAAGAGAGATTTTCCCCAGTCACTGGAAATTCATAAAACCGGACCCAGTTCAGGATTCAATTTTGGGGCGCCAATTCCCAGACTCACTGGCCATAAGGCCTTGAGGGTTTATCCTCATTACACATCACAACAATTATTTCCACTTACTTGTGCTGGAATTCCCTCTGTCATCTACCTCTCGACCTCAGTTGGTCAACTCTTGTTGATTTCTAACCCCGACGGTCTTTGATTTTCTGCCTTAACTGGACTTTATCTCATATTTCCTGATAAAGTCCTTCTTCTTTCTGAGCTCGGTCTCTTTCTCTTCTTCACAGGCAATTTGGTGAGTTGTTTATAGGACGGGGATTCTGGGTAAACCCTTGGTACGGATCCTATCTTTAGTTTTCTAAATTTACAGTTTCCTCCGAAGCTCTCAGGTAGAAAATGAAGACAACAAGCAAGAGAGCGATCAGAAGTTACCCATTTGCTTCCTCTTGTCACCTTTTCTGGAAATTGTACTTATTACGGGCAAATGAGCTAGACATTTCGCTCCTTAAAAACAATCACCTCCACCACCATGTGTTAAGAGTGAAGCGTTTCAACAAAATCCCGTATGCGTTCATATACCATTCATCCATTGCGATGAAACTTTGATGAGTTGTTGTGTACACTTTCGTGAAGATTTCTAACTTAGTAAATCCATTTCTCAGTAGTAGCGCACGAGTAGATTCAAGAAGTGAATGACAGCGCACGAATCGTTTCAACAAAATTCCGTATGCGTTCATATGCCATTCATTTGATTGCGATGAAACTTGGGTGAGTTGTTGTGCACGCTCCCACGAATGTTTCTAAATTAGTTAATCCATTTTACGTTAGTTTAGAGGCAGTTAACAGAAATTGAAAAAAAAAATGTGTATCTGAAAGCACTTCAAGGAACAAAGTTACAACACTATTTTTGATTGGCAGGACAACGCCTGCCGGGTCAGCTAGTATATATATACAAGGGAATGTCTGTGTGTTCGTCTTTTATGCGTTCATAAACCATTCATCCGATTGCGATCACATTTTGGTGAGTTGATGTAAACGCTTTCGGGATGATCATAGGCATAGTTAATCCATTTCACAATAGATAGCGCACGTGTATTTTAAACAAATGCGTAATGGCGATGCGTTCATATACAAAGCACACTCATCGTCACCAATAGTCTGATCGCATACAGAGCAAACCAACATATTTCTTTCATTGAATTCAGCTTCATTTTGATCTAGCATAGCATTGTCCACGAGTTCATCATTATCTTGTGTCATATCGTTTTCGTTTATGCTATTTTTAACAAACGTGATTTCCTGCTCTAGCTCTTCTTCACTGACAATCCGATTGCAAACCTCCTCAGTCAAGATGGAGCTACGTAGGCCATTCTTCTGTGGGGCGCCAAACATAGCTTCATAAGGTGTCATTTTTATTCCCGAGTGGTAACTATAATTTTTGGTATTCTGGACAATTCTTAGACCGTTCGCCCAATTAGAAGTGTCGTTATCAGCCATCCAAGCTACCAAACTGTCCCTTACGTCTTGGTTGGCCCGTTCGACAGATCCTTGGCTTTGCGAGTGTCCTGGTTTCCCGTGGACGTGTTTGATAGCACTCAATTTTGTAGCCAAAGTCTCGATTATCTGAAAGTTACACCAAAATGATTGATTACACCAGATTACCATTCCTTGGTTGAGTTTATAACTATTTTAAAGTAGATTTGATTATAAAAATTTACCTTATTACAAAACTCCCTTCCATTATCACTGTGGAGAATGTTCGGTGCACCAAATATGCAAAATATGTCCAGGAGGACATCTGCCACTTCATCAGCTGTTTTTCTTTTCAGTGGTCGAAGAATCACAAACATTGTCAGGTGATCTTGATAGTTGAGTATGAACTTGTATTCTCCATCTGCTTCAGACTGAATGTCGATAAGATCAACCTAAGGAAATATAATAAGTAAGTAGCGTAGTTTTCATTAAAAATTATTAGCGGCCCAACTATTTTTAGATTTGTTATTATAGTCACTTTGCCCAGTCATAACTCCGTTATAAATACGTTTAAAATGTTTCAGTTTTAACAAACATGACCACAGGTTAATACTAGATTAATTTAGAACGGATTATTGTTTTAAAATTTTTTCATGTTTTGAATACGATTATTGTATTTAAAAACATTGATTTTCCTAGGTATTTGACAAACCCTTGTACATAAGTTGTTGTAACTTTGACAATAATAATTCTAAAAATATTTCTTAAGCAGGCATTATTTGGCTTGTTAGGAACAGTTTTATTTGGTTTTAAAATTTATATTACATTTCAATGTTATTTGGTAAAAGTATACAATTACCTTGTCACCCTTAAAAAAAATACTATTGAGATATGAACTGAAAATGATTGATAAATATGTTTTAAAGGTCGGAAAGTGAAAAAAGGGGTAAAACGGCGTTTTTTTCGTTTTTTGCGATTTTACATAAATTTTGCATTTTAAGCCAACTTCAACTTTTTTAATTTCCCATGTTTTTTCACATTTTTGATACAATGGGATACACAAAAAACGCTGCCATGGAACGAACATGTTTTTTTATCAAAACACGGACTGACTATTAAGGTTTTTTATATTATAACCTAATCTAACCTAACCTTTTCGACCACGTCTTGTCGGCGGCCACTCTTCTAAATATGTCAGCAAATAGTGCTTGTAAATCATAAAAGTGTGGTTTTTCAAGCTGACTAACTTGCAAAGAACTTGCCGACTGACTTTGAAGAATGGCCGCCGACGTTTCAGTTAGGTCGGTTAGCAAGAGTTTAGTGCTTTTCAGTCGGTCAACACGAATGGGTTGTTTACTAAGGCAACACTGAAAATATGGCTTCAAACACCACAATAGGTCGGTTAGATTAGGTTATAATAAAAAACGATGTAATACGCAACAGAACGTTGCTGTGGAACAAATATTGTTTTTTTTTATCAAAACACGGACGGACTAATAAGTTTTTTTAAATATTATAACCTAACCTAACCTTTCTCACCACGTCATGTCGGCGGCCACTCTTCTAAATCTGTTGGCGAATAGTGCTTGTAAGTCATAAAAGTATTCTTTTTAAAGCGGAATAACTCGCATATAACTTGCCAACAGCCTTAGAAGAGTGGCCTCCGATGTTATGTGGTCGGTTAGGTTAAGTTAGCTTATCATAAAAAAATAATAGAACAATAACAAATTGCGGTGTTTGTGGCGTTGTTAAGTGTTTTTAGTGTCCCATTTTATCTGAAATGTTAAAATAACACGGTATTTTTTTGTTGTCAAAATCGGATTGAAAACGCAAAAATTAGCCTAACATCGCAAAAAGCGTAAAAAATCTTCAATAAAGATCAATGTTCGTTCCACGACAGTTTTTTTTTGTGTATCCCATCGTATTGGCAACGTCGTAAAACACGGGAAAGAAAAAAAATGTCCTTAAAATCAGCTTAAAAACGCAAAAGTTGCATAAAATTGCAAACAACGAAAAAACACCATTTTACTCCCCTTTTTCATTTTCCGACCTTTAAATCATGTTTATCTACAATTTTCAGTTCATTGCCTATAACATATCTTAATAGTAAATTTTTTAAGGGTGACAAGGTAATTGTATACTTTTACCTGTTATTAATTTGTTTCTCACACTTGAGTACTTCGGAAACTACTTCGAATTTTAGCCAAACGAACTCGAGTCGACAGAAACGCTGTCTATGTTTTAAAAAACACATTAAAATAGTTATTTAGTTAGTTTTCTAAAGGATAATTTTAAGGTATTAAGAATGCAGCAACGATTATTATTATGTACGCCGCATTTATGAATCAATTATTATGAAAACAGCCGATAGTAGGTGTAAACTACCTAAATATTGTAGGTTACGTGATTTTACATACAGATCATGGTACTATATCAGGCAGGTGTGTAAATAATGCAGATTTGTAAAATGCAAACTTACTTGACATCGAGAATTCATAGCAGACATAACCATTGGTTTAACAACAAGTCCCTTCTTAACTGATCTTTTCTTCAAAGCGCAGGCCTCACACATATCTAAATATATTTTTATAACTTCTCTGGTGATATTGCAGAATTTCTTCTTTAGTTCAGCTTCCATGGCTTTTTCTTTTTTATGTCCTGTATTCAAGTGGGCTGCATGTATTGCTCCGAAAATTTCTTCGTATCGGCAAAAGTATTTTATATCAGTCAAGTCACCCACAGACTTCTCTATCAACATTTGAACACTTCCGATCTGAATAACGTCGAAACGATTTATGCGACGTTACTCTTTTGAGCTCAGAGTTCCTCCACACTTCTTCTTTTCTTTCGCCTCCTTCACTTGATTGATAATCTCGTCGTAACGAGCTCTGTCCATGATGAACGTGCGACCCGACTCAAGGTCCTTCGTGCATAATAGCTCCTGCAGCTTGATATAGAATGCTTCTTCCATCTCACTCAACTAGTAAACACATAAACTCACTAAAATGCACAGCTACAAAGCGGGTTGACACTGGGCGTGCTTCGTGTTGACTAGTGGCAGTAACAACTAAGAGTGGAGGGGAGGGTGGCGGACTCGCAGACAAGTCTGTACACGCTCACGACTATATGATGTCATTTCGGTCTTTGCGCAAAAGCAAAATACCCACAACGCGTTGTGGGCAAGCCACGTTGTCCACAATGCGACGTGGGTATTTTTGCATTGCTCCATCTCCGAAGTGAAGTTTACATCGGTCTTTGAGCAAACAGGATTACCCACAACGCGACGTGGGCATTCCGTTTCGGCCAATGACCGAATTTCGGTACCCACGTCGCGTTGTGAGTATTTTGTCGTACCCACGTCGCGTCGTGGGTAAAAATTTCGGTCATTGAGCGAATTCGGTCTTTGAGCGTAACATATATATAAAGGAATGTCTGTGTGTTCGTCTTTTATGCGTTCATAAACCATTCATCCGATTGCAATCAAATTTTGGTGAGTTGTTGTAAACACTTCTGGGAGGTTTATAGGCATAGTTAATTCATTTCAAAATAGATAGCGCGCGAGTAGTTTAAACAAATGCGTAATGGCGATGCGTTCATATACAATTCATCCGATTGCTATCAAATTTTGGTGAGTTGTTGTGCACAGTCCCAGAAACGTTATAGCGTTGTAAATCCAATTCACAATAGATGGCGCGCGAGTAGCTTCAACAAAATTGCGTGCGTTTGTTTCAAGAAAGTCCCACATGCGTTCATATGCCATTCATCCCATTGCGATGAAACTTGGGTGAGATGTTCTGTACACTTCAGGTAAGGTTTCTGGTTTAGTAAATCCACTTAACAATAGGTAGCGCACGAGTTGATTCAACAAATGAGCGACGACGGGCGAAGCGTTTCAACAAAGTCCTGTATCCGTTCACATACCATTCGTCCGATAGCGATGAAACTTGGGTGAGAGGTTGTGTACACTTCAGGGAAGATTTCTGGGTTAGGTATCCACTTAACAATCGGTATCGCACAAGTTGATTAAACAAATGAGCGACGACGCGCGAAGTGTTTCAACATAGTCCCGTATGCGTTCATATACCATTCGTCCGATAGCGACTAAACTTAGGTGAGTTGTTGTGCATACATCAGGGAAGGTTTCTGGCTTAGTAAATCCACTTAAAATAGGTAGCGCACGAGTAGATTCAACAAATGGGCGACGACGGGCGAAGCGTTTCAACAAAATCCTGTGAGCGTTCAAATACCATTTGTCCGATAGCGATGAAACTTGGGTGAGAGGTTGTGTACACTTCAGGCAAGGTTTCTGGCTTAGCAAATCCACTTTACGATAGGTAGGGCACGAGTAGATTCAACAAACAAGCGACAACGCACGAAGCGTTTCAACAAATTCCCGTATGCGTTCATATACTATTCGTCTGATAGCGATGAAACTTGGGTGAGATGTTGTGTGCATTTCAGGGAATGTTTCTGGGTTAGTAAATGCACTTTACAATAGGTATCGCACAAGTAGATTAAACGAATGAGCGACGACGTGCGAAGTGTTTAAATATAGTCCCGTATGAGTTCATATACCATTCGTCCGATAGCGACTAAACTTGGGTGAGTTGTTGTGTCCATTCCCGGGAAAGTTTCAGGCTTAGTAAGTCCATGTTACAATAGGTAGCGCACAAGTAGATTCAACAAATGGGCTAAGACGCGCGAAGCGTTTCAACAAAGTCCCGTATGCGTTAATATACAATTCGTCCGATTGCGATAAAACTTGGGTGAGATGTGGTGTACACTTCAGGGAAGGTTTCTGGCTTAGTACATCCACTTTACAATAGGTATCGCACAAGTAGATTCAACAAATGATCGACGGCACGCGAATCGCTTAAACAAAGTCACGTAGCGTTCAAATACCATTCATCCGATTGCTAAGAATCATTGGTTGGATTCTTGTGCACACTCCAGGAAGGTTTCTGACTTAGTAAATCATTTTTACAATAGGTAGCGCACGAGTAGATTCAACAAATGGTTATCGCCGCACGTATCGTTTAAAAAGAATTCGTATGTGTTCATATACCATTCATGCGATTGCAATGAAATTTAGAGAAATGTTGTTTCCACTCCCGCAAAGATTTCTGATTTAGTAAATCCATTTTACAATTGGTATAGCACGAGTACATTCAACAAGTGAGCGACAGCTCGTGAATCGTTTCAACTAAGTCCCGTATGCGTTCATATACCGTTCATCCGATTGTGATAAAACGTTGGTGAGTCGAGTACAGTACTGCGAAGGTGTATGAATTAGTAAATCCGTTTTTCGGTGGGTGGCGCACAAAAGATTCAACAAATGAGTGAAGGCGCATGAATCGTTAAAAAAAATCTAGTATGCGTTCATATGCCATTAGTCCGATTGCGATGAAACGTTCATGAATTGTTGTGTACACGCCAGGGAAGGTTTTCGACTTAGTAAATCCATTTTACAATAGGTAGCGTACGAGTATATTCAACAAATGGGTGACGTTGCTCGAATCTTTTCAACAAAGTCCCGTATGCGTTCATATACCATTTATTTCATTGCGATGAAACTTTGGTGAGTTGTTGAGCACGCTCCCATGATTTGTTTTGAGATAGGAAATCAATTTTACAATAGTTTGGAGGGGATTAACGGAAAATAAATAAATATTGGGAATCCAAAAGCACTTCATCAAACAAAGTTACAACGCCGACACTTTCTTTGATTGGCATTGCAACGCATGCCGGTTACAGCTAGTATTAATATAAATTCACATTCCCGTGGAAAATACGGGTCTCAGAGGGAATACCGTACTATTTTTATTAGAGGCCTAACATATTACTGATCATCAGCTACTACGAATCGAGAGCATAGCAAAGTGCAATGAAGAATATACGAATTAGTAGCCTATTGTATCGTGTCTTATATGATCATGAGCACATTTGGCATTTGATGATCTGTACATGACCTAAGGAGAGAATGTATCTGCCAGATCTCCAATCAATGTCAAAATCAGCAACATGTCGATAATCTACGACACAAACCCAGTTTGATCACTAGTCCTGCAGGTAAAGCACCAGTTCTGGAGGTAACACCAACTGACATTTGGAACACACTAATAAGCCATTAAATCATGCGAGACAATCAATCTGTGCACATTTTATAAACATACAATTTGTTAGCTCTTGACTCGAATATAAACACAGGAGAAAATGAAATGTTACGTGTCACTTTTTAAATATTGCCGAGGGGACGCTAGTCATGCATGATAGATCGCTTCAACGTGGCAGGACGCAAATCACAGTCAGTGAGGAAGAGGCGTTCAGATATGCTGCATGTAGCTCAAATAGTAAGTCGGCTTCTTTAATTAAACAAAGGAGTTTTCAGTCGGTCAACATGATTGTACTCAATTGTAATGGATGGTTCCCCAATCCTGAAAAACATTTACATGAGAATAATAAATACACTTGGATGAGCAATTTCGATCGTTAAGCGATCATCACCAGATCCGTATGATGAACCTGGGACTTCCAAAAGAATGCTACTGTCTCTCTAAGTGCAGGTAAGCCTAACATTACATACCTATCCTTTTGTTGTAATTTATTAATACATCGTAGGTAGTTGAAGTGTTGCGTGTTTCTGTCGCAGGTGTTAGCTGAGGTCCCTCCATCTCTTCGCCAATGTGACTTCAATATTGATAAGAAATTACACATTATTATTAAATGTATTCAATTTCATTATGCATGATAAACAATTTTCCACTGATTGATGTCTCTCTTATCCTTTAAAATAGACCTACAATTTGTCAAGCTACATTTTTTTTTGAAAATCCGATTACCTATTTCTTTTGTTCCTAATAACAAGAGAACTATTGGATGTACTGCGTTCTTCTTATGCTTAAATTAAGGCTAAATAACTGATCTACAGCTTTGCTTCTCATGACTTTCTTGGTAGAATGAGTTTTTTAGACTATATTCTGTTCGAATTGCTAGCTAACTACAAATCTCTAATTTTTTGAAAAAAAATGGCCCATTTTCGAAGTGTTGTATCTCGAGATCAATAACACATACAGAGTTGGAGTTGCGCTCGAATTGTTGCCAATATTGTCTTCTTTAAAAGGGCTGTGGATGACGTTTCCGTAGAATGCATTGGTTAGAAGTTAGAAGCCAAAAACTGATATACGTCTGAAAATTTCGAGGTTTTTCGAGCACTACAAAGTTAGCACAGGTCGTTCGAAGTTGCAAACTTGGTTTTACACTATTGGTATCTATCCTAACAACATCCCAAAAAATCAGAACCTTGCAAATTTTTGCGACCTAGAATGTGTTAGATGACTGGCCTACGTAGGTAAATTTCTACTGGAGACCTTGATCACCGTACAAAATTTCAGGGTGATATGATTAACACTTTCAGAGATATGGGATGCCAGTGAAATATTTCGCACAGCAGCCATGTTGGATTGGTGAAGCGTAATAAAATATGAAGGTCCCTGTCGGGGTCGGAAAGAATAGTACTAAGACTTTAACGAGTTTCATTGAAATCGAACTATCCATTAAGATTTTATTTGTGGGGGCATACACACACACATACACGCTCAATAGCACACGGACAACAAGTGATCTCATTGGCTAATAAGGGAGTGCAGCTGAAAGAAATTAGAAGTCCCTATTGGCGTCCAATTGGAAGGTGAAGAGATAAACGAAATAGGAGACTTATGTTTCTTAGGAAGCAACGTAACCAGTGATGGACGAAGCAAAGAGGACCTAATAAATAGATTGGCTCATTCAAGGAAAGCATATCTGCAGAAAAGAAATCTGTTGATAACAAATATAGATTTAGGTATTAGGATGACATTTTGAAAGCCTTTGACTGGAGCGAAACTCTCTGTGGAAGTGAAACTTGGACAGTTGGTGCTGCAGAAAGAGGAGAAATGTGGTTTTACAGAAGAATGACGAGGATCAGATGGGTAGATAAGCTTACAAACGAAGAGGCATTAAAACGGATTTGAGGTGAGAGATGTTTCTAGCGACTGTTAATGAAGAGAAGAGATAGGTTGAAAGGATACATACTAAGACACATAGGCATAGCAAACTTAGTTATAAAAGGAAGGGTCGAGAGAAGAACTGTATGGATATTACCAAGGTTAGAATATTTTAAGGCGATTGTCTCGGTTAAAAGGCGCGGTAACTATGTAGAGATGAAACAATTAGCTCAGGACCTGAAGGCATAGAGGGCTGCATCAAACCAGTCAAACAACTGAAAACTCTATCACAAGTAATTTGCGCACTTCATTTGACAAATAGTCAAGTCACGTGTTTTATGTTATCGAGGAGGCCCTCAAGGGTAAATAATAACATCACTGACTGGACGATGAGTTCCTCTACTACTCTCTAGTAGAGAGTTCAGTAGCTAATCTGCTAGGACAACTGTCCTGCGCTCAGCTGCCAGACTACTGTACCATAGACCCATGCCGATCTGGATGTGTTGTATAACACCCAACTCCACGAGGACAGTAGTCTATATAGACAGAGAGAGGGTAAATATTCGTCATTTGGAAGCATATCACGGCTTACTAATCATACCTAATTTTTCCAATTTAAAAAAATTGAAATTACCTCGAGCATTCTATCAATGTTTCTCTGATACCTCCCAAATATATGAAAGGTTAATATTGTATTTTTCTTAAACTTTCAGTCTCAAATCCAACTTCGACGACCTCGTGCATCAGCTGTCATTCTGAAGGTCAGTGTTTGTTTCCCAGCTCTTCCATGAAATGTCATTGTGATCTGAGGGCAGGTTGAGGGTACGCTTAGCCACGTGAGGAGAAACAGGAAAGATACAGGTTCAACCCCACCTCAGTCATCCTACAAGTGGCTTCCCTTGGAATCCAATTTCTACTCTTGTCAAACACTGGGATCATTCCTAACCTATAGTCACGGACGCGTCCATCACTCATTTACAAATACACAGAATAATAACATTTCTAACAAGATATTTAACACGCACATACAAATACACAGACTAATATCATTTCTAACTAGATATTTAACACCCAATTACAAATACACAGACCTATAATATTTATTACTAGACACTTAACACGCACCTACAACTATACAGTGAAAATGGGGTAAATAACCAAATCGGTGAAGTACAACTTGAGCGAAGGCAAGTGTAGAAAATTGACTAAAATACTATGGCTACAATTTTTAAATTAAGAGCATTGTTCCTGGTTTTCCTCGGAAATATGTACAATTGTCGTACAGGGTTTGTGACAGTCACAGACTTATATTCATATTGAAAATGCATTACATTGTATGATTTTGCCTTACTTTAAGCCAGTGGTTATGAAGGGATGGAACCGTTTGTGGATTGCACTTAAGATTCGGTATTCTACCTAATGTAGAGCTACTTTGTTTTGTATATTTGGAACTGATGGTACTTGACGCGTGGAACGTGTAATGTACAGTAATTTAAACCCCACCATTTGTTAGAAGAGTGTGTTAATGTAACATTTCATACACATAACGTAATCATCACTTTCGGCCCAATCATCTGTTCAGTGACAATTCTTCTGATAAACTTAATATTGTGCCCGCTGGCCGAAGGTTTCGGGGAGCCACTGGTTTCAAATGACCCTTCCGAGACCCACTTCCAGTTAACACACAAGTATGGGGGACGATACATTCATAGGCTGGTGTAGCACAAAGTCTGCACTCGGGGGTGTCGGGAAATAGTGAGGTTCGATCTTTAACCAGCTCAGAGGAATGCATCGATAACAAAACTAAACATGAAAAGAGAGGTCAGTCTTAGGTTAAAATCGCAAATAAATTGTATTCAGAATAGATCCCTAGCCTAGCATTAGAGTTGCAAACGGCTAGTCCGATACTATTCTGCCCTGAAAAAATATAAAAAAGTCCTAAACAAGATCTAAATTACTATCATGGTCCTAATACAAAATTCGACAAAATGAGCAAGCTATGAGAATGGCACGTAAGATCGGTCCTAAGCAATTACATCGAAATAACTTACGGGTGGATCAAACATCAAAAGAATTTACATCAAAACAAGACATTTACTTGTTTACAAATACTAGAACATTTACATTTAGTAGCAAGGGGAAAATTTGTCCTATGCTATGATGGTGCCAACTCTAACATTTATCTTTAGAGTTAAGTTTTAGCTAGTCCTAAATATCATTAATTAATAAACGAGATGCCATTATTACTAAGAAAATCAAGCTATGTGCACAATGTTGCTGAATAAAACAAACTATGCTAATACAACACAAATTCATACAATAATTCAGCACTCCTATGGTTGTGCAATTGGCACTGCCTGCGTACTCGATTTGTTACTGTTTGTAACAAACGGTCATAGTGTCAAAGTGTTAAGAAAATAGAAAATATAGGAAAGCCTGCAAATGTGATAGTAATTAAACAATTACATCGACTCATACTGCTACTAATCTGATGTGTGTGCTTCAGTTATCATATCACCAATTAGTGATCGAATAATCATGTAAAATGTATCAAAATGTATCTACAATAGCTTAACAGTATCTAAGTGTTAACGTTTGGTCCAGAAAAATAGTTTATTTTTAATGTTATACGTTTTATTTAGGTTCAGGGGGAATTATAAGAATTGTTAGTTTTCAAAACCCTATTTTTGATTATTATTAGAGTTTCACACAATTATTTATTCCTGACAGTATTGTTGTTCAGTTTATGGACCTTTAAAAGCGTTCAGTGTATTCAGGTAACGTTTGTATCCTTCTTAAGCAAATAACTCAATAGTTCAATAGCTTACGAGACACCATGTGTCTTCACCAATATTTCATCACAGTTATTAGACATCCTATGTCTTCACCAATTACTTTACTCTTATTTCGGATCCATTGATCCAGGCGCCTTCGGTTTTGGTACGAATTTAATCAGTTCATTACCACCGATATAATCACAATAACAATGTCGGAGGTATTCATCCACCGTCACGACTCATATAATACTCTTAATTTACTAAAGTGTGGAATCCTAATTGATACACGTTTGAATTGGTGGTAATAAAGATTATGTGTACAAATAACACATCCTGACAACGCTTTAAATAAACAAATAGTTTTCTGATACAAACTAACTGTGTGTGTGCTTTTATAATATTGCCTCTTCCCTGAATAAAATCGAACCTGCGTTCATTTGGTTACAAAATACAATTGCATTCATTGCCTGTGTGGCTTCTTTTAAAGAAATAAACCTGATTTCAAGTATTGATCTGGCCAATAAATGTGAATAACGGAACTCTGCATTCCACTTGTATTAATGTCAAGAATCTCACAGCCTTCTAAAACAAAATATTAATCCACTGCCTAGAATAGAGTGCGCGGTGTAGTGAACTTGGCTCGTAACCTTGGCCTGGATTTAACATTGTCAAACAAGATTATTTGTCATCAGCCTGACAAAATAAAAGTTGATAATACTTGTTTTTAAATTATACGAATGAGCATTGCAAATCCAGCCTTCCTGGTTTCCATAAATGTTTAATAAACTATTAATTTCCACACGCGTCTTATAACTAACTAGCTACATGCATTGTGCACTAAATAAATGAAACCAAAATAAACTAAGTCTACTGTTTTCCAATTCTTACAACACGCTATAAATGTTTAATCTGACTTACAGATTCAGCGTCACTTGGTTCGAGTCCCGCCATGAGATGTTGTATGCGGTCCCGTGTATGGCTTTAGGTTACCATTTCGTTGTGTCTGGACATCCTCCGTCGCCAATTCTCCACGCATGTTTTAGTTATCACATGCCATCGCGTGGTTGGAGTTGTATCTGAAGATCTGCTGGTTTATCATTATTGCGATGTTAGCGTTGGTAAAAATGTAGCACATAATTAAATAAAACTGTCGCGCACTGCAGCTAATATTGCGGTAAAAAATTGCCCATTTTCACTCCGCCACTGGCTCTAGTCTCTGTCGCTTGTGCGACACTCACTCGTGACTTGCACTGATATGTACACAAGAAAATATTAACAAAAAATAAATCAAAATCACTGCCCAGCCGGCAAATAAAAATTGTACTTGTAGATATTGTAAAGTTATCAAGTTAGTTAAATACACATTTATAGAACACTGAAATATGTGTGTGTGCGTGAGAATGAGACCATGTGGTCGCAAAGTTTTCTTCACACAAGACCTTCATTTCACCTCGGATAATAATAATAATAATATTTGGCAGTTCTTGTAGTGGTGAATGTCTTCAATCGTTGAATTATTACGCAGTGCCATGATGGCTATCCATATGAAAGTTATTCGTAGATTTTTCCTGCCACATGGTTTCCTTTCACTTGTGCTCCATCATGCACATGTTGTCTCTTCCACAGACGAATAGGAACTGGTGTTACCAAATTTGGCGTGCTCTCAGTACAGGAGCTGGCCGCGTAAATTGATAGTTTCTTCGATTTACGAAGTATGATGTACTTCAAATATGCAGAATTACTTGGTTATAATTATAGTAGATTTTTGGAATATGAGAAATAAATAAAAATAGAATCATAAGCGATATTGCTTCAGCTTCTCACCGCCGCTTGCAAGGTATGTTCAATTACATTTCAGCATAAGTTTTAGTTTCTGTTGTCTGAGCAGACCTGCGTCAGCGGGCGCATACATCTCCACGTCAAGTAAATAAAAATTGTGGTAGTCAATTTTTATTTCAGCCAATTACCAATTCTTGGTTTGACTTCGTGCACGATCCATTCTGTCAGTGATCCTGTGATATTCTTCATCACTCATGCGATTGTCTTCACCTGCTGGTTCAATCTCAATGTTGAGAACATCAGCTGTCGTAACTTTCCTGTTATTCTCACGACATTTGTTATTTCCATCTCTTCTTCTGTCTGATTCTTCGTCTTCTGCATTTCTTCTACTCCGTTCCTGAATGTCTTGTCGACTTTCATTAGCCTTACCTTTCCAATCATTATCGTATTGGAAATGAGAATCATCTTCTCTTCGGTAACTGCCACTGTGCCTGTAATCTCTTCTGGGATTATCAGTGTATCGGTTAATTCGATCCTCACGATCGCGTGGCTGTTCTCTATAACCACGGTTGAAATTAGCTTTGTTATTGTTATGGTTATTATCACGACGATTGTTGTTGTAATTATTGGCTCTGTTTTGATATATGTTCTGTTAATTCTTGTTAATTGTGTCAAATCGACGATTGCTTGCGTAAGGTGTATCGTCTTTACGATAATCACGGAAATCTCTCCTTCTATCTGGTCCCTCGTGATTTTGACGATTATTTGTTCGACGATTTTCTGTGGTTTGTACAGTCTGACTGGTTCTGTCCACTGAAGTTACATTTACATCATGTGTGCTCCTGTGTTTAGGTGTAGGTGCAAATTGTTCGTGACTGCTATCCAGTTTTCTAAGAACTTCGTCACATTTCATATTTGTATTTGCATCTGACGCTATGAGTAACCTTTGTACTTCCATAGGATATTGTCTTCTAATGGTTTGGACAAGTTCTAATTCGGATAAAGGGGGTTGCAAACATTGCAATTTCGAAAGCTGACTTGCGAAGTAGGTAGCGTACTTAGTTGTTTGAGTACTAACGTACCTCTTATTGTACATTTCCGCCCTTATACTTTGCTGACGTTCTAAATACCAATAAGTCTTAAGGAATGCTACTTTAAATTCCTGAAAATTGTGGAATGAGTATCGGAATGCCTTGAACCAGGTTAACGTGCAGTTCTCTAGGTATTTTTCGACAGTCCGTAACTCCCTGTCTGGTGTTACCATAGTTTCTCTCATGTATGACTCCAAGTTTCTCAGAAAATCTACCGGTGTAACGGAATTGGAATTGTTGAATTTTGCCGGTCGATCTTCATGGCTTCTCAAATACACAATATTCGAGTACTGAGTTTGACCATAGTTCGGCGTGACATTAAAGATAGGTGTCAGCCCATAATTCGGCGTCATGTTAGCATTCGGTGTCACAAATTGCGATGTTGCCTAAATGGATTGTAACCTTGGTTTTCCATCGGAATATTCGGTTTCGGTATGTAAGTCGCAGTGTTTGTAGATTGTACATACTCTCTATTAGGTTTTAATAGACTATTGATGCGTTCATCCATTTTGGCATATTCTAACACTTTCTCAGGTTGCTTATTAATTATAGCATTCACCTGTGATTCTATCTGCTCAAATCTTCCTTCAAATCGATTATCGAATTATTTCTGTTTCCCATCCTGTTCCTCAAGGTAAGCGTCTAATGTTTTTGCTATGTATTGGTTGGATCAGTGATTGTTCTCTCGAGTTTCCTCTCGAATCGCTTCAATGTCTGTAGTTAAGTCCTGTTTTATTTAGCTGACTTCAGCCTCCACCTTCTCTACTTTGTTTGCAACACGTTTAGTATTCATGTGTACGGCAAATGTTATGCCTCTAGTTAATTTTAATCCAAAGTTAACTATAGCCACTTCAGCTTTTAACACACCCACGTACGTGTTAACTTCTTCCATACGCTGTTCCACGGAGTTAATTCTAGTACTAACGATTTCTTTTGCATTAGCGACTTCACTCCTGACTGATTCGATGTTATCGTTCATCTCCGTCTGAACGTCTATGAGTTTTTGATTTATCTCAGATCTATTTGTGCGTATCTCCTGTTTTATTCCCTCTAAGTGTGCGTGATATTCCGTGCGATAAGTTTCCAATTCTGCACGCAAATCATCACTAACCTTATTGATTGTGACAGTAATTTCGGCTTTAACATTGGCAATGTCCTCTCGCAAATAAACTACATTCTGTGCCATATCTGCCCTAAAGTTATTGTTTAACAATGCCATGTCAGCCCTAATATTTGTAGTAATGTTGTTACTAGTTTGTAACAGAGTAGCTGTAGCATTGTTACTGTTCTCATTCATGTCTGCCCTAACAGTGTTTACATCTTCCCTGACAGTGTTTATGTTTTCTGTAAAAGCGTTGATATTTTCAGTAACATTGTTTATATCAGCCCTCATGTTTTCGTTATTTAGAGCCATATCCGCCCTAACAGTGTTTACATCTGCCCTTAAATTGTCACTATTTTGAGCCATATCTCTCCTAACATTGTTTAAATCAGCTCTGAGGTCATTATTGTTACGTGTCAAATTGTCCATCGACACCTGCAGATTATGCAGTAGGGCAGGCAAGTTTGCCAACCACTCGGCTGTCTCTTGCGCAGAAAAAATATCTTCAATTGGAGAAATACGGGGAACTAACAACTTCATATGCCTTAACAATGATTTGAGTTGGAAAACAGTAGAAAATCCATTCCTTCATAAATTTATTCGATGATAACAGCTGATCCTCTGGTAAAAATTAAATGACATCAAAACAACAACCAAACTTACATTTACTCAAGACTAGGATAACTGCAAATCAAATCCTCAACTTATTATCATTAAAAAATGTTACCTAGCCTCATGGTATTAATTCTGAAATAAGAATGCCATGTAGCCTTCCAAAACACTAGTACGAAATCTCGATTAATTACTAATCTGTTGGATTTGCTAACAAAATAAAATCCTCGCAAACAAACGAATCATGGAGATCGAACACAAGTTTCGATGCAACCACGTTCGGCGCCAACGTACTATATGTGCCCGCTGGCCGAAGGTTTCGGGGAGCCACTGGTTTCAAATGACCCTTCCGAGACCCTCTTCCAGTTAACACACAAGTATGGGGGACGATACATTCATAGGCTGGTGTAGCACAAAGTCTGCACTCGGGGGTGTCGGGAAATAGTGAGGTTCGATCTTTAACCAGCTCAGAGGAATGCATCGATAACAAAACTAAACATGAAAAGAGAGGTCAGTCTTAGGTTAAAATCACAAATAAATTTTATTCAGAATAGATCCCTAGCCTAGCATGAGAGTTGCAAACGGCTAGTCCGATACTATTCTGCCCTGAAAGAAATATAAAAATGTCCTATACAAGATCTAAATTACTCTCATGGTCCTAATACAAAATTCGACAAAATGAACAAGCTAAGAGAATGGCACGTAAGATCGGCCCTAAGCAATTACATCGAAATAACTTACGGGTGGATCAAACATCAAAAGAATTTACAGCAATGCAAGACATTTACTTGTTTACAAATACTAGAACATTTACATTTAGTAGCAAGGGGAAAATTTGCCCTATGCTATGATGGTGCCAACTCTAATATTTATCTTTAGAGTTAAGTTTTAGCTAGTCCTAAATATCATTAATTAATAAACGAGATGCCATTATTACTAAGAAAATCAAGCTATGTGCACAATGTTGCTGAATAAAAAAAACTATGCTAATACAACACAAATTCATACAATAATTCAGCACTCCTATGGTTGTGCAATTGGCACTGCCTCCGTACTCGATTTGTTACTGTTTGTAACAAACGGTCATAGTGTCAAAGTGTTAAGAAAATAGAAAATATAGGAAAGCCTGCAAATGTGATAGTAATTAAACAATTTCTTCGACTCATACTGCTACTAATCTGATGTGTGTGCTTCAGTTATCATATCACCAATTAGTGATCGACTAATCATGTAAAATGTATCAAAATGTATCTACAATAGCTTAACAGTATCTAAGTGTTAACGTTTGGTCCAGAAAAATAATTTATTTTTAATGTTTATAAATTTTATTTAGGTTTAGGGGGAATTACAAGATTTGTTAGTTTTCAAAACCCTATTTTTGATTATTATTAGAGTTTCACACAATTATTTATTCCTGACAGTATTGTTGTTCAGTTTATGGACCTTTAAAGGCGTTCAGTGTATTCAGGTAACTTTTGTATCCTTCTTAAGCAAATAACTCAATAGTTCAATAGCTTACGAGACAGCCCTGTGTCTTCACTAATATTTCATCACACTTATTAGACATCCTATGTCTTCACAAATTACTTTACTCTTATTTCGGATCCATTGATCCAGGCGCCTTCGGTTTTGGTACGACTTTAATCAGTTCATTACCACCGATATAATCACAATATCAATGTCCGAGGTATTCATCCACCGTCACGACTCATATAATACTCTGAATTTACAAAAGTGTGCAATCCTAATTGATACACGTTTGAATTGCTGGTAATAAAGATTATGTGTACAAATAACACATCCTGACAACACTTTAAATAAACTTAAAGGTTTCTGATACAAGCTAACTGTGTGTGTGCATTTATAAAATTGCCTCTTCCCTGAATAAAATCGAACCTGCGTTCATTTGGTTACAAAATACAATTGCATTCATTGCCTGTGTGGCTTCTTTTAAAGAAATAAACCTGTTTTCAAGTATTAATCTGGCCAATAAATGTGAATATCGGAACTCTGCATTCCACCTGTAATAATGTCAAGAATCTCACAGCCTTCTAAAACAAAATATTAATCCACTGCCTAGAATCGAATGTGCTGTGTAGTGAACTTGGCTCGTAACCTTGGCCTGGATTTAACATTGTCAAACTAGTTTATTTGTCATCAGCCTGACAAATTAAAAGTTGATAATACTTGTTTTTAAATGATACGAATGAGCATTGAAAATCCAGCCTTCCTGGTTTCTATAAATGTTTAATAAACTATAAACTTCCACACGCGTCTTATAACTAGTTACCTGCGTTGTGCACTAAATAAATGAAACCAAAATAAACTATGTCTACTGTTTTCCAATTCTTACAATACGCTATAAATGTTTAATCTGACTTACAGATTCATCGTCACTTGGTTCGAGTCCCGCCATGAGATGTATGTGGTCTCGTTTATGGCTTTAGGTTACCATTTCATTGTGTCTGGACATCCTCCGTCGCCAATTCCCCACGCATGATTTAGCAATCACATGCCATCGCGTGGTTGGAGTTGTATCTGAAGATCTGCTGGTTTATCATTATTGCGATGTTAGCGTTGGTAAAAATGTAGCACATAATTAAATAAAACTGTCGCGCACTGCAGCTAATATTGCGGTGAAAAATTGCCCATTTTCACTCCGCCACTGGCTCTAGTCTCTGTGGCTTGTGCGACACTCACTCGTGACTTGCACTGATATTTACACAAGAAAATATTAACAAAAAATAAATCAAAATCACTGCCCAGCCGGCAAATAAAAATTGTACTTGTAGATATTGTAAAGTTATCAAGTTAGTTAAATACACATTTATAGAACACTGAAACATGTGTGTGTGCGTGAGAATGAGACCATGCGGTCGCAAAGTTTTCTTCACACAAGACCTTAATTTCACCTCGGATAATAATAATAATATTTTGCAGTTCTCGTAGTGGTGAATGTCTTCAATCGTTCAATTATTACGCAATGCCATGATGGCTATCCAAAAGAAAGTTGTTCTTAGATTTTTCCTGCCACATGGTTTCCTTTCACTTGTGCTCCGTCATGCACATATTATCTCTTCCACAGACGAATAGGAACTGGTGTTACCAAATATGGCGTGCTCTCAGTACATGAGCTGGCCGCGTAAATTGATAGTTTCATCGATTTACGAAGTATGCTGTACTTCAAATATGCAGAAATACTTGGTTATAATGATAGTAGATTTTTGGGATATGAAAAATTAGTAAAAATATAATCATAAGCGATATTGCTTCAGCTTCTTCCCGCCGCTCGCAGGGTATGTTCAGTTACATTTCAGCATAAGTTTTAGTCTCTGTTGTCTGAGCAAACATGCGTCAACGGGCGCAATATTGTTACCCTCTTAGCTTGCAAAGTCTGCTTTTTAACTGGTTGTATATCACATTGAACACTGGGGGTCCGCTGATTCTGGCTATAATTCCTGATACTTAGGCGTTCAAGGTCGGTCCATAACTCCTACGCACATGACGCACTGCATATTCGCTAAACATCTTTAAACACATGCATTATGCGAAGACGAAGGAGAAATTCCACTCAAACATCGCCAGAAAACTATAGCCAAGTGCAATCTAGTGGCCTAATTTAGAGCTAGCATACCTTCAGTTGCTGGCACAGTCTGTCAAAATAAGACTGGCAAGTTCCAACAAATGTACAAAGTTTCTTATGATCATGAAAAATAATGTAAATACATTTAAATGATTCAGACATTATTCAGAAGACAGTATCCCAACATGTTTTAGAATGTCTCCCCATCTTCTGTAGTTCTTAGTTCAAAATAACAAGTTATAAAGTGATGGAAATGTCTTTGTCTGTTACAGATTCAGCATGTTATTCAATCCACCTTCGAAGATGAATGTGGCAATGCTAAGTCTCCTTACCTTCACATTATTAGGCCAGGTCTCATCGAACCCTCTTATTTATCCAAGAGAGAATCAGCACAACATCAATGTTTTGAACGTGTCAATATTAATCGCTGCATTGGTTGACGACAACAACAATATATTAACAGTGTACATGGACAAACATAACCTTAGCTCTAACACCACTGCAATGCTCCACCTGATACACCAGCGATGTTCCACCAGTGTACAGCTGGTAAATGGTGAGGAAATGCTGACGAAGGAACAGTTCTCCAAGAGTAACTCATATCTCCTTGTTCTTCACCAATGTTCCAGTGAAGTTGTTAATCAGAGTGTCGCCCATCTGAGTCAACTGAGAGGTTGGAACCCCCGAGGAAGGTTCCTAGTGTTCATTACCTCTGATAAGGACAACTGTGAGTCCACTGTCTTTGATGAATTGTGGCGATACGAGATACTGAATGTAGTCGTCTCTGTATCTACTGTAACGAGAGGAATGAAAGAACACATCAAGGCATTCACCTACAATCCTTTTGGTATTGGAGGTACAATTATTGTTCGAGAAATAACGCATGAATCTGTCAATTCTCTATACGCTCTAAAACCACTTAATATGAATGGTAATGTTATGAAATTCAGTATACTTTCAGAGTCTTATATAATCATGTATCTTGATGATAACAAGTATCTAGGGAAGAATTTAGAAATTTTACGTTATTTTCTGTCACACGTCAATGCAGTGCCAACATACGTTGATTATGGTGACTTACCTGAACTAAACGCTATCCGAGATGGCATTATAGACATTTCATTACAAATTGTTCCAACGTTCATTACTGCCGTTGGGTATGAGTTTGTCTATCCGCATGAATTTGACGAGACCATATTTCTTGTGCCGAAATCCTAATCCAGATCGCATTATCAGAACATATCACTTCCATTCGATGTCATGACTTGGACTTTCATAGTTTGCAGCATACCATTACTATCCGTTTTATGGTACCTCATGCATCGTCTCAATAGGACAGCTGCGAGCTTCACCAAATCTCTATTCTACAGCTTTTCAACACTTCTTTCAGTGTCTTTAAATAATCTGCCTCGTGAGCTCTCTGAAAGACTTCTTATAATATCCTATGTGCTCTTCAGTCTGATAGTGACCAACGCTTTTCAAGGTACCCTTACTAGTATTCTGAGTGCCACTACATATTACCCTGAAATTGACACTTACGAAGCATTGTATGATTCTGGACTGGAAGTGTTTCATAGAGAATATCAAGACGAGTGGATAACTCCTTCTTTAGAAATGTATTACCCGAAGCTAATTGAGAGACTGTCACAATTAAACGAGAAAAGAAGCTTTTCGCAATATATGGACGATGTTGCTAACTACAGAAATATATCCTTTGTCATGGATCGCTCTGCTTACGAATATACACTGAGGATGACGACGAATGGTAACTCTGTGAAAAAACAGATTCATGTAATGGAGCAAACGATTGGTGGATTATATTACGGATATTTTACTCGTGGATTTGCAGCATTTACTCCCGAATTTTCCGTTACTGTCGTGCGCATGCGGGAAGTTGGGCTCTACAATAAGTGGCACGAATTAGATCAGGAGATGGCAAGTGAGGGAATACAGTTGGATGCACCCAAGAGTGATTCCAATGAACCTGAACAATTTACATTGGGTCATTTGCAGACAGCTTTCGACTTGCTGCTCTTGGGACATGTGCTGTCTTTGTTCGGCTTTGTGGTGGAGGTCGTGACAGACAAAATACATGGGAAATCCTCTGATGAATGCGGTCACATTTAAGGTCAGTTTTGTAAAGTAATCTTGCTTTATTGTAGGAGAACAAGAACACTTGGAGCCTCAAGGAATGTCCCCTATAGTTACAGGATCCATGATACTCGTTGCCGCAAGAAGTGTTGTTTGTTGTTGTTGTTGTTTCATTTTAGGGGCTAGGAAATCGTGGTTATTCAGCACTGTGTACTTTGCTGTGTGTGGAATATTTCTTCTTTTAACATGTGTTATTTTGGTGGATGAATTTGTGTATCTATTTGTTAGTCAGGTGAGGATCGGTAAGTAAGTGGCCGTGACCTCAATTTAAGAACTATCCCGAGAGTTGCCTAGTGTTTGCTTTGGTGATATTCTCATTCTCACTCAGATATTCCCTGGTTAGTTGGGAAGAGCCAGCACGCCCTTTCCCTTGGAAGATACACTGATCTTTCTCGCAGATGCGGAATAAGTCCAGAGAATCTGTTGCTGTGGTGCACGTAATAATAATACAAAACAAATAATGAATAAGAAGTAAATAATACTTATACGATGAATAAATAAGAGGTATATAGGCAACATTGGAGCAAGGAGTTGTCTTGGGGACTGGATACTTGAAGTGATCACTACCCTCATAAAATAGCTCTCATGCCGTTTAGAAACACTTGTAATGGGTTGAAAAACCAAACACAAGCCGCTCACTGTGCTCGCCGGTGTGTATCCGTAGAGGGACACAATATTTCGTCAAGGCTTTCTGGAAAATAAAATCTAATGTTTTAAAATAGTTGACGCAAAATGTGACAGCTTTACCATTGGCAGTGTCTACAGCCCCTTTAGATCACGTGGGAATGCTGAAGACTTCTCTTTTCCAAGAAGGGAGCCGACACTGAGCCCTCATAAGTGGTTGGGTGTGTCTGAGTGGCAGGATTTTAAATATGAAAGGCTTTTCAAGTGGGTATCGTTTGCGCAACTGAACTATACCCCCTCTGTAGTATCTACGTTCCAACGATTACGTGTCTAGGTCACTGTGAATGACGAGGGGTTTGTGCCTGTGCTAGGCACAGGGACCCCGGGCAATACTTCCTATCGCCAGGTAGGTATTGCTTTGGCTGAATGGCGCTCACAGTTATGGCCCTCTTTCGCAGTAAGCAGTATTCCAGGAGGATGATTTACGGATGACGCTCAAGCGTTTTAAAAACACATTAGAGGGTGGCCCACTGAAAAATCCGCCTCTTTGTCGAGTCATTCCCAAAGATACACCTAGGAATGAGGTCCGGTTGACAGATCCTCACTATCTGGTAGCTACCAGGACAGACGGGGAAGATCTTAAGCCGGTGAAATCAATAATATCCGCTGAGGAATAGAGGAGATATTTGGAGGTTTTAACGGGATTTCCAAGCTCCGGAATGGGCAGTTACTGCCGCATAACGTACGTTGAGAAGCACCAAACGCTGGAGATCCACGGTGCTATACTGCATCGCGACCACATTTTAATCAGCGACATCCGTCATGGCAACTAAGCAAGATACTTGAATCAAAGTTCAATATGGACGAAACGTGGCGAGAAGAATGGACTACATCGAGCCCTGATGAGCTAGGATTGATCACCCATCCCAGCAGGAAACCTCCTGGTTTCAATCTTCCAAGAAGGATAAGGACGTCACTGAACAGAGTGCGGACCGGTCACGGAAGATCTAACTTTTGGCTCCACAAATCTGGAGAACTTTCTAGCCCTCAGTGTGATAGTGGCGATGCAGTGCAGAAAATCCATCATATTGTGTCGGAATGCCCTTCACGGTCCTTCAAGGGAGGATATGACGACCTGCAGAATTCATGTGATGATACAGAGGAGTGGATTCCTTCTCTGGACATTCAATTGTGACTTTTTGTGATTACGAATAGTGGATGTTACTAGATATTTATAACTTATATATATATTGTATATAATATTACTGTACCCTCTCTATGTCATACGAAATATACCAGGTGGCCCATTTGCGCCGTGCAATCTACTTATAAGTGCCCCTCATGCACTAGTGATGAACGGGAGGTCTAATAAGTGAATTGCTAAGGGTTAACCTTGCATGCAAGCAGATTACTTCAGAAAGACAAGAGATAACAACCAGACAGCCGCACGCTGCATGACCCTCAGTGTTCCCGTCTAATGCACCCCATAGCGGTATGAAGCTTCGCTGGCGAGCGCAGAATAGTAGCTTTGCACGTGGTACAGTAGTATTAAAGTTGCTATCAACACATCGACAATGGCTGAGGTTTTCACCAAAAAAAGAGCACACACGCATAAATTAAATCTATGGAGAATCTGGTCCCAATCCAAACAAAGCTCGTGCATTATATGCACAGGAGATTCCAAACAGACGCCTGCCTTCTGTACATGTATTTCCCCGAACAGAACTGTAAAAAAGATCTAATGGATTGTTGAAGCCCATACCAGCATGGCTAGACCCGTCTGCAACAATTCTGATGTGATCGAAGCCTTCACAGGTTACGTTGAAGTTCACCGTACTGAAATAATGACTTGTTGTTGTTGTTGATTCGTAGGGGCATTGCAACATAGTGGGCATGTAGCCCCGTGTACTTGAGTGTGTGAAGAATTTGTCTGATAACCTGTGTCACTATTGTTATTTTATTATTAGACTACAGTCTAGTGCAGACATCATACTGACAATAATAATAATAATAATATGAATCCTGTTAGAGTACATGTGTAGCAAATTTACTGCTAAATTGTTGCACAACATCCAACCAATTGTATACCACGTTATAACGCTCCTTTGCAAACAGAGATTTCCGTAATAGACAGGGTAAATTTGTAAATACGCCAAAGTTGCAGAAAAGAAAGTTTAATAACACATTAATTTTTACATGTAGGCTACATAAATTCCACTCTACAATAACATTGCTTATATATGAACAAAATCCTACATAGGCTATTATTGCTTCAAAGCTTAGAAAATAAAATAAATTAAAATGTCACACTTGGACAGCTATTTATAATGAATATGCTCAAAGACATGTCCCTGGTGGCGAATACAATGCTGAACACGTCCCGCGGTGTTTGCATGGACACGTCGTAACATTTCAAGTGTCACTGCAGCACAGGCCTCACCAATGCGTTTTTTTAATTGATCAACATTTTCTGGGGCCGTTTCGTAGACTTTTGATTTTATATAGCCCCCAGAGAAAGAAGTACAGAGGGGTGGATCAGGCGATCGTGGTGGCCACTGCCTGGGTCCTCCACGAGATATCTACCATTCAGGATATCGTGCATTCAGATACTCCGTAGAGGCTTGGAAGGTGTGAGGTGGAGCACCATCATGCTGGTACCAATGTTGTAATACAACCTGGAGTTGAATATCTTCTAGAATGTTTCCCAGAGAAAAGTCAGTTAGTAGTAATTCAAGATAATTCCTACCTGTGAGTCTGGGGGCTATAAAAGCAGAACCAATTATGTAATATCCCAGAATACCACACCACACATTAACCCCCCTGTAGATCTGAATACACTGTGCTCGAACCCAGTGGGAATTCACTGGAGCCCAGTAATGAAGATTGTGAGTATTGACGTTGACAGCTTTGGCAAAATAGCATTCATCACTCCACAGAATACTCCAGGCAAAATGTGGATCTTGTTGTAATGCAGCGGCCATTCATAGGCAATCGAAATCTATTCCATACTGTTGTTGGTGTAGGTGCGGCTTATACGGATGCCATTTTCGCTCCTTCAGGATCCTCTGTATTGAATTTCGTGGCCCTCCTAGCAGTTTCTATTATTGCAGCTCTGTTATGCGAAATACTTGTCGAGATGGCAGGCGTCTATCTGGAAACACCAGTGCATACAGTCTACGAGATTCAACGGCATGCAGTGTGACCCCTGTGGAAATCAGTCATCAGACATCCCATACAGCATTAGTGTAAGCGGGAAAACTAAAACTAGAATGCACGGGGCAAACGGGCCACCTGGTACATACACTTATATCAGCGATATGGAACAATTCCAGGATCTGGGAAAGGAAGGCGTCGCAAAGATTAGGTGCATCACCCGAAAAATGTTATTGTTGATTGATTTAGGGGCTTTAAGGCATCATGGTCATGTAGCCCCGTGGACTTGGGTGTGTGAATATTGGCTGTATTAGTGTGGGTGTTTGTAATTCAGATGAGGGTTGGGAAGAAGGTGACCGTGGCTTTAGGTTAGGAACCATCTTGGCATTTGTCTGGAGTAGAAGTGGAAAACCGCAGAAAAGCACTTCAAAGACAGAAAACATGGGAATCGAACCCTCCTCTTCTCAATTTTGCATCATGGGGTTGAGTGTACCCCGTTCCAGCCCTCGGAACAAAATTAAAATTCCTTTGCAAACCCTGCAATTGAACCCAGACCTCTGTGGAGTTAGCCTCTACACCCCCACCCCACCCCCCACCCTACCATGTGTGTATTGCGGGTTATAATACACCCACGGTATGCTCGCCTGTCGTAGGGGGCGACTAATAGGGCCGACAAGACCGACTGACATGACTGACTTTGATTTGGAAGACCCCCTGTGGATGGAAAGGGCAGAATTCATCCACGGTATCCCCAGCCTGTCGTAAAAGGGGACTAATAGGGGAGCTTTATTAATGTCATTTTCGACTTCCGGTCCCATTTTTGGTTTGACCCTTAGATATAAACGTGCATGCTGCCTGGGGAAGGGCCACCAACTTGGCCATCTGGCCAGAAAGCCTGGACGGTACTCTCAATCCCGTCAGGTGGGTGCGCCATGTACCCTTGCAATAGTATCCGCCTCACAACGGAGGTCCCTACACGGCCGAATACTTGCACCGAACATAGTACTGTGCATGCCGAGGGGTATGTGCCTATTCAAGGCACTGGGACGCCGGGCAGTACCTGCTATGCCAGGTAGGTATTGCCTTGGCAGGGTGGCGCCCACAGTGATGGCCCTCGTTCAGAGTAGGTAGTATTCGTGGAGGATGATTCGGGATGACCAATAAAAAGTCGGAACAATCATCACAGGGTGGCCCCCTTTAAAAACCATCTCTGGAGTGCCGACCGAATCCCAAGGTGTATACGCCTTGGGATGAGGCATTTAATCAAAGATTCGCTGTGGATAGGTCACCTCGCTACCTAGTAGCTACCAGGACCGACGAGGAGGATTTAACAATGGTGAAATCAGTTAACTTTTTTCCTAGGAAATTGAGGGGAAATTTGGATATCTGAACGGAATTTCCAAGCTCCGAAACGGGCAGCTCCTGCTGCATACCGTTAGCCGGCAGCAAATCGAAGCGTTGCTGGAATGCACGCAATTCGGCGAAATTCCCGTTAAGGTCTCAAAACACGAAAGGCTGAATGAGGTCCATGGAGTTATTTTCCAGTGTGACCTCACATTGAACAGCGATGCGGAATTGTTGCAGGATTTGGGGAAGAGAGGCGTCACCAAGATTAGGCGCATCACCCGAAAGATCGGAGAGAAGAGCGTCGATACCGGCACTTTTGTTCTCCATTTTGAGGGTGATGTTGTGCCTAAGCAGGTGAAGTACACATCGTACCACTGCGATGTGCGACCGTACATCCCTCCACCTATGCGATGTTATCAGTGCCAGAGATTCAGGCATGTTTCAGCCAGGTACACTGCCAAGGCCTAGAGAGTGTGGCAAGGGAACACATGAGGGTGAGAGGTGTACACCTCCCCCACATTGTCCTAACTGCCAAGGAAGTCACTCTCCACGATCGAAGCAGTGCCCTGAGTTCTGTAAAGAAATATAGATCCAATTAATCAGAACATTCAATCGGCTTTCATATCACGATGCTTGCAGGAGATACCGTGATATGAATGCCCCCGAATTTTGGGAATCGATTGCCGCCGCGACGCCCTCATTCACCCCTGCTGTCACAGCCCCAGTGTAGTATCCTCGACGTCCGGTTATTCAGCAGTTTTGAATTCTCCATCGCTGTACCAGCGAAAATTGTCAGCCCGAAGGGGTCCCACAACCTTCCTCGGCAACGGAAAAGAAGGCGCCGGTTATACCATCTAAACCGAAGTCCTCTTCTTCTCCGAACCGTTCGTCGAACAAGTCTTCCCCAGCTAACCGGGGAAAAAAGACATTGCCGACCAGGGCTGGTCCTTCTTCCAGCCCACCTGATATAACGCCATCTCTCTCGCCCGCCTGCTGACGGGTTGGCTACTCTCTCGGTTGGCCTTTCCGCTCCCACGACCATCAAGGGAGCGAAGCTGGCTGAAGCCAAACCCGTCCGTATGGAGGAACTCCCCTACAAAATGGAAAAAAAAAAGATCGGTGGAGGAGAGAGGAACGGTTCAGCGCCTTTTCTCGTCCTCTCCTAAAGACAGGGCTGCTCAGGTATCTGCTGGCCATCCCGCTCCCACCACTACCAGTGGAGTTGTACCAGCAGGAGCAGCCATGTTTTGTAAGGAATTGGCGTCTGTGGGGAAGGGATCACCTACTTCCCCAAACAGACGTCAGCGCCGATCAAGAAAGAAACATCTTCAGGACGTGTCGGGGACAGACACCCAGTCTTCGGACCGGGGAAGGTCCCTCGACACTGCTCTCGCTCTTCCCAAAGTCCGACGAGGACTGCGAGCCACCCAAGAGAGCGCCCGCTTCATTTTCTTTGTCTTTGGACGGAGATGTGGAGATTGAGGTGTGCTCTCCTGCCCCATCATCTCCAACTAGAGATGGGGAAGGGTGGCAAACGGTCAAGCGTAGGTAGAAGACCCACTTCTACTTAAGTCCACACTATGACACTATTAGAATGGAACTGTAATAGCTATTCTGGTCATCTCGCTGAGTTAGGCCAATTTATATCTTCGATTTCGGCAACCATTGTCTGTCTTCAGGTATCGTCCTGGACATGAGACAGCTATGCGTCACTTCAAACTCTTCTCTAAACCCCGGGAGGACGGAGCCGTGGCCGCTGGTGGCGTCTGTACTCATGTCCACTATAGCTTCTTTCGTGAAGAGGTGCCGCTGCGTAATCAGCTAGAAGCAGTTGCAGTTCGTACTTCGTTGCCAGTAATGGCAACAGTATGTAACGTGTACATCCTGCCTGATTCTCAACTTGATTACAGTCAGCTGGTGGATCTAGTCTCTCAGCTCCCCCCTTCTGTTCTCCTTCTGGGAGAAGTTAATGCCCTTAACACCATCTGGGGCTCCGCTACCACTAGCAGTAGAGGGAGAGATTTTGAGAGGCTGATCAGGCGGCTGGACCTGTGTTTGTTGAACACAGGGGAACCTACGCACTTCTTTATTGAACACGGCACTTATTCAAGTGTGGATATTACCTTGCACAGTCGTGCGCTGGTTCCCATGCTACAGTAGGGTTTACACGACGACCTTTGTAATAGTGACCATTTCCCGATTATCGTTACTCTTCCGAACCAGAGAACCATCGAGTTACCAAGTCGATGGCTTCTCCGTCGGGCTGATTGGCCAACTTTCACGGCACGTGCGGTGTTTGCCGAAGATACCTTTGAGATTGTCGACGATCATTCCATTCACATAACGAATGGTATTTTGGCTGCTGCTGAGGAAACAATACCTTCTTAATCCGGCAAGTCCCGCCGGTGGACAGCTGAGATTGCAGCAGCCATTAAAGATCATCGACGTGCTTCAAATCCTATCGAAGGCAAAACACCATGGCCATCCTTATCACCTGGAAAAGAATGCGTGCTAGAGCCCGATATCTGATTCGGGAGAGTAAGAAAACGACGTAGGAAAAGTATGTGTCGTCTATGACGGCGCATACTCCTTCATCTCCAGTGTGAACTAAGCTTCGTCGGATCTCAGGACTCCCGACATCTTTGACGATACCCGGTGTCTCCATCAATGGAGACATCATTGCGGACCATCTCGCCATTGCCAACAGTATTGGATGGCACTTCTCCGATGTATCCTGGTCTGGGAGTTACGATCCTACATTTCTTACTCTGAAGCGGGAGGCGGAGGCTCATCACTTGTCCTTTGTCACTGCTGCTTCGGAGTCCTACAATGTACCATTCTCTGAATGGGAACTGCGCAGTGCGTTTGTACTGTGCAGGAATACGGCTCCTGGACCGGATAACATACATAATCAAATGTTAAAACATCTGTGCGTAACCAGTATAAAACAACTGTTGGTCCTCTTCAATCGTATATGGATTGAAGGGAATTTCCATCTCAATGGCGAGAGGGGATCGTTATTGCAAAGGATCCCAAGCTTGTCAGCAGCTATAGGCCCATTTGTCTGGCAAATGGCACCTCATGGGGCCCCAGGATACCTTCCACCCTTCATGAGTGGGGACTCCGTGGTAATCTACCGACTTTCCTTGCGAATTTCATACCCGTCCGACTCTTCCGTGTAATGGTCGGTAGGACATTATCGCAATATTATACCCAAGGAAATGGAGACCTCAGGGTTCTGTGCTGAGTGTCACCTTGTTCGCGAATGCCATAAACGACATCGTTGCCACCGACGGGTCCACGGTATTTCCATCGCTGTATGCAGACAATTTAGCTCTGCATTACAGCTCTGGAAGTAAGGCAGTCATGGAACGGCAATTGCAGCTAGCTATTAACCTGGTCGACAGGTGGGCTGACGACCGGAGTTTTTGTTTTTCAGCAGCGAAAACCTCCGTCGTCCATTTTTATCGGCTCCGGAGGCTACATTTACACCTTGAACTACATCTCAGGGATGCTGCCATACCGTTGGTTGACACATCGCTTCCTGGGGCTCCATTTTGACAGCAAATAAACGTGGCAGCACCATATGCGGCAACTAAAAACGACGTGTCTCAGGAAACTGGACATGCTCAACTTTCTTAGTGGCTCTACGTGGGGGGCTGACCGTGCGGTGCTGCTATGGTTCTACCAAATCCTCGTCCTGTCCCGGCTAGACTATGGTTCTGCGGCATAGGGTTCAGCAAGGCCGGCAACCTTGTATATGCTGGACAGTATCCACCATAGTGGCGTTAGGCTGGCTACCGGTGCCTTCCTGACCAGCCCGATAGCCAGCCTACTCACCGAATCGGGTGTTCCACCTCTAAATTATCGACGGCAACATATGTGTTTAAGATATGCTGCCAATGTGCGTCAAAGTCCGCAACATCCGAGCTATGGAGCTCTCTTCAGTACCCAATACCACCAGACGTACGCCAACCAGCCGCGTGCCACTCGACCGGTTGGTATTAGACTCGATAGCTCGTGTACTGACATAGGAGTGGCTGTAGGTCACTGTATGATCCGGACACCTAGCGAGGTGCCTCCCTGGCAAGCCCCGTGTCCGGAAATTCGGTTAGATCTACAACGAGGTCCAAAGGTGAACACGGATACCTCCGTTTATCGGATTCAGTTCCACAACATAGTTCACCAATTTCCGGACGCTGGCATTCTCTACACGGATGGTTTGAAGTTGGACGAGAAAGTGGGTTGTGCTTATGTTATTGATGGTGCAAATACCAAGATCTCTTTGTCTGATGCCTGTAGGGTGTTTCCTGCGGAGCTCGTTGCCATCTATGAAGCTCTGCAGTTTGCATTACAGGATGCACGAATCCACTTTCTCCTGTTTTCTGACAGTACATGAGACTTTTCTCAATCCTTCTTAATTTATAGATCTAGACTCCTCATCTTAGAAGTATCAAGTCCCTCTTCAATTTAACATCATTAGTCTCCATCTCACCCATTGTTACTATTTTAACATTCATGCACTTCACAACTTAAGAATGAAACAGTTCTTCTACACTTTCATGTTCATATGACTACAATCTTTTTTACTTCTCTTTCTTCACTCTGACATAGTAAGAGATCAAAAATCTAATCAATTGCTTGCATTTATAACTCCTGCTCCTTCTCTAAGTGCCTCATTACACCTCGCCACATCTATCTGCTGTCTAGGGCATTCCTTAAGTATTCTGTACGATGTTCCATCTTTGAATCGCTGACTTTGACAACTTGGAAATTATATTTCAATTGTTCAGAATTGCTACACAAAATCAAGTTGAAAAAAGCCAAGATAATATGTATGGTCAAAAGGTCAAAGAAATGAAAAACGAAAAATATCCACAGACCGATTCAAAATTAGGAAAAATAATAAGTAACACACAATGAAAAATATGTACATTACAGCACAACAACAAATATATATACATTGTGAAAATGTATCTCAAAGTAAGAGAATAGTCATCTAAATGCCTCAAATACCCAATTCATTACAAGAGGCATAAAATAGCGACACGCGCCCCCAACACATGAATTTTATGATCGAATATAAAATCGTCTCGGCAAATCCTACGTACAAATCTAAGTAATATTTCATCACTTTATTCTCGTTCTCGTAATTCAGTGTCTTTATGGACCTTCTTCTCAGCTTTAGCTTCCAATTTAACTCTTTTCTTGACATCAACTTTATCAGAAATGCCAATACTTTTAGGCACATTATCATCATCACCATCTGTATCATTAGATTCATTATAACATTGGGCTGTATGTCTTATCCGTGCTCTAACATGACGAGCTCCTACTGCTCTTCTAGACCTAGCTCTATCATTTCTTCTAAAGCGGAAGTATCCCCGGTACCATTTTGATCATTATCACGCCTACGATATCCACCTCCTCCATTCTCAACAAAGCATCCTCTTCTACTACGTCGGTGGTGATCTCTGAGTGTACCACCACAACATCTCTTTCTTCTTCGCCTGTTACAGCCTATCCCACGTCTGCCTCTACGACCTAGGCAACTTCGACCTCTACAATCGCGGCGTCTACCTCCACATCTAATCCCTTTTCGTCGCCTACTACGTCCTCTCCAATATATGCCTTTACAACATCGCCTCATCTTATAACGTAATTACTTCAAGCTCAACTATCTTCCTCTCTGCCTTTCTCAGTATACTCTCCACTCTTTCCTTAATATTCCCTTCTCTCTCCTCTAATCTATCTCTTATCACTCCATGCTTCTCCTGAATCTTTTGAATACTGTCTAAATTCTGCTGGCTAAAATCTCTTACCATTTCTCGCAAATCATTATGGACGAAATCACTTTCACCTAACTTCTCCTCCAACAAATTCTTCCTCTCTATTCTCACGTACACCTTTCTCTAAAGCTATGCTACTTTTTTCTACCATCTCCTGTAATTCCAAACTACTTTCACCTACAGTCTTTTCTATTCTGCTATCATCTACAATCTGCTCTACTTCTATTACAATTTTCTTAGAGCTCTCCTTCAAGTGAGTTGCATTTCACTTCTAATTTCACCTTTTGTCTGTTCTAAGCTTTCTTTCAGCATCTCATACTTCTCACTTAACCTCTCACTCACTTTGACCACGTCATCTAGTTTCTGATTTATATTATCAAATTTACTGCTAAATTCCCGCAATTTATTATTAGTTTCCTGATTATCATGCTTTAACTCCTGATTTAATTGCTGATTATCATGCTTTAATTCCTGATTATCATGCTTTAATTCCTGTAATTTATTATTAGTTTCCAGATTATGCTGCTTTATTTGCATAAGAATACTAAGGATACTATCTTGAATGGGGATCTCAGGCGTTCCACCATCAGCGCTCGTACCACTAGGATTTATCTGCACGTTATTCCCAGTTTGATCTAGTTCACCATTCTCCACATTCGTATCACTCTCACCTTCTTTCACACCTGCATTCTCTCTACATTCACTTTAACACCACTTCTAAGCTTCATCATTTTCTCCTGATCCATTTCGTTATAAAAATTCAAACACCCCCAAAAATCACCTGCAAAATATATACACATTCCTACCCCTACACCGATGCCTCCTGGTTCTCGTGCCCAACGTTGAGGTGACAAATGAATAATTTTTTAAGGAATATAATAATAATTAACCGGGAGGGTGCCAGTTCATAAATAGAATACTATGAACAATATTTTGATAGAGAACACAACGGCACTTTCATCTCAGGTATGGTGTGTTTTGAACACTAACCAGGGCGCTTCAGTGAACAAGGCAGGTTAATATAAGCTATAACACAAATATAGTTCATTGGAATGCCACTTACTATTTGGTAGAATAAAGGGATGATATTTAAGTCGTAACAGTAACGTTGTCACAATAAGATATAATTTCCAATTTATAGCACCAATCGATTTCTCATTTATTCAAGTTTTACTTCTTTGGAGGAGCTATATAAGAAGCTGTAGTAATACAACCAATAAGACGCAGTAGAGAAAACAGAATAACTCAAAATTATATCTTCCTTCACGATTATGTCTCATACAATATCCTTTTATATGACCTATAACCTATAACAACTCCTTCCTTTTTTTGCATCTATTTGTTGCCTCTTCTATTGTCTCACTCATCTCTGGAATCCGCAGAGTTGGCACTCCCGTTCGACTAATCCTAGTAGCCTCCACTCAAGTACTCCTACTCCGCGCTAGCCATCTTACTTGTCCTCCTTTACTAGCAACTCTAGTTCAGGCTTACGCCACCTCCAAAGAACACTAAGCTTACCATAGACAGACGTATTACAGCCTACATGATTTCAGGAAACATTTTAATTTATCAAGACCCATGTGCTATGCAGGACTTGATAGAAGCCAATGACTGTGCCATTCTAACAACTGAACACTGAAGAAATGAAATTTAGTGCAATTGATATGCATATTTGTATGTGTTTGGACTCGGATAAATAAATAAACTTCACTCTTTGGCCAACAGTCACCAGTTGCCACACGCTCATCCAGTTATAAGCCTGCTAGTTCAAGGATATCAATCTTATCGCGCACTTGGTGCGGATTCTTGTTTTTATAAACCACCTGTAGGCTTATCCATGCAAATGCTAAACTTTCGGTGATATGCCATGAAACTGTTGTGTGCCTGGATGCAAATCCAATTATTATAAACATTAGCCATCTAGGTGCCCATTTTCCAATTTCCCAAAGAAAAAGGTCTTAGGGATACATGAACAAGAAGTATTCATCGTAATGCTGTTTCTCCTACAGCTAATTCATCAGTTTGTGTCAAACATTTTGTCCCATGAATTTGTTATTACAGAAGACAAATTCCCTTGTGCAGATGGCTCAGTAGTAACTGTACCTGGAAAAATAACAAAACTATAAGAAGGAGCATACATCATTATATTTAACAAAACAGTTGCCTCCAAAAAGAAAGGATCCTAAGGAACGCATTAAGGAAACAAGTTCTTGTCCGTGATGATCAACAGTATAGTGAGTGGAATGAATGAGAAACAATATTTGGGTTTGACAATTTTAAAAATCAAGTAGACATAAGAAATTTGGAGCCTTTCACTTTATTTACCAGAGATTGGCAATACAAATAATACTTCCATCAGAATTTCACCATCATTTTGTGTGGAAGTTTTCTACAATAATTTGCATCTCCTCAGCAATCAGTTTCAGCGGTGTCTTGGCGATAACTTCCTTTGTGATAAATGGACCTAGTTTGATTGTCTACTGAACCATCCCAACAGGTTTCCAGCTAGAAGATTTAGATTGTAACCAGAAAATTAATCTCTTACTCGGTTGGTTCCTAGGTGTTAATAATGACAACTTAGACATTACCCCTAGAAAGAAATTGAATTATAATATATTATTGGGAAAGTTTCAAACTAAGAAGCTTGAATGGCGATTCGGTCTGTACCACCAGATGAATGGTGGAATTTATTTCTTGAATGTAAGCTACTGTAATTTCTCATTCTCAGATGTGCACCATAGACTTTTGTTGACTGCTGGTACCAGTATATTTTGTATCGAGTTCTCTTGGTGCAGTGTCATTTAATCTTATCAATAGGACTAGCATACATGTTTATGGATCACATGGAAGTTATTTCTTGTATGTTCAGTAATAATTATTTTTGTGTTCGATGTTTTAAACAAATGCCTGTCTACTGGTACCAGTACATTTTCTGCTATTTAATTTTTTGAATATGACTAGCTCACATGTATAGGGTATTTACATCTAGGTAAATATTTGTATGTAGAGTTATATTCTCAGATGTTCATCAAATAGCCCTTCATTTTCTACTGATATATTTTGTATCTGACAGAGTGTCATTTAATTACATGAATAGGAATGAATGAATAGGACTAGCTACTTGTTTATGGATTTACAGGAGGCAGTAGTGACCTTATGATTAGTGGGATGAGGGGACTTCTGCCCCATCTCCTACTTTCATACGAACATTGCCGATATCTCCCGAACGCATGATCGGATTTTAACGGAAGAGATGTTGTTGGCGTTGGGGTGACGTCGTCTTTGCTATGAATGTGTGTTGGTATTCTTTTTTTAATTGAAAATTGTTTTTTTTTGAAATTGACGCGGTAGTAATGGGCTTAGGGGACTTCTGCCCCATCTCCTACTTTCATATGAACTTTGCCGATATCTCCCGGACGCAAGCTCGGATTTTAACGAGCGAGGTGTTGTTGGCGTTGGGGTGACGTCGTCTTTGCTATGAATGTGTGTTGGTATTTAAATATGTTTTTTTTGAAAATTGTTGTTTCTGAAATTGGCGCTATTTTGTGAAACGGTGAATTTAGATAAAAGTTTGTTGGACGTCAATGAAAGGTCCCTAGACCCTCTAGGCAGAAAGCAAGTTTCAAGTGTGTAGGACAAACAAAATGATAGCCTATTTTCTGGTGAACTTTGGCGATATCTGGCGAATGCCTGATCGGATTTTAGCGAAACAGGTGTTGTTGGCGTTGGGATGACATCCTCTTTGCTATGAATGTGTGTTGGAATTTAAAAAAATTATTTGTTTTTGAAATTGTCTGTATTTTGGAAACGATGAAGAGAGAAAAAAGTTTGTTTGACATGAATGAAAAGTCCCTAGCTCCTCAAGGAAGAAACGAAATTTCAAGTCTGTAAGACAAAAGAAAATTAATTTTGAAAAATGGTCACTATTTTGGAAACGGTGAAATTGACAAAAACGTTTGACATGAATAGTTGGAATTTACCCCCCCTCTACCCGCACCATAAATTTCAAGTCTCTAGGTGAAAACCTATGCACGTTTTTGGGATTAACCTATGTTTTTGGCATATTCCAGATATTTGGAAAAACGGGACGAGTTATGGGTTTGATGGCCATGTTGATGTTTTGTTTCGTCGTCCGCTTTACGGGGATATAGGTGTTGAAAAGCTAAAACCATGGTTTTTGGTTAAAAAAAAAGGTATTTCCGTTATTTTTCCAGATATTTGAGGAAAACGTGAAAAAAGTAAGACACCAGATTTGAAGTGATGCTGCGTTGGCGTTCCAAGCGCTATGATGTTGCTAAAACATACACACATGATTTCATGATGTCATGGGGTGGAGCAAAGAGGTCATTGAACATGTGAAACAACGAAGGGTGGGATTAGTGAATGGTAATATTATACATCTTTTTGGAAAGGGAAATTTGTATAAATAACTAAGTAAATAAATAAATAAATAGGGTTAATTTCAAAAAAGATGTTTTTTGATCCATGAACTAAACGTGGAAGTAAACCCTAACTACTTTACAAAATATTCTGCACCTTTGACTTTAATTACTCGTTCAATGAGATAATCTTTGGGATATAATGTTTTTTGAAGTTCTTCATAATAGAATTGTCCTTGAATGGCTTGACCACTTATCTTGTAAAAGATAAGTCACTGGTTGACCTAGCTTTACTTGACGAATTTTAAAAATTTCTTATGTCCATTGAGGTGTGCAGGATTTTGTGAAAATAGTTCTATGTCTACTGATGCGAACAAATTCTACAATTTTAAGGCGATGTCGCCTAGGGTCAAACTTTTTATGGGTTAAACAGTCTATCGAGTCTGGGTAGGTTCTTGATGACGAGACGTGGTTTCATGCCAATGGTGGAATGAATCGTTTTTTTGTATCGTGACACCAGTTGAGGTAACCACTCTATCCAACTATTAGTGCCCTGTATCGTAAAATGTTTCCAAATTTGGCTTTTTAATGTTCGGTTAAACCTTTCAACCACGCTAGCCTTGAGATTGCTATACGTGGTGTATATGTGAATACTTAAAGATTTAAGAAAACTGGAGTAATCCTTGTTGAAAAATTCTTTCCCCTGGTCGGTGTGTAACAAGTGGGGTTGGCGTTTTGATTGTTCAATAATGTGTTGAAAGGCCTTTGTGACTAAGACACCAGTTTTATTTTTTACTGGTTCAACAAAAGCCATTTTGGAATAGACATCAATGCCTGTCAACATATAGCGTACGGCCGTCTTTAACGTTAGAATAAGGTATCATCTCAACCAGGTCTGCCTGCCATAAATCATCGATTCCTATGGAAATAACACGACGGCGTTCATATATGCGTCGGGATGGTTTATGCAATTCATGAGCGATGCCCACTTTGGTGGGAGATGGTTTATCATATAATTTGGGCATCCCGGAAATGTTCTTCAATGTGGACGATTTCTGCATCATGTCCTGTGTGCCCAGCTTGTTTTGATGCATGAAGCAAGTATAAGCGATGTACTAACTGATTGGGATTATTCCAATAGGATATACCAACGTAGGGTTTTAATTTTTAAAACCCTACTTCAGAGGCAGAGTGGTGTTTTAGCTTACCAATCATGTCTGCAATGAGGGTTTTATATTTTTGAGATATATGGGCATTGAGCTGCTGAGAGGATTTATAGTTTCTTTTGTGTGCGTTGGTGTCTTTTAAAATGGATTTATATTAAGCTAGGTCCTCGGACGTAAAATCTTGTAGAGATGGTGTGCGAGAGAATAGAAGCTTTAACAGTCCTGGTGTTAATTTATAGTTGATCTTTTTAGTGACAGCACTAGTACGAGCAAATTTAATGCATGAATCCACAATTTTTAAACTATCATACTCATAGCGCACACCAGACGTGGTGTCTGACTTTCCAATAAATAGATGGGTGAGATACGGTTGCAGTCTTGCCACATAATGATTGATTAAAATATTTTTCAGTTGAGCTTGATTTTGAGGGGTGGCCAAGACTTGTGAAAACGGAGACGATGTGGTGGAAGACCGTGTTCCCGCTGTGACGGATTTGTGTATTGTTTTCAGAAACTGTTGAAGGTGTGAAGATTTTTTTCTTTCAGGACTAAATACGGTTTCGCTTTCACTTTCACTTTGTCCATGTTGTTGTTCTTCTTCTTATTATTATTGTTCTTCTTCGTGTTCTTGTTCACTAACATCGGAAAAGGAAGAGGTGGATTTTATCTGCCGTGTTGAATCTGTTTGATTAAAGTTTGAACTTGTTAAGGGTTTGGTTGGAGAGGTAGCAGCAGCAGCAAAAGCATTTGGTTTGACCCTCATGGGATCAACCGATGATGGAGCATGTTTTATCATGGGAAAAGGATTCACGTTTTTTAAACGTTGTAATTCATGAAATTTATGTCTAATGGTATTTCGTGCCTCAATAATACGCTGCATGATTTGAACATGTTTCTTGTACCCTATAGCACTCCCCATGGGGGAGGTAAAGACACACTAACATGAAATGTCAAACCATGGGTCTTTCTAAACAGAATAAAATGATCAAAACCCAAGCGGTAACGTCCCTATCATCGTTCAGTCTGTTTATTAATGACCAAACAGGCATGGGGATGATGGTTCCCACATGAGACGCACAATTGTGTGAAAGCGGTAAAGCACATATCAGGATTCATATGATCTTGAAAAATATGATGGAGATTTCTAGAGTCTTGGCGAAAGAGAACGATGAGATTGGCATTGTCGCGAATCAACTGTTTGGGAATTTTAGAATAGGTCTGAGCCAGATAAAAACAATCCACTTGTTTAAGGCGTCCCATACTAAAATACTCTTGAATAATGGTCTGACGTTGTGTGGCAATATCATGAAAAATTATAATGGAACCTGGTTAAAAGCGGTCTGGTTGAATGACATCTTGAGGTGAGGTGAATATAAAATAGTTTCTTTATTTAACGAAGACATAATTTGTTCCAGATACACGTACCTGGTACAAGGATTAAGCAAAACTATAAATATTTTGAAATCGTAGGCCTTGAGGCGCGGTAATGATTTGAGCAAAACATTGGTCTTTCCACACCCCGAAGGCCCCACCATGATACATCGAACGGTAGATGGAAATAGGGCGCCAGGACGTTTAAGTTCACACACGGCGAGCGATAGCTCTGAAACCAAATCAGAGACTGGCAACGCATGGGGTTGTTTCATTAATTCCGTAGTGACGACGACTGAGTTTTTTTTTCATTTGTGTCTAAGGTTTATATATATCGGCAAGCGGTGAGTAGGACAGGTTAGTTAACGTCTATCACCATGGAAGTGTTTGGGCGAGCTAGTGTAAACATGGCCGCCTCTTTGTCAAAACAGTCTTGAAGGGTGGTTACAAAAATATATGTCGATCGCAAAATGCAAAGTGCACACTACATGATCCCGAGACTAACCGCCGCGGGCTATTCAGCCAATCATCATCGTATTATTGAAGTGCAAGGGTCTCGAGACGAAGATGACGTCTGCTGCACGAAACGTTATGTGACCTATCAAATGAAAAGGATTTATAAATTTCTCCCATTGGTATTTTTAGTGTACCTGTCAAATCAAAAACTGGACCATGACAGAAACCATTCACCATGACCACCATCACTGGTGAATGATCGCCTTACCTATATGCTTTCTTCTGGTTTAAGACATTATCGATTGAACTATGATGGTGTGATTCATATTAAATATGCGATGCCTGATGAGAAATATTTACAAATAGAAATAAACCGCGATAGGCTGCTGGTACAAAACCATCAAATGGTAAATACTGGGAATGAATTATCCTATCATCTCATGCTTACGTTTGAGGAAAAGGAAGCTGGGGAAACGGTGAATGATTATCCGCATTATATAGAATTGGAATATACCGCTATGAAATAAGGCTCTCTACGTTAGTTGTTATTGAATCCTTGTTGTTTGAGGTTCACCATCAAGTAGGACCATGGTGAAAAAAAAAGATATGCGGTGAACATGAAAAAAACAAAACTCAAAAAGAGAAAAAAAGCCAGGCCCGAGACTGAGTTGGGCTGCCTCACATCCGGTGTTAAAATTTAAAAAATAAGAAAAAATATAAAAAGAGTGGCTATCGAAGAACATTACAGGCGGTGTGGTTGTCTACAGCCCTGACATCCCAACATAATGCATCGATAAAAAGCGAAAAAAAGAAAAAACGTAGGCGAGTCATTCCTGTTGTTAAGCGTGTTTCTTTGCCGGATTTATTTGCGGGGTTGGCAGCTTTGTTTTTCTTAGACGATAGGCCATGGCCTTGTTGATAAGAGACTGGCTGTAAAGGATTGCCGTTTCTAGCCCCCATATCAATGGCTTCTAACGTTTTATTGTGTCGCTCGCTTTCTTTGATTTGTTGCTATTTCCATCTTTGATAAGCGCCTAAGGCAACTGCCTCGTCATGCCATGAACCATGAACGAGTGGAAAGTTATGCCAAACAATTAAAGATTTCTCATTTTCGAGGTGTATTTATGCGAAATTAATTACCTAAAAGTACCGTGGAAAGAAGAACGAGCCATGATCAATTTAGATGATGATGAAGGGCCAGGAACCCATTTTGTAGCTTATGTGAAACAAGGTTCCACGGTATTGTAATTTGGCACTTATGGAAATTTACTACCCCCGATCAAGTTGCTGCGTTATTTGGGAAACCGGGTGACGATATCCTATAATGTGAATCGTCAACAAACCTTTGACAGTCAAGTGTGAGGGCGTTTGTGTTTACTTTCTTTATATAAGAAATCGCGTTTAGCCAGCAGTCTCATCATTATGAATGTCAACGCCAAGACCTTTACCGTGCGCAGCCGCGGACCTGAAGTGTCCCTGGATTTCTTTCCCCCCATTGAATTGCATCCCGAACAATCCTATGTGCTGGGATTAATTTCTTTGGGAAGTTACAACGGAATTTACAATATACAACTGGATATTAATGATAAGATTTATTATGATGATTATATGTTGAGACTACACCCTGGAGGTTCTAACATAGACGATGTGCACGAAGCCATTAGTGAGGCGATTATAAAACAATTTCGTGTCAAGCCTTTTGCGGATGGGACACACACATTTTAACTTACAGCCTTTACGATTACTCATCGCTGTCGTGTTTTCTCTACGTTTAACATTGACTTTGAAACTCGAGTTCATTCTATTGGTCCTTTACTAGGATTTAAACCAAGAGTGTTGGCAGGTCACCAACCCCATGATTAAGATTATCCAGTGAAATACATCGAGGACCATCACATTTTTGTGACTTGCAATATTATTAGAGACGTATTTATGAATCAAGAACAAAGCCATTCCCTGTATGATTTTATTGTCACCTCCCCTTGTGGCTATATTATTCGTGAAAACCCTTCAGTGGTTCTATACCATCCTGTGTGTGTCAGCGATATTAGTAATATTACCTTACGCTTAGTGAATAGAAAGCAACAAATGATTGCTTTGGACGCCAACATCCCTGTGACCTACAAGTTGGTTTTAAAGACTCTATGCAATTTATCAATAAAGCAACAACAGCGTCTACGAGGACGGTTCTGGCCCGCCGTGTATGAAACGGTTGACACGAGTAAAACGACAAAGTTTACAACGCATTGGTTATACGTTACACCCCAATCATGAACAAGGAGCTGTTGCAAGTGTTAAATCCCATACAAGTGGAAGATGGCGTCGTGCGCATTGATATGGATTCCTATCAACCTCAAGCAAACAGGACTGAATAACAATGACGAGATGCAATTCATCATTAACAATCAAGATATTTTTACTCTACCTCATGAAAGTGTCCTTCAAATTGAGGGTAAATTCATGAAAGCCGATGGCAGCACACCCACGACGTCTACGTTGGCGAATCATGGTGTGGCTTTTGTGTTTTCTGAAGTACACTATGGGATAAATGATATTGTCATAGATATGACTCGAAATGTGGGCATGACTAGTCTTATGAAATTATAACCTTCCTATAGCGAGGAAGAAAGTAAGACGCTTTCTATGGCAGGGTGGTGCCCCAACAGTAGCAATGACTGGCTACTTCTTACCGATGGCACTTTTACAGGCTTCCTACCCTTAAAATTACTCCTTGGCTTTGCCGAAGAACACAAGCGTATTCTTTGAAACGCAATACAAAGTTTGTATCTGGTGAGATACCGCAGTGATTATAATGCACTAAAAGGAGCCTCCGACCAAGTGATAGACTCAAAAATTCAACTGCTTTGATTACTATGGAAAGTGCCCCACGTGACGCTATCGGATCGTTAAAAGCTAAGCATGTTAAATTTGGTGCAAATAGATAAAGCCTTGCCTATCGCCTTTCGAAGTTGGAGTCTACATGAGTACCCCTTGCTACCTACCACAGACACTCATAGTTGGAGTGTGAAATTGGCTCGCTCTACCGAGTGACACTCATAGTTGGAGTGTGAAATTGGCTCGCTCTACCGAGTGACCCCTCTATGTTATTATTGGTTTTCAAACAAATAGAATATACCAACAAAGCAAAGATATCACCCTGTTTGATCACATTCACTTGAGAAATATACGACTGTTTTAAATAATGTTTGCTTTCCCTATGAGGGGTTGGAACTCAATTTTTCAAAAAATTAGTTTGGTCCCCTCTATGATATGTTTGCTAAATTTCAATCGTCTTATTATGAAAAAGAGGATTGACCTATATTCTCGACGCAAGGGTTTAAAGCAAAAGCACCACTGATTATTTTCGATTGTTCGTATTTAGAGATATCTATGAAAATCACCACCATTGATTTAAGAGTAGATTTTGAAATACAAGAAAATGTACCAGACCATACAAGTGCCTACTGTTTGATTATTCATTCCAGACTAGTAAAATATCTACCTCTGTCCAATTATGTCACCAGCATGTGAGCCACCTGAGGTCAGGTGAAAAAAATCATTATTCACAGGGTTTATGATAAGCGCCTGCATGCACACTATCTGTTGCGCTCTGGCACTATGCACACATACAACAACAACAACATCAACAAACTTCATGTGTTCCTCAATAAGCAACAACAACAACGTGACAGACGGACCATGGAATTTAAAATGTGAATTTAATCGTCTGAAACTTTTGAAACATGGACACTTCCCTTTATGGATTATGGGGAATTGGCAGCGGCTGGCTTTTATTACATAAACAGTCGGGATGTGGTCAAGTGTATTTTTTGCAACATTGAAATTGGAAACTGGGAAATGGGGATCGACCATTTAGTGATCATCAGCGATGGCGTCCATCCTGTCCTTACCTGAATCGCTATGATGTGGGCAATATTCCATGGTGTTTGAATTAACCTGTCATTGTACCAGCCCCTACAAAACAAGGTGATACCTGCCGACCGTATGTGCAAACCATTCATTTGAATGTTGTTTCAGATTAAAATATAAACAAGGATATTGGAAAGTTTTTTGTGTGCAAGAAAAAACTTATAAACTTTACTCAACATGAATTATTATCACTACCTAAATCATTTTTTTATGTTGCTGCCAACGCTGTGAAATAAATTTGGGAAAAGGCGCCTGCCGATTTGACTACTAACCCTGTATTGAGTGAACTACAACCATGCAGCCATTTTTCCCATCAAATGCAATTAACCATGGCAAAAAAACTCCATCTGACAGAGCGCCATATGCCAATTGATGAGATTATAGGCTATCATTGTCATAAAACTCACTGTAAAGACATTGTTTCATCATTCCATTGTTGTCGTGCGGAAAACAACCACCTACGATGCATGTCAGCTATCGCTGACTAACAACAACAATAACGAGAAGAAGAAGGAGCAGAAGAAGAAGAAAAACAACAACAACAACAACAACAACAACAACAACAACAACAACAACAGAAAAGTGTTTTCCACCGATTGAAATCTCCATGCCCCATGTGTACAGGCCATGGATTTATTGGTAACATCATTAAACACTTACCATTCGAAGTTCACCTACCTGCTTACAGCTTTTGCGGCCCTGGTACTCGTCTTGAAGATCGTTTGAGGAGAGGGGATATGGGATTAATGCTTTGGATCATGCATGTCGTAATCATGATATAGCCTATCAAAACAGTGATCCCACACAAAGACGCATCGGCGACAAAATCTTTTTAAGCATTGGCAAGCAACGATTAACAGCTTCAGATGCCAGTCTATCAGTACGAATGGCAGCATTTATGGTCAGATTTTCGATGTCATCGATCAATGCCGAAAAACTAGATTGGCAACGGAGGTCACTATCACTCGACCTAGAACTCCCATAAGCGAGAAGGCTGCTAGTCAAGGAGAAACAATGATTACTGTTATTGAGAGCAGTGTCAATTCCGAAAACATATCTGCAAAAGAAATTGTGGTCATTGAACCTCCCTTGGAGAAGTTAGCAGAAGATGCCTGGCAAACAGTTCGAACAAGGAAACACAGGGGTCATAGCGGTAAAGTTATTCTCGAGGACGAAAAGGGAGAGTTTAGAAGTAATCATTCTCTACATCAGAAGGGAAATAAAACGAAGGAGAGGAGACGCAACGAGGCAATGGTTATCAAGCCTACTGAGGGGAAGACATAATCGGAAGTTCTTCAATCATTGCGTCAGCAAGCAACATCTGATTGCAGTGGAGTAAACCTTAAATCGATTCGCAGAACGTCGACTGGTGGAAAGGGGTTTATGTTAAGATATCACCCCAACTGGGAAATAGCATTGGATTAGGTTTAGGGCACACAGTGGACTGTAATAGGACTATATGGAAGAGACCAAAAGTTACTTGACTGTTGATACATTTATTTGATTGTTATAAACATTTAGATAAATAGTAACAATTATTTGCATTAAAAGGATTATTTAAAAGAAGCAATTCAAAAATGCCTGTTTCTCCAAGGAATTCAAAAACAACTTGCAAGTAGCATTGACTAGAAAAAATGAATGAATAAAGACCAATAACAAGCAACTCAATAAAAAAAATCATAGAGAAAAATCCTTGACAACAAAGTTAGAAATAGTAAAGGCTTGGCCTTGTATTATGTAAAATGAGTGATTGGTTACCACCAGTTCGATACTTGATACAGGGAGTATCTTCCATAAGTAATCCTGCGGAGACCCTGCTGACAATAGCAGGAAGCGATGATGATTGTCCGGGCAGGACAAGTTAGTTCATCGAGAATCCAAGGTCAGAGAGTAGACCATGAATTGGCTGGCCCACGTAGAGCGGGTCGTGATGTCCAGTGAAGTTATTCTCTAAGAAGCCGTGATGTGGCTTCCAAAGGAGATAGATGATAATTCCTCCAGCAGGTGCGAGCAGTTACGATCCCATCGTGTTGCGTTGTAGAGAATTTAAGTGACGAAGCTGTCGCCTAGATGAAGGTTGTTGACCCCGGACTGCTCGGCCCGACAAAGTCTAAGCAGTGAGGCATGCCATGTAGATAGCTTCAGGTCAACAGTTTGGTAAACAGTGCGCCGAGCAGGCTGCACTGAAGTGGTCAGACAGCCGTGGGCAGGTGAAGACAGACACCACAGTACGGCGGTGCGGAGAATATATAGTAGTAATGACGACAGCGCACCGAACATTCCAGAATGAAGGAGGGCGTCAAACAGCCAATCAATGCACAGCCCCATGCACATTGCGAGAGTTGCCGCTGAGGTGAGCGCAGTACCTCATGAGAAAGTGTGACAGTATGGTGCGTCTAGAAAGACACTTCAGAAAAAAGGTGAGTTGACAAGAATAATAAAGAACAACAATTCAAATGAAACATAAGTTAAATAAATAAATAAATAAATAGTCAGAACACCGCGTTGATACTGCAATTATAACGAAAAAAATAATGGGGCAGAATAATTGAACGTGTGTTTCAAACCGTACGGGAAACATAGCCAACAAAAAACATTCGCAAAAGCGAACATGCTGGGAGGGGCGAGAAAAAATTGCAGTAAGAAAGCGCAGAAGTTAGGCCTCGCGTGGCAAAGGAGCAATCATAGTGATTGGCCTGAGAAAATGACCAGCAGAAGTCTGCAGTTTTACCACGTGAACCCTACCATCTCTGCCAGGAAAGCGCTCAACAACCCTACCCAAATTCCAGACAAGCGGGGGACTAGGGTCTTTCAAAAGGACCAAGTCCCCTACCTGAAGGTTAGAGCAGGAAACACGCCATTTACCACGCTGCTGAAGCAAACCGAGGTATTCCAACTTCCAGCGGCGCCAAAAATTGTTGCGCAAACTTTCAATTTTGCGCCAAGAAATGGCTAAAGAAGATTCAGAATTAGAATATAACAAAGGGGGAGAGGCAGTCAACGGACCACCGATAAGAAAATGGCCTGGCGTTAATGGCAGAAGATCTGAAGGATCATTAGATAAGGGTGATGAAGGACGAGAATTAATTATGCCCTCAATAAAAATAATTAAGGAATTAAATTCTTCATGAGAAAGGGGGACGTAGCCACAAACACGTTTAAGGTACTTCTTGGTGAGTTTCACACAAGACTCCCAACGCCCACCTTGATGAGGTGCATAAGGGGACATAAAATGCCACTTGAAATTTCTCTGGTGAGCATAATCAGTAATCCTTTCCAGCGCTGAATTGTGAGTAAGAGCTCTCTTAATTTGTTCAGAAGCTCCGATAAAATTTTTTGAATTATCTGAGAATACTTCTGATGGAAAACCTCGGCGAGCAGAAAATCTGGCAAAAGCTGCCAAAAAGTAAGCAGTAGAGGCGTTGGTAACAAATTCTAAGTGAACTACTCCGGTGACCATACATACAAACAGCGAAATATAGAGTTTTCCAGAAATACATTTTTTGGCCTCAGGAGAATTTCTTCTGTACACAAAAGGCCCGAAATAATCCACCCCCGTAAAGGTAATGGGTCTAGCAGGCGCAGATCTAAAATTGGGAAGATCACCCAAGAGCTGAGCGGTATTTTTTTAGGGTTGGATTTAAAACATGGAATGCACTTCCGGATAACAGAGGTAACTTCATGCACTCCGTTTATGGGCCTATACCTTTCATTTATTTATTTATTATTTATTTATCGGTGCCTTTATTGTGGCGAAGTTAGGGCTCTAGGTCCTCTCTTACACTTAACCACATACAGTGCAACTTACATGAATACTCATATGTTATTCTTAACCTACCAAACTTAAATACTAGGAAAACCTTAAATACTAGAATAAAATAAAATAAAATAAAAATTAAATTAAATTAAATTGGCGACTGCGTGAGATTAACTAAGCTATACAATTTAAATGACATACATTTTTAACAAAATTATACTATGGTCATTCACTCACACATTCATACACAAATTGTTCTAGTTGGCCTACGAATTCAAGAGGAAATCTTTACATGCACGTTTGAAAGTTGTAAGGGATGTACAATTTTTGACGTCACGAGGACAATTATTCCAAATTCTAGTTCCCGACACGAGGAAAGAGTTACTGAAGGCAGAAGAATGATGTAGAGGAATTGCAATTATAGATCCAGATCGCGTGTGACGATCATGAAAGGAAGAAAGAAAACGAAAATTACAAGAGAGATAGTGAGGAGTACTTTCATTGAGAAGTCGATAGATGAGGGTACAAATGTGCAGGTTCCTTTGTTGTTCCACTTTTAGCCAGGAAAGTAGATCATAAAAAGGAGACACGTGTGAGGAAAATTTCACGAATGACAGAAAGTAATGTACGAGTTCCAGCATGAAGATGCTGGTAATGACACTGACGAATGTTAAAGGAAGTGACATGATGCTTTGAGGGAAGAATAATTGGATGTTTTTCATCCTCAGAAAGATCAGCCAAAGATAAACGTCCTCCTACTCTCAGTAAACCATCAGTATCCAAAAAAGGGGCGAGTGGGGAAAGCCTACTCGATCTCTTAAGGGATTGACCTTGGGACAACACCTGACATTCTTCAGAGAATATTTCTTGTTGAGTATGCCATATGAATTTTGTAGTAGCTAAACCTAATTCAGAAAGGGTTAAATATGGCTTAGGAAAACAGGGTTGTTTCGCTACAAAATATATCCATAGAAGGAGATAAGCCATAAAAGTTACCAATTTATGGACAGAGGAGTGATATCGCTGTAAGAGAAGGGGAGAGTCGGAAAAGATTAGAGAGGATTCTGTAATCTTCCCTGCATCCGGCAAATCTGATAACTCCGGAAGAGGAAAATTTGGCAAAGCGGAAGGTTCTTGCAGAAGCCTACGGGAACCGTGCCAGTATAATGTCAGGTTAGCCAACATAAGAGGGGAACTTCCCCGTGAAATGACATCTGCAGGGTTCTCCTTGCCAGATACATGATGCCATTGTTCAAGGTTAGACAATTGTTGAATTTTGGACATTCTATTAGCTACAAACACCTGCCAATGCGATGGAGGTTTGGCAATCCATGCCAACGTGATGGCTGAGTAACTCCAAAAGTAAGTTTTAATACATCGGATTTTTAAAGATTGACGGATTTTGACCGATATTTCAACCGCCAGAAGAGCAGCACAAAGTTCCAGTCGTGGCAAGGATTAAGACTTAAGAGGGGCCACCTTTGACTTAGCGCAAATTAAATTGGAAAAGAAATATGATTGGACAAAATTACGGCAAACAATATACGCACAACATCCATAAGCTTTCAATGAGCTATCGGCAGATGTGAAGTTCATATCCTCCACAGGAAGGAAAGGGAATAATCACTCGCGGGATAATAACATTAGAAAGATCTTCCAAACTGTTTCTATAAGAAATCCAATTTTTTTGCAACTCTGAAGGAATGGTTCATCCCAACCAGTTTTCAAGGACCAAAGGTCTTGCATGAAAAGCTTTGCCGTGACGATGATTGGCGCCAAAATTTGGAGAGGATCTAATATCTTTGCAATCTCAGACAAAATTTGCCGCTTAGTTTGCGGTTAGATGTCACTGAGATTAATTTTGAAAAAGAAAACATCCTTTTGAGGACTCCAATAGATGCCTAGAGTTTTGATAGAATTACTTTCCTGAAGAAGTTCTACTGAGTCGTTATAGACTGAAGTTAATGGAAATTTAGAAAGGAATTCCTCCTAATTAGAGTTCCATTGCACAAGGAAAATCCGCCTCCCTAAAGAAAAGCTGTCAAATCTTTAGAGACTTGCAATGCTTCCGATACTGAATCAAATGATTGAAGAAAATCGTCAACGTAAAATGATGATTTTAACACTTCAGAAGCCTTAGGAGAATACAACGGGCCATCCTGTTCAGCAAGTAATTTCAACGTACGTATGGCTAAAAAAGCAGAAGGCTTTAGTCCATATGTTAATGTTTTTAGTCGAAAAATCTTGACAGATTTAGTAGGCTCGTCGCGACAAAGAATTCTCTGAAGGTCGCGCTGTTGATCGACCAAAATCTGTCTATGCATCTGTTTGATATCGGATATCACTGCGATAGGAAACAAGCGAAAATTCATCAAAACAGAAGAAATGTCAGATTGAATTGGAGGGCCTGATAATAATGTGTCATTCAGAGAAGTTCCGTTGGCATCCAATGCAGAGCCATTAAAGACAACTCTTATGTTTTCCTTGAAAATTTCATTCTTCCAAACAGGATGGTGATTGAGGTAAATGACTTCAGATGGGGGTATAGGAAGCATCATCTTTCTTGGTAACAACCTCCATGTGATCGAGCGCCTCATATTCCTCCATAAATGTGGAATATTGAGTTTTAACAACAGGGTCACGTTTAAATTTGCTTTCCACAGCATAGAGTGCTCTAAGAGCCCTAGGGTGTGTTTCAAATAAAAGAGGAGGATTATCCACACGGGGCATTGTTACGACAAATCTACCCTCTGAATTGCGTATAGTTGTTTCGCGAAACAGTTTTTCACACATTTCATTTTCAACTGAGGAAGGTGAAACTGAATCTATAGTTTCGATTTTCCAAATATTGTGTTGCAATTAACAGCATCTTTGTTATGAATACGAAAAAAATGCAAAGCTTTAACATTGCTACTGTTAATACCGGTAACCTGAATTAATGTAGGTTGCTTGGGAAGACCAAGTTTCTTAATGAGACGCTCACTTATGAAGTCATGGGTGGTGGCATTATCCAATAAGGCACGTGCTTCAAGCCATCTACCAGAGGAATCTTGAACTTTTAATAACACGGTTGATAGTAGCACCTGGGAACTACGAATAGAGCTAGAGCTCTGAGTATAAGATTGCGCATTGGCTCCTGGGGATGTATCTTTGGAACTTCCACGGGAAGGAGCCTGACGTAGCTTTTCAAACCTATGAAGCAAGGTGTGATGTTGAGCCTTGCAATGGGAACAAGTATTTTTAGATAAGCAATCAGGCACCATATGCCTAGCTGACAGGCAGTTGTGGCAATATCTTTTTTGAGCTATTAATTTGCGTTTTTCGTCGGTAGAAAGAGCTTTAAAGGCAACGCAGAAATATAACTTGTGAGGCGCTTTACAGAGAATACAATCTGTTGAATTATGTTGAACAGTAAAGACAGCAGATTTGTTTATTTTAGTACCTACTGGCTTGACAAAATTAGATTTGTTATCTGCACTTCCTGACGTATGACAGGCTACGGCTGACAAAACCTGGCATCTATTATTTATAAACGTAAGCAGTGAATCATAAGTATATGAAGTGTCACTTGTTATTTCCCTCTCCCATGCCTTTAAGGTTGATGGATCAAATTTAGAAGTAACCAAGTTAACTAAGAATAGATCCCAATGCTCGACCGGTTGATTCAACCGTGCCAATGCTCTGACGTGTAGTTGGACCGTGTCACTTAAGGCTCGCAGTGTTGACAAATTGTCATTACGCAAGGCGGGCAGGTTGAATAAGACTTGAATATGCCTTTGTATACATAATCTTTCGTTGCCATAACGGCCTTTAAGAAGCTCTATAGCAATGTTATAGTTTTATCCTGTTAAGGGGAGTTCTCTTACAAGTTGAAGGGGTGGGCCCTGCCAAGTGGATTTTAAGTAATGGAATTTCTGAATTTCTGGAAGTGTGGCATTATCATGTACTAATGAACTGAACAATTCAAAGAATGATTGCCACATCTCCTCCTTTCCTGAAAAATGCGGAATTTCGATTTTAGGTAGCAATGGTTTGACACCATTCCCATTGTCGCTAATTCTTCCTTGAGTTTCCTCTACCTTCAACGCCAGGGTCAAAGTTCTAACTAATGCCACAGCTTGAGCGTGTGTATCAAAGTAATTACTCTCAACTTCTTCCCTATCCGACTGATGTTCCGGACTTTTGATTTCAATTTCAAGTTGCACGAGATCATATTTCTCGTACGCCTGTTCAAAAGCTTTTAAACATTGAGATATAATATCAAGCTTTTGTTCCTCTTTAGGCAGAGTAGCTAAATATTTTTGAAAACGGGTGAGTTGGCCCTTGTAGGCCGCCCGAGAGTTTAACAGTTTTTCATCTATTATTACTGGCATGGCCGGAAAGTTGGAATAACTCACTCACCAAAGCTGCTTGCAGCACCAGACTGAGACCCGCTTTCCGGAAAGAGAACAGTTGTACAATATGCTGGGATTGTTTCCGCCTTCCCGCAGATCTCCTGCGCTAGCCACGGTATACTGAAATGTATAAGACAAATGTTAGATTGCACATGATTTTTTTAAATTGGAGTATGTGGTCTCAGAATTAAATTTCTGGATTCGATCCCGGGTTTCAGAACCATGGAAAGGGGTTTATGTTATGATATCACCCCAACTGGGAAATAGCATTGGATTAGGTTTTGGGCACACAGTGGACTGTAATAGGACTATATGGAAGAGACCAAGAGTTAGTTGACTCTTGATACATTTATTTGATTGTTATAAACATTTAGATAAATAGTAACAATTATTTGCATTAACCCTAGAACTGCGGACCGTATTCCGGGAAGACGGTGTGTTGTTCAATCAAGTGCGACCGTCTCTCTAAAAGACGGTCTTGGAATTCAAATATAGTACTACTGTTAGCCTTCAGATGGCACTAATTTCAAATCATGCTGGTTCCCGATGCTTTTATCTTTCGTAGTGTAAGTCTTTGGCAAACAAATGACAGTATGCAAGCTATTATTTGGCTGCAGAAGTGGAAGTATTTCCATGTTGATATTGAAGTTGCATTGAGCAAAATGGCCGCCAACTATGTAGACGATTCAGAAATTGAGCACTTGATTTTTGACGATTCGTGTGATAGTAAGGACGATGCGAGTGATTATTGTGTGGATTCGTATGAAAATGAAGATGGTGAAAGTATTGGCAGTGATACCGGCGAACAGGATGTCACGCAAGTTATGGAAATCCCCATCAATGCAAGCGATGTTTATCATGTACCCACAGACCCTGTACACATGCTTAATGTTAGCCGTGAAGGGGTAAATGTGAACTAGACTGATATTCAACCCGAAGAAAGTGACTTTCCAGGTAAAAATGTACAGTTTATCGTTCATCATCCTGGTCCTGTGAACTTGCCTCCCCGTAATCGCGCGCTGATTATGTACTTCAAAATAGAGAAATGTCATAGTTTTGTAAAAATAATTTTCTTTTTAGTAAATAAAAGGAATTATATGAAACTGGTTCTTGAATTAGTAACAAAAAACTATGAACTTTTCATTTATGATGTCTGACGAACATTTAACTCGTCAGTATGGTTTTCTAGAGCAGAAAAGTATTTGTTTTTTTATAAAATACTTTTTATGATTAATTCACACTGACGAGTCTGAATGATTCACCCATATCAATATAATATAGAACAGTCTTTCAGCTTTCTATTGCTGTATGATAAGTCATATTTATGAACACAGTATGCTTACAGATACCAAATTCCTTTAGTGTGTACTTTATGGGAATTAAATGCAGCATTTGACAGATAAACCTGCAGCAGTTCTAGGGTTAAAAGGATTATTTAAAAGAGGCAACTCAAAAATGCCTGTTTCTCCAGGAAACTCAAAAACAACTTGCAAGTAGCATTGACTAGAAAAAATGAATGAAGAAAGACTAATAACAAGCATCTCAATAAAAAAAATTCATAGAGAAAAATCCTTGACAACAAAGTTAGAAATAGTAAAGGCTTGGCCTTGTATTATGTAAAATGAGTGATTGGTTACCACAAGTTCGATACTTGATACAGGGAGTATCTTCCATAAGTAATCCTGCGGAGACCCCGCTGACAATAGCAGGAAGCGATGATGATTGTCCGGGCAGGACAAGGTAGTTCATCGAGAATCCAAGGTCAGAGAGTAGACCATGAATTGGCTGGCCCGCGTAGAGCGGGTCGTGATTCCAGTGAAGTTATTCTCTAAGAAGCCGTGATGTGGCTTCCAAAGGAGATAGATGATAATTCCTCCAGCAGGTGCGAGCAGTTACGATTCCATCGTGCCGCGTTGTAGAGAATTTAAGTAACGAAGCTGTCGCCTAGATGAAGGTTGTTGACCCCGGACTGCTCGGCCCGACAAAGTCTAAGCAGTGAGGCATGCCATGTAGATAGCTTCAGGTCAACAGTTTGGTAAACAGTGCGCCGAGCAGGCTGCACTGAAGTGGTCAGACAGCCGTGGGCAGGTGAAGACAGACACCGCAGTACGGCGATGCGGAGAATATATAGTAGTAATGACGACAGTGCGCCGAACATTCCAGAATGAAGGAGGGGTGTCAAACAGCCAATCAACGCACAGCCCCATGCACATTGCAAGGGTTGCCGCTGAGGTGAGCACAGTACCTCATGAGAAAGTGTGACAGTATGGTGCGTCTAGAAAGACACTTCAGAAAAAAGGTGAGTTGACAAGAATAATAAAGAACAACAATTCAAATGAAACATAAGTTAAATAAATAAATAAATAATCAGAACACCGCGTTCATACTGCAATTATAACGGAAAAAATTATGGGGCAGAATAATTGAACGTGTGTTTCAAACCGTACGGGAAACATAGCCTACAAAAAACATTCGCAAAAGCGAAAAACTGGTGCGCTGCTCCTTGAATTGAAAGGGAACAAGTAGTTCCGTGAAGAACTATACAGCCTATTTTCATATATCCTACTAATATTAATTGCCTCTATCAACATACTAAATTTCAGTTTGATTGCTGTAATAGATTCGTAGATAATGAACACCGACTAAATATTGTGGATGGTCGCCATGTTGGATTTTTATATATGTAGGTCTTAGAGTTATGTACTGTTACATGAAGATTATTGTGTAGGTTTAGTACAGAAAAATTCAATCACAAGATAAGGACACGGGAAGTAAAAACGAGATTTTAAAATTTTGCACAGCTGCCATCTTGTGGTTATGGAAACAATTGAAATAAATTAGATGCCAGTGGATTAACATTATTTTATAAGGAATTACTGTACCAAGTTTCACTGCACTTGGATGGTAACATTGCGAGAAACGTCCATGTGCATATTTATACTTCGCGTCGCCACCATGTTGTATTTGTGATCACCAGGTTATTAAAAGACCTATAGGTGAACTTATGTTCATAAACCCTATGGACATAAAAACATTCAGTTTGATTGCTGTAGTATATTCGTAGATATTTAGAACCGTCTAAATATTCCGGATGGTCGCCATGTTGGATTGTTATATGTATAGGCCAAAGAGTCATGTACCTTTAAAGAAAAATTATTGCGTAGATTCTTTATTCAAACTTTCACTTCGATCGCATGATTACGACACAAGAAACAAAAACTTAATTTAAAAATTCGCACAGCCGCCATCTTGAGGTTATCAAAACAATTGAACTACATTACATACCAGTGCATTACAATGTGTATAACACTGGCTGCACCAAGTTTCATTGCGTTTGGATAATTAAATCGCGAGAAAAGTCTATTTAAACTTTCAAATTCGCTTGGCCGCCATGTTAGTTTTCTAGTTAACCGGTTTTTTAAAGTCCCATAGATGATCTTTCAGAAGAGCCCTTTATCTCTGTGCAAAATTTCAGGTTGATACTGGTAATAGTTTCAGAGATAGGCTATAGAATGCCGGTGAAATATTTCGCACAGCCACCATATTATAGTTATGTAACCAATTGAACGAAGTTAGACGTCGTAGCACTAACAATGTATATAAACATATATTTTACCAAGTTTCATTGCGTTTGGTTGGTAAAATCGCGAGAAACGTCTATTTAAATGTCGCAACTTCGCTTGGCCGCCATGTTGGTTTTGTAGTTACCAGATTTTCAAAGGTCAAATAAGTGAACTTCTAGTAGTTCCGTTTATCACCATACAAAATTACAGGGTGATATCGGGAATAGTTTCGGAGATATTGAATAATAGTGAAATATTTCGCACAGCCGCCATGTTGGGTTGGTGAGATGTAACAAAATTTGAAGGGCATGGTCGGGATCGCCCGGAATAGTGCTATGAACTTACCGAGTTTCATTGAAATCGCTCCAATAGTTTAGATTTTATTAGGGACACACACACACACACCTCTCACACACACACACACGCGCACACACACGCGGACAAAATGTGATCTCATAAGCCTATTTTTTCAAAATTGAAAATAGGCTAAAAATGGAGATAAATCTAACTTCAGGGAGATGATTTCCAAAGCCGCTGAGGGTTTGGGTGAAGTCAAAATGTTGGCTCCTACCATAACCTTGGAAATTAGGGATTTGGACTGTCATACAACAGCAGAGGAAGTCCAGCCAACATTAGGGGACCGGCTTAAGTATAACATGGGTGAAATAAAAGTTACTATTACCAAGCCCAATTCCAGAGAACAGCGTATGGCCATAGTTGTGGTAAACTGCAATGCGGCAAATGATTTGCTCCTTGATCAGCATATTAAGATAGGCATGGTTAGCTGCCGTATTCAGAAAAGGACCAATGTGCTGAAATGCTTTCGATGTATGGGCTATGGTCACATGGCAAGACAATGTACGGGCCCTGGCAGGTCGAAGTTGTGCTACAGATGCGGGGGAAAGGAGCATAAAGCTGCTCACTGCACGACTGCCCCAAAATGCTCGATCTGCGCGTGTGAAGGCAAGAATGACGACCATGTGATCGGGTCAGGTATGTGTGCTGTCTTTCGACGTGCATTGGAGAGTGCTAAACAGTCAAAATGCTAAGATTTCTACAAGGCAACATTCATCGTAGCAGAGTGGCTAACGATCACCTTGTTCAGTTTGCCGCGGGAAAGAATATTGATGTTGTGCTTATTAGCGAACAATATAAGAACAGGGATATTCCATCTTGGTACTCTGATGAAAGTGGGACGGCTGCTGTATGGATAGCGGATCCAAGCAGAGTTTTTATTGAAAAGTTCGGTGCTGGAAATGGATTTGTCTGGGTCAAGAGTAGAAATATTTCTTATGTAAGCTGTTACTTAACACCCAATGAATCAATTCGGCAGTTTGAGACCCGACTATCTGCCCTTGAGGATTTCCTAGGTACAGTAACTGGAGGTATACCGGTGGCTGGTGATTTTAATGGTCGAGCAGTTGAGTGGGGCTTGGCTCATACAAACGGGAGAGGCCATAGATTTGCGGAGATGGCTGCTAGGTTGGACTTGGTGCTGCTAAATAGCGGTGATGTTCCAACAGTTTGTCGGCCTGGGCAAAACGGAACCACTCCAGACCTAACGTTTGTTTCTGCAGAACTTGCTGCTTGCATTGCAGACTGGCATGTAATGCTAGATTATAACAACAGTGATCATAGATACATCCTGTTTAACACTAGGCCTCGAGGAGGCCTAGTCCATGAAATTCCGATACCGTTTAGATGGAACGTTGATCACATGTATGGTGAAATTCTTCTTGCAGTAATAGCACAAGGGAAACAAGTTCTGGAGGATTTGTTTCAACATAGCCCCGCGAATTATGCAGAAACCCTGGTTAGGTCGACCCTTGATCTCATTGTTAAGGCTTGTGGAGCATCCATGCCCAAAAAGAAGATTTTTCCGAACAAACGGCCAGCCTATTGGTGGAATGTTGAAGTAGCAGAGGCTCGACGATTGTGTTTTTGATTAAGGAGGAGGGAGGGCACAAAGGCCCAGCAGAGTGTAGAGTAGCGAGGAGGTCTCTCAAACGGGTAATTGCTCAAAGTAGGCACATAAATGGAACGAGCTCATTAATGATCTGGATCGGGACCCATGGGGTCTGGGCTTCAAAATTGTCAATAAGAAGCTCGGTGGCATTATGGTGTCTACGGCTGCTATGACGGCATCCCAGAAGGAAGCTATTATAAATGAGCTATTTCCTAATCATCCAGAGAGATTTCCCGATCACATTCCGGTGATGCTTGATGATATTCCGCTATTCACTAGAGAGGAATTACTAACTACAGCGCGATCTTTTCAGAATAAAAAGGCACCAGGGCCGGATGGAATTCCTGCTGAAGTGTTAAAGATGATATCCGAAGAGGAACCAGATGTTCTGCTGAATATGTATAATTGTTGTTTATTACAGGGAGTCCTTGTGACCCAGTGGAAAGTGGCCAGGCTTGTGCCCATGCCTATAGGCAAAGGAGATCCCACTACTGCTTCAGGTCAGAGACCTCTATGCATGTTGGACATGTCTGGCAAACTCTTTGAGAAGATGATTAAAGGAAGGCTTCAGGCAGCGATTGTTGCTGCAGGAGGTCTGTCCCCCAAACAATTCGGTTTTGTGGGGGGGTAAGTCCACCATCAGCGCCATTGAAGAAGTGGTGATGGCTGTCAGATCCATTGAGCATGGCAACCATTTCTCTAGGAAAATGTGCTTACTGGTTACTCTGGATGTGAAAAATGCCTTCAATTCAGCCCGGTGGATTGACATAATAGCTGCACTTGAAACAGCATTTAACATTCCTCGCTACTTGGCGTCTGTTCTGAGGAATTATCTTTGTGATCGTTGGATACAGTATGACAGATGAAGGAGTCAAGTGTCGCAAGGTAACAGCGGGGGCGGCTCAAGGCTCGGTGTAAGGTCCTGATTTATGGAACGTAAATTATGACAGCATTTTACGGATGGAGATGCCAGAGGACACTTCATTGGTGGGATATGCTGATGATCTTGTTGTGCTCATTATGGAGCGCTCCATGGAGGGTCTGTAACTTAAACTTAATCAGGTAATGCGGAGAGTTTCCACCTGGATGAATGAACATGGTCTCCAACTAGCAGTTCATAAAACAGAACTAGTCCTTGCTACTAAGAAGAGAGTTCCACGAGTTGTACCAATGCTAGTAGATAATCAAGTGATAGAAACAGCTTCTGCTGTTCGTTACTTGGGTGTTATGATTGACAGCAAGTTAACCTTCGGGAATCATATCAGCAAGATTGCTGATAGGGCTGCAAGGATTGTTAACAACTTGTCGCGGCTCATGGCTAATATTGGCGGCCCTTCACCATTGAAGAGGAAACTGCTGATGAGAGTGGTGGAATCAGTTATTGTTTATGGTGCGGAGATTTGGTCAGTAGCTCTTGGCTCTGAGATGTATAGGAAGCGGATAACCTCTGTTCACAGAAGAGCTGCCCTGAGAATAACTTCTGCCTATCGTACAGTGTCTGGACCGGCAGTGCTAGTAATAGCTGGGGCGATACCCATTTACATCCTTGCCAAGGAAAGGCGCCGTATATACTTGCGCAAAGACGAACATTCTAAGATACACGTGAAGAGGGATGAAAGAGACAGATCTCTTCTGGAATGGCAGGAAGAATGGGAACGTGAACATCGCGGCAGGTGGACCGCTAGGTTCATCAAGCAACTGAAGCCATGGTTGTCGAGGGAACACGGTGAGGTTAATTATTACATTACCATGTTTCTCTCTGGCCATGGTTATTATGAAGCATACCTCCATCGAATGGGAATTTCACCGAGTTCACGGTGTCGTTATTGTGATGATCAATGGGTCGATGTTCAGCACACATTCTTTGCATGCTTGAGGTGGAGAAATCATCGAAGGCTTCTGGAGACAAAAGTTGGTGTCATTACACCAGACAATGTGCTGGATAAAATGCTCAGCAGCCGAGAAAGTTGGGCACAGAATGCAGTCTACATCTCTGAGCTGCTGAAAACAAAAAATGAAGAGTAACCGAGAAGATTGGTTGCTGAAGACAGTGAAGATGATGATGAGTAATTTCATTATCATCACGTTTATTGAAATTGACTGAGACCTCTGGTCGTAACAGTGGCTCCACCCTGAAGTAAGGGTGAGCAGGCAGTTCCGGGGTGGTCTTAAGCCAAGTATAGGGTTTGTGGGTTTTTAGTAGGTAAGAATCGTGCAAAGTTGTAAGTCCGGAAGCTTGCAATCTGTCTTTTGAAGATTTCCCCACGTTTCCCTCGAAAAACTAAAAAAAAAAAACTAAAAAAAATAAATATATTTTCATCTACATGCACCTTTTTGCCATTATAAACCATGAGCAAAAATTAATAAACGACAAACTGTTGAGCACCAAAAATATTTTTGTTATAGTGAGACATCAATAAACAACGTCATGACTACTGTACTATTATTACTATTATTCGTTCTCAATTTTTGCAAAACGAATGATGCAACGATTATTTTCTCACCCTCATAGAATAAATAGATAGGTTGAATACTTGAACTGACGTCATCCATAACATCATCAGGTACATTATTAAAATGCGTAGGAAGAAATGATTCAAAGCCTACAGAAATGCAAACAGCTCGTTCACCAAATTTGGCTTTTAATTTTTGTATTTTATGTACGAGAAAGGGTGTTTGCGTAGGCAATTCACTCATTTTCTTGAGTACAAGGCCAAAGGCTTGGCCATGGTGTTCAAGGCGTCCATGCTTGGCTACAAGGTAAAAAAAGGGTGTTATATTTTAACACTCTCATTCTTATATAACAACAATTACAACAACAACAACATTAACATTGTCAATACATTAAAGCGTTTTGTTTTATAAGCCTGAGCGTTTAATGCTTAAGTTGTAGATAGTATTGGATAAATTGACAAATATATAATAAAGTTTGTAGGAGGATTGCGATAACTGTTGAACCAACATCTACAGCCATTTAAGGTAGATTTCATTAGATTTTATTTCATTGCAATGGGTCTCATGTTTCGACTTCCGGAAAATTTCGACATATCTTCGCGTTTCACATCCCCTGGACTCCAAAACCACCGTCAGTTCTAAAGTTTATATATAATTTATGTACATATATATATATATATATATATATATATATATATGTATAGATATCAGTTTCTTGTGGACACGATAACTGCCGTAATTTTGCACCAATCACTTTGAAAATCTCGGTCGAGTTCGTTAATGGGCAAAATCGGTCAAAGGGGGTGAAAATGGGAGGCTTTTTTCGAAGAAGTGAAATATCGCTATAACTCTCTTAATATCTGAAATATTGAATCCATTCAAAGTTCATACTATGTGTCGGATAAGGTCCTAAAATGTATGTTTGAAAAGTTTTTTGATAGCACCAATCATTGATCAAAGGGGAGGGAAAAAGTGGGTTTTTAGGAAAACATTAATCATTACTCTATTAACAGGCACAATATCAAAACCGTACAAAATTGACAATATTCCTCCAATAATTACCTAAAACTTTTGTCTGAAAGAATTTTTGATATGACCCACCATTATGCCACGGGGTGAGCAAAATGATTTAAATTATAAGAAAATGCCAAGTGTCAAGAGAGTTTGCCATGACAACTTCACTTCTAATTGATAAGGGATGAGCCATCAGCAGTTGCTATGACAACGCCACTGCACGAGATCACATTCAGTTTTCCATCTGTCTGTGGAAAGCGACTTCGGCATCGGAACTGGAAGCAAGCTGAAGTTCTATGCCCAAGGTCGCGGGTTCAAACCCGGCTGAAGTCGTCGGATTTACTAAGAGCGCTAAAAAACTGAGTATGCGTTCCTTCGGAGGGGAAGTTTCAACGTTCGTTGCGAGTTGATGGTTCCGGTGGCATCCAGTAGCCAAGTTCACAGCTAGGTGTCGTTGATGATAGTATTTTAGGTAGATTTCATTAGAAAGCTAACTATTGCAATGGGTCCCATATTTCGACTTCCGGAAAATTTCGACTTATCTTCGCGTTTCACATCCCCCAGACCCCAAAACCACCGTCAGTTCAAAAGTTTATATATAATTTATGTATGTATATATAGATATCAGTTTCTTGTGGACACGATTACTGCCGTAATTTTGCACCAATCACTATGAATTTTTTACATAATATGTATCCCCTTAAAATCTCGGTCGAGTTCTTTAAAGGGCAAAATCGGTCAAAGGGGGTGAAAATGGGAGGCTTTTTTTTTTTCGAAAAAGTGACATATCGTTATAACTCTCTTAATATCTGAAATATTGAATCCATTCAAAGTTCATATACTATGTGTCGGACAAGGCCCTAAAATTTATGTTTGAAAAGTTTTTTGATAGCACCAACCTTTGACCAAAGGGGTGGGAAAAAGTGGATTTTTCGGGAAACATTAATCATATCTCTGTTAATAGGCACAATATCAAAACCGTACAAAATGGACAATATTCCTCCAGTAATTACCTAAAACTTTTGTCTGAAAGTATTTTTGATATGACCCACCATTACGCGACGGGGTGAGCAAAATTATTTAAATTATAAGAAAATGCCAAGAGCCAAGAGAGTTTGCCATGACAACGTTACTTTCAATTGATTTGGGATGAGCCATCTGCAGTTGCTGTGACAACGCCACTGCACGAGATAACATTCAGTTTTCCATCTGTCTGTGGGAAGCGACTTCGGTATCGGAACTGGTAGCATGCTGAACTTCTATGCCCAAGGTCGCGGGTTCAAACCCGGCTGAAGTCGTCGGATTTACTAAGAGCGCTAAAAAAAACTGAGTTTGCTTTCCTTTGGAGGGGAAGATCCAACGTTCGTTGCGAGTTGATGTTTCCGGTGGCATCTAGTAGCCAAGTTCACAGGTAGGTGTCGTTGATGGTAGTATTTTTTATTTATGTAGCCTATTTTAGGTAGATTTCATCAGAAAGCTAACTATTGCAATTTAGGTAGATTTCATCAGAAAGCTAACCATTGCATGTTTCGACTTCCGGAAAATGTCGACATATCTTCGCGTTTCACATCCCCCAGAGCCCCAAACCACCGTCAGTTCAAAAGTTTATATATATATATTTATGTGTGTGTGTGTGTGTGTGTGTGTATATATATATATATATGCATGTATATCAGTTTCTTGTGGACACGATAACTGCCGTAATTTTGCACCAATCACTTTGAATGTATTGCATAATATGTATCCTCTTAAAATCTCGGCCGAGTTCGTTAATGGGCAAAATCGTTTGAAGGGGGTGAATATGGGGGGGGGGGGGCCTTAATTTTTTCGAAACTCTCTTAATACGTGAAATATCGAATCCATTCAAAGTTCATAATATGTGTCGGATAAGTGCCAAAAATTTATGTTTGAAAAGTTTTTGATAGCACCAAACATTTACAAAAGGGGTGGAAAGAAGGTTTTTTTTCGGGAAGCATTAATCATATCTCTCTTAATAGGCACAATATCAAAACCGTACAAAATGGAAAATATTCCCCTAATAATTACCTAAAACTTTGTCTGAAAGAATTTTTGATCAGACCTACCATTACGCCAAGGGATGAGAAAAATGATTTTGGAATTAAAGAAAATGCCAAGTGCCATCAGAGGTTACCATGACAACGCTTCTTAATTGATGAGGGATGAGCTATCAGAGGTTGCCAAGACAACGCCATCGCACGAGATCACATTCATGTTTCCATCTGACTCTGTGGGAAGCGGCTAACTGGTAGCATGCTGAACTTATAAGTCCAAGGTCACTGGTTCAAAGCCGGCCAAAGTCGTCGGATTTTCTAAGAGCGCTAAAAATCCCTCAGCATGCTTTCCTTTGGAGGGCAAGTTCCAACGTTCACTGCAAGTTGCTGGTTGCGGTAGTATCTACTATCCAAGTTCACAGCTAGGTGTCGTTGACTTTAGTATAAGGTAAAAAATTAGGAACTACTACTTATAATTGACCGTCTGCAGACCTTACCTGAATTACAGACTAATACAGTCTTCAAAATTAACACCGTATATCAGATTCTACACACACCCAGTGTACACGGGGTTACATGACCACGCTGTCGCAGCCCCTACACTGAGGAACCAACAAAAATCTCTGCGGGAGATAAAATTTTGCGTGAAGAAGTAACAGACTGTCAGATAGTTACACATCAGTTCCAAACCTTGCATAAGGACAGTGTGATCACAAATATAAAAATGAACCCCAAATGACAAGAAGGTTACCACCACCATAAGACAATAAATTGATAAAAAATATGCATACAAAAACGACAAAAAAAAGTTGATTAACCCCCAAATGTAAAATACTTTCTTGCAATTAATGAGGTCCGATCCTCCTACGAAAACCTGCATATTTTGTCTATTATAGCCTATCCTCTAGTTTACCCGGTGAAATCTACCTCCGCCTTCCGGCGTGCCGAGAGGATTTTTTTAAATTTTCTGTAGCCTATTTTAGTTAGATTTCAACAGAAAGCTAACTATTGCAATGGGTGCCATGTTTCGACTTCCGGAAAATTTCGACATATCTTCGCGTTTCACATCCCCCAGACTCCCAAACCACCGTCAGTTCAAAAGTTTATATATATATATATATATATATATATATATATATATATATATGTGTGTATATATATATGTGTATATATATATATGCATATGTATCAGTTTCTTGTGGACACGATAACTGCCGTAATTTTACTCCAATCACTTTGAATGTTTTACATAATATTGTGACCGTTTGACGAACGTCCTACGACCACACAAGTGCGCATCCGAACAAGAGTCGAGCACAAAGCCTCAAAAACATCTAGGGGTTAACAGTGAGCATTCTACAAAGGTGTTGAATAAAGAAAATAAAAGCTCTGCTGTTCCCCTGATGCACACTACAGCAAGGATAGAAGGCATATTTCAAGAATCATGAATGACCACAGTATCAGTTAAGATAAAATTTGCATCAATTTAATTGATCCATTCAGCCATCCTAATCTTTACAAGGGAGAAAACTAAAACACCACCTGGAAAAAATAACATCATGCGCTCTCCCTGGGATCCTATACTATTTAATCGCAGGTGTTGAATAACGTTCCAAAAAAAATATGCAACGAAAACGTCAACTTTTAAATATTTCATTGTGTTAGAACACTCATGAAATTAATAGTCCATCATGGTATTCTATTATATTATAAACGATATTTACAGTATTCAAGTTGTGTAGATCACTGATCGTCCTATCAAACACTTGAATAAAATTTTATTTCCGAAGTTCTACACTTTTCCATATTTCCAAAAATCATGGATAATCCTATGGGATATTCTCTTCCATGAAACAAGAAGAAATTCCAAAACATACTAGAATTGTTAATTATACAACTTAATGCAAGTCAGACCAAGTCGAACAAAGATGGATCCATTAGAAACATAATGCCATTTATATTTCTTTATTCCCACACAAGGAATATTCATATTAGAAATTATAAATTATAGATCTGTGATTTTTCCCCGATAATAAAATAAATTATGGGATTAATTATTCAGTGATATTAATTGCAGCTCAACCTTATTATTCCAACCAATTTCAAACACTTATGGATGGTTCGTAGCTATTTCAAAATTTTCATCGGAACATGAGGCCGCATTTTAAATGCTCCATTTCTTTATGCACTTTATCAATTTGGTGTATTCCTTAATATCACAATATGGCAAAATTATTAGGCATTTTAATCTATCTGCAGGTTTATATCTTTCAACCAGAAAATATGTAATTATGGTTAGAGCAAATTAAAGTAGAATCTAGAATTCCACTGATGACAAGATCTAGATAGCGGCGTGGGGCTGCCACAGCGGCACCGCCCTTCTTTTGAGTAATATGAGGCAACATCCTCCAAATTCCAACATTTCATTATATTCAACAACTATAATTCTTTTACACATTATTTTCACATATTTAACTTCCATCCAGTCATATTTACTGTATTTACTGGATTATCATAATTATTAATGGGACAAATGCCTGTGCGCATTCCCAATTCAACTCATCACCCTATCAGATTTATCATATGAATGTTATAAGTAACTGTCTCCAATTAACCTGATCAATTATCCGCTTGTCACCATAACAATAATCCTCCTAATTGATGCACCTTGCTCTAATAACAAAACTAGGTTACGATTGCTTTATCAATCCAATGTGCATTAATTCATGTTAATTTCTCATTTCTCATATTTGTTTTAAAGAAACATCACCTAAATTATCCAAACTCATCCATTTATTATTATTACCATGTTATATTTTTCATAAGATCCATTCAATTGTTAAGAATATTCCTCCTTAATTCCCCATGTAAATTCTCGTACATGATCATTCCGCATTATCATTTTAAAGAAAATCCTTAACCACCAGAAAAATCGAATCATCTCAGGATAAATGACAATCAGTACTCATCTAAGACGAATTGCATCATAATGACCAAGAACTACATTTAAATAAACAAATTACCAATAAACCATCTCAAAACGATCGCTAAAAATAACAATGTGCCATAAAAATATGCACGGAACTGTACAACAAAAAATCAGGATGAAACTCCTGCCTAAATAGAACAGCCCGATGCCTTCCGAAAATATACTCATTCTACGATATGCCCACCGTGGATATGCTATCACCAAAGAATAAAATAAAATTCGAAGACTGGACAACATCAAAGAGATCCATGCTTATGTCCCAATATAATGCAGAAAATAAAGATCTATGGCGTGTAAAACGATTCCTACATGGTTGAATGGTATAGTCTAAGTTCTGATATTCACCGGTACTAGATATTAAGAATAGAATAAGGGGCTCACGTCCATTTCAGATGTTCTTGAAGAAGGTCCAAGTCCCTGCGGAATGCCCTTAGTCTGAGCATAAAATCCCACGCGATCCTCCGCACACGGAAATGTGTACAGATCAACTTCATGGCTCCACTGGTCTAAGTCCCAAGTATCCAGACGTCAACATCCATCGTACACCCAATTCATATTTAACGCACCATAATACTGGCTCAACTCATGGTAGATTTCAAAAGTTCATACTGGCGTATCGCTACCATGACGTCGTGATCGGATAGTCTTAACACCATAGCTTCTGCTATGAAAAAGCATGTGTCTAATACTGTCACTGATTTTAAGACAATCACCCGGTGTTTCAACGTCCCGAAATATTTCCGAATAGTCTCAGTAATGTTCCCGGTTACTTGATTGTAATCCTTCTGTAGTTATCGCAGTACGCTTACACACCTGTTTGGCCTTAATTCCATGTCAATTGCTAGCCAGAAATCTACCCTGGTATGAGGTATTATATTCACATAACTCAAGTAAGGAGTTATTTCCAGCTCATATGCCTTAATATTCTGTGAGCTCGGGCCATACCCAACACAACTTTGCATTTACAAAAGCTAGTCCCATCTAGTAAAACTATCCTGAGCACATTTGAACAATGCCTCGTTTGTAGGCTAATTTTGGATTCCAGGTCAGGTACTCCTAACTTAAGAATGATTAAGCCAACCGCTTATGCACGGATTAACTGCACAAACACGACTGTGTCTCCCATTACAGCTGCTTGCTTGACCCTGCAAATCGTCAGGAGTTACAATACATACGCGCATCGCCGTCCGCGCATCTCTTCCAGCCTGCAACCTGTGGCAGTGAAACTCAACTCAGTCAGGCGCTGGCTTCAAATTCAAAATATAGCCGCGACAAAAAACAACATCTCCATAACCAGCAACTGACGCTCTTTCACACGGTTACAATATGTATCCACTTAAAATCTCGGTCGAGTTCGTTAATTGGCAAAATCGGTTGAAGGGGGTGAAAATGGGGGGGGGGGGGTTATATTTTCGAAAAAGTGAAATATCGCTATAACTCTCTTAATACATGAAATATCGAATCCATTCAAAGTTCATAATATGTGTCGGATAAGTGCCAAAAATTTATGTTTGAAAAGTTTTTGATAGCACCAAACATTGACCAAAGGGGTGGAAAAATGTGGGGTTTTCGGGAAACATTAATCATATCTCTCTTAATAGGCACAATATCAAAACCGTACAAAATGGAAAATATTCCCCAAATAATTACCTAAGACTTTGTCTGAAAGAATTTTTGATCTGACCTACCATTACGCCAAGGGATGAGAAAATTGATTTTGGAATTAAAGAAAATGCCAAGTGCCATCAGAGGTTACCATGACAACGCTTCTAAATTGAAGAGCGATGAGCTATCAGAGGTTTCCAAGACAACGCCATTGCACGAGATCATATTTATTTTTCCATCTGACTCTGTGGGAAGCGGCTAACTGGTAGCAGGCTGAACTTATATGCCCAAGGTCGCTGGTTCAAAGCCGGCCAAAGTCATCGGATTTTCTAAGAGCGCTAAAAATCCCTCAGCATGCTTTCCTTTGGAGGGGAAGTTCCAACGTTCGTTGCAAGTTGCTGGTTGCGGTGGCATCTAGTAGCCATGTTCACAGCTAGGTGTCGTTGACGTTAGTATTTGGTACTAAATTAGGAACTACTACTTAAAATTGACCGTCTGCAGACATTACCTGAATTACAGACTAATACAGCCATCACAATTAACACCGTTTATCAGATTCTACACACACCAAATGTACACGGGGTTACATGACCAAGTTGTCGCAGCCCCTAAACTGAGGAACCAACAAAAATCTCTGCGGGAGATAAAATTTTGCGTGAAGAAGTAACAGACTCTCAGATAGTTACACATCAGTTCCAAACCTTGCATAAGGACAGTGTTATCACAAGTATATAAATGAACCCCAAATGACAAGAAAGTTACCATCCCCATAAGACAATAAAATGATAAAAATATGAATACAAAAACGAAACAAAAAGTTAATTAAACTCCAATTGTAAAATACTTTCTTGCAATAAATGAGGTCTGATCCTCCTACGAAAACCTGAATATTTTGCCTATTAGAGCCTATCCCCTAGTTTGCCCGGTGTAATCTACATCCGCCTTACGGCGTGCCGAGAGGATTTTTTTTTGTGTTACATGGTCCACATGACGTAAATAGGTATATTGTTGTAAATGACAATCATTATCGATAAGAAAAATTACTGTTTTAGTTCGTATGACGTCAATAAATAGTGCTTGATGGATTTCTTGCCACGGACCACGCCCGTAAAAACAAGTAGTTTTTAACACTGGAACAAACAACAACTGTGTTTGCTGAATATAAACTAGGCTGTCTGCGATATGATGATTCATATCATGATACATGCTCATGTTTTCTAAAAGAAAGAAAAAATAAACCAAGCTAACATTGTAAACTATTTTTACCGCTATAAATAAACCATGACCTTGTTTTAAATTTTTATTTTAATAACAAAGAAGAATGGTTGTTTCCTACCACAGGGTAGAGGGGTTGTTGAATCACATCAAAAACGTGCTGGAGCATCAATAGACAAATCAATTAAAACGTATTTATAGCGATAGGGTTGAATCTCTTGCGCATCTGCTAATGAAATGACGCAATACAGTAACCTTTGCCACTGACGAAACGTATTTTCAAAAACTGGCATATATCTAAATGGAATCAAATCACCATCATCTTAATTAAAAATAGTGGGGCCCTCACATCTATAAAATCTAAATTAAGACCTTGGTTTAAAGGTTGATTACCAGCTAAGCCTGTGTTTTGTATGTGTACAACTAGGACTTGTTTATGTTGTATCATCAGTAACTGATCTTCAACTTCTGAGCAAAGGGCTCCATATAGTTTTTTTCTAAAAAGATAAATAACAAATTGCAAAGTTATTATTATTATTAACATGTTATGATTCATATTATTTGTTACATGGGGGGTTCAAGAATTTGTGGCAACAGTTTCCCTGACAGACTGACAAAAACCTAGGCCTGTGAGCAATGTTCACAATACCACTGCATTACCTTTCGGTAAAACGTATGTAAAACAAACAAATCATTGTCCCACACTGTGTAGCCTACTTCTAAAAGTTGACATTCATTTTTATCGTTTTCAGCCAAAACATGAATTAGAAAATTATTGAATAGGAAATGTTTTATAAAGATTAAGTGCGAATAATTTTCATAACCCCTTGGAGGTAAATGTATGCCTCCGTTGTCAATAGGTATTAGCATATAATCCCCTTGTTGAATGACTCGTATACTATTCCCCTGCTGACGTGGAAATTCGCACTGCATACTATAAAATAAAAAATAGTATCAACGGATATTATAAACACACATCTTCATGCAAAATGTATGCCTATAAATGCCAAGTTAACAAACCATGCTTTTATTAACCATGTCTATATCCAAGAAACAAAAGAAAAAAACAATAAAAATTTCCATAAAGATGAATACACCATAAACTTAAAAAAAATGCCAAATGTCTTTTCAAAGTAAAGTATGCTCCCAAAAACCGGATCAAACAGAAAAACATAAGCATCACATGTTGTTGTTGTTAATTTCTAACAGACCGTATTCTATGTGGTGAATATTGATTCATAGGTAGAGTAAAATAAAGTTGACGAAATGCTTGTTGGCGATATGAAGTGGTTCGTTCATCAGCAGGGAATTTATAAAAGTGAAAACAAAACATATTTGAAGTAAATGGAAAATAAACATTAAAGAGAGGCTTTTTAAATAGCGTACACCAAAAGTCTGGAAATCAATTCTCTTCAGTTAATTTAACAAAGACTTGATTCATCGTTAAACCATACCATGATTTATGTTACACTTGTGTTGATACATTATTTTGAAAACCAAAATTTAGCATACAGGATTTGCAATAGTGATGACCTGGATCATGAAACAAGTCATCACCATCATCATGAATAATGATGCTGTCATTAAAAGTGGTATCAATGCGTACTTTAGTGTTTCTATATTCTGAAGGATAGGCCACACGTTGCGGATTATATTTTACCCTCGTTGCATATTCATTAAAAGTGGTGTGTTAGGTCACAATAAACGCATCTTGATCGTGGTTCATTATTGAATCTGAAAAGTAGTAGTAGTCTCTTTACTAACTACATAAAAATACTACAGTATCAATCTATACACTGTCTGTCCCCTAATTGAATAGCCAAAAGAAAATAAAAGATAAGCAAAACCAAAATAAATTGCCATCTGTCTTTTGGCTTCTTTACCTGTAGGCCACAAGGATAAAATGCATCAGGTTTAAAAAACAATTTCTGTTCAGATATTCGACTGATATTGTTCTCAAATACATCACCACTCATAAAACCAGCCACAAAGTGAGATTGTCCACAGTAAAAGCAGCAGATTATATTTTTGTTCTTGCATGAGGCATATTAAGCCACCATCCAGTGAGGCTTATTAAGCCACTACCTAGTGAGGCATATTAAGCCACACAAATATTGGGGGAGGGTGGACGCTTTTTGCTGAAACATGAGTCCTATTAAGCTACCACGTAGTGAGGAATATAAAGCCACCACTGAATGAGGCGTAATAAGCCACAACAATATTGGGGGCGGGTGAACACTTATTGCTGAAACATGAGGCCTATTAAGCTACCACATAGTGTAGCTTATTAAGCCACTACCTAGTGAGGTCTATTAATCGACATGAATAGTGGGGTTGAGTGGGTACATGTTTTTTCACTAATCTAAAAAAGCCAACATGGTTTTAATCTAGTCTGTGCACACTGAGCCATGCAAACGTTCATGCATGGCTCTCTGTATCCGATGACAGGCAAATAGCAAAAGACATACAGTTTATATACAACTATTTACACACATTCACACATCCTTGCTTACAGCCATGCCCACAGTTAAAAAAACAAAAAATATATGATTCACTTTTTTTTCCAAGGCTCGACATGGCATCACACACTTGATAGCAAGCAAACCAAACACACACCGTGTTGTACAACAACAATAGCAACAACTATTACTGGTTGTAAACAAATGGGACACTTGTCGTCATATCCTGAAACCACTGTCTATTGTCGAGTGTTTGTTTTCGCTGTTTCATAAAAAAATTGATTTTTTGAAATAATCCTAAGCTGGCTATGTGTCATGCCTATGTGGGTCTTAAGGACATGTAAATTATCATTCACACAGAGTCGTTTAACCACATGCTGGCTAATCCCTTTGGCTTACATAGATTCACATCTATCCACCTACCGAAAACTATACATTTTTGGAGCAAGCCCAACAAACTCAGTCATCTTGGTGTCTGAACATTCATCTTTCATTAAACCAATTTCTTTTTTGTTCAGACGGGGAATATCAAACACATTCTTCTCACAAAATGAGGACGTGCCAAACCATTTTGGGTTTTGTTTTATAACGACGCAAGGATTACAGTCACGGATATGGTAAATGAAACTATCCGTGTGTGTATATAACAAGGACATGCTACCAAATCGCTGCATTGCAAAACCATAATGAAATTTATGCATGTGCAATTTGGAAAAATCTAAAATTACTTGGCTTATAGAAATAGGTTTATTCATGACCACTCTAGTTTTGGCAAGTTCAATAGTGAATAGATCATGCATGATCAATAATGTTCAAAGATTTGAAATTAGGTTTTGCAACATATTTTTGAACTCCCCTTTGTCCATGCCATGTGTTCAACAATTTAATATCCCGATAGTGTCGTACATTTTCCAGACTCTTGCCATAGATACTGCACCCGTTCGTCCGAGGTATGCGATGACCCAACTGCCATACACCGCATACCCGGCATACCAGGCCAGAGTGGATAGAAATAAACACAAAATAAAACAAGGAATGTGACGGAGATTCAGTTGAAATATAGAACAAAAGCAGGGGTAACACGAGACAAAGTATCTCTGGGTCGTTACGGGCTTAAATTTAATCGAATAGCAAATAAAAGGGCGCCATCAACTGAATTCCTAGCAAACCACATCCTTCCTGGTTAAGCCTTAATTATGACACAGGAGAGGACGGGGAAAACACATCATCATGAGATCACAACGTAAAATGAAATAAATTTTATTCGAAATTGTTTGACAAGACAAATAAAACGAAATTCCTGTCTAGGAGTATGGTAGAGTACTACTGTTAGGAGGGCATTGTTCATTCAAGTCGTACCATCTCCGCACTATATCAAATATATTTTATTCACATACAAAAGGAAATAAATTAGAGTTCTCTTGTGCTCTCAGGGTCAACTAAGCACTATGTCACTCGTCACTGATTTCTTTGTGATCCCTGAGACCTATTATTATTTAAGATAACATCAGGCACGTGAATTATTTAAGTTTTATACTGTTCAAACACACAACAATTATTCTATTCACATAAACAACATATTTAAGCATTCTAAATTGAATTGAATGTCACTATTCCAAACGTTGGAATCCTTATTATCACTTCTTAAATTAACAACAAATGTGTACAAGTTATTTACACTCATCCTGTCGAAGTCTCGATTATAAATCAAAAATTGGTTATAATTATCTGTCATCATTATCATCATCCATAGAAAAACCTTTAATTAATATTAATCACTTCAGCCAATATTCAATCAACTGTCTATCCAAATCATTATATTCATCCTTAGCTCAAATCAGCTGTTCCAGTTAAATTATTATTATTAATTTATTATCATCATCTCATTTAAATAAAAATTAATTTTAACATCTCTTTTAAATTATCAGCATATTATCATCTCATTTAAATAATTATATTTAACAGTTCATTTAATTTAATTATAATTATTTTATCATCAGGTCACATCAACCACTCCATTTAAATTTCAAATTAGAATTCCACAAATTATTATTAGAGAAACTTGGATCATAAAATTTCCAGGAAATACTAGAATTGGTTAAAGAAAGTTGGCAAAAAATCTATCACTTCAGTGAAATTATATTGCCCGATGTAATCACACATGTTACATGTTATACTCTTAATATAATCGATTGCCATGCGAAAAATTTTTTGCCTCCACTACTCCACATTGGATATCCTCATCCATAAATTTACCACTAGAATTTTCTCCACATAAATTACTTGGTCAAATATCACATTTGATCACAATTATTTCACCACATTATATCACAACTATTCAGTGCACAGCATGCATTTCAAAATATATAAGACTGGGTTCGACGACCTCTAGTCTGCATCATTTATCTTACAATGGCAATATCACACACTTGGCAAATAACACAAAATGTTTGGCAAAAATACCTCAACTCAACGTATTTAATAATCCATAATTTATTGTAGAACTAGCTTCAGATATTCATAAATTTGACCTACAAGAACTGTAGTCATTACTATCATGTTTAAACAACTTCTTAAACAACAAGAAAAATTACCAAAGTAATTGTAATCCAATCCGAGGTTTAATTAAATCAAAAGTATAAAATCTCTATAAAGATCATCGAAATTTATTTCAAAAGAGCACCGACCGAGTTATATTTAATCATATTCATCATATCTGTTCATAGTCTGCCTGTGATAAATTCCTAATAAGAATGAACTCGTCTTGCAAGATTCAATAGCTCAAAATCCTTGTTTAAATCCACTCACCAAAAATATTAATTAACAAATATTAAATGACTGTACCCTCAAAAGAGTAAAACAACAAAACTATTGGATCAGCAACACAAGAATTACGAAATGTAATCTTACTGACATTTATTTTTAAATTATTTAATGAAAATCAACTAATAAATGACCGGTAAATTATTGTTTGATTCGCTTACAGTCACCACTGCACTCCGATGATGAGATGGTATTTCCTAGGAATGGGAATCGCGTTCAACACAACACAATTGCATAAATGCAAGGGCCCCGTCGTCGACGGCTCAGATGATCAATCCCTATACGACGGGTAAAGCGTTTTACACCACACAATTGCGTATAGCAACAAGCCCCGTCTTCGTTGACTAATGAATCAATGCACATGACTGGAATCAACAATTATTGTACTGTGAGATAAAAGTGATACTGCTTCGCTAGAGCGAATTAAAATCCATAGCTCAAAAACAATCCAATATAGAAAAATCCCTAATAATAAATCCCACATACTCGCTAGTATGCGATAAGCTGGCAAAATAAGCTACCTGACTGCAGGTCTCGAGTCTCGAAATGCTCGATAAGAAAACGGTCATGCTCAAGAATGCACTATCAATCAAGAAAAAGAAAGATCTAAACCCTGCCTAATAATGTCGGTAAAATAGCAAAGATCAGATGAATGTGCCTGCCATCTCATATGGAAACACCATATTTTAGCAAATACCTCAGGATGAAATGTAAAATATATCAAGCAATGTCTTAAATAACACTCCTAACGATATACAAATGTGCCCAATGTCATTAGAAAATCATATCAGTAACGTCATAAGCGATCACATTACCTTCAGATGTTCCGGATGTTTAATATAGATTTATTCCAAGATCAGCGATAATCCAGGTATACGCAATAGATTTCTCGAAAGATCGGCAAAATCTTCGTCCTGTGCCATTGGAAATGCATTCTCTCCATCCTAATGCATATCACGATGTAGATCCTCGCCTCGGTAGGAATCCAACCCGTCACATTGCTCTGCCATCACGATCCTTGATACGCCTAGCCGCACATCGTAAAGTGAAATATATCCCTCACGGATATTGTCCAATAATCCACAAAAATTTCACCTCTAAAGCGTACCCCATTCTGTCCTCGGCTGTATTACGCCACTGTCCCATGGGAAAATGTCGATTGACACTCACTGATAATGTTCTTGTCCACTGCGGTTGAATTATATTGATGCATAAAATATTTCAGATTGTATGTATGTTTGTCAGACACCCTGTATCTGTACGCGACGTGGTAATAATATCCATAACTGTTTATGAACCTGTGTCATTTAGCGATCATTTCACCGTTGTATAAAATTCGTGAAGTCCATAGTTCTTTTCGCATAACGCAGTAATGTGTATACTGCCTCGCGGTCGTCTTGAATGTGCCATGATAAAACACATCGGCTTTGCCTTCCATTATACTGATAAAAAGATTTAAAGTCCGTCTGGTTATAAATATTCATGTGAATTGCGACAGGTATTTGGACCATTGAATGTCTATGTACAATTTCTAATGATGTGAAAATGTCGAATGCAATGTTCCCATATACGACAGTTAAACCTTCACAAAATATCGCCCAATGCATGACTATTCCGGCTTCACTATATGTGTATAACACGAAGTTAATAACTAGCCTCATTATTCCAGTGTTGTATCCGAATATTCATTGTGAAATCTGTTATAATAATGTTCTTTCCACCGAGTGAAAATCTTGCTTGCCTCTGTTACAAGTTATGAACTGTGAAATGTGTTGCTATACGAAGTAAGCTGAAGCAACTTCACTTTCAAACTAACATATTTCCACTCGCCGGCCGTATTCATCCTACTCACTGCCATTGCGATCCTAACTCCCGTCAACTGCTTGACTTCGCCGTGCTATCAATCTCACAATGCTAACTTCACTAGTTTTACCTTGCTCGACAGGTGATGATTACTGCACTGCAGTGTACACTCTAACGGAATATACTAGAGAATGAAAGCTCCTCCACACCGTGCTATGGCAACTGACCTCGCTAAGCACGTGACTTCTCTCCCCTTGACTGGAGTAAGGGTAGACCTATTACTGCTGTTCTCTGACGTCAGATATTCAACCTCGGCCAATATCTGCTGTTGCAAAGCTATTGTACTCAATTAAGGAGTTATCCACCTTCTCAAATGTTATTATAATAAATATTCAACATTATTCCTTACTTTTCTGATGTTAAATAAGGCTTCATTTCCGTGTTATTTCCATAAATATCTTGCCTTCTTACCGTGATTCCATGTGTTGGAGGGGTTTCGCTCTCTTCTCCCTTAATCTTCAACGTCATTTCCCTTGTCGACATCGGCGCGATCTCAGCCCAATCTCTACTTCCAAGCATCAAAATTTCAACTACACCTAGCGTAGCCGATAGCCTCGATTAAATATCGGGTACATCTCTCCCTTCCGTCATCTATTTTTTATTAATCCTGAAGAGACAGATTAATAAAAAAAATACACTCAGGCATTCATTATATACAATATTTCATGTACTCGATAGATTTCCAACCTTTCTCATATTTCCTGATGCTAGCTGCATTAAAAGTTCCAATTACTTCATTCGTGTTGATTTTAGCAATCTTATAGCTATTATTTCTATAAGCTTCGTCAATTTGGAATGGACCAGCGAACAGTGGAGCAAATTTATATTATATCCTTAGTTGAAGATTCGATGTAACTTGCTTCCTGATCAGCACCTCGTCACCTTCCTGAAATGGTTCATGAAACCTTCTTCCTGCATGTCTTCTGGACCTCTTCTCTGCCTGACTTCAAAGTCGTTCTCCGGCTATTTCGACTCTTCTTTCTTGGATAGGTTCCGGATCTACTGAAGCCTTCACAATGTGGTCCCACGGCCTACTAGGTTTCGTTTCATGATGAAGAATAGACGGAATCTGCCCCGTAATCTCATGTACTGTATAGTTCAGACTTTGAATGATGATGGGAATGACCTCCATCCATCGGTGGTGTTGTCCTGATACGTATAATCGACACATCTTACTAATCTCAGGCATAATTCTCTCTGCCAGATTTCCCTCTGGATAACTGACAGAATTAAATATATGTTTTATTCCTAAACGTTCCATAACAGCCAAAAATTCCATACTGGAGAATTGCGATCCATGGTCACTTAGCAAAACCTCTGGTTTACCCATACTTGGAATTATAGTTTTCTCAAGTCTATGGATCACATTACTAGACGTTGATTTCTGGATTGGACACAAAGATACGTATTTAGTCAATACGTCAACAGTAACCAAAACAAACTGGTTCCCTCTCGTCGAGCAAGGAATTGGAACGAAAATGTCCGTGGCAAATAATTCTCTCAGCTTGTTAGGTAATATTGGTCTAGGAACTTCCTTCATTAACTTAGATGAATATTTGCTTCGCTGACATCCGTACAGGTCTTAATGACGTCGCGGATCGTTTGTCCCATTCGCTTCCAAACAAACGTGTCCTGGGCAATGGCGAGAGTCTTGTCTACACCTACATGAGAAGTGGTTCGATGTACCATCCAAATAACTGGCTTGACAAGTTTGGGTGGTATCACAACTCTAAGCTTGGTGTGATCATTGTCAATAAATTGATATATCAGACCTCCCACGATGTGATGTTTCCTAGGTTCTCGCTCAGTGCATTTAAATCTGGATCGGCGTTATTCATCTTGCGTGTTAAAAAACGGTATATTCTTCGCATGGGCGTAAATCTCTTTTGAGTCTGTGCTAGCTTTCTCAACATTTCTAGAGTTCCCTGGTCTTCCTGCACTAGATCTATGTGGATGATAATCACCTCCTAACAAGGGTTTCTACTCAAAACATCTGCCACAGGTTTAACTTCCCTGGTCTATGCACAATGGTAGGGTTAAATTGTTGCAAGAACAGAGCCCACCTGGTAATACGGTCGCTTGCAAAGTCCGTCTCATAATGAATTGGAGTGCTTTATGATCCGTGATCACCGTCACGTCAAGTCCGAACAATACCTTTTTCCACGTCTTGAGAGCATGAACACTGCTAATGCCTCTAACTCTGTTGCATAATAATTCCTTTCGCTTTCTCTGAGCTTGCGACTGGTAAAAGCCAAATACCTACTTGATATAGGATACCACTGATGCCTATCTTTGATGCGTCTGTCTCTACAAATAATCTCCTACCGAAAACTGGGTATTCGAGCTGAACAATCTGGACTAACATGTTCTTAGCTGACAAGAAATCTCGGTTGCATTTGTCGTCCCACTTCCATCGATTTCCTTTCCTTAGCAAATCCTGCAGAGGTGCCATTACTTCTGTGTATCCGGGACAATGTGTAGGATAGAATTGACACATACCCAGAAATTGCCTTATTTCCTTGGAGTTGGGAATTCCGATATAGCTACTGTCATCTTTGGATTGGGCCTGTATCCATTTCCATCGATCATATGACCTAGAAATTCGATCTCCCCATAAAAGAGCTGGTATTTGTCGAAATTCACCCTGAAATTCGTCCTCCTGAAATCTTCAAGAAGCATTCTAAGGTGCCTGACATGCTCCTCAGCTGTCTCAGACGCTATGATCAGGTCATCTATGTAGCTAACGACATACTCTTTAACTGTGAGAGGTGACCATCTAGTGCTCAGATCATCACCGGACCACTATTCTTTACTCCAAAAGGTAAACGATTAAAGACGTTGGTCTGATGGTCAAATAGGAATCCAGTATACTGTTTACAGTCCTCTGCTAGTTCTATATGATAATATGAACTAGTCCGATCGATAGTAGTAAAGAAACTCTTTGAATCTACGCAGTAGTTCACGAATAATGGGCGGTCTGTCGCGCTCAGGAAGAATTCTCTCATTAAGGGCCCTGGCATCTAGACATATTCTCAACTTGCCATTAGGTTTCTTGACAACAGCCAAAGGATTCAGATAAGTGGTTGGCATCTTCTTAATAATTCCATCTTTCTCCATGTCATTTATCATCATCCCGACTTCGTCTCTCCACTTGTCTGGTATGTGGTATAAATTCTTTTGGTATGGCTTATCATCAATCAACTTGATGCTGTAGGTAAAATTTGCTATGAGTTCAGGCTTATCATTGAATATATTTACTATTTTCAGAAATTGATTGATCAAATTGCTCTTGAATTTCTGGATTCAGCTTACTCTCCATGTCTCCTTTGCTCTCAATGGATCTCTCAATATTGTACACCATCTCATCCAAATTATTCTCTCTGAATAATGTCATTTCAGATTCCTGATTCTCAGTGTCCTCTTCCAGGAAATACATGCGTCTGCTCTGCATATTTATGATCAGGCCACTCTCGCCTAAGAAGTCCACTCCTAAGATCATATCAAAATGTAACTGACCTATCACGAGGAACATATGTTCAAAATATCTGGATCCAACTCTGATATCCAAGAGTACTTGATTTCTGCATTTGATGCTCTTGTCTGGAATCACTCCCTGAATCTTGCTAGTAGCAGCTGGCAACATTGTAACATCTCCTAAAAATTTATTTCCTCAGGGAAGCCCATGGAGATAACACTCACCATGGACCCCGTGTCCAGTAGTGTCTTTATTTATTTTCCCATGACTTCGAGGCTAATGACTGGCAGTTCATGTCTATACCCTCGGCGGACGATATCCTCTTCGTCGATCAAATCTTCATCCTTAACCTGATATGTCTCAACTATGATAATGGGTTCCAGATAATTATAACGCTTATTCGATATTAATTCAACGTTTCTTTTCTCTTTTCCACTTGGGCCTGCCCTATCGATGTCTCGAACTAACTTCTCGGGTGGCGCACTAGGTTGCCTCTCCTCTCGCGGTGTCCTTACATATTCGTCACTTTTTCTGCGTCTCTCGTTCGGATTATTGCGATTATCGTCGCCTTGTCGATTGTTTTGATTCGACTGCTGATTCTGATTATAATTTCCATTATACCTGCCACGATATCGGTTATTATACCTGTTTCAATTCTGATATCTGAAATCTTGGTTATTGTTTCTGTATCTGCTGTCTCGTGGATCTTGATCGTATGGTCTCTCATATGGTCCCTGCTATCTATCACTCCCACAGACGTTCCAAGCATTTCCTCTATTTCCCTTGTTTCTTCTGTTTTCCCACGATGTTCTCTGATCTGTTTGAACTGCATTGTCTACAACTACCGCATTCACTTCTTGCGTGCTCCTATTGTCATTTCTAGAGTTTCTAGGAGTCATTTGAGCGCTTGTACATTCTAATCTGCGTAATATGCCGTCATATTGCTCAAGTGAATTAGCACCAGATGCTATGAGTGATCATTGGACCTCCACTGGCAACTGTCTTGCTATCGCTTGCAATAGTTCATCTTCGGGTAAGAGTGAACTTAAGAATTACAGTTTTGCCGATTTCGGGGTGAAATAGTTAGCATAATGCGTTGGATGGGACGTAGAATAGCGTTTCGAATACATTCCAGCCCTGGCATTCAGCTGATCTTCCGCGCCCCAGAAACGTCTTAAAAAGGCTATACCAAACTGCTCAAGGTTTCAAAAGTTGTTCCGAAAGGCGTGAAACCAAGTTAAAGCTGCTCCATCTAAGGCGCGTTCTACTACCCTTAGCTCTCTTTCTTTGGATACCCTATGTTCCACCATTTAATCTCTAACATCTCGCAGAAATTCTACTGGTGTGAATCCCGTATTCCCAGAGAATTTCCTCGGCTTATCATCTAGGTTTCTGATAATGGTCACGGGACCTGACTAACGTTTATTTGAATTAGTAGTATTCAGAGTCAAACTAGGATTAACAAGAGGGTTGAACTAATCCTCCCAGAAGTAACATGTTGCTGAGTTCGGTTATACTCTCCTATAATCACCTCTTGACTATCAATATTATGAGCTATCGGTGTCTGATTCATCGACATATCCCCCGTTGTTACCTCTTGAATACTGAGATTATTGATGACTGACTCTAATTTAGCCATTCCATCCTCATTCCGTTTTTCACCTAACTTGAATTTCGTCTCCAGATTACCTATTGAAACGACAGTCTGTGTCCTAGTACTTTCTTCAAGATCGTTCTTCAGTTTATCTAACCTTTCTTGGCACGTGGTCTTAACTGACTCAACCTGGATCTTCATCTGGCCTACATCTCTTCTCAACTGAGCAGAATCCTTCTCCATAGTTTCATATTTTCCATGAATCTAATTTCGAGATTCACCATTCCTGCGATTATTTTACTTTCTATCCCCGCAGGGTTTTCTTTTGCTTCAGCATCGACATCATTATACGTCTCTTCTACTATTGCACCGACCCTATTTTTGAATAACGTAAGACTATCAATAACTCTTTGACAAACGTTATCATCAATTTGTTTAATATCGGCCTGCAATCGGTTTTCCAAGGAATTTAAGTTGGAATTGACTTCCCCTAAAACGTCCTTTTTGACTGTTCCAATTACTGTTCTCAAACCCTTAATTTCATTCCCTAAGTTCTTTTCCAAATCGTTAATCTTAGATTCGAAAGATACTTCAGAAGACCATTCCTCAATCTTAGCTACATCCGTTATTAAACTATCTATGTCGGATCTTAAACTCGATATATTTGATTTAATGTCTTTCTGAATTGACATGACATCTGTCCTCAAATTAATAATATTCTCTTCAACTTTAATCTCAAGCTCTAAAATGTCTTTCTTTAAGGTCCTTACATTTTCCTCTCCTTTTAATTCTACTGACTTAATATCTGACCGTAATGCACTTAATATTTCATCATTCTTGACTTATAATCTAGTTTCCAAACTCTTTAATTTTTTTAAATTCAGTATTACTTTCCTCACTACGAGCTTGTAATCTGGTTTCTAAAAATTTCAAACTATCCTTCAAATTAGCTTCACTTTTAGCTTGTAATGATTTTAAATTAGTTTAATTAGTGGTTTGCAATCTTACTTCTAGTGATTTCAAATTAGATTCAGTGTTAGCTTGCAAAGATTTTAAATTAGATTCAGTATTATTTTGCAATCTAGTTTCCAATGATTGTATATCATTCTTACTGCTATCCTGTAACGCTTTTACATTCTCTTCACATCTAGCCTGTAACCTAGTTTCTGAATCGGTTATTTTCTCTTTTACTTCAGTCTCCATTCTCGCAACATTTGCTTCAACACAAGCCATACTACCCTGCAACTCCACTAATATTTTCATTAAGTCTTCCATTGTCATGGTTATATTCAGCAACTATAAGTTTTAAACTCAGAGACGTTGGACAGCAAAACATCGTGACACTTCAACACATAAATACACATGGGCATGAGCATCAAGGATGACAGGGGTTTAAACATGATATAAAAATAACATGACTAACATGATCACTTGTATGGCACACAAGTATATCTTCTTGTCAAGTTCAATAATCTTCATAACACCTTTAATGAAATAGAGATCAATATCCTCGTAACCTCAATCTGATGTATTCTCATGAAATGAACAACATCGAAGCCCCACGATTGGGAAAAGCCAACTATCCCTTTTCTGCACCCGTTCGTCCGCGGTATGCGATGACCCAACTGCCATAACACCGCATACCCGGCTTCCCAGGCCAGAGTGGATGGAAATAAAAACAACATAAAACAAGGAATGTGTCGGAAATTCAGTTGAAATATAGAACAAAAGCAGGGGTAACACGAGACAAAGTATCTCTGGGTCGTTACGGGCTTAAATTTAATCGAATAGCGAATAACAGGCGCCATCAACTGAATTCCTAGCAAACCACATCCTTCCTCGTTAAGCCTTAATTATGAAGCAGGAAAGGACTGGGAAAACACATCATCATGAGATCACAACGTAAAATGAAATAAGTTTTATTCGAACTTGTTTGACAAGACAAATAAAACGAAATTCCTGCCTAGGAGTATGGTAGAGTACTACTGTTAGGAGGGCATTGTTCATTCAAGTCGTACCATCACCGCACTATATCAAATAAATTTTATTCACGTGCAAAAGAAAATAAATTAGAATTCTCTTGTGCTCTCAGGGTCACCGTAGCACTATGTCTCTCGTCACTGATTTCTTTGTGATCCCTGAGACCTATAATTATTTTAGACTAGCAGAAGTAACCGTTCTTCGAACGGTGTTCGTTGTTAACACCAGACATTATAATTGAGCTATTGTTGCAATGGTTAGCGGTTTGTCATTCCTTCAAGTTTATCAGAACGAAGTTAGTTTACTGGGAATATCACACACACTGTTAATTTAAGGCCCTTAAAATGTAGTTTTCGGAGACTCTTTATAGATTCCCGAATTTAGGGTCTCACATTGAGAAGGGCAACATATGCTTTGGTCGTCCTTCTAGGATAATTTTTATATTTCGCCTATTTTAGCATATATTGAGAAGTTTTTCTCTATATCCACCCTTCTACTGTATGAAACGTACGGTGAAGAGATTTATAAATGATTGGTGTATTGACTCTCATGGTTACGATACCTAATTTTACGATGCACCAAGCATCCGAACACGAGGTTTAGGCGTACATAAAGATACGCAGAAAGACAGACAGACAATTCTATTGTCTACAACATATTACCCAGATATCCAAACATGGGTATATCTACCACACAGTATCAAATAAAATCATCCTTACGATGAACCCGTATGTCAACAAAAATAATAGTTAAAAGGTGCTCTCAGACTAAATTCACCTAACGTGTACTTCCTGACGTGAAATACAATTGAAAGCCTTGTAGACGAAACGAAATACACGTCACATAAAAACTGAACTTCTACGTTGTGCTAGATGCACATATACAGGAAGACCCCTTTCATAAATTATAAAGGCTTGTGGTGCATGAAAATTCAAGTTCTATAGACTCAAATTGCCCAAATTCCTAAAAGCCGCAAAAAATGCTGGTTCAATTCAGGAATTTTTGAAAATAATGTTGCTGTTTGGAGATATAATAGACCTTCTGTACTATATGTCGAAAGTGAAAATTGCATGAAAAAATTCTAGGTTACCCCTTCACCCCCTTAATTGCATTGATGAATTATACGGTCTACGTTAGTTCCGTGATAACCTTATAGCCATTTGCAAACTTTCACAGAAATGTAATAAATGGAGTGACATTGCTTCTTACAGAAATAGAAGGAAAGTTGTAAGCCACCCCTTGAGATAATGTTCTCATGGTTACCGATTTGCATTCCTGCATTAGTTTGTTAATTTAAATTAAATAAGTTTTCTGGGAATATTTCAGAAAGTGTTGGCTTTCGAGCCTTATAATGTAGTTTTCGAGGACCCTTTAGGGCCCCCGAGTTTTGTTGCTGGCATCGAGGGGATTTATCTCGTCGTTGTACGCCATAATATAATACTAATAATAATATAATATAGGGAGAAATTATAACACCTAATTTTTTATTTTTTATTCAGCCAATGGCCATGTACTTCAGGACGGGTCAGGGAAGGGATATTATCAGAGAAAGAAGCATTCATATCAATCATGAGCAAAATGGAAATGGCCTACCATTTAACTAAGGACATTTATAAGGAAAGGTCAATATCCTTCAACGCAAAACTAAAACATTACTGCAGTGTAATCCGTCCGGAGGTCTTGCATGCTTCTGAATGCCTCACGATGAACAAAAAAGGCTTGGTCGAGAAACTGGAGGCCAAAGAATGGAAAATTTTGAGAAAGATATTGGGCTCCGTGGCTTAGGTGGCAGCACGCCGGCCTCCCACCGCTGGGTCCGTGGTCCAAATCCCGGTCACTCCATTTGAGATCTGTACTGGACAAAACGGAGGCAGACAGGTTTTTCTCCGGGTACTCCGGTTTTCCCTGTCAAAATTTCATTCCAGCAACACTCTCCACTATCATTTCATTTCATCTGTCATTCATTTAATCATTGCCCCAGAGGAGTGCGTCAGGCCTCGGCAGCTGGCACAGTTCACATCCTCGCCGCTAGATGGGGGCTTAATTCATTCCATTCCTGACCCGGTCGGAGACTGGAAGCAGGCTGTGGATTTTCATTTTCATTGGGCTCCATCAAAGACAATGGGGAATACAGAAGACGGCATAACCATGACCTATATACTCATGTGGAGAAGATAAGCAACGTCATCCGAAAGAGGAGGTTACCATTTTTTAGGCATGTTAAACGATTGAGCCCAGCGAGACTGACCAACCGCAACATAACTTACATTCAGGAGAGGAAAACAAAATGGGCCTGGTTCATTGAACTGGTTAAAGATCTGAAAGAAGTGGGGATTCATTCAGGAGCGAGCCCCACTCAAAAGGAAACTTCAAGCTTGTAAAGGTTTCCAAGAAAAACCGAAGCAGAAAACGGCAAAGATTTGTACCCAGGAACGGAAGGAAGTCCACCGGGAACGAATGCCGGCGTACAGGGCAAACATCAAAGCCAGTAGGAGACGGTTAGAATGACGCGGTCCATAGATGGCATATACGAAATGAATGAATGAATGAATGAATAATACGGGGATAGGAATATAATAGACCTGCCGTACTACACCCGCAAGTGTAAATCGCGTGAAAAATTCTAGAGTACCCCTTGATCCCCTTAAGCGCATATACGTATTGATGAATTTTACGGCTTAATTTGGTTCCGTGGTAACCTTCTAGCCGTTTGCAAACTTTCTCACTAATGTAATTAATGGAATTGCATTGCGTCTTACAGCAATAGATGGACCTCTGAAAATCCGTTGGCATGGTTACTGGCTTGCATTCGTTCATTAATTTATTAAATTAAATTAGTTTTCTGGGAATATCTCAAAAACGGTTGGTCTTCGGTCCTTAAAATGTGGTTTTCGGGGCCCCGAGTTTTGTCTCTCACATTGAGGGGCTGAAAATGAGATTTGTCTCGTCCTTCTACGCCTATTTCAGCATGTATTTTAAGGGGGTAGGTCCCCTTTTATGAGAGGTACGGAGAAGAGTTACATCAATGATTAGTGTCGTGCCTCTGATGGATATCTGCACCAAATTTTACGTTGATACACCCAGCCGTTCTCGAGTTATAAGGGAACAAATTTGTCCACAGACAAACAAACAAACAAACAGACAGACAGACAAAAACTTTAGTTTCGCGCGCATCCATCATAAAACAGTCTGAAACGCGTAAACAAATCAAATTTCCGTAGAAATTCAGAGAAAAATACGCAAATAACCATTTTTATATAGACAGATATATACTGCACCGCTCGGTGTTGACCGTGTTTTAATGCACAGATTTTGGTTTTACTCACTAACCGTTGGATATATACGAAAAGTGATAAGGACCTTTCGGATAGAAAATTAAATGCTAAAGCTCATGTATACCATCAAAAGTTTTCTATTTCTTAGCGTTCTCTTTTTATTTGGAAAGGAAATATGACATTTTGAAACTAAAGGGTGTAGTGACGTCACAAATGTCGGTTTTACTCGCTAACTGTTGGAGATACACGAAAAGTGATAAGGACCTTTCGGATAGGAAATTAAATTTCAAAATTGATATGTGCCATCAAAAGTTTGCTATTTCCTACCGTTCTCTTTCTATTTGATATGGAAGTAGGAAATTTTGAAACCAAAGGATCTAGTGACGTCACTAAACTGGTCGCCATTTTTTAATAGTGCAAAGTTTCGAAATAAAAAGTATCCTATATGTAAACCTGGTAAATCAGCTACATCCATGCAAAATTTCATTTAAATAGGACCAGTGGTTCTTGCGTTATTGAGTAACACACAGACAGACAGACACACACCATCTCATTTTTATATATTAGTATGATAGCATCAGGCACGTGAATTAATTAAGTTTTATTCTGTTCTAAAACACAACAATTATTATATTAGCATAAACAACATATTTAAGCATTCTTAATTGAATTGAATGTCACTATTCCAAATGTTGGAATCATAATTATCACTTCTTAAATTAACACCAAATTTGTACAAGTTATTTACACTCATCCTGTCGAAGTCTCGATTAAAAATCAAAAATTGGTTATAATTATCTGTCATCATTATCGTCATCCATAGAAAAATCATTAAATGTTCATCACTTCAGCCATTATTCGATCTGCTGTCTATCCAAATCTTTATATTCATCCTCAGCTCAAATCAGCTGTTCGAGTTAAATGAGTGTTATTAATATATTATCATAATCTCATTTAAATACTAATTAATTTAATCATCTCTTTTAAATTATCATCATATTATCATCTCATATAAATAATTATATTTATCAGCTCTTTTAATTTAATTATATTTATCAGCTCATTTATTTTAATTATAATTATTTTTATCATCAGGTCACATCAACTACTCCATTTAAATTTCAGATTAGAATTCCTGAAATTATTATTAGAGAAATCGATCATAAAACTTCCAGTAAATATTTAAGATTGGTTATTGAAAGTTGTCATAAATATGTATCACTTCAGTGAAATTATATTGCCAGATGTAGTCACACATGTTGCCATGCCAAAAAGGCATTGCCTCCTCTACACCACATTGGATATCCTCATCCATAAATTTACCACTAGAATTTACTCCACATAAATTTCTTGGTCAAATATCACATTTGATCACAATTATTTCACCACATTATATCACAACTATTCAGCGAACAGCATGAATTTCAGAATATATAAGACTGGGTTCGACGACCTCTAGTCTGCATCATTAATCGCACAATGGCAATATCACACATTTGGCAAATAACACAAAACATTTGTCAAAAATACCTCAAATCAACGTACTTAATAATCCAAACTTTATTGTAGAACTTGCTTCAGATATTAATAAATTTGACCTACAAGAACTTTAGTCATTACTATCATGTTTAGACAACTTCTTAAACAACAATAATAATTACCAAAGTAATTGTAATCCAATCCAATGTTAAAATTAAATCAAAAGTATGAAATCTCTACAAAGATCATCAAAATGTATTTCAAAAGAGCACCAACTGTGCAACATTTGATCATATTCATCATATCTGTTCATAGTCTGCCTGTGATAAATTCATAATAAGAAAAAACTCCTCTTAAAAGACTCAATCGCTCAAAATCCTTGTCAAAAGACTTAAATCCACTCACCAAAAATATTAATTAACAAATATTAAATGACTGTACCCTCAAAAGAGTAAAACAACAAAACTATTGGATCAGCAACACAAGAATTACGAAATGTAAACTTACTGACATTTATTTTTAAATTATTTAATGAAGATCAACTAATAAATGACCGTTAAATTATTGTTTGATTCGCTTACAGTCACCACTGCACTCCGATGATGAGATGGTATTTCCTAGGGATGGGAATAGCGTTTAACACCACTCAATTGCATAAATAGAAGGGCCCCATCGTCGACGGCTCAGATGATTAATCCCTATACGACGGGTAAAGCATTTTTACACCACACAATTGCGTATAGCAATAGGCCCCGTCTTCGTTGATTAATGAATGGATGCACATGACTGGAATCAACAATTATTGTTCTGTCAGATAAAAGTTATAAGGCTTCCCTAGAGCGAATTAAATTCCATAGCACAAAACAATCCAATAAAGAAAAATCCCTGATAATAAATCCCACATACTCGCTAGTATGCGATAAGCTGGCAAAAATAAACTACCTGACTGCAGGTCTCTAGTCTCGAAATGCTCGGTAAGAAAACGGTCATGCTCAAGAATGCACTATCAATCAAGAAAAAGGAAGATCTAAACCCTGCCTAATAATGTCGGTAAAATAGCAAAGATCGGATGAATGTGTCTGCCATTTCATATGGAAACACCATATTTTAGCAAATTCCTCAGGTTGAAACGTAAAATATATCAAGGTATGTCTTAAATAATACTCCTAACGATATACAAATGTGCCCAGTGTCATTTCAAAATCATATCAGTAAAGTCATAAGCGTTCACATTACCTTCAGATGTTGCGGATGTTTAATATAGATTTATTCCAAGATCAGCGATAATCCAGGTATACGCAATAGTTTTCTCGAAAGATCGGCGAAATCTTCATCCTGTGCCATTGGAAATGCATTCTCCCTATCCTAATGCTTATCACAATGTAGATCCTCGCCTCGGTAGGAATCGAACCCGTCACTTTGCTCTGCCAACACGTCTCTTGATACGCCTAGTCGCACATCGTAATGTGAAATATATCCATCACGGATTCTGTCAAATAATCCACAAAAAAAATCACCTCAAGTGGGTACCCCATTTTGTCCTCGGCTGTACTACGCCACTGTCCCATGCGAAAATGTCGATTGACACTCACTGATAATGTTCTGGTCCACTGCGATGAATTATATTGATGAATAAAATATTTCAGATTGTGTGCATGTTTGTCAGACACCCTGTATCTGTACGCGACGTGGTAAAAATATCCATAAGGTTTCATGAACCGAGGTCATTTAGCGAGCACTTCACCGTTGTATAAAATTCGTGAAGTCCATAGTTCTATTCGCATAACGCAGTAATGTGTAAACTGCCTCGCGGTCGTCTTGAATGTGCCATGATAAAACACATCAGCTTTGTCTTCCATTATACTGATAAAAAGATTTAAAGTCCATCTGGTTATAAATATTCATGTTTAAAATGCATGAACTGTGAATTGCGACAAGTATTTGAACCATTGAAAATCTATGTCGAATTATTGAATATGTGAAAATGTCGAATGCAATGTTCCGTTATACGACAGTAAAACCTACACAAAATGTCGCCCACTGTATGACTATTCCAGCTTCACCATATGTGTATAACACGAAGTTAATAACTACCCTCATTAGACCAATGTTGTAAACGAATATTCATTGTGAAATCTGTTATAATCATGTTCTTTCCACCAAGTGAAATTCTTGCTTGCCTCTGTTACAAGTTATAAACTGTGAAATGTGTTGCTATACGAAATAAGCTGAAGCAACTTCACTTTCAAACTAACATGTTTCCTATCGCCGGCCGTGTTCGTCCTACTCACTGCCATCGCGATCCTAACTCCCGTCAACTGCTTGACTTCGCCGTGCTATCAATCTCACAATGCTGACTTCGCTAGTTTTACCCTGCGGAACAGGTGATGATTACTGCACTGCAGTGTATACTGTAATGGAATTCTGTATACTAGAGAATGAATGCTCCTCCACACCGTGCTGCGGCAACTGACCTCGCTAATCGCGTGACTTCTTTGCCCTTGACTGGAGTAAGGGTAGACTTATTACTGGTGTTCTCTGATGTCAGATATTCAATCTCGGCCAATATCTGCTGTTGCAAAGCTATTGTACTTAATTAAGGAGTTATCCACCTTCTCAAATAATATTATAATAAATATTCAGCATTATTCCTTTCTTTTCTGATGTTAAATAAGGCTTCATTTCCATGTTATTTTCATAAATCTCTTGCCTTCTTCCCGTGATGCCATGCGTTGGAGGGGTATCGCTTTCTTCTCCCTTAATCTTCTACCTCATTTCCCTTGTCGTCATCGGCGCAATCTCAGCGCAATCTCTACTTCCAAGCAACAACATTTCAACTACAGCTAGCGTAGCCGATAGCCTCGATTAAATATCGGGTACAATACAATTAATCATCAGATTATAAAAAATTATTTGCAATGGCTGAGTGGCACTTTGTGACTGGTATTTAAATCCAAGTACGTTTTCAACCACCGTTTCTGACAGAAAGAGATACCTGTATGGAATTTTTTTTCAGGGTAAAGCCCTGGGCTAAATATCTACCAGCATGTCAATATGCAACACATAGTGATTTTTCTCATACAAGGTGCTCATCAATTTTTTATGATTGACCTTACTATCGGGCGGCACCATTTTCTCTATGCAAAAGGGGAAATCACCATGTCGCTGTCTGAGATCGGGGGGATAAGCTAAGTCAACGTCAAGGACATATCCTACGTCCTGTTGCTCGATTGCGCAATGCACATTAAAATCTTTAATTTCATCCTCAGACAGTCAGACAAATTTTTTTTACGACAGCGGTTGGCTCATAGCGTGACCGAATGAAATGTTTGGACCCATAACCTAGATGTTAGGCCCCTTAAAACAACAATTATCATCCTCATCATTATAAATTGTTTAAATCAAAATACTTCAAGTAAGATTCTTGTTCTTCGGGACAATAATCTGCTATGTAATGTTTATTTTCCTTGGCATGTCGCTGATTGAGCGAAACGAACCCCCTACGAATCCCTTTTTCGACCATCAGTACCATATCAGGATCTGTCAATAAATCACGCTCAATTTGGGTTTATTTGAGAGCAGCGTCCCAACTTAACCTTGGACTGGTATCGTAGTGTGCGAGATCTAGGCCATATATCGTGTGACATAGCTGACGGAACGTTTCAAATTCGTCTGTCAACAACAACACGTCTAATTTTAAGTAGTGCATAGAATACTGGCCCAAGGCTTCTATGCCAAACGTTCGCCAAACATGACATGCGTGGGCATATTGCTCTTCACTAATAATGCTTTGAGTTAACTGAGAAAAGAATTTTTCTCGCGGAGGCAAAGACGTTTCCTATAGCACTTCCCAACTTCCCACGTAATCATAAGGAAATTCACCTTGGCGAACACACGATTTAAATTGTTCTGCATTGGTCAAGTGGGATTGGGTATGTTTCAACTCATCCTCGCTTAGCCCTTTCACGAGGCTATTCAGGGAACTACACATAAATTTGAATGAGTCGAGAAAGCGAATGCTCATCCTTCCTTTTCTCCATGGAAGTGATGTAAAGCTCTCATGGTGTTAGCCAAAATGGTGAATTTGCTCTTATCTACATAAGCAAATAGTTTAACAATGAAGTGGAGGTCATACTGGTAGAAATTGTGTAAGAAGACAGGGAGGAAGCGAGGTGTAGGGTACTTAAAATTGCATTCGCTATGGGCGGCACCTCTAAAATGCCCCGTCCTGTGGCAGTGGTCTCTTACATTTTTCTCCGCCTAAAATAGACTTTTCATATATGTGGCAAGTGGTGGCTTGATCATATTCTTTTTGCTGTACGTCATTCATCTGAATAGGTACAGGGTTGTCCAAAATTGATTCTACCTTGCCCGCTAAAGCCGCCATTTGATAAACAAACCACCGCGCACAATCGGGACCTTTGTGACTTACATACTAACATTGGTATTCATCATAGTTACAGACAACGGAATAGCCAACAGCGAAAGGCTCATGTTTCTGCACTGGATAGGTTGAGTTTGTTTGGGGGCTTGGTTCACATCCTTGAAGGGGAACGGTGAGGGCCTCAAGATCAGCGTAAACACTAAATGTTACCATGTCTTGTTTATTAGTGGCCTTAAATTTTAAGACTGCGTCATTCCCTTCGGGCAGCACAAGCTTCACAGCTGGCCGCCCTTCACAGTCTCCCGTATTGTGCCCAACTCTAGGAATGGGTATTCCAAGTTTCAGACACCTAGATATCAAGGGAAAGGCTGTAGCCGCTTTTGAAAGTTGAGATATTTGAATATCGCGCTACATTGCTTCGAGAAGCATTTAGAAGAAAATTACCGATAGTTGGATGTCAAGTGACGTAGCGAGTAATAGCAGAGGTGGAGGCTATTTATTGATTCAATAGTTAACTATGGAGTAGAGACTTGAGACTGGGATCAGATTACTGGCACGGCCAAATGAAAGAGAATGCAATTAGTATCAAGTAAATCGGACCAGGGATTCAAGAGATATGAGGATTTCCAGATATCAGGCGATGACGCGTGACCCTGACCGTTTTGAATAAAAGACAGCTGGAGCAGGCATGGTTAGCTCATTCTAACACAAGCACTTGGCAAGCAAGTTGCGTCTACGCTGAGCCAAGGCACATGGTTGCCGTATCTACGCAGAAGTTCTTTTCAAGTCGTGATAGTCACGAAAAGTGCTGCGCAAACGAGTTGGAACTTAGTAAGTTTCTGGTGAGGAGAATCACTGAGGTGATTGATTTCTACAGACATTGGTGGAAATATTTATATTTCTAAAAGGACATATGCTAGACTTTGTCTAGAAAATAGTATTTTGTCACAGTCCAGTAGTAACTTAATACTTGGATGTTTAAAATCCATTTCAAGTCAGTTTTAATTTTTGTAACTAGTTAACCACTTCGATCTGTCATTACACTGAAGACTAGTCTATAACGGTGGCGTTCATTAGTCTACGCAAGGGAAACTGCAGGTTGTCTAGCGCATGGCAGATGGTGATATTAATAAACCATGCCCAGGGAACGATCTTCAGAACAGCCGTTAATTGCTTAGACTGTCAATGTTTTTCTTGTACTGATGAGATTACAGTGAGTTATGTTACAACTGACATATCTAAGAAGAGATCGCTTAGATCTGACCCTATTCAAACAAACTGTTATGGCTTCGATAGAAGCCCATATTAAAATGGAACCACAGTTTATTCAAACGTCGAAAGATACTACCACTATGTCTGACTAGACGAATTGTGGGTCTACAATGGCGGCCGATACAAGAATTATACGTGCTTGTCCGATAGGGCATGTCTATGGATAAATCTGGTACAGACCAGGTTTACTACACTTCAAGACCATCAAGAAATGTAAGCCACATTTGAATTATATTATGCCTAGCTAATTGGAACAAACTATTTTTCTGCAGATGACCAACACATTTTTTTCGTCGTATTTAAAGCTTGTAATGATTTACGCAAGACTTATTAGAGTTATTCTGAGCATTTTCAGCACTCAGAACAGTTTAGGATCGATGACCGAGCATTTCGAGCATTTATTTGAATTTTTCATATTTTAAGGAAACCACGGAAAACCCCCGATGTAACTGTAAAAGTTAAATTTATTTTTGTTGAGGAATGGATATTTTTTCCATATTCGAAGGTTCGAACATGTGGATTCTCACATAATGAGATGATAATTAAACATATTTAAAATAATAATAATAATAATAATCCACTAATAATAATAATAATAATTTTCATAATTTTTCTAAATAATTCTTGGATATTATATTTTCTAATAATCATATGTATTGAGAAAGAGCCTATGAAGTAGTTGAAACATTTCTAGTTTGGAACAGGAGATTTTCCGAAGGAAAGTGGTTAGCGCAAGCCCGCATTCAACCAACATGTCAGTTCTGGTTGAACAGTTGATATTTGCAATGAGTAAAGTATATTTTTCAGATAACACGGAGAGGCATGAAACGGGAAGCAATTGATATTTGTATCAAATAGGATATTTTTGTATTTATATAAAATCATGACGTAAATACACTCGAAAGTGAAATGAAGATTTTCATAAGTATGGTAAATTCACGGGTTGAACTGAATGGTAAAATAAAATAAACTTGTAAGTTTATTAATCTTCCAGTGTTGATAACAAGCAGAGGCTTGATTTATTGTATAAATTGTGGGAAGAAAATTTATGTGTGGAGTAGTTGAAATGCCATTCCCAGGTGCGCATGTTAAGTCGCAGGAATGAAGAGGTTTTTTCGAGCATCAATCAAATAGCAGGTTCGATGGCTCAGGTTTATAGTAGGAGTATTGGAGCCACACATTTCGTCGTATGAATAACCCGAAGGTTATTTCTTTGAAACCATCAGTTCTTATTTCAACCCTGTTTACGAATTCCATTTAGACTTTGATTTTGCTAGAACCCGGATTTGTCATGTTAGTAGTTTATTCTTCTTCAGAGGAAGACCTTTGCCGTTGTTGTTGTTGTAATATTGTGTTCTTACACAAATAATAGAATGGGCCACTGCCAATTTAAAATAATTCTTTAACCACGAATAATTTGAAGGATATTTTCAGTCCTAGTGCCATGAAATAAATGAATTCATTATAAAACTACAATTCTTATTTCCGCATTCTGTCGAAGAATTGAAAGTTGTGAAAGTTACTAGAAATGGCCATAAATATAAATATTTTTTTCATAATGTTCCCAAGTGGAAAATTGAATAGTTGAATGGTTCAACCATTTATTGATCAAGTTGATGATTCAGAAATCATGTATTTTGTTTGGAACTTGAAGTTCATAATCGAGTCACTTCTCGAATGTTTAATGTCAGAAGAACGATTAATTGTTGTTGTGCTTCGCACAGTTCTTCGATGCTATGCTCAATGGTCAAATACTTTTCAGATGTTATTAATATGTATAAATAATTTGTGTTGCTTAGATGATGATAATATTTTCGACGATATAATTTTGAAACTGGAAAAACAAGTGAAAGTTAAGAATTCTATAAACATTTATTCTACGAGTGTTAATATCATGTAAATAGTCAAACAGTGATCTACGTTATTTCCAGTATGGACAATTAATTTTGAACTGGAATTAAATATTAATAATTTTGGAACACAGTCCACTGGACTATTAATCGGTCTTGTGTTTTCAAAAAGATTGTCAGATGTGTTTGGAAAATTTCTGTATATTGTGTGTAAATAAGAGTGTGGATCGCCACACGTGGATGATGCTGCTTTGAGCATCCTTGCAGTCAGATTTTAACTTTAAAATAAACTGAGATAATTTTACCAGATGTGTTACTCCCAATTAAATCTCCTTCTATCCTTATTGTTGCATTGAGCCAAAAATCAGTAAAGCATTTTTTTAATTTGATGTCGTTTTTGCGATTTGCTTTAACCCATCTGGCGCTCCGGGATATTTTGACTCTCGAGTAGGGGAGTAGTGGTGCTTCCAAATAGTGTCATGGCCGCCGCGTGAGTCCAAGCCAATATCTCGCAAACCGATGGTCGGATTTTAATAAATGAGGTGTCGTTGGACTCGGGCTGACGGGGGCTTTGCTATGGACCACTCATTTCAACCCCTAAATAAAACCTACCCCTACTAGGGGGTGAAATTGTAATTTTTTAGTGAAAGCCTCTTTTCAAATGGGACATGTATAAGGTGCGCTGCTAAAATGAACTTAAACGTGGTTGCCCATATCGCGCATGCGTTTTACGAGATGCCGCTATGGATGAACATTTTTGTTTTTGTTTTGTACGCATGCGCACTTGGGATTTTTGTAAGAGGGCGAGCTGTTTGAAAAAAATGATTGATAAGAAGGGGTTTTGGTGGTGAGGAGAGAGCCAGATAGTCGCCTACTTTCCTACGAAGTTTGCCGATATCTCTCGAACGCAAGGTCGGATTTGAACGTGTGACGTGTCAAATCGCTTGTCTCGAAGCCCTTTATATGTTATTAATAGGTTAGAGTTTTGAGAATGAGGGAAACAGGCTTTTTGGGGGTAAAACCATGATTTTAGACTTTTCCGATATCTCACGAATGCATGGTCGGATTTGGTCCTATGACGTGTCAAATGGCTTGTCTCGAAACCCTTTTTATTTTGGTAATAGGTTAAAGTTTTTGAGAATGAGGGAAACAGAATTTTTTGTTGTAAAACCGTGATTTTAGACTTTCTGTTATATTTCACAAACCAATAACGCCAGAGACGTATACGAGGGGTCGTAGGACTCGGGGTGACGCCCCTTTCCTCTCTCTTTTCGAATATAGTATTTATGTTTAAAAAAATGCGAAAGAGCCTAACGACACTTATGTTGAAAACATTTCAGTTTTTAAAACTTTTCTTAAATTTGTCTAAAATGTTCATGACGAGTGGTTGTAGATAGAAAGAGACGATACCACTGGACACGTGTTTCAACGAAGCTATTACTGGCCACGGTGGTGATATACCAATACAGTATTCGCTATTTCGATGAGACGGCGGGTCGAGGGTTCGTTTTCTGATTTTTCCTATGATGGAATTCCTAATTCCTAAACCCCCTGAAGGGGGTCTTTAACGTGTAAACGATTATGAGTGACATGACAAATGATAATTCCTTGATTCGATGAAGCTGGCTTTAGATAGAACAAACAGAACGTGGTTATATGTTGCTTGAAGTGAGTATAGAAAACAAACTTGCTGGGGCAGACTGACAGGATGTGGATGTTATTTGAGCTTACTGGAATGCATTGACTTGACAGGGCAATGAAAAAAGCACAGAGATGCTGAGGACACTTGAAGGTCAAACGACATGGCAACCATGGTGGGAGGGGGAAGCGAGGATGATGTCGCCGATCATGTTCAAGGGATGAATTTATATTTTGCGAAGCATTGTTCGGAGAGGGTCATGGGACGACTTGTTTTAAGGGTATTTATTTTTTCGATGTTTCCTATGGTGGACTCATTGATTGAAATAATCCAAAACTGCTAGGGCATGGCCTTGAGATTTTATAAACCGATAATGGGATTTTGACATACAAGATCCACTCAGAACTTGACATGATGTCATTCTTTTTATGGCTTATGAATTTCCCCAAAAAAGACCCAAAACAACAAGATCATGGACTTTTGCTTTTCTTAATATATTGCAAACCCATAATGTAAGATGTTTACTGTGAGTGACGAAATCTAGCTAGGAAAAGAAAGAATTATTGTAGGCTACATGTATGGTGACTGACACGTCTTTGACCATTGGAACTTGTTTTCAGATCTGACTGTAGTACATAGGGAGTATAGGTTGTAGGCATGGATTGACAAACGGTGCACACAAAATTCAATTTATCGATTCAAGAATTAAGAGTAGACTATCATTAATTAATTGGTTAAAGAGTGTAGCTAAAAATAAAAAAATGGTGACTACATTAAACTAAACTGAACCAAGTCGAATCAAACCCAACCGAACCAAACCAAGCCTAAAGCAAACAAAAACCTAATCAAGAACAAGCCAAGGGCTTAAGTGTAAAACTTGTGGGGGAATGCAGTCATTGGCAATATCAAAAGAAAGGGATAACGCTTTATCTTTAGAGGGTAAGGTAAAGCTAGCGCATGGTGCTAATGCATATTCCCAAGTACATGAATCACACACACACAACTATCCTATGCTGTTTTTATAAGTTGACTGTTAAAACTTACTCAGTGGTTACTGAGCAAGATGGTCGCTACACACAACAAGCTTTAAATACTTGAGGCTAATAATCTATAGACACACACACACACACTCGCTTGTTCTAAATTAACTGTCTTGCTGGCAGTGCTCACACAGTAGGCAAATGACAGAAATGCTTGGCTAACAGAAATACAATCATTTTCGATTGTCTAATGTTACCAGCTAACCATTACGTGCTATAGTGGTGAGCACATGTGCCTCTTGCACTGGAGATCGTAACTCGATTTCTAGCTCTAAGGCCTAGAATGAATCAAACTAAGAAAGAAGGGTATGGTGACGCAGTGGTTAAACTGTTAGCCTTTCACTAAGGTAGACTAGGGTTTGATTTTAGGTTAATATACATGTCATAAACAAACAAACAAACGAACAAACAAACAAAAAAAGCAGAGATAATGTTTAAAACTGATTACACTTGTCTCTTTTCAAATTATTACTTAGATTGCAAATACAAAGGTGGACTGGGTTTGATATTCAGTTAATGCTGCCTATCGCATACTAGCCTGTAAGAAAGCCAAACAAGCAAAAGGCGTAGGTAGAGCAGTGGTAAAATCGCTATGTGTAGAGAACTACCTAACGGTTTTATGAACTGGCAATGGTATGTCGCATAAACAGTGCAGGATACAATCCAGCAACCATAATTTGTATCTTGTGGAGCAGAGAAAACATATATATAGAGAAAGATATAGAAAGCTAGTGTATGTATGGGTAGCATTGATAATTTGACCAGAGAAAATACGATGAGGTAGGGTGGGGAGAGGGAGAATTAACACTTATATATGAATGAATGGTAAATAGTATTTTAGTTTTTTTCCCCCAATAGTTTTGTTTTTTAAATGCAGTGGTAGATAGTCGTTATTTTGTAAAACATTCTTACTTGCAGTAGTAATAAGACTCTATGGTTTCGCAAACACATAGATAGACTGTATTATTGCCATGGTCAAGCACTCACATTAAGATCATTTACAAAATCATAAAATGAAAAATAAAAAATCTTGTTTTGGAAATATCGTTTTTCAACATACACAAAATAAATATATAAAAAATTTGTAAACAGCAAAATGGAAAATCCATGGTCAAGCACTCACATTAAGATCATTTACAAAATCATAAAATGAAAAATAAAAATCTTGTTTTGGAAATATCGATTTTTTTCAACATACACAAAATAAATATATAAAAAATTTGTAAACAGCAAAATGGAAAATCCATGTTTCCATATAGACAAAATTTAAAAACCTTAAACGGACATTTAAGAAAATATATATAAATGGGAAATTGACAAATGTGTAAATATGAAAATGGAAAAATCCATGTTTCCATATCATGAAATTGAAAAACATCAAACTGTCATTTTAAAAAATGCAAATGGAAAATTGACAAATTGCAATGTGTGAAATGTGAAATTGAACAAATGGCTATCATTATTTAAAAAAAAAAAGAACATGGTGCTCTATGGTTGAGGTGTGAATCAAACCCTTTCTACTTATTTGGACCACCCGAGACTGAGTAGACTAGTTTAAGTTGTCATACCACTTTTAAAAGTTTGTGTTAAATCTAGGAATTGAACCCAAGAGCTTGTAGGGGAGATCAAAGGTTATAATATGTTAAACAGATAGCCTTGAATGAAGGGTGTGGTAGCTATATAGAGATGAGACGTTTCGCTCGGGGCAGGGAGGTATGGAGATCTGCATCAAACCAGTCAAAGGACTAAAGACTCAAACAACAACATGTACGTTCACCAAAATAATGTTGTGTAACGGTAAATGTTAGTCAACGAACAGTAATGCATTACTAAAACCCATGACACGATACCTAAGAGCTTTTCTAAAATGATTTTAAAATGCCTTTAACCCTATATTGAACACCCAGTTCACAAGACTCATAACTGCAATGTTATGGTAAAACAAAACAAAATCTATATTTCAAAACAAACAAGTGGTTTAGTCAATGTATACTGGAAAAAGTTTTGTAAACACTCAAGTCCTCAAGACCAATTAAATTAGTAACTGTCAGGTTGGCCGAGTGGTTAAGGTGTTTGACTTAAGATCAAATTTCTGTATAAGGAAGCAAGGGTTCGAATCCCTTACCTGACATAACTATTGCCTTAACATGGCTTGGCCACACTGTATTATTATGATACTCAGTACACAAACCATAGATATAGTGTATTGTTTAAGGCCACTCTCTTTCTGAACATAGTCAGAGACTGTTGATGGTTAACAATTGTATTAATAGTGGGACATGGGGATAGCAATTAAGAAAAAACAGCCAATACCCATACAATATTTTTATTCATTTTAGTTTTTTTTTACAATAGTTACACACTGAATACAACTTTTTATCTCTTTACCATTGTTTGATATAGATTTTAAACACAACGCTTGTTGTAGATCCTTTTACAACTTTCTCTAGGTACTCTTGTTCTTAAAAACTGGGGAAGCCGCAATGGTTTTATAGACATTAAACCCTCATTCTCTTCTTTTTCATCATTATCATCATCATTATTATAAATATTATCTTTATAATTATTATAGTCATTGTCACCATCATTATCATCATCATTATCATCCTCAACATCACTAGAACTATCCAATTCCATTTTTTCCTTTTCAAAAGGGATCTCTTGAAGAGTCTGTGTTGCTTTTGATAGTGTTACGGGTTTATTGAACGTTGACAACTGTCCTAACATGACTTTTTGAGGAGATAAATGTTTTTTCATAAGGAAGTCACTATGTTGAGTAACACTATGTTTTTGTCGGACTTGCTTTTTCTTGTTCTTTTGATCATGTTTTGTTAACACTAACGGTGTTTCATTTGGTATACCACATTGATGAGTACCCACACTTAAGACCTCACCATGTTTACTTTTTAGATGACCTAGACATTTTGTTGTTCTTTGTTTTGAGCACTGCCAAAATATGATGCCATTCGCATTTTCTCGCTTATAGTTATAAGAGTACCCATGATACAGGGCACGTGGTTTACCTTTATTGGTTATAGTATATTCCATAGTAGTCACTGACTTGTATAGTCGATCCGCCTACTACAAAGGTCTGAACACTTGTGGTGAAAGAATGATGTTGTGTTGACGTTTTATGCAGGATAATGTTGGTGGCATATGTGGGTGGCTTATGTTGATGACATGTGTTGTTGGCTGATTTTGGTGGCTTATGTTGATGGTTTATGGTGGTGGCTTATGTTGATGGCTTATGTTGGTGGCTTATGTTGATGACATATGTTGGTGACTTATGTTGATAGCTTATGTTGGTGGCTAATGTTGATGACATATGTTGTTGGCTTATGGTGGTGGCTTATGTTGATGGTATATGTTGCTGGCCTATGTTGATGGTTTATGTTAATGGCTTAGGTTAATATCTTAGGTTGATGGCATAAGTTGATGGCTTATGTTGGTGGCTTATGGTGGTGGCTTATGCTGGTGGCTTATGCTAGTGGCTTATGGTGGTGGTTTATGGTGGTGGCTTATGTTGATGACATATGTTGGTGGCTTAAGTTGGTGGCTTATGTTGGTGGCTAATGGTGGTGGCTTATGGTGGTGGGTTATGGTGGTGGATTATGGTGGCTTATAGTGGTGGCTTATGGTGGTGGTTTATGGTGGTGGCTTATGTTGATGACATATGTTGGTGGCTTATGGTGGCTTATGGTGGTGATTTATAGTGGTGGCCTATGTTGGTGGCTTATTTTTGGTGGTTTACGTTAATACCTTATTTGTAATGGCTTATTTGACAAGTTATTGTTGTCAATGTATTTAGAGGATTTTTCTCTTGGTTTTGGAAAGTATCTCAACTCTTTTTTATGGTAGCATAATGCTTACCGCCATGTTTGTAAGCAACAACAACACACTAAAATTCCAAGAATCCAAAGTACTCTAAGGTTAATGATTGTCTCTCAACTCCATTCAACGTCTAGTCAAAAAAACATTATATATTTTTCACATTTTACAAAAAAGGTAAATTGGGAAAGTAAGCTATATGTTTAAACTAAAAATCATATCAAATCATATGCTAACTCCAACACCTACGTCTATCCCAATCTCAGTCAAAAAAATATAATATTCTTCAAATTTTTCCAAAACAGTATTTGGAAAGTAGGCCATATTTTGAAAACTAATCATCCTATAAAGTCATATATATATATACTGAAACCAATGGCTTTTATATCCTTAATCTTAAGAACAAAATATGGAATTTTTGACATTTTTTCCAAAAATGTTCATTTTAAAACGGGGCTATATTTTGGAAACTAGGAATTTTACAAGAAAGTTTGTTTAACGTAAATGGCAGGTATTTACCCCCACTACCCGCAAACCAAGTCCCAGGTCTCTGGGGAAAAATCCAAAAAAAGTTCAATTTGGAAAGTAGGCAATATTTTGAAAACTAATCATCCTAAAAAGTCATATATAGACTCAAACCAATGGCTTTTATGTCCTTAATTGGTAGAACAAAACTTAACATTTTTTCAGTTTTTCCAAAAAAGTCCAATTTTCAAAAATTGTCTATATTTTGGGAACTAAGAATTTTACAAAAAAGTTTGTTTAACGAAAATGAAAGGTCTTTACCCCCCTCTACCCAAAACATAAATTTCAGGTCCCTAGGACAAAAACTGTGCAGTATATATATATTTTTTTTTTTTGGGGAGGGGGTCTATATTCACTTTACCTCCCCACTTTACAAGATGGCGGCCATAGCTTAACTTAACCTAGCCTAACCTAACCTGACCTACGAGGTGTGATCAAAAAGTTCCAAAAATGTGGCTGCAACTTAACCAAACCTAGCCTAGCCTAACCTAACCTCCCTGTTGACTAGCCCCCTTTGGACGGGTCCTTTTTGAAGGGAGTCATTTTTTTACGTGTCCCGGAGGACGGGTCCTTGTTGACGGGTCCCTGTGGCGGGTCCTTTGGACTGATCCCTATGGACTGGCCTTGCATTTTATCCAAATTATGTCAAAGGGGACCCGCCACTGGGACCCGTCAACAAGGACCCGTCCTCCGGGACACGTAAAAAAAATGACTCCCTTCAAAAAGGACCCGTCCAAAGGGGGCTAGTCAACAGGGAGGTTAGGTTAGGCTAGGCTAGGTTTGGTTAAGTTGCAGCCACATTTTTGGAACTTTTTGATCACACCTCGTAGGTCAGGTTAGGTTAGGCTAGGTTAAGTTAAGCTATGGCCGCCATCTTGTAAAGTGGGGAGGTAAAGTGAATATAGACCCCCTCCCCAAAAAAAAAATATATATATATACTGCACAGTTTTTGTCCTAGGGACCTGAAATTTATGTTTTGGGTAGAGGGGGGTAAAGACCTTTCATTTTCGTTAAACAAACTTTTTTGTAAAATTCTTAGTTCCCAAAATATAGACAATTTTTGAAAATTGGACTTTTTTGGAAAAACTGAAAAAATGTTAAGTTTTGTTCTACCAATTAAGGACATAAAAGCCATTGGTTTGAGTCTATATATGACTTTTTAGGATGATTAGTTTTCAAAATATTGCCTACTTTCCAAATTGAACTTTTTTTGGATTTTTCCCCAGAGACCTGGGACTTGGTTTGCGGGTAGTGGGGGTAAATACCTGCCATTTACGTTAAACAAACTTTCTTGTAAAATTCCTAGTTTCCAAAATATAGCCCCGTTTTAAAATGAACATTTTTGGAAAAAATGTCAAAAATTCCATATTTTGTTCTTAAGATTAAGGATATAAAAGCCATTGGTTTCAGTATATATATATATGACTTTATAGGATGATTAGTTTTCAAAATATGGCCTACTTTCCAAATACTGTTTTGGAAAAATTTGAAGAATATTATATTTTTTTGACTGAGATTGGGATAGACGTAGGTGTTGGAGTTAGCATATGATTTGATATGATTTTTAGTTTAAACATATAGCTTACTTTCCCAATTTACCTTTTTTGTAAAATGTGAAAAATATATAATGTTTTTTTGACTAGACGTTGAATGGAGTTGAGAGACAATCATTAACCTTAGAGTACTTTGGATTCTTGGAATTTTAGTGTGTTGTTGTTGCTTACAAACATGGCGGTAAGCATTATGCTACCATAAAAAAGAGTTGAGATACTTTCCAAAACCAAGAGAAAAATCCTCTAAATACATTGACAACAATAACTTGTCAAATAAGCCATTACAAATAAGGTATTAACGTAAACCACCAAAAATAAGCCACCAACATAGGCCACCACTATAAATCACCACCATAAGCCACCATAAGCCACCAACATATGTCATCAACATAAGCCACCACCATAAACCACCACCATAAGCCACCACTATAAGCCACCATAATCCACCACCATAACCCACCACCATAAGCCACCACCATTAGCCACCAACATAAGCCACCAACTTAAGCCACCAACATATGTCATCAACATAAGCCACCACCATAAACCACCACCATAAGCCACTAGCATAAGCCACCAGCATAAGCCACCACCATAAGCCACCAACATAAGCCATCAACTTATGCCATCAACCTAAGATATTAACCTAAGCCATTAACATAAACCATCAACATAGGCCAGCAACATATACCATCAACATAAGCCACCACCATAAGCCAACAACATATGTCATCAACATTAGCCACCAACATAAGCTATCAACATAAGTCACCAACATATGTCATCAACATAAGCCACCAACATAAGCCATCAACATAAGCCACCACCATAAACCATCAACATAAGCCACCAAAATCAGCCAACAACACATGTCATCAACATAAGCCACCCACATATGCCACCAACATTATCCTGCATAAAACGTCAACACAACATCATTCTTTCACCACAAGTGTTCAGACCTTTGTAGTAGGCGGATCGACTATACAAGTCAGTGACTACTATGGAATATACTATAACCAATAAAGGTAAACCACGTGCCCTGTATCATGGGTACTCTTATAACTATAAGCGAGAAAATGCGAATGGCATCATATTTTGGCAGTGCTCAAAACAAAGAACAACAAAATGTCTAGGTCATCTAAAAAGTAAACATGGTGAGGTCTTAAGTGTGGGTACTCATCAATGTGGTATACCAAATGAAACACCGTTAGTGTTAACAAAACATGATCAAAAGAACAAGAAAAAGCAAGTCCGACAAAAACATAGTGTTACTCAACATAGTGACTTCCTTATGAAAAAACATTTATCTCCTCAAAAAGTCATGTTAGGACAGTTGTCAACGTTCAATAAACCCGTAACACTATCAAAAGCAACACAGACTCTTCAAGAGATCCCTTTTGAAAAGGAAAAAATGGAATTGGATAGTTCTAGTGATGTTGAGGATGATAATGATGATGATAATGATGGTGACAATAACTATAATAATTATAAAGATAATATTTATAATAATGATGATGATAATGATGAAAAAGAAGAGAATGAGGGTTTAATGTCTATAAAACCATTGCGGCTTCCCCAGTTTTTAAGAACAAGAGTACCTAGAGAAAGTTGTAAAAGGATCTACAACAAGCGTTGTGTTTAAAATCTATATCAAACAATGGTAAAGAGATAAAAAGTTGTATTCAGTGTGTAACTATTGTAAAAAAAACTAAAATGAATAAAAATATTGTATGGGTATTGGCTGTTTTTTCTTAATTGCTATCCCCATGTCCCACTATTAATACAATTGTTAACCATCAACAGTCTCTGACTATGTTCAGAAAGAGAGTGGCCTTAAACAATACACTATATCTATGGTTTGTGTACTGAGTATCATAATAATACAGTGTGGCCAAGCCATGTTAAGGCAATAGTTATGTCAGGTAAGGGATTCGAACCCTTGCTTCCTTATACAGAAATTTGATCTTAAGTCAAACACCTTAACCACTCGGCCAACCTGACAGTTACTAATTTAATTGGTCTTGAGGACTTGAGTGTTTACAAAACTTTTTCCAGTATACATTGACTAAACCACTTGTTTGTTTTGAAATATAGATTTTGTTTTGTTTTACCATAACATTGCAGTTATGAGTCTTGTGAACTGGGTGTTCAATATAGGGTTAAAGGCATTTTAAAATCATTTTAGAAAAGCTCTTAGGTATCGTGTCATGGGTTTTAGTAATGCATTACTGTTCGTTGACTAACATTTACCGTTACACAACATTATTTTGGTGAACGTACATGTTGTTGTTTGAGTCTTTAGTCCTTTGACTGGTTTGATGCAGATCTCCATACCTCCCTGCCCCGAGCGAAACGTCTCATCTCTATATAGCTACCACACCCTTCATTCAAGGCTATCTGTTTAACATATTATAACCTTTGATCTCCCCTACAAGCTCTTGGGTTCAATTCCTAGATTTAACACAAACTTTTAAAAGTGGTATGACAACTTAAACTAGTCTACTCAGTCTCGGGTGGTCCAAATAAGTAGAAAGGGTTTGATTCACACCTCAACCATAGAGCACCATGTTCTTTTTTTTTTTAAATAATGATAGCCATTTGTTCAATTTCACATTTCACACATTGCAATTTGTCAATTTTCCATTTGCATTTTTTAAAATGACAGTTTGATGTTTTTCAATTTCATGATATGGAAACATGGATTTTTCCATTTTCATATTTACACATTTGTCAATTTCCCATTTATATATATTTTCTTAAATGTCCGTTTAAGGTTTTTAAATTTTGTCTATATGGAAACATGGATTTTCCATTTTGCTGTTTACAAATTTTTTATATATTTATTTTGTGTATGTTGAAAAAAATCGATATTTCCAAAACAAGATTTTTATTTTTCATTTTATGATTTTGTAAATGATCTTAATGTGAGTGCTTGACCATGGATTTTCCATTTTGCTGTTTACAAATTTTTTATATATTTATTTTGTGTATGTTGAAAAACGATATTTCCAAAACAAGATTTTTTATTTTTCATTTTATGATTTTGTAAATGATCTTAATGTGAGTGCTTGACCATGGCAATAATACAGTCTATCTATGTGTTTGCGAAACCATAGAGTCTTATTACTACTGCAAGTAAGAATGTTTTACAAAATAACGACTATCTACCACTGCATTTAAAAAACAAAACTATTGGGGGAAAAAAACTAAAATACTATTTACCATTCATTCATATATAAGTGTTAATTCTCCCTCTCCCCACCCTACCTCATCGTATTTTCTCTGGTCAAATTATCAATGCTACCCATACATACACTAGCTTTCTATATCTTTCTCTATATATATGTTTTCTCTGCTCCACAAGATACAAATTATGGTTGCTGGATTGTATCCTGCACTGTTTATGCGACATACCATTGCCAGTTCATAAAACCGTTAGGTAGTTCTCTACACATAGCGATTTTACCACTGCTCTACCTACGCCTTTTGCTTGTTTGGCTTTCTTACAGGCTAGTATGCGATAGGCAGCATTAACTGAATATCAAACCCAGTCCACCTTTGTATTTGCAATCTAAGTAATAATTTGAAAAGAGACAAGTGTAATCAGTTTTAAACATTATCTCTGCTTTTTTTGTTTGTTTGTTCGTTTGTTTGTTTGTTTATGACATGTATATTAACCTAAAATCAAACCCTAGTCTACCTTAGTGAAAGGCTAACAGTTTAACCACTGCGTCACCATACCCTTCTTTCTTAGTTTGATTCATTCTAGGCCTTAGAGCTAGAAATCGAGTTACGATCTCCAGTGCAAGAGGCACATGTGCTCACCACTATAGCACGTAATGGTTAGCTGGTAACATTAGACAATCGAAAATGATTGTATTTCTGTTAGCCAAGCATTTCTGTCATTTGCCTACTGTGTGAGCACTGCCAGCAAGACAGTTAATTTAGAACAAGCGAGTGTGTGTGTGTGTGTCTATAGATTATTAGCCTCAAGTATTTAAAGCTTGTTGTGTGTAGCGACCATCTTGCTCAATAACCACTGAGTAAGTTTTAACAGTCAACTTATAAAAACAGCATAGGATAGTTGTGTGTGTGTGATTCATGTACTTGGGAATATGCATTAGCACCATGCGCTAGCTTTACCTTACCCTCTAAAGATAAAGCGTTATCCCTTTCTTTTGATATTGCCAATGACTGCATTCCCCCACAAGTTTTACACTTAAGCCCTTGGCTTGTTCTTGATTAGGTTTTTGTTTGCTTTAGGCTTGGTTTGGTTCGGTTGGGTTTGATTCGACTTGGTTCAGTTTAGTTTAATGTAGTCACCATTTTTTTATTTTTAGCTACACTCTTTAACCAATTAATTAATGATAGTCTACTCTTAATTCTTGAATCGATAAATTGAATTTTGTGTGCACCGTTTGTCAATCCATGCCTACAACCTATACTCCCTATGTACTACAGTCAGATCTGAAAACAAGTTCCAATGGTCAAAGACGTGTCAGTCACCATACATGTAGCCTACAATAATTCTTTCTTTTCCTAGCTAGATTTCGTCACTCACAGTAAACATCTTACATTATGGGTTTGCAATATATTAAGAAAAGCAAAAGTCCATGATCTTGTTGTTTTGGGTCTTTTTTGGGGAAATTCATAAGCCATAAAAAGAATGACATCATGTCAAGTTCTGAGTGGATCTTGTATGTCAAAATCCCATTATCGGTTTATAAAATCTCAAGGCCATGCCCTAGCAGTTTTGGATTATTTCAATCAATGAGTCCACCATAGGAAACATCGAAAAAATAAATACCCTTAAAACAAGTCGTCCCATGACCCTCTCCGAACAATGCTTCGCAAAATATAAATTCATCCCTTGAACATGATCGGCGACATCATCCTCGCTTCCCCCTCCCACCATGGTTGCCATGTCGTTTGACCTTCAAGTGTCCTCAGCATCTCTGTGCTTTTTTCATTGCCCTGTCAAGTCAATGCATTCCAGTAAGCTCAAATAACATCCACATCCTGTCAGTCTGCCCCAGCAAGTTTGTTTTCTATACTCACTTCAAGCAACATATAACCACGTTCTGTTTGTTCTATCTAAAGCCAGCTTCATCGAATCAAGGAATTATCATTTGTCATGTCACTCATAATCGTTTACACGTTAAAGACCCCCTTCAGGGGGTTTAGGAATTAGGAATTCCATCATAGGAAAAATCAGAAAACGAACCCTCGACCCGCCGTCTCATCGAAATAGCGAATACTGTATTGGTATATCACCACCGTGGCCAGTAATAGCTTCGTTGAAACACGTGTCCAGTGGTATCGTCTCTTTCTATCTACAACCACTCGTCATGAACATTTTAGACAAATTTAAGAAAAGTTTTAAAAACTGAAATGTTTTCAACATAAGTGTCGTTAGGCTCTTTCGCATTTTTTTAAACATAAATACTATATTCGAAAAGAGAGAGGAAAGGGGCGTCACCCCGAGTCCTACGACCCCTCGTATACGTCTCTGGCGTTATTGGTTTGTGAAATATAACAGAAAGTCTAAAATCACGGTTTTACAACAAAAAATTCTGTTTCCCTCATTCTCAAAAACTTTAACCTATTACCAAAATAAAAAGGGTTTCGAGACAAGCCATTTGACACGTCATAGGACCAAATCCGACCATGCATTCGTGAGATATCGGAAAAGTCTAAAATCATGGTTTTACCCCCAAAAAGCCTGTTTCCCTCATTCTCAAAACTCTAACCTATTAATAACATATAAAGGGCTTCGAGACAAGCGATTTGACACGTCACACGTTCAAATCCGACCTTGCGTTCGAGAGATATCGGCAAACTTCGTAGGAAAGTAGGCGACTATCTGGCTCTCTCCTCACCACCAAAACCCCTTCTTATCAATCTTTTTTTTCAAAGAGCTCGCCCTCTTACAAAAATCCCAAGTGCGCATGCGTAAAAAACAAAAACAAAAATGTTCATCCATAGCGGCAGCCAGAAAAACGCATGTGCGATATGAGCAACAACATTTAAGTTCATTTTAGCAGCGCACCTTATACATGTCGTATTTGAAAAGAGACTTTCACTAAAAATTACAATTTCACCCCCTAGTAGGGGTAGGTTTTATTTAGGGGTTGAAATGAGTGGTCCATAGCAAAGCCCCCGTCAGCCCGAGTCCAACGACACCTCATTCGTGAATCTCCGACCAAGGGTTCGGGAGTTATCGGCTCGCATTGGGAGTAGTGGTGGGGGGGGTTAGAAACCGCCTTACTCCACTACTCTCTCGTGCTGACTGATTATTGGTAAAATGCATATGTGGTCGTACGGACTCCGGTCTAAACGGGCACAGTATGTCGTTCCAAAAGTTCAGCAGCTCCAAAATACTGAAGGCAGCGCTCACAAATATGTATCTTAGGATGATTGTTAGACACTTGTCTGCTTACCAGTCTACTTAAATTCTTTATCCAGCAATAATAGCTTTTATCCCCATGAGACAAAAAGAACAGGTGAATGTGGTATTTTTTGTCTCTTTGCTGGCATACAAGGGGCCGACAATGTTGCTATATACCATAAAGGAGAAATTTGTGTTGTCTTTCTCAAATATATGAATTTTATCTAGAGACATGGGAAATGAAACATGATCCAGATTGAGAGTTTGCTTTAAGTGTTTAACGTGTCGTTGTACTTTCCTGGTCTATCACAATGTCTGTCTTCACAGGGCTGCAAAAAACTAGCCACACTCTACAAAAAGCAGTAATCGTCTGTGTTGCATACATTGATCACTGCCTTTTTTCGAAGCAATCCAGCTCGGTGTGCGAATATAGCTACTTCCTGCATTTAATGGATTGTATTTACAAATATTGATTTGCAAATAGCCTACGCAATGCTATTCAGAGCCAAGCCACTGTGACCCTGTTGCAACTTATCAAATTTTGTGATAAGCCCTTCAATAGCTTTTTTCTGATACCACATTTCTAATTATTGGATATCAATAATTGCTCCATTTTTGAACAAAGTTTGAATTCTTGTTTCTCTTCAACATTACTCTTCATCGAGATAAATTCACATAGCATTTCAACATTTATTTTAATGCCTGATGCAATCTTAACCTTGCTGACTTTCACTCAAAAATGGGGAAACACGATTCCACAAAATATTTAGGGGACAGACAGTTATTAACCTTATGTATTTGGCCGGAACATATTCTACTTTTACATTTGGCTAGTGGTTGCCATACTAACTCTTTACTCATGGGCATAGATATAATTATAATGAAATAAATGGTTGTTAACTCACCTTATAAGTAGGTTAATAAAAAACAGCAAATACAGATGACACCCCAACACACACGCACACTCACATTCATAAACGTTTGTCGTAGCAACTATTGTTGCTGTTGTTCTTAAACTATTAGCCTCAAGCAGAAGACAGCCACGACGTAGTAATGCATTGTTTCTTTCAAAATATATCTGAACAGCAGACCAATAAATCCCTTTATTAGTTATGGTTATATATATATATTGAGTAAACATGTGCATTCATTCATTCATTCATTTATTCATTCATTGGTTCATTGATTCATTCGTTCATTCATTGATTTGTTCATTCATTCATACTGTTATAGCACATCATAAAAAACACAAAAGATTTAGGGCTGCAGCAGGGTTAATCATGCGCTCACATATAGAATAAGACACTCACTCAGGAATAGTAAGGTAATTTGCACAAAAATATCTTCATAGCGTACCTTTTTTCAATATCACGACCGTAGCTTTGTGGTTATGCTGCTTGTGTGTTGCTACTGCAACTCTTGCTTGACACATGCCTTAATTCTGCAGCAACAACAATAAATACATTCCATAAGTACACACATCAAAAAAAGTTTTGCATCACCTCGGTTCCAAGAGTTCCGGAACCTTTAAATACAAAGGGAATAGAGATCAACACAAACAACATTTCAGCTCGTTTTATTGCTCATGAGACCCACACATTGCATGTTGTACCATCATACAGCTAGACTTTCAGCATTTGTGGTCCAGATTGCAGTACACACCACTACCTCTAATACCCAGTAGCACGTCCTCTTGCATTGATGCATGCCTGTATTCGCCGTGGCATACTATCCACAAGTTCATCAAGACACTGTTGGTCCAAATTGTCCCACTCCTCAACGACAATTCGGCGTAAATCTCTCAGAGTGGTTGGTGGGTCAAGACGTCCATAAACAGCCCTTTTCAACATATCCCAGGCATGTTCGATAGGGTTCATGTCTGGCGAACATGCTGGCCACTGTAGTCGAGCGATGTCGTTATCTTGAAGGAACGCATTCACAAGATGTGCACGATGAGGTCGAGAATTGTCGTCCATGAAGACAAATGCCTCTCCAATATTCTGCCGATATGGGTGCACTATGGGTCGGAGGATGTCATTCAGGTATCGTAAAGCCGTTTCGGAGCCTTCCATGACCACCAGTGGCGTACGTCGGCCCCACATAATGCCACCCCAAAACATCAGGGAACCACCACCTTGCTGCACTCGCTGGACAGTGTGTCTAAGACGTTCAGCCTGACCAGGGTGCCTCCAAACACGTCTCCGACGATTGTCTGGTTGAAGGCATATGCGACACTCATCGGTGAAGAGAACGTGATGCCAATTCTGTGGGGTCCATTCAGCATGTTGTTGGGCCCATCTGTACCGCGCTGCATGGTGTCGGGGTTGCAAAGCTGGACCTCGCCATGGACGTCGGGAGTGAAGTTGCGCATCATGCAGCCTATTGCGCACAGTTTGAGTTGAAACACGACGTCCTGTGGCTGAACGAAACGCATTATTCAACATGGTGGCATTGCTGTCAGGGTTCCTCCGAGCGGCAATCCGTAAGTAGCGGTCATCCACTACAGTAGTAGCCCTTGGGCGGCCTGAGCGAGGCCTGTCATCGACAGTTCCTGTATCTCTGTACCTCCTCCATGTCCGAACAACATCGCTTTGGTTCACTCTGAGACGCCTGGAAACTTCCCTTGTTGAGAGCCCTTCTTGACACAAAGTAACAATGCGGACGCGATCGAACTGCGGTATTGACCTTCTAGGCATGGTAGAACTACAGACAACATGAGCAGCGTACCTTCGTCCTGGTGGAATGACTGGAACTGATCGGCTGTCGTACCCCCTCCGTCTAATAGGCCCTGCTCATGCATGGTTGTTTACATCTTTGAGCAGTTTTAGTGACATCTATGAACAGTCAAAGGGACTGTATCTTTGATACAATATACACAGTCAACGTCTATATGCCGGAGATCTGGGAACCGAGGTGATGCAAAACTTTTTTTGATGTGTGTATATGGATTATCATTAAATAAATAGCATTCATTTTACCGCAAGTCATAAAGAACATGTCCACAACTTGCAAATTAATAATATTAATACTTTTTTTGAAACTGGTCTCCGCAGCTGCTTTAATGTCTCTCTCTCTCTCTCTCTGTTTGTTTCAATTTTGCTCAATTAGTTGATTATCTGCAACAAAAAATACATCGATACCATTAAGTCACTGAATCACCTTCCAATAATGCACTAAATATCAATAATCCATTCCATAACATTGTTATAAACCAGATGGCATACCTTCCGTTACGTGTTCATGAAGATTTTTTTTTAAATTAATTAACTAATTAATTAATTACTAACACAGGCCCGCTAATGGCCTTCCGTCTTCATCAAATGATATCTTGCGAGTATTGACTGTGTTGGTCTGCTCCAGTGGATATATGTCTCGATAAATTGTCAAACCATCATTTTCTCACACTATAATAATAATAATATCGTATGGCGTCGGGTGCCTGGTGCAAGCTTTGTTAATTGACACCGAGAGGGTAGCTTGCATGTCGAATTTCGAAGTTCTTTTGAACGCTATGAAAGTCAAGGTGGTTAGATATCTAAACTCCTCGACACTACAGCGCTTTCAAGTAGAGAATGGAGGAACTTTGTGATGGCGGAAAATCCCGAGATTAATTTTGCCATTGAACACGGCTTACTGAATTCAAATGGGTTCTTTAACATGCCAGCAACTTATGACATGAGTGTCGTGATTTTTGTCGCCTTTCAAAAATCACTTACCATGGCTAGGGGCGAACCTGCAATCTTGGGGTTGGTAGTCCGTCACTATAACCACTCACCCACACTGTTACAAACACTTTGCAAGCAACGACTAGCTTAGAGAACTGCGCACATTAGTGCTTCACATATACCTACATGACCTGACAGTGCTCACCTTGAGAAGTTCACCATCAGAATTTCAACACAATGCTCTCAGGCCAGAATAACCTTGGTCCATGGGATGAAGTTAATGGCTGGTAGCGTAAGCTGAGGCTGTTATCTCGCTTAGTCCAGATGACGTAGGTGCAGAGGCAAGCTTCCCACGCACGCATCTACAACAATCCTGTTGTGATAACCAACTAGCTCTCTCAAGCCGTCCAACACACAGCTCTGTCTGCAAGTATCAAATCTCTTTTTCGCAAATTGCCCCTGTGTGATCCAAGCCCTGCATGGTCAAATCATATGTGTATGTTTTAGCAACATCTTAGCGCTTGGCTCGCCAACACAACGTCACTTCAAATCTGGTTTCTTACTTCTTTTCACGTTTTCCTCAAATATCTAGAAAAATAACGGAAACACATTTTTCTTAGACTAAAAACCATGGTTTTAGCTCTTCAACCCCTACATCCCCGTAAACAGGACGACGAAACAAAATATCATCATGGCCATCATACTCATAACTCGTCCCGTTTTTCCAAATATCTGGAATATGCCAAAAACAAAGGTTAAACCCAAAATCGTGCATAGGTTTTCACCTAGAGACTTGAAAATTATGGTGCCGGTAGAGGGGGTAAATGCCGACTATTCATATCAAACAAACGTTTTTGTCAATTTCACAGTTTTCAAAATAGTGACAAAATTTTTCAAAATTCATTTTCATTTGTCCTACAGACTTGAAACTTGGTTTCTGCCTAGAGGGGCATTTATATCCAACAATCTTTTTCCTCATCTTCACCGTTTCCAAAATACAGACAATTTAAAAACAAACATTTTCATTTTTTTATACCAACACACATACATAGCAAAGAGGATGCCTTTCCAACGCCAACAACACATCATTCGTTAATATCCGATCAGGCGTTCGCCAGATATCGCCAAAGTTCACCAGAAATTAGGCTATCATTTTGTTTTGTCCTACACACTTGAAACTTGCTTTCTGCCTGGAGAGGCTAGTTACCTTTCATTGACTTCAAACAAACTTTTTTCTAAAATTCACCGTTTCCAAAATAGTGCCAATTTCAAAAACAACAATTTTAAAAAAAATGTCAAATATCAACACACATACATAGCAAAGACGACGTCACCCCAACGCCAACAACACCCCGTTCGTTAAAATCCGATCATGCGTTCGGGGGATATCGGCAAAGTTCATATGAATGTAGGAGACGGGGCAGAAGTCCCCTCATCCCACTACTATTAAGATAGGAATTACCTAGGCATTTATCTTCAGTATGTGTGGGAAACCATGGTAAACCACTTGCTGGCTGGCTAAGGGGTGAATCGAACCCAACATTTCCCGGTTTGCCCCACTAGGCTGAGCGTACCCCGATCTTACCCTCTTATCCTCAGAATAGAATTAGATTTCTTGAGAGTTAGGAATCAAACATGGGCCCCAGAAGTGACAACCAAGAACACAACACCTGATAGGTAACATTTATTAGCCTACTTTCAATTTTTGCAAAAAAATGAAAGTAGACTTATGAGATCAACACAGGGCGAAAAAAGTGTGTCTGTCTGTGTGTGTGTATGTGTGTGTGTGAGTCTGTGTGTGTGTGTGTCTGTGTGTCTGTGTGTGTGTGTCTGTGTGTGTGTGTGAGTGTGTGTACTCTGAATGTCTGTCCCCCCCCTATCAATTCGAACACGGTGAATGCGAATTGAACGAAATTTGGTACAAAGGTAGCACTAGCAAAGGACACCTCAGTGTCATGTTTTATATCGCCGCCATCTTGACGGAAACGTAATGGCGGCCACACAAATTTTCAAAGCTTAAATCAAATTACGACTAACCTAATCATCCGATCTCTACCAAATTTTGCAACAACATACCTTTTTGGAGGGAGCATCCCTTGACCAAACCAATAGGCCATCAGCGTAATAGTTTGAGAATGGCGGCCATCTTTGAGTGAAAATCGATTCCCCCTATTAATTCGAACACGGTGCAACCGAATGGAACGAAATTTGGTACAGAGGTAGTACTAACAAAAGGCACCTCAGTGTCATGTTTTATATCGCCGCCATCTTGACGGAAACGTAATGGCGGCCACACAAATTTTCAAAGCTTAAATCAAATTACGACTAACCTAATCATCCGATCTCTACCAAATTTAGCAACAACATACCTTTTTGGAGGGAGCATCCCTTGACCAAACCAATAGGCCATCAGCGTAATAGTTTGAGAATGGCGGCCATCTTTGAGTGAAAATCGATTCCCCCTATTAATTCGAACACGGTGCAACCGAATGGAACGAAATTTGGTACAGAGGTAGTACTAACAAAAGGCACCTCAGTGTCATGTTTTATATCGCCGCCATCTTGACGGAAACGTAATGGCGGCCACACAAATTTTCAAAGCTTAAATCAAATTTCGACTAACCTAATCATCCGATCTCTACCAAATTTGGCAACAACATACCTATATAGGGGGAGCATCCTTTGACAAAAATAATAGGTCATCAGCGTAACGGTTTGCGGATGGCGGCCATCTTTGTGTGAAAATCAATTCCCCCTATTAATTCAAACACGGTGAAACCGAATGGAACGAAATTTGGTACAGAGGTAGCACTAGCAAAGGGCATCTCAGTGTCATGTTTTATATCGCCGCCATCTTGACAGAAACGTAATGGCGGCCACACAAATGTTCAAAGCTTAAATCAAATTACGATTAACCTAATCATCCGATCTCTACCAAATTTTGCAACTACATACCTTTATGGAGGGAGCTTCCTTTGACCAATCTAATAGGTCATTCGCCTAATAGTTTGCGGATGGCGGCCATCTTTGTGTCAAAATGGATTCCCCCTATTAATTCGAACACGGTGAAACCGAATGGAACGAAATTTGGTACAGAGATAGCACTAGCAAAGGGCATCTCAGTGTCATGATTTATATCGCCGCCATATTGACAGAAACGTAATGGCGGCCACACAAATGTTCAAAGCTTAAATCAAATTACGATTAGCCTAATCATCCGATCTCTAGCAAATTTAGCAACAACATACCTTTATGGAGGGAGCATCCTTTGACCAAACTAATAGGTCATCAGGCTAATATTTTGCGGATGGCGGCCATCTTTGTGTGAAAATCGATTCCCATTATCAATTCGAACACGGTGAAACTGAATGGAACGAAATTTGGTACAGAGGTAGCACTAGCAAAGGGAACCTCAGTGTCATGTTTTATATCACCGCTATCTTGACGGAAATATAATCGCGGCCACCCAAATGTTAAAAGCAAAAATGTAATTACGACCAACCTAATAATCTAGTCTCTACCAAATTTTGCAACACCATATCTTTATGTGGGAATCATATTCAGACCAAACTGCAAGAATATCATCCCAATAGTTTGCAGATGGTGGCCAAGTATGTGTGCAAATCGATTCCCCCTGTCAATTCAAACACGGTAATACCGAATTGAACGAAATATGGTACAGAGGTAGCACTAGCAAAGGGCACCTCATATTCATGTTTAATATCCCTATAGCACGTTGTATTTCAACAAGCTACTACAACCAACATTCAATCATACTCCTTGAAAAGGACAAAGAGTTATAACAATACCCATGCATTTAGGAGAAAGTAGGCTATATGTTCTTTACTGAACATCTTGTTTTTAATAATAATATGTACTAAGGAATTTAAATTCCTACAGGAACATTTGCAACTTTCCCTGTCCACTCTGCCAAGATTTTCTGCAGATACTCTCCTGTGGGCCTCAACATTATTTTATTATTTTCCTGATTGAACCCTGGCAGTACTTTATTTCAACTCCCGGGGTACCTCCCCGTGCCTACCCCTTCTACTGCTACACACACTAGTACACTACAGTCATTACATAATCAAGGAATTCAACCCTCATCCATATGCACGGGGCTGATGACCAAAGATGTCCCAAGCCCATAAAATGAATTAACAGCTGACAAAATCACGCCATGGTGTATTTTTTTGTTGTGTTGGATTCTGACACACGGCATGCGTTTCATATCCGACCACCACTTACGGCGTCCATCTTGGATTCCAGAGTCATGTCCGGTAGTATAGAAGGTCCTGCTTTCATTATGACTTTACAAGATAAATGAAATATAATTTCTGGCACTTTCGACGGGTTGATAAATGATTCCTGACACTCCAGGAGTTTTAGGGCAGACCAGCGAGTTTATCTACTAGATCTCCAATCGATGTCAAAATATACAACAAGTCGACAATGTACAGCACACACCCAATTTGATAACTGGGTGGATAATTTAAGCATCAATTCAGCAAATGTCACCAGCTGACTTTTGGAACACACGCGAGACAATCAATATGTATGAATATGTATAACCTTAAAATGTGTTTGCTTTAGACTCGAACATATACACAGGAGAAAATGAGCAGTACGTGTCACTTTTTAAATATTGCCGAGGGGACGCTAGTCATGCATGATGGATCACCTCATTTACGGTCGGTCGATGTGGCTGGATGAAAATCGCAAACAGAATTGGATAAAATATCAGTGAGGGAGAGGCGTTCAGAAGTGCTGTGTGTTTCTCCAAATTGTAAGTACTTTAGATTGCTTAGTGTGATTATGTTATTGAAGAGAGATTTACCCCCAGTCACTGGAAAATAAGAAAACCCGACCCTTCTCAAGATTCTATTTTGAGGCGCCAATTCCCAAACTCACTGGCCATAAGCTCTTGAGGGTTTATATTCCTCATGAATCACAACTGTTATTTCCAATTACTTGTGCCGGAATTCTCTCTGTCATCTACCTCTCGACCTCAGTTGGTCAACACTTGTTGATTTCCAACCCCGACGGTCTTTGATTTTCTTGCCTCTACTGGACTTTATCTCATATTTCCTGATAACCTCTTCTGCTTTTCGAGATCGTTCTCCTCTTCAATGCAGGCTTTTTGATGAGTTGTTTATAGGACGGGGATTCTGGGTAAACACTTGGTACGAATCCTATCTTTAGTTTTCTAAATTTACAGTTCCCTTTAAACTTCTCAGGTAGAAAATTAAGATAACAAGCGATAGAGCGATCAGAAGTTACCCACTTGTTTCCTCTTGTCACCTTCTCTGCAATTTGCACTTAACCTCTTCTCTCGCAGTGTGTCAGACGGTATCTCATGAAATGAAACTCCCTGGTATTCTCACTGCCCTTTATTGACATAAAAAGGGCAAGCACTAGTACACTTCTCTAATATAATTCGGCATAGATTCCAAAACAAAACTTCACCATTAAGATCAATATGAAACTGACGTCTGCAACAGTAACTTGGTGCTAGTCTTAGTGCCTGTATTTTCAAACTAAGTTGTACGCATTAAACTATACTTTAATGATTGAATGGGCAGGCAGTTTATAGCAGCCAGGAGGGACAGCCTCAACAATAGATGCCATCCAACAAGGAATAAATATGAAACTCATGATCAGTGTCGGTTTGTGAATTTTACCGACGGGGGACTCAACCGTATAAAATAGTGACATTTCAATATAATTCTATTTACCTCACAAAACCAGTCATTTGTGGTGATAGGAAGCAGTACCAAATCACTGTGGCAGATATAAGTTTTGTATTTATGGTAATTGCAAAGTTGTGTTTTGGAATGTATTCTGAATGATTTTATAATGGTGTACTGCAGCGTGCCCTTTCGTAAATCAGAAAGGGGCAAGTTTCTTGAGATAACATCGGACAATTCATTGCGGGAGAAGTGGTTACGTACAATTTCCAGAGAAGGTGACAAGAGAGGGTGCAAATAAGTCCCTTCTGATCGCTCTCTTGATTTCAGTAGGGAATACACCGCTAAAGGATTCCTGAGCTGGGTCTGGTTTTCATCTTTTTGCCTCTCCTCAGATCTGCCTAGAAATGAAATTCTGGCTTGAGGAGTGGAACGGGGTACACTCAGCATCATGAGGCACAATGAGAAAATGTGGGTTTGATTTCCACTTCAGTCATCTTGGAAGTGGTTTTCGTTGGTTTCCCCACTTCTACTCTTAGGCAAATGCCGGGATGGTTCGTAACTTATGGCCAGGGACGTCTCCTTCCTAATCTTCAGTTGACTTATAAATACACACACTAATACCGCCATCACAATAAGACGGATTTTCAGACAATTTCAACACACACCCTAGTACACGGGGTACATGACAACGATGTCGCAAAGCCCCTAAATAAATCAACAATCTATTTTACGGGGGTGGAGGCATTTATTTTCCCTTTCTTTTATTGCCCTTATTCTTTTCTTTTCATCTCGTCTATTGCCGGTAAGGAAGTTAGGCTTAAGTTATTGGAAGTAGTTGTACTTTTACTAGCCAATTTTCATTTATGAAACGCAATAAAACATGGTACAGGAAATGTTTATAGACATTGTAATGCACTGGTATCTAATTTAGTTCAATTGTTTACATAACCTCAAGATGACGGCTGTACGAATTTTAAAATTAACTTTTTATATCTTGTGTCGTAATCATCCGATCGAAGTGAAAGTTTGAATAATGAACCAACGCAATAATTTTCCTTTAATGGTACATGACTCTATGGCCTATACATAAAACAATCCAACATGGCGACCATCCGAAATATTTAAATGGATCTCAATATCTACGAATCTATTACAGCAATCAAACTGTTTTTTAATGTCCACAGGGGCTATGAACATAAGTTCACCTATAGGACTTTCAATAACCTGGTCATCACAATTCCAACATGGCGGCGATGCGAAGTATAAATATTCACATGGTCGTTTCTCGCAATTTAACCATCCGAGTGCAGTGACACTTGGTACAGTAAATCCTTATACAAATGTTATCCACTGGAATCTAATTTTTTAAATTATTTCCATAACCACGAGATGGCAGCTGTGCGAAATTGTTAAATCTCGTTTTTACTTCTTGTGTCCTAATTATGCGATTGAAGTTTGAATACTACACGTACACCATAATCTTCATGTAACATTACATAACTCTAAGACCTACATATATAAAATCCAACATGGCGACCATCCGAAAAATTTAGTCGGTTCGCTACTTACACCACACTTTTATTTTTCTTGTTTTATACATTTAGTTTTTATTCCATCGTGAAGTTTCCCCTTTTTTCTTATTTAAAGTAAATTTGTTTCATTCGCAATTAACTTCAATGACAGTTTAAACAGGTCATCGGCCCACTCTCCTTCTTTTCCGACAAGCGTAAGTCGGGTTGCATTTTGTCGATCTCATGTTATAAGATTTTCGATAATACCGTTATACATTTTTAATTTTTCACAAACTTGTTTCTATGAACTTAATCAAATTTATTGTTATTTCGGTTCTTAATGTCTACGAATATATTATAGCAATCAAACTGAAATTTTGTATGTTGATAGAGGCAATTAACATAAGTAGGATATATGAAAATAGGCGATATACTTCTTCACGAAACTAATTGTTATCATTCGTATAATTACAGGCATACGAGCTAGACATTTCGTTCCTTAAAAACAATCACCTCCACCACCAAGTATTTTTCCTTAATTTTATATTGTAAATTTGGCCTTAAGTATGTATCTGAATTAATATTATATACTTAATGATAATTGAATAACAAAAGATGCAACTTAGTGTAATGTTTTCACTCCCGTTAATCTCGATTTTATGCCTCCAAACTTAACAATGCTTCGTTTCAAGTATCTTCCCCCTTAAATAGCCGCGGCGACCACAGTAGGCTGGTATTGTAACTTAGCGGTAATTTAATTCATATCATGCACGCTTCTGAGTGTCGAATGGTCAGGCAGTTTAAACAATTTAGGATGGTTGCGATCCAGCTGGCAGTGCATCAGAATCAAGCTGACTGAATTGACTTGGTTCGTGACGTTGCGTGTAGGGGACGGTGAGGTGCCTAACTGGAGGTATTCGTTTTCATGGCAACGTAAATTACAAAGCGGGAGTCCTAATCAGTTTCAGAAGCCATCTGCTGATAAGGAGAGGAACCTACACAAATTTGATAGCGATGCCAAATCATTGGATGCGCCTTAGCGGCAAGGAGAGAGGACATTGCGACAGAAGTGGAGGGAGGAGGGCCGGTGTCCCTGAGTCGGTTATCATGAGTAAACATGAGAAAAATAACGGTAATAATACCAGACCTCGGACGATCATCTAGTTGCATTTAAACGTGCACTTCCGAAGTGACTATACATAGCCTATAGGGGCCAATGAAGTTATTTTTTTACAATTTACGGACATTATTAACCCTATCTCTAGTTCGAGCTGTGACATCTGCAGTACTTCGTTGGGCCTTCTTGGGCTTCCTCTCATAGGAAAATAACTTATTTTATATTTCACAATAGAAAGTTGAAAACTGTGTGTGCTCCTCAGTGCTGAACATGACGAATAGGGTATATTAATAATCAACAAGATGTTCAGTAAAGAACATATAGCCTACTTTCTCCTAAATGTATGAGTATAGTTATAACTCGTTGTTATTATCAAAGAGTATAATAGAAACATTTCTTGGTTGAAGACCTTAGAAACTATTTACCTCTACCAAACGCCACAACCTAGAAAAAAAAACTACTACCATCATTGAAGAAGAAGAAAGAAAGAAAGAAAGAAAGAAAGAAAGAAAGAAAGAAAGAAAGAAAGAAAGAAAGAAAGAGAGATAAGAAGTATCTCAAGAATGTTATGGATCTGGAGACATAATCGACCGGACTGGCTGCGTGGCTCAGTGGTAACGTTCTCGCTTGCAGAGCCCTAGGTTGCAGGTTCGTATCCTGGCGCAGTCAGCTGGCATTTGAGGGTGCACAAATGCGAGGGAGCCGTGTCAGTAGATTTACTGGCACGTTAAAGATCCCCTTCGGGCCAAAATACCGGCACCCCGGCGTCTCTAAAAGCAGCAGTAGTTAAAAGGGACGTAAAACAAATAAGATTATTATTATTATTATTTCATAATTGACCTGCCGTGGGCAACATCCAACTTTGAGTTGAGGCATGTCTTTACACGTCTGGTTGTGCATGGCTTTCACAACCCTAATTGAATTAACAAATCTTTCCATGACCCTACAGAGACGTGTGTATACAAACTATGTGGATATTTTCGATTGTTATTTGCCTGAAATAAAAGTATTAATTAATAACCTGAACTAGCACCAACGGCTATAATTCAGTTACTATGTGAAATCGTTTCGTTCTTTACTTCAAATAACATTTTCAAATAACGCACAATAGGCTGTTACAAACCCTTTAAAATAAAAAGTAAAAATGTATCGTGGTATCATCTTGTCATTCTTCAAATTCGATGCGCATAGAATCAATGGAGTCGCACGTAGACCAGTCGTGACATCAGGTGGAGAAGTATCGAACAATATAACCCTAACAGGACGAGTGCATTCTAGCGGCCATAAGAAGAAACTTTTCCATAAAATCTGGAAGTTAATAAATCGAACGGCGTGCAGTTACCTTTTTGGCTGCTAGATGTCTCGAGCAAATCTGCTGGCGAATTAAATAAATTAAATATATATTTTCCACCGCAATATGCACAATATAACGCTTAATTTTAAAACGTCTGAGACATTACAAAACAAAAAATATATAAAATTTCAAGCAAAAAACCCTACACTGATGGGGTTTGAACCATAGGCATATGAGTGATAGGCCAACACTTTACCACGGAGTCAATTGTGCCAACGAACATCGTTCTATATAAAATGACTTACATCGAACTTGTTAGCAAATAATGATTTAGACTAAACGATTTCATCAGTGGAGTATATTATTTATATATAAAGCAATTCATACAAAGTTTATTTATTTTGTATCAGTACGCTTTATTGCATGCAATACTCAAATGAAGGAAATATAAGTCAGGCACAAGATATCCGCTGCCATCTTGTCTTGTTACTGAGACGGCTCAGCTTTTTAAAATCACTTCTGCACTATAGTATTACAAAATAAAATTTTAATTTCGAACGTGCCTCTTCCTTTAGAACAGTTAAAATGATTCTCAGCTCGATAATCGGAACTGGTGGGTCCCATGATATGGATTATAAAGTTTGCATAATTCGCACGGCCACCATCCTGAAATGGTACGGCGGATGACCTTGTAGTTTGGTCAAAAGACGCGTCCTATATGAAGGTATGTTATTAGTAAATTTGGTAGAGATCGGATAATTTGGTTAGTCGCTATTTGATTCTACGTTTTGAACGTTTTATTGGCCGCCATTCAGATTTGGTAAAGATGGCGGCGATATAAAACATGACACTGAGGTGCCCTTTGCTTGTTCTACCTCTGTACCAAATTTCGTTCAATTCGGTTTGACCGTGTTCGAATTGATAGGGGGGGGGGGGGCGGAGACAGACATTCAGAGTACACACACTAACACACACACAGTCTCACACACCCACACGCAGGCAAACACACACACAGACAGACACACATTTTTTGGCCCTGTAGTGATCTCATAAGTCTACTTTCATTTTTTGCACAAATCGAAAGTAGGCTAAAAATAACAACAGATGCAGTGTGTTGCCAACGCGTAGTTCTAAACAGTTGCAGACCTGACTAATGCTGTTTCTGTAATGAACGCTAACTATGAGTAGCTGTCTATGTATGACTTACGTTGTTTGTGCACAGAACGATGCATGGAATACGAAAATGTTGCTAACTCGATTTTGCCCCAAAATATGGCTTATGCTGTTTCTGAAATGACCGATTCAATTATTGTATTTCTGCTAGGTAACAGGACATTAAATATGGAGATCATATAGTATTGAAACACATAATACAGAGTTATCGTTAAAACGTCCTTCTGATATACAGATGGCACTACTGCATTTACTGGCAAAATGGCGCTGTGTGCTGGTGAAATGAAATGGCCAACATTGAGGATGGACAGCACACTACCGTGGCATAGCATTGAATGAACAGTGGAACTCGCGGAGACATATCCACAGACTAAAAGAGTTGAGTCATATATTGGACTAAGATAGTTTAACGCAAATTGTGTGCAGTGCAGAGATATAGTGAGCTAGGGTTGTCATGGATTGCTTCATTATGTCGCAGTCTGGGAATGTATTTTTGGCAAATAAAGAAATGAAATAAATTATCTTTTTCTAGTCATCCTGAGACCGTGGCCTACGTTACACTTGAGGCCTGGAAATAGAGCCTAGACTTGGAGCGCCAAACTGTAGTTGCACTTTACGCCACTAGGATCGCGGTTCGGCGCCCTAGTTGTCTGCTGTTGACATGCAACTCAAATGCACTTAACACATGTTTTTTTAGTACGCCTTGTCTGTTTTTCATTAGTTTCCCCAAATGATGAATACGGCTCACTCTTAGCTGTATTTCACATCACTTTAAGAATCTTTCTGTAAGTGGTTAACTACTTAGATTCAGAAACATTCCACTACTGCTCGTGTGGTTCACACCTATATTCTTTAAAAGTGGCATTTTAAATGTTGCAAATTAACTACGGATTGTCAATACACATTTCACATTTTGTTGTACTCGGAAAACATGCCATTAGTGAAATTAGACATTATCTATTTTCGAGACTTGAAATTTATGGCTGTTGTGACAAAGTGAGAAATTGTTTCCAATGGAGATATTGGCCTAAAGAAGGATTGGGATATCGTAATCCCCCTCTGTCTTGAAAATGTATTAAACATAATGACGGGCTTGAACTTTCTGGAGCAGATATTTCTTTTTAAGCAACGTTCGCAACTCTTCTGCCTCTCCTACAAGAAACTCTGCTACTATTACAATTGGAATGGAAGATGGAGATTCCGGTTTTTCTGAAAAGAGACTTCAATGCTACAATATTGTTAATGTAAATCAATGCTTTTATAGGCTCTATGACCCACTTTCTTACCATGATTAGAGCTTTTAAGAATCTGCAAGATATGTGCCGGAAGATGGGGTGTTTCTGTAGCACTGGCTCGGTTGTGCACCTTCCGCGACCCTTTAGGCTTCAGAAAATTGGTCAAGGCGCCTGCTATGACTGCATCCTCCCTGTGTTATTGTGTTGGCTGTATTAGTGTGTGTATATATAATTCTGGCGAGGATTCAATCAATCGTTGTTAATATCCGTATAGCACGTTGTATTTCAACAAGCTACTACAGCCAACATACAATAATACTCCATGAAAAGGTCAAAGAGTTATAAGTAGGGAGCGGACATTATGCACGATTAAAATATGCACTAAAAAGGTAGAAAATATGTATTAAAATTGAAAAATATGCACTTAACAATCTTATTCACTCACTTTATACATGTATCATTCACTGCAGAAAGAAGCTTCACAATTGATAATTGCAAGTTTTTCAATGTCTTCAGGAGACAAATTACGACTATTTTAATCGTTTTCAGTGCATAAATGTCCGATCCCTAGCCATCAGTTGAATAATCACTATTACCTGATTTAATAAATACTTTCTGCTGCTCCTCTCTTTAGGAATTTCGAGTTAGGGATATGCAGACAAAGAACAAAGTAACAGATTAGCTGAAGAAACTCCTCACAAACTAACCCCCGGCTACTGGCTGTCGAGATGGTGAAGGGAATGTTCCACCTCATTTCCTTCTTCAAATAGCCAGGCTTACTTACTTACTGGTCGGCGCTACAGTCCCTGAAGAAACTTGGCCTCCTTTATCACCAGCCTCCATTCATCTCTATCTTCCGCCTTCCTTCTCCAGTTCCTGATTCCCAGACACCTAAGGTCGTCTTCCACGTCATCTATCCACCGTCTCCTGGGTCTTCCTCTTCTCCTCCTTCCATCCGGTCTTTGCGTAAACACCTTTTTGACGCTGCGTGATTCTGGCATTCCCTGAAAGTGTCCTGCCCATCTTATCCTCCCCTGCTTAATTTTGACCACAATATCTGCCTGTCCGAAGAGTTCCTGTAGTTCCACATTTGTCCTTATTCTCCAACCTTCCTCCTCTCTCACTGGCCCGTATATTTTCCTCAAGATCTTCCTTTCCCATCTTCGCAGCCAGTCTTCTTCTCTTCTATTGAGAACCCAACCTTCCGAACCATACATAACCACAGGTCTTAGTATTGTAATGTAAATTTTTATTTTAGTATTCCTACTAACATTTCTCGATTTAAACATGCTTTGCAGAGCGTAATAGCATCTATTTCCACTTTTAATTATATCTTGTATTTCCACTGATGTTCTGTTATCCTCAGCTATTATTGAGCCCAAATATTTGAATTCTTCAACTCTTTGATATTCTTTCCCATTTAATTTAATATACGGCTCTCTTCTTCTTGCCTCTCTGGAGTCTCCCATCTTCATATACTTCATATACTTAGTTTTACTTGTATTCACTTCCAATCCTAACTTTCGTGCCTTTTCTTCCAACAGGACATAGCTCTCTTCTAATGCTTTACTGCTCCTTGCAATGAATGCTACATCATCCGCATATGCTATCACCTGCACTTGTCTGTTAAATGTGGTCCCTCCTGGATTGATTGGCAGTTGTTGAATTATTTTTTCTAGAGCTACATTAAAGAGTAATGTAGAAATTATATCTCCTTGTCGCAAACCCCTTTCTACAACGAATTCTTCGGACATCTCTTGCTCTAATCTAACCTTACAGATTGTGGTTTCCATAGTCATTTTTGTCAGCTTGACCAATTTTATCGGGATCTCAAACTCTTTCATAATTTTAAAAATCTCCTTTCTATCCAAACTGTCATATTCCTGCCTAAAATCTATATACAGCTGATCCAGCTGCTTATCATGTTCAAAAAACTTCTCCAGTATCTACCTCACTACAAATATCTGGTCCATTGTAGAGCGATTCCTTCTAAATCCAGCTTGATAGTCCCCCAATATTTTCTCTACACAACGCTCCAGTCGAGAGGCTAAAATCTTACTGAACACCTTATATGTTACATCCAACAGAGTAATCCCACGATAATTGCCGCATACTGATTCATCCCCTTTCTTATACACAGGGCATCTTATTCCTAGAGTCCAATCCCTGGGCATTTCTTCTTTCGTCCAAACTTCCTTTATTAGTTCATGTATTGCTTTTACCACTACCTCTCCACCGAATTTTAGCAACTCCGCTTCTATTCCATCTTCTCCGGCGGCTTTATTGTTCTTTAATTCCTTGATTGTATCTCTAACTTCCTCTAAATACTGTGTTTCAACTTCTTCTTGCTCATCAATCCCGCTTACGCTTCTTCCCCATTCGCGGTTCTCTCTTCACCTCGTCCATTGAGTAGCTCTGTGAAATATTCCTGCCATCTCTGTAGCATCTTGTTTTTATCTCCCATAAAATTTCCTTCTTTGTTCTTATAAAAGACTGCTCTTGGTTGAAACCCTTTCCTCAAATCTCTTGCTCTTTCATAAAATCTCCGAATCTCCCCACTCTCCCTCATGTTATCTAATTGTTCCATTCTTTCTCTTTTATACTGCCTTTTCTTTAACCTGCTTAACTTGCTTGCCCTTTTCCTTTTCTCTCTATATTCCTCCACTGTCTGTCTTGTTCTCCGTTGCAACATTCTTTGCCTTGCTTCGTTTCTTTCATGGATTGCCTCCGAGCATTCTTCATCGAACCATTGTATATTTCTCTTGAATTCGGCTCTCCCCAGCGTTTCCTCTGCAACTTCACTGATGGTGTTTCTCAGTAACTCCCATTTAGTTTCCACATTACCTTCTTCCAAGAGGTTCGTATTGTTTTCTATGTTTTCTCCCACTTTCAATCTATACTCATCTTGTACTTCCTTGTTGCTTTGAAGCCTTCCGATATTATGCTTCATCTTCCTTTCACGTTTCTGTTTCCTCGCTGAATCTACTTTTTGTCTATACTTGATTCTTACCAAGTAATGATCTGTGTCCCCATCTGCTCCTCTACAACTACTTACTTCCATTACATCTGATGCATGTCGTTTGTCAATAATCACATGATATATTTGATTCCTTGTAACTCCGTCCGGAGACACCCAGGTCTCTTTCTTGATATCTTTCCTTGGGTGCCAAGTACTTTTCACCACCATTTCTTTCCCAATGGCAAAGTCTATCAACCGCAATCCATTGTCATTACTCCCTTTGTGCAAACTTTCCTTCCCTATTATATCTCGGAACACCTCTTCCTTCCCGACTTTGGCATTTAGGTCCCCAAGGATTATTTTCACATCATGTCTTTGTACTTTGTTGACCTCCTCCTCCAACTTAACCTTCTCTTCTTCTTCTGCCTCTTCTGTTGGGGCATTGACACAGAACATGGTGATGTTAAAAATCTTTGCTCGTAGTCGCACTGAGCACATCCTTTCATTTATAGCATTAAAGTTTATTACACTTGACTTCACAGACTTTTTTTTATAAGAAAGCCTGTACCACCATAACCGCTGTTTCCTCCACTGTACATCAGTATATGTTCCCCTGACGCTATAATTCCTTGGCCTTTCCATCGTATTTATTGTAGTGCAGCTATTTCCACTCTGTATTTTCCCATTTCTTCCCTAATCTCTCTCAATTTCCCAGGTCTCCTTAGGGTTTTCGCATTCCATGTCGCTAACATAATATCCGCTTTCCTTCTCATTAACCGTTTCCTTTGCCGGTTCGTCATCGGGTAATCAGCATTCCGAGGCACTTGTAAGATATCCGTAACATTGAGATTTTTTACAGGGTAGGGTTGTTAACACTACGCCCAACCCCCAACCTGGAGGACCAGGGTATCCCTCTTAGTCTGGCCCATCACCTTTGACCTGTCCGGCATGGGTGGCTCTACCAGGAGCTTACGCTCCCGCCGGCATAGCTCGCAGCATCATTTGAACTCTCAAGCCCCCACATCACGTCAAGATGAGGATACCATCGTGAGGGCAAATAGCCAGGCAGCATTGCATAAAGTACGAGTACTGTCATTTCGTTATCTGTTTCTCAGAAATTTGCTTACAAGGGATACTGCCCAGATGGTGAAAGGAATGTCCCACTCCATTCCCTTCTTCAAATAGCCAGGCAGCATTGCATAATGTACGAGTACTGTCATTTCGTTATCTGTTTCTCAGAAAGTTGCTTACAAGGGATACTGCCCAGATGGTGAAAGGAATGTCCCACTCCATTCCCTTCTTCAAATAGCCAGGCAGCATTGCATAAAGTACGAGTACTGTCATTTCGTTATCTGTTGCTCCGAAAGTAGCCTACAAGAGATGTCCAACACGCAGGCGAAACCTATTTTGTTCAAGATGTTCTAAATTATACTCAATGTCAACAGTATATGCTAAAATATGCTGTTAGGTTCAGAATATGCTAACAATCCCATAAACCCTTAAAAACATACATTTGCATATCCGCAGATAAATTTTCAAAAATCCGGTCCTTTCATTTAGGAGAAAGTAGGCTACATGTTCTTTACTGACCATCTTGTTTTTGTCTGTTGCAGATTCTGCATGACGATGTATGTGTCAACGCTCAGTCTCCTCATGTTCACAATATTTAACCTGGTCTCTTCTAATCCTTTTATTAATCCGAGAGAGAATCAGAACAACAACATCAATGTCTCGAAGGTGTCATTATTAATCTCAGCATTAAATGACGACAACAATGAATTCAAAAATAAATTAACAGTTTACATAGACAGGCCTAACCTCAGCACTATATCCACAACTTTTCTACAAATTATACACGAGCGATGTTACAGTGTACAGCTGATAAATGGTGAGAAAAGTCTGAGATATAGAAAAAAAATCACCAAGAGTAACTCATATCTCCTCGTACTTCACCAATGTTTCGGGGAAGTTGTTATTCAGAGTATCGCCCATCTTCGTCAACTGAGAGGTTGGAACCCCCGAGGAAGGTTCTTCGTGTTCATTATCTCTGATGTGCACAGCTGTGAGTTCACTGTTTTTCATGTGCTGAGGGAATACGATATACTGAATGTAGTCGTCTCTGTATCTACTGTAACGAGGGGTAAGAATGAGGTCATCAAGACATTTAACTACAATCCATTTGGTGTTGGAGGTACAATTGTTGTTCACGAATTAACGTTTGATGCTGACAGAAATCCATACGCTCTAGGCCCACTTAATATGCATGGCAACGCTATAAGACTCACTACACATGCAAAGTCATACATGCCTGAAACTCTTCAGTATAACCAGTTTCAAAGATTGAGGAAAGAAATTTTAAGGTATTTTCTTTCACGCGTCAATGCAGTCAGCACATATGTGGAATATGACATGGATGACTGGTACGCACTTAGAGATGGCATAGTAGATATTTCATTGACAAAATATGATACAGGCTTTGATAAAGGGGTGGAGTCAATTTATCCACATGAATTCGACGACTACTTATTTCTTGTGCCGAAATCTGAACGCACACCTCAGTACCAGAACATATTCCTTCCATTCGATGCATTGACTTGGACTTTCATAGTTTGTAGCGTACCTTTACTGTCCATTTCATGGTACCTCATTCAACGTCTCAACAGAACAGCTGCAAGTTTCCCCAATTCTCTCCTATACAGCTTCTCAACACTCCTTTCAGCTTCCTTACCAAATCTGCCTCGTGAGCTGTCTGAAAGGCTTCTTATTATATTCTATGTGATCTTCAGTCTGATAGTGACCAACGCTTTTCAAGGAAACCTTACTAGTATTCTGAGTACCACTAAATATTACCCTGAAATCGACACTTACGAAGCACTGTATGATTCTGGTCTGAAAGTGGTTTATTTAGATGGGGTTTACGACTCGATAGCGCCTTCATTTGATACTCATTTCCCAAAGCTAATTGAGAGACTATCACGAGGAAAACCAAGGAGGAGCATGTATAGGTACCAATATCTCCAACATCTAGATGATGTCGCTACCTACAGAAGTGTATCCTTTGTCATGAGTCGCTACTCTTACGAATGTTTGCTAAGAACGCAGGATGTTACTAACATTTTGAAAAGCTTTATTCATGTGATGGAGGAAACGATTGGTGGATTGTATTTAGGTTATGCCACTCGTGATTATGCACCCTATACTTCCGAGTTTTCTGCGACTGTCATGCGTACGAAGGAAGTTGGACTTTATGATAAGTGGGACGAATTAGATTGGGAGATAATAACTGTGCGAGAGCTCAACAGAACCGCACCAAAAGAGGACTCCCAAGAGGCTGAACGATTTACATTGGATCATCTGCAGACTGCTTTCTACTTCCTGCTATTGGGACATGTGCTATCTTTGTTGAGCTTTGTAGTGGAGGTCCTGACAGACAGGATAAATAGGATATCCTTTGGTGTAGGTGGTCAAATGGGACGTGAGTTTATAACATAATATGGCTTTAGAGTTGGATAACAACATTTGAAGCCCCAAGGAATGTCCTGTCCAGTTACCGGATCTGCGATACTCGTTGCCGCAATGGGTGTGACACACAAACTACTAAGGTTTGAATTCAAGAAGTAGTGTTTGTTTTGGTGGTATTCTCATCCCACCCAGAGTCTAGTTAGTTAGATAGTTATTGTTGTTTTCAGAGGCGGAACTACGAGGTCACCTGCCCCTCACGTAGAGTCTGTTGCTGAGGTTCTTACAGGAACATATAGCACGTAACAATAGTAAGATCCCCAAATAAATACTCCCTTAGATTTTCAGTAATTCGGAATAAATCAGCAATTTCTTCTTGTCCTTTAAAGTATGAGCGATGTGCATTTTTATGTACAAGTTGTCCGGGCTTGTAGGCCGTGTTCCAGGCAGGATGTTAGCTCCCGACATTTCACTGGTAACGGTACCTGGCATTATCAAGGGGGACTAGCATTTTTGGCTGGCACCCCTGACGTGCGTCTTCCATTCTCGGTCAGAGGGCAGGATTCAGATACTCTCAACATTATGGGAAGAGATGGGTTCGATGGTGATATTCTAATTCAACGCAGGGTCTTACAAGAACATGTCGCACGTAACATCCATCCCAGAAGTGTCTTTTTCGTTATTTCCCAATATAACATCCAAGTCTGTTTCCTAACTTGACACCACAACTCAATGACAAATACACGCACTACTACATGTAACACCGATTATCCTCCACACACCCAAGATCGAGGGATAAAAAGTAGCCTCTATCAGCATATAAAATGTCAGTTTGATGATGATGATGATAATTGTTGTTTTAAGGGGCCTAACATCTAGGTTATCGGCCCCTGAAAATGTCAGTTTGATTGCTGTGATGGATTGGTAGATGTTGAGAACCGTCTAAATATTTCGTAAGGTCACCGTGTTGGATTTTATATAAGTAGGCGATAGAGGTATGTATTATTAGATGAAGATTATTTTGTAGGTTTATTATTCAAACTTCAATCGCATGATCAGGACACAAGAAATAAAGGAGAGATTTGAAAACTTCGCACTGCTGCCATCATGAGGTTATGTAAACTTCTTCTTCTTTCCTAGCGTTTATCCGAGTTCTACAACATCTTCTCCACTTTTTCCTGTCGTTGACATTTGCAGGCTGTAAGCCAACAGCGTGCATATCTGTCTTAATGTTGTCGATACAACGCTTCGCAGGTCGTCTGCGTGGTCGCATTCCACCTGGGTCCAGTTTGAAAGCTATTTTGGCGACCGAGTCGTCCGGCATTCTCATAACATGACCATACCAACGGAGACGAGCTTCCCTCACTTTCTTCGGAATTGGTGTGACACCTAATTGTTGTCAGACATCTGCATTTCTGACTTGGTCGTATCTAGTTAGTCCAAAAGTCCAACGGAGCATCTTCATCTCCATCGTGTACAGAGCCTGTTCATGTTTTCTTGTCATTGGGTGGGATTCAGCCCTATAAATTGCTTCCCGACGTTCAAATGTCTTTTAAACTTTTGTCTTTAGGTATTTAGGCATTTTTATGTCGCAGAGGACACCAGTGACCTGTTTTCATTTGAGCCAGGCCGCATTTACCCTCGCCCGATTATCTAAAGTGACATCACCATTTGACGTAATAACCGATCATATATATTTAAAGTTGTTTCTCTTGGGCAGATCTTGATCGTTAATTTGGACAGTGCCACCGGTTTGCGGGCCATATTCAAGATATTCTGTCTTCTGGATGTTAAGGCGCAGTCCATAAGCAGTCAGCCTTTCCATCCATATGTGCGCTTGATGCTGGAGTTCATGGCGTGTTTCTTGTACAAGTTCATCAAGGCTCTGCACTATCACCACTGTTGTTTATCCTCTGCATGGATACGGTTACGCCTGACATACAAGCCCCACATTCTTGGACCCTTCTTTTCACTGACGATAGTGCAGAGCCTTGATGAACACCGACAGTGATATCGAAAGGCGGGGAGATTCCGGCTGGGCAGCGTATTACATTAATTACATTGCAATAAAGAAGTTGCATCCATTTTATATAGGTTTCATACCACATGGGAACGAAGAGCACACCAGATAAGGTCATGTAGGACTCTGTCAAAGGCCTTTTCTAGATCTAGGAAGGCCATGTGTAAACTCTTCTGTCTCTCTCTGTGCTTTTCCAACAAATTGCGTGTGGCATAGATTGCATCAGTGGTGCTGTAACCTTGAACCAAACCGCATTGATTTGGTGTGACAGTGCCAATATTTCTGAGCCTCCTATCCAGCACTCTTTCAAATATTTTCAATGTCGGACAGAGGAATCTAATAGGTCGGTAAGTGAAGCAATCATTAACATCACCTTTACGCTTCCAGATTGGGACTGTAATGCTAGTTGTCCATGCATGTGGGAGCTTATTTTCGGTGATGATCTGCTGGAAGAGCGTGGCAAGGAATTATGCAACCGGCTTCCCAAGCATTTACCAGATTTCCACTGGGATGTCATTTGGGCCCGCAGCTTTCCCAGTTTTCATTTTCCTTATGACTGTTTGTACCTCGTCAGCTGTAATTTGGGGCCCAGGTCCAAAGGTGGGTTCAGGGCTTACAATACGAGGAAAAACCTTGAAAACCTTTATTGCTTATATTAGAAAAATATTCTGACCATCGTTAAAGGATAGCTGTTTGTTCTCGCAGTAATTTGTTGCATGAGCCCTTAATGTGCATGACGTGTCCAATATCCTGAGTAGAGCGATGGTGAGATTTGGCAATGCGATACATGTTGTTCACTCCAGATGGCGTTTCAATCTGATGGTACATATTTTGGTAGCAACGGTCTTTTGCAGCAGCCAATGCTCGTTTTGCTGCTAAATTGTGGTCACGTTTTCACTGAAGGTATATATCTAGATGGGAGTTCCACCAGGGTTTATATGTTACCTTTTTCTTCTTGATTACTTGCTGGACGTGTTCATCTCACCACCAGTACTGTTTGTCAATGTAGCGTCGATTAGGTACGGTTTTCTTCTGAGTCTCTGTTGCTGCTTGATGTATCTGTTGCACGGCATCATTCCATATGTCTTTCACCGATTGATTGGAGTTTACTGAGAAGTTGGTTAAAGCTGTCAGCAACCGAGCTTGTTGTGCTTGCAATATCCATTATCTACGCGCTGGTCCAGTCGTAGGCACGTTGGGTTGCTTGTTTTATTACCAAAAATCTAGAACAAGCAAACGGTGTTGGGGGGCGATACTGTTATAATGGGATCATTTTGGTGTCTGTCACCAACTTCAGATCTAGTTGTCGGGCCATCCAGTAATCAATCTGCGTATCATGTCCTCCTCAGGTGTACGTAGCCAGGTGCGTTGGCCTTTTCTTGAAATAAGTGTTTGTGGTAAAAAGGTCAAGAGCCTCTGTACAATCGAGTATGCGACAGCCATCATCGTTTCGCACACCTAATCCGTGTCCGCCATGGCATCGCACATTCCCGTCACGTTGCAACCCAATATGCCCATTTAAATCTCCTCCCAGGAAGATGGACTCGCCTGATGGAATTGCTCGAAGAAGAGCGTCACGACTCTTCCAGAATTCATCTTTTTCACCATCTGTATTATTATGTAAACGATTGAACTATATTAGATGTCAGTGCATTAAAATCTGTATAACCATTTGCTGTACCGTGTTTCACTGCACTTGGATGGTTAAATCGAGAAAAGTCTATTGAAATGTTTCTACTTCGCTTGGTCACCATGTTTGTTTTGGAGTTAACATGTTTTTGAAAGTCACACAGGTGAACGTCTAGTAGTGTCCTTTATCTCCGTACAAACTTTCAGCGTGATTTCAGTAATACTTTAGGAGATATAGAATGCCGGTGAAATATTTTGCACAGCCGCCATGATGTATTGGTGAGACGTAATACAATTTGAAGGGCATGGACGGCTTTGACGAGATAGTACTATGTCCTTACCGAGTTTCATTGAAATCACTTCAGCCGTTTTGGTTTATTTAGGAGGACACACACAAACACACACATACGGACAAAAGGTGATCTCATAAACCCATTTTTTCATAAATGAAAATAGGCTACAAAACACGATGTCGTGAGCCCTCAAATAATTAACAACAAGGACAGCAACAGCGAATTCTTTGCTCAGGGTTCCCGTAAGGTTTTCAGTAAACATGGGAAGCGTTTTGGGAAATTCTGATATTAGACCTCAGACTTTGGAGATGAACATCAGACAAAAGAAAATTACGAACAATAATAAAAATTGTAATACGGTAATAAAATAGGTCTTTAATAGGTTTTCGAGGGAATCCGTGAGAAAATCTTCAAAAGGCAGACACCAAGATTCCGGAGTTACCACTGTGCAGGATTCTTACCTTGACATTACAGACAGAGAACATCATGAGCTTCAGTCGGAAAACAACAGCGTAGAGATCAGAATGGCTTTCGTGACGAACAGCTGATTTGATTCCGTGAATGTTTAGCCTCGAATAATACAATCTTGTTCACATGCGTTGTAAAAGACGAGTAAAATTGAGCTTATAAATTAAGAATAGCCTATAGCTTGGAAAGTCTTTTACTGATCCCATTATTAGTTTCTGAGGCACATATTCAGACCGGCATGCTAACTGTGACCGTAAGCCCAGTAGCTGTCCTGGAAGTGCGAAATTTAATTAGACTTGTCGATCAAATTTCAAACTTTCTAGTACAATAGGAATCATAAAAGAATGCCACGAAATCTCCCTCCTCTTCTAAAGTTTTAACAAGCTTATAAGCATCTGTTTTATTTCTTTGCCTCGAAATTTACTGTTTATATTTCCTCCAGGCCCTATCGACATGCCATGTGCCAGTGAAGGACTGTCCAGGGGCGGCCCGTGTATTGGTGCCGTGTACCCACCATCGCACCCTCTTAATAACAGTTTGTATTAAATTTAACTTTCAAGAAAATGGCAAGCAGTCTTATTCTGCATTCATTTAATAGATTGCGCAAATTAACATACGCTCTGGTGACGCTTTCTTGAATCAGTGCGCCACGTCTCACGGGCAACACCTTTGAAAATAAGACACAGTACAAAGGGCTTGTTTGGTGTAGGTTTGTATGTGTTGGGTTGGGATGAGGCAGAGCCAGTGGCCACGTGACGCAACGCGTAATTTCCTTCCACTAGAGTGCAGCATGTATCAGGCACAAGTCAGAACTGCTTGATATGATTTATATTCCAACCTCTAGAGTGCAGCATATGCCAGCACAATGCTGAGGACGCGAATCCAGTGCTGCAAAATTACTGTAGTGATTTGTCTATATCTGGTGAGTATTAAATACATTTATTCGGCACGATTTTCTTATTTCTTTCTTGTTAGAAATTTAGCGACTTTGACACAGTCTTACTGGAGACAGGAATAATTATTTCTCTATTTGTTATGTAACAATCCGGATTTTTTTCAGTGGGTTTTGCTGTGTTTCGTTAGATCGTTTGCTTTAGTGAAAGATTGCAGGCACAGCAGGTTCTAGGATCCCATGGAATTTTGATTTCTTGTTCGGCTTCCTTTTGATTGCTCTCTACCCCTTGTGTGGTGTAGTCAATGTCATATTCACGTCTCTCTAAAGTTCGATCTGAATCGGGACGTGACTTCGACTCAGAAGGCAGAATGATCTCAGTACGCTTAGCAAAGGGATAATGTCACCTGGTGAATATTTCAAAATAATCGAGATAAGTCCTTGCCTCCTGTAGCCCAAGGACAGGCACTGTTAGATCGCCCCGGTGGTCGTAGATTGGACCTTTTCCGGCGGTGCGTACCGTTGTTCAAGGCATATTCGAAATAGAAGGTTAGCCAATGGATGTTATCAGCGATCTTGATTACAAATAATGTGGTGTAGTAATAAGGTTACTCCAGGTAATCAATCCCCCAGAGGTCCCCTTTACTATTATTCATGATATGTTATCCCTGTGAGTAAATATGAGCCATCTCAGTTACTAGCACTTGACACTCTCACATGGACACTTTCTTTATTGAGCATTCATGAAGTATGGCCTTAGTGCATGCATATTGTACACTCGGATTAAGAGAGTCATAGTTACTCCCGCCGTTAACCCTCGCCGGCTTCAATTTCTTCCCTTTGAAATTCAGAGCACTGGGCAGAAATCACATTGCGTCAACACCTGCTTGGGCCTTCGCAATGATTTGTTTTAATTTACAAACCTAGCGTAACGTCAGCACTGTGCAGTAGCTAGAGGGGCGTGCACACAGATAAGATATAGGCTATCCCAGATGGTAAACAAGCGTACTATTAACACATGAACATTGATAACGTTGGTTGTAATTAGCCAATTTCTACATATTTGAGCAGAGAAAATCTTCAGTTACACAAGCCACAAGGCTATTGGACGAAACAATTCACTTAATCCCTATCTCTACAAATATAACGAGTAGTTCCGAGAAAATATTAATAGCCTATTTTTTAGCCTACTTTCCACATTTTGCAAAAATGAGGAAAAAGTAGACTTATGAGATCGATCCGGGAAAATGTCTGTCCGTCTGTCTGTCTGTCCTTCCGTCTGTCTAAACAGCAGCAGTAATCGAAACCAAATTTGGTAAGAGTTAAGATCTATACCTGAATATCTCAACGCCATATGTGATAATGATGTCAGTGCTTCCAACTGCTGAAAAATCTCAATTGAAATTTGAACTCCATGTTGGATATCTTGGAAGGTATGCATGGGATCTATTCCAAAATTGGTACACGTATAGATAATGATATTTCAGTTTAATTTCCAGGAGTCTATACATGACAGTGTTGCCAAACTAATTCTAAGCCTGATGATAAGTCCATGATTCAAATGCATATAACTTCTACACTATCAATTGGATTTCAACCAAATTTCATATGTACTGTGTGTACATAAACAGATACGACTGAGCGTATTCTTAAGAGCCACCAGGGCTGCCAACTGTTAATAAATGCTCTCTCTATTGTTTCATCCCAATAGCAATATATAAGAAAGTATGCAAGGCGAAAGCTTTAAACTATGCACACGTATAGTACCTGAGATTCTAGATTAATTTGGTGTAACTAATCCACGTCAGTGCTACCAACATGATTCTAGGCCTGCTGATAGGACCAACATTCAAATACATGTAATATCCATACTATCAATTCGATTTAAACCAAATTTCGTATATGCAATGTGTACCATAACAGATATGACTATGCGCATTCTTAAGAGCAACCAGGGCTGCCAACTGTTAATAAATGCTGTCTCTCTTTGTTTTTCGTAATAACAATATATCAGAAAGTATGCAAGCCAACAGCTCTAAACTTTGCACACGTATAGTACCAGACATTCTAGATTTTTTGGAGTAACGTATATACGTCAGTGCTGCCAACATGATTCTAAGCCTGCTGATAGGCCCAATTGTAAAATACATGTATCTTCTTTACTAACAAATGGATTTCATCCAATCTTGGCACAACACTTTATCATAATATTTCAGATTATTTCTGACCACCACATGCACGACATTGTTGCCAACATGATTTTACGCTCGATCATAGATCCAAAAAGCCAAAAAGGTGGGCAATAGACAGACTGAAAGTGAAGGATGTAAACGAAAGATTCAAGAAAAGTATAAAGGAAGGACTAATCAAAACCCCTAAACAAACTTCAATTGCAGACGAATGGGCACTTTTGAAGAATGAAATAACAAAATCCGCAGAAGAAAACATTGGTAGGAAAGAAAGAATAGGTAGAAAACCGTGGATCACTCAGGATATACTAGAATTGATGGATGAAAGGCGGAAACACAAGAATCTAAGAGATGAAAAGGGGAAAGCAGAATACAGACGTTTGAGAAATGAGGTTAACAAGAAGTGCAGGGAAGCGAAAGAAGAATGGTTGAAAGAGAAATGTGCAGGTATAGAAAATTGTCTGAAATTAGGAAAAGTAGACACAGCTTATCGAAGGATTAAGAATACTTTTGGGGAAAAGAAGACTAAGTGCTGTAATATTAAGGACACAAATGGAAAGCCTCTAACAGATAGGGAAGAAAAGATCGAGAGATGGAAAGCTTACATAGAGTGCTTGTATAAGGGAAAGGAGATTGAGAATCATGTAATGGAAAGGGAGGAGGAAATTGATGAGGATGCAAAAGGAGATTTAATATTGAGATCAGAATTTGACAGAGCATTAGAGGACTTAGGCAGGAACAAAGCACCAGGCATAGATGATATACCGATTGAGTTGCTACGCTGCATAGGAGATGAAGGTGTGATCAGGTTATTTCACTTGGTGTGTAGGATTTATGAGACAGGTGAGGTACCCCCTGATTTCAAGAAGAATGTTATCATCCCTATACCAAAGAAAGTGGGAGCTGACAGATGTGAAGATTACCGTACAATCAGCTTGATTACTCATGCTTCAAAGATCCTGTCTAGAATAATTTACAAGAGGATTGAAAGCCAGATAGAAACGGAGTTTGGTGAAGACCAGTTTGGTTTCAGGAGAAATGTAGGAACAAGGGAAGCTGTGCTAAGTCTTAGGCTGATTTTGGAAGGTAGAATAAGGAAAGATAAGAGAACGTTCATGGCTTTTGTAGACTTAGAAAAGGCTTTTGATAACGTTGATTGGACTAAATTGTTTGACATTTTGAAATCTATTGGACTAAAGTACAGGGATAGGAGGGTGATATACAATCTATACAGAAACCAGACAGCAGTCATTCGAGCTGAAGGACATGAAAGAGAAGCTGGTATTCAGAAAGGTGTAAGGCAAGGCTGCAACTTATCACCCATACTTTTCAATCTTTACATTGAACAAGCAATGAAGGAAATTGGAGAAAAATTTAAAGTGGGAGTGAAGATTCAAGGAGAAATAATTTCAACTCTGAGATTTTCTGATGACATCGTCATCTTGGCCGACAAGCCTGAGGATTTGAATGAGTTTTTGAATGGTATGGACTCCGTCTTACGGAAGGAATTCATGATGAAAATTAATAAATGTAAAACAAAAATACTGGAATGCAGCCGAAATAAATCAGAAACCTCTATGGAGATCAAATTGGCAGGTGAAAAGCTGAAGGAAGTAGGAAACTTCTGTTACTTAGGAAGCAGAATAACCAGTGATGGACGAAGCAAAGAGGATATAAAAAGTAGGTTGGCTCAGGCAAGGAAAGCCTTTCTACAAAAAAGGAATCTGTTGACATCGAATATAGATTTAGGTATTAGGAAGTCACTTTTGAAAGCCTTTGTCTGGAGCGTGGCGCTCTATGGAAGTGAAACTTGGACTATTGGTGCAGCAGAAAAGAGGAGAATTGAAGCATTTGAAATGTGGTGTTACAGGAGAATGATGAAGATCAGATGGGTAGATAGGGTTACAAACGAAGAGGTATTAAGGCGAGTGGGAGAGGAGAGATGTTTCTGGCGACTGCTAATGAAGAGAAGAGATAGGTTGGTAGGACACATACTAAGACACCCAGGAATAGCAAGCTTAGTTATGGAAGGAAGGGTCGAGGACAAGAACTGTAGGGGTAGACCAAGGTTAGAATATGTTAAACAGATAGCTCTGATGTAGGATGTGGTAGCTATGTAGAGATGAAACGTTTGGCTCAGGACAGGGAGGCATGGAGGGCTGCATCAAACCAGTCAAAAGACTGAAGACTCAAACAACACATAGATCCAATGTCTCAATGCATGTAACGTCCATGATATCCATTGGACTTCGACAAAATTTTGTATTCCGTACCTTAAAAGATGGAACTAAGAATATATATGCAGTCACCAAGGGCTGCCAACTGTAGTGCTCTATTAGGCTACATTATGGCAGGCATATTTCGAATTAATTAGAAATGTCGATATTAACAACTTAATTTCGTCATTATTATAGATAGGTCAATACCGATTAATCATTGGCATGAATCTTAAATTTTATGAAATGTAGGCTCTTTAGTTCGTCACGGAACTTCTTGTTTCATATTCTATTGGTCTTACTTATGACAAGAGAAATGAAAGCGAGATTTTAAAACATGCACAACCACCATGTTTATGTTCTCATAAAATTCCATACAATTAGACGTCAGTAGGCAAGTATGAAGATTTACCGTGCCATGTTTCACAGCACTCGTATGAAAAGTCACGAGAATATCCCATTTGAATATTTAAATTTCGCATCGCCGCATTGTTGGTTTAGTGCTCACCACGTTATTGAATGGTCCATAGGTGAACTTATGATAATGGCCTCTATCAACATACAACATTTTAGTTTGATTGCTGTAATAGATTCGAAGATACTGAGAGCCGTTTAAATAATTCGGATGGTCACCATGTTGAATTGTTACTATGTAGGCCGTAGAGTTATGTACCATTAGATGAAGATTATTACATAGGTTCATTTTTCAAACTTCCTATTTAATCGCTTGATTAGGACAAAAGAAATAAAAATTTATTTTAAAATTTCGCACAACCGCCATCTAGAGGTTATATAATCAATTGTACTGAATTAAGTGCCAGTAAATTCCGATGTGTATATATATTTGCAGTACCAAGTTTCACTGCACTCGAATGGTTATATCGCGAAAAAAGTATATTTAAATGTTTCAACTTTGCTTGGCGCCATGTTCGTTTTGTACTCACCCGGTTATTAAATGTCCCATAGATGGAACTTATGTTAATAACCTCTATCACCGTACAATATTTCAGGGTGATATCTGTTACTGTTGCGGAGATATACAGTAGAATGCCAGTGAAATACTTTGCGTGGCCACCATACAATAATCTTCATGTAATAGAACATAACTTTAATGCCTACATAACAAGTAGTTCCGTGAAGAACTATACAGCCTATTTTCATATATCCTACTCATGTTAATTGCCTCTATCTACATACAAAAATTCAGTTTGAAGGTTGTGATAGATTCGTAGATATTGTTGTATCACGAGGGTGATACAACCCCCCCCCCCCCCCACACACACACACATTACAAATTATACATTATCGCCCCAATACATCTACACATTTTCTGTCCCTACATCAATTACATTATAACTAACACACTCATTTGAACTTGTATGAACTTACTTGAACTCCTTTGAACTCAGTTGGACTCGAACGACCCCTACACTAGTACCAGCTAGCCTGGAATGTGCCAATAATGCACACCTTGCAGCAACGAAATTATAAAACAGAGGCACTGAACCCACTCGAAGTCTGTGTTTGGGGGAACTGCTTAAAGTAATCACCACGACGGCTGCCACCAGGGTAAGTGTGCCTGAGAGGGTTATTTCCATTACATTCACACACATCTATAATCCATCCCCCTTTTATATTTTGTACTTGTACTTGTATTGATTGCACGATATAATCCTCAGTACGGATTCTGTGATTTTGTTACAACTTCACCATGAAGCATTTATTAAACCATTGGGTCCTAGATTTATTGAGGATCTAGTATTTTATTTAACTACACGATAAGCCCCTATCTCCAATCCTAACTTAATAGGGCCTAGTACTGTTTAATTTTTCAGAAGCACCAAGTTAGCAGTTCGCTTGACGACACGCTACAGAGCATTCGTCAGCAAATATACTGCATTCATTACTCACTCACGCGCGCAGTCAGTAAGAGCAAATATCAGCTCTACACTAAGAGTTTATTAATAACCAACCAACCCCTTTACACGCACCCCATTCACCGAGCTCTCCAGCCACGCTGAACAACTGAGAGTTCTCCTTCGAGCACGTCTAAGCTGAGTAGACGCCCCTGACCCCACATTACCCCAAAGCACCTACTCAAACAACCCCTATCTTCACAATATTATACAGTACCCCTAACACATTGTAAAAGCCCTACAAAGGCCCATACAATATTGAGAACTGTCTAAATTTTTCAGATGGTCGCCAGGTTCGATTTTGATTTATGTACTATTACATGAAGATTATTGTGTACGTGTGGTATTCAAACTTAAATCGCATGATTAGAACACAAGAAGTAAAATCAAGATTTTAAAATTTCGCACAGCTGCCATCTTGTGGTTATGAAAACAATTGAAATAAATTAAATGCCAGTGGATTAACATTTGTATAAGCATTTAACGTGAACAGTTTCACTGCACTCGGATGGTTAAATCGCGAGAAACGTCCATTTAAATATTTATAATTCGCGTCGCCGCCGTGTTGGATTTGTGATCACCAGGTTACCGGAAGTCCTATAGGTGAACTTATGTCCATAGCTTCTATGAACATAAAAAATTCAGTTCGATTACTGTAAAAGATTCGTAGATATTGAGAACTGTCTAAATAGGTCGGATGCTCCCCATTTTGGATTGATATATGTATAGGCCATAGAGTTATGCATCATTAAAGGAAAATTATTGCGTAGCTTTATTTTTCAAACTTTCACTTCGATCGCATGATTTCGACACAAGATATAAAAACTTAACTTTAAAATTTGGCTCAGCCGCTATCTTAAGGTTGTGTAAACAATTGAACTAGAGAGTTAAATCTCGAGAAAAGTCTATTAAAATGTTTCAACTTTGCTTGGCCACCATGTTCGTTTTGTACTTGACAGTTTTATGAAAGTTACATGGATCAATTTGTACCAGTGCCCTTTATCAACGTACAAAATTTCAGGGTGACATCTGTAAAAGTTTCGGAGGTATAGAATGCCAGTGAATAATTTCGTACAGTCGCCATTTTGAGGGCATGTAGACAATTGAACTAACTTTGACGCCAGTGCATTACAATGTGTATAAACATTTGCTGTACCAATTTTCATTACGTATGGATTGTTAAATCGCGAGAAAAATATACTTAAAAGTCTCAAATTCGCTTGACCGCCATGTTGGTTTTGTAGTTACCAAGTTTTTGAAAGTCTCATAGGTGAGCTTCTAGTGGTGTCTTTTATCACTGTACACAATTTCAGGGTGATATTGGTAATAGTTTCGGTGATACCGAATGCTGGTGAAATATTTTGCACAGCCGCCATGTTGGATTGGTGGGACACAATAAAATTTGAAGGGCACGGTCGGGGTCGGCCACATTGGTGCTATGATCTTACCGAGTTTCATTGAAATCGCTCTAGTCGTTTAGAAGTTCTTAGGGGGGGGGGACACACACACGCACACGCACACACAGCCACACGGACAAAAGGTGATCTCATAAGCCTATTTTTTCATAAAATGAAAATAGGCTAAAAATCCAACATGTCGACCATTCGAAATATTTAGACAGTTCTCAATATATACGAAACTATTACAGCAATCAAACTGAAATTGTGTATGTTGATAAAGGCAATTAACACAAGTATTATATATGAAAATAGGCTATATACTTCTTCACATAACTACTTGTTATGTTTTAAAACAGTAAAATGGAAAACATCGCATAAATCCTGACCAAAAATATCATCGTTCTTAGCCAAACGTCTGGCAATAGAGCTTGTTGAAAACCGAAAGTCACGCTCGGCAAAGGCTACTGTACTCTATCTGAGTATTGGTATTGAACACTAAAGGTTGCACTGTATAGTTTCAATTATAAGTTTTCTGACAGAAAGGCTTGTTTTAAAACATGGGCAAGAATAAGTAGGAAATGTTATTGCAACCTACCCTCTGATATACCGAATGCTTGTTGATTGACTCTTTCGGCACACAATGAACAAGAGAAGTGTGAGACACTACTCACTATTTATAACAGTAGTATATTATCATAATGCTTTCGGTCTCAGATCCGTAATGCACATTGATCAGTATACTACATACAAAAGAACAATACTTTCGACTGTTTCCTTCAAAGATTTCCTTTATTGATCTCATGGTGATTTTCGAATGGCCTCAAATTATGTATTCTATAAAGCTCCTTAGTGCGATTCTTGGTTCTACGCTTGTTACTTTAATTAAACTTAAAGTGTTTGCTTTACAAACTGGTAATACTCGGGTCAAATAGACGCATATTGGCGATTGCTACACATAGGTGAGCACTCAACTGCCTGTACTCAGTATATTACCAACAAAGATTCCGACATACCGTACATTGAGTACATAGTGAGACCACAACTCCTCCCATTCCAATGAAGATATGGAATTATTCAACAGACATCTACAAATATCCCTTATTTCCTTTGATGTGATACAATAACCATATAAATACATAGCAATCCATTAACAGGATATTATAGTTGACAGTTCATTACAAATTGTACTGCCTGAGGCGTGTACCGAATATTTCACCATCAACCAGAGAGGTTTAATACCCAACTTGAGGAACGTGTTGGCGACCATGTTGCCTGAACTGAGTTTGGTATTGTTGATATTTAGTTGCACCTCGTTATTCTATTTCCATTTAGTGGCTATTTTCATTTATGAAAACATAGGCTTATGAGATAACCTTTTGTCCGTGTGTTTGTCCCCCCCCCTAAAATATTTAAACGGATGAAGTGATTTCGTTGAACTTCGGTAAGGACATAGTACTATTTTGGCCGACCCCGACAATGCTCTTCTCATATTATTACGTCTCATCAATCCAACATGGCGGCTGTGTGATTTATTTCTATATCTCCAAAATTATTACTGATATCACCCTGAAACTTGGTACTTGATAGATGTACTTTAATTTCAAACGAAACGGTGATTCAGCAATTTTTATCACTTCACACGGATATACCGTGTCTGGACGCGATCCAAGATTCTCTAGTACTTTTCTGCTATTCACAGAATTTGTCTAGGTTTGTGCCGTGTCTTGATGGGAGTTTGGCCTAGGACAGCAAGCTCGCTCATCAGCTGGCTCTTTGTGTCCCCGCCCTGACCCCCACAGGAGTAGCGAACTGCGCGCTACCTCCCTTTTCATGAAGCGCACCTGCGCCTCTGCACTACCAGAACTGAAATGAAGATTGTAGTCTTACGTGACCGTTAATCTCGAGATCATAAGCCACGGGCCCTCCATTTTACTTGGAATCCGAACCACAGGACATGGCATTTCACTTTCAGAATCTCACATGAATTGATCAGGAATCGAACCCGGTCCACCGTGTTGAGAGGCCAACAGCTTGAGCGCTGCGCCACCACGCCCCCACTGTAAGAACAAAAAGTACAAGCAGCCATAACCTCCCTATGAGGTTATCTTTTTGGAAGTCTTCATAGGAATGTTATGGTTGCTTGCATTGAAGAGGCGAAGGTGCGCTTCATAAAAGGGGATGTAGCGCGCAGTTCGCTACTCTTGTGGGGTTACAGGTATGGACACCAAGAGCCCGCTGATGAGCCAGCTTTGTTTCTCAGGCGAAATCCAATACAAGACACGGCACAATCCTAGAAAAAAATCTGAGTTGTAAATCACTGGCCGTGAAAGCCAATATACCATCTTTTTGAAACGGTGATTGACCAAGTACAACAGCGTTGAGAAAACTCGATAAAGATAACGGTCAAACACCCTACGCGTACGGCTTTTTATAAATTGAAAGAAGAGAAGGTTTGCTTTATGGATATTTCACATTAAGATAGAGCGCGTCTTTTTAATAGATTGTCTTGTGCAGCAGCATGGGACCTCAACATGTTCTAGAAATATGCGTATCAAACAATATCTCACAGTATTTATGCGCTTTGTTAGCCTGCCAATTGAGATTTGAATATAGTTCTCATTGTATCTAATGATTCTCAAGTGAAAGATCAACCCTTTCTAAACCTAGTGGAAAGGCATAGCTCAATATCATATTCACAAATAGTACCTGTTTAGTTTACCTGTCCTCAGTGCCGCCTTGAAAACCCAATTCTTAGGAGTTAGTTATCCCCGATACATTGTATTGCGAAAATGCGAATTTGATGGATCTTAGCCCCTAAGAGCCAAAGGCGTGTATTTCTGCTGTTTAGATATATAAAGGCTCCTGTACCCTTTCCTGTACAAACATCGAAATAATGAAATCAGTTATCTGTTGTACAGAATATTTGCAGAAGCAACGATTGGAATGGTATGGGCATCTTCATGTTGTATAGATTTAGGTAATAGGAAGACATTTTTGAAAGCCTTTGTCTAGAGCGTGGCGCTCTATGGAACTGAAACTTGGACTATTGGTGCAACAGAAAAGAGGAGAATTGAAGCGTTTGAAATGTGGTGTTACAGGAGATTTCTGAAGAACAGATGCGTAGATAAGGTTACAAATGAAGAGTTATTAAGACGAGTGGGAGAGGAGAGATGTTTCTGGTGACTGCTAATGAAGAGAAGAGATAGGTTAGTAGGACACATGCTAAGACACCGAGGAATAGCAAGCTTAGTTATGGAAGGAAGGGTCGAGGACAAGAACTGTAAGGGTAGACCAAGGTTAGAATATGTTAAACAGATTGCCTCGGATGTAGGGTGTGGTAGCTATGTAGAGATGAAGCGATTAGCTCAGGACAGGGAGGCATGAGAAGCTGCATCAAACCAGTCAAAAGACTGAAGACTCAAACAACAACAACAACAATGACTACTTGCAGAAGTATTCAGGTTGCGTGGACAAGGGGATTAATTTAGCGCTGGAATAAAAAATCGAACGAATGTGGCATTTGAGAAGCGTGCATCTTCGATTTTTCTTCGACTGTCTCCATCCTCCCGACCTCTGCCACCGTCAGTCACCGGTGGTAAGACGGCCCTGTCAACTACATCAAGCGAGCAAGCAGTTTAATCTTAGTGGGGCTGCGAGCCGGAGGAAATCTTCGTCAGCTACTAACCTGCCCAGACCTGACCTATACTAATACATAAAAATAAAAAACTTTTCAATCGATCAGGAAATATACTAGCGAAAATAGCTGATAATCTTCTAAGTACCCTAAGTTAGACTGATTCCATTTCAAAATGTTTCACTGTTCCAAGATGACAACAAAGGTTATGGTATATTGTCATTCACGGCCAGTGAAATAAAACTCAGCAATTCTTCTAGGTTTATGTCGTGTCTTGTGTGGGGTTTTGCCTAGGAACTCCAAGCTGGCTCATCAGCGGGCCCTTGGTGTCCGGGCCCGGAGCACCACCGGATTAGCGAACAGCGCGCTACCCCCTTTTTTATGAAGCGCACCTGCGTCTCTTTATTGCGAGAGCTAAAAGCTCAGGCAACCTTAACCTGTCCGGACACCAATAACCCGCTGATGAGCCAGCTCGGAGTTCCTAGGCGAAACCCCATACATGACATGGCATAAACCTTGCAAAATTGCTGAGTTTAAACAAAGGTTATGTTTCATTTCAATAGCAGGCACTGTCGCGTCCAACTCGCTGAATAGGTTTCCTTTGGATATCGCATGCTGGGTTGCATACCTTTATCTATGTCCACGCTTATCGCTCTGGAACTACCATTTGCTTACTTTAAGAAACGGAGAAATAATTCCTTGAAACAGGACTTTGAATCGGGGGATGGGTTAGTTATTTATCCTGAGTAAAGCCGGGTAGAATTGCACGACCGCAGATAATATCTGAATCGGCTGGTGCACGCATAAGAGGAATTTGGACAGATACGTAGTGATGCAGCCACCTTCTATGCACAAGTTAGAACACTACTGTGCGATAATAAGATGCCTATGAAGTGTAAACATAACACGGTTTAAGACATACTACATCCCAGTTCTGACTTACGGAGTAGAAACATGCACCCTGTCCCGAAGAGCAGAAAGTAGGGTCCAGGCATCCAAAATGAAGTTTACACGAACAATGCTTCAAAGGACAAGGAGAGACAAAGTAAGAAATGAAACAATCAGGACAGAGGCTGGCAGAGATATCAGTGCTTGAAAATATTTGCACAAGCTACGGTTAGGATGGCATGGGAATCTTCAAAGAATCAGGAACGACAGGACACCAAAAGCTTACTTCAACAAGACTACCCCAGGAAAAGACCAGTAGGAAGACCTAATAATGAATGGTTGGACCAAATCAAAGATGATCCTGAAGACAAAGAGCTAGACTGGAGAAGGACTCATGAAGACCTACTATTCAAGGACAAGAGAAGGCGACGAGGACTCATTAACAGCACCCGGGCGACTGGAAATTTTGTAATTATATCAATCTCAGCCATTATCGAACCAGTGATATTATAAATGGGTTACCAACGACCATTGTATGGGATATTAATGGTTATGAAGTGTTGTAATACTTAGTCCTCACTTACCTCAGTCTCTTGAGATACATGTTATACACAAGTAATACACCGCTGTTCCACTTGACATTGGTCTCTTCTACAGTAATATGAGTACATCAATGCGTGCTGCTACAGAAAGCGTTTAGATCTGATTGTGCCTGATAACAAATGTGGCTTGATTGTCATCTCATATTACTTATTATCATAATAACAGCCTTAACAATGTATGATAGCTTACTTTATTAAAAATTTAATCCTAGGCCAATTCGATCAATAGGGTTCAGTGTGTGTGTCAGTCTCTGACTTAGAATCCCCACGTCGTCAACTTATCAACTCCAAAACGCTGAAACAAATTGAATAAAACGTACTGGAGTTGTATAAAACCCCACGTGTACTTTAAACGTACATTTTGCAGTACTGTCATCTTTGCAAAAACAAAGTGTTGGCCATTTGAATTTCCTTTGCACAAGTCGGCACCGGCAGAATTAATCATCGGATTCTTACTAATGTTGAATCTCACGTACCATCCTATTCAAGGAGTCGGATGTCATAGTTACAACATTCTCAGATAATTATGTCGCCTATGAGCAATCTTCAAGACGTGTTGTTATGAATAACGTACGTTTCAGTAGATCAATGCACACCTTAGTTTATATTCAGGACGTTTCATACAATGGACCTAAATACACACATCAAAAAAAGTTTTGCATCACCTCGGTTCCAAGAGTTCCGGAACCGTTAAATACAAAGGGAATAGAGATCAACACAAACAACATTTCAGCTCGTTTTATTGCTCATGAGACCCACACATTGCATGTTGTACCATCACACAGCTAGACTTTCAGCATTTGTGGTCCAGATTGCAGTACACACCACTACCTCTAATACCCAGTAGCACGTCCTCTTGCATTGATGCATGCCTGTATTCGCCGTGGCATACTATCCACAAGTTCATCAAGACACTGTTGGTCCAAATTGTCCCACTCCTCAACGACAATTCGGCGTAAATCTCTCAGAGTGGTTGGTGGGTCAAGACGTCCATAAACAGCCCTTTTCAACATATCCCAGGCATGTTCGATAGGGTTCATGTCTGGCGAACATGCTGGCCACTGTAGTCGAGCGATGTCGTTATCTTGAAGGAACGCATTCACAAGATGTGCACGATGAGGTCGAGAATTGTCGTCCATGAAGACAAATGCCTCTCCAATATTCTGCCGATATGGTTGCACTATGGGTCGGAGGATGTCATTCAGGTATCGTAAAGCCGTTTCGGAGCCTTCCATGACCACCAGTGGCGTACGTCGGCCCCACATAATGCCACCCCAAAACATCAGGGAACCACCACCTTGCTGCACTCGCTGGACAGTGTGTCTAAGACGTTCAGCCTGACCAGGGTGCCTCCAAACACGTCTCCGACGATTGTCTGGTTGAAGGCATATGCGACACTCATCGGTGAAGAGAACGTGATGCCAATTCCGTGGGGTCCATTCAGCATGTTGTTGGGCCGATCTGTACCGCGCTGCATGGTGTCGGGGTTGCAAAGCTGGACCTCACCATGGACGTCGGGAGTGAAGTTGCGCATCATGCAGCCTATTGCGCACAGTTTGAGTTGAAACACGACGTCCTGTGGCTGAACGAAACGCATTATTCAACATGGTGGCATTGCTGTCAGGGTTCCTCCGAGCGGCAATCCGTAAGTAGCGGTCATCCACTACAGTAGTAGCCCTTGGGCGGCCTGAGCGAGGCCTGTCATCGACAGTTCCTGTATCTCTGTACCTCCTCCATGTCCGAACAACATCGCTTTGGTTCACTCTGAGACGCCTGGAAACTTCCCTTGTTGAGAGCCCTTCTTGACACAAAGTAACAATGCGGACGCGATCGAACTGCGGTATTGACCTTCTAGGCATGGTAGAACTACAGACAACATGAGCAGCGTACCTTCGTCCTGGTGGAATGACTGGAACTGATCGGCTGTCGTACCCCCTCCGTCTAATAGGCCCTGCTCATGCATGGTTGTTTACATCTTTGAGCTGTTTTAGTGACATCTATGAACAGTCAAAGGGACTGTATCTTGGATACAATATACACAGTCAACGTCTATATGCCGGAGATCTGGGAACCGAGGTGCTGCAAAACTTTTTTTGATGTGTGTATCTTCAGTTTGACCGCAATTATAACGAGCATCTGCCATCTTCAGTTTATAATCAAGTAAAATAAATTATTCACCATTCGAATTTAGAAATATTGCAAACGGTAGTAGACCTACAGTTTAAAAGATAATTTCTGCAGTGACGTGAATTTTACTCACAACTTTAGTGACTTCGGTCCAGTAGACCGTCCTTAAATAATTCCATACTTTTCATTATTTTGAAAGTATATTTTTAAAGAAGGGTATAATGCATAAGTATTTTATCATCTTAACCTTTATTTAAAATACACTTAAGTAATCTATAAGCAATAATAAGGAGAAATGATAACTGAGTTATGAAAAGTGACATCAGCGAAATATCCAATGATAAACTCTGTTGAAAAGAAAACAAACGATCATGATTGAGATCTAAAGTTTGTAAATTTGCATCAGTACACAATTAACCTTCACGACAATCACGACACACAACATTTGTGTGTTCAAGGCACAAATACGTATGACACTTGGACCAAATACGCTCTTAGTGACCTCGGTGTGTGAGACTTCCACTGACCTGTACGGTTATCGTTCGAACTTGTGCAGTGGTGAGTATACTCGAGAATGAAATTGATGAAGGTAAACTTATGCGCAGCTAGCTCACTCGAACGGACAAAGAAAGAGGCGCAATCGTTTATTACGTCAGTCTGTGACACCGTGCGTCACTAACGGAGGGTTGGGATAGTCTGCAAACATTCAAGGTTGCGACCATGAGTAATATTATGGCATATGAGTCGCAGCCAATGGTCATAAGCTGGGCATATTGCATTGAACGCCCGAGGGCTCCCAACAAGTAGTTCCAACATTGGCTACCAGATGCTACTCTCACTAAGACTAGCGGCGAATGTTGGAACTTGACAGAGCTTTTCCTAACTAGCGTAAAACAACCCACAAATTTTGCTATACACCACCAATTGCAGTGGTAGGTTCTTTTACATGCCATAAATCAATGATATGGACCCACTGGGTTTACTTCCCCTCCGAAGAAAGGCACACGGAAGGATTTTAACGCTCTTAAAAATGCGATGATTTTGCCTGGGTTTGAACCCGTATTCTTGGGCATAGTGGTTCAGAATGCTAACGACTACCATGAGTAATATAAAAACATAATAAAATCTATAGATTAGGGCGTAATAGAATGTAATAACCTACCACGAAAATTAGTGGAAGGGTTGTTTCTTGTGGCACGAAACAAAAGAATATCACAACGAATACTAAGCGCATTCGCCACCTTGAATATATACAGTATTGGAAACCATTACTCTCAATCAATTAAACGTAGGGTTTGGAAATCCCCTTTATATAGCAGTACTCAATAAAATATACTTTTTCCCACGCAATTTTATTTACGGGCTATAAAATGTGAACCAAATAATGAAATGTCGCATACAAACAATTAGTTTCTTGAAGAACTAAACAGCCTATTTTCATAATATCCTACTGGTCTCATCCATTAATCCGTTGAGTGCTTCGCTCGTTTATAAACTCTGTACATGAACTTTATTTTATTAATTTTCTTATTCCCTCAACAATTTTCATAGGTTTGTGCCGTTTCTTGTTTGGGGTTTCGCCTAAGACACCAAGCTGGCTCATCAGTGGGCTCTTGGTATCCATGCCCGGACCACCACAGGAGTAGCGAACTGCACTCTACCTCCCTTTTTATGAAGTGCACCTGCGCCTCTTTACTGCGAAAGCTAAAAGTTCAAGCAGGTTTCACCTCCCTATGAAGGCTTCCAAGAAGGTGGTAAATTGGCTTTCACGGTCAGGTGAATTAGAATTCAGCAATTTTTCTAGGTTTGAACCGTGTCTTGTGTGGGATTTCTTCACCGAAGATGATTCCCATTTTACTACATCACATGACGAATATTTTAAGATTTTGACATACTGTACACGCGCATTTTGTCCTTTAATCTGACAGCTGATCTTGACGTATCCTGCCCATTACAGGCCTCGCTTTAGTGTAGCTTACGTGTGTGTGAAACAGGCACATCCCCGCTATTGATCGAGATAATATCTCATTCTACCATCCCAACCATAATTCCATTCTGTGATACCACTGAGCATATCAGCTCACGCAATACAGGACAAGTGCCATAGTTGAGAAACCTTTTGTTATCAGTCGCGAGTAGAAACCATAATACAATTACCCAGCGGTGTAGCCGTACTCGTGAAATCGTGCACCTCTGCCACGAGGGCAGCTGCAGCAAAGTCCGGAGATCACAGGTTCGAATCCTGGGGCTCACACCGGCTATCCTACATGTGGTATTCCCCGGGTTTTCACACTCCCTCCTGGAAAATGCCGTGACAGTAATTCACTTCAAGTCCCGGGGTAACTTCCCCATCCCTGTCCCTAATACAGTTATGTTCACTGCTACAGTCATCACAGGAACACTGGTTATAAGAAAAACAAACTACACGGGGCTGATGACCAAGATGATCCTATCCCCAAAAGTGATCTAAGGTAATATGACCATCTCTTTGCTTAGTGGACAGCATTCTTAGCTGTCACCGTGGAGGCCTGGGTTTGGTTCCCACCTCAGCCTTCCTGGAAGTCGTTTTCCGTGGAATAGAAGTGGGAAACCACTTCCAGGATGACTGAGATGAGATTCGAACCCACCTCTTCTTGGCTTTGCCTAACGAGGCTGAGTGTACTTCGTTCCAGCCCTCTTACCAGATTTACATTTCTTAGCAGAGCTGGGAATCGATCCGGACCTCCGGGGCTATCCACAACACCACGAGGAGGTCAGCTGCAATGGAAAGAAAATGATCGTCTTCAAAGGAAAGAACTGGAACTATGGATGGGATCATTGCTGTAGGCAATTCGATACAGTTTAGGGAACGCTAAAAACTAGGACAAACGTACTCTCTATCTCTCTCTCTCTCTCTCTCCTGGCGGCTACGGTGCCGTAGTTGGTAGCATGCTAGGCTTATATACCCAAGATCGCGGGTTCAAACCCGGCCGAAGTCGTCGGATTTTTATGAACGTTAAAATCGGAAGGGAAGTAAAACCGGCGGGCCCCTGTCATATATTTATGCCACGATTGGCCTGTTTAGTCATCAGAAGCACATCCACAGGTTGATTTGAAAATCTCTATGCAGGAAGAAGTATGTGTACTCGCAATCGTGTTACAGCCAACGACAACAACGATCTTAGTTGCATTAAGGAGGCTCATGCACGAGGAGTGGGAGTTTCCGGTCACAGTTAAGAATTACATTATAGCTTCACTCATGTGTAGCATAGAATTATAAAACTGATATGCGAATAGTTAATCCATAGGGCTTTCATTTCGTACAGAAAGTGGAACAATACTATTAGATTTAATTATTGTTTGGAATACTTGTTGTTCAATCTAGTCATTTATGCTTTTCATTCACGTTTATATCAAGTTAAATTCAATAAATATAATGTTGCGAATTCTTAGTTCTCATTGTTTCAAGGTTAATGTTTCATCCTCCTTCCAACTTTGATATTCAGTCCTTTTGCCTCAATCAACTTTCAATCTTCCCTATGGCGTGTGCCTCACCAATGTGCTCTGTGCACGTCAGTAGTGGCCTCCTCCTCCTCACCCTCCTCACAAGATGGCGGTGGCACGATATCTTTCGAAGGCATGGTCGGATTTTGACGAATGAGATGTCATTGAATTCGAGCTGACACCCCCTTTACAATGGATAACATATTTCAACCCCAAAATAAAACCTACCCCTTATAGGGGGGTGAAATTGTAGTTTTTAAGAAAATCTCGCTTTTCAAGTGCGACATGTGGGAGTTTGAATGTTAATATGAAATTAAACGTTGTTCCACACAAGAGATAGTGTACGGCGGAAAGCCAGTATGAATTAACATGCTTGTTTTTTTGTTTATGTTTTTTACGCATGCCCACTCATAGCTTTTGTAAGAGGGCGGGCTTTTTAAAGATGGTGGCTGTAGTGTAACCTGACCTAACCCAACCCACGAGGGATGATAAAAAAGTATTTCAAGCGACGCTTGTTGATAGGCAAACCAATACTCAAAGAGGGGCATGTCAGGCCTAGAGTTGAGAGTCCCTTTTGATTGACCCCTCTTGATTTGTTTCTTTGGAATGGTCCCTGTTGACTACAGGCGCGGATTCAAGGGGGGGGGGTCACGGGGGTCATGACCCCCCCCCAAAACGGAGACCAAATTTTTTTGCAAACTCAAAAAACGAAAACACAATTACCAGACAAATAAAACTTAACGAATTTTAATTGAAAAACAGTTTTGTTTCATTTTATTCAATACTGAATTATCTTTATTGGAATTATTATGTTCTGTTACAACTGTACATATTTACAACTTCAAACCTCTTGTATAAAAACTATTATTTATATAACAAAATCAACTCGTCTGTTTTGTTTAGCAAACCTTGTGATTACCGAATCGATGTTTAGAGTGATGACACGATGAATGTGAAGCAATGAACGGATAGGAAACTGGGGCTTTTTTCGCACCAAAAATTTTTGCCGACGTCCAAACTGCAAGCTTGGTTGGCAATTTAAGCTGTGACTTTCTCCCTTTGTCGGTATCAACTCGACTTGCCGAAACTGTAACGTACCTTGATCCTTTTCTCGAAGCTCGATGTAAGAGTCGCAAAACACGCCGTTGCAATTTGTACGAATATTTTTGGTGCGCTAAACGCATCAAATTTCTATCCATGAAGCTTGCAAAAAATTGGTCTGATTTTGTACGTTTGGTTATTTTGCGATTGCGTTTTTAGTGATACCATTTTTCTTGACAATTTCGATTCTCTGACCCCCCCAAAGCCAAACTCTAATCGAATCTCTGACCCCCCCAAAACCAAACTCTAGATCCGCGCCTGGTTGACTAGTCCCTTTGGACGGGTCCTTTTTGAAGGGAGTCATTTTTGACAGGTCCCATCTGACGGGTCATTGTTGACGGATCATTGTTGATGGGTCATTGTTGACGAGTCCCTGTGGACGGGTCATTGTTGACAGGTCCTTGTGGACGGGTCCTTGTTGACGAGTCCCTGTGGACGGGTCCTTGTTGACGGGTCCTTTTGACTAATCCCTTTGGACCGGTCCCTTTGAACTACTCCCTATGGACTGGCCCATGAATTTATCCAAATCGTACCAAAGGGTCTAACTAGAATTTTTGTTGTTGTTAATATCTCACGAACCGATAAGGCTAGGGACTTGTATGAGGTATTGTAGGACTTGGGATGACGCCCCCTTTTTAATGAATTATTCATTTTTGTTAAAAGGACCTAAGTAAAATTTTGTTAAAATATTGCATACCAATAAGGTTAGGGACTTGTATGAGGGGTCGTAGGACTTGGAGTGACGCCTCGTTTTTTGAATGTATTATTCATTTTTTATCAAAAGGGTCTAAGTACACTTTTGTTAATATTTCACGAACCAATAAGGCTAGGGACTAGTATGAGGGGTCGTAGCACTTGGGATGACACTCTCTTTTTGAATGAATTTTTGAAATTTTGACAAAGGGCCTAACTCCACTTTTGTTGATATTTTCTGAACCCATGATGGGATTTTAATCTGCGAGGTATTGTTGGACTTGGGCCAACGTACCCTTTTTCGAATGTATTTTTGAAATTTTGACAAAGGGCCTAATGTGAATGAATAAGGCTAGGGACTTGTTTGGGGGGTCGTAGGACTAAGGATAACGTCCCCTCTTTTTGTATAGCCCCCTAATGCAACCAAAAGAGCAAAAAATAATAGTTCATTGGCATTTTAATATCTTGCAAACCAATAAGGCTAGAGGTGTGTACGAGATGTCCAAAGACTTGGGGTGATGCCTTTTTACATGTTGTATTTATTTTTCCAAAAAATGTTACAAAGGCCTAAATCTTAAATTTTAAAACTTTTTCTTAAAATGTTAATAATGAGTGGTAGTAGACAGAGAGACGGTACCCGTTATGTACCTAGGTGCATGTGTTTAAACGAGCCTGTCACCGGCCACGGTGGCCCTGCCCCAAAAAATCAATTTATATTTCAACAGGACAGATGGGTGGCATCAGACGGTTCGTTTTCCAATGTTTTATGGCAGACTGGTTGACTGAAATAACCCAAAACTGCTAGGTCATTGACCTGAGATTTAATAAACCCATAATCAGATTTGACCACATGTGGTGTCCTAGGACTTGACATGACATTATCTTTGCTATGGTGCATAAATTTAATCAAATATCCCAAAACTGCTAGGTCATTGACCTGAGATATTATAAACCAATAACAAGATTTTGGACACACGATGTGTCCTTGGACTTGACATGGCATTCTCTTTGATATGGTGCACAAATTTACTTAAAATCCCAAAACTGCTTGGTCATTCACCTGAGATTTTATAAACTAATAATGGGATTTGGATACATTAGGTGACCTAGAGCTTAAAAAGACACCCTCTTTTTATGGCTTATGAATTTTTCCAAAAGACCCAAAACGACAAGGTCATGGACTCTTGTTTCCCCCCAATATATTGCAAATCCCATAATGTTAGATGTTTATGGTGAGTAATGAAGCATAGCTAGGTACAGAAAGAGTTATTGTAAGCTACACGTATGGTGATTGACATGTTGTTGACCATTGGAACTTGTTTTCAAAATTAGACTGCAGTACAGAGGAAGTATAGGCTGCAGGCATAGCATGACAAATGGTGTACACAAAATCTGATTTATAGCTCCAAGAATTAAGAGCAGACTTAACAAAATTGTACTTAGGCCCTTTTAACAAAAATGAATAATACATTAAAAAGGGGGCGTCATCCCAAGTCCTACAATACCTCATACAAGTCCCTAGCCTTATTGGTCCGTGAGATATTAACAACAACAAAAAGTCTAGTTAGACCCTTTGATACAATTTGGATAAATGCATGGGCCAGTCCATAGGGACTAGTACAAAGGGACCGGTCCAAAGGGATTAGTCAAAAGGGACCCGTCAACAAGGACCCGTCCACAGGGACTCGTCAACAAGGACCCGTCCACATCGACCTGTCAACAATGACCCTTGCACAGGGACTCGTCCACAGCGACTCTTCAACAATGACCCGTCAACAATGACCCGTCAGAAAGGACCTGTCAAAAATGACTCCCTTCAAAAAGGACCCGTCCAATGGGACTAGTCATCAGGGACCAGTCCAAAGAAACAAATCAACAGGGGTCAATCAAAAGGGATTCTCAACTCAAGGCCTGACATGCCCCTGTTGGATTATTGGTTTGCCTATCAACAAGCATCGCTTTAAATACTTTTTGATCATCCCTCGTGGGTTGGGTTAGGTTAGGTTACACTACAGCTACCTTCTTAAAAAGCCCACCCTCTTACAAAAGCTATGAGTGGGCATGCGGAAAAACAAAAAAACAAGCATGTTAATTCATATTGGCTTTCCAACGTACACATGTATCTTGTGTGGAACAACGTATAATTTCATATTAACAAACTCCCACATGTCGCACTTGAAAAACGAGATTTCCTAAAAAAAATTAAATTTCACCCCCCTAGTAGGGGTAGGTTTTATTTTGGGGTTGAAATATGTTATCCATTGGAAAGGGGGTGTCAGCTCGAGTGCAATGACACCTCATTCGTCAAAATACGACCATGCGTTCGAAAGATATCGTGCCACCGCCATCTTGTGAGGAGGGTGAGGAGGAGGAGGCATTAGAACCGTCCAGAACCCACTACTCACGTCAACGTTCCATGAACCGACTTTACATTGTGTCTGTGTATTGTGTAGTACTCGGCGTGATCGATATCACCTCAATTCGTGGTCAAAATGTAAAACCCTTACGTGTCAACTCTGATGTGTACTATTCGGTGCAGATGACCTCGTAGTTACACCCCTTAATACAACAATAACTAACTAACTAATTACCTGTTGTGGACTATATTCTATACCAGCGCTTTCCAAACTGGGTGTCACGTGCTACCATCAAGGGTATCGTGTGATATTTTCCCAGACTGAATGTAAAAAAATATGACTAGATAGGAAATCCTTTTGCCCCCTCCAGCTCTTCTGAACTTCAACTTTTCAAAGAGGAGGAACTGGTGGAACTTGGAAACAAGCAGACTTTAAAACTTAAGTACCAAGAGTGAGAATTAGACAGATTCTGGGTTTCTATTCAAAGATATTTTCCTCTCCTGACTAAAAGAGCCCCGAACGTTTTCCTGCAGTTTTCTACCACATATTCGTGTGAAAGTGCGTTTTCTGTTATGGATAATACATAAACAGTTAAACGTGTATGTTTGCGAATGTTAGATGAGAAAATGCATCCAACCTAATATAAAGCAGATTTGTAATGTTCGCCAAGCCCATAGCAGTCATTGAATTGGAACATCAAGGTGCACGTATTGTGTTGTCTATTATAGCATAGCACCATGGTAGCCCGATTCCTTATTGACGTATTAATTATAATAAACTATTTATTACCTTAAGTCAATATCTTGTACATTAAACCGTACCGGCTACAGTCGCATTGCGACCTTCCTCAGCGTAGTATAGGATAAGAAAATGTGCAATATAAAAAACCAGATCTGTTACAAAATGTGTGACAAAAGCATAAAAAGTCTTGATAAAACAGCGTTGAATTGAAGAGATCTAAAAAGAAGAAATTAAACTGAGAAAGAAAAATACGAAAACAGAACGGAAATTTATATAAAAACGATAACACTTACGTGGATGTGAAAATGGATATGCTGAATAAGTTAGGTTATAAATGATGGTTGATATGTATTTGCCAGGTAGAGAAATCTGTGTTAAAAAACAATATAAATAGTCTTGTATATTGAAATTAATATGTTAGAATATTGAATCATGAGAGCAAAAACTTATTTTACTTACATTGTAGAGAGAACGTTGGAAATAAGTGTGACGAAGTTGTTATGAATTGGTAAGAAATATATTGGTTATACAGTTGCCAAGAAACTAAATAACTTGGTCGAAATGGATTGCCTAGATAGAAAGGATAATATGGGCAAATATGAACAGAATGTTGCCTGGATACTAGTATCTAGAAACCTCCTATAGAGAGCATGTAATGAATGAAGTTTGTCGGAAGTCCGTTACCACATTGGCGTTGCATACTAAATGAATAGAAGTTGGAGAAGGCTGCTTGTGCTGAATTAATATGAGGTTGTAAAATGAAGGAAACTGGATTGATAATAAAAACGTGTTATCTTCAGTATAAGACATTAATTATACTAATATAGCTGGAAGAATGACATGTGAATTTGAAGAATATATAAAATCCCCATATGATTGTGTTATATAATTCGAATGAAAACGTGATTATTCTCTAAACATTTTTATAAAACGTAATAAAGTGGATTATCTGATCGAATGATTTCATTATCATTCTTGTGAGGGTAATTCAAAAAACATATCTTAACGTAACAGGTTCTATTCCTACCTTCGGCATTTATTTTTCCTGCCGCTCCCTTATTATTAATTTATACAGCATGAATCATATAACACTAATTAGAATGGGGATAGTGCGTAGGCTACTTTGTTTACAAGCATAATTATGTTTTAATTCAACATTTAAAACAAGTAGTTCCGTGAAGAACTATACAGCCTATATTCATATATCCTACTCATGTTAATTGCCTCTATCTACATACAAAATTTCAGTTTAATTGCTGTAACAGATTCGTAGATATTGAGAACCGTCTAAATATTTCAGATGGTCGCCAGGTTGGATTTTTATTTTTGTACTATTACATCAGGATTATTGTGTACGTGTGGTATACAAACTTCATTCGCATGATTAGAACACAAGAAGTAAAAACGAGATTTTAAAATTACGCACAGCAGCCATCTTGTGATTATGCAAACAATTGAAATAAATTAGATGCCAGTGGATCAACATTTGTATCAGCATTTAACGTGCAACGTTTCACGGCACTCGGATATTTAATTCGCGAGAAACGTCCATTTAAATATTTATACTTCGCGTCGCCGTCATGTTGGATTTGTGCTCACCGGGTTACTGAAAGTCCTATAGGTGAACATATGTTCATACTCTCTATGAACATTAAAAAATTCAGTTTGGTTGCTGTAAAAGATTCATAGATATTGAGAACCGTCTAAATATTTCGGAAGCTCGCCATTTAGGATTGTTATATGTATAGGCCATAGAGTTATGTACCATTCAAGGACAATTATTGCCTAGGTTCATTAATCAAACTTTCACTTTTATCGCATGATTACGACACAAGAAATAAAAACTTAATTTTAAAGTTTCGCACAGCCACCATCTTGAGGTTATGTATACAATTGAATTAAATTAGATGGCAGTGCATTACAAACTGCAAAATCATTTACTGTACCACATTTCACGGCGCTCAGAGAGTAAAATCACGAGAAAAGTCTATTAAAATATTTCAAATTCGCTTGGTCGCCATGTTCGTTTTGTACTTTACATGTTTATGAGCGTTACATAGATAAACTTGTATCAGTACCTTTTATCACCGTACAAAATTGCAGGGTGATATCTGTAATAGTTTCGGAGATATAGAATGTCAGTGAAATATTTCGCACAGCCGCCATTTTGAGGTTATGTGAAGAATTGAACTAAATTAGACTCCAGTGCATTACAATGTGTATAAACAATTGCTGTACCAAGTTTCATTACGTTTGGATGGTTAAATCGCGAGAAAAGTCCATTTAAAAGTCTCAAATTCGCTTGGCCGCCATGTTGGTTTTAGAGTCGCCAGGTTTTTAAAAATCTCATTGGTGAACTTCTAGTAGTGCCCTTTATCACAGTACATAATTTCAGGGCGATATCGGTAATAGTTTCGGAGATATTGAATGCTAGTGAAATATTTCGCACAGCCGCCATGTTGGAATGGTGAGACGTAACAAAATTTGAAGGGCACGGTCAAGGTCTCCGGGAATAGCGCTATGAACTTACCGAGTTTCATTGAAATCGCTCCAGTTGTTTAGATTTTATTAGGGGACACATACACACACCTCACACATACACACACACACGCACACACACACACGGACAAAAGGTGATCTCATAAGCCTATTTTTTCAAAATTGAAAATAGGCTAAAAATGTAAGTTCGCCTTACTATGGTTGGTTTTGTGGGCATTTTAGAACTTCTCCCTGTAGACGAAGATGAATATTTGATTGTCAGTATCATTGTATCTCTGCCGTGACCCCGGTCAACAAAGAGGTGGTGAAATATCTGGCTACTCGATCTCACGTATTTATATCTTGGCCTACACCTCCTACATCCTTTTCTATTTCGCACAATATAATAATCCTATTAACATAACACTACATTAATGTGCCATTGCCTTAAACCAGATGTGAAACGGAAAGTTTCCGTTCCGTATGCAATTAAACAATGGTTTGGAAATGTTAACTGAATTATAACATAGTATATAGGTATGTATCTCAGTTCTACAGAAACATTCACTCTGAATGATTTTAACTGACAATATTTGAATAATAATGCACTGATAACAAATAACAACGGAGGCTTCATTAACACACTTCCTATTAGAGGAATCGAACTTCAAATCTCATGCTCCTAAGCTATCGACTCTAACCGCGTAACCACTCTTATCATTACGTCTGTATCATATTAAGCTCTATGAACAAGATGAAATCTTTACATGTTACAGTAGTTCGTTAATATTATAATACGGTGATGTGACGAATCCACCACATTAGGTTACGACAAAGATCATTGTTATGGGAGTAATAGGACACATCTCAACTCGGACTAAAGAGAGAAATGGTCTTACTTTTGATGAGGTTTCATATCCTATACATTTGAAATACGGTATATTTGACGGTCTTAATGCAATCGGAAATAGGGGACATGCCATTGGCTCTATGACTCCTCTACAAAAAAGAAGGCCTGCCAGCTTTAGTATTTCATTGTCTACTTCAGGGCAGCTGCCCGCCGCTCATACGGACGTGGTAGAAAGCAATCAAAGTTTTCAGGGTTTTTATGCTGGCAGATAGATTATCTCCCGTGCAGCTACCAGCAGGTGTACCCGGAGATGGAAGAACCGGCCCTCAGAGGCGTACAGGATCATCATCCTCGGCTTTAACTCGAATCCGAGTATACATCTTCTTCCTTCAGTCCAGTTTGTGGATGTGTTTACGGTGACTAAAGAGTCCAATCCTGGCATAGAACAAGCATCCACACAAGTCACTGGAGGAGGACGTGGTTGGGCTGCTCGAAGTTTCCTAGCTTGACGCTTGGCCTCTACATGTGTTCGTCGATCCCATTCAAACGTTTCTACAGTATCCGATATGGTACGGCACCAAGTTGAGCGGTCTTCAGCCAGCATGTTCCAGGTTTGTGAATCAAGACCTGCCAATTTCAGGGTCTGCTTAAATTGGTCCTTGTAGCGCCTCTTAGGACCACCATGAGGTCTGGTGCCATAGCATAACTCACCATATAACATTTGAGAGGTAATCTCACATCATCCATCCGATGGACATGACCAATCCATCTAAATTGGTGACCTACTATGGATGATTCTATGCTGTTGATTTGAGCCATTTCAAGAACAGCAATATTGGTAATGCAGTCTTCCCATTTAATCCTCAGGATTGATCGAAGTTTTTGTAGGTGGAAGCGCTCAAGCTTCCTAAGATCACGTCGGTAAAGGGTCCACGTTTCACAGCCATACAACAATGTAGAAATGACTACTGCTTTGTACACCATAAGCTTTGTACTCATGGACAGATCTCTATTCTTGAAGACCCGTTGGGCTAATCGAACATATGCTGCATGGGCTGCGCCAATTCTCTTATTCGCATCCTGCTCACAGGTACAGCTCACAGAAATGGTACTGCCCAGGTACGAGAAGTGGTCTACCTGCTCTAATGGCAAATTTGAGATGGAGATATTGAACTGAGGAAGAGGTGTGCCTGGTGAAGGTTGTGCCAAGAATTTAGTCTTATTGATATTTATGGTAAGACCAAAGCGATCACATGCACTTTTGTAACAATTAACTGACTCTTGCAGCTCTTCTGGAGTGAGAGTTGGTGCCGCAGCATCATCTGCATACAACATATTAGTAACATTAGTAACCTGAGTGTTCCTCATGGAGCGGAGACGAAAAGCCCTCCATCAAAACGATACTTGACCTCCACACCTGGGATGTTGGTGGGTGAATCATAAAGCATTGCAGCCAAGTACAGCGCGAAAAGCGTTGGAGCCAGTACACATCCTTGTTTCAGTCCATGGGTAATAGGAAATTCATCGGACATCGTATTCTGATGGCAAACCTGACCTGTCATGCCATCATGGAGAGCCTTGATTAGATCTACAAAACGCTGAGGGCAACCAAACCGCTTCAACACCGCCCACATGGCTGGTCATGGAACCGAATCAAATGCCCTTTTCCAAATCATAAAAGACTATGAAGAGTGGATCATGGAAGAATAATATTAGGAAGTGAAGCTTCGACCTTTTTGCGGTCCTCTATAGACGGCAGCACATATGTTCGACTAAGGCGATATCTATTGCGTGTCGTGGGCGATTTGTGTTTACAACGGGTATGGCGTAGCATGTGAGTGAATGTAAGATGGCGCGGAATCTCATAAGAATTAACTGTTATCGGTAGTTAATTATTTCCAGAGCAGCAATGCCGATGGAAATCTTAAATGAACATTGAATGAATCCCATAAGCTCCCAGAAGGTATGTGAATCAAATTATATGTACGGTATATATTTTCAATATTTAGCCTTGTGAAAGTGATATAAGGAAGTAACTCCTCTCGTGAAGAATTAATGAAATACATAGGTAGAAATAATGTCCTTGATGTTCACTTGGAGTAAAATTGAGTTAGCGATTTCTTCCTTTATAATAATATAAGGAATGTATACAAGTGTGCAAGACATAAGAGACAGGGATGATGACCAGGGTGTCCTACACCCCTGTAGCGAATTTTCCCAATGAATGGGTGGGGGTACAATGTATACAGTATAATATATATGAATCTCCTGGGGAAAAAAATACATGTAGCCTATTAGTTATATTCCATTAAGTTATATAGGTATACATTCATTGGGCGATTTCAAGTTGACTGACTGAAGAGTCAAAGAGTTACAACTGAAAGTTACGAGTAGCCTATATGTTAGCCTATGTGTGTGGTTACTGCAGCTCAGAGTAATGAGTCCAAGGCCAGAAAGTTAGATCGTTTTCAGTAAGGTTTATGTATATTTATCTTTTAATATTCAAGCTGAATTTTTAGTAGTGTGTTATGGATATGTGATTTTATCAATTAATATCCTGTCGCTCCTGCACATGTTTTTATTTGAGCAATTTTTCTTTGCAGATGCAGCGAGTAGGCCTAGTAGTTCTGTGGAAGGGATGACGTGTTCGGGAGATCTGTGTGTGGCATGATTACACGTCGAATATGCAGTGTTAATTTTGCCAAATGGTTCATCAGAAAGCACTTAAATAGAAATTCCCTGACTTCTGAAGCAGTTCCTACTATTATGACTGGAGGTAAGTTAAAATGTGTCCTGTCAAGAATGTGCTATGTATTGAAATTTAACATTTCAACGCGCAGCTAAATAAAATACTTTGTGTTTCAGGGACCTCTGATCTTTTAGGCATGAGAATGAAAGACACCCAAGGCGATGGAAGCTTCATGCCGTTGGGGTCAGCAGAGAACAAAAGTTGACGAAAGGAGTCTAGAGTCTACACAGTCTAAACTTCTGTGGAAATTGTAAAATATAAAATACTTAATTTTGACCAATTGGAAATGAGTTGCACCTTTCTCGGTCCGTGAGTGTATTTAGATGTGGGGTGTGAGTGATGATGGTGATTGTTGCTTTAAGGGGCATCACATCTAGTGCTCCAGTGAGAGTGGTTGTTGTTTTAAGGGACATAACATCTAGGTTATCTGCTCTGTTGAGGAGTATGTCTTCCTGTGCATCATGTTTTTGTTTTAATTGTGCCAGCCTTGCCTTTCTGATTACATGTTTCTGTTTTTGACATGACCCCTAGCTGCCATGTGTGTTCATTTCTTTGGAAATATAATTACTTGCAGTATTTTAATGCAGTATTGTTCGAATGGGTGTAAACCATACTGGTTAACTTGACAATGTTGCTCAATTCTGAGCTTGTTACATACATTTATTGGTAGGCCTACCAGTGAAGGAGACAAGAACCTATGAAAATAAAATGTCACTGAAATTAGCCATTAATAGCTTTTACAGTATAATGATACAAAATTGATCTAGAAATTAAGTAGTTCACTCTTCCGCAGTCTATAACCCATCTGCCTTCCCAAATTATATCACAACTTATATAGTAAAATGTCAGCTGTGTCTGCTATTATCTGCATGAATTATGCACAAGTACAGCATTGCCAACCCCACGCATATGATACCAATTGTATAGGCTTCTTTGCTTTTTCTTTTGTGTGCTGTAAAATTTGTTTTTGTATAAGTCACATTTGCCTAGACAAATAATTATCACAATGGTAACAGCCTAACACCTCCAATCCAATGGTTACAGCCTAACGTGTTGTCAGCAGTGCCCCGCTAGCTTCCCACGGCAAATGCTTTACCTCAACCCTACTACTCTAACCTACGTTTTGTCCAGACCAATAATTTTGACAATGACTACAGCCTAACTTGTCCAGATCAATGGTTTTCGACCATGATTACAGCGTAATGTGTCCTTTATGCTAATTTTCTGTATTGATATGTGTCGTCAACAGCTTCTCGCTGCCAGGGCAACCTTTGAGTTTCGACAATGGTTTTAGCTTGCGGGCCGCGTTAGTAATATATGCATCCCTGGTTTTTGCAAACTACCTCACTCCTCTTCTTGCCTAGAACGCCTCAAAATAGTGCTGCCTTGGGTTTTTGTGGGTATCTACTCACATAACGTAACGGCGGTACTTTTTGAGGATCCAACCAGCCTTCCGGCTGACTACCTAACAGACAGACAGACAGAAAGTGGAAATAGTCGCACATAATCTTTCTGTAGACCCATGGGTTTTGCCTAGTGGTGGTGTATTTTATATATTACATGTCGGGAACACTACCACAACGTCTTTCAATGAACAAGAAACACACATATTTACGTAATTTAGCACAATTTCCTGTTCACTAGACATAATGGACATCAATTTAAATTTAATCGATGATTTCAAGAGCTACATGAGTCACTAAAATCTAATTTCACTGGAGGGACAAAAAAACAGATTATAGAATGAAGAAATACGGTAATTCTTTCCATTTTTGCCACAATTATTTGCAGCTGTAAGTGTGAATTTTTAATTCACTTCAATATTGGCCATGTTTCTGATAAAATATACTGCATTTCTTCAGAGCAAATAAACAGTACAGTGCAAGGTGCAAAATAGGCAACAAATAGAAAAAACTTAAAGTTCAAGATAGTAAAATACCTTGAGTCAACTCATTCAAAATGGAAAAATAATCGTCATATAATATGATAATAATAATAATAATAATAATAATAATAATAATAATAATAATAATATTAATAATATCAGGTTGACTGACTGAAGAGTCAAAGAGTTACAACTGAAAGTTACGAGAGGAGTTACTTCCTTATATCACTTTCACAAGGCTAAATATTGAAAATATATACCGTATATATAATTTGATTCACATACCTTCTTGATTACTCATGCTTCAAAGATCCTGTCTAGAATAATTTACAAGAGAATTGAAAGCCAGATAGAAACGGAGTTGGGTGAAGACCAGTTTGGTTTCAGGAGAAATGTAGGAACAAGGGAAGCTGTACTAAGTCTTAGGCTGATTTTGGAAGGTAGAATAAGGAAAGATAAGAGAACGTTCATGGCTTTTGTAGACTTAGAAAAGGCTTTTGATAACGTTGATTGGACTAAATTGATTGACATTTTGAAATCGATTGGAATAAAGTACAGGGATAGGAGGGTGATATACAATCTATACAGAAACCAGACAGCAGTCATTCGAGTTGAAGGACATGAGAGAGAAGCTGGTATTCAGAAAGGTGTAAGGCAAGGCTGCAACTTATCACCCATACTTTTTAATCTTTACATTGAACAAGCAATGAAGGAAATTAGAGAAAAATTTAAAGTGGGAGTGAAGATTCAAGGAGAAATAATTTCAACTCTGAGATTTGCTGATGACATCGTCATCTTGGCCGACAAGCCTGAGGATTTGAATGAGTTTTTGAATGGTATGGACTCCGTCTTACGGAAAGAATTCATGATGAAAATAAATAAAGGTAAAACAAAAATACTGGAATGCAGCCGAAATAAATCAGAAACCTCTATGGAGATCAAATTGGCAGGTGAAAAGCTGAAGGAAGTAGGAGACTTCTGTTACTTAGGAAGCAGAATAACCAGTGATGGACGAAGCAAAGAGGATATTAAAAGTAGGTTGGCTCAGGCAAAGAAAGCATTTCTACAAAAAAGGAATCTGCTGACATCGAATATAGATTTAGGTATTAGGAAGTCATTTTTGAAAGCCTTTGTCTGGAGCGTGGCGCTCTATGGAAGTGAAACTTGGACTATTGGTGCAGCAGAAAAGAGGAGAATTGAAGCATTTGAAATGTGGTGTTACAGGAGAATGATGAAGATCAGATGGGTAGATAGGGTTACAAACAAAGAGGTATTAAGACGAGTGGGAGAGGAGAGATGTTTCTGGCGACTGCTAATGAAGAGAAGAGATAGGTTGGTAGGACACATACTAAGACACCCAGGAATAGCAAGCTTAGTTATGGAAGGAAGGGTCGAGGACAAAAACTGTAGGGGTAGACCAAGGTTAGAATATGTTAAACAGATTGCCTCCGATGTAGGGTGTCGGAGCTATGTAGATATGAAACGATTAGCTCAGGACAGGGAGGCATGGAGAGCTGCATCAAACCAGTCAAAAGACTGAAGACTCAAACAACAACCTTCTGGGAGCTTATGGGATTCATTCAATGTAGTAACTTTCATTGATTTTAAGAAAGCTTATGACTCCATTGATCGGACTACCCTACTTAAGATTCTAAAGGAGTTCGGCCTAGACAACAAAACCAGAGCGATCATCCAACTGACTCTCACCAACACCACTTCAAAAGTTAAGTTTAGAGGCGAGATTTCCAATGCCTTCGAGATAAGGACAGGGGATCGACAGGGAGATGGTCTCTCGCCTCTACTATTCAACTGCGTTCTTGAGAAAGTTATCCGTGAGTACCGTAAAACAATGAGTGATGAAGGAGTCGAAAATGGAATCAGACTTGATCACAAGAATAAGAACCTATCAATTGACTGTCTAGCCATTGCAGATGACCATGCGGTTTTTGCAGATTCGTTGGATACGGCCAGGAAACAGATCAACCAGCTTCAAACACAAGCTGCAAAGACGGGCCTCCTGATCTCTTTCGAGAAAACAGAATTTATTACTAACATCAAAACGGCTCCAAAACATATTGAAGTGAATCATGGGAAAATCAAGCGGGTTGTGAAATATAAGTATCTTGGGAAATGGATAGACCCTACAATGTCCGAAAACGAGGCTTTTGCGTCACGCTTGAATAAAATTGAAATGGCTTACCATCTAACTAAGAATGTGTACAACAAAAGATCTATATCCCTGAATGCAAAACTGAAGCACTACTGCACGGTCATCCGGCCAGAAGCTTTGTATGCAGCGGAATGTCTCTCCATGAATAGAAAAGGCATAATGGAAAAACTGGAGACCAAGGAAAGGAAGATATTGAGGAAAATCCTGGGTCCAGTCAAAGAACACGGCGAGTTCCGAAGACGCCACAACCACGAGTTGTACACTCACGTAGAGAAAATAACGGACGTGATGAGGAAAAGGAGGATTTCTTTTTATGGACACATAACCCGAATGAAATCAACACGGCTATCCAACATAATTTTTGCTTTTCTCCGTGAGAAAAAGACAAAGGGGGCCTGGTTCAATGAAGTAGAGAAAGATCTGTTGGAGACTGGGATTACACGTGAAGATATCCAAGAGCGTGGCCCACTTAGGGAGAAACTTCAGAAACATCGGAGTTTTCAACTTAAGCCGAAGCTAAAAACCGGGAAGGCGTGGACGACAGAGAGAAATGTGCAACATCGATTGCGAATGAAGGAATACTGGGCTAACATTAAAATGCAGAAAAAACAGTTGACATGACGTGGTCCTTAGTTGGCCGTAACGAAGGAAGAAGAAGAAGAATATCGTAGTAATAATAATATCGGGTGCCGGGTGTAAGCTTTGTTATTTGACGCCCAGAGGGCAACTTGCATGTCGAATTTTTGTCGTTTCTTGGACTGCTATGACAGTCAAGGAGGTTAGATATCTAAGCTCGTTAACTCTATGGCGCTTTCTAGTAGAGGAAGGAGGAACGTTGTGTTGGTGGAAAAACCTGAGATAATTTTGCTATTATGATCACGGCCTACTGAATTCGTTCTCTAACATGCCAACAACATATGACATGCGTGCCGAGAATTTTGTAGAGTGTGGTTTTTGTTTTGCCCCGGGCATCCGTCAGAGAATAAGTACAAAACATTTATTGTATCTGGTACAACACTCTCTATGTACTTCAAGAGCAATGAACAGACTTCATTTTCTCCCTTATTTGCGTCACCTTCGTGGTCCCGATATTTGCCTGGTAGTAAAAACAGGAAACCACTAAAACCATTTTCAGGTCGTCCGAGGTGGGATTGAACCCACGCTCTCCCGATGCCAGCGAGACACGAGGTAGCGTGTTAGTGCTCGCGGCCACCGCGGCTCGCGTTTTATCTACCATTAATTCAGCAACAGCAGTACGCTTTGCTGATTCTGATAATGATAGTGATTTTATTTTCACAGCCAGTTCTTCACATACGCTACATGTGTCAACGTGCGGCCTTCCGAAACGTAATTTAATATTTTCCATAAAATAGTGGAGATAAAACTGATAATTTACAGGAACCGCTGGGTTTGCATCGGTGAACATGGCATACATTTTATTCACGTCTAATCTGACATCTATTGTAGATACAGAAGTCGCCTTTCACCATAATATGATCACCTCGTAGAGAACGATTCAAGATGTTGATGTATTTTCTTGCATATTTTAATGATAACCTTAAGATTCGACTTTCGATAATCCAAACACACATCCCTGTAATACATTGCACAACGATGTCAGTCTTTGTAACTGAAACATATAAGCCTACATACAATATTAAATGTTAGCACTCAATATATCTTGTTAGCTATTATTTGATTACCATATAAACCTGCATGTAAATGTTACATGGTGTCAGAAGTAATTGTTTATTTTTTCTGAATTATAAGATTAAATGTTAGGCCTACACATACAACTCCAGGAACTACGTTTGGTTTTGGATCTTTTGGAGGCTGTATTTCCAACAATAACGTGCATAAACGAAGGACCCGTCTGTCTGTAATTCCGTGAAATGACATGAATGCTTTCTTACAAACATGCACCTTAATGGATCCACTCGTGACAAAATAATGAAAGTTAGATATCCTACTTTTGGAATCCTTCCTAGGTCTACGTTTCCTTATGTACCTCTTCTCAATTAACTGGTGTATGTATATGTCCTGTTCACTTTTTGTCGCAAATTCATTGAAGCGATGAAGTGTGTATGTTTGCTCTTCGGGTGTTAACTTAGAAAAGCACTTCATACCACAGTTGAAGTTTGGGCCATTAGTTCTCTTTTTGAAAATCTTCCCCCGCCAATGAACATGCTCCTCAACTTTTACCTTCCCTGTGCGGATGGCATTCCTTTTGTGTGTTTCAGGATGTCTTCTCCTTTTCTTCACTTGGTTCCCATTATTGCTGTCTGTTTCACTGCTACTTGACATGTCCACCTAGAAAACTGATGCACGTTACTTTTCGAACACAGAACTCGGTAAACTTAAAAGAAGACGGGGGCGATTATGTAGAGCGCAGCTCGAGTGCTTTAGATATTCCTGCTTTACAGCGCTTAGAACTCGCACTGCATTCAGTGCAGGAACTACATGAGTCACTGACTGCTCTTAGCCAGGGGGTGTCAACCATATAGGAATTATTTGGTACCATCGGTGTAGTACATCAGTCAGTCGATTGGAACGCTGTATATCGTGTTGCCAACAAATGCATGATACAATGTTGAAATTAAAAGTAACAAAATATCCCAATATTCAGTTAATACATTTACTGAATATACTCTGAAGTCTTAACCGACATTTCCTTTTAGTTATCTTGCTCACAGGCGAAAATTACGGCACTTATCATTAAATAAACATTATTTCTACTGGGTTGGCGGCATTGAAATCATGTCGGCTCTGTTTGTGTGTTGAATGCTTGGTAAGGTGTCGTGTTGTGAAATGATATTGGCCGTAAATAAGCTAATGTCTTCTTTATCATCTTTCTTACACCATATCCTATTCGTGGTAATGAAAAGTGAACAGTTCTTCTTCTGCTACGGCGAGTAAGTACGCTTATTTTAAGAATTTACGTTTTGTGTTTCTGTAGTGGCTGTGAAAAATATAGGCCTAGTTCTGAATTGATATTCGACGCAGGAGACATTCTACTTGACATTTCAATTAACTTTCACTATTATATATCCCATAGGTAGACCTACCAAATTCTGTGAACTGTGCCTATCACCGGAAGAAGGAAAAAACAAATAGTAAATCGCTGTTCTAGAAATAGCAGAAGAATATATGTCAATTACTCTCCTAAGAAATAATCCAGTCTATGACCAGGTAAGAAGTCTGTGTTACCGTAATGTTTTGACAGAGGGTAGTGGAACTAGGTACGGTACTGTGGGTTCTCGTAATGGATTTTTATAGGCCTATAATGTAGACCTACGGTAGAGTACAAGATGAATAAGGTTGGGTTCCATAAACCATTGCAACAACTTGATTACAGCTCGCAGAGATATTTAAATGGGCCTATTGCATGTGTGTACTGATGATCATGAGGAGTGTTAATAATCAATTAATTAATTTCACATTGCAATAAAATATAAATCTCATGATTCATGACAACATGTCTAAGCTGTAATTTTTCCCCTTCCTTGAATTTCAAATTATTACAATATTCAAAACAGATCAGTTCTTGCACATGCTAGTTAGAATAGGTAGTAATGCCATGTAGGACTGTAATTACAGGCGATTAAAACTTAACACACACCCCCATGGTCTAATAGATCTAATGACCTATATCATACAGTCTTACCAATGTGTAACTATATACATTAAGGTGTTCTTGCCCTGTGGAACGAAGTCCAACGTGAATAGACTTTTGCTAAGTCATGGTGCTAAAATAGTCGACTCGTGTAATGTTCTGCGATCCAAATACCATTCAAATGCACCTGTCCTCCTCTAATAAGCCAAGAACAAACAAATGTGCGGATGTGATTCCTTGCATATTCATGCAATGGGCACTTTGTATTTATTTCTGTAGATACACAGGAAAATAAGCTGTACGGTTTATGTTATGGTAGGAATGCAGTGTTTGGGCTGGGTGTGCAGTTGGTCGAATTGGTAGTAATGGCAATACTGATGTAGGACTGTAATTACAGGTTATTTAAACTTAACATTCACCCCCATGGTCTAATATGTTTAATGGCCTAGGATCATATAGTCTTACCAATGTGTAACTATGTACATCAAATTAATGTGTTCTTGTCCTTTGGAACGAAGTCCAACGTGAATATACTTTTGCTAAGTCATGGTGCTAAAGTAGTCGATTCGTGTAATGTTCTGCGACCCAAATACCATTCAAATGCACCTGTCCTCCTCTAATAAGCCAAGAACAAACAAATGCGTAGATGTGTTTCCTTGCATATTCATGCTATGGACACTTTGTATTTATTTTTGTAGATACACAGGAAAATAAGCTGTACGGTTTATGGTATGGTAGGAATGCAGTGTTGGGCTGGTTGTTCAGTTGGTCGAATTGGTAGTAAAGGCAATACTGATGTAGGACTGAATTACAGGTTATTTAAACTTAACATTCAACCCCATGGTCTAATGGGTTTAATGGCCTAGGATCATATAGTCTTACCAATGTGTACCTATATACATTAAGTTAATGTGTTCTAGTCCTGTGGAACGAAGTCCAACGTGAATATACTTTTGCTGTCATGGTGCTAAAGTAGTCGACTCGTGTAATGTTCTGCGACCCAAATACCATTCAAATGCACTTTTCATCCTCTAATAAGCCAAGAACAAACAAATGTGTAGATGTGTTTCCTTGCATATTCATGCTATGGGCACTTTGTATTTATTTTTGTAGATACTGTACAGACCCGGGGGGCTGAACCCCCTGAGAGCCACCCCCCATCTTCTAATAAAACCACCCCAACTGGCAACATCATAAGACCAGAACATCACCTTTACACGGCAAGAGGTGACCACCCAGCTCGGGAGGTTAGCCAACCACTTGCAACACATTCTTAAACATTAACACTACAACTAACTGGGGCAGCTACGTCAACGGAATGCTGACTAAGCAACGGCAGGAACTATAAAAAGAGAGGCCTTTTTGGAGCATTATATGTCATACAGTGTGTGTCGCGGAAGGCCCTAGCCGACGACTGTTCCGGCTGCATCATCAGGTGAGACTCAGCAAGTGTTCAGAATCCTTTACTTTGTAAACACCCATCCACAATCATGTACACTCAACTTGTATCATTACTTACATTCCCCTAAAAAGGGACTTACAATTTCACACTCACTGACCAATAAACACATGGTCAGTAAACTACACCTGTCTTGATAATTACACGCCTCTTTACATCCTCACACCCTTCCTGACTCTCGTCACGATTGGCCGTGACCATAGTAGCCAGTAATTGCTTGCTCAGGTTTCATTGTGTTTCCCGCACGCGACTGCATAGTAGCGAGCCGCTGACATAAGCACGTCTATTATATCACTCACTCCGTCCAGCTGGCAGACTAGCACAGCGGCCTGCGGCCAGAGGACCTTCCCCTAACAAATACTTATGTCTTTACAGGAGCACCCCCTAGCATTTAAACATTGAACAACACTCTACACTGGTAAGCTCTCCCAGTTTCGGGAAGCTGCTCTCAACTAGGAACCACCTTTTAAATTAGCACAGTGACACTAATGTTTTATCCCTAACCCCCCCCCCCCAACTAAGGGATCTAAAACATTTTGGTGGAGGCGCTGCTACCACGCACAATAAGGGTAAGACTCATACAACGAGTTCTCGTGGTAGAAACAACCCCTACCGCACGCAGCCAAGCGAAAAAGTCAATTTTTTTTTCTGACAGAAAGCATTATTTTTTCTTCACACTAGCTACACAAGGGAATTTTTTTTCAAACCATACCCCCCCCCCCCCCGAAAGAATCAGAGATATAATACATTGCTAAGCATACACAGCTTTTTTTAATTCATATACATACACTTGATTCAGCATGGCCCCTGTATACCGCCTAGCTGTGCTGAGGAGCATTGGGGAGTACCAGGAGTTAATTGCCTGGCACAAGGTCTTTGAGACAAGACAGAACTACCTCACAAGGTTTCAACAGCTCCTGCACGCACAGTATATGCGAATTATAAAGGCACTTGTCCGGCTACTCCGCAGCGCTAAGAATCGCAAGATTCGGGCGAAAAACCCCACCCTCCGTACACAAATCATTAAGGCACACTGGCAACTACACTGCCGACACGAATTCATGTTCCAGCAATGGGAAACACTCATCAGGGAACACCAACGGATAGGGACTAATGGCACCAAAGTCGCTGAGCAGGCCATATGCCTCAATAGGCAATACGCCCAAATTTGGGAAGAGTATAGGGAGCTCCAGGCTAACAAAGCCATTTTTGAGTTCATAGCAGGGCCACAAGCCCAGCCTAGAGAGGATATAAGCGTAGATACGCTAACGCAGCAATTTGCGAGGATGTCCCTCTCAGACACTTACACAACACAGGGGAAGGAGTTCACCGTGGCCACAGTCCAGAAGACGGCCAGGTTAGACTCCAACACACTGCAGGGCCAAGGTCACAAAAACACACGTCCCTCAGCGCCAGTTCGGAAGGCAATTTTGCCAAACCGAAGGGCAGAACTTACGCCAACCCCTCGAAACGGACGAACGAGAGGGAGTTGACGCCAGGACTCTCGGGCACGCATAATTACACAGGGAGAAAACGGGAGGTAAATATGACATGGGCTGAGAGCGTAGAGCCCCCCCTACAGCACATTAAGCCCACACAAGCCTACACACATAGGCAAACACAAGGGTAGGAGTCTACCGTGGCCATAGGCCAGAAATCGGTTAGACCACACCCCAATACATCGCTAGGGCAATCACAGGCAATTAAACGGCCTTTGCAGCTAGTTCAAAGGGCAATTTTGCCAGGATGGAAGCGGGCACTAGCATGTGTACCCCAGGTGCGAAGGCACAAGAGGGTGTTGCCTTCAGGCCCTCAGGGGGCACAACACACACCCGCGCACTCTGACCAGGCGCAGACACACAGTACACGGGGTATAAGAAAGGTCTTATTACCTACCCCACGAGGCCGGGCAGTCAGCAATACACACACCCCTATAAACACTGCTAGGGTAGCGTGGAGCGCAATCAGCCCCTGAGACACAAACACACTCAGACCAATATCCAGGCAATACGGTGAAAGTAGGCCCAGCCTTACTATGCTACAAACTCCTCCAGAAAATATCAAAGAAGCACCTCAATGGGTTTCAGGGGCCTACGCCTTGGTGACAGGGCGAAAGTATTCACCTTCCCGAGCAAGGACGCTCGGACGTGGATAACGACTTTCATCATGAATATAACACACACTGTCACCTGAATCACAAATGTATATACGGGCAGGTTCTTTTACACGTGGGAAACACGATAATGCATACACAAAGGGCAGATTCCACCCCTGTAAATGGTAGATTTCACACGTATTTACAGCAGAACGTGGCCAACTCAAAATTATATAATTTGAAATTTTCCCTAATTTTTTCTTGGCCCCTAGCATTTTTTTTAAGCCATCAAGGGTTTATAATCATAGTTAGTTCAAATTATAGCTTGGATAATGTAAAGTTTTTAAGGTGCAAAGACAATCGGAGGCCAATCGGTGGGCCACGCGGCTCAGGGTCGGAAAGAACTATTCCGAATACAGCCTAAGCAACAAACCACAGCATAGAGCTTAGGCGGGTCTTTCTAAGTAGAAATGACTAAGTTGTTCTATGTTCCGGTCCTACAATTTGCTAGAATCTCTTGTGATGGCCGAGAGCCCTAATCGCAAGAAACAGGCAAGAATCTTAAACTATTTTTGAAACATAGTAGATTTCTCCGCGACATAACTGGATTACTGCCTTACTAACGGCGTCAAATAGGTGCATAGTACACTCAGGTTTCAACTTTCATTTGAAACTTTTGAAATTAACTACGGTACAATCGTTATAAAGTACCATCGTTTGTTAATTTGCTTCAGTGAACGTAAACCAATATATAAACGTCATACAATGTACTTTCCCTATTCTTTCTTTCTTAATGCGAATGTTTGCATAACTCAATTTTGCTTTCACTAATCCCGTGAAGTGCGAATTATCCAAGTTGAACTGTATATATTTAATCCATTGGTATACGTTATATACTGCCTATAACATGAAGTTTTCTCGTCCCCCATCACAGCGCTCAAACGAAACATAAACACCATAGGATGAACATCCCAGACTTTGGGAAAACCCACATATTCCTGGAAGGCACACAGTCAACGCACATTGCCACATAACGGTAATACACTAGCAAAACTGTCCCGGAGCAACAAGCCCAAAAGGCACCAGGAATAATTATCCTGGACAAAGACGGTCTCGAACCCGCAACCTCCTGAACACCAGGAATGCAAGGTCGGGTAACTATCCAGTTGCAGGATAGGGAAGTAAGGGATGGTCACACTGACAGACATTTATATGCGTAAATCAATAAAAATCACCTCCGACACCTGGTTACCAAACACGCAACTAGCGGCCCGGTGACACACATACATAATGACATCTGGTACCACTAACAAGAATATATTCATCCCACGCCTACAATAACATAAAATTTGGGGACACGAAAGTATTTAGTCGAAGGTTCTTTTCCATTACGGAAAGCCATGCTCACAACAAGAGAGCGAGCAATCAAGCTCCTACACACACACACGTGCTGGACATATGCACATCGCCAGACAAGTAACAGATAGTGCACACGTCAATGACATTAGACACCATCGCAGTCAGCGATAACACACTCGTGAGTGCGCGACCTTCACTAGCTACGGACAAACTAAGCGTATTCCAGTCCTGGCTGGAACATACACAGTCATTTACGCCAGTTTCAAAACCCTATAACTCTCAAAATTAGAATACGAGGGCCATTCCAAAAGACCCAAATTTTTCACGCCAAAGCGTACTTTCATCAGCGTGTCTCAAACACACGATACACATGCCATGGGACATACAGTACAAAAAATTGTAACACCAGGACCTTAAACCAAGGCGGGTGCGAACTCACGATCACACAACACAGTCGTGCCAAAAACAAACTAACCAATGGTATTTTTGGCGCGAAAAACACAATCTGAAACCACACTAGGGACGCAAAATTCCCAACAGACAACGCAGACATGAAACACGGAGTATTACATGGGATCGCGGGTTCGAATGCCCAGTAAAAATCGGACGCCGTGGAAAACAAATATCCAGAATCCCAATTAGACTGAAATTGGCCCCATACAAGTACATAAGCGGTTGAGCCACACGATTTTAATAACAGGAGGATTCTTTAACGCACATACAGGAGCATAGATTCGCCCCAGGGTACTCGCTACAACAGCCTACCTCGGCATTGGCGACCCAGGAATTCCCAATAAAGGGGGCGTACCGAAAATCCTAGGCCTCCACGGGGACCACAATAGACTTCCTAGACATGGATTACACATAGTTACACAAGGCAGAGGTCTTGCGGAAAACAATGTACACACAACATCGGTAAGCAAAAACAGGACAGATTAGCACACTGGCCCGCCCAGAATGCACAACAATGACAACACTCGGACATTGGCAAAAGTCACGTTCCGGCAGCCGACATACGTAACGACAGAGACTTCCCGTACACAAGCACATGAAAACAAAACGCAAAACAAAAACACTTACTTGCGAATTCCAAATGCATTGCAACACTGCTGTCGGCAGACACTATTGTTATAACGGAAGTGACCATGAAATGCAGACATGACCACAAAAACAAACCAATAGTAATGGTATACATTGACATGGAATTCAGCGCTGCTACAATAGGCATAACACTTAGCAATGTACAGACACGATAGGCCGGATTTATCATAGGGCCACAGAAGCTTGTTTACAAGTGCGATAACAGGTTACACGCGCCGGCTGGCAATTAGCATCACGACACACGGTAAGACGTATCCGATAAACGGCACGCGCGCCAGCGCGTTGCTGCGGAACGCAACTACAGTCACGCAGGCCTCAGTAACCACAGCCACGGGCACCCCATGCCCACACACGCGACCACTAATCAGGGGCGAATACAGACAGATTCCTTGAACGAACAACCCCCCCCCCAATAACTACTTCTCTTCTTGTTTTTTTTAAATCCCAAAACCATCATAGGCGATCAGGACATGACCGGTTACACTACGATCACTTGCTACATTAACATTACAAATGAGAGACCAGATTAGGCCGTGACGTCATAGCGTCACCACATTTTACCATCCCAAGGAGCGGATAGAAAGCAGATATTGACCAAGTGAGGATGACAGGAGTAGAGATGGATGGTGCCTGCAAGATGGCCAAGGCACCACCTACGGGCTACCATTATACCACCCTTTTCCTTCCATAACCTCGTCACTCACAACATTAGCCAACACAAACACATAAACACATAAAAACAGCTAAACTACATGACAAAATATACATCGGGGTTGATAGACTTCATGCGTCTAAAGAGAGGGCTCACTACGCCCTGGCTCTCAATGCTAACATCCGAGTATTAGGGGTGTGTCAGAAAGAATAGCAAGCGTAATGCACATCTCAATATAAAGAGATGCGGCCACACTTAAACTAACAAATATTTTCTTATTAAATAATCCCGCATGCAAGGGACATAGTATATTATACCTCGGCCTATACCTATCCTTAAATGAGAGCGGATACGCCTTATATCCATCCGCACGCATGAAATATCCTACCCACACACCTAGGTTATTATTATTGAACCTGCTTGGCACTTTTTGAAAATTTTTGCTAACCTGGGAAATACCTACCCACGTCCACTCATTGTAAAGACATCCCTGCAGCATCACCGGCTCTCGGCCACCATAAACATGGAGTCCAAAGATGCGCAACCCTCTCCTACCATGCTTTAAGCCTATTCAACAAATAACACCCCCCGGATCCCAATAACAAGGTACCCAACGACATGGAAACCTACTAACGCCTCCAGGAAACTCCACAAGGCATCAACGCTAGACATCTGACATGGCGACTACAGGCCTGAAGTAGTCCACGCATTTAGAAGATTCTACAACCCCAGAACACTTTAAAAAAATTACATTATTTACACAGTAAATTATTTACAGACCACACTTTTTTTTATTAACACAAAGAGAATCTGATGACACGCTGAATGGTGATGACAGCGTAAACAGAAGGGCAGAGGCGCCACACAGGAGCAGAGCTGGGGAAGGCGATGATGAGCCCTACCCCAGTTAACTTAATGACCCAGACCAAAAAGACGAATTACGTAAGGTCGAAGCGCCGATGACCTGGCACGGGCAAACTTCGGAGTCCCAGGGGACCTAGCCTGTTCCCGGGACAAAGAGATGTTACACCCACCATGTGCTACGGGCATCGAAGCCAGACCTGCAGGGGAGATTTTTTTTTTACTTATCATAATTTAGACTAACCATTTCGGCGCCTGATGACAAACAAACCCGTCATCAGGGTAAGCCCGACAATACGTTAAGTTAACTAAGATTAAGATGACGCGCTCGGCACCTGGTTACCAATAACCGTTACCAGGTTAAGCCCGATAACGCATAGAATAAGCTAGATAATACCTAGGCTAACCTAGAAGTAAGGTACACCTCAGTGGCGCCACACTTAGTCTTATAAATTAAGCGCCACCAACGAAGTGTTATATATATACATGTGATGTATTGCCAGTTATTGTAAATGCATTATTATTCACTAATCCACTTTTACCCACACAGGAAAGCGAGGAAGCAAACGAACATACATGTCTTCCAAATAGATGGCCAATAATCCATTTTTTATTTCACAGATGACAAGGAGCACGAGCATGTCTATTGTAAATATGTTTCCCACACCAAATTACACACACCCTTATCTCTATCACAAAAACACACTGTTCCTCTTCGCTCTTCAGTCGCGCCAATAAGGTGACGGCGCCGCGATCAGCGACGTAAGGTGACGTGGGGCACCGAGCGACGATGACGCAAACACACGTTCGATATGCTTCAATAAAAAGCAATATTCGGCAGCCAGGGGCGGTGCAGAGGTTGTGAGCACCTACCCTCGCCGCCAAGGTAAATTTTTCCACCCACGGGGAAAATTTACGAAAGGGAAAGTAACGGCATGACCACTAACCCACAGCCGTAGGTGAGAGGCACCTACAGCCAGCGGGCAATAAATGAAGGGAGAATGAGTCGACAAGAGCGCTACAGAAGGCCTAGGGAATGAGACGAGGTACCAGGCTCATGAGCGAAACGGTATAGCAGTAAAGTTATTATTTTATGTCATTTTATGTTATATTATGTTATGTTATGTTATATCATTATTGTAAGAACAGAAACTGTAAAGCCAAAGCATGCACAAACATAGTGGTGCTCAACTGTGTACCTAAACACATAAATTCACAAATTGTCACACCATTTTACACGCCATAATGTACACACTAATTTTCATTTCTACCCTTCTAACTTAAAATTTGTGAAGGTGTCCCGTTTTACCCCAACGCAATAAACTATCTTTAACATATTCCTTTAACTTATACCCTGGGACACCTATTTTTTCTATTTTCTTCCATCTTTCACGCTAAAACATTGCAGGGAGCAATTTTTTCCCCAACACAGCGCCGGACGGCACAACCACCCGTCCAGCCTTGGGTTTTTCCTCCCTGCACAATACCAACACATATAATGTCAAAATAACGTATTTTTTGTTCTTGTACTTTTTAATATTTCAAATGTCAACTTTTTAAATGAACTGTTATAAATTATCATATGTATATCCCAAAACCTACCCCTCTGAGCACAAGCTGATCTCACATCACCACGACATCAACACACCTACATCTACACCAACACTGAAGAAAAGAAGAAGAGGTACAAGAAGAAATCAAAAACGATCCATCGTCACCCCCACTCCACGTTCCGTTCCCGTTCGCGGGGACGCGAACTAATCGAAGAAGAAGACTTGTACAGACACGGGGGGCTGTACCCCCTGAGAGCCACCCCCCATCTTCTAATAAAACCACCCCAACTGGCAACATCATAAGACCAGAACATCACCTTTACACGGCAAGAGGCGACCACCCAGATCGGGAGGTTAGCCAACCACTAGCAACACATTCATAAACATTAACACTACAACTAACTGGGGCAGCTACGTCAACGGAATGCTGACTAAGCAACGGCAGGAACTATAAGAAGAGAGGCCTTTTTGGAGCATTATCTGTCATACAGTGTGTGTCGCCGAAGGCCCTAGCCGACAACTGTTCCAGCAGCATCATCAGGTGAGACTCAACAAGTGTTCAGAATCCTTTACTTTGTAAACACCCATCATCAATATTGTACACTCAACTTGTATCATTACTTACATTCCCCTAAAAAGGGACTTACAATTTCACACTCACTGACCAATAAACACATGGTCAGTAAACTACACCTGTCTTGATAATTACACGCCTCTTTACATCCTCACACCCTTCCTGACTCTCGTCACGATTGGCCGTGACCATAGTAGCCAGTAATTGCTTGCTCAGGTTTCATTGTGTTTCCCGTACGCGACTGCATAGTAGCGAGCCGCTGACATAAGCACGTCTATTATATCTCTCACTCCGTCCAGCTGGCAGACTAGCACAGTGGCCTGCAGCCAGAGGACCTACCCCTAACACATACTTACGTCTTTACAGGAGCACCCCCTAGCATTTAAACATTGAACAACACTCTACACTGGTAAGCTCTCCCAGTTTCGGGAATCTGCTCTCAACTAGGAACCACCTTCTAAATTAGCACAGTGACACTAATGTTTTATCCCTAAACTACCCCCCCAACTAAGGGATCTAAAAAAATACACAGGAAAATAAGCTGTACGGTTTATGTTATCGTAGGAATGCAGTGTTTGGGCTGGGTGTTCAGTTGGTCGAATTGGTAGTAATGGCAATACTGATGTAGGACTGTAATTACAGGTTATTTAAACTTAACATTCACCCCCATGGTCTCATATGTTTAATTGCCTAGGATCATATAGTCTTACCTATGTGTAACTATATACATTAAGTTAATGTGTTCTTGTCCTGTGGAACGAAGTCCAACGTGAATATACTTTTGCTAAGTCATGGTGCTAAAGTAGTCGACTCGTGTAATGTTCTGCGACCCAAATACCATTCAAATGCACCTGTCCTCCTCTAATAAGCCAAGAACAAACAAATGTGTAGATGTGTTTCCTTGCATATTCATGCTATGGACACTTTGTATTTATTTTTGTAGATACACAGGAAAATAAGCTTTACGGTTTATGGTATGGTAGGAATGCAGTGTTGGACTGGTTGTTCAGTTGGTCGAATTGGTAGTAAAGGCAATACTGATGTAGGACTGTAATTACAGGTTATTTAAACTTAACATTCAACCCCATGGTCTAATGGGTTTAATGGCCTAGCATCATATAGTATTACCAATGTGTACCTATATACATTAAGTTAATGTGTTCTTGTTCTGTGGAACGAAGTCCAACGTGAATATACTTTTGCTAAGTCATGGTGCTAAAGTAGTCGACTCGTGTAATGTTCTGCGACCCAAATACCATTCAAATGCACCTGTCCTCCTCTAATAAGCCAAGAACAAAAAATGTGCAGATGTGTTTCCTTGCATATTCATGCTATGGACACTTTGTATTTATTTTTGTAGATACACAGGAAAATAAGCTGTACGGTTTATGGTATGGTAGGAATGCAGTGTTGGGCTGGTTGTTCAGTTGGTCGAATTGGTAGTAAAGGCAATACTGATCTAGGACTGTAATTACAGGTTATTTAAATTTAACATTCAACCCCATGGTCTAATGGGTTTAATGGCCTAGGATCATATAGTCTTACCAATGTGTACCTATATACATTAAGTTAATGTGTTCTTGTCCTGTGGAACGAACTCCAACGTGAATATACTTTTGCTTATCCATGGTGCTAAAGTAGTCGACTCGTGTAATGTTCTGCGACCCAAATACCATTCAAATGCACCTGTCCTCCTCTAATAAGCCAAGAACAAACAAATGTGTAGATGTGTTTCCTTGCATATTCATGCTATGGACACTTTGTATTTATTTTTGTAGATACACAGGAAAATAAGCTGTACGGTTTATGGTATGGTAGGAATGCAGTGTTTGTGTTGGGTGTTCAGTTGGTCGAATTGGTCGTAAAGGCCATACTGATGTAGGACTGTAATTACAGGTTATTTAAACTTTACATTCAACCCCATGGTCTAATGGGTTTAATGGCCTAGTATCATATAGTCTTACCAATGTGTACGTATATACATTAAGTTAATGTGTTCTTGTCCTGTGGAACGAAGTCCAACGTGAATATACTTTTTGCTAAGTCATGGTGCTAAAGTAGTCGACTCGTGTAATGTTCTGCGACCCAAATACCATTCAAATGCACCTGTCCTCCTCTAATAAGCCAAGAACAAACAAATGTGTAGATGTGTTTCCTTGCATATTCATGCTATGGGCACTTTGTATTTGTTCTTGTAGATACACAGGAAAGTGAGCTGTACGGTTTATGTTATCGCAGGAATGCAGTGTTTAGACTGGGTGTTCAGTTGGTCGAATTGGTAGTAATGGCAATACTGATGTAGGACTGTAATTACAGGTTATTAATACTTAACATTCACCCCCATGGTGTAATAGGTTTAATGGCCAACGATCATATAGTCTTACCAATGTGTAACTATTGTAACCTTTATGCATCTGTGATTGCATAAATTCTACATATTTATTTCAACAAGATTTTGTTCACGTTTCAAATCTGATGTGAGAAAGACGTTGCCTGTAGACCAGAGGACAACAAAGGAAGACCCGTACGTGCTATTTCTACAACTTTCACCGAGCGCGGACAATGGAGAGAAGAGGAGAAGGCAAACATCTGGTAACCACATGGGCTTAGAGAACGCCAAACGGTCATTTAACCAAGCGGGTAAATACGAAAATTTCAACGATCACTTACTAGATAAACCCCGCCCATTTGAGAGAAACTGGAGCAGTAATTAAAATGCAGAAACAGGAATTACACCATCGTATAGGGGACAATCCCAGCCTCTCAGAATTATTTCCAAATTTAAATTGAGTCATTCTGTGATTTTTGCCAGAATTAAAACGAAATTTGGGGGCGGATTTGAAACTAACAATAGCAGCGATGGACGCGAGACGCGACCAAATCCTGCCGAAATTATGGAACAATGAAGGGAATTACGGAGCTCATTATCTAAGGATCCAGCGATCGGATTTTGGATTATAAGAAGCCATGAGACATTGAAAATGAGGACGTTCGAATGAGCTAATTTACATATTCATGCGAGTGTTATTATAGAATAAAATGCTAAAAGCTCCCCACTCCGAGTACTTCTTCGAAAATCATATAAATAGTAGCTGGAGACGCAGCGAATACAGTTCTACTTCGGGCGCTGCAGAGGCGCGAGCCCACGATCGTCACGTTATTATATTAACAGAAATTTTACAAGTTCTACAGTTCTACTTTGAGCATCGCAAAGGCGCGAGTCCACCATCGTTGCGTTCTGAAATTAAGAAAATTTTATAAGGATAAGCAGTTCTATCTTGGGACATTTGAATATCGTTAAGTATTCGCGAGTGCGAATCGGAACAGTACCGCGAGTGTGCAAATCGTTGACAGTGCGTAACAGTTGTATGGTAGAGATAGCCATACGTGCTATTAGCATCAAAGTCAGTGAGATAGGAAGCTATGAACTATCAGCTGAATTGAGTAGGTTGACGATGGCTTTAGGAAGTTGGAGCTACACACGTGAGAACCGTGCATTGTAATAACAATAATAATTCACAGTGGACCTTTGCTTTGGTGAATTTTTTTTGGAAACCGTGTGTAAAATTCTCCTCCTTGCAAGATGAACCAATTGATCCAGACGGCTGATATCAAGGACCAGATCATCACCAACATGTTGTATACGAGATAAGTAGATATTGCATGGAGCATGTTTGCCATAGCGCATCCCATCATGGGAGTCGGATAAGTTTATCTCGATCATAAGCAATTATGATGAAATAGGTATTTTGGGCACAGCAGGCATGTTTTGTGTAAATTTGTGTATATTTGTCATTTATGATTTTTTGTGTGTTTTTTATAATGTAAGATTCATATATGAGCATCAAATCTTGTTTCATTGTGTTTTGTTTGAGGGTTTCAGTAACTTTGCTGAATGCACATTTAAGGGAATAATTGGGTTGATAGTGCTTACGCACGACCATAACGTAAAAGCTAGTATGGGGGAGATAGCTTGACATTGTGACAAAGACCAGTAGTGACACTGAAATTAGGTGAACGGTAAGTAAGGTATTGAAGACCACACCAAGGTAAAGAAAGGTAAGATGGAATGGCTGGATGACAATATAATATTCAGAAAAGGTTGGGAGTTGATCCTTGGTTGAGCTGAAATTAAAAACGGAAGTGGTATTCCCGTGTTCTACGATGATATAATTGGTAAGTGAAATGATTGAATTCACTGTTTGATGAGAGTGCACTATAGATCCGTCGGAAAGGTAACTGTACAGATCGAGCCCAAGCCAGTCATACGGAAAGCAGGTATAAAGATTATGGTCAGCCGTCTGAATTCTGAAAGGAGCAGCGAAGGTCTTTGCTTGCCCAGCTGGTTTATTATGGTGTGAGGGTGTCTGTCACAAGGTCGGGAAACCACGCTGGATGGTATTGTTTTCTTTTGTGAGGGAAGGTAGTCGAACTTCCCAGGGTTTGTTTCTTTTTTTGTACCGCTTCAGGAAGCGATGTCATGTCTTGTAATATCATTTTGAGTGCAGTCATTATAGTTGTTTGTTTATTAAAAGTAACGGAGCATCGGCCACCGAAGTGTGTTTATTTGATGCTTCATGTATTTTGACTTGTTTTGGTTTACCGTAAGTAGCAGAGTCATAGCTCTAAGTGAGTTAATTGTTTTAAAAGCTAGAACATGCACACATGCCTGTGGCCTAGAATAAGCCTGTTGCCTTCATTATTGGACTCTTGTGAGGAAGAATGATGATTGTACGAGAAAGCCTGTCCGAACCCCAGAAACCAATTTTGCAATTGTAAACATGAGTGCGCATTATTTTTTTTATTGACAGAATGGCTGGGCTATTCAGACCATAGTTTTGATGAATTAAGTCTGATGACATTTTATTTTTGAACTTGAAGCAGTGGACTGCAGTGAATTAGATTATTTTCTTTTCCTGGTTTCAGCCAGTGTGATTATAATTTATCTTTTACAATTTGATTTGTTGATTAGAATCTTAGCTTGTATTCAGAATAATTTAAGGGAGTATATTTTGTTGTTTTATTGTCTGTGGATGGGAGCAAGTGGGAGATGCTGTTTTGTGAATAAATTATTTTATATTAGGAGTTCTCTGACATACTGATTTTAAATTAAGCCGCCTGTGATCCTTGATGATATCCCTAGGGTGTTTAAATTAAGTTAGAGCCACAGCGAACAGACCATTACCCCGAGCTAGAGTCGGCATCCTAGGAACCATTGAAGGGTACACTATATACATTAAGTTAATGTGTTCTTGTCCTGTGGAACGAAGTCCAACGTGAATATACTTTAGCTAAGTCATGGTGCTAAAGTAGTCGACTCGTGTAATGTTCTGCGACCCAAATACCATTCAAATGCACCTATCCTCCTCTAATAAGCCAAGAACAAACAAATGTGTAAATGTGTTTCCTTGCATATTCATGCTATGGGCTCTTTGTATTTATTTTTGTAGATACACAGGAAAATAAGGTGTACGGTTTATGTTATGGTAGGAATGCAGTGTTTGGGCTGGTTGTTCAGTTGGTTGAATAGGTAGTAATGGCAATAGTGATGTAGGACTGTAATTACAGGTTATTAAAACTTAACATTCACCCCCCATGGTCTAATATGTTTAATGGCCTTGGATCATATAGTCTTACCAATGTGTAACTATATACATTAAATTATTGTGTTCTTGTCCTGTGGAACGAAGTCCAACGTGAATATATTTTTGCTAAGTCTTGCTGCTAAAGTAGTCGACTCGTGTAATGTTCTGCGACTCAAATACATTCAAATGCACCTGTCCTCCTCTAATAAGCCAAGTACAAACAAATTTGTAGATGTGTTTCCTTGCATATTCATGCTATGGGCACTTTGTATTTATTTTTGTAGATACACAGGAAAATAAGCTGTACGGTTTATGTTATGGTAGGAATGCAGTGTTTGGGCTGGGTGTTCAGTTGGTCGAATTGGTAGTAATGGCAATACTGATGTAGGACTGTAATTACAGGTTATTAAAACTTAACATACACCCCCATGGTCTAATAGGTTTAATGGCCTAGGATCATATTATAGTCTTACCAATGTGTAACTATATACTTCGTGTTCTTGTCCTGTGGAACTAAGTCCAACGTGAAAATCCAATGAAACCATGGAACCATTGGCCCGATAACCCCACCCTTATCTGCCAATTTTAATTTTATACTATTGGTAAGTTAATAAGTGTTAGGTTCTCTCGATGATATTCTGTAACAGCGAGATATATACAAGACTAATATAATTGATTTATTGTATGCCAATATAATGGTTGATATACCTATAGGTAGTATTTTATTCCCACACGTTATTTGCAATATTTTTCAACACGTAGGATGCCAATGTCTAAGCTTATATGGAGGGATGTTTTCATCAATAGATTCTGTAATAAGACCACCTTGTGGTGTGGTTGCTGCCACTCCTGATGTCCTGGGCTAGTTTCCAAGCTTGATTTAGTAATGTAATTCTGGTCTGACTGTTGGAACGGCGCACACTCATATTTGTGAGGCAGAACTGAGAAGAGGTAGGTTCGATTCTCACCTCGGCCATCCTAGAAGTGGTTTTCCAAGGTTTCCCCACTTCCACTCCAGGGTAACGCTGGGATGGTTCCCAACTTAAGGCTACGGCTGCCTCCTTTCCAGTCCTCACCTGAATTACAGGAAGTATACACACTACTACAGATACCTCAATAACCCAGATTATCATACAAATCATACAATCCCCCAGGGGCTCACATCTAGTGGGACGTGGTTTGGCGACCACGGGACCCCAGCTGAGTCCCGCATTGCTTCCACTTACTTGTGCTGGACTCCTCTCTGTCTTCTTTCCTGTCGACCTCACTTGCTCAACTCTTGTTCTCTTCCGACCTCGACGGTATTATGGTATCCGAGGCCTAGGGAGTCTATTCCTTTCCCGCCTTAATTGGCCCTTAACTCATATTTTCTGATGCCCTCCTCCTGCGAGGGATCAGCCTTCTTTTAGGTAGATTTCATTAGAAAGATAACTATTGCAATGGGTCCCATATTTCGACTTCCGGAAAATTTCGACATATCTTCGCGTTTCACATCCCCCAGACCCCAAAACCACCGTCAGTTCAAAAGTTTATATACAATTTATGTATGTATATATATATATATCAGTTTCTTGTGGACACGATAACTGTCGTAATTTTGCACCAATCACTTTGAATTTTTTACATAATATGTATACCCTTAACATCTCGGTCGAGGTCGTTAATGGGCAACATCGGTCAAAGGGGGTGAAAATGGAAGGCTTTTTTCGAAAAAGTGAAATATCGCTATAACTCTCTTAATATCTGAAATATTGAATCCATTTTAAGTTCATACTATGTGTTAGACAAGGCCCTAAAATTTATGTTTGAAACGTTTTTTGATAGCACCAACCATTGACCAAAGGGGTGGGAAAAAGTGGGTTTTTCGGGAAACATTAATCATATCTCTGTTAATAGGCACAATATCAAAACCGTTCAAAATGGACAATATTCCTCTAATAATTTCCTAAAACTTTTGTCTGAAAGAATTTTTGATATGACCCACCATTACGCCACGGGTTGAGCAAAATGATTTAAATTATAAGAAAATGCCAAGTGCCAAGAGAGGTTGCCATGACAACTTTACTTTTAATTGATAAGGGATGAGCCATCAGCAGTTGCTATGACAACGCCACTGCACGAGATAACATTCAGTTTTCCATCTGTCTGTGGGAAGCGACTTCGGTATCGGAACTGGTAGCATGCTGAACTTCTATGCCCAACGTCGCGGGTTCAAACCCGGCTGAAGTCGTCGGATTTACTAAGAGCGCTAAAAAAAACCTGAGTTTGCTTTCCTTCGGAGGAGAAGCTCCAACGTTCGTTGCGAGTTGATGGTTCCGGTGGCATCTTGTAGCCAAGTTCACAGATGGGTGTCTTTGATGGTAGTATTTTAGGTAGATTTCATTAGAAAGCTAACTATTGCAATGGGTACTGTGCCAGAATTTATTGAAGGTCATTACTCAAGAACTGATCTGGAGATGAACCAAGACCCCAGAAAATAAATGAGTGGATAACATTTTTTATTTATTAAAAATTTGAGAAATATGGGAAAAACTGTATGGAAATGAGTGAAATACTATAGATCTTATGCAATTTATAAAAGGCAAGGAAGTAGGAATGATTTAAAGATGAACATATATTCCATTATATGAATGTGGGAGGTCCATATTACGAGAAACATCACGCCACTTGAAGCGAGAGTTACGTCATGAGAGAGGGGAAGAGACGAAGGTCGAACTGCGGACTGAAGTGAGGAGAGGTGGTAGGAGTTACGTCACACCACGAGAGGAGAGGAAGACAGACTGGAACTTGAGGACTGCGGAGAACAGGACGAGAGAGTTCTTTCCAATTTGAGATTTGAACGAGACAAGACCTCGAGCAGTAACGAGTATTCTTTTAATAGTGCTACAGTTCATAAAAGTTGGAAGCAAGGTAGAGTGCAATTCCAGAACTTACAGTAACTTACTGTAGGAGCAAGCTACAATATATATAAAGCAGAACGGAACAGTATAACCAAGTATTGCAGTGCTTATGCAAAATTGTTCCACATTTCGACGAGCAGCTATTCAGTATTTCTACGTGAAAAAGCATATTTGAACATTGTATTGAAAATGCTAGTTAAAAGTCAGCAATGGGGAGGTCTCAATTACATTATCAGAAATATGAATATTACCATGTGCTAAGCAAAAGCATAGGGAAGTAAAGACTACAAGGATGTCAGTTGAATTCCAGATTCACTAACATGAAGACGCAACATAATATCTACGCAAAGCGCAACATCACCGAGCAAAACTTATACTTTTCTACGAGAGTTTTAACACATCTTGAGATACGAAAACGCTTGCATAAACGACAATATTCCACCGTGATGTCTATTCTGAAGAAAACCGTGATGTATATTCTGAAGAAACCCGATGTCTATTCTGAAGAAACCCGATGTCTATTCTGAAGAAACCCAGATGTCTATTCTGAAGAGATGGAGATTCGAAGCCGGCCTACTTGCAGTGTACGGGAGGACGGAGAGCTGGCGGAGCCGTTCACGGCGAGGTCATTCACCACGAGTCCAGCTGGCTCTGTCACAAACCGGTCTTCATAGCTGTGGGCGATGCTATGGAACACGACAAGTGTGGTTTGGAAGGAGAGATGCAGGTATTTTCAACAGTCGAGAAGCCAGCACAAGGTAGTGAAGAAATTGTCTTTTATCATGTAGAATTGTAGTTATGTTCTGTGATTATCCAATTGACCAACCGCATATTTTTCAACCGCATATTTTTCAACAGTATTTTTAACAGTATTTTTCAACAGTAATTTTTAACTGCATTATTTAAAACGTATAATTTTGTCAAAGTAATTAAATTTGTGTAGATCTTGTTATAGTAATTTTTCGTATTTTTTCTACGAAGTTATTTGCCTTGTTCTTGAAAATTTCAGTCACTTGGACGAAATTTTGGCATGATGATGCTATTAACACTAAGGGTATATTAAAGTAAAATCGTGTAATATTTTTCATACTTGCGTTAGATTTAATTTAATTAAATCTGTTTTATCGCAGCGATGGAATATAAATGAATTATTTAAAGGAATATAAACAAATTGATTAAAGGAATATAAATGAATTATTAAAGGAATTTAGAACGAATTATTGAAAGGAATATAAATGAATTGTTTAGAGCAATATAAATGAATTATTTAAAAGAATATAAATGAATTGCTTAGTGGAATATGAAGCAAATTATTTAAAAGAATGTAGAGTGAACTATTTAAAAGGAATAGAACGTTGAACGAAGTAAAGAAGAAGTAAGATTGTAATTGAAGTAATAAAATGAAGTTTATTGGAGCAAATTTAAGTACAGTATATTTAAGAAGTAACGTCACGAAGTGTAAAGAATATTTCGACAACTCATGATGTTGATTCGAGTGTCAGAAATTTATTATGAACGAAAGTATTACGAAAAGCTTATACACATATGTCTAATGAGATTTAGAGCGTTAAAAAGCAAAGATGAATTTGTTAAACAAGTATTAATGGAAAGAAGTCAAACTTATATCTTTTGTTAAGAATATGAATATTTACTGATATTTCTTGAAAAGTTGTAATAAAATGTAAAGCTGAATTTAAACACGTGAAAAAGAAAGTTAACAAAGTTAAATCACAGGGTGATCAGAAAGTGACAGTACAGAGATTTATTGCAGAAATGGAATTATGAGCACGAGGCGAAGTTATATCAGTATAGAGGAGAAATGTTAAAGTAAAGGAAGTATATGTATTGAAGTGGAAGTTTATAGTTGAATTACCGTGCAAATTAAGGAGAAATGAACGTAAAGGAGTTACGTAATTTTTTGAAGAGAGGCTGAGGAGTCTCTAAGTTTTTCTAGTATTGATTGCAATAATTGTGAAGTTATGTGAGTGTATTGAAGGAAGATTCTGTACAGGGTGTCTAAGAGAGAAAGTAATTGTTTAATAATTATGAAGGAGGAGTGTGGAAACGAAGGTTAATGCCGTGCACGTCCAGTATTCACGTTTATCAGAAGATTGTTAACTCAGTAAAGAATTTCAGAACTTATTTCAGTTTCATGATATATAGATAAAGGTAAAAAGGAACAGTGCTTAGCTTAAATGTTCGTCACTTATGTTCAATTGATTATGACGAGTATTTAATACTTTCAACACGATAGTTGCGGTGTATGTTTGGATTTGATGTTTAAGAAAATTGAGTAGATGAAAGACTTATTGGAGGAAGAAAATTTAATCTTCGACATTATGAAGTTTAAAATTTGAGAGATTCTTAAAGAATGTATATATGCACATAGTTCATGAATAAATTTTGATTAGATATGGAACTACGGTTCATAGTTGAAGCGGACCTGTATAAAATAGGGCAATACTTAATAACACGCCGTTTCACATTTACAAAAAGGTACGGCCAAACTTTCAGGAAACATTCCTCACACACAAAGAAATAAAATATGTTATGTGGACATGTGTCCGGAAAAGCCTAATTTCCATGTTAGAGCTCATTTTAGTTTCGTTAGTATGTACTGTACTTCCTCGATTCACCGCCAGTTGGCCCATTTGAAGGAAGGTAATGTTGACGTAATGTTAGAACTCATTTTAGATTCGTTAGTATGTACTGTACTTCCTCGATTCACCGCCAGTTGGCCCATTTGAAGGAAGGTAATGTTGACGTCAGTGCTTGTGTTGACATGCGACTCATTGCTCTACAGTACGAGCATCAAGCACAAAAGTACGTAGCATCAACTGCTTAGTGTTCATCACGAACGTGGTTTTGCAGTCAGTGCAATGTTTACAAATGCGAAGTTGGCAGATGCCTATTTGATGTATGGATTAGCACGAGGCAATAGCCGTGGCGCGGTACGTTTGTATCGAGACAGATTTCCAGAACGAAGGTGTCCCGACAGGAAGACGTTCGAAGCAATTGATCGGCGTCTTAGGGAGCACGGAACATTCCAGGTTATGAATCGCGACTGGGGAAGACCTAGAACGACGAGGACACCTGCAATGGACGAGGCAATTCTTCGTGCAGTTGACGATAACCCTCATGTCAGCGTCAGAGAAGTTGCTGCTGTACAAGGTAACGTTGACGACGTCACAGTATGGAGAGTGCTACGGGAGAACCTGTTGTTCCCGTACCATGTACAGCGTGTGCAGGCACTATCAGCAGCTGATTGGCCTCCACGGGTACACTTCTGCGAATGGTTCATCCAACAATGTGTCAATCCTCATTTCAGTGCAAATGTTCTCTTTACGGATGTGGCGTCATTCCAACGTGATCAAATTGTAAATTTTCACAATCAACATGTGTGGGCTGACGAGAATCCGCACGCAATTGTGCAATCACGTCATCAACACAGATTTTCTGTGAACGTTTGGGCAGGAATTGTTGGTGATGTCTTGATTGGGCCCCATTTTCTTCCACCTACGCTCAATGGAGCATGTTATCATGATTTCATACGGGATACTCTACCTGTGCTGCTAGAACATGTGCCTTTACAAGTACGACACAACATGTGGTTCATGCACGATGGAGCTCCTGCACATTTCAGTCGAAGTGTTCGTACGCTTCTCAACAACAGATTCGGTGATCGATGGATTGGTAGAGGCGGACCAATTCCATGGCCTCCACGCTCTCCTGACCTCAACCCTTTTGACTTTCATTTATGGGGGCATTTGAAAGCTCTTGTCTACGCTACCCCGGTACCAAATGTAGAGACTCTTCGTGCTCGTATTGTGGACGGCTGTGATACAATACGCCATTCTCCAGGGCTGCATCAGCGCATCAGGGATTCTATGCGACGGAGGGTGGATGCATGTATCCTCGCTAACGGAGGACATTTTGAACATTTCCTGTAACAAAGTAATTGAAGTCACGCTGGTACGTTCTGTTGCTGTGTGTTTCCATTCCATGATTAATGTGATTTGAAGAGAAGTAATAAAATGAGCTCTAACATGGAAATTAAGCGTTTCCGGACACATGTCCACATATCATATTTTCTTTCTTTGTGTGTGAGGAATGTTTACTGAAAGTTTGGCCGTACCTTTTTGTAACACCCTGTATAATGCCACGTGCAAATTTATTTTCGCAGTTATTTTTGTTGAAGTGTCAGGGAGACACAATATTAAGGAAGGAAGCCAGTTTTTTATATTTGTTTTTTAGCTTAATAAACGGCTGGCGCTTTTTAGCGACTTAGTCAACTTTTATCTAAGCTGATACTGTTTTCATTGTCGTCATCGTCGAAAATAGTACTACGAGGTATAGATACAGGCGCTCACTATAGATTAAACCTTATCACCCCTCGAGATTGGAGTTTCTCAATTTGCTCTAAATGTAAATGATAGTAGAAATTTGTACCTTGTCTAGTAGTACTATTTTCTTTACGAATAATATTTATCCTGTATGTTCCTGAAATTCCCAATTTTACTTAGTAGGCATGGTAAGTTTGTGAGCTGGGTAACTTACATGTCTGCAATCCTTTTTCGAGCTGTGGATACAAGTACTGATGGGTTTCTTCGGGCGCATATAGATGATAGTATTTAAATGGCGTGCCCATCCGTGGGGCCTTCGAAAGAGCATTCGAAAAGCATTCGAAGTGCATTCTAAAGAGCACTCGAGAGAAGAAGTTTGGAAGTACTCGAGATTGAGGCCATATTAGTTTTGAAAAGAAAAATGCCGATCCCAAATTTAATGATTGTTGAGATGAACACAACATCAGCAGATTAGTGCAGTACACTATAGTTGTGAGGCATAATTTTTAAACCAGCTAACGACATTTGTTATGTAATAGTAAATTTAAAAGTAAATTCATGTTGTTAAACATAGGTTAAGTGAGATGATAGAATGAAACGATGTCAGTTCAGTAAAATGGGACAACAGATATACGAGATAACTCGCGATTAAAATAGATGTAAGTAGGATTAAGATGTTCTATATATTCCATCACTGGTATAAAATGCATGCGTTGGTCAATCTGGATATTCACTGGTAATTTTTGTAGTCGATACTCCCCTAATTCTCAAGAAAAGAAGAAATATGTCAACGAATGATATGACGTTCATTCGAACGATGCTTGAAACCATGAAGGAAGGTCAAAGTACGTTGACCAAAGACCTTGAAGCCCTCCACCAATTGACACATAACAACATTAAACAGTTGAAAACCGAAATACAGAAATCAGTAGCTACTGTAAAATCAGAAGTCAAAGCAGAGTTATCAGTTGCTCAAACACTTACTACGGCTAGTATAACATTAGCACAGGAAGAAGCTAAGTTAGCTTTAGAGAAGGCCAGAAAGGAAGATAGACTAGCTAGAGAGAAGGAAAGAGAAGAAGCCAAGTTAGCTTTGGAAGAGGCAAATAGGATAAGAGCAGAGATAAGATTAGCTCAGGAAAAAGCTCGCGAGGAGGACAGGTTAAGTCAGGAGCAGGCTAGATTAGAGGATAGGAAAAATCAGGAAGAAGCACAGGGAATTTTAGAAAGGGCAGGTAAAGCACAGGAAGAATTAAAAGCCTCATTTGATCAAGTCAAACAGAACATGGCAGGAAAAGTGATAGAAATCCAATTAGCTAACAGTAATCACATGATAGAACTAGATCAGAAACTACAGGCTAGCATGAGCTCAATTAAGGAAGAGAATAACATTCATCATGTACACATTTCAGGGGCCCAGAACAAACTCAAGGAGCAACTTGACAATCTAAATGGCACTGTTGGTGAATTACAGGTCAAGTTGGAAGGTCAAAGTAAACTGATTGAAGAGGGTATAAATGTAGACATAAATGCTTCCATTGTAAAGGCAGTTACGGACATGAAGGAGGAGGTCGTAACAGTCACAACTCAAATCATATCAGAAATACACCATAAATTAGCAAATGACATTAAAGCTATAGAGTTATGTTCCAATATTAATGTTAGCAAGGTACGGGAAGATCTATCCAAGCGGATAGATACATTACAAGTTAATAACGTAGCCACGCTGACAGAGATTGTTAATAAAACAGATTTAACTAACTCAAACGAATTTGACAAAATTAAATGTACGGTCGATGAGATAAGCATAGAACTAGCGAAAATTCGATCAAAGCAGGACAAGGATACCATCGAGATAGAACAGCAATTAAGGTCACTTACGATAGGAGATGCTACATTTTCATCTACGTTGAGAACTGAAGTCAGGGAGGACATCAGAAAGGACTTGACGAGATTTTTTCAAGCAAGAGATGAAAGATTAAAAGAAGAAATCAGGAGATTAGAGGCTAGGACAGACAGGATAGAAGAGGATAAGGAAAGCGAGATTAGTCAACAGCAAATTCCGAAGTCCAATTTTAACTTCAGTCGAGAGCCATTTCAAACTGAAATAGGGGAATTTGGAGGAGATTTTGAACCTTACCAGAGTAGGTCAAATGCCAATGTCATCGTAATCAAGAATAATGATGAGATACGGAACAAATTCAGCGGAGTAGGCAACATTACTGCAGTAGAATTTCTGAGAGACACGAGGTCATATTTAGAAGACAATAGGATACCTCGTGAAAGACATATGAGGGTTGTAGAAAAATACTTGGATTCAGAAGCGTTGGTATGGCACAGAGCTTTCAGATACACGTATCAAACATTTGAAGAATTCGCTATAGCTCTGCAGAAACGATTTTGGAGCAAGGAAATTCAACAAGATATACGAGCAGAAATTTACTCTAAGAAGTACGCATATTCCAGTCCAACGAAATACGCAAGTTTCTTCACGAAACAATTAGCACGCTTGCAGTATTTGCAACCCCCTTTGGCGGAAGAAGACTTGGTTCACGCTATTTCATGCCAGCTACCAACGGAAGTTAGGAGGCACCTCGTTTCGGCAAACGTGAAAACTCTAGAAGGAATGGCAGAAATTTTGAGAAGACTGGATCACACGTCTAATGTGTCCACCAACTCAACTGGAAATCAAAACCAGAGAGGTAGAAACCAGGAACCGAGAGAAATTCACACCATAAACATCGATCAAATGCAGCAAACAGAGGAGAACAAAAATGGAGTAGGTCCAAGGAGATCCAGGATGTATGGGCAGAATCGATTTCGACCAGAGTATCAAAGACCTAGAGAAGGAAGGCCATATGAAAATCAAAGATGGAGGAATAACTATTACACCAGGAACAATGATTATCGTAGAGAGGGATATTATAGTCGAAATAACCCTACGAATAATTATGGATATCGGAGATATCAGAACTGGAGAAACACGAATAATTATTCAAGACAGCAACAACAGCAAAGTCAACAAAATCAAGGTTGGAGGAATAATAACAATGTAAGAAGGTATTATGATGACAGGGAAAGAGAAAGTCAGGAATACCTAAGGAATCTCAGAGAATGGAACGCGAGAGACCAAAATCAGGGACAGCATTACCTGAATCAAGAACCTCAACCTGGAACAAGCAGAGATAGAAGGAATGAAGACCCAGGAGGGGTACAAAAAACGTCAAATTCCAAAAAGTAAAAGAGGAAGAAAACAGCACCGTAACCAGACATGAAATCCAGATTAATGAGTTGTATGAAGCCACGAATGAAGATCTCCTGTATGAGAGAGAAGAGACGAAAACAGATAGAGTAGCGAGGTTACCGATTATAGAAATCATGTCAGAAGGAGAATGCCTGAGAACACTATTAGATACGGGAGCAACAGCATCAATTTTATCAGAGAACTGTTTTCACAGATTGAAGGATGGAAATTCACTTATAGCAATGCCCGTTTCAACTATTAAAGTCAGAGGCATATTTAACGACAAGACCATGAAATGTAAAGTCCAAGCACAAATGGAATTCTCTATAAACGAATACAGATATGAGCAGGTATTCATAGTCTTGAGCCAGATAAATTTTGATGCTATTTTAGGCATTGCTTTTATAACAAAGACTGGAGCTGTGATCGATTTACGAAATGGAGTCATAAGATTTAATGAAGGCCTACATCAATCAGAGGATACGACGAAGGATGAGAATGAGTGTAGTCTGATTGACGAAACTACAGAAGGAAATCTTGTGAAGATTGTTATGGAAGTTGAAGCAGAAGGAATACCTCACTATGGCAGGAAGATTGAGAATTTTGAAGATCAGAGGGAGAAATTGGAAGAATTGGTCACGACTTATGCAGACATTTTTGATAACAATCCAGGGATTATAAGAGGATATAAATATCAGATTAAGCTCGCTGATGACACACCTTTTCAGAAGAAATTGTATCCAATTCCGGAGAAGTATCAAGCTGAAGTGACAGAGCTCATAAAAGGCATGGAAAAAGAAGGGATTATAAGAAAACAAGCCACTCCTTATTTAAATCCACTCACTGTTGTGAAGAAAGCAGATGGTAGTCTTAGACTATGTTTAGATGCCAGGGGCGTAAATACTCTTCTGCTGAAAGAATTCGACAGGCCACCGAAAATGACAGAACTACTGAGGAGATTCAAGAATAAAACCTGTTTATCAGTGATTGATTTAACTGCAGCATTTCATCAAATAGAGCTTACAGAAGACAGCAAATGTTTTACAGGGTTCATGTTCAATCAAACCTGATATGTATACCAAAGAGTACCATATGGATTGGTAAATTCAAGTCCAGCACTTATCAGAGCCTTGGATGACAAGTTGAGTGAAGAAGTGAAACAATTTGCTATTTGCTACGTGGATGATATCATCATATCTTCAGAGACACCAGAGCAACATTTCATGCATATGACGAAGCTATTTGATAACCTCAGAAGTGCAAACATAAAGGTGAAATTGGATAAATGTCATTTCTTTCAAGAAAAGATCAACTTTCTTGGGCATACTATAGACAGATTTGGTTACCATCCGAACGAAGACAAGATTGAAGCGATTTTGAAATTTCCAACGCTCAAGAAAATCAAAGACATCAGAGCTTTTGCGGGTCTTTGTCAGTTTTTCAGTAGTCATTGTCCACGTTATTCAGAAATCATGGCACCTCTACATGAGCTTCTAAAGAAGAACAATAGGTGGAAATGGGATGCAGCTGCTGAGAATGCCTTTATTCAAGCAAAGGAAATGCTCAGAGATAACATCAAGTTGGAGTACCCAGATTTTGAAAGAACATTCATCATAGAAACGGACGCTTCTCGAGTTGGTATAAGCGCAGTCCTATATCAGAAGGATCAAGATGGAAATCCTCACTATATTTCATTCAGCAGTAGGAAGTTACGCACGCACGAGCTGAATTACTTCACGACGGAGCTTGAAGCTTTAGCCGTCATAAATGCTCTACAAAATTGGAAGAAATTATTGCTTGGACACAAGATCATAATCATAACGGATCATAAAGCACTAGAATTCATGTTTAAGTCAGACTTGTCAAGCGATAGGATGACCAGATGGACTATGTTTTTGCAACAATTTGATGCCACGATAGTACATGTACCTGGAAAAGACAACCTTCTAGCAGATATTCTTTCCAGACATCCGATTCCTGAGAGAGATGTGAGAGTTAATGTTATCCAGACAGATGCCGAAGATCAAGAAACGCTGGATAAGTTGAGAAGAATTCCTTTTTTTCAAAAGAAGCATGCACCATTCAGGAACATTTATCGATTTTTGTCAGGGAGAATGACAAGGAGGCACGCCTCATACTTCGAAACGAGAAGGAAAGCTAGACACTATATTCTCGTGGGAGAAACTGTATGTAAATACATTGATGCCAGACATACGAAAGTACGAGTTGCTATTCCACCAGAACTTATTGTGCCACTAATTTGGTTAGTACACAAAAGTATAGGCCACGGAGGAGTTGACAAAACATACTATACCATGTTAGAAAAATTCTACTGGATTAATATGAGAGAATCCATAACCATAGTGATCAGATCTTGTGAACTGTGTCAGAAGAATATAAATTCTGAACTATTGAAGGAGAGACCTAAAGCGATTATTCCGACGAAACCATTGGAATAGTTTAGTCAGGATATTTTTGGACCTGCACCGAAAGGAGACAGAGGAAACCAGTATGTGTTAGTTACAATGGATGTATTCTCCAAAATTGTAATGCTCAATCCCATGCAGAAAGCAACAACGAGGAATGTTTTATATCACCTGGAGAGGAACATTATTCCAAAGTTAGGAAAACCAGAGAGACTATTAACAGACCATGGAACGCAATACACTTCTGCAGAATTTCAGGGAGCGATGGATAGGTTGGATATTGTTCACCTATTTTCATCAGTTCGAAGCCCAGAGACGAATCCTATTGAAAGAACAATGCTGGAATTTTCAAAGTACATTCGATTGTATAGTGCAGATAATCATGCGAATTGGGTAAAGATTGTACCACTAGTGCAATTTTGCATCAATAACACGAGACATGAGAGCACCAACGATATTCCAGTCATGTTGCATTTTGAAGAGAAACCCGTACGACCATGGAACGGAATCTTCAATATTCCGGAAGATAACGAACCACCGATGGACCAGAGAATCGAAGAAGCGAGGATCCAGTTGAATAAAGCGGCTGAGAAGAGATTAAAACGTTTAGAAGGGAAGAAATTCAGTGGACCGCTACGAGAAAGTGACCTTGTATTAGTCAGGATTCCTGTGAAAGCTGACGTACTGAAGAAAGTGTATATCAAATTCAGTAACCTGTTCAGAGGACCGTTCAAAGTAGATACAGTCTACGGTAATAATTGCTATAAAATTGTAAGAGTGGAAGATAATAGATCCATTGGGAAATTCAACCATTCCAAATTCAAAAGATTTTACCCACATATACAGTAAAATAAATAAATTCAGTCTCAAGCAACAGAGAAAACTTACGGGTATTAATGAAAGTACAGGCTATACTTTACTTTAAATTAGCAACGGGGAAATGTGCCAGAATTTATTGAAGGTCATTACTCAAGAACTGATCTGGAGATGAACCAAGACCCCAGAAAATAAATGAGTGGCTAAAAAAATTTATTTATAAAAAATTTGAGAAATATGGGAAAAACGGTATGGAAATGAGTGAAATACTATAGATCTTATGCAATTTATAAAAGGCAAGGAAGTAGGAATGATTTAAAGATGAACATATATTCCATTATATGAATGTGGGAGGTCCATATTACGAGAAACATCACGCCACTTGAAGCGAGAGTTACGTCATGAGAGAGGGGAAGAGACGAAGGTCGAACTGCGGACTGAAGTGAGGAGAGGTGGTAGGAGTTACGTCACACCACGAGAGGAGAGGAAGACAGACTGGAACTTGAGGACTGCGGAGAACAGGACGAGAGAGTTCTTTCCAATTTGAGATTTGAACGAGACAAGACCTCGAGCAGTAACGAGTATTCTTTTAATAGTGCTACAGTTCATAAAAGTTGGAAGCAAGGTAGAGTGCAATTCCAGAACTTACAGTAACTTACTGTAGGAGCAAGCTACAATATATATAAAGCAGAACGGAACAGTATAACCAAGTATTGCAGTGCTTATGCAAAATTGTTCCACATTTCGACGAGCAGCTATTCAGTATTTCTACGTCAAAAAGCATATTTGAACATTGTATTGAAAATGCTAGTTAAAAGTCAGCAACGGGGAGGTCTCAATTACATTATCAGAAATATGAATATTACCATGTGCTAAGCAAAAGCATAGGGAAGTAAAGACTACAAGAATGTCAGTTGAATTCCAGATTCACTAACAAGAAGGCGCAACATAATATCTACGCAAAGCGCAACATCACCGAGCAAAACTTATACTTTTCTACGATAGTTTTAACACATCTTGAGATACGAAAACGCTTGCATAAACGACAATATTCCACCGTGATGTCTATTCTGAAGAAAACCGTGATGTATATTCTGAAGAAACCCGATGTCTATTCTGAAGAAACCCGATGTCTATTCTGAAGAAACCCAGATGTCTATTCTGAAGAGATGGAGATTCGAAGCCGGCCTACTTGCAGTGTACGGGAGGACGGAGAGCTGGCGGAGCCGTTCACGGCGAGGTCATTCACCACGAGTCCAGCTGGCTCTGTCACAAACCGGTCTTCATAGCTGTGGGCGATGCTATGGAACACGACAAGTGTGGTTTGGAAGGAGAGATGCAGGTATTTTCAACAGTCGAGAAGCCAGCACAAGGTAGTGACGAAATTGTCTTTTATCATGTAGAATTGTAGTTATGTTCTGTGATTATCCAATTGACCAACCGCATATTTTTCAACCGCATTTTTTTCAACAGTATTTTTAACAGTATTTTTCAACAGTAATTTTTAACTGCATTATTTAAAACGTATAATTTTGTCAAAGTAATTAAATTTGTGTAGATCTTGTTATAGTAATTTTTCGTATTTTTTCTACGAAGTTATTTGCCTTGTTCTTGAAAATTTCAGTCACTTGGACGAAATTTTGACATGATGATGCTATTAACACTAAGGGTATATTAAAGTAAAATCGTGTAATATTTTTCATACTTGCGTTAGATTTAATTTAATTAAATCTGTTTTATCGCAGCGATGGAATATAAATGAATTATTTAAAGGAATATAAACAAACTGATTAAAGGAATATAAATGAATTATTAAAGGAATTTAGAACGAATTATTGAAAGGAATATAAATGAATTGTTTAGAGGAATATAAATGAATTATTTAAAAGAATATAAATTAATTGCTTAGAGGAATATGAAGCAAATAATTTAAAAGAATGTAGAGTGAACTCTTTTAAAGGAATAGAACGTTGAACGAAGTAAAGAAGGAGTAAGATTGTAATTGAAGTAATAAAATGAAGTTTATTGGAGCAAATTTAAGTACAGTATATTTAAGAAGTAACTTCACGAAGTGTAAAGAATATTTCGACAACTCATGATGTTGATTCGAGTGTCAGAAATTTATTATGAACGAAAGTATTACGAAAAGCTTATACACATATGTCTAATGAGATTTAGAGCGTTAAAAAGCAAAGATGAATTTGTTAAACAAATATTAATGGAAAGAAGTCAAACTTATATCTTTTGTTAAGAATATGAATATTTACTGATATTTCTTGAAAAGTTGTAATAAAATGTAAAGCTGAATTTAAACACGTGAAAAAGAAAGTTAACAAAGTTAAATCGAAGGGTGATCAGAAAGTGAAAGTACAGAGATTTACTGCAGAAATGGAATTATGAGCACGAGGCGAAGTTAAATCAGTATAGAGGAGAAATGTTAAAGTAAAGGAAGTATATGTATTGAAGTGGAAGTTTATAGTTGAATTACCGTGCAAATTAAGGAGAAATGAACGTAAAGGAGTTACGTAATTTTACGAAGAGAGGCTGAGGAGTCTCTAAGTTTTTCTAGTATTGATTGCAATAATTGTGAAGTTATGTGAGTGTATTGAAGGAAAATTCTGTACAGGGTGTCTAAGAGAGAAAGTAATTGTTGTATAATTATGAAGGAGGAGTGTGGAAACGAAGGTTAATGCCGTGTACGTCCAGTATTCACGTTTATCAGAAGATTGTTAACTCAGTAAAGAATTTCAGAACTTATTTCAGTTTCATGATATATAGATAAAGGTAAAAAGGAACAGTGCTTAGCTTAAATGTTTGTCACTTATGTTCAATTGATTATGACGAGTAATTAATACTTTCAACACGATAGTTGCGGTGTATGTTTGGATTTGATGTTTAAGAAAATTGAGTAGATGAAAGACTTATTGGAGGAAGAAAATTTAATCTTCGACATTATGAAGTGTAAAATATGAGAGATTCTTAAAGAATGTATATATGCACATAGTTCATGAATAAATTTTGATTAGATATGGAACTACGGTTCATAGTTAAAGCGGACCTGTATAAAATAGGGCAATACTTAATAACACGCCGTTTCACATTTTCTAACTATATAATGCCACGTGCAAATTTATTTTCGCAGTTATTTTTCTTGAAGTGTCAGGGAGACACAATATTAAGGAAGGAAGCCAGTTTTTTATATTTGTTTTTTTAGCTTAATAAACGGCTGGCGCTTTTTAGCGACTTAGTCAATTTTTATCTAAGCTGATACCGTTTTCATTGTCGTCATCGTCGAAAATAGTACTACGAGGTATAGATACAGGCGCTCACTATAGATTAAACCTTATCACACCTCGAGATTGGAGTTTCTCAATTTGCTCTAAATGTAAATGATAGTAGAAATTTGTACCTTGTCTAGTAGTACTATTTTCTTTACGAATAATATTTATCCTGTATGTTCCTGAAATTCCCAATTTTACTTAGTAGGCATGGTAAGTTTGTGAGCTGGGTAACTTACATGTCTGCAATCCTTTTTCGAGCGGTGGATATAAGTACTGATGGGTTTCTTCGGGCGCAGTACCATGTTTCGATTTCCGGAAAATTTCGACATATCTTCGCGTTTCACATCCCCCAGACCCCAAAACCACCGTCAGTTCAAAAACTGCCGTAATTTTTCACCAATCACTTTGAATTTTTTACCGAATATGTATACCCATAAAATCTCGGTCGAGTTCGTTACTGGGCTAAATCGGTCGAAGGGGATGAAAATGGGGGACTTTTTTCGAAAAAATGAAATATTGCTACAACTCTCTTAATATGTGAAATATCGAATCCGTAAGTTCATACTATGTGCCGGATAAAGCTCAAAAATTTATGTTTGAATTTTTTATAGCAACAACCATTGACCAAAGGGGTGGGAAAAAGTGGGTTTTTCGGGAAACATTAATCATATCTCTCTTAATAGGCACAATATCAAAACCGTACAAAATGGACAATATTCCCCTAATAATTACCTAAAACGTTTGTCTGAATGAATTTTTGATATGACCCACCATTACGCCAAGGGATGAGAAAAATGATTTCGGAATTATAAGAAAATGCCAGGAGCTATCAGTGGTTGCCATGGCAACACTTCTAAATTGATGAGGGATGAGCCATCAGACGTTGCCATGACAACGCACTTGCGCGAGATCAGATTCAGATTTCCATCTGACTAAGTGTGAAGCGGCTTCGGTGACGTAACTGGTAGCATGCCCAAGGTCGCGGGTTCAAAGCCTGCCAAAGTCGTCGGATTTTCTAAGAGCGCTAAAAATCCCTCAGTATGCTTTCCTTTGGAGGGGAGGTTCCAACGTTCGTTGCGAGTTGCTGATTTCGGTGGCATCTAGTAGCCAAGTTCACAGCTAGGTGTCGTTGACGGTAGTATCTGGTAGCAACATTAGGAACTACTGCTTGAAATTGAGCGTCTGCATTCGTTACCTGAATAACAGACTAATACAGCCATCACAATTCACACCGTTTATCAGACAGATTCTACACTCACCCAAAGTACACGGGGTTACATGACCGCGTTGTCGCAGCCCCTAAACTGAGGAACCAACCAACATCTCTGCGGGAGATATAATTTTGCGTGAAGAAGTAACAGACCGTTACATAGTTACACATCAGTGTCGAAACCTTGCATAAGGACAGTGTGACCACAAGTATAAAAATGGACTCCAAATGGCAAGAAGGTTACCGTCATCATAAGACAATAAAATGTTTAAAATATGCATAAAATGACGAAATACAAAGTTAATTAATCTCCAATTATAAAATACTTTCACGCAATAAATGAGGTCTGATCCTTCTACGAAAACCTGCATATTCTGCCTATTTTCGCCTATCCCCAAGTTTGCCCGGTGAAATCTACCTCCGCCTTCCGGCGTGCCGAGAGGACTTTTTTCTTTTCTTGTTATCTCCTGCCTACTGCTTAAGGCCCTGGATATTGCTACACCCTCTGGGGCTCACGGCTGGTGAGTTCGGGAGATGGCGACCCCGAGGGATTCCTGAACTGGATCCGGTTTTTCCCCTTTTTTACATTGCCTCTGGGGCCTTTCGTGGCTCTCCTTCCTTCCAAGTCCCTCGATCCTCATTCTTCGAGGGCTTGAGGGCATTTCTTTTCCTCCTGTCCTTTGTTTGCCTTATTCTCCTTTTGTTTTCCATTTCTTCTTCTAGTATATACGGTAAGTTTGTAATTAGTTTCAGTTATAGTTTACATTTGATTTTCAGCTTCACGATCACCCAAACCATTAGGGGCCGATAACCAAGATGTTAGGCCCCTTAAAACAACAAATATGATCATCAACAAATCATACACACTTCCAAATACATGGGGCTAAATGAATATGTTATCGAAAGCCCTAAATGAATTAATATCAAAAACACAATGATTCTTTTAAAATGTAGTTAACTTATAGTAGGTGCAAACATACACATGTCAGCAAATTCAAGTTCCCCGTTTCAAGCATTAAGTTACACATTTATTAAGTTTACTGTTTCAACATACACACTGGTATGTGTTGTAGGAATTTGCGGTTCATCGGTGTCAGCCATTACATCAAGGAGGAACTAGGTCCATTATTATGTGCTGGACCCTACTGTTATACTTTGACAAGAAAGAAGAAAGGAACATGCCTCAACACATACTTTTAGGAGGACCTGATTTGATTACTGTATTCTTAGCCTATTTTCAATTTTGAAAAAATAGGCTTATGAGATCACCTTTTGTCAGTGTGTGTGTGTGCGTGTGCGTGCGTGTGTGTGTGTGTGTGTGTGTGTGTGTGTCCCTAATAACGTTTAAACGGTTGGAGCGATTTCAATGAAACTCGGTAAGTTCATAGCACTATTCCGGGCGACCTCGCCCGTGCCCTTCAAATTTTGTTACGTCCCACCAATCCATCATGGCGGCAGTGCGAAATATTTCACCAGCATTCAATATATCCGAAACTATTACCGATATCACCCTGGAATTTATTACGTCGATAAAGGGAACTACTATAAGTTCACCTATGTGACTCTTGAAAACCAGCTAACTACAAAACCAACATGGCGGCCGCGCGAATTCGCGACATTTAAATAGACGTTTCTCGCGATTTAACCAACCAAACACAATAAAATTTGGTACAGTATATGTTTATACACATTGTAATGCACCGACATCTAACTTGGTTCAATTGTTTATATAACCACAAGATGGCGGATGCGCGAAATATTTCACCGGCATTCTATATCTCTGAAACTATTAGCTGTATCATCTTGAAATTTTATACGGAGATAAAGGGCACTACTGGAAGTTCATCTATAAGACTTTCAAAAAGCAGTTATCCACTAAACGAACATGGCGGCCAAGCGAATTTGAAAATTTTAAATAGACCTTTCTCGCGATTTAATGTTCCAAACGCAATGAAATCTGGTACAGGAAATGTTTATCTACATTGTAATGCACTGGTATCTAATTTAGTTCAATTGTCTACATAACCTCAAGATGGCGGCTGTGCGAATTTTAAAATTAAGTTTTTATTTCTTGTATCGTAATCAAGCGATCGAAGTGAAAGTTTGGATAATGAACCTACGCAATAATTTTCCTTCAATGGTACATGACTCTATGGCCTATACATTTAACAATCAAACATGGTGACCATCCGAAATATTCAGACGACTCTGAATATCTACGAATCTATTATAGCAATCAAACTGATTTTTTATATTAATGGGGGCTATGAACTTAAGTTCACCTATAGGACTTGAAATAACCTGGTGATCACAAATCCAACATGGCGGCGACGCGAAGTATAAATATTCACAAGGACGTTTCTCGCAATTTAACCATCCGAGTGCAGTGAAACTTGGTACAGTCAATCATTTTACGAATGTTAATCCACTGGCATCTAATTTATTTCAATTGTTTCCATAACCACAAGATGGCAGCTGTGCGAAATTTTAAAATCTCCTTATTACTTCTTGTGTCCTAATCATGCGATTGAAGTTTGAATGCTACACGTACACAATAATCTTCATGTAACATTACATAACTCTAGGACCTACATATATAAATTCCAACATGGCGACCATCCGAAATATTTAGTCGGTACTCAATATCTACGAATCTATTACAGCAATCCAACTGAAATTTTTATGTTGATATTGGCAGTTAACATATGTAGGATATATGAAAATAGGCTGTATAGTTCTTCACGGAACTACTTGTTGCTAAGTTTGATCTTGGCTCTCGCTGTTATATTCTCTTCGTTGACAACTTTTTAAATAAAACATGATGAATTCTAGCAGTATTTAGTGTTTTTCTTGTTTTTCATTGAATGTCCTATTTCTCCTTTCCCCTTCACAGCACGTCACGGAATGTACGGTATTAGTGTGCGATGATATTTTTTGATGTAGCCTACTTACTGCATTTTACCCTTCAAAATTTTTAACTGGATATATTTTAAAGGACATTGAATTACTGTACAGAAATTTTGTGATATCCAATTCCTTTTCTGTCCCCTAATGAATTTGGCACTAATTACACTAACAATTTTAGTGTGATGAGGATTTGGTTACACCACCTGTTCCCTTGGCATTCTCTCTTAAAATTTTACTGTTATTGCTAACAGCATCAAGCATTTTAAAATATGAATTTTCTCCCTTCCCAGTACTTTTCCATCGTAGTTTTTTCTAATAACTAATTGGTTATAGGCCTACTTGGGCCTACTGGTCAACCCCGACCGTGCCCTTCAAATTTTATTGAGTCTCACCAATCCAACATGGCGGCTGTGCGAATTATTTCTCCAGCATTCAGTATCTCCGAAACTATTACCGATATCACCCTGAAATTGTGTACGGTGATAAAAGGTACTACTAGAGGTTCACCTATGGGAATTTCAAAAACCTGGTGACTACAAAAGCAACATGGCGGCCAAGCGAATTTGAGAATTTTAATTGACTTTTGTCGCGATTTAACCATCCAAACGTAATGAACCTTGGTACAGCAAACGTTTATGCACATAGTAATGCACTGACATCTAATTTAGTTCAATTGTTTACAAAACCTCAAAATGGCGGCTGTGGGAAATATTTCACCGGCATTCTATATATCCTATACTATTACAGATATCACCCTGAAATTTAGTACGGTAATAAAGGGCTCTGCTATAAGTTTATATATGTAACTTTCATAAACCTGTAAAGCACAAAATGAACATGGCGGCCAAGCGAATTTGAAAGATTTTAATAGACTTTTCTCGTGATTTAACTCTCTGAGCGCAGTGAAATATGGTACAGTAAATGATTATACATATTGTAATGCACTGGCATCTAATTCAGTTCAATTGTTTACATAACCTCATGATGGCGGCTGTGCGAAATTTTAAAATTAAGTTTTTATTTCTTGTGTCGTAATCATGCGATCAAAGTGAAAGTTTGAATAATGAACCTACGCAATAATTTTCCTTTAATGGTACATAACTCTGTGGCCTATACATATCACAATCCTAAATGGCGAGCATCCGAAATATTTAGACGGTTCTTAATATCTACGAAACTTTTACAGCAATCAAACTGAATATTTTTTTTATGTTCCAACATGGCGGCGATGCGAACTATACATATTTAGATGAACGTTTCTCGCAATTTAACCATCCGGGTGCAGTGAAACATTGCAGGTTAAATACTTATACAAATGTTAATCCTCTGGCATCTAATTTATTTCAATTGTTTTCATAACCACAAGATGGCAGCTGTGTGAAATTTTAAAATCTCGTTTTCACTTCTGTGTTCTAATCATGCGATTGAGCTTTGAATACCACAAGTACACAATAATCTTCATGTAATAGCACATAAATAAAAATCCAACCTGCGAACCATCTGAAATATTTAGACGGTTCTCAATATCTACGAATCTATCACAACCTTCAAACTGAAATATTGTATGTTAATAGAGGCAACAAACACGAGTAGGACATATGAAAATAGGCTATTAATTCTATACGGAACTACTTGTTTAAGCTGAGTAATAATATGCTACAGGCCTTGTAGTAGCCTAATTTTTGTCACCAATGCAATAAGCTCCAATTGCAACTGAAAGAAATTTAAACATGTATATTAGTGACGAGGTTATGTCCTAAATGCTGTGGTTGTTCATTTCAAAGTTCTGGAATTCACAATGTCCCACTTTGGTATTTTGTTTTTTTCTGTTATTGGTATTTTGAATGTGATTTATTTCTTGTAGATCATATTATTATCTCCACACTTAAAAACGTGCCGTAAGTATTGAGAGATTGTAATTTTCGGAACATTGAAGTGGGCAGAGCATTTAGGACGAGAATATTTAGCGGGACGATGGGAAGGGGCAGGGTGGAGGGGAGGGGGCGGGAGGGTTAGTGTTTACGAGATCTGCTCATAGGTGGCGCTACCGGTCGACATGTTGCTAGTACATCAGTCATTCACCAGAGAGCGATGAAGTCTTAGGTACCAAGAATTAGCATGGCTGTCGGCTATCTGTAGTAGTAGGTGCTCTTAGCCTCTGTAGCCTGTATTGCATACAAGGAGCAACGTGACGGATATACTATTTGCACACAATGTGTAACCACCCTCACAGAATGCCACCATAATCTTAAATCAATTTCACAAAACAGTTGACTCACTTAGTTTTGCAATCAGCAATTCAATTGGAATTGTCCCTTGGAACCCTTGAAAAGATATGAAAATCTTATTATCCAAGTGGGAGTTTAAAAGTCAGGTTCTCGTTTCCTTCACAATTAATCTTTTACAGTATATAGAAAAACATTTATAATGATTCAAAATTGATCTGGAAATGATGTAGTTCACTCCTCCGCTGTCTATAACCCACCCGCCTTCCTTATTTGAAACATTTGTGTGTCACAATTTGTTAGAGGTACCAGTATGTTTGTCAATACACACACTAGTACAGCCATTACAATAACACAGGTTATCACACAAATACATATGACCACGATGTCGCAGTCCCCAAAATAAGCAACATGTCTGCAAGTGACAGACACAGGTCATACGTAGCGAGCTAAGCGAGATACTATTGGCTTCAGTCTGGCTGAAAATTACTGATTGTACCACAAGCGAGTGGGTCTGGGGTTTTAGCCCCAGGTTAGGTTTGATTTTGTACGTGAAACCTTAATAAGGTAGAATGTATGTCCACTACTAGTTTAAGCACAGTCTGGCCGAAAATTACTGCATGTACTACAAGCAAGGGGGTCTGGGCCGTTAGCCCTAGTTTAGGTTTGTTTTTGTATGTTAGGCCTTAACATAGAGACACAACAAAACGAGCGCTGCATAAAACAATCACCACATGCCTGCGCTTGCCGTATGTGTTGGATTGTCAATATTTGTTTAGTCCCATAAATCACGTCTATAATGGTCGGCATATCTGACATGTGTAATTCATGTTATAAAAAGGGGACGGTGGGGTGGGTTATAGACAGCGTAGGAGAAAACATCTATTATGACATCATTTCCACAATTATTATTCAACAAAGTATTTCCCGAAACGTTAGCCTACCAAATATACCTGGTTCTAAGGATATTTACCATCGATACATTTGTAAAGGAAGTTTGAAACATCATAAAGTCGCTTGTCTTGACCCACTGCATGTCATTTCAGAAACACAAGGAGGAATAGGAAGATGAAATGTGTGGAGGGATATCTCCAATCTGATGATTGGTATAGTATGCACTTGCATAAAAGTCTACAATTAAGCCCTTTTCGGTGCACTGCATCTCACTGACTGTTTTGAGGGACAGGCCTAGAAGTGAGACAGCCACTATATTCATATTGAATTGTTTTATAAAATGTGTAAATTGTATGTATTCATATATCTTGTTTTACATGTTCAATTGTCATAATACTGTATAATTTGTAAATTATATGTAATTGCCTAAAAATTTATTCATATACCTTCATTTTATTTGTTTATTTCCTTCAAAACTTCCTGATTCATCCTATTTTATAATTAATAAATAAGTTGACCTATTGAAACTTTGTATATTGGGACTTGGAAAACACTCGCGGGAGATTTAAATAATTGCAATGTTATTTACATTTACACGTGACGTATGCAATTCTAAAACTAAAACATTGGAAATTGTTATGTGAAATACTTGCAAAATTAACTACCTAACCTCAAAATTTTGCATACATTAGTAATTGTAAATGCCGCGCCATATGGTGGTGTCTTTCCCACGACACTCACCAGAGTGCAGTAAGGTGTAACAGCTGAAGGTCGAAATTAGAATGTGATAACCATTGGCCTTATGGGAGCTTCGCTTCCAAGTATTCTTCTTCCATGCTACAGGTCAGAATTCCTAGTACTGTACTTCCCTTCATATTCAACCCCTTCCTCAACATGGAACCTGATGAAAAGAACTTACTCAAAACTCCGCAAATTCTCTAGGTTTATGCCGTGTCTTGTGTGGGGCATCACCTAGAAAAATTACTGGGTTTTAATTCACGGGCTGTGAAAGGCAATACACTATCCTTAAGAAATTACTTGTTAAGCAGAGAGTGATAGTTAAGGCAAGCTTAACATGAACGAGTTAACTTCTTGAGAAATGTCAAGCACGAGAAGGAACTGATTTTACAATGATACGACTCCACTTAAACGAGCTTACTGCAATTAGAAGTAGGTACGGAGAACCACAGAGCAAATTAGAGCTGTATGACGATGACGATGACAGCCACGCAGCAGATCGTGAGAAGTTTGATACACAATACATTGACTTAGTTCAGTGAGTCACTGGAAACACTCAGTGACAATAGCACAGGTGGCCTAACAAGTAACGTCAGACTTCCAGTGATCAACATCCCTACTTTCCTGGAGATTATAGCTCATGGATTGCATTCAGAGACAGCTTTAATGGATCAATAACACAAATTTCAGACATTCCGAATGTACAGGAATTGCATTATCATTGATCAGGCTTTGAAAGGGAGCCTTAAGAAAAGATAAGCAACCTGCCGATATGAAATGAAAACTTTTACGTAGCATGGGCACTGATTTGTAATAGATCTACCCATAATCGATTAATAGCCACTAAGCATATCAGGGTGCTATTATCATTGTCATCTTACATCAAGAACTTGGCAGCCAATATTGGGCACCTAACTAACCAGTTAATACCTAATCTGAATGCCTTTAAGGCTCTGAAGTTTAAAAAAACGCTAGAAGAAATTCTCATATCGCAGCCAGTACTGGATAAACTAGAAAGGAATACGAGATAAGAGATAAAGGACAGGATTTCCAAAATTTGTCGGAATTGAAATCATTTCTGGAAGGCAGATGTCAGGCATTAGAATTAGTTACATCCAGTAGTGACGCAAAACTGGCCACTACAGTTCAAAAAGCAAGTACTCCGAAGACCAGCTCTTCCAAGTCTCCCTACTCTAATGTGTCTGTATCAAGCAGCAGTGCATGTCCATTTCGTGAATCCCAACATGACCTTCATAAATGTCAGCCATTCATTAATCGCAGAGTTGAGCAACGCTATGCATTCGTTATGAGTAGAGGATTATGCTACAATTGCTTTCGGTCGCACAATGTCCAACAATGCATCGCTGGCTAGTGTAAGAGTTGTGGCAGGAAATATCGCACCCTGTTGCACTCTGACATTGCACCCGACCAGAACGTCACGAAGAATAACGGAAGAGACGCGAGGTGTGAACCGGGGTCTGGATCACAACAATCACCCAATAGAAGAACTGATTAAAACAATGAACACCAACTATCAGTCTCTTATTCTTATCTAAAATTTTGCTCACAAGCACAGGTCCTACTATCGACTGTTTTAGTGAAAGTGAAGGACAACATTGGTGAATTACAACAATGCAGAGTTTTACTTGACAGTGGATCACAGTCTAAGGGCCGGTTTCACCAGCTCCGCTTAACGAACTAAGGGTGGTTTAAACTATCCTCAAGGATGTGGCCCGTTGCACCAGACCACAAGCAGTGGCTTAAACCAGGCTTAGATTGAGCGGCCGTGCTCGGTGGTTTAAGTCATAAGGATGGTTTAAGCCGTTCCCTCATACGCCAAGATGGCGGCCGGCCCCATTTTGTCTGATACATATCTCGCTGGGTTGGGGGTGTTGTTATATAAAGTAGTGAACGAAATAATAATAAAATATTATTAAATGGTTTACAATGACGCCACAATACAATGAAGATATATTTTCTTCTGTGTGATCATTTGCTAAGCAGTAGTATCTGTACCTGTTGATAAAGCCATTTCGTATATCGTCATCTTTGGTTGAGTGGATAACATTACTGACTCCTGCCCGGAGTGCCGGGGTTCAATTACCAGCGGGGAGGAATATTTTTGCTTGACCTTTATTGTTTTATTGTTTTATAATTACTCAGTCGTTATAATAAAAAGCATACATAGTGTGCATTTTGCGATGTAAATTAGATATATACGTATAACATTCTTTCAACGCGCTGTCACAGGTATTTCCTTCACGTTCCTAAAATCGCGATAGCTTGTACTACAGACATCATAGCTTTTGACAACGTAAAATGAAATGCTCTTCTTTATATTGTCAGTACCGCAATGTACATTTTTGGTTGTTAAACTAACTATTAGCCCAGGGACGGATGTAGAAATCCTTAGCCAATGACGAACTAGCCTATTGTAGATGCTTGCAATTCAACATGCTGTGTCATTCGTATACATACTGTATATATATATCATTAGAAAATACGCACTATATGTGCTAAATGCTATAATGTATGCGTATTTATAAAACAAGAGATATAATGAAAACCAAGTAAGAAAACATAACCTTCGCAAAATGCGACCATCTCAATGTCGGTTGTAGTCAGGAAGTACCGTAATGATAAGGAAAAATACACTACATCATATTTCAACAACGGTTTTCCCAGCGCCTACTACAGCTGATGCTCACGTCTCGCAAACACAGTAGGCAATTCTTTCTATAACTAGTAATGTATTTTATGGTCGCCAACCCAAAGGTAGAACAGCTGTAGTGGTGGAAAATTATTACGATGGCTAGAAACAAATGATAACCGTGACCAACATGACAAACAAAATCAATCTCGGAGGATCAATACTGCCGAAATTATTTCATACTAAATGTATGATGCGAATACAATAATAGCGTCCAAATAGCTCCCTAGATACTTAAGTTCTCATTCTTTCCTTATATTGTATATGATCGTTATGCAAGTAATTCTGCACGGCTGGGATTATGTTGGGATAACGGTAAGACTACGTGTTCTTTGCTGCAGGGAGCATTACTCACGCAACGAAGATCTTTGACTCCCACCGTAAACACAGTTCACCTAAGCGAAGTACGAGACTGGCTGGTGCAACACCCGTCGTATTTAAGATCGCTCATCCGTAAACCACCCTTAGCAAGGGAGGGTTTAAGCGGCCTCGTGGTGAAACCGGCCCTAACTTCATAACGGAGACGAAGGCGCAACGTTTAAAAGTGAAACGACGTAGAAATCCAATGCATTTTAGAGGGATAAGCAATACGACTGTAAACTCTGATCAGGGCATCTATATTGAATTCAAACGTGACTACTTACAAGGCTACTATTACATACTCAGCACTTCCTAGGATCACAGGGGAGACGCCTGGAGCCTATATCAATTATAGAAGTTGGAACATACCGACCAGTATACAACCAGCCGTCTAGCTATGCAACATACCAGGCAACATCGGTATATATTTATTGGTGTGGAATTCTTCATGGAATTCATGACAGAGGGAACGTTTAAGCTAAACAGCAACCTGCCTGTAATCGAGACCACGCAGCTAGGCTGGATTTTCTCTGGCTCGATATACTCCGAGTCCCAGAGGTGTCAGCCTCAATCAAATTCATCATTTTTCCTGAGGGATGGTGACGATCATCACCGTCAAAGCGAGGAATTCTGCGAATTAGAACAGCTTCCAAAGATTAAGTTGGTTTCTAACGCAAAACTTTCCGAACATCCCTTGTATCAGCCTGTAAACTGATATCACGCGAACCAATAATGTGTACATGCCCGGGGGGCTGCACCCCCTGAAAGCCACCCCCCATCATCTATTAAAACCACCCCTAACTGGCAAACATCATAAATCCAGAACAGTACCTTTTACACAGCAAGGGCGGCCGACCAGCTCAGCAGGCTAGCCAACCTCTTGCAACACACTCATAAACATCTACACAATAACTAACTAGGGCAGCTACGTCAGTGGAATGCTGACTGAGCAACGGCAAGACCTATAAGAAGTGAGGCCTTTTGGGAGCTGTATCTGTCCTACAGTGTGTGCTGCCGGAGGTGGTGTATTCTTTGAATACACGGTACCTGAGATTATAATTTTGAATGCTTTTGCACGTTCTTTCCTTCCTTTTTGTCAGACACCAACAGTGATCTTCTGTTCTCTCTTAGGGGTTCAGGTCTCTTATATTTTGTATGAGTCTGTTCCAGATATATATTCTGTGACCCACCTAGCGTCATATAACAACAAATCTCTGAAGCTCTTCAACTCTTCCTCGCGCAAGAGGAATTCCATATCCATTTGGCTACCAGATACTGTTGTCAACTCTTTGAAGACCAGCTCAGCAAAAGAAGATTATTTTGTTGTATTTAAGTTGGTTATGCTGATATGTATACCTTTTGTCTCCTACCCCCCACTCTTTTCCCCTTCCGTGGTCTCTCCGTGCTCCGTTGAGCTGCTCTCACTTCTCCGTCTGCAGTTGACTCGATCAGTCAAAGCTCCTCTCGAGCTAGCCTCAAACTAAGAGGCACACACTCTTCTACGCCATGTTGGCTAGATAGTCTTCATAAGGAACTTCACTTCGACATGCAACAAAGATAAGTACCATTTTTAAAAAGTTTTAACCTCATCTTCATGGTTTTAACTTCCAAGTGTTTTTAATTATAGGCAGTGTGAAATTATTTACTTTGGGGCAATAATCATTCTTCGTGGGTTTTGCCATGTTGAGCTTTTGCTTGCATAAGCCAACCTTACTATAAAAGAGCTTTTCTTAAGCGATTCAAACGAGAAATCCTCTCGCTACGTGGGATATTATCTAATACCCGCTGCCTATAATTATAAAACTATTTCCTCCGTTGGATTTTCTCAACCCCATTTTCTGCTAAGGTCGTTCTGGAACCTTCTAGACCTTGTTCTCTATCTGCGAGTCTTGTCGTCAAGTATTGTTCACGCACTGTGAAAATGCTAGTTAAAATGAGGAATCTTCCTTATAAATTTTTGCAATAGCTAACTTTCTTCCACCGCTGGAACCTCTGGAAAATTCTATGGCGCATTTAATTGTAAATTACAACTTTTTCAAGTAATAGACTCTCATCTATATAGTGCAATCAGTTCTTTCCATAATTGCAATAACTTTCTTTTTCATGAACTTTAGTGTTTCTATAGTGAACTTTGAATCCATCTTCATAGACTACAGTGATAAACAGTGCTTTCTCCACGTCTCTACCGCGTCGCGATCGTCCGCTTATATTCAAATAAGGCCATGAACATTTTCCTTAATTCCCATTTCTCTTTCCTAAACCTCTCACTAACAATCTGCAATAAACTTTTAATCTAGGTCTGTTCCAATAAGGTGTCATTCCAAGAAGTGCCCTTCCATTTTGTTGGTTTATCATTAAGTATGTCTGTATAATTGCGTGTCCAGCACACGTTTCAAACTTACATTGTTCCTCCCTTCAAAATCAGGGAAAACAATTCTCTAAGCTCTTGAGCGAGTCATGTTCAGGTTTCACGAAATGGAAACTGCCCCATTTTTCTCATGATTCCTAATTAAACATAGGAAGTCTAGAAACTTCCTCTTCACTTTCTCCAGGTTTCACAGTAAGTGACCTGCCCTTTTTGTATAATTCTCATATAGTAATTCTGTTTAAATATAAGAAGTTGTAGAAACTTCCTTTTTGTTCTTTATGTTTTACATTTTGCTATCTTCGAAATTGTTATTCTCGTTAGAATGTTCTTTCGAAGGTTTCGTATAGTACACTGCTTGTACTCCTGTAAATGTTAAAACTTTAATTATTCCATTTTGCCTATTTATGAAATCTTACCAAGATTTTTATACACGGTTTAAAAAACCTTAAAAATTGTCAATTGCCTGGAGCAACTGTTTGATGTTAAGAGGTCTGCGACCCTATTTGTTAAAAAGTTCAAATGAACTATGTTTATTAAAATTATATTGCATAATTGTTAATTTCCTCAAACTTCCTGCATTGTTAAATAAATTAAATATTTGTTTTTGGATTCATCATTTCTCTGATACTACAGTTAGGCAGGATCCTGGCTTTCCTAGCTCTTCCTAGGTTTATGCCCTCGTTAACACTTAATAAAGCTTTTACTATTTGTCTGGCCAGACCATCACCCTTCCCTATAGTACTTTCATTCGTGCTTGGGAGGAAATACACTACAGGCTCTCTCTGGCAAACTGCCCAAGCCTTAGCTGCGGTTCCCGTCAGCCTCGACCAAGCTCGTTCCTATTTTAGGTATCAAGGTATTGACTTTCGGTGGCAACCGCTTCTAAATGGATTAAAAGTCAAATTAATAACTTTTGTGGGACTCTCCTCCTATTTTTCTATCCTTCTTTTCCAATCCCAAATCTACTTCCTTCTCTTAATCATCTTCCCTTGGTGGGTGGGTTATTCCCTAGCCTATAATCTACCCAAAATTTGGTGCCGAAACCCGGGAGAGTCCATTTTTTATGTCCATTGTTTGTCAAGTGTCATTTGACAATACTTTGCATATTTCTAATATCTGTGTTGAATATTTCAGCTATAACCACATCGTGCAAAGCCTGTGAACGGGAAAGAGGCCGCTCCTGTCTCCTTTGGGGTGTCCTGTTCTTTCTACTCTTTCGCTGTTGCCAGCTTGACAGCATCTTCAAGGTTCTACAGTTTTGTGAGTTGTATTTCAATTTATTCTTTTTGTCATGGCTCCTTCTGAAAAAGATGAAACTCTCATTGCCAGACGTTCTTCCTATAAAGGGCAACTCACTAGATTCCGAAATTTTATCAACAAATTAGATCCCGCCGAGTGTGATTTAGATATCTTAACACATCGTCTTAAGTTGTACGAACGGTCTTATGATTATTATGACCAAATTCAAACCGAGATCGAATCCGCTTGTCCAGACCTTCAATCGGATCGGGACGAGGTTGAACCCTTGTACTTTGAAGGAATTGCAAAGGCCCACCAACTGATCCGCAATATCTCAGAACCGGACACTAAGGTCATCAATCCGGCCCAGTTAGCACCCGCTTCAGTTCACGAGAACAAACCGAAACCGTTACTTCCCAAGATAAGCCTACCGCACTTCTCAGGCAAGGAAGGTGAATGGTATTCTTTTTACGAACTTTACTGCTCTTTAATTCATGAAAATATCGAGATCCCAGACATACATAAATTTTACTACCTCCGCACTTCTTTGGAATCCGAGGCCTTGACCTTGGTGGAGTCACTGCCTTTAAGCGCAGACAACTACCACATCGCCTTTAATCTCCTTAAAGAGAGATATGGCAATTTACGTTTGAGTGTCGCTCGACACATCCGCTGTCTCTTCAACTTACCTGCCGTAAAACCTAATGACGTCACATCTTTAAGAGACCTCTTAGATTCTATGCAGTTAAATGTCAGAGCGTTATACCAGCTAAAACAGCCTGTCCAAACATGGGACACCATACTTATTCACCTAGCTACATCAAGATTCGATTTTTCGACACTGAAGGCCTGGGAGATCGAACTCACCTGCAACAAGGAACATTCGTTCGAACACCTTATCTCGTTTCTCAACAGTCGATGTCAATTCCTTACAGCACTCGCATTTCAGTGCGAAAAAGTCGAAACGAATCCTCAGTGTCAAATTTTTGAAGAAAAACTTGCTTCTTCAAAGGGACATCAGCCCCATTTGTCGAAAACAAACAAACCCGTTCTTCTTTCAATCATTCAAGAGAAGATATCAGGCCGCTTAACAAATCGTTAAAATGCACGCTCTGTAAAAAGCTTCACACCTTGTATTTGTGCAAATCCTTTAAAGAATTGTCTGTCGAAGATCGAAGAAAGTTTGTCTTGAATAGCAAACATTGTTTCAATTGCTTATCACCTAAGCATTCTTCTTCGAACTGTACGTCATCAAATCTCTGTTTTCATTGCAAAAAAACGCATCATTCTTTATTGCACGTTCACGATAAATCGAGGTCATCAGCACCTGCCTCTTTAAGCTCCTTGCAGAGCCGCTCCGAACAAACTAATGCTTCTTCCTGCATTTCCAACGCCGACACTTTTCACAGTGCGCAAACCCTGTTGACCACTGTACAATTTGAAATCCAAGATAGATTTGGAAATTGGTTCAAAACCCGTGGTCTTCTCGATTCCGCTTCAACGCACAACTTTGTTTCGCAATCGTTGATTAAAAAACTAGGTCTTTCGTCATCGCCTACTTCTATCAATGTGACCGGCATTGACAATTTGAAAACTCAAGTTTTGCAGTCTTCAAAATTGAAAATCAGAGACGTTTGCCAAAGAAACACCAATCTTAATTTAAACTGTCTCATTCTTACCAGTATTGGTAAAGACACTCCAAGTCACTCTATCAATACCTCCGGATTAAAGATTCCTTCGCACTTAAGGTTAGCCGATCCTCAGTTTAATGCTCAAGGTCCCATTGATGTACTTTTCAGTGCCAATGTTTTTTGGAATTGCATTCGCAAACAAACACGCAAGTTATCTTCAACCGTGGTCGCCAGAGACACCGATTTTGGTTGGGTTATTACTGGTGAAATCAAACATACCAGTGTTCAAACCAAAACGCAATGTCATTTCGTCACAGCTGACATAAATCCCATTTCTGAAAAAGAGGACGCTCATGTTTCAGATTTCAATATTTTTGAAAACCACTTGTCGAAACGATGTCTTATCGTGAACAACTTCGCTAACCCTGTAAGTTGTTTAAATGGCTTTTCCTTCTTCCCGCACAAGATGGCCATTCAAGTTCGCCTTGCTTTGTGTTATTTCGTCTATCTTCTTATGTCATTTTTTATAGCAGTTAATTGCTTAAACTATTCCTCGAAAACTATCTTCCCCTTGTGTAAAACCATGGCTATCAGTCACCATCACTTTGCTGTACGCTATGTTTCACTTCTTTCTTTATGTAGAAGGATGGCCACGGCCGGCTCCTCCCCCCTTCCTCGCAATTGGAAGTCGCTCATGAAACCGATTGAAACTCTGAATTCTATAGCATCTAGAATAACTATTCTTATGCATAACCTTCTTCTCAATGTCCCAGCTTGTCTTCTTTGCTCGGAAGAATTAAGCTTCTTTTTGTTGAAAATTGTCCGATTTCGTGATCCTCTCAATTATGCGAAATTGATTTTCTACTTTATTTCATATAGCTTTAAATTGCTTTTTCACGTCCAAGTTACGATTGACTGCATGTCGTGTTACTCGTTCCGCTTTAAGTTACAGCTGATTCAGCTAGTGTGTGTGTACTCCGAACTGCTTGTTTTTCAAACCTGTTTGTTTACAAGCCTGAATAACGCCAAGTTGTTGTTTATTTCCTGTATGATTGCCAAAGGTCAAAACAAGTTTCTCTTATCTCAACTTTGGCTGATTGCCAAGCATTGTCTAGCGAGTTGCTACTATAAGTACAGAAGCCGTTTACCTACTTCCCAAAATAAACTCGTTCCGCTTAAGGACTCTGTCAGCTATTTATATGTCTTATCTCGTTGTACTATGTGTGTCAAGGCCGTACTTGTTTACGTCCCTCACTTACTCATGCTCGTATTCCATAACTGCTTTGATCCCTGTTTCAAAACTTCGTTGCGTATTTCTCACGCGCGTATGTATTGCAATTTGCTTGCATATTTTGCGATCTTAATGTTCATTGATGAACAAACTTGTTTTTTCTCGTCGTCACATTCGATGTGTTTTTGTATTCATACTTGTCCTGTCACGTTTTTCGCTGACTTAAGTATTTTTCTGAGTAAACCCTTTGATACTCATTATGACTTGAGGTTATTGTTTATGGCTACTCGTTTGTTACCTATGGCGTTCTTGCTTTCTACTCGCATAGTTCCTTTGTTTATTTGGTATATTCTTGTCCTGAATAGATGTACTTGTTTCTATACGCTTTGTTTAAACTTGTTAATTCTCCTTTTGCATTGCATCGCAATCTTTACTAGTGCTTTATTTCCCTCAGCTTCCAGCTATCTTGTGATTGAAAGTGTTGATAATTCTCGTCTTTCAATTCCGCTTTCCAATGACCCTGATAACCTCCTTCCACTTTCACCTGGTCGCTTCTTTACACGCCCTTCTCTCTCTGCCCCTCCTCCCCTTCCCAATTCTTTCAGGGATTTTGATTTACTTATTGTTTGGCGGAAACTTGAAGCCCTCCGTAATTCTTTTTGGAAAAGGTGGAACTTGGAATATTTAACTTCCTTGCAACGGAGGCAGAAGTGGTTTCTTTCCAGTCCCGACATTAAAGTAGGGGACTTGGTCTTGGTTAGGGATATTTCACCCCCCCTAGTATGGATTTCTGGTAGGGTGACCGATTGTTACCCTGGAAGAGATGGGAGAGTCAGGGTGGCCAGAATCTTGACTACAAATGGACCGATCACAAGACCACTGTCTTTGATCGCTCCGCTTCCAATAGATGTGTAACTGCTTATTTGCTCTCTGTTGGTGTTTGTCCCCCCAGTATGGTGTATTCTTTGAATACACGGTACCTGAGATTATAATTTTGAATGCTTTTGCACGTTCTTTCCTTCCTTTTTGTCAGACACCAACAGTGATCTTCTGTTCTCTCTTAGGGGTTCAGGTCTCTTATATTTTGTATGAGTCTGTTCCAGATATATATTCTGTGACCCACCTAGCGTCATATAACAACAAATCTCTGAAGCTCTTCAACTCTTCCTCGCGCAAGAGGAATTCCATATCCATTTGGCTACCAGATACTGTTGTCAACTCTTTGAAGACCAGCTCAGCAAAAGAAGATTATTTTGTTGTATTTAAGTTGGTTATGCTGATATGTATACCTTTTGTCTCCTACCCCCCACTCTTTTCCCCTTCCGTGGTCTCTCCGTGCTCCGTTGAGCTGCTCTCACTTCTCCGTCTGCAGTTGACTCGATCAGTCAAAGCTCCTCTCGAGCTAGCCTCAAACTAAGAGGCACACACTCTTCTACGCCATGTTGGCTAGATAGTCTTCATAAGGAACTTCACTTCGACATGCAACAAAGATAAGTACCATTTTTAAAAAGTTTTAACCTCATCTTCATGGTTTTAACTTCCAAGTGCTTTTAATTATAGGCAGTGTGAAATTATTTACTTTGGGGCAATAATCATTCTTCGTGGGTTTTGCCATGTTGAGCTTTTGCTTGCATAAGCCAACCTTACTATAAAAGAGCTTTTCTTAAGCGATTCAAACGAGAAATCCTCTCGCTACGTGGGATATTATCTAATACCCGCTGCCTATAATTATAAAACTATTTCCTCCGTTGGATTTTCTCAACCCCATTTTCTGCTAAGGTCGTTCTGGAACCTTCTAGACCTTGTTCTCTATCTGCGAGTGTTGTCGTCAAGTATTGTTCACGCACTGTGAAAATGCTAGTTAAAATGAGGAATCTTCCTTATAAATTTTTGCAATAGCTAACTTTCTTCCACCGCTGGAACCTCTGGAAAATTCTATGGCGCATTTAATTGTAAATTACAACTTTTTCAAGTAATAGACTCTCATCTATATAGTGCAATCAGTTCTTTCCATAATTGCAATAACTTTCTTTTTCATGAACTTTAGTGTTTCTATAGTGAACTTTGAATCCATCTTCATAGACTACAGTGATAAACAGTGCTTTCTCCACGTCTCTACCGCGTCGCGATCGTCCGCTTATATTCAAATAAGGCCATGAACATTTTCCTTAATTCCCATTTCTCTTTCCTAAACCTCTCACTAACAATCTGCAATAAACTTTTAATCTAGGTCTGTTCCAATAAGGTGTCATTCCAAGAAGTGCCCTTCCATTTTGTTGGTTTATCATTAAGTATGTCTGTATAATTGCGTGTCCAGCACACGTTTCAAACTTACATTGTTCCTCCCTTCAAAATCAGGGAAAACAATTCTCTAAGCTCTTGAGCGAGTCATGTTCAGGTTTCACGAAATGGAAACTGCCCCATTTTTCTCATGATTCCTAATTAAACATAGGAAGTCTAGAAACTTCCTCTTCACTTTCTCCAGGTTTCACAGTAAGTGACCTGCCCTTTTTGTATAATTCTCATATAGTAATTCTGTTTAAATATAAGAAGTTGTAGAAACTTCCTTTTTGTTCTTTATGTTTTACATTTTGCTATCTTCGAAATTGTTATTCTCGTTAGAATGTTCTTTCGGAGGTTTCGTATAGTACACTGCCTGTACTTCTGTAAATGTTAAAACTTCAATTATTCCATTTTGCCTATTTATGAAATCTTACCAAGATTTTTATACACGGTTTAAAAAACCTTAAAAATTGTCAATTGCCTGGAGCAACTGTTTGATGTTAAGAGGTCTGCGACCCTATTTGTTAAAAAGTTCAAATGAACTATGTTTATTAAAATTATATTGCATAATTGTTAATTTCCTCAAACTTCCTGCATTGTTAAATAAATTAAATATTTGTTTTTGGATTCATCATTTCTCTGATACTACAGTTAGGCAGGATCCTGGCTTTCCTAGCTCTTCCTAGGTTTATGCCCTCGTTAACACTTAATAAAGCTTTTACTATTTGTCTGGCCAGACCATCACCCTTCCCTATAGTACTTTCATTCGTGCTTGGGAGGAAATACACTACAGGCTCTCTCTGGCAAACTGCCCAAGCCTTAGCTGCGGTTCCCGTCAGCCTCGACCAAGCTCGTTCCTATTTTAGGTATCAAGGTATTGACTTTCGGTGGCAACCGCTTCTAAATGGATTAAAAGTCAAATTAATAACTTTTGTGGGACTCTCCTCCTATTTTTCTATCCTTCTTTTCCAATCCCAAATCTACTTCCTTCTCTTAATCATCTTCCCTTGGTGGGTGGGTTATTCCCTAGCCTATAATCTACCCAGGAGGCCCTGCTCCAGCTACTACCATCAGGTGAGCATCAGCAAGTGTTCGGATATCCTTAACTTTGTAACACCCATCCACAAACTTGTACACTTAACTTGTACCATTATTCACATTATTTACATTCCCCTAAAAAGGGACTTACAATTGCATACTGACCAATAAGACACTTGGTCAGTAATCTACACTTTGTACTCATAATTACACGCCTCTTCACATCCTAATACCCTTCCTGACCTCCGTCACGATTGACCGTGACTAGTAGCCAGTAATTGCTTGCTCGGGCTGCATTGTGTTTCCCGTACGCGACCGCCTAGCAGCGAGTCGCTGACACAAGCAGGTCTGTTATATAACTCATTCCAACCAGCTGACAGGCCGGCACGTTGGCCTGCACTCAGAGGTTCATTCCCCTATAGACTATTGCATCTTAGCAGGAACACCCCCTAGCATTCGAACACCAAACAACACGCTACACTGGTAAGCTCTCCCAGCTACGGGAAGCTGCCATCATTTAAAAATCACCTTCCAAATAAGTACAATAACACTAATGTTTTAGCCCTAACTACCCCCCCCCCCCAACTAAGGGATCTAAAACATATTGGTGGAGACGCGGCTTCTACGCACAGTAAGGGTAGGACTCATACAAAGAGCCCTCGTAGCAGAAACGACCCCCACCGCACGCAGCCAAGCGAGACCAATTTTTTTTCTTCTCTCCTACATTACGTCCTACACTTTTTTTTATTACACGGGAGTTTGTATTATTACACCCACACCCACCCTCCCCAAAGTGCAAAATCAGTGGAAATTAAATGACCACATTTAGAACCACACTAAGAGACTTTGCGCACCATTTGTCGGCTAGTACAACTCCACTCCTGCCGAAGTTAAGAATTAAGAACAGTGACTTGATAACTGACCAGACTGCAGTACAACTTCTTAGGGACCTCGAATTCAAGACATCAGAGATCCGCGCTCAACACCCTGCAGCGGCAGCACAAGTTATATATTTTACACGATCCCAGGCCAGTGAACATAGACAAAAGTCACCAATATCCAGCGCTAGTGAAGTAGATTGCTTGCCTACGCTCCACCCCCTATTGTTGCAGCAACTACAAATCACAGAGGAGAAAACTGATAATCTGCTCAAGCGCATCACACAGTTACTAGAGACAGACACTGTTAGATCAGACAATCACACGACAGAGGCTGTTCTAGACATCCACACTATTCTGGAAACAGTGAAACAGGATTTAGACAGGACTGTACACGTAGTCAAATCCACACAGTACGACAACACACCATCAATCAGTACCGATATATCAGGTGACGAGCCACCTGGTAACGTAACACAAGTGTCGTACACGGGAAGCGAGGTTAATTCCCCTCTGAATAACACAAACACCTCGTCACACGATAGCGGTGCGAACAGCTTAAACAGACCAGAATCACTACACAGCCAACGAGAGATAACCGAACACGAGATGAACAGACACACAGAATACCCCATGATCCACCCCACAAAGTTCACGGGGGAAGGCCAGGATCCCGAGGAATACCTCAAGGCCTTCAATAGAACGGCTTGGATCAATGGTTGGAGCGATGAAGTCCGAAAACGGCTCCTCCCTGCATACCTCACGAAGGCGGCCATGACATGGTATGAGCTCCATGAGGACACACTAGAAGCTGCCACATGGGAGGAAATCACTTTATTGTTGAAAAGTGAATTCCAGCTCATACCTGATGATGACGACCTGTACGACCAAATCAGACAGAGGTCACAGGGACCTAAAGAAAGCGCCCAGGCGTACATCAACGTAAAATTGATAATGTGCGATAAGTATAACGCAGCTATGACGAATAAGCAGAAAGTCAAGCTGATAATGCAGGGCCTCAGACCATCCATCGTGGACAAGTTGTGCATTATGAACAACCCCACGGTCCAACACATGCTGGAGAATATAAAGACAATAGAGGCGGGGAAAAAGATCACGGAAAAAGCTATGGAGAAAGCCGTGGATCAACACTTTCATCCACAGAAGGACGTCAGTAGTCAGAAGATGGATGAATTAGTGGACCGGATGGAAAAGTTAACAATAGCTGCCATCCAAACAGGCGGGAGACCGCTAAGGGATGAACACGCAGACACGGAGGAGCGCTATTATCCGGAGAGGGACAGGGGGTACACAGAGAGGAGACGCTACGGGAGGGAGGAAAATTACTACCCTCCACAGCGGCCAACAACACCACACGCACAGGATAGGCCACACTACCCTCCGCGATACTCACCGGTATCATACGCGGACACAGAACCGACATACCCCTCACGGTGACCACCATCCCCGTACACACAGGAATACTACCCTGAGGAGTACGAGCACACCATCCCCCGGCGAAGCAGCCCGCCACCAAGCAGACAGGGCTCTGCTGCCCCACAATACAGGGCAGACAGGGAATATCGGGAAAACTCACCCCCAAGCAGGCAAGGCTATGCAGCCCCGCAGTACAGGGGAAATGGGGAGTATCGGGAGAACCCGCCCCCACGCAGGCAAAGCTATGCACCCCCACAATATAGGGGAAATGGGGACCGTCGAGGAAACCCACCCCCGACCAGACAGGGATATGCACCTTCCCAGTACAGGGAAAAGGGGAATCGCCGGGAAAACCCGCCCCCGCAGCAGCAAACATACACCCCACCCTGGCGGAGACAGGAAAACGGACCACCGGGCAATAACCGACAGACAAGGAAAACCACAAAAGGTCGGGACAATACAAACACACACCCAAAGGGCCCGGAACACTACCCCCTCCCTGACGAACACCCGAGGGAGTTTAGGGATGAGGCACACTGCCGAGCAGATAGGGGGGGCATACATACCAAACCTAGCTACACACCGCAAGCGGGAAATTGGCGCAGCCACCCCGAGGCGGGGTGCACATACAGTACGGGGAGACGAACACCCACGTTTCAAAAAAACGATTAGACGGGGAGGTTTGGCCAGCTGATAAAGTGGCTGAGATTCCTCCCCCATCACAACACCAAAAAGGCCCTTCCCCCAAACAAGCTCGTAAGAGTAAGGGGAAAAAGCAGCCAGCTTAAGCCAAGGCTGACGATCCGCCCCCGGGCCGTTTCCAGACACACCCCGTACAAGGAGACGGCAACTGTCTGTTTAGGGCCATGAGCTTCCTAGTCCGGAACACCGAGGATTATCATAGGGCCTACAGACAGGAAACGGTCCAACATATCCTGGCCAACTGGTAAGAGTACCGAGATTTTGTATCGGACGAGCGGGAAAACCCATTCCAGACCGGGGCGGACTACAAAAAATACATGGGCAGCGCCGTAAAGGTGACCGCTCACGGCAAGGTACTCCGAGCAAACATACATGTATACACTGATGTGCACTCGCCACCGCTATTTTCAACTGCGGGATTCGACAGGGACCTACACATACTGTTTACAGGGAACCCTAAGGCGGTACACTACACGCCCCTCACAATCACGCGCGAACAGATTGAGAGCAAACCCACAACCTCCAAACAGAAAACCATACCCCCCACACCACAACACAGGGCGGGAACTGACCCCACACAGGCGCAGGACGCGAGCTCGCTTGGCATTGGGAAGCCAGCAACAGGAGTCGAACTCGCGACCGCCTGGGACAAAAAACGGGGTAACATGGGCAAACGTAGAGTCACATTTGCAGACACACCTTCCCAAGAGGAAGAAAACAACTGCACACCTACACAAAAGCTGGGAACGGTCAGTACATTAAACGTTCGCCAGCGGACTTCTATTTTCACAGCGCGGGCGGTTAAGAGAGCAAGCAATGTACTCGGTGAGCGCACTTTGCTGACCGAGCCAAAGTACTCGGGACAGGAAGTAATCCGTGAGGGCAAGCGTGCCCGGTACGATAAGCGGCCAGCTCCATGCCTTCCCAGCGCAGATGTTACGCCAGTAGCAACAACAACAATATACACCCTACACAACACATCTTTGCAGGGCAATGGATTCCAGGTATCGGCCCTCACGATACACGCCAGCATAAATGGCCACAGGGTGGAGGCCCTAATTGACACTGGGGCAGCGGTAAGTTGTGTAAATAGAAAACACGTTACCGAAGGGCAAATACACGGTGTCACGGGTGACATCCGGCTGGTAGCAGCCAATGCTCAGACGCTAGAAAACGCGGGCTTGGCAAACATACATCTTAGGCTAGACCATTTTGCCACAACACACCCCATGTTCGTTATAGAACATCTTTCTGCGTCAGCCATAATTGGCATGGATTTCTTCGCTAAGTATGAGGCTAGCATCAATTTTGCTAGCGGTAAGATGCTTTTAAAGCATGACCAGAGGCTCACCACACATCCCATGATATACACCAGGAACACAGATGGGATTCGAGCGGAGCGAGAAATTCACGAGCATCAGGCCTCTACACTGCACACTATCAGCCAACACCCAGACACACACACAGATAAGGCGGCCAAGCAGACCCACAGAGAGGACCTGACACCAGAGCAAAATAAAAAGCTCACGGAGCTCCTGGAGGCCAACAGGGATATCTTTGCCGATTCGATGAAGGATCTCGCAGTGACAGACCTCATCGAACACCACGTCACCCTCACCAGTGACCGGCCAGTACACCAGCCTCCCTTCAGGGTGAGCCAGAAGGAGAGACACGCCATCGACGCTCAGATCACAGAGATGCTCGAGGCAGGGGTCATTGTCCCCGTTATTTCAAACTACAGCGCTCCAGTTTTGCTGACCAAAAAACGGGACGGATCCCACAGGTTTTGTACTGATTACCGTAGGTTCAATAAGTTAGTCGAAAATGATAGTTATCCACTACCAAGGGCAGACACCTATCTGGATGCCCTTGGCGGGGCTAGCTGGTTCAGTTCAATGGATTGTTATAGTAGATTCTATTCAATCCCCGTCTATGAACCGGATAGGCACAAGCTGGCGTTCGTTACAGAGAACGGTCTATATACCTATACAAGGTTACCAATGGGCCTCCGTAACGCCAGTCAAACCTTCCAAAAGCTAGTTGATAAGACATTTTCAGGTCTAAAATGGCGTTCCGTATTAGTCTACGTGGACGACATAACGGTCTTCTCCAATACCTTTGACGAGCATATCGTACATTTGGAGGAGGCTTTCGCAAGGATCAGAGAGGCCAAGTTAAGGCTTAAACCTGCGAAATGTCAATTTGCCAGACAGCAGATTAACATATTGGGCCTTATTGGGCATTATTCCCGACCCAGCGAAAAATGACGCAATAACGGGCATCCCAATGCCCACAAATTTGAAACAACTGCGCAGTTTTATTGGACTGGCATCGTATTACAGAATATATATCTACAGGTTTGCGCACATCGCCCACCCCCTAACTGAACTCACACGTGAAAAAACGCCCTTCAGCATTAAACAGGAACACATAGATGCCTTCAACACACTGAAGCAACTATTGACCTCACCACCATTACTGCAACACTTCCATAGTGTGGATGCCAGCCAGTATGGGCTGGGGGCGGCCCTATTGCAGGAAGACGCAGAAGGGCGCATACGGCCCGTAGCTTACGCTAGCAGGAAACTAACGGCCGTTGAGACTAGATACTCTGCCACGGAGCGGGAAATGCTGGCATTTTCGTGGGGACTGAACTATTTCAGGGTATACCTCTATGGTATCCAGTTCACGGTAGTGACTGACCACGCGAGCTTGCTTTTTTGGGACAAATTTAAAAACCCAAATTCGCGGCTCAATAGGTTTATATTCCGCCTGTATGAATATAACTTCGTAGTCAAACACAAGAAAGGCGCTACACACCTAGACGCAGATGGGTTGTCTAGGCTGCCAGTGGCCGATCCCCCGGATGACAGTAAGGACCACGAATGGGACGACATGCCCACTTTTGCCCTGACGGTGGTTAACATCAAACAGGAGCAAGAAAGTGATCCATACTTGAAACATATTCTATTGGCATTAAAAAACTTGGATAAGGTGGATTCCAAGACAGCACGGCTGTCTAGGCGATTTTCCCTAGACAAAGACGGGGTACTAAAATTTAAGCCCACAGCCATACACGATAACGCACCCATAGCGGTTCCGGAGTCATTGAAAGAGAATATCATGATCGGACACCACAATAGCCCACTGGCAGGGGCACATTTGGGTACGCATAAAACATACCTTTGAATCCTGGACAAGTATTATTGGGTAAACATGAAGGCCGACATAGACACCTTCGTAAAGACATGTCACACTTGCCAGCGATTCAAAACAAGGCCTGGCAAGCCTCATGGATTACTCAACCCTATTCCCGTAGGAGAGCTATTTCACAGAGTCGGGATATACGTTAAAGGCCCCATTACGACATCTCAAAAAGGCAATCAATACATACTGGTTGCCACCGAGTATCTCACCCGGTACATGATAACAAAGGCCGTGCCCATAGCAGACACAAACAGCATAGTCGAATTCTTATTCGGCATTGTTACACGATACGGCCTATTCCAAACCCTACTATCCGATAGAGGTACCATTTTCACCTCGAGAGTGCTCCAACAGTTTCTGGAGGTACTCAGGATAAGGGCATATACGACCACGAGTTTTTTCCCACAAACCAACGGTCTAACAGAAAGTATGAATAAAATAATTGCAATGGCCCTAGCTAAATTTACAGGGGACACAGGGACAGACTGGGATGATTATCTGCAGCCCATCACATTTAGTTACAACACCTCCATATCTACGGCCACAAAACACTCTCCACACTTCCTGTTGCATGGGTACACACCCAGAAGTCCCATAGACAATATATGCATCCCACAGGACACTCACCCGGACAATGCCGCCCAGCTAGAGCACTTGCAGATAGCCCGCATGGACGCTAGAAAGAACATAGCCGCGGCGCAGAAAAAGCAAAAAGAACGGTACGATCGGCAAAGAAATACCGTGGAATACACACCCGGGCAATTGGTTATGGTCTCCAATTCGGCCCGAAAGAAAAATGTGTCTGAGTTCCTCCTGCCACGCTGGTCAGGTCCCTTCAAAGTTTGCAGGAAGGTATCTGACCTAAATTACATAGTCAGCGTGCGCCATGGGCGGAAACTCATCAAAGACACCATACACGCCCGCCGTATGAAGGCATATCACACCCGCAAAACAACACCTACACGTAAAGGCGGGAACACTGTCAAAAGGAAGGGAAATGATCCCACTGGCAGACGTGAAAAGAAGGCCAAGAAATAGCCTTCAGACCCCGCTGACCGCACCGGGATACGACCCTAACACTTGGCAGAACTGTCCCGAAGACACAAGCCTAAAAGGTACCAGAAATAATTATCCTGGTCAAAGACGGTCTCGAACCCGCAACCTCCTGGATATCAGGAGTGCAAGGTCGGGTAACTATCCAATGGGAGGATAGAATAATAAAGGACAGTTCCACTAACACATATACATACGCATAAAACAATAAAATCACCTCCGACACCTAGTCACCAAACACGCAACTAGCGGCCCGGTGACACACATACATAATGACATCTGGTACCTCTAACAAGAATATATTCATCCCACGCCCACAGTAACATAAGATTTGGGGACACGAACGTATTTAGTGGAAGGTTCTTTTCCATTACGGAAAGCCATGCTCACAACAACGGAGCGAGCAATCAAGCCCCCGCAAACATACGTGGTGGAAATGTGAACATCGCCAGACAAGTAATAGCTAGTGCACACGTCAATGAAATTAGACACTATCGCCGTCAGCGATAACACACTCGTGACTGGGCAACCTTCGCTAGCACAGTCAAACTAAGAGGACTCCAGGCCTGGCGGAACACACGCAATCATTCACGCCAGGTCCAAAACCCTATAACTCCCAAAATAAAAGTACGAGGGACATTCCAAAAGACCCAAACTTTTCACAACAAGGCATATTTTCATCTGCCTGTCTCAAAAACACGATACGTGTACCATGGTATATACGGTACAGATACCGTAACACCAGCACCTTAAACCAAGGCGGGTGCGAACTCACGACCACACAACACAGTCGTGCCAAAAACAAACTAACCAACGGTATTTTTGGCACGAAAAACACAATCAAAAGCCACACAAGGGGCACTCAAAGCCCAGCAGAAAACGCAGACATAGAACACGGAGAAATACATGGGATTGCGGGTCCGAATGCCCAGTAAAAGTCGGACGCCGAGGAAAACAAATATCCAGAATCCCAATTAGACCGAAATTGGCCCCAGACAAGCACATAAGTGGGTCAGATACATGTCCATAGTGACAGGAAGGTTCTTTTTCCATACATAATGGAGCATAGATTCGCCCCAGGGTACTCGCTACAACAGCCTACCTCGGCAGTGACGACCCAGGAATTACCAATAAGGGGGCGCACCGAAAATCCTAGGCCTCCAAGGGGACCACAATAGACTTCCCAGACATGGATTACACATACACACATCAAAAAAAGTTTTGCATCACCTCGGTTCCAAGAGTTCCGGAACCGTTAAATACAAAGGGAATAGAGATCAACACAAACAACATTTCAGCTCGTTTTATTGCTCATGAGACCCACACATTGCATGTTGTACCATCATACAGCTAGACTTTCAGCATTTGTGGTCCAGATTGCAGTACACACCACTACCTCTAATACCCAGTAGCAAGTCATCTTGCATTGATGCATGCCTGTATTCGCCGTGGCATACTATCCACAAGTTCATCAAGACACTGTTGGTCCAAATTGTCCCACTCCTCAACGACAATTCGGCGTAAATCTCTCAGAGTGGTTGGTGGGTCAAGACGTCCATAAACAGCCCTTTTCAACATATCCCAAGCATGTTCGATAGGGTTCATGTCTGGCGAACATGCTGGCCACTGTAGTCGAGCGATGTCGTTATCTTGAAGGAACGCATTCACAAGATGTGCACGATGAGGTCGAGAATTGTCGTCCATGAAGACAAATGCCTCTCCAATATTCTGCCGATATGGTTGCACTATGGGTCGGAGGATGTCATTCAGGTATCGTAAAGCCGTTTCGGAGCCTTCCATGACCACCAGTGGCGTACGTCGGCCCCACATAATGCCACCCCAAAACATCAGGGAACCACCACCTTGCTGCACTCGCTGGACAGTGTGTCTAAGACGTTCAGCCTGACCAGGGTGCCTCCAAACACGTCTCCGACGATTGTCTGGTTGAAGGCATATGCGACACTCATCGGTGAAGAGAACGTGATGCCAATTCCGTGGGGTCCATTCAGCATGTTGTTGGGCCCATCTGTACCGCGCTGCATGGTGTCGGGGTTGCAAAGCTGGACCTCGCCATGGACGTCGGGAGTGAAGTTGCGCATCATGCAGCCTATTGCGCACAGTTTGAGTTGAAACACGACGTCCTGTGGCTGAACGAAACGCATTATTCAACATGGTGGCATTGCTGTCAGGGTTCCTCCGAGCGGCAATCCGTAAGTAGCGGTCATCCACTACAGTAGTAGCCCTTGGGCGGCCTGAGCGAGGCCTGTCATCGACAGTTCCTGTATCTCTGTACCTCCTCCATGTCCGAACAACATCGCTTTGGTTCACTCTGAGACGCCTGGAAACTTCCCTTGTTGAGAGCCCTTCTTGACACAAAGTAACAATGCGGACGCGATCGAACTGCGGTATTGACCTTCTAGGCATGGTAGAACTACAGACAACATGAGCAGCGTACCTTCGTCCTGGTGGAATGACTGGAACTGATCGGCTGTCGTACCCCCTCCGTCTAATAGGCCCTGCTCATGCATGGTTGTTTACATCTTTGAGCAGTTTTAGTGACATCTATGAACAGTCAAAGGGACTGTATCTTGGATACAATATACACAGTCAACGTCTATATGCCGGAGATCTGGGAACCGAGGTGATGCAAAACTTTTTCTTGATGTGTGTAGTTACACAAGGAGCCAGCCCCGTGGTGTAGGGGTAGCGCGCCTGCCTCTCACCCGGAGGCCCCGGGTTCGATCCCCGGCTCCGTCAGGGATTTTAAAACTGACGTGAGGGTTGGAACGGGGTGCACTCAGCCTCGTGAGGACAATTGAGTAGCTGTCTGACAGTGAGACAGTGCCCCGGTCACGAAAACCAAGATTAACGGCCGAGGGGACCCGACGCGCTGACCACGCGTCACCCCAAAAATCTGCAGGCCAATTGGCTGGGCAGCGGTCGCTTGGTAGGCCTAGGCCCTTCAAGGGCTGTAGTGCCACGGGGTTAGGTTAGTTAGTAGTTACACAAGGCAGAGGTCTTGCTGAAAACAGTGTACACACAACATTGGTAGGCAAAAACGGGATAGATTAGCACACTGGCACTCACGGAATCCCTAACAATGACAACACTCCGACATTGGCAAAAGTCACGTTCCGGCGGCCGACATACGTAACGTCAGAGACTTCCTTTGCACAAGCACATGAAAACAAAACGCAAAGAAAAACACTGACTTGCGAATTCCAGAAGCATTGCAACACTGATGTCGGCAGACACTATTGTTATAACGGAAGTGACCATGAAATGACAAAAACAAACCAATAATAATGGCATACATTTTTCAGCACTGTTACAACAGTTATGACATTTAGCAATGTACAGACATAATTGGACGGACTTATCTTAGGGCCACAGGGACATGTTCACAAGTGCAACAACAGGTAACACGCGCCATCTGACACTCAGACACGCGACACACGATAGGACTTAGCCGATAACTACCCACCCGCCCGCATGCTGTAGCGGAACATAGCCACACACACGCAGCTGCGCTTATCACAATTACGACCACGTCCTTCCCACACCGCTCCCTTATCAGGAGCGGACACAGACAGGTGCTCTGAAGGAACAACCCCCCCCCCCCCCCCGAATAACTACTTCTCCTTTTACTTTTAATCCCAAAACCATCATAGGCGAGCAGGACATGACAAGTTACAGTACAAATCACTTGCTACATTAACATTATAGATAAGAGACCAGATAGGGCGTGACGTCACAGCGTCACCACACTTTACTATCCCCAGGAGCGGATAGAAAGCAGATATTGACCAAGTGAGGATGACAGGAGCATAGGTGGACAGGGCCAGCCAAATAGCCAATATACCACCTACAGGCTACCATTGCCCCACCTTCCTCCTTCCGTAACCTTCTCACTCACAAAATTAGCCAATACAAACACATAAACACATAAAAACAGCCACACTACATGACAAAATGTACATCGGGGTTGATAGACTTCATGCGTTTAAAGAGAGGGCTCACTACGCCCTGGTTCTCAATGCTAACACCTGAGTATTAGGGGTGTGTCGGAAAAACGACAATTAAGCGTAATGCGCATCTCTAAGCAAGAGATGAGGCCAAATTTATATTAACAATTCTTTTTTTATTAAATAATCCCGCATGCAAGGGACATAGTATTATCATACCTCGACCTACACCTATCATTAAATGAGAGCGGATACGCCTCATATCCAGACACATGCATGGAACATCCCACCCACATACCAAGGGTTTATATTATTGAACCTGCATGACATTTTGTGAACATTTTTGCAAACCAGGGAAATACCTACCCCCGTCCACTCACTGTAAAGACATCCCAGCAGCACCATTAACATGGAGCCCAAAGATGCGCAACCCTCTCCTACCATGCTTTAAGCCTATTCAAGAGATAACACCCCCGGAGCCCAATAACAGGGAACCCAACGCCGTAAAAAACCCTATTAACGCCTCCATGAAAATTAACAAGGCATTACAGCTGGGAATCTGACATAGCACAGCAGACCTGAAGTAGTCGATGCATTTAGAAGATTCTACAACCCCAGAACACTTAAAAAAATTACATTTTTTACACAATACATTATTTACATAGTACACTCATTTTTGTTATATAAAAAGGAATCTGTGACACGCTGAATGATGATGACAGCGTAAGCAGAAGGCCAGAGGCACCACGCAGGAGCAGAGCTGGGTAAGACGATGATGAGCCTTACCCCAGTTAACTCACTGACCCAGACCAAAGAGACGAACTACGTAAGGTCGAAGCGCCGATGACCTAGCACGGGCAAACGTCGGAGTCCCGGAAGGCCTAGCCTGCCCCCGGGACAAATAAAAGTTACACCCACCATGTGCTACGGACATCGAAGCCAGACCTGCAGGGGAGACTTTCTAAGGTTGGTGGGAGAAATAGCCAGCTCCACACCGGACTCAGGAGATGAAGGGACGACAAAATTACGACTAGACTCTTAGTTTAGTATGTATGTAAGTAAGTAGAACTTCCAGGGCGGGAAGTTAATCTCCTACGCGTAGGAGTGAAGCAGGATCTTAGGGTTCATATGGACCAACCCAATGCCAATATGGGCGAAGAGGACCCCGGACGCCACCATTCCCGGATGGTATTATTACTGCCAATATGGGCGAAGAGGACCCCGGACGCCACCATTCCCGGAGGGTATTATTACTGCCAATATGGGCGAAGAGGACCCCGCACGCCACCATTCCCGGAGGGTATTATTTTATCGGACGATGTCCAACGCCCACATAAATGGCTGACAACGGGTCACCAGAGCTTAAATGGTGACGCATCGGGCAGCCAGAGATATTAAATGAGGAGCATTGCGAGCACTCACAGGGGTTACAGTTTGCAGACCCAACAATAATGAATACATCAATGACAACATGCAAATACAACGGCAATGAACAGGCAAGTACAACGGGCGATGCGGTTTGCTTTGTGGCACCGTAGTCGCATGCGACTTTATTAATACTAGTTAGTAAGCATTAATATAAGTGTCGACAATTAGGATTAAGACGGAGGGGACTACGAGGCATTGTTGGGTTCCGGTCTCAACAATGTACCACAAGGGCCCCCGCGAGAGAAATCGGACGGACGAGCCTCCATCTAAATTTTAGTATTTAAGTCACAGTGCCATTTTTAAGGTCACTTAGATGTAAGCAAATTCAACAAGCGCTGTTGCTAAAATAGGGCACAGCACATTTCGGCTTTAGATTAAGGTCCACTCGGCATGTATATACAGCATAGTTTTACATTTAAGGCAATTTTTTTTAAATTTAAGGCAAATTTTTAAAAATTAAGGCAATTTTTTTTTAGATTAAGGTAAAGCCGTTCGGCACCTGATGACCAACAAACCCGTCATCAGGGTAAGCCCGATAATACATTAAGTTAGATTATACTAGGATAACTTACATTAAGGTAGAATATTTCGGCACTTGGTGACCAAAAACCGGTACCAGGGTAAGCCCGACAATACGTTAGATTAACTAGGTTAACAAAGATTAAGGTAAAACAATACTTTAAGATAAGCACTTTAAGGGTAAGGAAAAACATTACGGCACCGTCTAGGGTAAGCCCGATCATACATTAGGTAAAACAAATATATGCAAGGAGAACATGACATTAATAGTGGCCAAATGTTAACACTAATCATGTCATTTATTCCAGAGGAAAAAGAGCTTCAGCCAGTGAACACACTGACACAGGAACCGACATAAAGAATATGCAATATTCACATGTTTTTTTTAACCTCTCCATTTTTCAGGTGGCGTCACCAGACATATGTCACTGGTGACAATGATTTCACTGCCATACAGCAGCAACATGTTATTTGTGCAATGCTACTATTATGTACCACCTCTACTCACTAATTTCTATTTGTAATTTGTATTCATTCTCACACAATCCAACACATTCAACACCATTCGTTTACAGCTACACTCCAGAAATCTGAACAGCAGGGTTGATACCTGTGGGGTATCAGGCTTGCTGACAGATCAACATGAACAAAGAAAATAAAGCGTCAAAGATGCGACGCAATTTACGGCAATGAGGGCGCAACCAATTTGTAGCGGCGACACTCACTGTCAAGTGTGAAGGCATTCGCCCACAGAGAATGATTCACAGAATAGGGGTATATATATATCAGCGGCAGGACCACTAAACTGCACCGGGAAACGGCCGGACAGGATTAGCCGTGAGACGGCACATAAATACAAAGGGTAGCGTGCACGCCAGGTATAATAGACACGGCCGTCTAGGTATAAAATAATTAATAATTAAGATAGATAGATATAAGTAAATAATGTAACAGAAAATACTGTAACATCGTTAAAAGGCACCGCATACAAAATTATTACCAATGATGCCACACATTGTGAATACACATAATTTTATCACACACATGTACACAATGATTATGCTTTTGTATCTTTCATTTGTCTTCCTTCTAACGTCCAAATTTGTGAAGGTGTCCCGTTTTACCCCAGCACAATAAATTATATTTTACGTATTCCTTTAACTTATACCTTGGGACACCTATTTTTTCTATTTCTTCCATCTTTCACATTGCAGGGAGCAATTTTTTCACCAATACAGCGCCGGACGGCACAGTCACCCGTCCAGCCCTGGTTTTTTCCTCCCTGCACAATACCAATATATATATAATGGCTAAACCACATATTTTTTGTTGTTGTTGTACTTTTCAATATTTCAATGTCAGCTTTTTACGAACTATTTTAATTATCACATGTATACGCATATATCCCAAAACCTACCCCTCTGAACACAAGCTGATCTCACACCTACACGACATCGCTACATCAACACGACATCACTACCTCTACACGACATCAACCCAGAAGAAAAGAAGAGGAAGTACAAGGAGTATTCAACAACGATCCAGCATATCAACACCCCCACTCCACGTTCCGTTCCCGTTCGCGGGGACGCGAACTAGTCAAAGGAGACTTGTACAGGCCCGGGGGGCTGCACCCCCCGAAAGTCACCCCCCATCATCTATTAAAACCACCCCTAACTGGCAAACATCATAAGTCCAGAACAGTACCTTTTACACAGCAAGGGCGGCCGACCAGCTCGGGAGGCTAGCCAACCACTTGCAACACACTCATAAACATCTACACAATAACTAACTAGGGCAGCTACGTCAGTGGAATGCTGACTGAGCAACGGCAAGACCTATAAGAAGTGAGGCCTTTTGGGAGCTGTATCTGTCCTACAGTGTGTGCTGCCGGAGGCCCTGCTCCAGCTACTACCATCAGGTGAGCATCAGCAAGTGTTCGGATATCCTTAACTTTGTAACACCCATCCACAAACTTGTACACTTAAAACTTGTACCATTATTCACATTATTTACATTCCCCTAAAAAGGGACTTACAATTGCATACTGACCAATAAAACACTTGGTCAGCAATCTACACTTTGTACTCATAATTACACGCCTCTTCACATCCTAATACCCTTCCTGACCTCCATCACGATTGACTGTGACTAGTAGCCAGTAATTGCTTGCTCGGGCTGCATTGTGTTTCCCGCACGCGACCGCCTAGCAGCGAGTCGCTGACACAAGCAGGTCTGTTATATAACTCATTCCAACCAGCTGACAGGCCGGCACGTTGGCCTGCACTCAGAGGTTCATTCCCCTATAGACTCTTGCATCTTAGCAGGAACACCCCCTAGCATTCGAACACCAAACAACATGCTACACTGGTAAGCTCTCCCAGCTACGGGAAGCTGCCATCATTTAGAAATCACCTTCCAAATTAGTACAATAACACTAATGTTTTAGCCCTAACTACCCCCCTCCCCCCCCCAACTAAGGGATCTAAAACAAATGCTAGAGACTTGTGCAAGGAGTCAAATTACTCGGGCTCACGCCCTAATTCCTCTGGACAACTTAGTTCAACCCCAAAATAAAATCTACCCCTACTATGGGGTGAAATAATATGTTCTTAGTAAATGTGGCTTACCACATGTGACATGTGTGAGGTTCAATGCTAATATGAAAGAAAACGTTGTTCCACACAAAATACATGTGTGCGGTGGAATGCCAATATGAATTAACATTTTTGATTTTTGTTTCTACGCATGCGCACTTGGGGATTTTGTAAGAGGGTGGGCCTTTCAAATAATTATTTATGGATGAGTATTTTTTATTAACCAAAAGATCGAAAACTTATAGGTCATGTGCTTTTTAATATCTCGTGAACCAATAGGGCTACAGACTTGTATGAGCGGTCGTTGGACTTGGGATGATGCCCCGTTTTTTAATGTATTTTTGATTTTTGTCAAAAGGGCCTAACTGCACTTGTGTTAATATATTGCGAACCAATAAGACGACGAACTTGTATGAGGGGTCGTTGGACTTGGGATTACGCCCCGTTTTTTAATGTATTTTTGATTTTTGTCAAACGGGCCTAACTGCACTTTTATTAATATCTCGCGAACAAATAAGGCTAGAGATTTGTATGAGGGGTTGTAGGACTCAGGGTGACGCCCCCTCTTTTCCTATAGCCCCCTTAATGCAACCAAAAGGGCAAAAGGTAATAGGTCATTGGCAATTTAATATATCGCAAACCAATAAGGCTAGAGGTGTGTACGAGGTGTCCAGGGACTTGAGGTGATGTCTGCTTTTAAATGTTGTATTTATTTTTCTAAAACAAAATTTACTAAGGGCCTAACGCCATACATGTTGATTTTTTTTAAATGAATAGTGTTAGTAGACAGAGAGACGCTACCGGTTATGTACTTGTGTTTAAACGAGCCTGTCTCCGACCACGGTGGCCATGCCCCCAAAAAATCAATGGATATTTCAACACGACAGCTGGGCAGCATAAGAAGATTTGTTTTCCGATCACTCATATCGCAGACTGATTGACTAAAATAACCCAAATCTGCTAGGTCATTGACCTGAGATTTTATATACCAACTAGCTGTACCCGGCAAGCGTTGCAATGCCAATCAAAGAAAGTTTTGGCGTTGTAACTTTGTTTGTTGAAGTGCTTTTGGATTCCCAATATATGTTTCATTTTCCGTAAACCACCTCCAAACTATTGTAAAATGGATTTACTATCTCAAAGAAATCATGGGAGCGTGCTCAACAACTCACCAAAGTTTCATCGCAATGAAATGAATGGTATATGAACACATACGGGACTTTGTTGAAACGGTTCGAGCACCGTCACCCATTTGTTGAATATACTCGTACGCTACCTATTGTAAATTGAATGTACTAATTCGAAAACCTACCCTGGCGGGTACTCAACAACTCATGAATGTTTCATCGCAATCGGATGAATGGCATATGAACGCATACGGGATTTTGTTTAAAAGAATCGCGCGCCGTCACCCATTTGTTGAATCTACTTGTGCGTCACCCATTGAAATACGGATTTACTAATTCATACACCTTCGCAGGACTGTACTCAACTCACCAAAGTTTTATCATAATCGGATGAATGGTATATGAACGCATTCGGAACTAGGTTGAAGCGAATGACGCCCTGACAGTCATTATTGAATCTACTCGTGCGCTACCAATTGTAAAATGGATTTACTAAATCAGAAATCTTTGCGGGAGTGGAAACAGCATTTCTCCAAATTTCATTGCAATCGCATGAATGGAATATGAACGCATACGGAATTTGTTTAAACGATACGCGCGTCGTTACTCATTTGTTGAATCTACTCATGCGCTACCTATTGTAAAAAGGATTTACTAAGTCAGAAACCTTTCCTGGAGTGTGCACAACAATTCAACAAAAGATTCATAGCAATCGGATGAGTGGTATATGAACGCATAAGGGACATTTTTTAAGCGATTCGCGTGCCGTCACTCATTTGTTGACTCGACTTGTGCGATACCTTTTGTAAAGTGGATGTACTAAGCCAGAAACCTACCTTGAAGTGTACATAACATCTCACAAAAGTTTCATTTCTATCAGACGAATAGTATATGAACGCATACGGGACGTTTTTGAAACGCTTCGCGCGTCTTCGCTCATTTGTTGAATCTACTTGTGCGCTACCTATAAAATGGATTTACTAAGCCTGAAACTTTCCCTGGAGTGAACACAACAACTCACACAATTTAGTCGCTATCGGACGAATGGTATATGAACGCATACGGGACTATGTAGAAACACTTCGCGCGTCGTCGCTCATTTGTTTAATCAACTTGTGCGATACCTATTGTAAAGTGGATTTACTAACCCAGAAACCTTCCCTGATATGTACACAACATGTCACACAAATTTCATCGCTATCAGACGAATAGTATATGAACGCATACGGGACTTTGTTGAAACGCTTAGCGCGTCGTCGCCCATTCGTTGAATCTACTCGTGCACTACCTATTATAACATAGATTTACTAAGCCAGAAACCTTGCCATCAGTGTACACAATCACTCACCCTAGTTTCATCGCTATCGGACGAATGGTATGTGAACGCATACAGGACTTTGTTGAAACGCTCCGCCTGTCGTCACTCACTTGTTGAATCTACTCGTGCCTTACCTATTTTTAGTTGGATTTACTAAGCCAGAAACCTTATCTGAAGTATACAGAACATCTCACCCAAGTTTCATCGCAATGGAATGAATGGTATATGAACGCATTTCTTGAAACAAACGCACGCCATTTTGTTGAAGCTACTCGCGCGCCATCTGTTGTAAATTGGATTTACTTCGCCTAGAACTTTTCCAGGACTGTGCACAACAACTCACCAAAATTTGATCGCAATCGAATGAATTGTATATGAACGCATCGCCATTACGCATTTGTTTTAACTACCCGCGCCCTATCTATTGTGGAACGGATTAACTATGCCTACGAACATCCCGAAAGTGTGTACAACAACTCACCAAAATTTGATCGCAATCGGATGAATGGTTTAAGAACGCATAAAAGACGAACGGACAGACATTCCTTTTTATATATATACTAGCTGTACCCGGCATGCGTTGCAATGCCAATCAAAGAAAGTGTTGGGGTTTTGACTTTGTTAGTTGCAGTGCTTTTGGATACCCAATATTTTTTTATTTTTTTTGTTAACCACCTCTAAACTATTATAAAAAATAATTTACTATTTCAGAAACATTCACGGGAGCGTGATCAAGAAGTCACGAAAGTTACATCGCAATGAAATGAATGGTATATGAACGCATACGGGACTGCTGAAACGATTAGAGCGCCGTCACCCATTTGATGAATATACTCGTACGCTACCTATTGTAAAATGGATTTACTAACTCGAAAACCTTTCCTGGCGTGTACACAACATCTCATCAACGTTTCATCGCAATCGGATGAAAGGTATATGAATGCATACGGGATTTTGTTTAAACGATTCGCGCCGTCACTCATTTGTTGAATCTTCTTGTGCGCCACCCTTTGAAAAGCGGACTTACTAATTCATGAACCTTCGCAGGACTGTACTTAGCTCTCCAAAGTTTTATAACACTCGGATGAATGGTATATGATCGCATACGGGACTTTATTGAGACGATTCACGCACTGTCGCTTATTAGTTAAATCTACCCGTTTGCTACCAATTGTAAAATGGATTTACTAAATCAGGAACCTTCGCGGGAGTGGAAACAACATTTCACCAAATTTCATTGCAATCGCGTGAATGGTATATGAACGCCTACGGAATTTCTTTTAAACGATACGCGTTGAATCTACTCGTGTGCTACCTATTGTAAAATGGATTTAATCAGTCAGAAACCTTTCCTCGGGTGTACACAACAATTCACTAAAGTTTCATCGCAATCGGATGAATGGCATATGACCGCATACGGGACTTTGATAAAACGAATCACGTGCCGTCGCCCATTGGTTGAATATATTCGTGCGCTACCTATTGTAAAATGAATTTACTAAGCCACCTTCACGGAAGTATACACAACATCACACACAAGTTTCATCGCTATCGGACAAATGACATATGAATGCATACGGGAATTTGTTGAAACGCTTCGCGCATCATCGCTCATTTGTTGAATCTACTCGTGCGCTGCCTATTGTAAAATGGATTTACTAAGGCTGAAACCTCCCCTGGAGTGTACGCAACAACTCACCAAAGTTTCATCTCCATCGGACGATTGTATATGAACGCATACGGGTCTTTGTCGAAACACTCTTCGCCTCTTCGCTCATATGTTGAATCAATTCGTGCGCTACCTATTGTAACATGGATTTACTAAGCTGGAAATCTTCGCTGAAGTGTACACAACATCTCACCCACGTTTCATCGCTATTGGACAAATGGTATATGAACGCATACGGGACTTTGTTGAAACACTTCGCGCGTCGTCGCTCATTTATTTAATCTACTTGTGCGCTACCTATTTAATATGGATTTACTAAGCCAGAAATCTTCCCTGGAGTGTACACAACATCTCATCCAAGTTTCATCGCTATCGGACGAATAGTATACGAACGCATACGGAACATTTTTGAAACGCTTTGCGTGTCGTCGCTCATTTGTTGAATCTACTTGTGCGCTACCTATTTTTAAGTGGATTTACTAAGCCAGAAATCTTCCCTGAGTGTATTCAACATCTCACCAAAGTTTGATCGCATTGGGGTGAATGGTAAATGAACGCGTGTGGGACTTTGTTGAAACAAACGCACGCCATTTTTTTGAAGTTACTCGCGCGCCGTCTATTGCTAATTGGATCTATTATGCCTATAACTTTTCCTGGCGTATGCACAACAACTCACCAAAATTTGATTGCCTTCTGATGAATTGTATATGAACGCATCACCAACACCCATTTGTTTAAACTACTGGTGCGCTATCTATTGTTAATTGGATTAACTATGCCTATAACCATCCCGGAAGTGTGCCAAACAAACCACCAAAATTTGGTCGCAATCAGGTGAATTGTAGGCTATATGAACGCATCGCCAACACTCATTTGTTTAAAATACTCACGCGCTGTCCATTGTAAATTGGATTGACTATGCCTATAATGATTTCGGAAGTGTTCACAACAACTCACCAAAGTTTCATAGCAATCGAATGAATGGTACATGAACGCATACGGGACTTGTTTGAAACGATTCGCGTGCCGTCGCTCATTTGTTGAATCTACTTGTGTGATACCTATTGTAAAGTGGATGTACTAAGCCAGAAACCTTCCCTGATGAGTATAAAACACCTTACCCAAGTTTCATCGCTATCGGACGAATGGTATATGAACGCATACGGGACTTTCTTGAAACGCTTCGCGAGACTTCGCCATTTGTTGAATCTACTTGTGCGCTACCTATTGAAAAATGGATTTACTAAGCCTAAAACTTTCCCTGGAGTGTACACAACAACTCACCCAGTTTAGTCGCTGTTGGACGAATGGTATATGAACGCATACAGAACTATGTTGAAACACTTCGCGCGTCGTCACTGATTTGTTTAATGTACTTGTGCGATACCTATTGTTAAGTGGATTTACTAACCCAGAAACCTTCCCTGAAGTGTACACAACATCTCACCCAAGTTCCATCGCTATCAGACGAATAGTATATGAACGCATATGGGATTTTGTTGAAACGCTTCGCGCGTCGTCGCTCATTTGTTGAATCTACTCGTGCGCTGCCTATTATAACATGGATTTACTAAGCCAGAAACCTTGCCTGTAGTGTACACAATCTCTCACCCAAGTTTCATCGCTATCGGACGAATGGTATGTGAACGCATACTGGTCTTTGTTGAAACACTTCGCGCGTCGTCACTCATTTGTTTAATCTACTTGTGCGATACCTAATGTTAAGTGGATTTACTAACCCAGAAACCTTCCCTGAAGTGTACACAACATCTCACCCAAGTTCCATCGCTATCAGATGAATAGTATATGAACGCATATGGGATTTTGTTGAAACGCTTCGCGCGTCGTCGCTCATTTGTTGAATCTACTCGTGCGCTGCCTATTATAACATGGATTTACTAAGCCAGAAACCTTGCCTGTAGTGTACACAATCTCTCACCCAAGTTTCATCGCTATCGGACGAATGGTATGTGAACGCATACTGGTCTTTGTTGAAACACTTCGCGCGTCGTCACTCATTTGTTTAATCTACTTGTGCGATACCTAATGTTAAGTGGATTTACTAACCCAGAAACCTTCCCTGAAGTGTATACATCATCTCACCCAAGTTTCGTCGCTATCAGACGAATTGTATATGAACGCATACGGGATTTTGTTGAAACGCTTCGCGCGTCGTCGCTCATTTGTTGAATCTACTCGTGCGCTGCCTATTATAACATGGATTTACTAAGCCAGAAACATTGCCTGTAGTGTACACAACCTATCACCCTAGTTTCATCGCTATCGGACGAATGGTATGTGAACGCATGCAGGACTTTGTTGAATCGCTTCGCCCGTCGTCGCTCATTTGTTGAATCTACTCGTGCGCTACCTATTGTTATGTGGTTTCACTAAGCCAGAAACATTACCTGAAGTGTACAGAACATCTCACCCAAGATTCATCGCTATCAGACGAATAGTATATGAACGCATACAGGACTTTGTTGAAACGCTTCGCGCGTCGTCGCTCATTTGTTGAATCTACTCGTGTGCTACCTATTATAACATGGATTTACTAAGTCAGAAACCTTGCCTGTAGTGTACACAACATCTCACCCAAGTTTCATCGCATTGGGGTGAATAGTATATGAACGCATGTGGGACTTTCTTGAAAAAAAAAAACGCTCGCCATTTTGTTGAAGCTACTCGTGCGCCATCTATTGTAAATTGGATTTCCTACGCTTATTACGTTTCCGGGACTGTGCACAACAACTCACCAAAATTTGATCGCAATCGGACGAATTGTATATGATCGCATTGCCATTACGCATTTGTTTAACTTCTCGCACGCTATCTATTGTGAAATGGATTATCTATGCCTATGATCATCCCGGAAGTGTTTACAACAACTCACCAAAATTTGATCGCCATCGGATGAATGGTTTATGATCGCATAAAAGACGAACACACAGACATTCCATTATATATATATATATATATATATAAGGCTAGCAGTGGTGCCCAGCTTCGCCCGGTGGATTTATTTGTTTTATGGGTGATAATGAATACTACTACTGAACTGGCACATGATACTTAAACTAACAGAAAACAATATTTTAAAAATATATATTTTTGTGGTGGTGGTGGTGGTGGTTGTGGTTGTAGTGGGGGTGATTAAGTAGTACAGTATATTGGACGTAATATTCAGGTCTTTTTCCCGTGATGATAATAATGAATAGGGAAACAGCTATTTACTAACTACAACACTGACACATGAAATTTACAAACAAATTTACAAAAAAATAATAGAAAGAGCAGTAATTGAAATATAATACACTGCCAAGGGCCTATATCTTATTGGCTGTTAGAAATGTAGAGACCAATAGTGTCGTCTTTTGTCGCATAGCGCTGTAGGAAAATAATCAGAACTCTTGGGAAATCTTCGGCTGACCCGAGCTTCTGAGGCAGCAATAGAATCATTTATCGCCACAAAGCGCTTAACGATAAGTTTCGGAATAAATGAAGGTAAATTTGAAAGCATCAACGCTTATTGCAGCTGATAACCTCAATGTACTGCACCAACACCATTGTACTTATACAGAGGCATAATATTTCATGATGATAACTGTTTAAAGGGGCCTAAGAAATCTTTTTGCACTAATTGCACTGCAATTTATAAACAGCGCAATATGCAACTATTTTTGCAATTCTGCACCAGAACACTTGTAGGGGTGATGTGATGCAGCCCGAACTGCCCGTCAACAACAGACTTATTAAAATACTCTTACAGTTACACTACTACGGACATGGATGATTCTAGGGCTTTAATACGTGGATTTCAAGTTCATTTTGTCTGTTATTCTTAATGTAGTGAATGGGGAGCGTTGTCCAAAATATCAAGTGGACTATGTTACCAGCAGAGTTTCAAAGTGTATGTAAAATTTGGTGCAATTAGGAGAAACGGTGTTGATTTGTGATGAGGGGCCTAAATGCAGGGAATGGAGTGGTCTGTCCAGAATTAAAAATGGGCAGTGTCACCCGCTGGGATCCTAAGGGTAAGTAGGCCTATACAAAATGTGGTTCAGATCGGTGAAACGGTGTAGATTTGTGCCAAAGGGCCTAAATGCAGGGAATGGAGTGGTCTGTCCGAAATTTCATGTAAACAGTGTTACTCGCAGGTTTCCAAAGGGTAAGTAGGCTATACAACTTTTGGTTCAGATTGGTGAAAGGTTGTAGATTTGTGCCAAAGGGCCGAAATGCAGGGAATGGACTGGTCTGTGATAAATTTCATGTAGGCAGTGTTACTCGCAGGGTTCCAAAGGGTAAGTATACAAATTTTGTTTCAGATCGGTGAAACGGTGTAGATTCGTGCCAAAGGGCCTAAATGCAGGGAATGGAGTGGTCTGCTCGAAACTTCATGCAGACTTACTTGCAGGGTTCCAAAGGGTAAGTATACAAATTTTGGTTCAGATCGGGGAAAAGGTGTAGATTTGAACCAAAGGGCCTAAATGTAGGGAATGGACTGGTCTGTTATACATTTCACGTAGACAGTGTTACTAACAGCGTTCCAACGGGTAAGTATACAAATTTTGGTTCAGATAGATGAAACGGTGTACGTATCACTAACCATAACGCCAGCGCATGCGGATAGAGCTGTTCGGGATCGCTTGTTCTACCGACTTACTGAACAAAAATGAATCTTGAAGGTTTCCTATGAGGTGTAACCTAATGCTACATAGCCTAAACTATTTCCCTTAAATCAGGCTATCATATAAAAAAAGAATTTTTCGAATCGGACTGGTAGTTCCAGAGATTATCGCGTTTAAACACATAAACACACAAACACACAAACTCTTCAGATTTATAATATTAGTATAGATAAGAATAATATATAAGATATAAGATCATCAGATTTGGAGACATGAGGTGTCCTAAGACTTGACATGACATTCTCTTTGCTATGGTGCACACATTTACTCAAATATCCCAAAACTGCTAGGTCATTGACCTGAGATTTTATAAACTAATAATGGGATTTTGTATACATGAGGTATCCTAGGACTTGACATAACGCCCACTTTTTTATGGCTTATGATTTTTTCAAAAGACCCAAAACGACAAGGTCATGGACTTTTGTTTCCCCAATATATTGCAAACCCATAATGTTAGATGTTTATGGTAAGTGATATAACGTAGTTAGGTAGAGGAAAATGTATTGTAGGCTAGATGTATGGTGACTGACACGTCTTTGACCATTGGCACTTGTTTTCAGACCTGACTATAGTACAGAGGGACTTTAGTTTGCAGGCATGGAATAATAAATGACGAACGGTGTATACAAAATCTGATTTATAGATCCAAGAATTAAGAGCAGACTATCTTCAATTTGATCGGTTCAAGAGGGTAGCTGAAAGAACAAAATGGTGACTCTACCAAACTAAACCAAAACCAAATCTAAACCCAACCAAACCAAACCGAACTAAACCGAACTAAACTGAACCAAACCTAATCGAGAACAAGCCAAGGGTCTAAGTGTAAAACTTGTAGAGGATGCTGTCATTGGCGATGTACAAAGGAAAGGGATAACGTTCTACCTTTTGAGGGTAATAATAAATAATGACCCTGTATGTGCGCGCGAGTAAACACGGCAAGCTAAGCCGGCTGTGACTGGCGCAGATCGCAGGCGCGCGTATACTGTTCAACCGGTGGTGGCGCACACTTTCACACTTTTACCAAACATGTTCAATAATGTGTACTTCCAGTGATCATAGGCGATGCTGAAAATGTCCTCCCTCTCTTGTAACACACACCTTACATCTTATGATGAAAGAATATCTGTCAACTCTTTTATTATTTACGGAGGTTGTTTCCTTGAATCGTTTAACGAGCCTCCTAGTTGTACTTGCATTAGGCACAGGCCTTCCTGGAAACTTGATTCAAAATTTTCGTCTCGTTTCAGAACAAGATTTTCTGCTTTTCATATACGAATTATGAATATACACACGTTCGCGCAGTGTGAATTGGTATCTAGGGATCACCATCAATCACAGTTATCACAATACTCACTAAACATGCAACACTAACGTCTACGCTTTGCAGATACATGTCCATCCGAATGACAAAACGCGTGTAAACTAACGATATGAGTCAGCGGAGCGCGCCCACCTCTGGCTGAACCGTGTACGCGCGGCCGTGATATGCGCCAGTTACAGCCGGCTTAGCTTGCCGGGTTTACTCGCGCGCACATATATAATGACCCTGTATGCGGGAGCGCGCCCACCACTGGCTGAACCGTGTACGCGCGGCCGCGATATGCACCAGTTACAGCCGGCTTAGCTTGCCGTGTTTACTCGCGCGCACATATATAATGACCCTGTATGCGGGAGCGCGCCCACCACTGGCTAAACCGTGTACGCGCGGCCGCGATATGCACCAGTTACAGCCGGCTTAGCTTGCCGTGTTTACTCGCGCGCACATATATAAATTGTAAAATTTCAATCCGGAGGTAAACTAGTCCCCCGTTCGGATCTCCGGGTGGGGACTACTCGAGAGGGGGTTAACATCACAGAAGTGACAAAGAGGAAATCTGACATTCTACGGATCGGAGCGTGGAATGTTAGAAGTCTGCTAGGAAGTGGAAAGTTAGAAAACTTAGAAAGGGAAATGGATAGGTTGAGGTTGGATTTGGTTGGGATTAGTGAAATGCGCTGGCAGGAAGAACAGGACTTTTGGTCAGGAGACTATAGGGTCATTAGCACTAAATCAAACAATGGCCAAGCAGGAGTTGGTCTCATATTGAGTAGGAAACTTGGACAGCGGGTAGAATATTATGAGCAATACAGTGAACGGATTATTGTAGCAAAAATCAATACTAAACCTACGCGCACCACACTGGTACAAGTCTATATGCCTACCAGTCAAGCTGATGATGAGGATGTTGAAAAGGTCTACGAAGAAATAGATGACTTTCTGAGGTATAACAAAGGTGATGAAAATGTTATAGTAATGGGAGATTGGAATGCTGTGGTAGGAAAAGGGAGAGAAGGGAAGATAGTAGGAGATTTCGGATTAGGCGAAAGGAATGATCGAGGAAGCAGGCTGATGGAATTCTGCACCGAACATGAGTTGGTCATAGCTAACACCTTATTCAATAACCACAATAGAAGAATATACACATGGATGAGACCAGGAGATACAGGGCGTTACCAAATCGACTTCATTATGGTCAAGCAGAGGTTTCGAAACCAGATTTTGGATTGTAAAACATATCCTGGTGCTGACATAAACTCTGACCACAATCTGGTTGTAATGAAATGCAGAGTAAAGTTGAAGAAACTGAAGAAAAGTCAAAAGCCAAAAAGGTGGGCAATTGACAGACTGAAAGTAAAGGATGTAAACGAAAGATTCAAGAAGAGTATAAAGGAAGGACTAATCAAAACCCCTAAACAAACTTCAATTGCAGACGAATGGGCACTTTTGAAGAATGAAATAACAAAATCCGCAGAAGAAAACATTGGTAGGAAAGAAAGAATAGGTAGAAAACAGTGGATCACTCAGGATATACTAGAATTGATGGATGAAAGGCGGAAACACAAGAATCTAAGAGATGAAGAGGAGAAAGCAGAATACAGACGTCTGAGAAATGAGGTTAACAAGAAGTGCAAGGAAGCGAAAGAAGAATGGTTGAAAGAGAAATGTGCAGGTATAGAAAAGTGTCTGAAATTAGGAAAAGTAGACACAGCTTATCGAAGGATTAAGAATACTTTTTGGGAAAAGAAGACTAAGTGCTGTAATATTAAGGACACAAATGGAAAGCCTCTAACAGATAGGGAAGAAAAGCTTGAGAGATGGAAAGCTTACATAGAGTGCTTGTATAAGGGAAAGGAGATTGAGAATCATGTAATGGAAAGGGAGGAGGAAATTGATGAGGATGCAAAAGGAGATTTAATACTGAGATCAGAATTTGACAGAGCATTAGAGGACTTAGGCAGGAACAAAGCACCAGGCATAGATGATATACCGATTGAGTTGCTACGCTGCATAGGAGATGGTCTGATCAGGTTATTTCACTTGGTGTGTAGGATTTATGAGACAGGTGAGGTACCCCCTGATTTCAAGAAGAATGTTATCACCCCTATACCAAAGAAAGTGGGAGCTGACAGATGTGAAGATTACCGTACAATCAGCTTGATTACTCATGCTTCAAAGATCCTGTCTAGAATAATTTACAAGAGGATTGAAAGCCAGATCGAAACGGAGTTGGGTGAAGACCAGTTTGGTTTCAGGAGAAATGTAGGAACAAGGGAAGCTGTACTAAGTCTTAGGCTGATTTTGGAAGGTAGAATAAGGAAAGATAAGAGAACGTTCATGGCATTTGTAGACTTAGAAAAGGCTTTTGATAACGTTGATTGGACTAAATTGTTTGACATTTTGAAATCTATTGGAATAAAGTACAGGGATAGGAGGGTGATATACAATCTATACAGAAACCAGACAGCAGTCATTAGAGCTGAAGGATATGAGAGAGAAGCTGGTATTCAGAAAGGTGTATGGCAAGGCTGCAACTTATCACCCATACTTTTCAATCTTTACATTGAACAAGCAATGAAGGAAATTGGAGAAAAATTTAAAGTGGGAGTGAAGATTCAAGGAGAAATAATTTCAACTCTGAGATTTGCTGATGACATCGTCATCTTGGCCGACAAGCCTGAGGATTTGAATGAGTTTTTGAATGGTATGGATTCCGTCTTATGGAAGGACTTCATGATGAAAATTAATAAATGTAAAACAAAAATACTGGAATGCAGCCGAAATAAATCAGAAACCTCTATGGAGATCAAATTGGCAGGTGAAATGCTGAAGGAAGTAGGAGACTTCTGTTACTTAGGAAGCTGAATAACCAGTGATGGACGAAGCAAAGAGGATATAAAAAGTAGGTTGGCTCAGGCAAGGAAAGCCTTTCTACAAAAAAGGAATCTGTTGACATCGAATATAGATTTAGGTATTAGGAAGTCATTTTTGAAAGCCTTTGTCTGGAGCGTGGCGCTCTATGGAAGTGAAACTTGGATTATTGGTGCAGCAGAAAAGAGGAGAATTGAGGCATTTGAAATGTGGTGTTACAGGAGAATGATGAAGATCAGATGGGTAGATAGGGTTACAAACGAAGAGGTATTACGGCGAGTGGGAGAGGAGAGATGTTTCTGGCGACTGCTAATGAAGAGAAGAGATAGGTTGGTAGGACACATACTAAGACACCCAGGAATAGCGAGCTTAGTTATGGAAGGAAGGGTCGAGGACAAGAACTGTAGGGGTAGACCAAGGTTAGAATATGTTAAACAGATTGCCTCGGATGTAGGGTGTGGTAGCTATGTAGAGATGAAACGATTAGCTCAGGACAGGGACGCATGGAGATCTGCATCAAACCAGTCAAAAGACTGAAGACTCAAACAACAACAACATATATAATGACCCTGTATGCGGGAGCGCGCCCACCACTGGCTGAACCGTGTACGCGCGGCCGCGATATGCACCAGTTACAGCCGGCTTAGCTTGCCGTGTTTACTCGCGCGCACATATATAATGACCCTGTATGTGGGAGCGCGCCCACCACTGGCTGAACCGTGTACGCGCGGCCGCGATATGCACCAGTTACAGCCGGCTTAGCTTGCCGTGTTTACTCGCGCGCACATATATAATGACCCTGTATGCGGGAGCGCGCCCACCACTGGCTGAACCGTGTACGCGCGGCCGGGATATGCGCCAGTTACAGCCGGCTTAGCTTGCCGTGTTTACTCGCGCGCACATATATAATGACCCTGTATGCGGGAGCGCGCCCACCACTGGCTGAACCGTGTACGCGCGGCCGCGATATGCGCCAGTTACAGCCGGCTTAGCTTGCCGTGTTTACTCGCGCGCACATATATAATGACCCTGTATGCGGGAGCGCGCCCACCACTGGCTGAACCGTAAACGCGCGGCCGCGATATGCGCCAGTTACAGCCGGCTTAGCTTGCCGTGTTTACTCGCGCGCACATATATAATGATCCTGTATGCGTGAGCGCGCCCACCACTGGCTGAACCGTGTACGCGCGGCCACGATATGCGCCAGTTACAGCCGGCTTAGCTTGCCGTGTTTACTCGCGCGCACATATATAATGACACTGTATGCGGGAGCGCGCCCACCACCGGCTGAACCGTGTACGCGCGGCCGTGATATGCGCCAGTTACAGCCGGCTTAGCTTGCCGTGTTTACTCGCGCGCACATATATAATGACCCTGTATGCGGGAGCGCGCCCACCACTGGCTGAACCGGGTACGGGCGGCCGCGATATGCGCCAGTTACAGCCGGCTTAGCTTGCCGTGTTTACTCGCGCGCACATATATAATGACCCTGCATGTGGGAGCGAGCCCACCACTGGCTGAACCGTGTACGCGCGGCCGCGATATGCGCCAGTTACAGCCGGCTTAGCTTGCCGTGTTTACTCGCGCGCACATATATAATGACCCTGTATGCGGGAGCGCGCCCACCACTGGCTGAACCGTGTACGCGCGGCCGTGATATGCGCCAGTTACAGCCGGCTTAGCTTGCCGTGTTTACTCGCGCGCACATATATAATGACCCTGTATGCGGGAGCGCGCCCACCACTGGCTGAACCGGGTACGCGCGGCCGTGATATGCGCCAGTTACAGCCTGCTTAGCTTGCCGTGTTTACTCGCGCGCACATATATAATGACCCTGTATGCGGGAGCGCGCCCACCACTGGCTGAACCGGGTACGCGCGGCCGTGATATGCGCCAGTTACAGCCGGCTTAGCTTGCCGTGTTTACTCGCGCGCACATATATTTTGACCCTGTATGCGGGAGCGCGCCCTCCACTGGCTGAACCGGGTACGCGCGGCCGTGATATGCGCCAGTTACAGCCGGCTTAGCTTGCCGTGTTTACTCGCGCGCACATATATTTTGACCCTGTATGCGGGAGCGCGCCCTCCACTGGCTGAACCGGGTACGCATGGCCGCGATATGCGCCAGTTACAGCCGGCTTAGCTTACCGTGTTTACTCGCGCGCACATATATAATGACCCTGTATGCGGGAGCGCGCCCACCTCTGGCTGAACCATGTACGCGCGGCCGCGATATGCGCCAGTTACAGCCGGCTTAGCTTGCCGTGTTTACTCGCGCGCACATATATAATGACCCTTTATGCGGGAGCGCGCCCACCACGGGCTGAACCGGGTACGCCTGGCTGCGATATGCACCAGTTACAGCCGGCTTAGCTTGCCGTGTTTACTCGCGCGCACATATATAATGACCCTTTATGCGGGAGCGCGCCCACCACTGGCTGAACCGTGTACGCGCGGCCGTGATATGCGCCAGTTACAGCCGGCTTAGCTTGCCGTGTTTACTGGCGCGCACATATATAATGACCCTGTATGTGGGAGTGCGCCCACCTCTGGCTGAACCGTGTACGCGCGGCCGTGATATGCGCCAGTTACAGCCGGCTTAGCTTGCCGTGTTTACTCGCGCGCACATATATAATGACCCTGTATGTGGGAGCGCGCCCACCTCTGGCTGAACCGGGTACGCGCGGCCGCGATATGCGCCAGTTACAGCCGGCTTAGCTTGCCGTGTTTACTCGCGCGCACATATATAATGACCCTGTATGTGGGAGCGAGCCCACCACTGGCTGAACCGTGTACGCGCGGCCGCGATATGCGCCAGTTACAGCCGGCTTAGCTTGCCGTGTTTACTCGCGCGCACATATATAATGACCCTGTATGCGGGAGCGCGCCCACCACTGGCTGAACCGTGTACGCGCGGCCGTGATATGCGCCAGTTACAGCCGGCTTAGCTTGCCGTGTTTACTCGCGCGCACATATATAATGACCCTGTATGCGGGAGCGCGCCCACCACTGGCTGAACCGGGTACGCGCGGCCGTGATATGCGCCAGTTACAGCCTGCTTAGCTTGCCGTGTTTACTCGCGCGCACATATATAATGACCCTGTATGCGGGAGCGCGCCCACTACTGGCTGAACCGGGTACGCGCGGCCGTGATATGCGCCAGTTACAGCCGGCTTTGCTTGCCGTGTTTACTCGCGCGCACATATATAATGACCCTGTATGCGGGAGCGCGCCCACCACTGGCTGAACCGGGTACGCGCGGCCGTGATATGCGCCAGTTACAGCCGGCTTAGCTTGCCGTGTTTACTCGCGCGCACATATATAATGACCCTGTATGCGGGAGCGCGCCCACCACTGGCTGAACCGGGTACGCGCGGCCGCGATATGCGCCAGTTACAGCCGGCTTAGCTTGCCGTGTTTACTCGCGCGCATATATATAATGACCCTGTATGCGGGAGCTTGCCCACCATTGGCTGAACCGTGTACGTGCGGCCGCGATATGCGCCAGTTACAGCCGGCTTAGCTTGCCGTGTTTACTCGCGCGCACATATATAATGACCCTGTATGTGGGAGCGCGCCCACCACTGGCTGAACCGTGTACGCGCGGCCGTGATATGCGCCAGTTACAGCTGGCTTAGCTTGCCGTGTTTACTCGCGCGCACATATATAATGACCCTGTATGCGGAAGCGCGCACACCACTGGCTGAACCGTGTACGCGCGGCCGTGATATGCGCCAGTTACAGCCGGCTTAGCTTTCCGTGTTTACTCGCGCGCACATATATAATGACCCTGTATGCGGGAGCGCGCCCACCACTGGCTGAACCGTGTACGCGCGGCCGTGATAAGCGCCAGTTACAGCCGGCTTAGCTTGCCGTGTTTACTCGCGCGCACATATATAATGACACTGTATGCGGGAGCGCGCCCACCACTGGCTGAACAGTGTACGCGCGGCCGTGATATGCGCCAGTTACAGCCGGCTTAGCTTGCCGTGTTTACTCGCGCGCACATATATTATGACCCTGTATGCGGGAGCGCGCCCACCACTGGCTGAACCGTGTACGCGCGGCCGCGATATGCGCCAGTTACAGCCGGCTTAGCTTGCCGTGTTTACTCGCGCGCACATATATAATGACACTGTATGCGGGAGCGCGCCCACCACTGGCTGAACCGGGTACGCGCGGCCGCGATATGCGCCAGTTACAGCCGGCTTAGCTTGCCGTGTTTACTCGCGCGCACATATATAATGACCCTGTATGTGGGAGCGCGCCCACCACTGGCTGAACCGTGTACGCGCGGCCGCGATATGCACCAGTTACAGCCGGCTTAGCTTGCCGTGTTTACTCGCGCGCACATATATAATGACCCTTTATGCGGGAGCACGCCCACCACTGGCTGAACCGGGTACGCGCGGCTGTGATATGCGCCAGTTACAGCCGGCTTAGCTTGCCGTGTTTACTCGCGCGCACATATATAATGACCCTGTATGCGGCAGCGCGCCCACCTCTGGCTGAACCATGTACGCGCGGCCGCGATATGCGCCAGTTACAGCCGGCTTAGCTTGCCGTGTTTACTCGCGCGCACATATATAATGACCCTTTATGCGGGAGCACGCCCACCACTGGCTGAACCGGGTACGCGCGGCTGTGATATGCGCCAGTTACAGCCGGCTTACCTTGCCGTGTTTACTCGCGCGCACATATATAATGACCCTGTATGCGGGAGCGCGCCCACCACTGGCTGAACCGTGTACGCGCGGCCGCGATATGCGCCAGTTACAGCCGGCTTAGCTTGCCGTGTTTACTCGCGCGCACATATATAATGACCCTGTATGCGGGAGCGCGCCCACCACTGGCTGAACCGTAAACGCGCGGCCGCGATATGCGCCAGTTACAGCCGGCTTAGTTTGCCGTGTTTACTCGCGCGCACATATATAATGACCCTGTATGCGTGAGCGCGCCCACCACTGGCTGAACCGTGTACGCGCGGCCGCGATATGCGCCAGTTACAGCCGGCTTAGCTTGCCGTGTTTACTCGCGCGCACATATATAATGACACTGTATGCGGGAGCGCGCCCACCACTGGCTGAACTGTGTACGCGCGGCCGTGATATGCGCCAGTTACAGCCGGCTTAGCTTGCCGTGTTTACTGGCGCGCACATATATAATGACCCTGTATGTGGGAGTGCGCCCACCTCTGGCTGAACAGTGTACGCGCGGCCGTGATATGCGCCAGTTACAGCCGGCTTAGCTTGCCGTGTTTACTCGCGCGCACATATATAATGACCCTGTATGTGGGAGCGCGCCCACCTCTGGCTGAACCGGGTACGCGCGGCCGCGATATGCGCCAGTTACAGCCGGCTTAGCTTGCCGTGTTTACTCGCGCGCACATATATAATGACCCTGTATGCGGGAGCGCGCCCACCACTGGCTGAACCGGGTACGCGCGGCCGCGATATGCGCCAGTTACAGCCGGCTTAGCTTGCCGTGTTTACTCGCGCGCACATATATAATGACCCTGTATGTGGGAGCGCGCCCACCACTGGCTGAACCGTGTACGCGCGGCCGCGATTTGCGCCAGTTACAGCCGGCTTAGCTTGCCGTGTTTACTCGCGCGCACATATATAATGACCCTGTATGCGGGAGCGCGCCCACCACTGGCTGAACCGTGTACGAGCGGCCGTGATATGCGCCAGTTACAGCCGGCTTAGCTTGCCGTGTTTACTCGCGCGCACATATATAATGACCCTGTATGCGGGAGCGCGCCCACCACTGGCTGAACCGGGTACGCGCGGCCGTGATATGCGCCAGTTACAGCCGGCTTAGCTTGCCGTGTTTACTCGCGCGCACATATATAATGACCCTGTATGCGGGAGCGCGCCCACCACTGGCTGAACCGGGTACGCGCGGGCGTGATATGCGCCAGTTACAGCCGGCTTAGCTTGCCGTGTTTACTCGCGCGCACATATATTTTGACCCTGTATGCGGGAGCGCGCCCTCTACTGGCTGAACCGGGTACGCGCGGCCGCGATATGCGCCAGTTACAGCCGGCTTAGCTTGGCGTGTTTACTCGCGCGCATATATATAATGACTCTGTATGCGGGAGCGCGCCCACCATTGGCTGAACCGTGTACGCGCGGCCGCGATATGCGCCAGTTACAGCCGGCTTAGCTTGCCGTGTTTACTCGCGCGCACATATATAATGACCCTGTATGTGGGAGCGCGCCCACCACTGGCTGAACCGTGTACGCGCGGCCGTGATATGCGCCAGTTACAGCCGGCTTAGCTTGCCGTGTTTACTCGCGCGCACATATATAATGACCCTGTATGCGGAAGCGCGCCCACCACTGGCTGAACCGTGTACGCGCGGCCGTGATATGCGCCAGTTACAGCCGGCTTAGCTTGCCGTGTTTACTCGCGCGCACATATATAATGACCCTGTATGCGGGAGCGCGCCCACCACTGGCTGAACCGTGTACGCGCGGCCGTGATAAGCGCCAGTTACAGCCGGCTTAGCTTGCCGTGTTTACTCGCGCGCACATATATAATGACACTGTATGCGGGAGCGCGCCCACCACTGGCTGAACCGTGTACGCGCGGCCGTGATATGCGCCAGTTACAGCCGGCTTAGCTTGCCGTGTTTACTCGCGCGCACATATATAATGGCCCTGTATGCGGGAGCGCGCCCACCACTGGCTGAACCGTGTACGCGCGGCCGCGATATGCGCCAGTTACAGCCGGCTTAGCTTGCCGTGTTTACTCGCGCGCACATATATAATGACACTGTATGCGGGAGCGCGCCCACCACTGGCTGAACCGGGTACGCGCGGCCGCGATATGCGCCAGTTACAGCCGGCTTAGCTTGCCGTGTTTACTCGCGCGCACATATATAATGACCCTGTATGTGGGAGCGCGCCCACCACTGGCTGAACCGTGTACGCGCGGCCGCGATATGCACCAGTTACAGCCGGCTTAGCTTGCCGTGTTTACTCGCGCGCACATATATAATGACCCTGTATGCGGGAGCGCGCCCACCACTGGCTGAACCGTGTACGCGCGGCCGCGATATGCACCAGTTACAGCCGGCTTAGCTTGCCGTGTTTATTGGCGCGCACATATATAATGACCCTGTATGCGGGAGCGCGCCCACCTCTGGCTGAACCGTGTACGCGCGGCCGCGATATGCGCCAGTTACAGCCGGCTTAGCTTGCCGTGTTTACTCGCGCGCACATATATAATGACCCTGTATGTGGGAGCGCGCCCACCACTGGCTGAACCGGGTACGCGCGACTGTGATATGCGCCAGTAACAGCCGGCTTAGCTTGCCGTGTTTACTCGCGCGCACATATATAATGACCCTGTATGCGGGAGCGCGCCCACCACTGGCTGAACCGTGTACGCGCGGCCGCGATATGCGCCAGTTACAGCCGGCTTAGCTTGCCGTGTTTACTCGCGCGCACATATATAATGACCCTGTATGCGGGAGCGCGCCCACCACTGGCTGAACCGTAAACGCGCGGCCGCGATATGCGCCAGTTACAGCCGGCTTAGCTAGCCGTGTTTACTCGCGCGCACATATATAATGACCCTGTATGCGGGAGCGCGCCCACCACTGGCTGAACCGTGTACGCGCGGCCGCGAAATGCGGCAGTGACAGCCGGCTTAGCTTGCCGTGTTTACTCGCGCGCACATATATAATGACACTGTATGCGGGAGCGCGCCCACCACTGGCTGAACCGTGTACGCGCGGCCGTGATATGCGCCAGTTACAGCCGGCTTAACTTGCCGTGTTTACTGGCGCGCACATATATAATGACCCTGTATGTGGGAGTGCGCCCACCTCTGGCTGAACCGTGTACGCGCGGCCGTGATATGCGCCAGTTACAGCCGGCTTAGCTTGCCGTGTTTACTCGCGCGCACATATATAATGACCCTGTATGTGGGAGCGCGCCCACCTCTGGCTGAACCGGGTACGCGCGGCCGCGATATGCGCCAGTTACAGCCGGCTTAGCTTGCCGTGTTTACTCGCGCGCACATATATAATGACCCTGTATGCGGGAGCGCGCCCACCACTGGCTGAACCGGGTACGCGCGGCCGCGATATGCGCCAGTTACAGCCGGCTTGGCTTGCCGTGTTTACTCGCGCGCACATATATAATGACCCTGTATGTGGGAGCGCGCCCACCACTGGCTGAACCGTGTACGCGCGGCCGCGATATGCGCCAGTTACAGCCGGCTTAGCTTGCCGTGTTTACTCGCGCGCACATATATAATGACCCTGTATGCGGGAGCGCGCCCACCACTGGCTGAACCGTGTACGCGCGGCCGCGATATGCGCCAGTTACAGCCGGCTTAGCTTGCCGTGTTTACTCGCGCGCACATATATAATGACCCTGTATGTGGGAGCGCGCCCACCACTGGCTGAACCGTGTACGCGCGGCCGCGATTTGCGCCAGTTACAGCCGGCTTAGCTTGCCGTGTTTACTCGCGCGCACATATATAATGACCCTGTATGCGGGAGCGCGCCCACCACTGGCTGAACCGTGTACGCGCGGCCGCGATATGCGCCAGTTACAGCCGGCTTAGCTTGCCGTGTTTACTCGCGCGCACATATATAATGACCCTGTATGCGGGAGCGCGCCCACCACTGGCTGAACCGGGTACGCGCGGCCGTGATATGCGCCAGTTACAGCCGGCTTAGCTTGCCGTGTTTACTCGCGCGCACATATATTTTGACCCTGTATGCGGGAGCGCGCCCTCCACTGGCTGAACCGGGTACGCATGGCCGCGATATGCGCCAGTTACAGCCGGCTTAGCTTGGCGTGTTTACTCGCGCGCATATATATAATGACTCTGTATGCGGGAGCGCGCCCACCATTGGCTGAACCGTGTACGCGCGGCCGCGATATGCGCCAGTTACAGCCGGCTTAGCTTGCCGTGTTTACTCGCGCGCACATATATAATGACCCTGTATGTGGGAGCGCGCCCACCACTGGCTGAACCGTGTACGCGCGGCCGTGATATGCGCCAGTTACAGCCGGCTTAGCTTGCCGTGTTTACTCGCGCGCACATATATAATGACCCTGTATGCGGGAGCGCGCCCACCACTGGCTGAACCGTGTACGCGCGGCCGTGATAAGCGCCAGTTACAGCCGGCTTAGCTTGCCGTGTTTACTCGCGCGCACATATATAATGACACTGTATGCGGGAGCGCGCCCACCACTGGCTGAACCGTGTACGCGCGGCCGTGATATGCGCCAGTTACAGCCGGCTTAGCTTGCCGTGTTTACTCGCGCGCACATATATAATGACCCTGTATGCGGGAGCGCGCCCACCACTGGCTGAACCGTGTACGCGCGGCCGCGATATGCGCCAGTTACAGCCGGCTTAGCTTGTCGTGTTTACTCGCGCGCACATATATAATGACACTGTATGCGGGAGCGCGCCCACCACTGGCTGAACCGGGTACGCGCGGCCGCGATATGCGGCAGTTACAGCCGGCTTAGCTTGCCGTGTTTACTCGCGCGCACATATATAATGACCCTGTATGTGGGAGCGCGCCCACCACTGGCTGAACCGTGTACGCGCGGCCGCGATATGCACCAGTTACAGCCGGCTTAGCTTGCCGTGTTTACTCGCGCGCACATATATAATGACCCTGTATGCGGGAGCGCGCCCACCACTGGCTGAACCGTGTACGCGCGGCCGCGATATGCACCAGTTACAGCCGGCTTAGCTTGCCGTGTTTAATGGCGCGCACATATATAATGACCCTGTATGCGGGAGCGCGCCCACCTCTGGCTGAACCGTGTACGCGCGGCCGCGATATGCGCCAGTTACAGCCGGCTTAGCTTGCCGTGTTTACTCGCGCGCACATATATAATGACCCTGTATGCGGGAGCGCGCCCACCACTGGCTGAACCAGGTACGCGCGACTGTGATATGCGCCAGTAACAGCCGGCTTAGCTTGCCGTGTTTACTCGCGCGCACATATATAATGACCCTGTATGCGGGAGCGCGCCCACCACTGTCTGAACCGTGTACGCGCGGCCGCGATATGCGCCAGTTACAGCCGGCTTAGCTTGCCGTGTTTACTCGCGCGCACATATATAATGACCCTGTATGCGGGAGCGCGCCCACCACTGGCTGAACCGTAAACGCGCGGCTGCGATATGCGCCAGTTACAGCCGGCTTAGCTTGCCGTGTTTACTCGCGCGCACATATATAATGACCCTGTATGCGGGAGCGCGCCCACCACTGGCTGAACCGTGTACGCGCGGCCGCGAAATGCGCCAGTCACAGCCGGCTTAGCTTGCCGTGTTTACTCGCGCGCACATATATAATGACACTGTATGCGGGAGCGCGCCCACCACTGGCTGAACCGTGTACGCGCGGCCGTGATATGCGCCAGTTACAGCCGGCTTAACTTGCCGTGTTTACTGGCGCGCACATATATAATGACCCTGTATGTGGGAGTGCGCCCACCTCTGGCTGAACCGTGTACGCGCGGCCGTGATATGCGCCAGTTACAGCCGGCTTAGCTTGCCGTGTTTACTCGCGCGCACATATATAATGACCCTGTATGTGGGAGCGCGCCCACCTCTGGCTGAACCGGGTACGCGCGGCCGCGATATGCGCCAGTTACAGCCGGCTTAGCTTGCCGTGTTTACTCGAGCGCACATATATAATGACCCTGTATGCGGGAGCGCGCCCACCACTGGCTGAACCGAGTACGCGCGGCCGCGATATGCGCCAGTTACAGCCGGCTTAGCTTGCCGTGTTTACTCGCGCGCACATATATAATGACCCTGTATGTGGGAGCGCGCCCACCACTGGCTGACCCGTGTACGCGCGGCCGCGATATGCGCCAGTTACAGCCGGCTTAGCTTGCCGTGTTTACTCGCGCGCACATATATAATGACCCTGTATGCGGGAGCGCGCCCACCACTGGCTGAACCGTGTACGCGCGGCCGTGATATGCGCCAGTTACAGCCGGCTTAGCTTGCCGTGTTTACTCGCGCGCACATATATTATGACCCTGTATGCGGGAGCGCGCCCACCACTGGCTGAACCGGGTACGCATGGCCGCGATATGCGCCAGTTACAGCCGGCTTAGCTTGCCGTGTTTACTCGCGCGCACATATATAATGACCCTGTATGCGGGAGCGCGCCCACCACTGGCTGAACCGTGTACGCGCTGCCGCGATATGCGCCAGTTACAGCCGGCTTAGCTTGCCGTGTTTACTCGCGCGCACATATATAATGTCCCTGTATGTGGGAGCGCGCTCACCACTGGCAGAACCGTGTAAGCGCGGCCGTGATATGCGCCAGTTACAGCCGGCTTAGCTTGCCGTGTTACCTCGCGCGCACATATATAATGACCCTGTATGCGGGAGCGCGCCCACCACTGGCTGAACCGTGTACGCGCGGCCGTGATATGCGCCAGTTACAGCCGGCTTAGCTTGCCGTGTTTACTCGCGCGCACATATATAATGACCCTGTATGCGGGAGCGCGCCCACCACTGGCTGAACCGGGTACGCCTGGCTGCGATATGCACCAGTTACAGCCGGCTTAGCTTGCCGTGTTTATTGGCGCGCACATATATAATGACCCTGTATGCGGGAGCGCGCCCACCACTGGCTGAACCGTGTACGCGTGGCCGCGATATGCACCAGATACAGCCGGCTTAGCTTGCCGTGTTTACTGGCGCGCACATATATAATGACCCTGTATGCGGGAGCGCGCCCACCACTGGCTGAACCGGGTACGCGCGGCCGCGATATGCACCAGTTACAGCCGGCTTAGCTTGCCGTGTTTACTCGCGCGCACATATATAATGACCCTGTATGCGGGAGCGCGCCCACCACTGGCTGAACCGTGTACGCGCGGCCGCGATATGCGCCAGTTACAGCCGGCTTAGCTTGCCGTGTTTACTCGCGCGCACATATATAATGACCCTGTATGCGGGAGCGCGCCCACCCCTGGCTGAACCGTGTACGCGCGGCCGCGATATGCACCAGTTACAGCCGGCTTAGCTTGCCGTGTTTACTCGCGCGCACATATATAATGACCCTGTATGCGGGAGCGCGCCCACCACTGGCTGAACCGTGTACGCGCGGCCGTGATATGCGCCAGTTACAGCCGGCTTAGCTTGCCGTGTTTACTCGCGCGCACATATATAATGACCCTGTATGCGGGAGCGCGCCCACCACTGGCTGAACCGTGTACGCGTGGCCGCGATATGCGCCAGTTACAGCCGGCTTAGCTTGCCGGGTTTACTCGCGCGCACATATATAATGACCCTGTATGCGGGAGCGCGCCCACCACTGGCTGAACCGTGTACGCGCGGCCGCGATATGCGCCAGTTACAGCCGGCTTAGCTTGCCGTGTTTACTCGCGCGCACATATATAATGACCCTGTATGCGGGAGCGCGCCCACCACTGGCTGAACCGTGTAGGCGCGGCCGCGATATGCGCCAGTTACAGCCGGCTTAGCTTGCCGTGTTTACTCGCGCGCACATATATAATGACCCTGTATGTGGGAGCGCGCCCACCACTGGCTGAACCGTGTACGCGCGGGCGTGATATGCGCCAGTTACAGCCGGCTTAGCTTGCGTGTTTACTCGCGTGCACATATATAATGACCCTGTATGCGGGAGCGCGCCCACCACTGGCTGAACCGGGTACGCGCGGCCGCGATATGCGCCAGTTACAGCCGGCTTAGCTTGCCGTGTTTACTCGCGCGCACATATATAATGACCCTGTATGCGGGAGCGCGCCCACCACTGGCTGAACCGTGTACGTGCGGCCGCGATATGCGCCAGTTACAGCCGGCTTAGCTTGCCGTGTTTATTCGCGCGCACATATATAATGACACTGTATGCGGGAGCGCGCCCACCACTGGCTGAACCGTGTACGCGCGGCCGCGATATGCGCCAGTTACAGCCGGCTTAGCTTGCCGTGTTAACTCGCGCGCACATATATAATGACCCTGTATACGGGAGCGCGCCCACCACTGGCTGAACCGTGAACGCGCGGCCGCGATATGCGCCAGTTACAGCCGGCTTAGCTTGCCGTGTTTACTCGCGCGCACATATATAATGACCCTGTATGCGGGAGCGCGCCCACCACTGGCTGAACCGTGTACGCGCGGCCGCGATATGCGCCAGTTACAGCCGGCTTAGCTTGCCGTGTTTACTCGCGCGCACATATATAATGACCCTGTATGCGGGAGCGCGCCCACCACTGGCTGAACCGGGTACGCGCGACTGTGATATGCGCCAGTTACATCCGGCTTAGCTTGCCGTGTTTACTCGCGCGCACATATATAATGACCCTGTATGCGGGAGCACGCCCACCACTGGCTGAACCGTGTACGCGCGGCCGCGATATGCGCCAGTTACAGCCGGCTTAGCTTGCCGTGTTTACTCGCGCGCACATATATAATGACCCTGTATGCGGGAGCGCGCCCACCACTGGCTGAACCGTAAACGCGTGGCCGCGATATGCGCCAGTTACAGCCGGCTTAGCTTGCCGTGTTTACTCGCGCGCACATATATAATGACCCTGTATGCGGGAGCGCGCCCACCACTGGCTGAACCGTGTACGCGCGGCCGCGATATGCGCCAGTTACAGCCGGCTTAGCTTGCCGTGTTTACTCGCGCGCACATATATAATGACACTGTATGCGGGAGCGCGCCCACCACTGGCTGAACCGTGTACGCGCGGCCGCGATATGCACCAGTTACAGCCAGCTTAGCTTGCCGTGTTTAATGGCGCGCACATATATAATGACCCTGTATGCGGGAGCGCGCCCACCTCTGGCTGAACCGTGTACGCGCGGCCGCGATGTGCGCCAGTTACAGCCGGCTTAGCTTGCCGTGTTTACTCGCGCGCACATATATAATGACCCTGTATGCGGGAGCGCGCCCACCACTGGCTGAACCGTAAACGCGTGGCCGCGATATGCGCCAGTTACAGCCGGCTTAGCTTGCCGTGTTTACTCGCGCGCACATATATAATGACCCTGTATGCGGGAGCGCGCCCACCACTGGCTGAACCGTGTACGCGCGGCCGCGATATGCGCCAGTTACAGCCGGCTTAGCTTGCCGTGTTTACTCGCGCGCACATATATAATGACCCTGTATGCGGGAGCGCGCCCACCACTGGCTGAACCGGGTACGCGCGGCCGCGATATGCGGCAGTTACAGCCGGCTTATCGTGCCGTGTTTACTCGCGCGCACATATATAATGACCCTGTATGCGGGAGCGCGCCCACCACTGGCTGAACCGTGTACGCGCGGCCGCGATATGCGCCAGTTACAGCCGGCTTAGCTTGCCGTGTTTACTCGCGCGCACATATATAATGACACTGTATGCGGGAGCGCGCCCACCACTGGCTGAACCGTGTACGCGCGGCTGTGATATGCACCAGTTACAGCCGGCTTAGCTTGCCGTGTTTACTCGCGCGCAGATATATAATGACACTGTATGCGGGAGCGCGCCCACCACTGGCTGAACCGTGTACGCGCGGCCGCGATATGCACCAGTTACAGCCGGCTTAGCTTGCCGTGTTTACTCGCGCGCACATATATAATGACCCTGTATGCGGGAGCACGCCCACCACTGGCTGAACCATGTACGCGCGGCCGCGATATGCGCCAGTTACAGCCGGCTTAGCTTGCCGTGTTTACTCGCGCGCACATATATAATGACCCTGTATGCGGGAGCGCGCCCACCACTGGCTGAACCGTGTACGCGCGGCCGTGATATGCGCCAGTTACAGCCGGCTTAGCTTGCCGTGTTTACTGGCGCGCACATATATAATGACCCTGTATGTGGGAGTGCGCCCACCTCTGGCTGAACCGTGTACGCGCGGCCGTGATATGCGCCAGTTACAGCCGGCTTAGCTTGCCGTGTTTACTCGCGCGCACATATATAATGACCCTGTATGTGGGAGCGCGCCCACCTCTGGCTGAACCGGGTACGCGCGGCCGCGATATGCGCCAGTTACAGCCGGCTTAGCTTGCCGTGTTTACTCGCGCGCACATATATAATGACCCTGTATGCGGGAGCGCGCCCACCACTGGCTGAACCGGGTACGCGCGGCCGCGATATGCGCCAGTTACAGCCGGCTTAGCTTGCCGTGTTTACTCGCGCGCACATATATAATGACCCTGTATGTGGGAGCGCGCCCACCACTGGCTGAACCGTGTACGCGCGGCCGCGATATGCGCCAGTTACAGCCGGCTTAGCTTGCCGTGTTTACTCGCGCGCACATATATAATGACCCTGTATGCGGGAGCGCGCCCACCACTGGCTGAACCGTGTACGCGCGGCCGTGATATGCGCCAGTTACAGCCGGCTTAGCTTGCCGTGTTTACTCGCGCGCACATATATAATGACCCTATATGCGGGAGCGCGCCACCACTGGCTGAACCGGGTACGCGCGGCCGTGATATGCGCCAGTTACAGCCGGCTTAACTTGCCGTGTTTACTCGCGCGCACATATATAATGACCCTGTATGCGGGAGCGCGCCCACCACTGGCTGAACCGGGTACGCGCGGCCGTGATATGCGCCAGTTACAGCCGGCTTAGCTTGCCGTGTTTACTCGCGCGCACATATATTATGACCCTGTATGCGGGAGAGCGTCCACCACTGGTTGAACCGTGTACGCGCGGCCGTGATATGCGCCAGTTACAGCCGGCTTAGCTTGCCGTGTTTACTCGCGCGCACATATATTATGACCCTGTATGCGGGAGAGCGCCCACCACTGGCTGAACCGTGTACGCGCGGCCGTGATATGCGCCAGTTACAGCCGGCTTAGCTTGCCGTGTTTACTGGCGCGCACATATATAATGACCCTGTATGTGGGAGTGCGCCCACCTCTGGCTGAACCGTGTACGCGCGGCCGTGATATGCGCCAGTTACAGCCGGCTTAGCTTGCCGTGTTTACTCGCGCGCACATATATAATGACCCTGTATGTGGGAGCGCGCCCACCTCTGGCTGAACCGGGTACGCGCGGCCGCGATATGCGCCAGTTACAGCCGGCTTAGCTTGCCGTGTTTACTCGCGCGCACATATATAATGACCCTGTATGCGGGAGCGCGCCCACCACTGGCTGAACCGGGTACGCGCGGCCGCGATATGCGCCAGTTACAGCCGGCTTAGCTTGCCGTGTTTACTCGCGCGCACATATATAATGACCCTGTATGTGGGAGCGCGCCCACCGCTGGCTGAACCGTGTACGCGCGGCCGCGATATGCGCCAGTTACAGCCGGCTTAGCTTGCCGTGTTTACTCGCGCGCACATATATAATGACCCTGTGTGCGGGAGCGCGCCCACCACTGGCTGAACCGTGTACGCGCGGCCGTGAAATGCGCCAGTTACAGCCGGCTTAGCTTGCCGTGTTTACTCGCGCGCACATATATAATGACCCTGTATGTGGGAGCGCGCCCACCACTGGCTGAACCGTGTACGCGCGGCCGCGATATGCGCCAGTTACAGCCGGCTTAGCTTGCCGTGTTTACTCGCGCGCACATATATAATGACCCTGTATGCGGGAGCGCGCCCACCACTGGCTGAACCGTGTACGCGCGGCCGTGATATGCGCCAGTTACAGCCGGCTTAGCTTGCCGTGTTTATTCGCGCGCACATATATAATGACCCTGTATGTGGGAGCGCGCCCACCACTGGCTGAACCGTGTACGCGCGGCCGCGATATGCGCCAGTTACAGCCGGCTTAGCTTGCCGTGTTTACTCGCGCGCACATATATAATGACCCTGTATGCGGGAGCGCGCCCACCACTGGCTGAACCGGGTACGCGCGGCCGTGATATGCGCCAGTTACAGCCGGCTTAGCTTGCCGTGTTTACTCGCGCGCACATATATTATGACCCTGTATGCGGGAGAGCGCCCACCACTGGCTGAACCGTGTACGCGCGGCCGTGATATGCGCCAGTTACAGCCGGCTTAGCTTGCCGTGTTTACTGGCGCGCACATATATAATGACCCTGTATGTGGGAGTGCGCCCACCTCTGGCTGAACCGTGTACGCGCGGCCGTGATATGCGCCAGTTACAGCCGGCTTAGCTTGCCGTGTTTACTCGCGCGCACATATATAATGACCCTGTATGTGGGAGCGCGCCCACCTCTGGCTGAACCGGGTACGCGCGGCCGCGATATGCGCCAGTTACAGCCGGCTTAGCTTGCCGTGTTTACTCGCGCGCACATATATAATGACCCTGTATGCGGGAGCGCGCCCACCACTGGCTGAACCGGGTACGCGCGGCCGCGATATGCGCCAGTTACAGCCGGCTTAGCTTGCCGTGTTTACTCGCGCGCACATATATAATGACCCTGTATGCGGGAGCGCGCCCACCACTGGCTGAACCGGGTACGCGCGGCCGCGATATGCGCCAGTTACAGCCGGCTTAGCTTGCCGTGTTTACTCGCGCGCACATATATAATGACCCTGTATGCGGGAGCGCGCCCACCACTGGCTGAACCGGGTACGCGCGGCCGCGATATGCGCCAGTTACAGCCGGCTTAGCTTGCCGTGTTTACTCGCGCGCACATATATAATGACCCTGTATGCGGGAGAGCGCTCACCACTGGCTGAACCGTGTACGCGCGGCCGCGATATGCGCCAGTTACACCCGGCTTAGCTTGCCGTGTTTACTCGCGCGCACATATATAATGACCCTGTATGCGGGAGCGCGCCCACCACTGGCTGAACCGGGTACGCGCGGCCGTGATATGCGCCAGTTACAGCCGGCTTAGCTTGCCGTGTTTACTCGCGCGCACATATATAATGACCCTGTATGCGGGAGCGCGCCCACCACTGGCTGAACCGTGTACGCGCGGCCGCGATATGCGCCAGTAACAGCCGGCTTAGCTTGCCGTGTTTACTCGCGCGCACATATATTATGACCCTGTATGTGGGAGCGCGCCCACCACTGGCTGAACCGGGTACGCGCGGCCTTGATATGCGCCAGTTACAGCCGGCTTAGCTTGCCGTGTTTACTCGCGCGCACATATATAATGACCCTGTATGCGGGAGCGCGCCCACCGCTGGCTGAACCGTGTACGCGCGGCCGCGATATGCGCCAGTTACAGCCGGCTTAGCTTGCCGTGTTTACTCGCGCGCACATATATTATGACCCTGTATGTGGGAGCGCGCCCACCACTGGCTGAACCGGGTACGCATGGCCGCGATATGCGCCAGTTACAGCCGGCTTAGCTTGCTGTGTGTTCGCTTTGCGAATGTTTTTTGTTGGCTATGTTTCCCTTACGGTGTGAAACACACGTTCAATTTTTCTGCCCCATTATTTTAATTTCGTGAATTGCAGTCTGAACGCGGTGTTCTGATTTGTTTAATATTGGTGTTTCAATTTAATTGCTTTTCTGTAATATTCATGTCTACTCACCTGTTTTCTGTAGTGTCTTTCTAGACGTACTATACCGTCACATTTTCTCACGAGCACTGAGCTCTCTCCAGCGGTGACGCTCGCATTGTGCATGGGGCTGCGCTGTGATTGGCTGCTCTCTCGCCACACCTTCATGCTAGAAGGTTCCGCGCGCTGACGTCACTACCGCTATATAGCCTGAGGTCTCCCGGCCTACAGTGCCTACTCTTGTCCACTCTTCTCAACGGATCACATCTGCTCACCAGCATCCCTGCTGGTGTTACTGCCCTCTCGGGGTACCTCTGGCTGCCGGAGTCTCTTCTCCGCCGGCATAATCTCCCTGCTGGACTTGGCGGCCTGGCAGGGCAGTCTAAATTCATCAGCCTGCACTTCAACCAAAAATCTTCAACATGGATCTACTCTGCAAATCGTAATTCTGAGAACATCATTTCACCAGCCGCAGGAGGTATTACCAAGAGCCTCTCTATGCTGGTCGCTATCTTTGGGAGAACCTATCATCATCTACTCTAGTTCCGAACCCGGAACCCTGGAACCTGCCAGAATGACCTCGCACCGCCAGAGCGGGCGCACTATTGCCGCCAGCTACTGAGGACCTCCGACTGCCGGCCTGATACTTCTTGTATCGTACCTTAGAAGAGGTGGTACCCTTTCACGTCCTTTATTCTGCCCGGATTCTTTCCGTCAGAAGAGTATTTCATTTTAATCCACTTTGGAATGAATTTAAACGATTATGCTTCTTTTTTAGTAATTTTATATTTAATACTTTAAAGTTAATCACTGCTCTATTTACGTTTCCTGGAGAAACAAGTACCTTTTAATTGTTATTAATTTTTATTGTCAATTTTTAAAGTAATTTCTTTGAAGCTATCATTCCTGGCGACATATTCGCTTTATATTTAATAAATATCATTCAAATCTATATCTTAACTTTTTGGTCTTTTCCCGCTCTGTCCTTCATTATCACCTTTTGTGCCCGAAACTTCATTCTGTCTAAATCCCTTAGGATGTACCACATCCACTTGGTACACCCCTTTCCATGGTACCTCAACCCCGGATCAAACCCAGAACCTTCATTCTGAGACCGCAAATTCAATTCAAAAAACTGGTTCAATCTAATATTTGTTCTATACATTTCAGTACACTGTGGCTAGCGCGGGAGATCTGCGGGAAGGCGGAAACAATCCCAGCATATTTGTACAACTGGTTTCTTTCCGGAGAGCAGGTCTGTCTGGTGCCACAAGCAGCTTTGGTGAGTGAGTTGTTCCAACTTTTCCAGCCATGCCACCAATAATTGATGATAAACTGTTAAACTCTCGGGCGGCCTACAAAGGTCAACTCACCCGGTTTCAAAAATATTTAGCTACTCTACCGAAAGAGGAACAAAACCTTGACATTATATCCCAGCGTTTAAAAGCTTTTGAACAGGCGTACGAGAAATATGATCTCGTGCAACTTGAAATTGAAATCAAAAGTCCAGAACATCAATCAGATAGGGAAGAAGTAGAGAGTAATTACTTTGATACACATGCTCAGGCTGTGGCATTAGTTAGAACTCTGACCCTGGCGTTGAAGGTAGAAGAAACTCAAGGAAGAATTAGCGACCATGGGAACGGTATCAAACCATTGCTACCTTAATTGAAATTCCGCACTTTTCAGGAAAGGAAGAGATGTGGCAATCATTCTTTGAATTGTTCAGTTCATTAGTACATAATAATGCCACACTTCCGGAAATTCAGAAATTTCATTACTTAAAATCCATTTTGCAGGGGCCACCCCTTCAACTTATAAGAGAACTTCCCCTAACAGGAGAAAACTATAACATTGCTATCGAGCTTCTTAAAGGCCGTTATGGCAATGAAAAATTATGTTTACAAAGGCATATTCAAGCCTTATTTAACCTGCCCACCTTGCGAGCTGAAAGCTTGTCAACACTGCGAGCCTTGAGTGACGCGGTCCAACTACATGTCAGAGCATTGGCACGGTTGAACCAACCGGTCGAGCATTGGGATCTATTCTTGATTCACTTGGTTACTTCTAAATTTGATTCATCAACCTTAAAGGCATGGGAGAGGGAACTAACAAATGACACGTCATATACCTATGATTCATTGCTTACGTTTATGAATAATAGATGTCAGGTTTTGTCAGCTGTAGCCTGTCATATGTCAGGAAGTGCAGATAACAAATCTAATGTTGTGAAACCAGTCGGTGCAAAAATAAACAAATCTGCTGTCTTTACTGTTCAGCATAATTCAATGGATTGTATTCTCTGTAAAGCACCTCACAGGTTATATTCCTGCGTTGCCTTTAAAGCCCTTTCTACCGATGAAAGACGCAAATTAATAGCTCAAAAAAGATATTGCTACAACTGTTTGTCAACTAGGCATATGGTGCCTGATTGCTTATCTAAAAATACTTGCTCCCATTGCAAGGCTCAACATCATACCTTGCTTCATAGGTTTGAAAAGCCACGTCAGGCTCCTTCCCCTGGATGTTCTAAAGATGCATCCCCAGGAGCTAATGCGCAATCTTATACTCAGAGCTCTAGCTCAATTCGTAGTTCCCAGGTGCTACTATCAACCGTGTTAATAAAAGTTCAAGATTCTTCTGGTAGATGGCTTGAAGCACGTGCCCTATTGGATAATGCCGCCACCCATGACTTCATAAGTGAGCGTCTCATTAAGAAACTTGGTCTTCCCAAGCAACCTACATTAATTCAGGTTACCGGTATTAACAATGGCAATGTTAAATCTTTGCATTTTGTTCGTGTTCACATCAAAGATGCTGTGAATTGCAACACAACATTGCAGTTGAATTGCCTTGCCATTGATACTATTGGCAGTAACACCCCTAGTAATTCTTTTGAAGTTAGAACGTGGCAATTTCCTCATAACATTCAGTTGGCGGATCCAACATTTAATACGAGCGCTCCGGTAGACATACTTCTCAGTGCCCAAGTATTTTGGCAATGTCTCCTTAGCTCTAAGGTTAAAATATCACCAGGGGTGTTTGTTCATCATACCAAGCTAGGTTGGTTAGTAACGGGTCAAGTCCCTCGTAAGTCATTTCAAAATTTCTCTCAATGTCATTTTGTCAATACAAGTCTCGATTATAACTTAGAAAGATTTTGGCAAATCGAAACTATAGATTCAGTTTCACCTTCCTCGGTTGAAAATGAAATGTGTGAAAAACAGTTTCGCGAAACGACCAAACGCAATTCAGAGGGTAGATTTGTCGTAACAATGCCCCGAGTGGATAATCCACCTCTTTTATTTGAAACACACCCTAGGGCTCTTAGAGCACTCTATGCTGTGGAAAACAAATTTAAACGTGACCCCGTTGTTAAAACTCAATACTCCACGTTTATGGAGGAAAATGAGGCACTTGATCACATGGAGGTTGTTACCAAGAAAGATGATGCTTCTTATACCCCATCTGAAGTCATTTACCTCAATCATCATCCAGTTTGGAAGAATGAGATTTTAAAGGAAAACATAAGAGTGGTCTTTAATGGCTCTGCATTGGATGCCAATGGCACTTCTCTGAATGACACATTATTATCAGGCCCTCCTATTCAATCTGACATTTCTTCTGTCTTGATGAATTTTCGCTTGTTCCCTATCGCAGTGATATCTGATATCAAGCAAATGTATAGGCAGATTTTGGTCGATCAACAACAGTGCGACCTTCAGAGAATTCTTTGGCGCGACGAGCCTACTAAACCTGTCAAGATTTTTCGGCTAAAAACCTTAACCTATGGACTAAAGCCCTCTGCTTTTCTAGCCATACGTACGTTGAAATTACTTGCTGAACAGGATGGCCCGTTGTATTCTCCTAAGGCTTCTGAAGTGTTAAAATCATCATTTTACGTTGACGATTTTCTTCATTCATTTGAGTCAGTATCTGAAGCACTACAGGTCTCTAAAGATTTGACAGCTTTGCTTTTGGGAGGCGGATTTTCCTTGTGCAAGTGGAACTCTAATTCGGAAGAATTTCTTTCTAAATTTCCATTAACTTCAGTCTATAACGACTCAGTAGAGCTTCTTCAAGAAAGTAATTCTATCAAAACCCTAGGCATCTATTGGAGTCCTCAAAAGGATTTTTTCTTTTTCAAAATTAATCTCGGTGACATCAAACCGCAAACTAAGCGGCAAATTTTGTCTGAGATTGCAAAGATATTTGATCCTCTCCAATTTTTGGCGCCAATTATTGTCACAGCAAAGCTTTTCATGCAGGACCTTTGGTCCTTGAAAACTGGTTGGGATGAACCAGTTCCTTCAGAGTTGCAAAAAAATTGGATTTCTTATAGAAATAGTTTGGAAGATCTCTCCAATGTCATTATCCCGCGAGTGATTATTCCCTTTCCCTCTTGTGGAGGATATGAACTTCACATCTTTGCCGATAGCTCATTGAAAGCTTATGGGTGTTGTGCATATATTGTTTGCCGCAATTTTGACCAGTCATATTTCTTTTCCAATTTAATTTGCGCTAAGTCTAAGGTAGCCCCTCTTAAATCCTTATCCTTGCCACGACTGGAACTTTGTGCTGCTCTTCTGGCGGTTGAATTATCGGTCAAAATCCGCCAATCTTTGAAAATCCGATTTAGCAAAACTTACTTTTGGAGTGACTCAGCCATCACGTTGGCATGGATTGCCAAACCTTCCTCGCATTGGCACGTGTTTGTAGCTAATAGAGTGTCCAAAATTCAACAATTGTCTAACTTTGAACAATGGCATCATGTATCTGGCAAGGAGAATCCTGCAGATTTCATTTCTCGGGGATGTTCCCCTCTTATGTTGGCTAACCTGACATTATACTGGCACGGTCCCCCTTGGCTTCTGCAAGAACCTTCCGCTTGGCCAAATTTTCCTCTTCCGGAGTTATCAGACTTGCCGGATGCTGGTAAGATTACTGGATCTTCTTTTCTCGTTTCTGACTCTCCCCTTCTCTTGCAGCGATATTCCTCTTTCCATAAATTGGTGAGGGTTATGGCTTATCTCCTTCGATGGAAATATTTTGTGGTAGAGCAACCCCTTTTTCCTAAGCCATATTTAACCCTTTCTGAATTAGGTTCAGCCACTACAAAAATCTTATGGCTTACTCAACAAGAAATATTCTCTGAAGAATGTCAGGTGTTGTCCCAAGGTCAATCCCTTAAGAAATCGAGTAGGCTTCCATCACTCGCCCCTTTTTTGGACACTGATGGTTTACTAAGAGTTGGAGGACGTTTATCTTTGGCTGATCTTTCCGAGGATAAAAAACACCCAATTATTCTTCCTTCAAAGCATCATGTCACTTCTCTAATCATTCGTCAGTATCATTACCAGCATCTTCATGCTGGTACTCGTACATTACTTTCTGTCATTCGTGAAAGGTATTGGCCCATAAACGGAGTCCATGAAGTTACCTCTGTTATCCGGAAGTGTATTCCATGTTTTAAATCCAACCCTAAAATTACCACTCAGCTCATGGGTGATCTTCCCAACTTTAGATCTGCGCCTGCTAGACCCTTTGCCTTCACGGGAGTGGATTATTCCGGGCCTTTTGTTTACAGAAAAAATTCTCCTGAGGCCAAAAAATGTATTTTTGGAAAACTCTATATTTCGCTGTTTGTATGTATGGTCACCGGAGCAGTTCACTTAGAACTAGTTACCAACGCCTCTACTGCTTATTTTTTGGCAGCTTTTGCCAGATTTTCTGCTCGCCGAGGACTTCCTTCAGAAGTATTTTCCGACAATGCTAAAAATTTTATCAGAGCTTCTGAGCAAATTAAGAGAGCTCTTACTCAAAATGCAGCGCTGGAAAAAATTACTGATTATGCTCACCAGAGAAATTTCAAGTGGCACTTCATCCCCCCTTATGCACCCCATCAAGGTGGACGGTGGGAGTCTTGTGTGAAACTCACCAAGAAGCACCTTAGACGTGTTTGTGGCCACACCCCCCTTTCTCATGAAGAGTTTAATTCTTTAATTATTTTTATTGAGGGCATAATTAATTCTCGCCCTTTATCACCCTTATCTAATGACCCTTCAGATATTCTACCATTAACGCCGGGCCATTTTCTTATCGGTGGTCCATTGACTGCCTCCCCACCTTTGTTATATTCTAATTCTCAATCATCTTTAGCCATTTCTTGGCGCAAAATTGAAAGTTTGCGCAACAATTTTTGGCGTCGCTGGAGGTTGGAATACCTCGGTTTGCTTCAGCAGCGTGGCAAATGGCTTTTTTCCTGCTCTAACCTTCAGGTGGGGGACTTGGTGCTTTTGAAAGACCCTAGTCCTCCTCTTGTTTGGAATTTGGGTAGGGTTGTTGAGTGCTTTCCTGGCAGAGATGGTAGGGTTCGCGTGGTAAAACTGCAGACTTCTGCTGGTCATTTTCTTAGGCCAATCACCATGATTGCTCCTTTACCACGCGAGGCCTAACTTCTGCGCTTTCTTACTGCAATTTTTTCTCGCCCCTCCCAGCATGTTCGCTTTGCGAATGTTTTTTGTTGGCTATGTTTCCCTTACGGTGTGAAACACACGTTCAATTTTTCTGCCCCATTATTTTAATTTCGTGAATTGCAGTCTGAACGCGGTGTTCTGATTTGTTTAATATTGGTGTTTCAATTTAATTGCTTTTCTGTAATATTCATGTCTACTCACCTGTTTTCTGTAGTGTCTTTCTAGACGTACTATACCGTCACATTTTCTCACGAGCACTGAGCTCTCTCCAGCGGTGACGCTCGCATTGTGCATGGGGCTGCGCTGTGATTGGCTGCTCTCTCGCCACACCTTCATGCTAGAAGGTTCCGCGCGCTGACGTCACTACCGCTATATAGCCTGAGGTCTCCCGGCCTACAGTGCCTACTCTTGTCCACTCTTCTCAACGGATCACATCTGCTCACCAGCATCCCTGCTGGGGTTACTGCCCTCTCGGGGTACCTCTGGCTGCCGGAGTCTCTTCTCCGCCGGCATAATCTCCCTGCTGGACTTGGCGGCCTGGCAGGGCAGTCTAAATTCATCAGCCTGCACTTCAACCAAAAATCTTCAACATGGATCTACTCTGCAAATCGTAATTCTGAGAACATCATTTCACCAGCCGCAGGAGGTATTACCAAGAGCCTCTCTATGCTGGTCGCTATCTTTGGGAGAACCTATCATCATCTACTCTAGTTCCGAACCCGGAACCCTGGAACCTGCCAGAATGACCTCACACCGCCAGAGCGGGCGCACTATTGCCGCCAGCTACTGAGGACCTCCGACTGCCGGCCTGATACTTCTTGTATCGTACCTTAGAAGAGGTGGTACCCTTTCACGTCCTTTATTCTGCCCGGATTCTTTCCGTCAGAAGAGTATTTCATTTTAATCCACTTTGGAATGAATTTAAACGATTATGCTTCTTTTTTAGTAATTTTATATTTAATACTTTAAAGTTAATCACTGCTCTATTTACGTTTCCTGGAGAAACAAGTACCTTTTAATTGTTATTAATTTTTATTGTCAATTTTTAAAGTAATTTCTTTGAAGCTATCATTCCTGGCGACATATTCGCTTTATATTTAATAAATATCATTCAAATCTATATCTTAACTTTTTGGTCTTTTCCCGCTCTGTCCTTCATTATCACCTTTTGTGCCCGAAACTTCATTCTGTCTAAATCCCTTAGGATGTACCACATCCACTTGGTACACCCCTTTCCACTGTGTTTACTCGCGCGCACATATATAATGACCCTGTATGCGGGAGCGCGCCCACCACTGGCTGAACCGTGTACGCGCGGCCGCGATATGCGCCAGTTACAGCCGGCTTAGCTTGCCGTGTTTACTCGCGCGCACATATATAATGACCCTGTATGTGGGAGCGCGCCCACCACTGGCAGAACCGTGTAAGCGCGGCCGTGATATGCGCCAGTTACAGCCGGCTTAGCTTGCCGTGTTACCTCGCGCGCACATATATAATGACCCTGTATGCGGGAGCGCGCCCACCACTGGCTGAACCGTGTACGCGCGGCCGTGATATGCGCCAGTTACAGCCGGCTTAGCTTGCCGTGTTTACTCGCGCGCACATATATAATGACCCTGTATGCGGGAGCGCGCCCACCACTGGCTGAACCGGGTACGCGCGGCCGCGGTATGCGCCAGTAACAGCCTGCTTAGCTTGCCGTGTTTACTCGCGCGCACATATATAATGACCCTGTATGCGGGAGCGCGCCCACCACTGGCTGAACCGTGTACGCGCGGCCGCGATATGCACCAGTTACAGCCGGCTTAGCTTGCCGTGTTTACTCGCGCGCACATATATAATGACCCTGTATGCGGGAGCGCGCCCACCACTGGCTGAACCGTGTACGCGCGGCCGTGATATGCGCCAGTTACAGCCGGCTTAGCTTGCCGTGTTTACTCGCGCGCACATATATAATGACCCTGTATGCGGGAGCGCGCCCACCACTGGCTGAACCGTGTACGCGTGGCCGCGATATGCGCCAGTTACAGCCGGCTTAGCTTGCCGGGTTTACTCGCGCGCACATATATAATGACCCTGTATGCGGGAGCGCGCCCACCACTGGCTGAACCGTGTACGCGCGGCCGCGATATGCGCCAGTTACAGCCGGCTTAGCTTGCCGTGTTTACTCGCGCGCACATATATAATGACCCTGTATGCGGGAGCGCGCCCACCACTGGCTGAACCGTGTAGGCGCGGCCGCGATATGCGCCAGTTACAGCCGGCTTAGCTTGCCGTGTTTACTCGCGCGCACATATATAATGACCCTGTATGCGGGAGCGCGCCCGCCACTGGCTGAACCGGGTACGCGCGGCCGTGATATGCGCCAGTTACAGCCGGCTTAGCTTGCCGTGTTAACTGGCGCGCACATATATAATGACCCTGTATGCGGGAGCACGCCCACCACTGGCTGAACCGTGTACGCGCGGCCGTGATATGCGCCAGTTACAGCCGGCTTAGCTTGCCGTGTTTACTCGGTCGCACATATATAATGACCCTGTATGTGGGAGCGCGCCCACCACTGGCTGAACCGTGTACGCGCGGCCGTGATATGCGCCAGTTACAGCCGGCTTAGCTTGCCGTGTTTACTCGCGCGCACATATATAATAACCCTGTATGCGGGAGCGCGCCCACCACTGGCTGAACCGGGTACGCGCGGCCGCGATATGCGCCAGTTACAGCCGGCTTAGCTTGCCGTGTTTACTCGCGCGCACATATATAATGACCCTGTATGCGGGAACGCGCCCACCACTGGCTGAACCGTGTACGCGCGGCCGCGATATGCGCCAGTTACAGCCGGCTTAGCTTGCCGTGTTTACTCGCGCGCAAATATATAATAACACTGTATGCGGGAGCGCGCCCACCACTGGCTGAACCGTGTACGCGCGGCCGCGATATGCGCCAGTTACAGCCGGCTTAGCTTGCCGTGTTTACTCGCGCGCACATATATAATGACCCTGTATACGGGAGCGCGCCCACCACTGGCTGAACCGTGAACGCGCGGCCGCGATATGCGCCAGTTACAGCCGGCTTAGCTTGCCGTGTTTACTCGCGCGCACATATATAATGACCCTGTATGCGGGAGCGCGCCCACCACTGGCTGAACCGTGTACGCGCGGCCGCGATATGCGCCAGTTACAGCCGGCTTAGCTTGCCGTGTTTACTCGCGCGCACATATATAATGACCCTGTATGCGGGAGCGCGCCCACCACTGGCTGAACCGGGTACGCGCGTTCGCGATATGCACCAGTTACAGCCGGCTTAGCTTGCCAGGTTTACTCGCGCGCACATATATAATGACACTGTATGCGGGAGCGCGCCCACCACTGGCTGAACCGTGTACGCGCGGCCTTGATATGCGCCAGTTACAGCCGGCTTAGCTTGCCGTGTTTACTCGCCCGCACATATAAAATGACCCTGTATGCGGGAGCGCGCCCACCACTGGCTGAACCGTGTACGCGCGGCCGCGATATGCGCCAGTTACAGCCGGCTTAGCTTGCCGTGTTTACTCGCGCGCACATATATAATGACCCTGTATGCGTGAGCTCGCCCACCACTGGCTGAACCGGGTACGGGTGGCCGCGATATGCACCAGTTACAGCCGGCTTAGCTTGCCCTGTTTACTCGCGCGCACATATATAATGACCCTGTATGCGGGAGCGCGCCCACCACTGGCTGAACCGGGTACGCGCGGCCACGATATGCGCCAGTTACAGCCGGCTTAGCTTCCCGTATTTACTCGCGCGCACATATATAATGACCCTGTATGCGGGAGCGCGCCCACCACTGGATGAACCGGGTACGCGCGGCCGCGATATGCGCCAGTTACAGCCGGCATAGCTTGCCGTGTTTACTCGCGCGCACATATATAATGACCCTGTATGCGGGAGCGCGCCCACCACTGGCTGAACCGGGTACGCGCAGCCGCGATATGCGCCAGTTACAGCCGGCTTAGCTTGCCGTGTTTACTCGCGCGCACATATATAATGACACTGTATAAGGGAGCGCGCCCACCACTGGCTGAACCGTGTACGCGCGGCCGCGATATGCGCCAGTTACAGCCGGCTTAGCTTGCCGTGTTTACTCGCGCGCACATATATAATGACCCTGTATGCGGGAGCGCGCCGACCACTGGCTGAACCGTGTACGCGCGGCCGCGATATGCGCCAGTTACAGCCGGCTTAGCTTGCCGGGTTTACTCGCGCGCACATATATAATACCCTGTATGCGGGAGCGCGCCCACCACTGGCTGAACCGGGTACGCGTGGCCGCGATATGTACCAGTTACAGCCGGCTTAGCTTGCCGTGTTTACTCGCGCGCACATATATAATGACCCTGTATGCGGGAGCGCGCCCACCACTGGCTGAAACGGGTACGCGCGGCTGTGATATGCGCCAGTTCCAGCCGGCTTAGCTTGCCGTGTTTACTCGCGCGCACATATATAATGACCCTGTATGCGGGAGCGCGCCCACCACTGGCTGAACCGTGTACGCGCGGCCGCGATATGCGCCAGTTACAGCCGGCTTAGCTTGCCGTGTTTACTCGCGCGCACATATATAATGACCCTGTATGCGGGAGCGCGCCCACCACTGGCTGAACCGGGTACGCGCGGCCGCGATATGCGCCAGTTACAGCCGGCTTAGCTTGCCGTGTTTACTCGCGCGCACATATATAATGACACTGTATGCGGGAGCGCGCCCACCACTGGCTGAACCGTGTACGCGCGGCCGTGATATGCGCCAGTTACAGCCGGCTTAGCTTGCCGTGTTTACTGGCGCGCACATATATAATGACCCTGTATGTGGGAGTGCGCCCACCTCTGGCTGAACCGTGTACGCGCGGCCGTGATATGCGCCAGTTACAGCCGGCTTAGCTTGCCGTGTTTACTCGCCCGCACATATATAATGACCCTGTATGTGGGAGCGCGCCCACCTCTGGCTGAACCGGGTACGCGCGGCCGCGATATGCGCCAGTTACAGCCGGCTTAGCTTGCCGTGTTTACTCGCGCGCACATATATAATGACCCTGTATGCGGGAGCGCGCCCACCACTGGCTGAACCGGGTACGCGAGGCCGCGATATGCGCCAGTTACAGCCGGCTTAGCTTGCCGTGTTTACTCGCGCGCACATATATAATGACCCTGTATGTGGGAGCGCGCCCACCACTGGCTGAACCGTGTACGCGCGGCCGCGATATGCGCCAGTTACAGCCGGCTTAGCTTGCCGTGTTTACTCGCGCGCACATATATAATGACCCTGTATGCGGGAGCGCGCCCACCACTGGCTGAACCGTGTACGCGTGGCCGTGATATGCGCCAGTTACAGCCGGCTTAGCTTGCCGTGTTTACTCGCGCGCACATATATAATGACCCTGTATGCGGGAGCGCGCCCACCACTGGCTGAACCGGGTACGCGAGGCCGTGATATGCGCCAGTTACAGCCGGCTTAGCTTGCCGTGTTTACTCGCGCGCACATATATAATGACCCTGTATGCGGGAGCGCGCCCACCACTGGCTGAACCGGGTACGGCGGCCGTGATATGCGCCAGTTACAGCCGGCTTAGCTTGCCGTGTTTACTCGCGCGCACATATATAATGACACTGAATGCGGGAGCGCGCCCACCACTGGCTGAACCGTGTACTCGCGGCCGTGATATGCGCCAGTTACAGCCGGCTTAGCTTGCCGTGTTTACTCGCGCGCACATATATAATGACCCTGTATGCGGGAGCGCGCCCACCACTGGCTGAACCGTGTACGCGCGGCCGCGATATGCGCCAGTTACAGCCGGCTTAGCTTGCCGTGTTTACTCGCGCGCACATATATAATGACACTGTATAAGGGAGCGCGCCCACCACTGGCTGAACCGGGTACGCGCGGCCGCGATATGCGCCAGTTACAGCCGGCTTAGCTTGCCGTGTTTACTCGCGCGCACATATATAATGACCCTGTATGCGGGAGCGCGCCCACCACTGGCTGAACCGTGTACGCGCGGCCGTGATATGCGCCAGTTACAGCCGGCTTAGCTTGCCGTGTTTACTCGCGCGCACATATATAATGACCCTGTATGCGGGAGCGCGCCCACCACTGGCTGAACCGTGTACGCGCGGCCGTGATATGCGCCAGTTACAGCCGGCTTAGCTTGCCGTGTTTACTCGCGCGCACATATATAATGACACTGTATGCGGGAGCGCGCCCACCACTGGCTGAACCGTGTACGCGCGGCCGTGATATGCGCCAGTTACAGCCGGCTTAGCTTGCCGTGTTTACTCGCGCGCACATATATAATGACCCTGTATGAGGGAGCGTGCCCACCACTGGCTGAACCGTAAACGCGCGGCCGCGATATGCGCCAGTTACAGCCGGCTTAGCTTGCCGTGTTTACTCGCGCGCACATATATAATGACCCTGTATGCGTGAGCGCGCCCACCACTGGCTGAACCGTGTACGCGCGGCCGCGATATGCGCCAGTTACAGCCGGCTTAGCTTGCCGTGTTTACTCGCGCGCACATATATAATGACACTGTATGCGGGAGCGCGCCCACCACTGGCTGAACCGTGTACGCGCGGCCGTGATATGCGCCAGTTACAGCCGGCTTAGCTTGCCGTGTTTACTGGCGCGCACATATATAATGACCCTGTATGTGGGAGTGCGCCCACCTCTGGCTGAACCGTGTACGCGCGGCCGTGATATGCGCCAGTTACAGCCGGCTTAGCTTGCCGTGTTTACTCGCGCGCACATATATAATGACCCTGTATGTGGGAGCGCGCCCACCTCTGGCTGAACCGGGTACGCGCGGCCGCGATATGCGCCAGTTACAGCCGGCTTAGCTTGCCGTGTTTACTCGCGCGCACATATATAATGACCCTGTATGCGGGAGCGCGCCCACCACTGGCTGAACCGGGTACGCGCGGCCGCGATATGCGCCAGTTACAGCCGGCTTAGCTTGCCGTGTTTACTCGCGCGCACATATATAATGACCCTGTATGTGGGAGCGCGCCCTTCACTGGATGAACCGTGTACGCGCGGCCGTGATATGCGCCAGTTACAGCCGGCTTATCTTGCCGTGTTTACTCGCGCGCACATATATAATGACCCTGTATGCGGGAGCGCGCCCACCACTGGCTGAACCGTGTACGCGCGGCCGTGATATGCGCCAGTTACAGCCGGCTTAGCTTGCCGTGTTTACTCGCGCGCACATATATAATGACCCTGTATGCGGGAGCGCGCCCACCACTGGCTGAACCGGGTACGCGCGGCCGTGATATGCGCCAGTTACAGCCGGCTTAGCTTGCCGTGTTTACTCGCGCGCACATATATAATGACCCTGTATGCGGGAGCGCGCCCACCACTGGCTGAACCGTGTACGCGCGGCCGCGATATGCGCCAGTTACAGCCGGCTTAGCTTGCCGTGTTTACTCGCGCGCACATATATAATGACCCTGTATGCGGGAGCGCGCCCACCACTGGCTGAACCGGGTACGCGCGGCCGCTATATGCGCCAGTTACAGCCGGCTTAGCTTGCCGTGTTTACTCGCGCGCACATATATAATGACACTGTATGCGGGAGCGCGCCCACCACTGGCTGAACCGTGTACGCGCGGCCGAGATATGCGCCAGTTACAGCCGGCTTAGCTTGCCGTGTTTACTGGCGCGCACATATATAATGACCCTGTAGGTGGGAGTGCGCCCACCTCTGGCTGAACCGTGTACGCGCGGCCGTGATATGCGCCAGTTACAGCCGGCTTAGCTTGCCGTGTTTACTCGCGCGCACATATATAATGACCCTGTATGTGGGAGCGCGCCCACCTCTGGCTGAACCGGGTACGCGCGGCCGCGATATGCGCCAGTTACAGCCGGCTTAGCTTGCCGTGTTTACTCGCGCGCACATATATAATGACCCTGTATGCGGGAGCGCGCCCACCACTGGCTGAACCGGGTACGCGCGGCCGCGATATGCGCCAGTTACAGCCGGCTTAGCTTGCCGTGTTTACTCGCGCGCACATATATAATGACCCTGTATGTGGGAGCGCGCCCACCACTGGCTGAACCGTGTACGCGCGGCCGCGATATGCGCCAGTTACAGCCGGCTTAGCTTGCCGTGTTTACTCGCGCGCACATATATAATGACCCTGTATGTGGGAGCGCGCCCACCACTGGCTGAACAGTGTACGCGTGGCCGCGATATGCACCAGATACAGCCGGCTTAGCTTGCCGTGTTTACTGGCGCGCACATATATAATGACCCTGTATGCGGGAGCGCGCCCACCACTGGCTGAACCGGGTACGCGCGGCCGCGATATGCACCAGTTACAGCCGGCTTAGCTTGCCGTGTTTACTCGCGCGCACATATATAATGACCCTGTATGCGGGAGCGCGCCCACCACTGGCTGAACCGTGTACGCGCGGCCGCGATATGCGCCAGTTACAGCCGGCTTAGCTTGCCGTGTTTACTCGCGCGCACATATATAATGACCCTGTATGCGGGAGCGCGCCCACCACTGGCTGAACCGTGTACGCGCGGCCGCGATATGCACCAGTTACAGCCGGATTAGCTTGCCGTGTTTACTCGCGCGCACATATATAATGACCCTGTATGCGGGAGCGCGCCCACCACTGGCTGAACCGTGTACGCGCGGCCGGGATATGCGCCAGTTACAGCCGGCTTAGCTTGCCGTGTTTACTCGCGCGCACATATATAATGACCCTGTATGTGGGAGCGCGCCCACCACTGGCTGAACCGGGTACGTGCGGCCGCGATATGCGCCAGTTACAGCCGGCTTAGCTTGCCGGGTTTACTCGCGCGCACATATATAATGACCCTGTATGCGGGAGCGCGCCCACCACTGGCTGAACCGTGTACGCGCTGCCGCGATATGCGCCAGTTACAGCCGGCTTAGCTTGCCGTGTTTACTCGCGCGCACATATATAATGACCCTGTATGCGGGAGCACGCCCACCACTGGCTGAACCGTGTACGCGCGGCCGCGATATGCGCCAGTCACAGCCGGCTTAGCTTGCCGTGTTTACTCGCGCGCACATATATAATGACCCTGTATGTGGGAGCGCGCCCACCACTGGCTGAACCGTGTACGCGCGGCCGTGATATGCGCCAGTTACAGCCGGCTTAGTTTGCCGTGTTTACTCGCGCGCACATATATAATAAGCCTGTATGCGGGAGCGCGCCCACCACTGGCTGAACCGGGTACGCGCGGCCGCGATATGCGCCAGTTACAGCCGGCTTAGCTTGCCGTGTTTACTCGCGCGCACATATATAATGACCCTGTATGCGGGAGCGCGCCCACCACTGGCTGAACCGTGTACGCGCGGCCGCGATATGCGCCAGTTACAGCCGGCTTAGCTTGCCGTGTTTACTCGCGCGCACATATATAATGACCCTGTATACGGGAGCGCGCCCACCACTGGCTGAACCGTGAACGCGCGGCCGTGATATGCGCCAGTTACAGCCGGCTTAGCTTGCCGTGTTTACTCGCGCGCACATATATAATGACCCTGTATGCGGGAGCGCGCCCACCACTGGCTGAACCGTGTACGCGCGGCCGCGATATGCGCCAGTTACAGCCGGCTTAGCTTGCCGTGTTTACTCGCGCGCACATATATAATGACCCTGTATGCGGGAGCGCGCCCACCACTGGCTGAACCGGGTACGCGCGTTCGCGATATGCACCAGTTACAGCCGGCTTAGCTTGCCGGGTTTACTCGCGCGCACATATATAATGACACTGAATGCGGGAGCGCGCCCACAACTGGCTGAACCGTGTACGCGCGGCCGTGATATGCGCCAGTTACAGCCGGCTTAGCATGCCGTGTTTACTCGCCCGCACATATAAAATGACCCTGTATGCGGGAGCGCGCCCACCACTGGCTGAACCGTGTACGCGCGGCCGCGATATGCGCCAGTTACAGCCGGCTTAGCTTGCCGTGTTTACTCGCGCGCACATATATAATGACCCTGTATGCGGGAGCGCGCCCACCTCTGGCTGAACCGTGTACGCGCGGCCGCGATATGCGCCAGTTTCAGCCGGCTTAGCTTGCCGTGTTTACTCGCGCGCACATATATAATGACCCTGTATGCGGGAGCGCGCCCACCACTGGCTGAACCGGGTACGCGTGGCCGCGATATGCACCAGTTACAGCCGGCTTAGCTTGCCGTGTTTACTCGCGCGCACATATATAATGACCCTGTATGCGGGAGCGCGCCCACCACTGGCTGAACCGGGTTCGCGCGGCCGCGATATGCGCCAGTTACAGCCGGCTTAGCTTGCCGTGTTTACTCGCGCGCACATATATAATGACCCTGTATGCGGGAGCGCGCCCACCACTGGCTGAACCGGGTACGCGCGGCCGCGATATGCGCCAGTTACAGCCGGCTTAGCTTGCCGTGTTTACTCGCGCGCACATATATAATGACCCTGTATGCGGGAGCGCGCCCACCACTGGCTGAACCGGGTACGCGCAGCCGCGATATGCGCCAGTTACAGCCGGCTTAGCTTGCCGTGTTTACTCGCGCGCACATATATGATGACACTGTATAAGGGAGCGCGCCCACCACTGGCTGAACCGTGTACGCGCGGCCGCGATATGCGCCAGTTACAGCCGGCTTAGCTTGCCGTGTTTACTGGCGCGCACATATATAATGACCCTGTAGGTGGGAGTGCGCCCACCTCTGGCTGAACCGTGTACGCGCGGCCGTGATATGCGCCAGTTACAGCCGGCTTAGCTTGCCGTGTTTACTCGCGCGCACATATATAATGACCCTGTATGTGGGAGCGCGCCCACCTCTGGCTGAACCGGGTACGCGCGGCCGCGATATGCGCCAGTTACAGCCGGCTTAGCTTGCCGTGTTTACTCGCGCGCACATATATAATGACCCTGTATGCGGGAGCGCGCCCACCACTGGCTGAACCGGGTACGCGCGGCCGCGATATGCGCCAGTTACAGCCGGCTTAGCTTGCCGTGTTTACTCGCGCGCACATATATAATGACCCTGTATGTGGGAGCGCGCCCACCACTGGCTGAACCGTGTACGCGCGGCCGCGATATGCGCCAGTTACAGCCGGCTTAGCTTGCCGTGTTTACTCGCGCGCACATATATAATGACCCTGTATGTGGGAGCGCGCCCACCACTGGCTGAACAGTGTACGCGTGGCCGCGATATGCACCAGATACAGCCGGCTTAGCTTGCCGTGTTTACTGGCGCGCACATATATAATGACCCTGTATGCGGGAGCGCGCCCACCACTGGCTGAACCGGGTACGCGCGGCCGCGATATGCACCAGTTACAGCCGGCTTAGCTTGCCGTGTTTACTCGCGCGCACATATATAATGACCCTGTATGCGGGAGCGCGCCCACCACTGGCTGAACCGTGTACGCGCGGCCGCGATATGCGCCAGTTACAGCCGGCTTAGCTTGCCGTGTTTACTCGCGCGCACATATATAATGACCCTGTATGCGGGAGCGCGCCCACCACTGGCTGAACCGTGTACGCGCGGCCGCGATATGCGCCAGTTACAGCCGGCTTAGCTTGCCGTGTTTACTCGCGCGCACATATATAATGACCCTGTATGCGGGAGCGCGCCCACCACTGGCTGAACCGGGTACGCGCGTTCGCGATATGCACCAGTTACAGCCGGCTTAGCTTGCCGGGTTTACTCGCGCGCACATATATAATGACACTGAATGCGGGAGCGCGCCCACAACTGGCTGAACCGTGTACGCGCGGCCGTGATATGCGCCAGTTACAGCCGGCTTAGCATGCCGTGTTTACTCGCCCGCACATATAAAATGACCCTGTATGCGGGAGCGCGCCCACCACTGGCTGAACCGTGTACGCGCGGCCGCGATATGCGCCAGTTACAGCCGGCTTAGCTTGCCGTGTTTACTCGCGCGCACATATATAATGACCCTGTATGCGGGAGCGCGCCCACCTCTGGCTGAACCGTGTACGCGCGGCCGCGATATGCGCCAGTTTCAGCCGGCTTAGCTTGCCGTGTTTACTCGCGCGCACATATATAATGACCCTGTATGCGGGAGCGCGCCCACCACTGGCTGAACCGTGTACGCGCGGCCGCGATATGCGCCAGTTACAGCCGGCTTAGCTTGCCGTGTTTACTCGCGCGCACTTATATAATGACCCTGTATGCGGGAGCGCGCCCACCACTGGCTGAACCGGGTACGCGCGTTCGCGATATGCACCAGTTACAGCCGGCTTAGCTTGCCGGGTTTACTCGCGCGCACATATATAATGACACTGAATGCGGGAGCGCGCCCACAACTGGCTGAACCGTGTACGCGCGGCCGTGATATGCGCCAGTTACAGCCGGCTTAGCATGCCGTGTTTACTCGCCCGCACATATAAAATGACCCTGTATGCGGGAGCGCGCCCACCACTGGCTGAACCGTGTACGCGCGGCCGCGATATGCGCCAGTTACAGCCGGCTTAGCTTGCCGTGTTTACTCGCGCGCACATATATAATGACCCTGTATGCGGGAGCGCGCCCACCTCTGGCTGAACCGTGTACGCGCGGCCGCGATATGCGCCAGTTTCAGCCGGCTTAGCTTGCCGTGTTTACTCGCGCGCACATATATAATGACCCTGTATGCGGGAGCGCGCCCACCACTGGCTGAACCGGGTACGCGTGGCCGCGATATGCACCAGTTACAGCCGGCTTAGCTTGCCGTGTTTACTCGCGCGCACATATATAATGACCCTGTATGCGGGAGCGCGCCCACCACTGGCTGAACCGGGTTCGCGCGGCCGCGATATGCGCCAGTTACAGCCGGCTTAGCTTGCCGTGTTTACTCGCGCGCACATATATAATGACCCTGTATGCGGGAGCGCGCCCACCACTGGCTGAACCGGGTACGCGCGGCCGCGATATGCGCCAGTTACAGCCGGCTTAGCTTGCCGTGTTTACTCGCGCGCACATATATAATGACCCTGTATGCGGGAGCGCGCCCACCACTGGCTGAACCGGGTACGCGCAGCCGCGATATGCGCCAGTTACAGCCGGCTTAGCTTGCCGTGTTTACTCGCGCGCACATATATGATGACACTGTATAAGGGAGCGCGCCCACCACTGGCTGAACCGTGTACGCGCGGCCGCGATATGCGCCAGTTACAGCCGGCTTAGCTTGCCGGGTTTACTCGCGCGCACATATATAATGCCCTGTATGCGGGAGCTCGCCCACCACTGGCTGAACCGGGTACGCGTGGCCGCGATATGTACCAGTTACAGCCGGCTTAGCATGCCGTGTTTACTCGCGCGCACATATATAATGACCCTGTATGCGGGAGCGCGCCCACCTCTGGCTGAACCGGGTACGCGCGGCTGTGATATGCGCCAGTCCCAGCCGGCTTAGCTTGCCGTGTTTACTCGCGCGCACATATATAATGACCCTGTATGCGGGAGCGCGCCCACCACTGGCTGAACCATGTACGCGCGGCCGCGATATGCGCCAGTTACAGCCCGCTTAGCTTGCCGTGTTTACTCGTGCGCACATATATAATGACCCTGTATGCGGGAGCGCGCCCACCACTGGCTGAACCGGGTACGCGCGGCCGCGATATGCGCCAGTTACAGCCGGCTTAGCTTGCCGTGTTTACTCGCGCGCACATATATAATGACCCTGTATGTGGGAGCGCGCCCACCACTGGCTGAACCGTGTACGCGCGGCCGCGATATGCGCCAGTTACAGCCGGCTTTGCTTGCCGTGTTTACTCGCGCGCACATATATAATGACCCTGTATGTTGGAGCGCGCCCACCACTGGCTGAACCGTGTACGCGCGGCCGTGATATGCGCCATTTACAGCCGGCTTAGCTTGCCGTGTTTACTCGCGCGCACATATATAATGACCCTGTATGCGGGAGCGCGCCCACCACTGGCTGAACCGTGTACGCGTGGCCGCGATATGTACCAGTTACAGCCGGCTTAGCTTGCCGTGTTAACTCGCGCGCACATATATAATGACCCTGTATGCGGGAGCGCGCCCACCACTGGCTGAACCGGGTACGCGCGGCTGTGATATGCGCCATTCCCAGCCGGCTTAGCTTGCCGTGTTTACTCGCGCGCACATATATAATGACCCTGTATGCGGGAGCGCGCCCACCACTGGCTGAACCGGGTACGCGCGGCCGCGATATGCGCCAGTTACAGCCGGCTTAGCTTGCCGTGTTTACTCGCGCGCACATATATAATGACCCTGTATGTGGGAGCGCGCCCACCACTGGCTGAACCGTGTACGCGCGGCCGCGATATGCGCCAGTTACAGCCGGCTTAGCTTGCCGTGTTTACTCGCGCGCACATATATAATGACCCTGTATGTGGGTGCGCGCCCACCACTGGCTGAACCGTGTACGCGCGGCCGTGATATGCGCCAGTTACAGCCGGCTTAGCTTGCCGTGTTTACTCGCGCGCACATATATAATGACCCTGTATGCGGGAGCGCGCCCACCACTGGCTGAACCGTGTACGCGTGGCCGCGATATGCGCCAGTTACAGCCGGCTTAGCTGGCCGTGTTTACTCGCGCGCACATATATAATGACACTGTATGCGGGAGCGCGCCCACCACTGGCTGACCCGGGTACGCGCGGCCGCGATATGCGCCAGTTACAGCCGGCTTAGCTTGCCGTGTTTACTCGCGCGCACATATATAATGACCCTGTATGCGGGAGAGCGCTCACCACTGGCTGAACCGTGTACGCGCGGCCGCGATATGCACCAGTTACAGCCGGCTTAGGTTGCCGTGTTTACTCGCGCGCACATATATAATGACCCTGTATGCGGGAGCGCGCCCACCACTGGCTGAACCGTGTAGGCGCGGCCGCGATATGCGCCAGTTACAGCCGGCTTAGCTTGCCGTGTTTACTCGCGCGCACATATATAATGACCCTGTATGTGGGAGCGCGCCCACCACTGGCTGAACCGTGTACGCGCGGCCGTGATATGCGCCAGTTACAGCCGGCTTAGCTTGCCGTGTTTACTCGCGCGCACATATATAATGACCCTGTATGCGGGAGCGCGCCTACCATTGGCTGAACCGGGTACGCGCGGCCGCGATATGCGCCAGTTACAGCCGGCTTAGCTTGCCGTGTTTACTCGCGCGCACATATATAATGACCCTGTATGCGGGAGCGCGCCCACCACTGGCTGAACCGTGTACGCGCGGCCGCGATATGCACCAGTTACAGTCGGCTTAGCTTGCCGTGTTTACTCGCGCGCACATATATAATGACCCTGTATGCGGGAGCGCGCCACCACTGGCTGAACCGGGTACGCGCGGCCGCGATATGCGCCAGTTACAGCCGGCTTAGCTTGCCGTGTTTACTCGCGCGCACATATAAAATGACCCTGTATGCGGGAGCGCGCCCACCACTGGCTGAACCGTGTACGCGCGGCCGCGATATGCGCCAGTTACAGCCGGCTTAGCTTGCCGTGTTCACTCGCGCGCACATATATAATGACACTGTATGCGGGAGCGCGCCCACCACTGGCTGAACCGTGTACGCGCGGCCGCGATATGCGCCAGTTACAGCCGGCTTAGCTTGCCGTGTTTACTCGCGCGCACATATATAATGACCCTGTATGCGGGAGCGCGCCCACCTCTGGCTGAACCGTGTACGCGCGGCCGCGATATGCGCCAGTTACAGCCGGCTTAGCTTGCCGTGTTTACTCGCGCGCATATATATAATGACCCTGTATGCGGGAGCGCGCCCACCACTGGCTGAACCGGGTACGCGTGGCCGCGATATGCACCAGTTACAGCCGGCTTAGCTTGCCGTGTTTACTCGCGCGCACATATATAATGACCCTGTATGCGGGAGCGCGCCCACCACTGGCTGAAACGGGTTCGCGCGGCCGCGATATGTGCCAGTTACAGCCGGCTTAGCTTCCCGTGTTTACTGGCGCGCACATATATAATGACCCTGTATGCGGGAGCGCGCCCACCTCTGGCTGAACCGGGTACGCGCGGCCGCGATATGCGCCAGTTACAGCCGGCTTAGCTTGCCGTGTTTACTCGCGTGCACATATATAATGACCCTGTATGCGGGAGCGCGCCCACCACTGGCTGAACCGTGTACGCGCGGCCGTGATATGCGCCAGTTACAGCCGGCTTAGCTTGCCGTGTTTACTCGCGCGCACATATATAATGACCCTGTATGTGGGAGCGCGCCCACCACTGGCTGAACCGTGTACGCGCGGCCGCGATATGCGCCAGTTACAGCCGGCTTAGTTTGCCGGGTTTACTCGCGCGCACATATATAATGACCCTGTATGCGGGAGCGCGCCCACCACTGGCTGAACCGTGTACGCGCGGCCGCGATATGCGCCAGTTACAGCCGGCTTAGCTTGCCGTGTTTACTCGCGCGCACATATATAATGACCCTGTATGCGGGAGCGCGCCCACCACTGGCTGAACCGTGTACGCGCGGCCGCGATATGCGCCAGTTACAGCCGGCTTAGCTTGCCGGGTTTACTCGCGCGCACATATATAATGACCCTGTATGCGGGAGCGCGCCCACCACTGGCTGAACCGTGTACGCGCGGCCGCGATATGCGCCAGTTACAGCCGGCTTAGCTTGCCGTGTTTACTCGCGCGCACATATATAATGACCCTGTATGCGGGAGCGCGCCCACCACTGGCTGAACCGTGTACGCGCGGCCGCGATATGCGCCAGTTACAGCCGGCTTAGCTTGCCGTGTTTACTCGCGCGCACATATATAATGACCCTGTATGCGGGAGCGCGCCCACCACTGGCTGAACCGGGTACGCGCGGCCGCGATATGCGCCAGTTACAGCCGGCTTAGCTTGCCGGGTTTACTCGCGCGCACATATATATTGACCCTCTATGCGGGAGCGCGCCCACCACTGGCTGAACCGTGTACGCGCGGCCGCGATATGCTCCAGTTACAGCCGGCTTAGCTTGCCGTGTTTACTCGCGCGCACATATATAATGACCCTGTATGCGGGAGCGCGCCCACCTCTGGCTGAACCGGGTACGCGCGGCCGCGATATGCGCCAGTTACAGCCGGCTTAGCTTGCCGTGTTTACTCGCGCGCACATATATAATGACCCTGTATGCGGGAGCGCGCCCACCACTGGCTGAACCGTGTACGCGCGGCCGCGATATGCGCCAGTTACAGCCGGCTTAGCTTGCCATGTTTACTCGCGCGCACATATATAATGACCCTGTATGCGGGAGCGCGCCCACCACTGGCTGAACCGGGTACGCGCGGCCGTGATATGCGCCAGTTACAGCCGGCTTAGCTTGCCGGTTTTACTCGCGCGCACATATATAATGACCCTGTATGCGGGAGCGCGAATTGAATTGAACGAATTTTACCGGTTGTTCAAATCTGAACACTGAACGGAAGAACTTCAAAAGTTTGGTAGTAAAGAAGGATTCATATGGCATTTCATCCCTCCGGATGTCCCTCATTTCTGTGGCCACTGGGAGGCTGGGGTTAAGTCAATGAAGCATCATATGAGAAGGGTGGTTGGCAACACCAGCTTGACATACGACGAACTATAAACGTTAGCTTGCCAAATACAAGCTTGTTTATTTCTAGGCCTATCTCTCGTCTTTCTGACAATCCATATGATCCCTCTTATCTCAGTCCCGGTCATTTGCTAATCGGTTCCTCATTAATGTCCATCCCTGAACCAAATCTGACAGACGTAGCTTCCAACCATCTATCCAGGTGACAGCATCTGCAGAATATGTAGCCGGACGTGTGGAGCAGGTGGTTGAAGGACTACCTGAACAGTCTACAACAAAGATCCAAATGGACTAACAAGGAGGTGGTCATCACGGCACCATCGTCCTAGTAAGAACAACAACCTCCCAACCACTGTTATAAGGGTTGCAGTGGTCGAGGAAGTGATATCCGGTAAGGATGGGTTGGTCATAGTAGCCATCGTCCGTACCAGCACCGGAACACTGAAGAGACCAGTTCAGAAGCTGTGCCTCCTATCTGCACAGTGACGTGTGCTCTTATGACTGTATTTATAATTTTGTTGTGTTATTTTCTATTGTGTTTAGTTCTCGTCCATCAGTGGACATTTGGTGTGCCCATCATCATGTATGTGTTTAAATGTAGTACATTTAGGAGGGAGGTATGTTGGAGACAGTAAGTAGATAGTGTATTGTGAGGAAACAAGACGTTACAACGTGTAGTGATTGTGACGCTTGGCAACACTGTGTCGTTCCATTGTCGACCTTCGCGCCTTTACCTGGGTCCTTTGGTACAATCTGTTAAGCCGTGTCTTACTGACAACACGTGGAAACCGCTTCTCGCAGCGCATTACCGAAATCATGTCAATATGTTGTACATCGTTGTGTGTGTGATATTAGTGTAATAAATGTGTATAATTTAAATATATACGTTGATAAATTGTTGTTCGCGCGTGTAACTTGTTGCGGCAAATTTAATTCGTCCCATGTATTTCATTCGGGTCCGAATACGTTTCGAGGCGTGTCTGGAAGTAAGTATTCATTCATGGTAATGATTGTCATCGAAATGCAATTTTGTAGAATTTTACTCACTGCAGATCTTTATTGCGGAATGAAGTGTTCCCATCTCCAAATAATATTCCTTCGATATTTACGAATAACCCCCATTTTGCAAGATCAGTTTCTGCCCTGCACGCCTAACGCCATCTTCCACCTGCTGATTGTCCTATTCTTGTAGTCTGGTAATCATCATCGCCCTTAAGCCGTTTCTGCCTGAATTATTTTTTTGACATAAACTAATTAAGATTAGTACAAAAAGCTGTTTATAGAGTAATTCTACAGTTTTTTAATGAAATTTGTTTAAAACAGAGTGTAACATGGGTAATACAGCATGTGCCATATATGGCACGCTAGGCAGATTATACAATATAATTATCTATGTGAAATTAATTACAACACTGTTCTTTCTTTCTAGTTTGTTTGCCTCCACTGCCTTATTTGGTATGATATGGTACAATAATCACTATACACAGACCTCTTGCATATTTGATGTACATGGTGTGGGGACGACCTTGTCAGTTTTCAGCAACACAGTGTTTCTGTTTCTTATCAAGAACTATGGCCACCAAATGGTTTATCCCACCATAAATGATGTCTTATGATATTATGCAGATAGACCCTGGGGAGTTCCTAGAATGACCAGGTCCTCTGGGTATTGTTGGGTTCGATGTCAGGTAGTACTGCACAATATGTCTTCTAAATTGTAGCTGACGCTGAGCAACCTCCGTTTTCTGGTAGAGGACCCAAGCATTGTCAATGGACACATCTATCAACCACGGAAATGTGTGCCACCGCCACTTTTTCTCTGGGATGTGAATTCTATACCTTCCAATGTTTTCGTCCATTTGGTCAGTTCCACCCACATGCTGCTTATATTTTCCAAACGCACATGGCCAAGGGGCAACGATTCTCATTTTCTTCCCTGTTTAGAGTACCGAAACGCGCCAGAAACTGAACAATATACTTTGTCGAAGCAATAGTGACAGAACAGTTGTCCTGCCACCGTATGATGATTGTTCCATTCTCCTCACTACTCCTGTACTCATAGTAACCCCTATGTTCCTTCCTAACCATTAGCTTCAACGGGATAACTTCACTGTTTTTGGGGATGCGATTGTAGCGGATTGTTCCTGTACCACCATAACCTCGATCTCGTAAGCGAGTTTGTAACCCAGCAGAGGTGAATATGTTGTCAAAATAGAGCCTGAATCCAAGGGACTTCACTTTCTCTGAAAACTCGTCTGCAATTTGAATCAAGGGCGCCGCAGCTTTACCGGAAACCTTCACGTATTGTTGATTTTTACAAGGATTTTGCTCAAGGTACACTTCACAATTTGCAAGGTGCCCTTGGGTACAACTCAAAATCATACCTTGTACCCTAATCTAACAAGCTAGTCTTTTAGGAATTGTTTACAGCCATGTCTGCCATAATATATTACCATGCATTCGTCATGAAGCCGGTTTTGCTCTAGATAAAATTTGGAAATAAATTTTACGTTTAGTGCGTCTGTGAGTGGCCGTAGTTTCCACAGCTTCTTCGTTCTTCGAATGAGCCAACAGGACTACATTTTATCACAATAATTATTTTTAATTGTTCAGTACCGCACAAGACGCGTTCCATAAGAAGGTGTGCTTTTACCAAATTTGGTAAAGATCCGATGATTAGTTTGGTCGTAATTTAATTTTAAGCTTTGACCATTTGAGTGGCCGCCATTACGTTTTGGTAAAGATAGTGGCAATATAAAACATAACTCTGAGGAGCCCTTTGATAGTGCTACCTCTGTACCAAATTTCCTTCATTTCCATCTTATTACTCCTCTAGTGTCCATGTACAGCCAAACTAAACCTATCGAAAAGTAAAATAACTAATCTGCCATAGTGTGCCACTGCTTGATAATGTTCAATGTATTCCAAGTCTAAAGAAATTCCCTGGGTGTTCAACTATCATATGCACATCACGATGTGATATCTCAGTTATTGCATTGTCCATAAGTTTATAGTTGTTGCAAAGCTTTCGTAAACTTTACGAGACTCATTCAAGTGGCATCGCTCACAGCTGTCAATGACCTGAACGCTCGCCCGTCTAACCATCTGCTAACTGGTTGTCCTTGGTCAAGGTTCAGCCTTGCATTTGATTTTAGAAAGTGTCCCATATATCGTAACATAGTAAATGAGGTTTTTATTTACGTACAGTTTGTCGTCTATGCTTGCTGCTTATACTTGCACTGATTCTAGAACACTTCCTGCTTGCATAATTTAACACCATCTCACTTTGGAGATGCAGCATAAAATAACTCCAAGTCACTTTTCTTATCCACACACGGGATTGGAATGTATAATGACTTTCACGTACATGCGTTCCGTATACAGAGTCTGTTTCGCTCGGGACTCGATTACTAAGCGCACTCCGCACGGGACTCGATTACTAAGTATCGTCCGCACGGGACTCGATTACTAAGCGCACTCCGCTCGGGACTCGATTAATAACTATCGTCCGCACGGGACTCGATTACTTAGCGCACTCCGCTCGGGACTCGATTAATAACTATCGTCCGCACGGGACTCGATTACTTAGCGCACTCCGCTCGGGACTCGATTAATAACTATCGTCCGCACGGGACTCGATTACTTAGCGCACTCCGCTCGGGACTCGATTAATAACTATCGTCCGCACGGGACTCGAATACTGAGGATAGTCTCCTCCTTCAGTATGGCCGCTCCAGCTGGTGGGGATGAAGCTTCTCTTCTTCTCCTTATCAATAGCCAACGACAAAAGCTATTGAGGCTTAATAACAAATAAACAGTTCTCTGCTGAAATAATTAACCGATTATCAAATGATATCTTTTGTTATCTTGTCATGATGATAAATAAATCTAAGATCTGCACAAGATGGCATAAAAAGAATATGATTATGGAAAAGGAAGCAGCGTTCCTATCATGAAAATATTCTTGACAACACGGTGATTGGATAAACTAAAAAAAGGAGTAACGTGGAGAAACAGAAAATATCACCCTTCCCAGAATTTGTAGACTCGCTCTCGAGCTCAGAATGGGCCGCTGTCTTGTGATCCTAGATTTCTCTACCATCCGGCTTCGGGGTAGCCAAACCATATGGTTGATTTCGGTCACAATATGAATAACAAGTAAATAACAATCCAAGAAAACATACATGTATTCGTAATGATGACATTATAATGGGGCAATGTCAGCCACATTACAGAATATGCATCATATAATATCTAATTTCAAAGTTCCTAACCTGAAATAATGGTTCCTTTTGTACGAAAAATCTTATATATTAAAATAGTTTTCAAAAAATGTCACCCTTTACTAAAACTGAAATATCTCGGGAAGTATTTGCGCTACGATGACGTTTGTGTCTTAAAATGTAATGCCCGTGACGCATTATCGATTGATACCCACCTTACTTGATTATATCATCGGTGTATTAAAATAATTACGAATATTACTTCCTTCAAGGTCACACGAAAATAGAATCGAATGACTTGACGGACATATTGTGGCTGGGCGACAACGACTAACACCGTATCATGATATTCAACGCCTCTCCAATAATAATAAATCTAACATGATGGATTGTCACTAGGGAACAGCGAGTTACTCTGTATCATGATAGTCCGGTAACGTAGAGTGCACATCTTCTTCGTGGTTTCCATGATAGTAATGTGAATCCACGTAAACATTTTCATATTAACAGATATCAAATCTCCTTGGAGACATAACTCATTCACTTAAAAATCTTCTATGCGGGTTGAATCACGCCAAAACAGATATATTTCTTCATGCATTTTTTGTTTTATTTCGTTCGTTTGGTGTTTCAATACATCCAATATAATTATAACATTCACTGGTATAGGGCAATCAGTTCCCTAATTATGTCATGATATCATTAACTTCTACCTGCTCCACTCGGGTGCTAATGTCGCATGCATCCCTACTTGATATCGTTAATTTCTACCTGCTCCACTCGAGCGCTAATGTCGCATGTATCAATATAATAAGCAGATCGGTATCCGCAAGCCAGAAGTCCGTATATATATCCTGAAACACTAGTACATTACGTCTGGAATAAGAGCAACTGGCAATGGCAAAAAAAGAAAAAATATTTTAAAAACTATAGGCAGAATGTACAATGTTTCGCCTACAGAAACAGAAAAGTATTATTTACGCCTGTTATTGCTTCACGTCATAGGTGCTACCATCTTCCAGGATCTACGAACAAACAAAGCCGTTGTCTATTTTACTTTTAAAGAAACAGCTAAGGAGCGAGGTTTGCTGATTGATGATTCTGAATGGCAGCGTTGTTTGGCAGTTAGCGTCACAGTTCCAGATGCATTCTCAGTTACGACAATTGTTTTCTTACATATGTATCGTTCAGACCCCTTCAAATGTAAGACAATCATGGAACATTTTCAAGAATTCATTATCAGAAGATTATCTGCAGTTTCACGAACCTAACATTGCATATCAATTCACTCTTATACATATTTCTAATACATTGAAGCTCCATGGTCTTCCCATTACTTCTCTCGAATTGCCAGCTATTATTGATAATTTCCCTCAGACAAATTTACCAATGAATTATCCAAAACTTAATGAGGATCAATTAAGTTGGATGATAAACCAAGCAAATGAAAACAAAACGGCTATAATTACAGAAATTTTGGGGTTAGTACAAATGAGCAGTGGAAGTATGAGTAATGCATATTTCATTGACGGTCCAGGGGGCACCGGAAAAAAAATTATTTACCACAGTTGCACAAATTTGGGGTTAAATGTAGTTTCAGTTGCATGGAGTGGTATTGCAGCAATGTTACTACCTCAGGGGTGCATTGTACACAGCCAGTTCAAGTTACCTCTACATTTACATGAAAGTCCTGTAACAGGAATAAAAGTTAACAGCAAGGATGCATTTTATATTTGTTCAGCAAAACTTATCATCTGGGATGAAGCCCTTATGGCTAATAAGCACGCGTTGATGTGTGTAAATCGGCTGTTCAAGGGCATCGTGAATAACGATTTGCCTTTCGGAGGAAACATTATCATCTTCGGTGGAGATTTTAAGCAGGTTTTGCATGTTTTGCATGTTTGCATGTTGTGACTCATGCATCCAGAGCAGATTCACTCCAAATGTCAGTAAGTTTCTCTCCTTTGTGGTCATTATTTCAAATTTTTAAACTCGACAAAAATATGCGAGCGGATAAAGATCAACTTGACTTTGAAAACTTTGGAAACAATCTCCTACTTCCTCGCCTTGACCTTACGCCATCAGGTACTTCTATGCCATTTTTCTTCAAAAGGAGGCAGTGTCCAGTACGTTTAGCTTTTCGATAACTATCAATAAAGCTCAAGGTCAAGCACTAGATCAAGAAGGCATTTATTTAACTCAACCGGTGTTTAGCCACGGACAACTGTATTTATTTATTTTTAGCCTACTTTTCACATTTTGCAAAAATGAGGAAAAAGTAGACTTATGAGATCGGGCAAATGTGTGTCTGTCTGTCTGTCTGTCTGTCTGTCTGTCTGTCCTTCTGTCTGTCTGTCTGGCTGTGTGTGTGTCCCCCCCTATCAACTCCTAAACGGCTGCAGAAATCGAAACAAAATTTGGTAGGAGTAAAGATCTATACCTGAATATCTCACGACCATATTTAAATATGATGTCAGTGCTACCAACTGCTAAAAAATCGCAATTGAAATTTGAGCTCCATGTTGGATATCTTGGAAAGTATGAATGGGAGCTATTTCAAAATTGGCACACGTACAGATCATAATATTTCAGTTTAATTTCCAGGAGGCCAAACATGGCAGTGTTGCCAAACTGATTATAAGCCTCCTGATAGGTTCAATTTTTAAATGCATATAACTTCTACACTATCAACTGGAATTCAACCAAATTTCGTATGTTGTATGTGTACATAACCAGATATGACTGAGCGTATTCTTACGACCTACCAGGGCTGCCAACTGTTAATAAATGCTCCTAATTCATTTTATCCAAATACCAATATATCAGAAAGTATGCAAGCCGACAGCTTTAAACTATGCACACGTATAGTACCTGACATTCTATATTAATATGGAGTAACTTATATACGTCAGTGCTACCAACATGATTCTAAGCCTGCTGACAGGTCCAACTTTAAATACATGTAACTTCCATACTATCATTTGGATTTCAACCAAATTTCGTATGTACTATGTGTACCATAACATATATGACCATGCGTATTCTAAGGAGCAACCAGGGCTGCCAACTGTTAATATGTGCTGTCCTTATTTTTGTTACCCTAATATCAATATATCAGAAAGTATGCAAGCGAATAGCTCTAAACTTTGCACACGTATAGTACCTGGCATTCTAGACGAATTTGGAGTAACTAATATACGTCAGTGCTGCCAACATGATTCTAAGCCTGCTGATAGGTCCAATTTTAAAATGCATGTAACTTCTATACTAACTAATGGATTTCATTCAAAATTGGCACAACAATAGATCATATTATTTCAGATTATTTCTGACCAATACATGCATGACATTGTTGCCTACATGATTTTACGCGCGCTGTTAGATCCAAAGTTTAACTGCATATAACGTCCATGCTATTCATTGGACTTCAACCAAATTTTGTATTTTGTACCTTAAGAGATGGAACTAAGAATATATTCAGTCATCAGGGCTGCCAACTGTAGTGCTCCAATAGGATACATTATGCATGGTACACAGTATTTCGAACTAATTGGAAATTTCGATATTAGCAACTTAAATTCGTCATTATTCTAGATAGGTTCATATTCTGTAGAATAATCATTGGCATGAAAAGTAGGCTGTATAGTTCTTCACGGAACTTCTTGTTTATTTAATTACTAGCAGAAGTACCCGTTCTTCGAACGGTGTTCGGTGTTAACACCAGACATTATAATAATAATAATAATAATAATAATAATAATAATAATAATAATAATGTTATTGGTGTTACGTCCCTTTTAAGTACTGTTGCTTTTAGAGACGCACCAGACATTATCAATTGAGCTACTGTTGCAATGGTTAGCGGCTTGTCATTCCTTCATAAGTTTATCAAAACGAAGTTAGTTTTCTGGGAAATTCACACACACTGTTAATTTAAGGGCCTTATAATGTGGTTTTCGGAGACCCTTTATAGACTCGCGAATTTTGTGTCTCACATTGAGAAGTGCAACATATGCTTTGGTCGTCCTTCTAGGATAATTTTTATATTTCGCCTCTTTTAGCATGTATTTTGAGACGTTTTTCCCCATATCCACCCTTCTACTGTATCAAATGAACGGTGAAGAGTTTTATAAATGATTGGTGTATTGACTCATGTTTACCATACCTAATTTTACGATGCACCAAGCATCCGAACATGAGTTATAGGCGTACATAAGGATACACAGAAAGACAGACAGACAGACAATACTATTGTCTACAACATATCACCCAGAAATCCAAATATGGGTATATCTACCACACAGTATCAAAGAAAATCATCCTTACGATGAACCCGTATGTCGACAAAAAAAAAAAAAAGATTAGTTGAAATGTGCTCTCAAACTAAATTCACCTGACGTGTACTTCCTGACATGAAATAGAATTGAAAGCCTTGTAGATAAAACGCAATACACGTCACATAAAAACTGACCCTCTACGTTGTGTTGGGTCCCCATACACAGGAAGACCTCTTTCATAAATTATAAAAGCTTGTGGTGCATGAAAATTCAGGTTCTTCAGTCTCAAATGGCCCAAATTCCTAAAAGCCGCAAAAAATGCTGATTCAATTCAGGAATTTTTGAAAATAAAGTTGTTGTTTGGAGATATAATAGACCTTCTGCACTATATGTCGCACGTGAAAGTTGCATGAAAAAATCCTAGGTTACCCCTTGACCCCCTTAATTGCATTGATGAATTATTCAGTCTACGTTGGTTCCGTGATAACCTTATATTTGCAAACTTTCACAGAAATGTAATAAATGTAATAAATTGCTTCTTACTGAAATAGATGGAAAGTTGGATGCCACCCCTTGAGATAATGTTGTCATGGTTACCGATTTGCATTCCTTCATTAGTTTGTTAAATTAATCTTAATTAGTTTTCTGGGAATGTTTCAGAAACTGTTGGTTTTAGAGCCTTATAATGTAGTTTTCGAGGGCCCTCGAGTTTTATTTCTGGCACCGAGGGGCTTTGTCTCGTAGTTGTACGCCATAATATAATACTAATAATAATAATATAACATAGGGATAGGAATATAATAGGCCTGCCATACCACACCCGCAGATGTAAATCGCGTGAAAAAAATCTAGATTACCCCTTGACCCCCTTAAGCGCATTTTACGTATTGATGAAATTTACAGCTTAATTTGGTTCCATAATAACCATCTAACCGTTTGCAAACTTTCACACTAATGTAATTAATGGAATTGTATTGCGTCTTACAGCAATAAATGGATCTCTGAGAATCTGTTGCCATGGTTATCGGCTTGCATTCGTTCATAGTTTATTAAATTAAATTAGTTTTCTGGGAATATCTCAAAAACGGTTGGACGTAGGACCTTAAAATGTGCTTTTAGGGCCCCCGAGTTTTGTCTCTCACATTGAGGGGCTGAAAATGAGCTTTGTCTCGTCCTTCTACTCCTATTTCAGCATGTATTTTAAGGGGGTATGCCCCCTATTATGAGAGATATAGAGAAGAGTTACATCAATGATTAGTGTCGTGCCTCTGATGGATATCTGTACCAAATTTTACGTTGGTACACCCAGCCGCTCTCGAGTTATAAGGGAACAAAGTTGTCCACAGACAATCAATCAAACAGACATACAGACCAAAACATTATTTTCGCGCGCATCTATCATAAAACAGTCTGAAACGTGTAAATAACTCAAATTTCCGTAGAAATTCAGAAAAAAAACAGACAAATTATCTTTTTTATATATGTAGAGATATACTGCACCGCTCGATGTGACCATGTTTTATTGCACAAATTTAGGTTTTACTCGCTAACCGTCGGAGATGCACGAAAAGTGAAAAGAACCTTTTGGATAGAAAATTAAATGCTAAAGCTCGTGTATACCATCAAAAGTTTGCTATTTCTTAGCGTTCTCTTTTTATTTGAAATGGAAATATGAAATTTTGAAACCAAAGGGTGTAGTGACGTCACAAAAGTAGGTTTTACTCGCTAACCGTTGGAGATACACGAAAAGTGATAAGGACCTTTCGGATAGAAAATTAAATTTTGAAGCTCGATTGTTCCATCAAAAGTTTGCTATTTCCTACCGTTCTCTTTTTATTTGATATGGAAATATGAAATTTTGAAACCAAAGGGTGTAGTGACGTCACTAAAATGGTCGCCATTTCTTAATAGTGCAAAATATCGAAATTAAAAGTATCCTATATGTAAACCTGGTATTTCAGCTACATCCATGCAAAATTTCATTTAAATCGGACCAGTGGTTCTTGCGTTATTAGGTAACAGACAGACAGACAGACAGAAAGACAGACACACACCATCTCATTTTTATATATTAGTATGATTTATTTAATAATTATTAGATACAACCATGAAAAGGTCATTTTACACTAATATTTTAACAATTTCAAATAATATTAACAAAATCAACAACAACGATAACAGGTAACAATTGGCAGTGATGGCAGCAAGTGATAAATCTCGGGAAGGACGCAGGAAGTGATTGGCGGTAGTGAGTGATTAGGAGGGTGAGGGGCTAGGAATTGAGGGTGAAAGGGACCTTCTAATGTTATGTTCGAAAGTTCGATAGGGAGAGAATATGTAAATATTTGGAAGGGAGTTGCTAAGGGTTGGTAGACGGTGGGAAATAGAGCGCTTCTGTACTTCAAGACGTGGGCGAGGTATGTGGTGTAAATATTTCTGACGTGTTGAACGGGAGAGAACATGGAGTGGGAAGTAGCTTAAGAGCATGTTACATTTTGTGTAACCATTCATAATTTTATGTAGGAAACACAGGTCAGTATTTATTTATTTATCTATTCGTGTCAGAAGTACAAAGTATGTGTTGAACAGACTACTTCAAACAGTTTCTGCCCGGAACTTAGCCACTTCGATAGCACTTGAATTAGCTTCAGTCAAGTCATTCATTGTGCAGCTGTACGGGCACAATGGACAGGAGAAGAGGTGTGGTGTTGTTTGGGTTGCGCCACAATCACACAGGACTGTCTTGGTCGGAAAATGCCACTTATATAAGTTGTCCCTGGATCTTGCAACTTCCACCCTCAGTCTGTTCAGAGACTTCCAGATTAGCCAGTTTTCTGTGTGACCAGGAGGTAGAGATTCCTTTGGTTCCATCCATTCAGACAGATTGCTGGTCCTCTCCTTCCAAACGGCCACTCGAGCTGTTGCTGCTGTTCCTTGTAATGGTTGAGTAGTTGTTAGGAAGCTCTTTCTCTATTTCAATCTCCTCTCAGCAGGTTGATATCCGAAGAGTGGGTGTGAGGTCATAACAGATGATTTACTTCTTTCGTTGTTTGCAGCCACTTCTCTTCTGATGGCAGGTGGAGCAATCCCTGCAAGATAGTGCACTTTACTGATGAGAGTTGGCCTCAAGCAACCTGTGATTATCCTGCAGCTCTCATTTAAGGCTACATCCACCTGCTTTGCATGGGCTGACTTGTACCACACAGGACTGGCATATTCTCCTGCTGAATAGCATATGGCCATTGCTGTTGTCCTTAACGTTTGGGGATGGGTGCCCCAGTTAGTCCCTGCCAGTCTACGGAGGAGGCTGTTCCTCGAAGAGATCTTCTGTTTTAGCTTAAAGCACTGCTCCTTGAATGTGAGTGTACGGTCCAAGGTGACACCTAGATATTTGGGATGGAAACAATGATCCAATAACATACCATTCCAGAATACTGTTTTAGATCCCTTATTTGGGGGTGGATCTAAAAGGGAGAGTCGCTGTACTAATTTATGAGGTGGTGCCTAAAGAAGGGTAGCTCCCCTTGACAGGGCAAGCTGACCAGTGTAGTGTGTTGTGGTGTGCTAGGAACTAGGGGGCGTTCCTATAAATAATGTGGTAGTGTTTGAGGGGATGGGACCCACTGCAAAGGGTCGCTGTACTAGTCGCTCAGCTGACTGCTTGTTATGTAATCGACTCTGCTCGTATCAGCCGGGTGGCACGCGCTGCTTGCTGGCAGCCGGCTCGAGAAACACAAAGATACCTGAGTTAGCGCTAATGGCTTACAGTCTGTCACGTCTTTACGTGACGGGAATAAGGAAGGGCGTTGGGATGTAAAGAGGCGTATAACAGTAATGCTAGTGTAGAGTGTGGACCAAGTGTTTTATTGGTCTGTGATATTCTTTGTGTGAGTCCCTTGTAGGGAATGAAATTATGTTTATAATGTGATACAAGTTGTGGGTTGCAGGTTACATAAATAGGAACTCTGAACACGATTGACTGACTCACCTCGGTTGACACCAGCGTAGCTTCGGCCGTCTTGATGGAGCACTGACAATGGAGAGAGAGTTTGACCTCATTAGGACGTCTTCTTATACCTTCTGACGCCCTCCTGTCAGCAATGTATTGGCCCAGTTAGTACTATGTCGCTGAGTGTAATGATTACGTAAGGCTTGAGCTGCTTTATGGAGTAGCAAGCTGTCCTTACAGTATTAATGGATGTTGCCCCGGCTTTCCAAGGGTTGCCATTTTAGGGGATTTAGCCAGATGTTGGGGGGATGGTCTCCAAGGGGTGCATACCCCTGGGATGCTGTACAAGAGTCTTCCTTCATTTGTTCGCGTCCTCGCGAACGGGAACGGAACTGGAAGTTGGGATGTTGACGTAGTGGTCCTGGAAAACCCTCTCGTATCTCCTGGTGGCGTCGTATCGAAGTGTGGGTGTGAGGTGAGCCCGTGTTCAGAGGGGAGGGTTATGGGATTTACATATATATGTATACATTGACATTGTGAAAAAAACAAACAAAAAAATTGACATTTGCGAAAGATTTGATTAACATTGGGAAAAAATTGACATTTTGAGAGAAATTGAACATTAAAATAAATTCGATATGTAAAAAAAAAAATTGCCCTTGCATTTGCTGGCATATTGCTAGTTTTAAAAAAAACATGGTTTCTGATGGTGATGTGTTACATATTTGTGCAGGGAGGAAAAACCCAGGGCCGAACGGATGATTGCTTCGCCCGCCCCATCTTAGGGAAAAAATGCTCCCTGCAATAAGAAAGGTAGAAGAAAATAGAAAAATGGGTGTTCCAGGGTATAATTTAAGGGAAATATTCAAAAGTATTTATTTGTGTGGGAAAAACGGAACACCCTGACAAATGGGGAAGTTAGAAGAAGGAAAAATGAAAGAAAACAAATCATACACATGATGGACATTGGCATATTGGTGAACAAACAAAAATATATATAGTGTATAATTGTAGAAAGTTTATCCTGAAAAATTATAAATTACTATGACCTTATGTCTAGTGGAATAATGGTATACAGTTTATCCTGAAAAATTATAATTTACAATGACCTTATGTCTACTTAATCGCGCTAATCCCTTATAATTATAGTTTTCATGAGGTACCTCGCGTGCACGCTACCCGTCTGTACGTACTCTTGCCGTCTCACGGCTGATTCTGTACGGCCACTTCTTGGTACGGTATAGTGGTCGTACCGCTTGTATGTGTGCTTAATACCTAACCTGTGAAGCATCCTCTGTGGGTGAATGCTTTCACACTTGACAATGAGAGTCACTGCCACAAACCGGTTGCGCCCTCATTGTCGTAATCTGCGTCACATTTTGACGCTTTATGTGTTTTAATTGAGTTGATCTGCCAGTAAGCCTGGTACCCCACAGGCACCAGTCCTGCTGTGCAGATTCATTTTAGAGTGTGTAGCTGAAAAAGAAAAATGTGGTGAGTGTTTGCGAGTGTGTCGGGATTAGTGCAAGTTGAAAAAAATAAAAAAAAAATAGTACACATCATGGCATGCTGTAAATAATATGCCACTGCTATATGGCAGTGAAATTCCTGTCACCAGTTTTCTGTATCTGGTGACGATGCCTGTGAAAAAAAAATGGCGAGGTTTAGAAAAAAAACATATTAGTACTGGTTGAAGCTGGTCTTTTACTGAAAAAAAAAACATGATTAATGTTACTTAGCTGCAAGGCTGGGCTTACCCTATACGGTGCCGTAATGCCGTAAATAATATGTAGTTGGTCTTACCCCGGTAGCGGAATTGTGGTTACCGGGTGCCGATATATTCCACTTTGATTATTCCTATCTTAATCTAGTTTATCCTAAGTATTGTCGGGCTTACCTCGGTAACGGATTTATAGTCACCGAGTGCCGATATATTCTACGGTGATCTATATATATTTAAAAAAAATGCCTTAAATGTAGGTTTATGTGACCTTATGTCTTACCTTACTTATTTAACTTATTGATAAAATTACTTAACTGTAAAACTATTCTGTATTTACATGCCGAGTGGACCTTATTCTAAAGCCGAAATGTGCTGTGCTATTATTAGCAACAGCTGTCAGTAAATTTGCTTACATCTAAGTGACCTTAACATGGCACTATGACTTAAGTACTAAAATTTAGATGGAGGCTGGCCGCTTGATTTCTCTCGCGGGGGCGCCCTTGTAGTACATTGTCGGGACCGGAACCCAACAATGCCTCGTAGTCCCCTCCGTTTTAATACTATTGTCGACATCTATTCTAGGTCTTAATACTAGTACTAACCTATTCGCAGGCGCCTTACGGTGCCACTAAGCTAACCGTTTCGCCCGCTGTAACTTTCGTGTTCATAACCGTGTGCTGTTCCTATTTGACGTAGGTGAGCCGCCCACTTGGCTCCTGTGAGGGGCGCGCAATGCCCCTCTCTTAATGCCCTCTGGTTGCCCGTTGCGTCGCCATTTATGTGGGCATTGGACAGTGTGGTCCAATGGCATAATATTGTCTTCGCCTTAATCGGCCGTCGCAATCTGCTTTCGCAGTGATATTTGCCTCTATGGGCCGCCGTAGTATGCATTTTCGCATTGATATATAAAGTTGCCTCTATGGGCCGCCGTAGTATGCTTTTTCGCATTGATATATAAAGTTGCCTCTATGGGCCGCCGTAGTATGCTTTGCTCCAACGCATAGGAGTTTTGCTTCCCGCTATGGAAGCCGTGCCTTACTTAAATTTAAACTTAACTAGCAGTCTAGTCATAATGGGGTCGTCTCTAGGGATAGTTCCCGAGGCCGGCGCTGAGTGAGCTATTTCTCCCGCCATCCTCAGAAAGTCACCCTGCAGATCTCGGCTTCGATGACCGTGACACATAGTGGGTGTAACGTTCTCCGACAAGGGGGATGGGCTAATATGCACCCCTAGATCTCGATGTTTGCCCGTGTCAGGTCCCGAATGCTTTGACCTTACGTGGTTCGTCTATTTGGTCTAGTCGTCAGTAATTTGATGAGCCAACTGGGGAAGGGTCCACATCGCCTTCCCCAGCTCTCAAAGTGTGGTTCTCCCGACCTTCGGCTTACACCGTTGTCAACCATCAATTCGTATCAGATTCCTTTGTAAGAGAGAGAAAAAAAAATGTGTCGTAACCTGTGTGAATGGTTCAATCTCCGTGTAAAATGTAAAATATTTCCAGTGTAGCGGGGTTGTAGATCTTCTAAGTACATAGGCTACTTCTGGCCTACCATCGCTATGTCAGCTTTCCAGCAATAATGCTTTCTTTACCTTAATGGAGGTGTTAGTAGGGTCTGTAATGTCAGGTACCCTGTTATTAGGATTTGGGGGTAGTTATTTGTTGAGTGGGCTTAAAGCATGGTAGGAAGGGTTTTGCGCACCTTTGGGTTCCACGTTAGTGGTGGCCTAGAACCGGTGGTGGCACTGGGATGCTTCTATGGTGAGTGGAGTGGGGAGGTAATTCCCGGGATTGCAAAAATACGAAATTTCATGCAGGTTTGATATTAAAATCCCTGGTAATTGGATGGGATACTCATGCATGTGTCTGGATATGAAGTTTTTGCCTTCATGTACGGATAGGTGTAGGATGGGGCATAATACCATATGTTCCTTTCATGCGGGAGAGCTTAAGTACTAAAGCATGGTTAATATGTATCTATGGCCTCCTCTCTCATTTGGAGAGGCGCATTATGCTTCTTTTAATGTTTGCTGAGCCACCCCTAATACTCAGGCGGTGCAACGGGGCTCAAGGCGTAGCTTGCCTGCTCTTTAGACGCATGAAGTCCATCAACCCCTGTATGTATTTTGTAATGTAGTATATCTGTTTTTGGTCGTGTAGATGTGGTTGCGTTGTTTATGTTGGGCGTGAGAAGGTTATGGGAGGGGAGTAAGGTGGTACGCTGGTAGCCTGTTCTCCTGTCGTCCTCCCTTGGTCCATGTTGGCTTTCTATCCGCGCCTTGGGATAGTAGGGCTGCATGACCTAATCTGGTCGGCCATTTGCAGTGTAGATGTGGCCAGTGGTCGTAACGCGACTGGTCATGTGCTAGTCATCTGTAATGATTTATTTGGGGAATAGAATCGCGAAAAGAAGTTATTAAGGGGAGGTCCTGTTTCCTCAAAGTCCCTATGTTCGCTCCTAATTGGTGAGTGCGAGTGCGTGTGTGTGTGTGACTACGTTCCGCTACACCACGCGGACGGTTGGTCTGTTACGAGGCTAAGTCCTAATATGTATCGCCTTTGTGGGCAGAAGGCGCCCGTGGCTTGCCAACGTGCCCTCGCGACCGTGCCCTATAGGCCCAAGATAAGTTTCGCTGTGTCACGTCTTGTCCATTGCCAAATGATTTTGCAGTGTGGAGAAAAAAAAATGTATGGCGTTATAATTGTTATGTGTGTGTAATTTCATGGTCACGGGCTATACGCAATAGTGTCTCGTCACCGCAGTATTGCAGTGTGAATAGTCTGCAGTCAGCAATTGGTATGTGCAATAACAGGCTGGGAAGTTACTGTTTGTCATCCGCTGGTATGTGCCTTTTTGCACGAATGCAAGTGTGGTCATTGTTTTGGATTCCTAGCCTAATGTAGCAATTCGCCCTAGTTAGGTAATGACGTCGTGTGGCCATTGTTCTCTAAGACCTGTGTCTTGCGAAATTTTCCTACCTGTGTTCGTGAAATGTATTCCTCTATGCCTGGTGTAATTCGAAATTTTATGTCTGGTTTTTGGTGGGAGGAAATGTAGTATTCCCTGTTCATGCACTTGTATGGGCCAATTTCAGTATGATTGGACGCCTGAATAGCTGTTCTCCTTTGCGTCTAAATTTTCCCTGGAACTCAGACCCGTGACCTTATGTCATTCTCTGTGTTTTATGTTTGCGTTGTGTGACAGGGCTTGGGTCTTTCCCAGTGTGGTCGTTGCTTGTGTTCCGTGTACCAAAAATACCATTGGATAGTTAGTTTTTGGTACGCGTGTGGTGTGTGGTCATGGGTTCGAATCCGGTTGTCTGTAAAGACTTGGTGTAATCATTTCCGTGCCGCTTATAATATGGCACGTTTCCGTGGCTGTGCAATGCGCATATGGAAGCATGCATACCTGTGTAGAGTTTGTACGTTTTTGATTCCCCACGTAGTGTAATTTTGGAAGATATGGGGTCTCTAAATCGGGCGTGAATGATGTGTTGATTTCTGTCCAGTAGGCTTTGGCTCGCTTGTCTGCGTCGAGCAGTCTTGCCCATTGAGGAGTATGTTACTGCTGATACGACGGTGTTGAATTACGATGTTGTGTGCTTTCATTTGTTTCATGCTCTGCCCACGTCCTTGTTTTCTGCACGTGTGTGTGTGTGAACCTGATTGCTGCCTATAATGATTGCTAGCAGTGCCTCTCTCATTGTAGAAAAAAAAACTTTGTGGTTTAATATGACCGTTGATTTGTAGCTCATGCGCCAGGGGATTTCCGTTTTACTTGGAATCCAAACCACAGGCCATGGCATTTCATTTCGGAAATCCCATATGCGTTGTACGCGAGTGTGTCTGGTCCGCTAGTCGCGTATTTGGTGACCAGATGCCAGAGGCGATTGTTTTGTTTTTCGTTTATGACCCGCTGTTAGTGGGACTGTCCCAATTAGTCTTAGCTTTCCCATTATCCTTATTCTACGACTGGATATTTACTCAACCTTATATTCCTGGTATTCAGAAGGTTGCGGGTTTGGAGACGGCCTTTTACCCAGAGTAATTGTTTCCGGCACCATGAAGGTTGTGTCTCCGGGACAGTTCTGGTGAGTGTTAGGATGGTATCCCGGTTCGGTCAGTGGGCTATTTCTTGGCTTTCTTCCCACGTGTTCCAACGGGACCGTTTCCTTTTCTTTTAGCAGTGTGCCCGCCTTTACGTGTAGGTGTGTGAGCTTTACGTGTGTGATATGCCTTCATCCGGCGGGCGTGAATAGTGTCCTTTATGAGTTTCCTCCCATGGCGCACGTTCACTATATAATTTAGGTCAGATACCTTCCTGCAGACTTTGAAGGGACCTGCCCATCGTGGTAGGAGGAATTCGGACACGTTTTTCTTACGGGCATGATTGGAGACCATGACCAATTGCCCGGGTGTGTATTCCACGGTCTTTCTATTCTGATCGTACCGCTCTTTTTGTTTTTTCTGGGCCTCGGCTATGTTTTTTCTAGCGTCCATGCGGGCTATCTGCAAATGCTCTAGCCGAGCCGCATTGTCTGTGTGGGCGTCCTGTGGGATACATATATTGTCTATGGGACTTCTGGGTGTGTATCCGTGCAGTAGGAAGTGTGGAGAGTGTTTCGTAGCCGTAGATACAGAGGTATTATAACTAAAAGTAATGCTTTGCAGATATTCATCCCAGTCTGTTCCTGCGTCCTCTGTAAATTTAGCCAGCGCTATTCCAAGTATTTTGTTCATACTTTCCGTGAGTCCGTTGGTTTGCGGGGAAAAACTCGTGGTAGTGTATGCCTTAATCCTGAGTATCTCCAGAAACTGTTGGAGCACTCTCGAGGTGAAAATAGTACCTCTGTCGGATAATAAGGTTTGGAATAGGCCATATCGTGTAATTATGTCAAATAAAAATTCGGCTATGCTGTTCGTGTCTGCTTTGGGAACAGCCTTTGTAATCATGTATCGTGTGAGATACTCGGTGGCCACCAGGATATATTTATTGCCTTTCTGACTTGTTGTAATGGGGCCTTTCACGTCTATTCCGACTCTGTGAAATAACTCTCCCACGGGAATTGGGTTGAGTAGTCCATGAGGCTTGCCAGGTCTTGTTTTGAATCGTTGGCAGGTGTGACATGTCTTGACAAAGGTATCTATGTCGGCCTTCATGTTTACCCAATAGTACTTGTCACGGATTCTAAGGTAAGTTTTATGCGTACCTAAGTGTGCCCCTGCCAGTGGGCTATTGTGGTGTCCGCTCATGATATTTTCTCTCAATGATTCCGGAACCGCTATAGGTGCGCTATCGTGCATGGCTGTGGGCTTAAATTTCAGTACCCCGTCTTTGTCTAGAAAAAATCGCCTAGACAGCCGTGCTGTCTTGGAGTCCACTTTATCCAAGTCTTCTAGTGCCAATAGAATCTGTTTCAAGTGCGGATCACTTTCTTGCTCCTGTTTGATGTCAACCACCGTCAGGGCAAAGGTGGGCATATCGTCCCAGTCGTGGTCCTTACTGTCATCCGGGGGATCGGCTACTGGCAGCCTAGACAACCCATCTGCGTTTAGGTGTGTAGCGCCTTTCTTGTGTTTGACCACGAAATCATATTCATACAGGCGGAATATAAACCTGTTGAGGCGCGAATTTGGGTTTTTAAATTTGTCCCAAAAAAGCAAGCTCGCGTGGTCAGTCACTACCGTGAACTTGATACCATAGAGGTATACTCTAAAATAGTTCACTCCCCACGAAAATGCCAGCATTTCCCGCTCTGTGGCAGAGTATCTAGTCTCAACGGCCGTTAGCTTCCTGCTAGCGTAGGCGACGGGCCGTTTGCGCCCTTCGGCGTCTTCCTGCAATAGGGCTGCTCCCAACCCATACAGGCTGGCATCCACGTGTAAAAATGTGGGCCTATCACTATGGAAGTGTTGCAGCAATGGAGGTGAGGTCAATAGTTGCTTCAGTGTGTTGAAGGCATCTATGTGTTCCTGCGTGATGCTGAAGGGCGTTTTTTCCCGTGTGAGTTCAGTTAGGGGATGGGCGATGTGTGCAAACCTATAGATATACTTGCGATAGTACGAAGCCAAGCCAATAAAACTGCGCAATTGTTTCAAATTTGTGGGCATTGGGATGCCCGTTATTGCGTCAGTCTTGGCTGGGTCGGGAATAATGCCCTCCCGGTTGACAATATGGCCCAATATGTTAATTTGCTGTCTGGCAAATTGACATTTCGCAGGTTTAAGCCTTAGTTTAGCTTCTCTGATCCTTGCGAAAGCCTCCTCCAAATGTAGGATGTGTTCGTCAAAAGTGTTGGAGAAGACCGTTATGTCATCCACGTACACCAATACGGAACGCCATTTAAGCCCTGAAAATGTCTTATCCACTAGCTTTTGGAAGGTTTGGCTGGCGTTACGGAGACCCATCGGTAAACGGGTGTAGGTAAATAGTCCGTTCTCTGTAACGAACGCCAGCTTGTGCCTATCTGGTTCATAGACGGGGATTGAATAGAATCCGCTATAGCAATCCATCGAACTGAACCAGCTAGCTCCACCAAGGGCGTCCAAATAGGTGTCTGCCCTTGGTAGTGGATAACTATCATTTTCGACCAACTTATTGAGCCTCCTGTAGTCAGTACAAAATCGGTGCGATCCGTCCCTCTTTTTGGTCAGCAGAACTGGAGAGGAATAGTTAGAAATAACGGGAACAATGACCCCTGCCTCGAGCATCTCTGAGATTTGGGCATCGATGGCATGTCTCTCCTTCTGGCTCACTCTGAAGGGAGGCTGGTGTACTGGTCGGTCACTAGTGAGTGTGACGTGGTGTTCAATGAGGTCTGTCACAGCGAGATCCTTCATTGAGTGGGCAAAAATATCCCTGTTGGTCTCCAGGAGCTCCGTGAGCCTTTTGTTTTGCTCCGGAGTCAGGTCCTGCGTGTGGTTCTGGTTGGCCGCCTTATCAGTGTGTGTGTTTGTGTATTGGCTGATAGTGTGCAGTGTAGGGGCCTGATGCTCGTGGTTTTCTCGCTCCGCTCGAATCCCATCTCTGTTCCTGGTGTATACCATGGGATGTGTGGTGAGCCTCTGGTCGTGCTTTAAAAGCATCTGACCACTAGCGAAATTTATGCTAGCCTCATATCTAGCGAGAAAATCCATGCCTATTATGGCTGACGCAGAAAGGTGTTCGATAACGAACATGGGGTGCGTTGTGGCAAAATGGTCTATCCTAATATGTATGTTTGCCACTCCCCTGTTTTCTAACGTCTGAGCATTGGCCGCTACCAGCCGGATGTCCCCCGTGACACCTTGTATTTGCGCCTCGGCAATGTGTCGGCTATTAACACAACTTACGGCAGCCCCAGTATCGATTAGGGCCTGCACTCTGTGGCCATTTATGGTGGCGTGTATCGTGAGGGCCGATACCTGAAATCCACTGCCCTGCACCGATGTGTTGTGTAAGATGTATGTTGTTGTTGTTGTTGTTGCCGGAGTGACATTTGTGCTGGGCAGGCATGGGTCTGTCCGTTTATCGTACCTGGCACGCTTCGCCTCTCGGCTTACTTCCTGTCCTGAGTACTTTGCCCAGGTCAGCAAAGTGCGTTTGCCAAGTACATTGCCAGCTCCTTTAACCGGTCTTGCTGTGAGACTAGGAGTCTGCTGGCGAACGTTTAGTGTATTAATCGTTCCCAGCCTTTGTGTAGTTGTGTTGTTGTTGGTTTCTTCCTCTCGGGAAGGTGTGTCTGCAAATGTAACCCTGAGCTTGCCCTTGTGACCCCGCCTTTTGTTCCAGGCGGTCGCGAGTTCGACTCCTGTTGCTGGCTTCCCCATGCCGAGCGAACTCGCGTCATGCGCCTGTGTGTGGTCAATTCCCCCCCTGTGTTGTGGTGAAGGGGGTAGGGTTTTCTGTTGGGAGGGTGTGGGCGTGTTCTCGGGCTGTTTGCTTTTGATCGTGAGGGGTGTGTAATGTCCCGCCCTAGGGTTTCCTGTGAAAAGTACGTGTAGGTCCCTATTGAATCCCGCAGTTGAGACTAGCGGAGGCGAGTGTACATCCGTGTATACATGGATGTTGGCTTTGAGCACCTTGCCGAGGGCGGTTACCTCTACGGCACTGCCATAGGTGCCGTCCTTGCCCATGTATTCTCGGTAATCCGCCCCGGTCTGGAATGGGTTCTCCCGCTCGTCCGACACAAAGTCCCGGTACTCTTTCCAGTTGGCCAGGATATGTTTGACCGTCTTCTGTCTGTAGTCCCCATGATAATCCTCGGTATTCCGGATTAGAAAGCTCATGGCCCTAAACAGACAGTTGCCGTCTCCTTGCACGGGGTGTGTTTGGAAACGGTCCGGGGGCGGATCGTCAGCCTTAGTTTTAGCTGGCTGCTTCTTCCCCTTATTCTTACGAGTTTTCTTGGGGAAAGGGCCTTTCTTGTGTTGTGTTGGGGGAGGAACCTCAGCTGCTTCATCAGCTAGCCGAACCTCCCCGTCTAGGCGTTTTTTGAAAATGTGGGTGTACGCCTGCCTGTAATGTATGTGCGCCCCCCCCCTCGGGGTGGCTGCGCCAACTCCCTGCTTGCGGTGTGTGTCTAGGCGTAGGGAGTATTGCCCCCCTGTCTGTCCTGTGGGGTGTTTCATCCCTGAACTCCCTCGGGTATTCGTCTGGGAGGGGGTAGTGTTCTGGGCCCTTCGTGTGTTTGTCCATGTTGTCCCTTCCTCTAGTGGGTTTTCTTCCTTGTCGGTTATTGCCCTGTTGTCCGTTATTCTGTCTCCGCCAGGGTGGGGTGTATGTCTGCTGCTGCTGGGGCGGGTGTTCCCGTCGGTTCCCCTTTTCCCTATATTGGTCAGCTGCATACCCCTGTCTGGTCGAGGGTGGGTTTTCTCGCTGTTCCCAATTTCCCTTGTACTGCGGGGCCGCATAGCCTTGGCTTCGTGGGGGCGGGTTCTCCCGATATTCCCCATTTCCCCCGTACTGCGGGGCTGCATAACCTTGGCTGCGTGGGGGCGGGTTCTCCCGATATTCCCCATTTCCCCTGTACTGCGGGGCAGCATAGCCTTGGCTGCGTGGGGGCGGGTTTTCCCGATATTCCCCATTTCCCCTGTACTGTGGGGCAGCGTAGGACTGTCTATGCGGTGACGGGCTGTTTCGTCGGGGGATGTCGTGGTCGTACTCCTCAGGGTAGTACTCCCGTGTGTACGGAGATGGTGACCGCCTTGAGGGGTATGTCGGCTCTGTGTCCGTGTATGCTATCGGTGAGTACCGAAGAGGGTAGTGTGGCCTATCCTGTGGGGGAGGTGTTGTTGTTCGCTGTGGAGGGTAGTAACTTTCTTCCCTCCCGTAGCGTCTCCTCTCTGTGTACCCCCTGTCCCTCTCAGTATGATAGTGTTCTCGTGTGTCTGCTTGCTCATCCCTTGGCGGTCTCCCGCCCGCTTGGATGGCAGCTATGGTCAGTTTCTCCATCCTGTCCACTAATTCGTCTATTTTGTCATTAGTGTCGTCTTTCCGGGTTTTGAAGTGCAGATCCACGGCTTTTTCCGTAGCCTTTTCCGTGATCTTTCTCCCCTCCTCTATGGTCTTTATGTTATTCAACATATGTTGGACCGTGAGGTTGTTCATGATGCATAGCTTTTCTACTATGGCTGGTCTGAGGCCCTGCATCAACAGCTTGACTTTCTGTTTATTTGTCATTGCTGCATTGTACTTTTCGCACATTATCAATTTAACATTGATGTATGCCTGGGCGCTCTCTTTGGGTCCCTGTGACCTCTGTCTAATCTGGTCATAGAGATCGTCATCGTCTGGTATAAGCTGGAACTCATCCTTCAACATTACCGCGGTTTCCTCCCATGTGGCAGCCTCTAGTGCGTCCTCATGGAGCTCATACCACGTCATGGCCGCCTTTGTGAGGTAGGCAGGAAGGAGCCGTTTTCTAACTTCCTCGCTCCAACCATTGATCCGGGCCGTTCTATTGAAGGCCTTGAGGTACTCCTCGGGATCCTGGCCTTCCCCCGTGAACTTTGTGGGGTGGATCATGGGGTACTCAGTGTGTCTATTCATGTCGCTCTCGGCTGTGTCCCGTTGACTGTGTGTCGAGGTGTTTGGGCTGTTTGGAGGGGAATTAGCCTCGCTTCCCGTGTACGACACCTGTGTTACGTTACCAGGTGGCTCGTCGCCTGATATGCTTGTGCTGATGGCTGGTGTGTTGTCGTACTGTGTGGATTCGACTATGTGTACGGTTCTGTCTAAATCCTGTTTTACTGTCTCCAAAATAGTGTGGATGTCCAGAACCGCTTCTGTCGTGTGACTATTGGCTTTAACAGTGTCTGTTTCTAATAGCTCTGAAATGCGCTCGAGCAGGTTATTGGCTTTCTGCTCTGTGATCTGCAATTGCTGCAACAATAGGGGATGGAGTGTTGGCAGGCAATCTACCTCACTATCGCTGGATACCGGCGATTCTTGTGTGTGTTCACTGGCCTGCGACCGTGTAAAATGTATAACTTGTGCTGCAGCGGCAGGGTGTTGAGCACGGATCTGTGCTGTTTGGAATTCAAGGTCCCTGAGAAGTTGTACTGCAGTCTGGTCAGTTATTAAGTCACCGTTCTTAATCTTTAGCTTCGGCAGGAGTGGGGTCGTACTAGCCGACAAATGGTGTGCAAAGTCTCTTAATGTAGTCCTAAATGTGGACATTTAATAATAAAAAAAAAATGTGTGACGCAATATGAGGTTAAAAATAAAAAAAATTTCTCTATTTGCTTGGCTTTTTGCGGTACGGAAGGGGTCGCTTTTCCTACGAGGGCTCGTTGATTGAGTCCCGTTCTACTGTGCGTAGGATGGCGCCTCCACCAGTGTTTTAGATCCCTTATTTGGGGGTGGATCTAAAAGGGAGAGTCGCTGTACTAATTTATGAGGTGGTGCCTAAAGAAGGGTAGCTCCCCTTGACAGGGCAAGCTGACCAGTGTAGTGTGTTGTGGTGTGCTAGGAACTAGGGGGCGTTCCTATAAATAATGTGGTAGTGTTTGAGGGGATGGGACCCACTGCAAAGGGTCGCTGTACTAGTCGCTCAGCTGACTGCTTGTTATGTAATCGACTCTGCTCGTATCAGCCGGGTGGCACGCGCTGCTTGCTGGCAGCCGGCTCGAGAAACACAAAGATACCTGAGTTAGCGCTAATGGCTTACAGTCTGTCACGTCTTTACGTGACGGGAATAAGGAAGGGCGTTGGGATGTAAAGAGGCGTATAACAGTAATGCTAGTGTAGAGTGTGGACCAAGTGTTTTATTGGTCTGTGATATTCTTTGTGTGAGTCCCTTGTAGGGAATGAAATTATGTTTATAATGTGATACAAGTTGTGGGTTGCAGGTTACATAAATAGGAACTCTGAACACGATTGACTGACTCACCTCGGTTGACACCAGCGTAGCTTCGGCCGTCTTGATGGAGCACTGACAATGGAGAGAGAGTTTGACCTCATTAGGACGTCTTCTTATACCTTCTGACGCCCTCCTGTCAGCAATGAATTGGCCCAGTTAGTACTATGTCGCTGAGTGTAATGATTACGTAAGGCTTGAGCTGCTTTATGGAGTAGCAAGCTGTCCTTACAGTATTAATGGATGTTGCCCCGGCTTTCCAAGGGTTGCCATTTTAGGGGATTTAGCCAGATGTTGGGGGGATGGTCTCCAAGGGGTGCATACCCCTGGGATGCTGTACAATACTTCAAGTTTCCGACTAGATTGTTTATGTTTCAGGTGGAAGGCAAATACTTGAGTCTTATTAGGATTGGGCATGAGCTGGTTCCTTTCATAGTAAGTACCCAGCTGTTTGAGAGCACGAGTGAGTGTATGCTCTACAACTTCAAACTGTTCTGATTGGGCAGAAAGAGCAAGATCGTCAGCGTAAATGAAGCTTTTACACCATTGAGGCTGTGGTTGATCATTGGTGTACACATTAAATAAAATAGGAGACAATACACTTCCCTGGGGCAATCCATTCTTCTGAGTTCTCCAACGGCTGCGATGTCCTTGGAAGTCAACGAAGAACCGGTGATCCTGAAGAAGTGTAGCTATCATGTTAGTGAATCCATAGTTGTTCGTTGGGTTATAGAGTTTATGTAACAGTATTCTGTGGTTTACGGTGGCATATGCAGCAGAGAGATCAACAAAAGCTACACCTGTGATCTTTTTCCTTTCAAAACCATCTTCTATGAACTGAGTAAGATGTAGGACTTGAGAAGTGCAATTTTTGCCTGGTCTGAACCCAGCTTGTTGAGGGATTAGAAGAGGATCAACTACAAGAGTTAAACGATTCAGGATCATTCTCTCTAGGATCTTATAAAGATGACAAAGAAGAGAGATTGGTCTGAAACTTTTAGGATCATTTGGCAATTTACCAGGCTTTAAAATAGCTATTACACGAGCCTTGCGCCATAATTTTGGGATCTTGAAAAATGCAATGCAGTGATTATAAAGAATTAGAAGCCAAATTTTCGTGACATTGCCAAAATGTTTAATTTGTTCAACACAAATATCATCCAGTCCTGCTGCCTTGCCATTCCGACATGTACGGACGGCAGCTTCTAGTTCATGGAGATCAAATGGTCTTGTGAGTTCACTGTTCTGATTGTGTACCTTATCCTGAAGTTTGAAATCTGATTTTCTAAATGGCGATCTTGGTGTGCTATTATTTATGAGCTGTGATGCGATGTTATTGGCAGTGATGTTTGCATGTGTGGAACTCTTAGTTGGATCGTTATTTAATTTCTTTAGCAGCCTCCAAGCCTTCTGACTATTAACAGAGAAGTCAGTTTCCTCCATAAGTTTCAGCCATCTTTCTCTCTTGTTCAATGCTATGGTGGATATTAGCTCTTTTCCTGCTGAAATGGTTTCGTCACTAAATGGATTATCTTCGAAGAGTGAAAGATAATTACTCATCAGATCGGCTGTTTTAGGTGTTAAGCCATGGAAGTTTTGTGTCCTGCACCCTCGAGGCATCGACAACCGTGAAGCCTTCTTCACTGCATTCAAAAATGTATCGTATTCATCTGGTGTTGGCTGGATACCAGCTACAAAACTATCCAAAGTAGAACTAAATTTCTCCCAATTAGCTTTCCGGAAGTTGAATCTTCTGCGGTAGGGTATAGTGATCGGTTGGGCTAATGCAGTAACTTGGCACATCACAGGCCGATGTTGAGAGTTAGGAACTGGAGAGCATACTGTCTTCATGCATTGTTGGCTGATGTGCTCACTGGCAAAGATCAGATCTGGATTGTATCCACGATGCCAACGCCCACTATTGAAGGATGGAGGAAGTTTACTGTCATGTATGAGGGTTAATTGGAAGGTATCGACCCATTTTAACACCTCTTCTCCATTATCATCGTCTTGAGCATAACCCCATACTGTACTGTGACTGTTAAAGTCACCAACTACAACATTGACACTATGTTTATGGAAACTATCAGGGGTAGCAAAGGAAAAAGCAGCACCAGGTGGTTTGTATACAGAAGATACGGTGCAATTACTCAGCTCAACAGTTAATATTTCCATATCCTCGTGTTCAGAGATGGAAGTAGACACGATTTGAAGATCAGGTCGAACGAATAAAGCACTTCCGTACTGTCTGGGAGGTCTCTCGGCAATAAGTCTCAAGCCAGCAATTTTGGGACGTCGTAGCTGATTGTCTCTGTGGGTCTCTTGTATGCAAAGTATGTCACAGTTGTTACTTCGACATATTTCACTCAGGAGCTCTTCTTTTGGGGATGAAAGTCCCTCTGTATTAAACGTAATTATAGTTAGCCTTGAAAAAGGCCTTTATGGAACATATGTCATCATCTTGTTTGTACTTCTGGAATGCTGATGCTCAGTTCAGTACTGGAAAGTGTAATCCAGGTACCTATGCAGGGGCACCACGTGCAGGAATCAGCTTCACCCCCACAGGTCAGTAAATTGTAGACGGCTTCTCAGGTCGAGTAAATTGAGCTGATTTAGAATGTCGGATTTGGCAAAGTGCCTTAGTGAAGGATTGCGAGCTTTGACAATTGATATGAAAAAATTAATGACACTGTTCAATTTAGAAATATTGGTTATAGCCGAAGTAGACCAAATAGGAGAAGAGAAATCTAGGATAGGGAGAACATATGTGGTGAAGTATAATTTAAGTGCATTGAGGCCTTTAATATATGTGAATCTCTATAGAATGCCGAGACTGCGCATTGCGCGAGATTTGATATGGTCAATGTGGGTAGAGAATGTCAATTTATCATCGTGAATAATACCTAAATCTCCTACCTGAGAAACCGTATCCAATGTATTTCCACATATTTTATAGTCCGCCTGATTTCCAGATTTCAGTAGTGAGAAAGACACATTGAAGCACTTTTTCGGATTTGGAGATAACTTCAATTTGTTGAACCAATCAGTACATGTATTCACTGCTTCCTGGAGGTCAGCGTGGTCGTCAGAACTGGATTTTTTTCTGAATATCTGGAGGTCCTCAGCGTACAGAAAAAGGGAACACGGAGAATTTTGCACACATGTGTTTATATCGTCCATATACAGCACGAAGAGAAGGGGTCCCAGGATACTGCCCAGAGTTACTCCTGATAAGACTGGGAGCCAGGACGATACAGACCCTGGAAGCACTACCCGTTGTTGCCTATTGGACAGGAAGCTTTGTATTAGGGATAGGAAGGATCCATGTACGTTGTATCGTGAAGCAAGCTTGTGGAGGAGGAGGAAATGGTTCACAGAGTCAAATGCTTTGGCCAGGTCAACGTAGATTACATCTAGCTGAGATTTTTGATCTATTGCATAAATTATGTGATGGTTCAGAACAGTCAGACTTGTTAAACATGATTTTCCAGGGACGAAGCCATGTTATTCTGCTGAGAGGTGTGGTTTGGTGAAAGTGAGGAGACGGCAATGTATTATTTTTTCGAAGACTGAAGAGGGTATAGGGACGATAGATATAGGTCTGTATGAGGAAATTTCATGCTTGCTGCCTGATTTAAAGAGTGGTGTGATATCAGCTCTTTTCCATGAGTCAGGAAAAGTGCCGGAAGTCATGCACCAGTTGAGTATCATGGATAAGGGGATGCTGAGAGATGCAGAGATGTTTTTCAGGGATATAGGGCTTATGTCTGATGGACCGGTAGATCGGTTTGCGGGCAGACTTTTTAAAATATTTTGGATTTCATCGGGGGTCTTTCAAATTGAGATAGTGAATCAGAACAGACGCTAGTAAGTTGAGGGTGACTGGGGATTGGTACGGGGACTGAAAAGATTGACTGGAAATATTCATTGACATCTGTGGACCTCAATTCAAATGTCGCACGATCGCGAGCAAAATCCTTTCATGACGTCAAAGTTCAAATAGAACCAAAAGGGAAGCGAACAGCAAATGCCGTATGGAAGGAAGTACTATTAGAATGTTGAAACGATTGTTGCGGAGGAGCACAGACCTCAGCAAACGGGGTACAGATTAAATAACAAATATACAAGGACGTCCGCATCCCTAATACGATAACTGTCCTGTGGTAATGGTAAAAAGTGCTATTGTCCTACATCGGTGATTACTATCCTACATCCTGTTCTTTCATTGCCTCAGTTCTATAACTAAGATATACTCCATCAAATTTACAGCTTAACAAATATTAATACCTTCTGTGAGATTTATCTTTTCATTTCTCATCAATCGCCTTTACTTACTATTCTATCTGCAATGGTGGAGGCGATAGCTGTCTTTACAGAGTTGTGCAAATTATTCGATTCGATGTCAGTTTTCCAAAACTGCATTTTTACTTTTCACGGTTTAATGCACTAAGTATGTTTACAAGGCGATGAAATTAATTCAAATGTTTAACCAAGACTACTAATTATTGTTTTAGATCCCTTAGTTGGGGGTAGATAGATCTAAAACATACGTGTTATTGTGCTAATTTGGAAGGTGATTTCTAAAGAGGGCAGCTTCCCGTAGCTGGGTAGGCTTACCAGTGTAGAGTGTTGTGTGATGTTTAAATGCTAGGGGGTGCTCCTGTAAAGACGTAAGTGTCGCTTATGGGGATGATCTGCTGGGCGCAGTTTAACGTACTAGACTCCCAGCTGGTCAGAAGGAATTATATAACAGACCTGCTTGCGTCAGCTATGCCGGCGGCTTGCTGCCAGCGGAGACACAATAGAGCCTGAGCAGGCGATTACCGGCTACTATTGTCACGCTTACTCGTGACGAGAGTCAGGAAGGGTGTTAGGAGGTATAGAGGCGTGTAATTACAAATGCAGTGTGTAGATTACTGACCAAGTATTTATTGGTCGGTGAGTATGAAATTGTATGTCCCTTTTTGGGGAATGTAATAAATGTTATAAGTTTAAGTGTACAAGTTTGTGGGTAGGTTTTACAAAGTATAGGATATCTGAACACTTGCTGACTCACCTGATGATAGCAGCTTGCAGCGGAGCCTCCGGCTATACACACAGTATGACAGATAATAGAGAGAGGCTGTCCTCATTAAAGCCTTCCTACTTATAGGTTCTGGGCTGCTTCGTCGGCATTCCATCGATGTAGGTGTCCTAGTTAGCTATTGTGTAGGTGTTTATGATTGTGATGCAAGTAGTTGGCAGGCTCCCCAAACTGGGCAGCCGCCCTTGCTGTGTAAAAGGTACTGTTCTGGCTTTACTATGTCTGCCAGTTAGGGGTGGTTTTAATAGATGATGGAGGGTGGCTTCAGGGGGTGCAGCCCCCTGGGGGCCTGTACAAGCCTCCTCCTCTGTTTAGTTCGCGTCCCCGCGAACGGGAACGGAACGTGGAGTTGGGGTGTTGATGTATTAGGTCATTGTTGAATCGTCCTTGTATCTCTTCTTTGTTTCTTCTGCGTCGTGTAGAGGTAGTGATGTCGTGTTGATGTAGCGATGTCGTGTAGATGTGAGATCAGCTCGTGTTCAGAGGGGTGGGTTTTGGGATATGCATATACATTTGACATTTTGAAACAGTTCATGAAAGAAAACATTGACATTTGCCATATAAAAAAGTTCCAAAAAAAATACATGGTTTAAAATTGTATAATATATTGTTGTGCAGGGAGGAAAAAACCCACGGCTGGACGGGTGATTGTGCCGTCCGCCGCTGTCTTGGGGAAAAAATTGCTCCCTGCAATGTGAAAGATGGAAGAAATAGAAAAAATAGGTGTTCCAGGGTATAAGTTAAAGGAAATATTTAAAATATGTTTATTGAGTTGGGATAAAACGGAACACCTTCACAAATTTGGACGTTAGAAGAAAGAAAATGAAGGAAACAAAAGCATAATCATTGTGTATATGTGATATTAATGTAGAGAGTATACTGTTTAATATGTAATTTTGATATGCTCATATACTAAGATTTGTGAGTACCATTTATCCCCTCCGCAGACAATGTGGGGGTGCGAAGTACCATGTATACATTTATGGAAGAATAACTGCCTGTGGGCGCATTACTTTGTGCTAATTTACAATCATCTTACGGACTAACTAAGCGCGCTAAATTTCTGTTAACCTAGTCTATGTGGTACCTCATCGTCATTATTTCCAACAAGACTTATGCTAAATAGCGTTGCTCCCTGTGGGTGGGCGCGACTATCATGGCGGCACAACCCGTCCTTTACATGAGGAGTCCGCGTTGTGTGGCCGTATGTCACCTCTCATATTAGGCGAGATATCCATTAAACGTTGATCCGACCTGCGGTGGGGGTATATCCCACAGGCATATCTCCACCGTGGTGCGGATTTATTATCTGTAAGAAAAATTTATTGAGGTGTGTAGAGGGGGGAAATTGTGTATGTAAGTAGGGATTAGTGAGACGTGTATGGCCGTGGGCAAAATATTTACAGAGGGCTATATACAATGTCGCCACCTGTTGGTAAAGAAAAGAGATCATTGAGCATATATGTATATGTATAAGGTGTTCACCCTTGTCATCCTGTGTATTGGCCTGCAAAACATGATAGTATGAGCATGGTGCTCAACACGTGGTTGCTACATGGTAGCGGTTTCCCGTACCCAGTGGTCGGCTGTCGGCGCTGGACCGATACCTGGCGGGGTGCAAGAAAATATAACATGATATATAAACACAGTATAATAATGACATTGCCATACAAAATCTGGAGAGTGCCCATATTGGCGCCACTCTCTATGCTGACAAAAATAAATATCCATAATGATGGAGCACCCTATATTGGGAGCGGGTGTCCCATGTTGGAGCTCATGGCTGTAAAGCAAGCATATATATAATTAATACCACTGTCCATGTGTATGTCTAGTTACCAACTAGCCTTAAGTCTATTTATAAACTAATCTTAGGTATATATAAAAAGTGGCTCCAAATGTTGCCTTAACCTAGTGTTGTCGGGCTTACCCTGGTACCAATTTTTGGTGACCAAGTGCCGGAATATTCTACCTTAGTCTATTGTTAACCTATGTGTTATCGGGCTTACCCTGATGACGGGTTTGTTGGCCATCAGGTGCCGAAATCGTTACCTTAATTATGGTAAGTAAAAATGTTTGCTATTTATAAGCCGAATTGTTGACCTTACTTTATTGCCGAAATATACTGTGCTATTATTTAGCAACAGCGGTTAGTAAATTTGCTTAATTCTAAGTTGCGTACCAAATGCAACTGTCTTACGTGCTAAAATTTTGACCAGGGCGATCGCCTGAGGCAATTTACTTCCTCAGGGCACCACCCGCATGTATTCTAGAAACACCGGTTGTCTCTAGAACCGCCGGATTCCGCCCCCTTAATACTAGTTGTCGACATTTAGGCTAATGATTATTAACTAGTATTAATATAGTCGCAGGCGGCTTACGGTGCCACTAAGCAAACCGCTTCGCCCGCTGTATTTGCCTGCTCATTGCCGTTGCCTTTGCATATGTTGTCGTTGTTGGGTCTGCCCACTTTAACCCCTGTGAGTTGCTCGCCATGCTCCTCATTTAATGCCCTTGGCTGCCCGCTGCGTCACCATTTATGTGGGCATTGGACATCGTCCAATGGCATAATATCATTTTCGCCCGTATTGGCAGTAATAGTATCTTCTTCGCCCTTATTGGCATTAATAGTATCCTCTTCGCCCTTATTGGCATTAGTAGTATCCTCTTCGCCCTTGTTGGCATCAATAATATTTCACTCCTGCGCATAGGAGTCTTGCTTCTCGCTCTAGAAGCTCTACCTACTTATATTTAACTAAAAGTCTAGTCCTAATTGGGTCGTCCCTAGGGTCATCTCCTGAGTCCGGTGTGGAGCTGGCTATTTCTCCCACCATCCTCAGAAAGTCTCCCCTGCAGGTCTTGGCTTCGACGACCGTGGCACGTAGTGGGTGTAACATCTCTTTGTCCCGGGAACAGGCTAGGTCCCCTGGGACTCCGAAGTTTGCCCGTGCCAGGCCATGAATGCCTCAACCTTACGTAGTTCGTCTTTTTGGTCTCGGTCAGTATGTTAACTAGGGTAAGGCTCATCATCGCCTTACCCAGCTCTGCTCCTGTGTGGTGCCTCTTCCCTTCTGCCTACACCGTTATCATCATTCAGCGTGTCACAGATTCCTTTTTATATATATAAAAAACAAGCTGTACCCGGCATGCGTTGCAATGCCAATCAAAGAAAGTGTTGGCGTTGAAATTCTGTTTCTTGAAGTGCTTTTGGATACACAACATGTTAACTGCCTGTAAGGTATCGTAAAATGGATTTTCTAATTTAGAACCATTCGTGGGAGCGTGCACAACAACTTTCAAAAGTTTCATCGCTGTCACCCATTTGTTGAATCTACTCGTACGCTACCTATTGTGAAATGGATTTACTAAGTCGAAACCCTTCCCTGGCGTGTACACAATAACTCATCAATGATTCATCGCAATCGGATGAATGGTATATGCACGTATACGGGGTTTTGTTTAAACGATTCGTGCCCTGTCACTCATTTGTTGAATCTACTCGTGCGCTACCTATTGAGAAATGTATTACTAAGTCGAAGCCCTTCCCTGGCGTGTACACAATAACTCATCAAGGTTTCATCGCAATCGAAGAATGTTATATGAACGCAATAGGGGATTTTGTTGAAACGCTTCGCGCGTCGTCACCCATTTGTTGCATCTACTCTTGCGCTACTTATTGTGAAATGGATTTACTAAGTCCCCTTCACTGGCGGGTACACAATAACTGATCAATGTTCCATCGCAATCGAATGAATAGTATATGAACGCATACCTGATTTTGTTTAAACGATTCGCGCTCCGTCACTCATTTGTCGAATCTACTCATGTGCTACCTACTGTGAAATGTATTTACTAAGCCAGAAACCTTCCTTGGAGTGTCCACCAAATTTCACCCAAGTTTCACCGCTAACGGCAGAATGGTATATGACCTTATACGGGACTTTGTTGAAACGCTTCGCGCGTCGTCCCTCATTTGTTGAATCAACTTGTGCGCTGCATATTGTATAGTGGATTTACTAAGCCAGAAATTTTCCATCACGTGTACACAACATCTCACCCAAGTTTCATAGCTACGGACGAATGGTACATGAATGCATACGGGACTTGGTTGAAACGCTTCGCATGTCGTCGCTCATTTGTTGATTCTACTCTTGCGCTACATATTGTAATATGGATGTACACAGCCAGAAACCTTCCCTGGAGTGTACACAACATCTCACCCAAGTTACATCGCAATCGGATGAATGGTATGTGAACGTATACGGGACGTTGTCGAAACGCTTCGCGCGTAGGCACTCATTTGTTGAATATAAACGTGCGCTTCGTAATGTAAGATGGATTTACTTAGCCAGAAACCTTTCCTGGAGTGTACACAACAATTCACCAAACATTTATCACTATTAGACGAATGGTATATGACTTTATACGGGACTTTGTTGAAACGCTTCGCGTGTCATCGCCCATTTGTTGAATCTACTGGTGCGCTACCTATTGTAAAATGTATGTACTAAGCCAGAAACCTTCCCTGGAGTGTACACAACATCTCACCCAAGTTTCATCGCTATCGGATGAGTGGTACATGAAATTATATGGGACTTTGTTGAAACGCTTCGCGCGTCGTCGCTCATTTGTTGATTCTACTCGTGCTCTACCTATTTTAAAGGGATTTACTAAGCTAGAACCCTTCCCTGGAGTGCACACAAAATCTCAGCCTAGTTTCATCGCCATCGGACGAATGGTATATGAACACAAAAGTGACATTGTTGAAATGCTTCGCGCGTCGTAGCTCATTTGTTGAATCTACTCGTGCGCTGCCTATTGTAAATTGGATGTACTAAGCCAGAAAATTTCCCTGCTGTGTACACAACATTTTACGCAAGTTTCATAGCTATCGGACGAATGGTATATGAATGCATACGGGACTTTGTTGAAACGCTTTGCGTGTCGTCGCCCATTTGTTGAATCTACTCGTGTGCTATCTACTGTGAAATGTATTCACTAATTTTGAAACCTTCACGTAAGTGTACACAACATCTCACCCAAGTTTCATCGCTATCGGACGAATGGTATATGAACACATACGGGACTTTGTTGAAATGCTTCGCGCATCGTCGCTCATTTGTTGAATCTACGCGTGCGCTACCTATTGTAAAATGGATTTACCAAGTCAGAAACCTTCCTTGGAGTGTACTCAACATCTCACCCAAGTTTCATCGCAATCGGACGAATGGTATATGAACGCATAGGAGACATACACACCCACAGACAAACTATCACGTTACATTGATTTTTATATATATAGATAAGTGTCCTGTGTAAATAATTTATTGTGTAGGAAATGTAAAAAATTTTTTTAAGTGTTCTGGGGTTGTAGAATCTTCTAAGTGCATATACTACTTCAGGTCTACTTTGCTATGTCGGACTTCCAGCTGTAATGCTTTGTTAATTTTCATGGAGGCGTTAGTAGGGTTTATGGCGCTAGGTTCCCTGTTATTAGGATCCGGGGGTATTATTCGTTGAATAGGCTTAAAGCAAGTTAGGAGGGGGTTGCGCATCTTCGGGCTTCATGTAAATGGTGGCCTAGAGCCGGTGATGCTACCAGGATGCTTCTACAATGAGTGGACGGGGGTAGGTATTTCCCGGGATTGCAAAAATATAAAAATTCCATGCGGGAGTAATACTAATAATAACCCAGGTGTGTGGGTGGGATATTCCATGCATGTATCTGGATATGAGGCGTATCCGCACTCATCTAAGGATAGGTATAGGGTGAGGCGTAATAATACTATGTCCCTTTCATGCGGGATTATTTAATAAAAGAAAAGTTGTTAATATATAAGTTGGCCTCATCTCTTACTTAGAGATATGCATTACGCTTGCCATTCTTTCCGACGCACCCTTAATACTCAGGTGCTAGCATTGAGAGCCAGGGCGTAGTGAGCCCTCTCTTTAATCGCATGAAGTCTATCAACCCCGATGTAAATTTTGGCGTGTAGTTTGCTGTTTTCATGGGTTTATGTGTCTGTGTTGGTTAATGTTGTAAATGGAAAGGCTATGGAGGGATGAGGGTCTTACTCTGGTAGCCTATAGGCGGTGTATTGGCTATCTGGCTGGCCCTATCCACGTGTGCTCCTGTCATCCTCATCTGGTCAATATCTGTTTTCTATTGCTCCTTGGGATAGTAATGTATGGTGACGCTGTGACGTCACGACCTAATCTGGTCTCTCAGTTGCAATGTTGATGTAGCAAGTGATCGTAGTGTGATTGGTCATGTCCTGATCGGCTATGATGGATTTGGGATTAAAAAGTAAAAAGAGCAGTAATGATTGGGGAGGTCTGTTCCCTCAGAGTCCCTGTCTATATTCGTCCCTGATTAGTGAGCGCGTGTATGTGTCTGTGTTCCGTTACACCATGCGGGCGAGTGGGCTGTTATAGCCTAAGTCCTATCGTGTGTCGCGTGCATGGGCAGGAGGTGCGCGTGGCTTGTCAACATCTTTGTAGATATGCTCCTATGGTCCTGAGATAATGTGGCCCACAGTATCTGCATATTGCTAAATGCCCCAACTGTTGTAACAGTGCTGAAAAATGTATGGCATTATCATTGGTTTGTGTTTGTGATTTCATGGTCACTTCCGATATAACAATAGTGTCTGTCGGCAGCAGTGTTGCAATGCGGTGGACTCTGCAAGTCAGTATTTCGTCATGTTATGTTTTCATTTGTTTGTGTACATGAAGTCTCTGACATTGCGTATGTCGGCTGTCGGAACGTGACTTTTTGCCAGTATGTGAGTGTTGTCACTGGTTGGGATTCCGGGAGTGCCAGTGTGTCAATCCGTCCTGTTTTTGCTAGCACTGTTGTGTGGACACTATTCCATAAGACCGTTGCCTTGTGAAATTGCTATACCTGTGTTTGGGAAATCTATTTCCTATGTCTGGTGTAATCGAAATTTTTGCATGGTGTTTGGCCGGAGGAAATGTGGTATTACCTGTTTATGTACTTGTATGGGCCAATTTCGGTCTAGTTGGAAGTCTGGATAGTTGTTTTCCACGGTGTCCGATTCTTACTGGGCATTTTGACCCGTAATCTCATGTAATTCTCTGTGTTCTATGTCTGCGTTGTCTGTTGGTTTTGATTGTCCCCAATGTGTCTTCTGATTGTGTTTCTCGCGCCAAAAAATACCGTTGATTAGTTAGTTTTTGGCACGAGTGTGTTGTGTGGTCGTGAGTTCGGACCCGTCTTGGCTCAAGGTCCTGGTGTTACGATATCTGTACCGTATATACCATGGCGCACGTATCGTGTATTTGAAATGCGCAGATGAAAATACGCATTGGCGTGATAAGTTTGTGTCTTTGGGAATTTTCCTCGTAGTGTAATTTGGGGAGTTATGGGGTTCTGGACTTGGCGTGAATGATGGCGTGTGTTCCGACTTCAGAGTTGGATGCCTGTTAGCTGCCCGTATGTAGTGAAGGTCGCCCAGTCACGAGTGTCTTATCGCTGACGGCGATAGTCTCTAATTTCATTGACGTGTGCGCTATCTTATTACTTGTTTGACAATGTTCCTGTGTCCGGCACGTGTGTGTGTTTAAGCCTGAGTGCTCTCTCTGAGTTGTTGCGACCGTGGCTTCCATAATAGAAAAGGACCTTCCACTAAATACCTTTGTGTTCTCAAGTTTTGTGGTAATGTGAGCGTGGGTCGAATATGTCCCTGTTAGTGGCACCTGGCTGTTTCTATGCACGCGTGTCTCCGGGCCGCTAGTCGCGTGTTTGGTGACTAGGTGTCGGAGGTGATTTGATTGTTTCGTGCTTATGTGTATGCGTTATTGGAACTGTCCTCTATTATTATATCCTCCCATGGGATAATTACCCGACCTTGCACTCCTGGTATTCAGAAGATTGCGGGTTCGAGACCGTCTTTAACCAGGATAATTATTTCTGGTGCCATTCAGGCTTGTGTCTTCTGGACAGTTCTGCCAAGTGTTAGGGTCGTATCCCGGTGCGGTCAGCGAGGTCCGAAGGCTATTTCTTGGCCTTCTTTCCACGTCTGCCAGTGGGATCACTTCCCTTCCTCTTGACAGTGTTCCCGCCTGTACGTGTAGGTGCTGTTTGGCGGGTGTGATATGCCTTCATGAAATAAGTAATGGTGTTTCCCCCTTGAGCTGTGAGTGTTACCCCATGGTGTTTATGGTTAGTTTATGCGTTATTATGGAGGACGAGAAAAATTCATGTTATAGGCATTGTAGTGTATCACGTATGCTTATGGATTAAGTACATACAGTTCACTTGGATAACTTTCCTTCCACGGGGTTAGTGAAAGAGGCGAAAAGAAAAAAAATTGAGTTATGCAACGATCCGAATTAGGAGAGCTCTTTGAATAGAGTAGAGAAAATGTATTGTATCTCGCCTGCACACTGCTTTATGCTTATTAAAGCGGGTTGCCATGCGGCGGTCCTAAATAATGTCAAAATGTTGAAAAATGAAAGGTAGGACCTGAGTGTACTATGCACCTATATGGCGACGTTAGTACGACGGTAATCTAGTTACGCCTCAGGGAAATCTACCATTTTTGAAAAATAGTTTGAGATTCTTAACTGATTTTTACGAGTAAGTCTCTCAGTTATCCCAAAAGAATCTATCAAACTGTGGGACCGGAACATAGAACACTTAGTCATTTCTACTTAGAAAGACCTGCCTAAGCTCTATGCTATGGTTTATTGCTTACGCTGTGTTCGAAATAGCTCTCTGAGGATCTAAGCCGCGTGTCCCATTGATTGGCTTCCGCTTGGCTTTGCATATTAAAAACTTTGCATTGTCCAAGATATGTCCTCAATTAATCACGATTATAAGCCATTGGTGGCCTAAAAAATACTAGGGGGTCAAGAAAAAAAAACAAGAAGAATTTTGAATGATACACTTTTGATTTAGCCATGTTCCACTGTATATACATGAAAAATGTGCAGTTTATGTTTGTGAGTCTCTATGTGTCTATTATGGTATTTCTCACGTGTAAACGAGCCTACGTGTATCTATAATAGTGGTGCAAGTGATATTGGTTTATGTTGTGTCCCTTGTGGAAGTCGTTATCCCCGTCCGAGCGTCCTTGCTCGGAAAGGTGAATACTTTCGCCCTGTCACTAAAGTGTAGGCCCCTGGAATCCACTGAGGTGCCCCTTTGCTATTTTCCGGAGGAATTTGTAGCAAAGTAAGACTGGGCCTGCTTTCACCGTAGTACCTGGCTGTTGGCCTGAATATGGATCTGTCTGAGGGATTAATTGCGCTCTGCGCTCCCCTAGTAGAGTTTATGGGTGTGTGTGTACTCTTGACTTCCCGGTCTCGTGGGGTAGGTAATAAAACCTTTCTTATGCCCCGTGTATTGTGTATCTGCGCCTGGTCGGAGTGTGCGGGTGTGTGTTGTGCACCCTGAGGGCCTGAAGGCAACACCCTCTTATGCATTCGCACCTGGGGCACGAATGCCGGTGCCCGCTTCCATTCTGGCAAAATTGCCCTTTGAACTAGCGGTAAAGGCCGTTTAATTGCCTGTCTCTGCCCTGGCAATGTAGTGGAGTGTAGTCTAACCGATTTCTGGCCTATGGCCACGGTAGACTCCTGCCATTGTGTTTGCCTATTTGTGTAGGTGCATGTTGGCTTAATGTGCTGTGGGACGGGCTCTATGTCTTCAGCCCATGACGTGGTTACCTCCAGTTTTCTCCCTATTATGTCATGTGTATTCGGGAGTCCTGGCGTCAACTCCCTCTCGTTCGTCCGTTGTGAGGGGGTTGGCTTAGGTTCTGCTCCTCGGTTTGGCAAAATGGCCTTCTGATCCGGAGCTGAGGGACGTGTATTGTTGTGACTTTGGCCCTGCAGTGTGTTGGAGTCTAACCTGGCCGTCTTCTCTGTGTGTGTGTTGGCTGATAGTGTGCAGTGCAGAGGCCTGGTGCTCGTGAATTTCTCGCTCCGCTCGAATCCCATCTGTGTTCCTGGTGTATATCATGGGATGTGTGGTGAGACTCTGGTCGTGCTTTAAAAGCATCTTACCGCTAGCGAAATTTATGCTAGCCTCATACTTGGCGAGAAAATCCATGCCAATTATGGCTGACGCAGAAAGTTTTTCTATGACGAACATGGGGTGTGTTGTGGCAAAATGGTCTAGCTTAAGATGTATGTTTGCCACCCCCGTGTTTTCTAGCGTCTGAGCATTGGCTGCTACCAGCCGGATGTCACCCGTGACATCGTGTATTTGGCCTTCGGTAACGTGTCTGCTATTGACACAACTTACCGCTGCCCCAGTGTCAATTAGGGCCTGCACTCTGTGGCTATTTATGTTGGCGTGTATCGTGAGGGCCGATACCTGAAATCCATTGCCCTGCACCGATGTGTTATGTAGGGTGTATGTTGTTGTTGTTGTTGCTACCGCCGTTACATCTGTACTGGGAAGGCATGGAGCTGGCCGCTTATCGTACCTGGCACGTTTCGCCTCTCGGCTTACTTCCTGTCCTGAGTACTTTGGCTCGGTCAGCAAAGTGCGCTCACCAAGTACATTGCCAGCTCTCTTAATCGCCTGGGCTGTGGAAATAGAAGTCTGCCGGCGAACGTTTAATGCACTGACCGTTCCCAGCTTTTGTGTAGGCGTGCTGTTGTTTCCTTCCTCTTGGGAAGGTGTGTCAGCGAATGTGACCCTGAGCTTGCCCTTGTTACCCCGTTTTTTGTTCCAGGCGGTCGCGAGTTCGACTTCCGTTTCTGGCTTCCCAATGCCAAGTGAGCTCGCGTCCTGCGCCTGTGTGGGGTCACTTCCCAACCTGCGTTGTGGTGAAAGGGGTAGGGTTTTCTGTTTGGAGGGTGTGGGTTTTCTCTCAGTCTGTTTGTGCGTGATTGTGAGGGGCGTATAATGTCCCGCCTTAGGGTTCCCTGTAAAGAGTATGTGCAGGTCCCTGTCAAATCCCGCAGTAGTAAATAGTGGGGGCGAGTGCACATTAGTGTATACGAGGATGTTTGCTTTAAGCACCTTGCCGAGAGCGGTCACCTCTACGGCGCTGGCATAGGTGCCGTCCCTACCCATGTATTTTTTGTAATCCGCCCCGGTCTGGAATGGGTTTTCCCGCTCGTCCGACACAAAATCTCGGTACTCTTTCCAGTTGGCCAGGATATGTTTGACTGTTTCCTGCCTGTATTCCTTATGATGGTCCTCGTTATGCCGAACCAGGAAGCTAATAGTCCTAAACAGGCAGTTGCCGTCTCCTTGTACGGGGTGTGTCTGGAAACGGTCCGGGGGCGTATTGTCAGCCTTAGCTTTGGCTGGGTGCTTCTTCCCCTTACTCTTACGAGTTTGCTTGGGGGAAGGGCCTCTCTGGTGTTGTGTTGGGGGAGGAACCTCAGCCGCTTCATCAGCTGGCCGAACCTCCCCGTCTAGGCGTTTTTTTGAAACGTAGGTGTGCGCCTCCCTGTACTGTATGTGCGCCCTCCCCCCCCCCTCGGGGTGGCTGCGCCAACTCTCCGCCTGCGGTGTGTGGCTAGGCGTGGGGAGTATTGCCCCCTGTCTGTCCGGCGGGGTGCCTCATCCCTGAACTCCCTCGGGTGTTCGTCGGGGAGGGGGTAGTGTTCCGGGCCCTTTGTGTATGTGTCTGTATTGTCACGTCCTCTTGTGGGTTTTCTTGCCTGTCGGTTATTGCCCGGTGGTCCGTTTTTCTGTCTCCGCCAGGGTATGTCTGCTGCTGCGGGGGCGGGTTTTCCCGTCGATTCCCCTTTTCCCTGTACCAGGAGGCTGCATACCCCTGTCTGGTCGGGGGTGGGTTTCCTCGACGGTCCCCATTTTCCCTGTACTGTGGGGGTGCATAGCTTTGCCTGCGTGGGGGCGGGTTCTCCCGATATTCCCCATTTCCCCTGTACTGCGGGGCTGCATAGCCTTGCCTGCCTGGGGGTGAGTTTTCCCGGTACTCCCTGTCTGCCCTGTATTGTGGGGCAGCGTAGGCCTGTCTACTTGGTGGCGGGCTGTTTCGTCGGGGGATGGTGTGCTCGTACTCCTCAGGGTAGTATTCCTGTGTGTACGGGAATGGTGGTCGCCGTGAGGGGTATGTCGGCTCTGTGTCTGTGTACGATACCGGTGAATACTGAGGAGGGTAGTGTGGCCTATCCTGTGCGTGTGGTGTTGTCGGCCGCTGTGGAGGGTAGTAATTTTCCTCCCTCCCGTAGTGTCTCCTCTCGGTGTACCCCCTATCCCTTTCAGGATAATAGCGCTCTTGTGTGTCTACGTGTTCATCCCTTAGCGGTCTCCCGCCTGCTTGGATGGCAGCTATGGTCAATTTCTCCATCCTGTCCACTAATTCGTCCATTTTATGATTAGTGTCGTCCTTTTGTGTCTGAAAGTGCTGATCCACGGCTTTCTCCGTAGCTTTTTCCGTGATCTTTTTCCCTTCCTCTATGGTCTTTATGTTGTTCAACATGTGTTGGACCGTGGGGTTGTTCATAATATACAACTTGTCCACTATGGATGGTCTGAGGCCCTGCATTAACAGCTTGACTTTCTGCTTGTTCGTCATAGCCGCGTTATATTTGTCGCACATTATCAACTTTACGTTGATGTATGCCTGGGCGCTTTCCTTAGGTCCCTGTGATCTCTGTCTAATTTGGTCGTACAGGTCGTCATCATCTGGTATGAGCTGGAATTCACTTTTCAACAATAAAGTGATTTCCTCCCATGTGGCAGCTTCTAGTGTGTCCTCATGGAGCTCATACCATCTCATAGCCGCCTTTGTGAGGTATGCAGGAAGGAGCCGTTTTCTAACTTCCTCGCTCCAACCATTGATCCGAGCCGTTCTATTTAAGGCCTTGAGGTATTCCTCGGGATCCTTGCCTTCCCCCGTGGACTTTGTGGGGTGGATAATGGGGTACTCAGTGTGTCTGTTCATCTCGTGTTCAGCTGTCTCTTGTTGGCTGTGTAATGATTGTGATCTGTCTATGCTGTTCGCACCGCTATTTTGTGCCGAGGTGTATGGGCTATTTAGAGGGGAATTAGCCTCGCTTCCCGTGTACGACACTTGTGTTACGTTACCAGGTGGCTCTTCACCTGATATGTCGGTACTGATTGATGGCGTGTTGTCGTATTGTGTGGATTTGACTACGTGTACAGTCCTGTCTAAATCCTGTTTCACTGTTTCCAGAATAGTGTGGATGTCTAGAACTGCCTCTGTCGTGTGATTATCTGACTTAACCGTGTCTGTCTCTAGTAACTGTGTAATGCGCTCGAGCAGATTACTAGTTTTCTGCTCTGTGATTTGCAGTTGCTGCAACAATAGGGGGTGGAGTGTTGGCAGGCAATCTACTTCACTAGCGCTGGATATTGGTGACTCTTGTCTGTGTTCACTGGCCTGGGATCGTGTAAAGTGTATAACTTGTGCTGCCGCTGCCGGGTGTTGAGCGCGGATCTCTGATGTCTTGAATTCGAGTTCCCTAAGAAGTTGTACTGCAGTCTGGTCAGTTATTAAGTCACTGTTCTCAATTTTTAGCTTCGGCAGGAGTGGAGTTTTACTAGCCGACAAATGGTGCGCAAAGTCTCTTAGTGTGGTTTTAAATGTGGACATTTAATTTCCACTGACTTTGCACTATGGGGCGGATGGGGGTGGGTGTAATAATACAAACTCTTATGTAATAGAGAAAAAGTGTGGGACGTAATATGGGATTTAAAAAAAATCTTCCCAGTCTCGCTTGGCTGTATGCGGTAGGGGTCGTTTCTACTACGAGGGCTCGTTGTGTGAGTCCTACCCTTACTGTGCGTAGTAGAGGCGCCTCCATCAAATTGTTTTAGATCCCTTAGTTGGGGGTAGTTTGATCTAAAACATACGTGTTAGTGTGCTAATTTGGAAGGTGATTTCTAATGAGGGCAGCTTCCCGTAGCTGGGTAGGCTTACCAGAGTAGAGTGTTGTGTGATGTTTAAATACTAGGGGGTGCTCCTGTAAAGACGTAAGTATCGCTTATGGGGATGATCTGCTGGGCGCAGTTTAACGTACTAGACTCCCAGCTGGTCAGAAGGAATTATATAACAGACCTGCTTGCGTCAGCTATGCCGGCGGCTTGCTGCCAGCGGAGACACAATAGAGCCTGAGCAGGCGATTACCGGCTACTATTGTCACGCTTACTCGTGACGAGAGTCAGGAAGGGTGTTAGGAGGTATAGAGGCGTGTAATTACAAATGCAGTGTGTAGATTACTGACCAAGTATTTATTGGTCAGTGAGTATGAAATTGTATGTCCCTTTTAGGGGAATGTAATAAATTTTATAAGTTTAAGTGTACAAGTTTGTGGGTAGGTTTTACAAAGTATAGGATATCTGAACACTTGCTGACTCACCTGATGATAGCAGCTTGCAGCGGAGCCTCCGGCTATACACACAGTATGACAGATAATAGAGAGAGGCTGTCCTCATTAAAGCCTTCCTACTTATAGGTTCTGGGCTGCTTCGTCGGCATTCCATCGATGTAGGTGTCCTAGTTAGCTATTGTGTAGGTGTTTATGATTGTGATGCAAGTAGTTGGCAGGCTCCCCAAACTGGGCAGCCGCCCTTGCTGTGTAAAAGGTACTGTTCTGGCTTTACTATGTCTGCCAGTTAGGGGTGGTTTTAATAGATGATGGAGGGTGGCTTCAGGGGGTGCAGCCCCCTGGGGGCCTGTACATTATGTTTTCATTTAAGAAACTCAAATTAAAATGATTTTTTAGAATTTCCACTAACAGAGGAGCCTTGTGAATGCAAAATGCCACACGTTACCTTTTTATTACTTCACTCTACTTTCGTGTGAATTTAGAGCAGCGGGATTTGGGGTCTTTTTTAACTGATGAACGCTATTGAACTACTCAAAGGTTCATGAACTATGTATTGAAATCACCTGACTTAAATTCTAAAGTCAATGAAGAATTGAAAACTGACCCAGCTCAGATAACCCTCGGAATCCACTAATCTGAAAGTTTCCAGACGCAATTCCTTATGGTAAAAAGTGTAATTCCACGGGAGAGGAAACACTACTAAGTAGGACAAGAAAAGAAGTTGGTCAATAAAATGATTTTGAATAAAAGAAATTATGAATAATTTAAATTATATTTTTATTTCTATTAATTTGCACACCTCTGTATGTTACCCAGATATAAGCGACCCATTTTTATTTTAAATTTACACCATTGGTATCATAAGTAGACAGAACACCAAATTGTACCGCTGTAGCCTTAAGTTGTGTGGATATCTCTATATACTTTGTATAAAACAACGTTCCCAATTTTGGGATGAAACGGGTAATCTCGAGAGCAACTTGATGGATTTTGATGCGGTTTTCACCATTCGGTAAAGGATTTCTCGATTACGGATTAGGTAGAAAAACATCTATTTATGACCAAAAGATGCCGAGCAGTTACGATTTCAGTGGAACGAGTTGAAGAAAAACCTAACGTCCATGTGTCTTTTAAGCTTACGCTGGTAAACCGTTAAAAAAATCGATATACTCTAAAATTGTTCAGCATGAAAAGTTCTGCAAGAAAATCCGCAACAGCTCCCACATCGACCACTGTAAGTGTTTTTACGTTTCCATTTTTCATGCAACCTCCATTCAGAGGAAATTTAAATTACTAGCCTCAGATTGAGTTTACGAGCATGCGAGCGACCTATTACCCTAGCTTCAGCCAGCATTAAACTGTCGAGTCATGTCGAGTTAATACTTCAGAGAAGAGTGTAGCTTATGTGTTTGGAGTGAACTGTTCACCTCGGCTTTTCAGAATTGCGTCTGGAACCTGACGTCAGTGCGCCTTTTAAGCTTACGCTGGGTAAATAGTGGGACACACAGAGGACAGGCAGACACCCACACATTTGATCTCATAAGTATACTTCATCATTTACCCAAAAGCGACGGTATCGTAAATGTCTGTTCAGGTCACTAGCATGCAGACATGAAAATGTCATATGGACAGAAGTGCTGTAGAATTGTTGAAGTGAATGCTGCGGAGCAGCACGGGTCTTCTAGTTTTATATATTAAAATTGTTTTAAAAATAATCACTCTTTACTAAAACTGAAATATCTCGGGAAGTATTTGCGCTACGACGACGTTTGTTGTCTTAAAATGTAATGCCCGTCAGGCATTATCGATTGATAACCACCTTACTTGATTATATCACCGTATATTAAAATAATTACGAATATTACTTCCTTCAAGGTCACACGAAAATAGAATCGAATGACTTGACGGACATATTGTCGCTGGGCGACAACGACTAACACCGTATCATAATTTTCAAGGCCGCCCCAATAATAACTCTAACTTGATGGACTGTCACTAGGCAACAACGAGTTACTCTGTATCATGATAGTCCGGTAATGTAGAGTGCACATCTTCATCGTGGTTTCCATTGTAGTAATGTGGATCCACGTAAACATTTTCATATTAACAGATATCAAATCTCCTTGGGGACGTAACGCATTCACTTAAAAATCTTCTATGAGGTTTGAATCACTCCAAACAGAACATTTCATCATGTATTTTTTGCCTATTTCCAATTTTGGAAAAATAGGCTTATGAGATCACCTTTTGTCCGTGTGTGTGTGTGCGTGTGTGTGTGTGAGTGTGTGCGAGAGAGAGAGAGAGGAGTGTGTGTATGTGTGTGTCCCTAATAACTTCTAAACGGCTGGAGCGATTTCAATGAAAATCGGTAAGTTCATAGCACTATTCTGGACGACCCCAACCGTGCCCTTCAAATTTAGTTACGTTTCACCAATACAACATGGCGGCTGTGCGAAATATTTCACCAGCACGCAGTATCTCCAAAACTATTCCCGATATCACCCTGGAATATTTTTTTCGGTGATAAAGGGTACTACTAGATGTTCACCTACGTGACTTTTGAAAAACTGGTAACTACAAAACCAACATGGCGGCCACGCGAATTTGCGACATTAAAATAGAAGTTTCTCGTGATTTAACCAACCAAACGCAATAAAACTTGGTACAGTATATGATTATACACATTGTAATGCACCGACATCTAACTTCGTTCAATTGTTTACATAACCACAAGATGGCGAAATATTTCGCCGGCATTCTATACCTCTGAAACTTTCAACGGTATACCCCTGAAATTTTGTACGGAGATAAAGGGCACTACTGGAAGTTCATCTATAAACTTTAAAAAACCGATTAACTACAAAACGAACATGGCGGCCAAGCGATTTTGAAAATTTTAAATAGACATTTTCTCGCGATTTCATGTTCCAAACGCAATGAAATCTGGTACAGGAAATGTTTATACACATTGTAATGCACTGGTATCTGATTTAGTCCAATTGTTTCCATAACCTCAAGATGGCGGCTGTGCGAATTTTAAAATTAAGTTTTTTTCTTGTGTCGTAATCATGCGATCGACGTGACAGTTTGAATAATGAACCTACGCAATAATTTTCCTTTAATGATACATGACTCTATGGCCTATACATTTAACATTCCAACATGGCGACCATCCGATACATTTAGACGGCTATGAATATCTTCGAATCTATTATAGCAATGAAACTGATTTTTTTATGTTCATATGGGCTATGAACATAAGTTCACTTATAGGACTTTAAATAACCTGGTGGTCACAAATCCAACATGGCGGCGACGCGAATATAAATATTCACGTGGACGTTTCTCGTAATTTAGCCATCCGAGTGCCGTGAAACTTGGTACAGTAAATCTTTATACGAATGTTAAACCACTGGCATCTAATTTATTTCAATTGTTTCCATTACAACAAAATGGCAGCTGTGCAAAATTATTAAATCTCCTTTTTACTTCATGTGTCCTAATCATGCGATTGAAGTTTGAATGCTACACGTACACAATAATCTTCATGTAACAGAACATAACTCTAGGACCTACGTATATAAAATCCAAGATGGCGACCATCCGAAATATTTAGTCGTTTCTCAATATCTACGAATGTACGTATTACAGCAAACAAACTGAAATTTTGTATGTTGATAGTGGCAGTTAACATAAGTAGGATATATGAAAATAGGCTGTAGAGTTCTTCACGGAACTACTTGTTTTGTTTTTTAGCTCATATTCGAGCAACGGTGGATATCTTAGGGATTGCAATATATAAGCCTAAAATATAGGCTAAAGTGATCAAGGAGACCATCTCATGAGTTTTTGCCCTGGTGTGACAGTTTCGGTGAGTTTGAACACATTGCCCCCTATTAACATTTCAACACCGGATAAAACTTAGTGTGCTGAAGACCAGCTGTAAGGGTGTACTGTGCATATATATCCTCTTCTGTTACAGGCTTGTACGGGGTGTTCACAATCATCGTAGGATGAGTGTAGCACTGCAACAGGACTATTTTTAGCAATACATTACACCGCAGTTTAGTGTTCTGAGCTTCATTCTGCTACAACCTGCTTCAGCGTTCGTGTTCGTTGATCTGAAGGACCATGAACTCAACAATACGATCGGAAACGCCTCACTACTGATCTCCACTTTACTCTCTGACCATATTAATGAAGTCGATAATACATAACAGTGTACATGGACAGACGTAACCTCAGTTATCTCTCCACAAAACTGTTACTCCTTAGACACCAGCAATGTAGCACTGGTGTACAATTGGTAAATGGTGAGGATGAGCAGAAGAAGGAACTGTTCTCCAAGAGTTACTCATATCTCCTCTTCATTCATCAGTGTTCCAGTGAGGTTGTTAATCAGAGCATCCCCCAGCTGAGTCGCCTGAGTGGTTGGAATCCGCGAGGAAGATTCCTCGTGTTCATTATATCTGCTATGGTCGGCTGTGAGTCATCTGTCTTTCAAGTGTTGTGGCGATACAAGATACTGCATGTAGTGGTCTCTATATGGACCTTAACGACGGGAGAGAAAGGGCACATCAAGTCATTTACCTACAATCCTTTTGGAAGGGGAGGAGTAATTGTTGTTCATGATGTATCAAATGCAAATCCCAATACCGTGTACGCTAGGAAACCTCTTGACCTACAAGGTAATGCTGTCAAGTTAAGTAATAGTAGAGAGAAAGTTTACACTGAAGGTACTAATACAGCCGCAAGACAATAGCTATATTTCTTTCTCGCATTAATGCAGTGCCACAATTCGTTGTGAGTACAGAAGAAGATGAGGAAATAGCAGTAAGGAAGGGTTTACTGGATCTAGCAGTGCGGTCATTTGGCCCGCTTCCTGATCAACAAGAGATAATCCATCCTCACAGTTATGATAGTGTCGCGTTTCTGGTACCAAATTCTGAACGCTTCCCTCAAAATATGAACTTATTCTTTCCGCTTGACACTGTGGTTTGGGTTTTCATAATCTGTAGCATTCCTTTATCAGCAGTGTCATGTCATCTTATCCAACGTCTTGGAGGAATAGGTGAAAGTTTCTCCTCCAATTTACACCTCACCTTTTCCACATTTTTATCAGTTTCTTTACCAACTCTGCCGAACGTGTTGTCCGACAGGCTGGTTGTTCTATTTTGGGTACTCTTCAGTCTCATAGTAACGAACGCATTTCAAGGCACTCTTACTAGCTTTCTGAGCGTCGATAAATATTACCCGGAGATCAACACTTTCCAAGACCTCTACAAGTCTGGATTGAACATTGTGTATCCAGAGGGTTATTGGAGAGTAATAGGTCCTTCACTGGAAATTCACTTCCCACAGTTGATCCAGAAAGCAATAGAACAAGAGAAAAAGTTGAATACGTATGTGAAGGATATACAGCGATATAGAAATACGTGTCTCATCCAGTTTGGCTCTACTGCCAATTCGTACTATAGGTTGGACAATTTTTTTTATAAGGAAGGTTGTAACATTCACATAATGAAGGAAAGATTGAGGGAATATATTATAGCTTTAAAACTCCGTTATATTCTCCCTATTACCCTGCGTTTTCTTCTACTGTTATGGGTTTTATAGAATTTGGACTGTACGATAAATGGGAGGAAATGATTTTGGAAAGTTACTATCTGGGCCAGCGTTATGAAACATCAAGTAAGGAATCTCCGGAGCCTGAGCATTTCACTCTGGACCACCTACAGACAGCCTTCTACTTGCTGTTACTAGGATATATCCTCTCTGTGTTCGGTTTGTTACTGGAATTCTCTTGCACACTAATCAATAAAATCACGTTCAGAAATAAACGTATTGCAGTTCCTTAGAAAGAGTTCATTACTTTAATTAGTTAGTGGCAAACAAAGACTCTAAGACAAATGGATATACAAGTAGCTAAACAGGTATCACATAAAATACTGTGTAGTTCGTGCAATCCTTCATACAGTGTCACTAACACAATGGTTTAGGACAGGCCTTCTCAGTTAAATTTTCCGGAGGGTCAAATTGAATATACTGTATTTACGAATGTTTAAGGTACTCGAGAAGCCGGAAGTGCAGAAATGAATGCGGAATTTAGGGCAAACATCGAAACGAAGTCAATTGCACTGAAAGTGCAATCACAAATCTATGTTTATCCAAACATTTTTATTATTTTAATTTCTAGTCATCTAACTGGAATTTCTTTCATTTTATTTGATTCAATCAAAATGTTTTAGTAGTCTGTGGAGTTTTTAAAGTGCTCATGCAATATATAACTGAACAGAAAGGTCACACATTTCTAGCACTATTCTCAGTTTATCAACGGGAAACCAATCATTCAGTTGAGATTTGAGGTGGAGTGTAATGTCTGCAGTCAAAGGCATCTGATGGAATTTAAACACTCTGTTTCTCTCGAATAAAACTCACTTTTGGTGTTAATGAAATAACTATCCCTCACTTTATTCCCTCTTTATCATTACTGACCTCTTCTTTTTACAGAATTTCTTCAAGAGGACGGTAGTGAATACATATAGATTACTACACAAAACTCTTCTCAATGAAGAACTCAATCTCTTTGTTGAAACTCAAGAGGGATTCTGACATCTCACACATAGTTTTATGAATACGTTGAGGTATGACAATGTCAACAAGAAGGCAAAGCCTTGCACATTGATCCGGATTTTGTAAAAAACTTTCGAAGATCCCTCTTTTCAGATTCACCCATCAATTCAAGGAAGATAATTATATCACCTCTTAAATGACACACTCTCTTAAGCATTTGGCCTTTACTCCGTCGCCTAACATTGTTACATAAAAGCATATCTGTAAATTCAGAATTAAGTTCCTTTAAAAATTGTTTGAGGTTTCTAGGTGTAGAAGCTAATTTTGATCTCAAATAGTTCACCGCTTCTCTGATTCCAGTTAACAGAGGAACACAATCCTTAATTAATGTACCACACAAAATAGTATTGTGAATAATGTAACGGTAAGGAATTACTTTATAGTTAAATTGTTTCACTTTGCCCACGAGACCTTCCTTTTCACTTGCTCAATCTGTTACTACGGACACAATATGTTTAGCCTATTTTAATTTATGAAAACGTAGGCTTATGAGATCACATTTTGTCCGTGTGTGTGTGTGCATATGTGTGTGAGCGCGTGTGTCCGCCTAATAAAATCAAAACTGCTGGTCATTGGTCGCCCGCAGGATTTTTTCCAGAGGGGGGCCAAATTATAATTTTCATTTCATTACCCCACCCCCAATTTTCGTTTCATTTCTTAGTTTTCTTCGTGAAATTCATTATTTGACTGCTCTCAGTCCGTTGGCTACTTTATAGTTAGATTGGGAGGAAAGTTTTGTTTTTAGTTCACAGTTTTTGTCCATGAAATTTCGCGTTTCTTTTTGTGTGATTCATTGCCATAATGTTGAGGTCCGAAAAACACGTAAAAAAGCAGTTCATTAAAATGCTAATGTAAATCCAGTTCGCCTATTTTCTAAATACGGTAACTGGAGGACATATTAGTTAAATTAATCTGTGTAATTTCCCTACATATGAATCTGCCTAATAATTAAAATAGCACTGTTTCCAAATACTCTACTGGCCGTTAAAGCGGATCCATCAATTTTTTCCTCTTCTTCACAAGCTATCAGGAATACTTCGCATTGCTCTTCTAAGCCTAATGAAATTTGTGCGAAGTGATAAATTCGTAATGCACGTTACTCGTACTTGTGACGACCATTGTAGTAGGAAATTTTCGTTTTAGAAAGAAATTATTTCATTTGATTATTGCTTGCCACGGTGGGTGAGTGATTATAGAGTCGGACTACCGACCCCAAGATTGCAGGTTCGCTCCTGGCCATGGTAAGTGATTTTTGAAAGGCGACAAAAATCACGACACTCATGTCATACGTTGTTGGCATGTTAAAGAACCCATTTGAATTCAGTAGGCCGTGTTCAATGGCAAAATTAATCTCGGGAGTTTCCGCCAACACAAAGTTCCTCCGTTCTCTACTTGAAAGCACTGTAGTGTCAAGGAGTTTAGATATCTAACCTCCTTGACTTTCATAGCGTTCAAAGGAACGACGAAATTCGACATGCAAGCTACCCTCTGGGTGTCAATTAACAAAGCTTGCACCAGGCACCCGAGGCCATACGATATTATTATTATTATTGCTGACCTTTAAGTAAAATGTATAAAACTCACTAAATCATATACTTCTTACTTAGTCGCTTTGATAACGATAATTAGGCCTATCGCAGGATCATTCAACCTAACTATTATACTGTACATTCGTACTTAAGAATGTCACATTAATGTTCCTTGAGTTAAGAGCCTGCCAATGTCTGTTCTGTAATTTTCTTCTTTCAGAAGCACATCATTATCAATCCCTCCAAGAACTTTGGCTTTATCACCTAATTGATCTATATTGAATTGTGACTTTCAGTCGGTCAATACGACTATAGGCCCAATTAAATTAGAATTAAATTACCTTCTCTGCTCATATACAGTAAGTAGGCTACATGTTGCGCATCGAAAATCGCCTTGCAAGAAATTCCAATGGAATTATATAACCCTCTACATTACGAAGTCTATCAGTATTGAATTCACCATTTTGTCTTAACTGATCTTCCGTCTACATTCGATTGAGGGTACGAATCTCAGTCGCTTTGAAAACGGTAAAAAAAACATCGCAGAACAGTTTAACTATTATCCAATAAATTGCTTCGATCGTAGAAGATTTAACACTACAGGTTAAGAATCTACAACAATGGTAGAATGCTATTCATTTGTAGTAATACTTGCTCTGTTCTCAAGAAATGGACTACTGTAGTATGGCACACCTTGAATGAAAATATACGGCATTTCGCAGCACGAATAACTATCGCAGTAAGGCAGAACGACGCAAAATTAGACGAGCGTAAAACACAGTCAGACTCGTATTTAGGGCTCTTGAAGCCCTTGGGCAAAAAAATAAAAAATAAAATATCTTTGCTACCTCCGACTTAAAATATGTAGATTTATTAAAGTTTCCTTAACATATGGGACTGTTTCTTCACTGAGCGTGCATTTAACTATGGGTGGCAAACACTATAAATATCTGTTTACAAAAATTACAAATAGAAAAAAACTTAATTCAAAGAATTTACATTTAAATTTTAAAAGATATCATACACAACCAATGGAAAAACATCAATTATTTAAATAACAACGGACTTCCTTCTAGCCTTGTCATTTGCAAACAAGATTAGGATTTCATTACAGTCCAATTTCACTTTCGTGTCAGATTCAAAAGCAAGAACACCAAGATGACTAACACAATCCCGATTTGCGTGTCCTTAAATAATTAACATTGCAAATGTGCGAGAGGGAATAATTCTCTTGTGTGTGTGTGTGTGGAGGGGGGTTTAACTTGAACAACTTGGCGTTTAATGCCCAAGCGGTTTCGTACAGTTTCCCGAATATTTCTGCCCCTAAAACCTGCCACCCTGGGCAGCTGCCCTGTTTGTTCCCCCGTAATTACGGGCCTGAATACAGTGATTGACTCAATATTGTATGCACGACCTTAAGCAGTGTTTTACTAGTCGTCAAAGAAAGCCTCGTTTTAGGGGCTGAAATCCGTTATCCGTGTTGTAATTGAAACGTCTTCTTTAGCCCTCACTTTTGCGTAACAAATGTAATGCTTCTACCTGCCTTGCACTTTGAAATATTTACTCTGCCTAAGATATGTTGTTTTAATGGGCGCCAAGACCTCAACGCTATGTTGAAATCTAAATTTATATTTAACAACGCCTAGCTCTGGTAGAACACCTTCAAGAATCTTTATACTCAGATCGTGGTATGATTTGATCATTAACCCAACTAACAATTGTATCAGGAGAAGGAATTTGGTCTATATCTAATGCTATCTACTGAAAGCAAAGATTGCATGGTTAAAATAAATGAATTTATTATATAAAACAAGTATTGCAAAATTAATAATAATAATAAGTTTAAAATTTTAATTGGAGCGTGGCGATTAGAATATTACCGCAAGAAAATTACGTGAAAACGGAGTCGGATAAATTACTGATTTTACTCTTATTCCCAAGCTATGAAGTTACTGAAATACTGAAAAGAGACGAGATATTACGTAGTTCTGAGTCATTCGCGCTTACCACTGGAAATTGCCGTAGCATTTCCCTCGTACTGGATGTTGAAGTGAGCTTCCCACAGCATCCTGGACGTCGTCATCATCTTCGTTAGTTGATGATATACTTGTAGATATGATAACTTTATGGTCCGAACATCGGAACTAACCACACGTACAACCACACTGGTTAAGTTTTACAAAGATAGTCGCCTAGCCTCCACGGCGGGCAAACCATATATGCACTCATCGACACCCCTCTCTGGACCCGGCTTCTTCTCGCCCGCTCTCCTCTGATTGGCTGAGCCACCACGCGCTACCCCCCTCCTCAGGGTCATTACACTCGGCGCGAGGATGATGCCGTTTACCGTTCCAGACTATTTCGCCTCTTCTTGAAGCATCAACCCAGGCTTGCTTCATGCTTCTTGACAAGAATAAGCCTGTATCCGAATTCCCCGTGACTCATCTCTCTCACAATACCCTAACTGAAAAAACTCTGTAAAATTCCGTAATCATATAATTTTCTATGATAATGTTGTTCGTAATAATTTGCTTGATAGTGTTTTCTATAATATTGAAAACCTATCGGTATGCTTATAATTTTATAAAAAATGCTCCAAAATACCTTAATAATAATAATAAGTTAATAATAATAATAATAAGTTACATGAAAACTTCTCTTGGCTGAACAATTTGCCGCGTAAATAAGTATAGAATGGCTTCTTACTGACTCATGTCAGTGGCGTAAAATCCCCTCGAAAAACACGTTACATATTGTATAAAAATATCTTCAGAACGTGCTTTCATATCGTCACTGCCAAAGTGAGGTGGCGAAAGTAGTAGCCAGCCTAATCACTTTAGATAGCGCTGGGTAAACATACACTAGGCATAACCATATTGAAAAATGGAGCTATATTTCCATTGGTGGTCTAGTGCATGACATCATTAGACCATATACTGCATTTGTGAATATAAATCCATATTTCGTCGGCAACATTAAAGCAGTTTTCTGTTGTTACATTTGTCAGTTGACTATCAGAAACTTCAATTTATGAAATAAACTGGTAACGATGACCAATCGAATATAAACATTCTCGGAATTCCATGGGGGTAGGGGCACCTTGCCCCTCCCTGCGGGCGCCCATGGGCTGGTCCGATTTCAATGAAACTCGGCAAGGACATAGTAGTAAATTCTCCGACCCAGATCGTGCCCTTCAAATTGTATTACATCTTACCAATCTGACATGGCGGCTGTCCGAATTAATTCACCTGCATTCTATATCTCCGAAACTATTACTGATATCACCACGTAATGTTTTGATGGTGGTAAAGGGCACTACTAAATTTTCACCTATGTGACATTCAAATACCTCTTAAGTACTATACGAACATGGTGGCCATGCAAAATTGAAACATTTAATTAGATATTTCTCGCGATTTAACCATCCGAGTGAAATTTAGTACGGTAAATGCTTATACAAATTTTAATACGCTGACATCTGATTTATTTCGATTGTTTTCATAACCAAGATGGCGATTGTGGGAAATTCTTAATTCTCGTCTTTTATTTCTTGTCTCCTTATTATGCGATTTAAGATTGAATAATAAACCTACGCAATAATCTTCGTATAATAGTGCACAACTCTATGGCCTACATATATTAAATTCCAACATGGCGACCAACGGAAATATTTAGACGGTTCGTAATATCTACAAATATATTACAGAAATCAAACTGAAGTTTTTCAAGTTGATAGAGGCAATTAACTTAAGTAGTATATAAGAAAATAATCCATTTGGTTCTTCACGGAACTACTTGTTAATACTCACACTGTTTGAGGCAAGCAGTTTTGACATTTCATTAAATATGATTTCTCAGAGGTTTTCCCACAATGTGGTCTTATTGCTACAAATTCCTGCATCAACCTTCTCCCCATTGAAAAATCTGACCACTGAGCTGTATTTGAAATAAAGGTAGATTCATTAACAGCCAAGGAAATACCATTAATTTGAAAGTTCAGATACGAACTGATAGCTCATGTTATTGGCAAGTTATGTACAGCGCCTAGAATTTTCTTGAATTCGTTCTTTGTTCCTTCACCTTCCACGATTATTGCAATACGAAGGACACATTCCTTCACAATCTTGGTTTGAGTAAAGGGATTCATATTTTTGCAAAGATTCTTCTGTACATTTCTCTAGAGCTGAACTTCCCGAATGTATTATTGAATTTCCTTGTGTGATATTTGTATGGTGTTAATTATATCGTCTTAATAAAGAGTCAGAAGAAACTTATTGTGGAATTCCTTATGCTCACTTTCTTAGTATCTTTTTAAATTACACTTTGATTACTGATACCACTTCATTGCAAAGTAAACAAATTGTTTCTTAGCCCAGTAGGTATATCATTTTGGATTGCAAAAGGTGGAGTAATTTTGATTTTCAGGTATGTTGTACGTATTGACTTACTCAAAAGAATCCATGTTTTCGACCTCCCCCACCTTATCCGTTATCCGCCATCTTGAGAATGTTGCCAAGAAAAAGCACTTTGTTCAGTTTTTGCTCAGTATGTCATTCCCAGTGCATTTTAGGCAAATAGTTGTCAATACCAATAATTAAGAGCGTTATATTTTATGCAATATTAATATGGTACTTTTTATATCCTCTACTGAGATATGTTGTGTGTATTGTGCGCTTAGTAGCTGAATGTGTACACATCTATAACTCAATACCTGCAATCAGCTTTCTACATCCTGCTGCTGGGATATGTCGTGTATATTGTAAGCTTAGCAGCTGAGTGAGTACACATCTATAACTCAACACCTGCAATCAGCTTTCTACATCCTGCTACTGGGATATGTTGTGTATGTTGTGTGCTTAGCAGCTTATGTGTGTCCACGTCTATAACTCAACACCTGCAATCAGCTTTCTGCATCCTGCTATTGGGATATGTTGTGTATATTGTGCGCTTAGTAGCTGAGTGTGTACACATCTATAACTCAACACCTGCAATACGCTTTCTACATCCTGCTACTGGGATATGTTGTGTATATTGTGTGCTTAGCAGGTTATGTGTGTACACATCTATAACTCAACACCTGCAATCAGCTTTCTGCATCCTGCTATTGGGATATGTTGTGTATAGTGTGCGCTTCGTAGCTGAGTGTGTACACGTCTATAACTCAACACCTGAAATCAGCTTTCTGCATCCTGTTATTGGGATATGTTGTGTATATTGTGTGCTTAGTAGCTGAGTGTGTACACATCTATAACTCAATACCTGCAATCAGCTTTCTACATCCTGCTACTGGGATATGTTGTGTATATTGTGCGCTTAGCAGCTGAGTGTGTACACATCTATAACTCAACACCTGCAATCAGCTTTCTACATCCTGCTATTGGGATATGTTGAGACTAGTGTGTTTGTGCTGTTTCTAGCGCAACTTCCACCTCCCCACCTCACAAGATGGCGGCGGCACCATATCTCTCGAACGCATGGTCGGATTTTGCTGAATGAGTTGTCATTGAACTCGGGCTGATACCCCTTATCCAATGGATAACATATCTCTACCCCAAATCAAAACCTACCCCTACTAGGGGGTGAAATTGTAATTTTTTAGAGAATCTCGCTTTCCAAGTGCAAGATGTGAGAGTTTGAATGCCAATATGGAATTAAACGTTGTTCTGCACAAGAAACATGTATACGGAGGATAGCCAGTATGAATTAACATGCTTGTTTTTTGTTTTTATGCATGCCCACTGATAGCTTTTGTAAGAGGGCGGGCTTTTTAAAAGATGGCGGCTGTAGTGTACCTTAACCTAACCCAACCTAATGGGTCATTGTTGACGAGTCCTTGTTAACAGGTCCTTGAGGACGAGTCCTTGTTGACGAGTCCTTGTTGACAGGTCCTTGTGGACGAGTCCTTGTTGACAGGTCATTGGTGACGAGTCCTTGTTGATACGTCCTTGTGGACGAGTCCTTGTGGACGAGTCCTTGTGGACTGATCTCTTGGGACCGATCCCTTTGGTCTGGTTCCTACGGACTAGCCCATGAATTTATTTAAATTATGTCAAAAGGGCCTAACTACATTGTGCGTGTTAAGCAGTGTGTTGAACTGACGTTATTCACCAGTCCCCCTCTACTATAATGGGATAACGATATGAAAGGAAAGTGACGAAATACATGAGAACATACAAGGGATCTAACTTGGTGGATGGATGTGTCATTTGTAGTTGAAAGAGAATAATACATGTTCTTAAGATGTTAAAACGGTGGACATGGTACGTGCAGTAAACCGACTTGTTACTTCCTGTGTCATATTACAGACATGGCAGAGAGCGCACAGATCTGTTGCTATGACTAACGCTGCTGTAATTTGAAACCGCAAGTGTTCATGAAGACAATGGGTGATGATCATGCAAAGTTAGCAGTTATTGGATATTGCACAGGTGTTCCTTCCGGTGTCATGTTGCTGCCATGCCAGAGTGCGCCCACTGCTGTTGCTATGACTGACACTGCAGTAATTTGAAACCCCAGGTGTTGATCAAGACAATGGTTGATGATCATGCAAAGTCAGCAGTAATTGGATACCACACAGGTGTACCTAGTGTACTTTGGACTCTCAGCTGTATTGGGAATGGAATTGCAATGATCTGCAAAAAACTGCTGACACGAGCGATGAAAGTTTATATAAGAGAGGTGTCATATATTTCCCTACTGTCAGTCTTTATTACTCGCTTTGAGTGAACAGTGCTCTATTACTGCTCAAGAGTTGTAAAAAAGCCTTTTTGGTAGAAAGTCATTAAATTATATTGCATGGTAAGTACTTATTATTAATGGATTGTAGTCTTTTATTACTAATTGATATTGAAGTTATTGATTGGAATGTATTTATTGATTGATTGATTGATTGAATGATTTGTTTACAGATAATTGGGTACCTGTACGTTACCAGATTCCTAAAATCTGTTCATTCAGTGGCAGCAGTTGATAAATTATAAAAAGGTAAGTACCCCTCTAATAACTTTTAAACAGTTAGAGTGTTATTTTCCAATGTTCACCACTACATGTCAGTGAAAATGGTATATTTGGCAGTCAAAAGTAGGAACTACTTGACCATGGTGTGTAAAGCTAATTTTGTAGGTTAGATTTTGATTACCGCTCTATTAAGTCTGAATGTTCATTGATATGTGTCAGTGACAGAGGAAATATTTAAAGACTTAACCTCAGTTCACCTTACATAACCTAACTTTACCTAACTTACCCTTGTCACGTGACATATTTTACTAGTTAAGACTTGCTTTATGACTGACTATGACGTCACACTTAGCTGACTTAACTGGTGGCTGCTGGTTTCTATCACGTGACATGTTCTTCAAGTTTAGACTTGTTTTAAGACTGGCTATGACGTCACAGTTACCTCACTTAACTGACGATCGCTGGCTTATATCACGTGACATGTTCTACAAGTTTAAACTTGTTTTAAAGACTGGCTATGACGTCACACTTAGCTCACTTAACTGGCGATCGCTGATTTCTATCACGTGACATGTTCTACAAGTTTAGACTTGCTCTAAGACTGACTATAACGTCACACCTAGCTCACTTAACTGGCGACCGCTGGTTTCTACCACTCTATCAAGTTCCAATGTTCACCGCTAAGTGTTAGTGATAGTGGTATATAGTAAACCTCAGTTAGAACTACATGAAGTTAGACTTGCAAGGAGTTCACAGATGTTCGATTTAAATACCCTGCTATAACCATTGACAGGAATGAAATTAAACTATTTATATTGTACTTTGTTTTATAATTTATTAACATTTATGATTTCTTTCTTTTATAGGTAATTTCGAAAGTGATCATAATGTTCAAGTGTGGTGACTGTAAGAAACAGTTCTCAAGACCTGACAGCCTTCAACGACACGCAAATGTTAAACATGACATTAAAATGTTTGTGTGCAGACATTGTGCTACCACATTTAACAGACCAGATAATCTTGCACGTCTTGTAAATTTAATGCATGTTTGTTCAGCACCATTTTCGTGTTCAGTTTGCGAACTTGGTTTTTCTGTTGTAAAGCGATATCAATCCCACATGGTTGAAGTGCAAGGTGAACAACAAGAATCAAAAACTGTAAAACCTACAACGAGCACGGAACTTTTAAACGAATGTGATGCTCAAAAGCGTAAACGTTTTCAAGATTGTGAAAATAGTTGTGCAACAAAAAGAAAGAAGAATGGTGAACATTCGATAACACATTGTGATGTATGTAATATTGATATACCTTCTACAATCATTCATGGACATTAACGCAGTATTCATAATAAAAATAACGCTTGCCATGAAAGAAATTCTGGAAATGTTCAACAAATTGGTAGAGCATTTAAAAGTCGAATTGCAAGTTATAGACTTTATAGTAAAGAAAAAACTCAAAGTATTGAATCATTAAAAAAAAAATTCAACCTTCTGTGTTTGGCTTGGTAGGTAATGTTTTATTAGAGCATAAAACAATTAAAATGAATTTTGAACTTTTTGGACTCTATGTAAAAACTGGGAGCGAAGGTGAAATTACGGATAACAAATCCTTTAATACAAAAAACATAATTGTTAGCGAATCAGCTAATATTTGTGATATATATCAAAATATTTCAAGTGCTATCATTTTGAAGAGTGCAGAGTTCCAGGAAAGGGGGTCAAGCTGGGCGTTGGTTGAAGTACTTTATTTGGAAACCAACCTGAATAAATATAACCCCCTTCGAGCATCATCATCCATTGATTTACCAGTTTGGATCAAACGTAAGAAAGCTTGTGTAAACGTTATGAATAGTGACCATGCATGTTTTGCGTCTCCATCCAGCAGTGAGGGATGTGGAGAGAACATCATCATATCCTCACTGTTCTTCAGTGTTAGATTTAAAAGAAATAGAATTTTCTATGGCGATAAAAGACATTCAACGTTTTGAAGAGCTGAACAATGTAAGTATTAATGTTTATGGAATTGAAAATAAGAATATAGAAGGTCCTCTATATTATACTTAGGAGAAAAGGATGCTCATGTAAATTTACAGTACATAACTAAAGGTGAAAACGCCCACTATTGTTGGATAAAACATTTCAGTAGACTTGTCAGTAGTCAGATAACAAAAAGAGAACATAAGAAGTGGTTGTGTGATGGTTGTTTGCTACATTTCCAGAAAGAGGAATAACTAATTAAACACCAAAAATGGGGATGTAATCATGTGTGTACGGTATTACCGACTCCTAAAAATAACATTCTAAAATTTATGGATTATGAGAAACAGCTTCGAGTACCATTTGTTATATATGCTGACTTAGATGCTTTGCTAAAACCATTTAATATATGTTCATCGAATCCAGCCCAACCTTTCACCAACACTACTCACATTCATGAACCTTTCAGCTTTGCATATTATATTAAATGTAGTTACGATGACTCTTTAAATAAGTTGAGCTGTATGGAGGACCTGATGCACCTAAAGTTTTTATGGAAAGGCTTGAGATAGATGCCTTCCGTGTATCCTCTATTTTTAATACGATCATTCCAATGGAGCCACTAACTTCATCAGAGCAAATGAATTTTGAAACTGAAACTAATTGTTTTATATGTGGTGAATGTTTATATACAGACAGGGTTCGCGATCATGACCATTTAACAGGAAAATATCGTGGTGCTGCTCACCGAGAATGTAATTTAAATTATAGAGTTAGTAAATTCATTCCATTCATTCTACATAAAGGCAGTAAATACGATAACCACTTTATCGTTAAAGAATTTGGAGCTTCAGATGTGAAAATTGATGTGATTGCAAATAATAAGGAACAATACATATCGTTCACAAAATACATCAAAACTAGCAATAAAAAAACGATAAAACTGCGATTTTTCGATTCATTCCGCTTTATGCCGAGTAGTCTTGATAAGCTGGCTAGTAATTTAAAATCAGATCAGTTTCATGAAATTCAACGTGTCTTTCCTAAAGAAGATGATTTTAATTTGATTCGTCAAAAGGGTATATTCCCTTATGAATATATTAATTGTGTGGAACGTCTTGAGGAGTGTTCTTTACCACCAAAAGATGCATTTTACAGTTCCTTAAACACAAGACATATTAGTGATCAGGAATATTTACATACTGATCGCGTATGGACACAGTTTGACATTCAAACTTTAGGTGAATTTTCAGACATATATTTGAAGACAGATGTGTTATTATTAGCAGACGTTTTTGAAAATTTTCGGAATGTTTGTATGAAAACTTTATGACCTTGATCCTTGTCAGTATTTCACTGCTCCTGGGTTAAGTTTCAGTTCAATGTTGAAAAAACGAAAATAAATTTAGAATTAATGACTGATTTGACATGATCAATTTTATAAAATCATCAATTCGAGGTGGATTAAGCCAATGTAGTGGGCGATATTCTAAAGCGAATAATAAATACATGCCTAGCTACAACCCTTGTGAAGAGTCAAAGTATATTGTCTACCTCGATGCAAATAACCAATATGGTTGGGCTATGTGTCAATACCTACCACTGAAAGATTTTCGCTGGCTGACACAACCTGAAATTGATGTCTTACACTGTTAACACTCTTAATGATAACGATGATAAAGGATATATTTTAGAGGTAAATCTTGAGCACCCTAAAGAGTTACATGATGATCATAATGATTTACCATTTTGTCCTGAGACTATGAAATCTCCATACATCACATCACGAATAAAAATGTGAATTGATAATGTAAATGATAAATGTAAATATGTAATACATTATCAAAACTTGAAACAGTGTCTACATCATGGATTGAAATTAACTAAAATTCATCGCGTATTACAATTTCATCCGTCAGCATGGCTCAAGCCGTATATTGATCTAAACAATAATTTATGAACACAGTCAACAAACGCGTTTGAAAAAGATTTTTATAAACTCATGAATAATAGCGTTTTTGGAAAGACTATGGAGAATGTTGATAAACGAGTTGATGTAAAGCTGATAACAAAGTGGGAGATTGATGGTAAAAGGTATGGTGCAAGCAACTTAAAACAAGCCTAACTTTCATCGCTGTTCAATTATTCATGAGGATTTAGTTGTAATGCAAATGAATCGTCTTAAAGTAACTTACAACAAACCCATATATGTGGGTTACACCATTCTGGAATTGTCAAAAACACTTATGTATGAATTTCGCTATGATTATGTAAAGAAAAACTATCTTGATAATGCTAAATTACTCTATACAGACAGAGATTCTTTTATTTATGGGTTTAATACTGATGTTTTTATGAGGATATCAAAACTGAGCTAAATAGGTTTGATACAAGTGACTATCCCGAGGATAATATTTACCATTTACCTCTAGTAAACAAAAAGGTTCTTGGGAAATTTAAGGATGAATGTGCTGGTGTTATTATAGACACCTTTGTAGGCACAAAATCTAAATCATACAGCTATATGACAATTGATGATGTAGTAGTAAAAAAATTAAAAGGAGTGAAAAAGAATGTTGTTAGTAAAGAGTTAGATATAAGTGATTATAAAACTGTATAGTTAGTAACCCACCTGTATTACACAAGAAAATGTGTGTGTTTAGAAGTAAAAAACATCATCTACATTCCAATTTGCTGAACAAAGTTGCTTAAGTAATGAAGACAACAAACGATTCATTATATCCAACACATTAGATAATTTTGCTTGGGGAAACAGTCGCATTGCCGACTATTACTTTACTTAATTCTAATGATCACTATATCGTAATATTTGTAGTGTGTTTTATATTGTAATAATTTTTGTAAAAACTGTAAGTAGAATGTATAATGTTAGACTACTGTAGTTTAGTAAAAATAAGATAAGTAATACATTTTAGTGTAAAATGTTTGCTTTTGTATATTACGAAAAAGATTTTAAAAAAATGTACAGAATGTGTGGACTAAACAAGGGAAATGTAAAAAATGTAAAGTGGAAATTGTAAATATCCATGTGTGAAAAAGTGAAATGGCTATCACCATTTTAAAATTAAAAGACATTGTGATCTGATAAACCTTGTTTTTATTTCACAACAACAAAAATGTACGGAATGTGTAAACTAAACAAGGAGAATGTAAAAAACTGAAAAGTGGAAATTGTAAATATTCATGTATGAAAAAATGAAAAAGAAGAAAATGGCTATCACCATTTTAAAATTAAAAGATATAGTGATCTGGTAAACCTTGTTTTTATTTCACAACAACGAAAATGTACGGAATGTGTAAACTAAACAAGGAGAATGTAAAAAAAATGAAAAGTGGGAATTGTAAATATTCATGTGTGAAAAAAATGAAAATGAAGAAATGGCTATCACCATTTTTAAAATTAAAAGACATTGTGATCTTGTAAACCTTGTTTTTATTTCACAGCAAATATGGGTTTACAAAAATAGAATACAAAAAAATACCAATTCCTCAATCCTTCTCAATGTTCATGTCCACTCATCATTAACTTTCCTTTTATAACACTAATCACAATGAGGGCTGTCAACCTCTCCCCCACTGAGACATCACAGGATGTCAAACGTTGTTTAGCTTTTCAACGATACTTTATCCTCAACACGCCTTAATGCAGAATGCCTATGGTGATAAGAAAGGTGCACGCTCGATCCAAAAGGATTAATAGGTATATCACCACGCTGCGACACTGGCTACAATCTCAGTGAATCCTGGCTACCTATTATCAGAACCCTGAGAAAGTAATTCACTGCTGCTTTCCGTTGTCCCTAACATGGGGCTATAATGGCGTCCATCTTTGGGCACCTTCTATATGTTCTTCGTTGCTTTCTCTTAGCAACATTGTCGTATTCCAGATTATTCCTGACGATGAAAGACATTGTTTCTTTCGAAACGCGTCGAATTTTAGTATAATAAAACACGGCATGAGCACAAAATTCAACATTATGAATACTCACACACCTTGTTATCCACATACTTTTTTGTAGTAACGTCTGTAGACACTTGAGGATGTATTACATGGGTTAACCGCTTTCCTTTAAAGTCATAATCTCCTTGTTTTGTGCGTGGAACTACTGACCTATCCACATAGTGTTTATTAGCAGGATCTTTTTCTTGTTTAGGATCATGTATGGGAACAGACCTAGCTTTGACCATCAATGCACGTCCAAAGACATCCATCGTCAACCTGTAGTACGAGTCTACTGTTTCTATGACAAGGCTTGGTGCGGTGAATATAGACAGCCTGCTAGCCTCTCTAAGCCTTAGTTGAAATGAAGATAATTAAGCAGCAAGAGTCATTCCCCGTGGGGGACTTGGTTTCCCATCTCTGCCCCACATCACGCGAACAACGCCATGGTTCACTGTTTCCATCTTCCATTCGCTGCATCATTGTGGGACCTTCCGGCTGTGGAAAGGCCAAACTTTTCCTGACACTTATTAGAGCGCCCAATGGTCTGTGTTTTCAAAATATTTATATTTTCGCAAAATCTCTCTACCAACCCCTCTATGTGTTTATGGATCAAGCCATGTTTGGATTACAAAATGAGAATATGGGGTATTTTACATTTTCCACGCAAGAAAATGTTATTTCACCGGATGAGGTAAAGCCTGATTCACTCATGATTTTCGATGATGTATCCACTGAACGACAAGACATCATTCAAAGCTATTTCAGCATGGGTCGACACAAACAAATCGATTGCTTCTAACTTGGACAAACGTATTTTAAAATGTCCAAACAGTTGATTCGTGACAATGCCAATGCCATTGTTTTATTTCGCCAGGACGAGAGGAACAGTCGTCACATTTATAATGAACATGTGAATCCGGATATGACCTTTCAAATGTTTACAGAATTGTGAGGCAAGTGCTGGAACAGTCAACGTCATGCCTGTTTAGTTATTGTCAAACGAAGTGAACTCAACCAAGCGCGGTATCGCTTAGGGTTTGATCATTTTATTGCTATTTAAGAAACTGTGTCATTCCGTCTCAAGTCATTTGTCACGACACCATGGCGTTAGCAGAGAATCAATTGAAAAAGCATATTATTAGAGCAAAGAATACTATTCGCCAAAAGTTCAGTCAATTGAAACGATCACGTGCGGATCATGCTTTGTTTATTCAACAACATTATCACCTCCGCTAATAGCCATGTTGAAACCCTCTTTCATGCCATATGAAACGCCACCTACCGTTTCACATGCCACTCAGACGCACCACCACGACCCTGTGTAAGAGGAAGAGGAAGAGGAAGAAGAAGAGGAAGAGGAAGATTTAACTAGTGTTAGTGAAGTTGAGGATGATGAGGAACAAGTGTTTACGCCTCAAAAAAAGGCATCACCCCTTGCAGAGTTTTTAAGAAAAAAGAAATCCTTGGTCATGATCGAAACACCTTGCCCTTCCAGATCGTCTCCATTTTCAAAACACTTGGCCACCCCTCAACATAAAACTCAACTAAAAACATTTTAATAAAATATTATGGATCAACACTGGAACCCTATTTCACCAATCTATTTATTGGAAACACAGATACCGTGTTTGGTGTTCGCTATGAGGATGATAGTTTTAAAATTGGTGATTCATCGATTAAATTTAGTCGTACTAAAGCTGTCATTAAAAAGATCAACTATAAATTAACACCAGGTCTGTAAAAGCTACTAATCTCTCGGACTCCCTCATCCCAAGATTATACTCTAGAGGACCTTGGTAAATATAAATCCATTTTATTGGACACCCATGCCCACAAAAGACAGTATGATCCCACTCAACAAGTGAATGCCAATATATCTCAAAAATATAAAACCATCATTGCAAAAAATTGTTCCCCACTAGTCAAAGTGGTCGTCGTAAAGTGTCCGCTTCAGAAGTGACATTTAAACCATTAAAACCCCTTGCGGAGGTTACCTACTGGCACAATCACAATAAACTCGTCCAGCGACTACAGCTGTTGCATGCTTCACGTCAAGCCGACCATACTGGTCACGATTGGGAAATTCAAGAAATTGAACTAGAACTTCGAAATGCCAAAATCATTGTTTAAGCCCTCACCCATTAAAATGGGTATTGCTCCCGAGTTGAATCGTCCAGCTAGACGTCGCTATCAGCGACTCAAGTTGATTTCACAGGGTGTGGATGAACTTTGGCAAGCAGACTTGGTTGAAATGATTCCCTATGCTAGCGTTAACGATGGTGTACGCTATATGTTGACGGTCATTGATGTGTATTCCAAAATGGCGTTTGTTGATCCTGTGCGACGCAAGTCCGGTCCACTAGTCACCTAGAACATTCAACATATTATTCAACAATCCAAACGTCAACCTCAGCTGCTACAAATCGATCAGGGAAAAGAATTTTTCAATAAGGATTTCTCCAGTTTTCTCAAATCTAAGGATATTTACCATTACACCACGTACAGCAATCTCAAAGCCAGCGTGGTCGAGCGGTTCAACCGAACATTGAAAACCCATAGGACGAAAGCGTTTACCACTCAGGGCACTTATCGCTGGTTGGACTTGTTACCTGAGCTAGTGTCACGTTACAATGACACCAAACACAGAACCATTGGGACCAAGCCACGACTTGTGACCAAAAATATTCCAAAACTGGATGAACTGTTTAACCCCATAAAAACAGCAGACCCTAAACGTCATCGCCTTAACATTGGGGACCATGTTCGTGTGAGCAAATTCAAGTCCGTCTTCGACAAGGGCTACACACCAAATTGCGGGACTGAACTATTTCAAATTCGTCAAGTCAACCTGAACAGTCCAGTCACCTATTTACTCGAGGACCTCAACCATCAACCCATAAAAGGCAGGTTTTATCTCCAAGAACTCCAAAAGACAGAGTTTCCTAAACATTACCTTGTGGAAAAAGTGTTGAAACAAAAAGGAAATAAATTATGGTTGGGATTTAGCTCAGTCTTTAATTCTTGGATTAATAAATTACATGTTGTGTGAACCTGTGTGCTTGTATTTATTTATTCACTCATGATGTACTTAACCTGCAGTCCTATGTACAGTCCTCAGCTCCACATGTATTATGAGTAATACATATTTCTTTCTCTCTTCACCGGTGTTCTCTCTTTCACTGACTCTCCCCCTCTCCTCCCCTTCACCTCCCACCACTGTCAAAACAGGTTGTGACTTGTTAGATCTTATCGTGCACGTGCACAGGTGAACGCCTGTGTGTTAGGTCATATTACACATGAACTTGCATTTTGTCACGCATGAACAAAAACAGAATGTGTCTTGTTTCACAAGGTGGATGCTAATAATGACATCTCACACGTGTTCACATGTAATTCGTCACTTTCTTTTCATATCGTTATCCATTATAGTAGTGGGGGACTGGTGAATAACGTCAGTTCAACACACTGCTTAACAGGCAAAATGTAGTTAGGCCCTTTTGACATAATTTAAATAAATTCATGGGCTAGTCCGTAGGAACCAGTCCAAAGGGATCGATCCAAAGGGATCAGTCCAAAGGGACTCATCCACATGGACTCATCCACAAGGACCTGTCAACAAGGACTCGTCAACAATGACCTGTCAACAAGGACCTGTCAACAAGGACTCGTCAACAAGGACTCGTCCACAAGGAACTGTCAACAAGGACTCGTCAACAATGACCTGTCAACAATGACCCGTTAGGTTGGGTTAGGTTAGGTTACACAACAGCCGCCATCTTTTAGTAAGCCCGCCTTCTTACAAATGGTATGAGTGGGCATGCATAAAAACAAAAAACAAGCATGTTAATTCATATTGGCTATCCACCGTATACATGTCTCTTGTGCTTAATTCCATATTGGCATTCAAACTCTCACATGTTGCACTTGGAAAGCGAGATTCTCTTAAAAATTATAATTTCACCCCCTAGTAGGGGTAGGTTTTATTTCGGGGTAGAGATATGTTATCCATTGGATAGTGGGTATCAGCCCGAGTTCAATGACACCTCATTGATCAAAAACCGACCATGCGTTCAATAGATATCGTGCTGCCGCCATCTTGTGAGGTGGAGATGTGGAGGTGGCCCTAGAACCGGCACAAACACAATACTATTGTGCATATTGTGCACTTTGTAGCTTAAGTGTGTACACATCTATAACTCAACACCTGCAATCAGCATTCTACATCCTGCTATTGGGAAGTAGGATAAAAATGATCCCTTTGAATATTGCATCATCACAAGCAGATATTGCGTAATCGCGATGACGTCATGGGTCCTTAGAGCGAGCACGTGGTCCAGGAGCGAGCATGTGCACTGCACGTGTTAGCGTGGGAATGGGTTGACCTTTTGGCTTGTTTATGCGATGGTGATAAAAAGTTAATGGGTGTTGGCGCGAGGACATATTGCATCATCATGATGTCATCTGATAACCATGCGGATGTGAGCACGTGCAGCGTGCACGTGCACATGTTAGCGTTGGAAGAGGTTGACCTTTAACCGCTTGAAGCATATAACCTTTGGGTAACCGCTTGAAGCAGATAACCTTTGACTTATTTATGCGACGGAGAAAAAAATTAATGGGTGTTGACGTCATTTGATACCCATGCAAGTTTGCAGCTGTGCGAGCGATCACGTGATATGTCTGCAGTGTTCGCGTGAGACGTGGTTGACCTTTAACGTCATCGGGTAAGAATGTAATCTTTGACTTCTTTAAGTAATAGTGATACAAATATAATGAGATGATTGCGTCAGAAGCTTGTTTTTGTAGCATTTGGTTTCTTGAGTGTAGGTGGGGGTGAAGGATATATAAATGCATGTGTGCGTGGATGAGTTTTAACTTCTACGTTTGCGCGAAGAGAGTATGTGTGAAATAAATAAAGAAAGTCAACGACGAGGAACAAATGGGGTGTGTGATGGATGTTCTAACGAAGTTCAATAACTTAGCCACTTGCGTTGAGTATTCTAATAAGAAACTATCAGAACTAATAATTGATTTACCGTATGTGGTCCAAATTATTCGGGCTGTGGAGACGAGATTTGGAAGAAAAATAGTGGTGGACATTATCATTGAAGGTGAAATAACAAGTGTATTTCTACCAGCAGTATTTGCAAAACTAAGCGCATCAGAGATCGATGAACTAAACTCACTTAGAGGCTAACTGATGTTGGTGTATTTGGGGTTGAAGAACCGCTCACATCAAGTTGTTTTAAAACTGTAAATTTTTGGTGAGTATATATATGCAGATTATATATGTATTGATTGATATAACGAATGATATATATATTTAGATGCTTATTATTTCTTAATTTGTTTAATTTTTTCAGATTATCTAAAAACCAATAAAAAGGAACAGAAAAATGAAGTGGAAAACTGTTAACTTTCTGAGTGGAACTGAACATCGATCGCACCCGGTAATAGAGTATCATCGTGTATGCTTTCATCAGTCTGAAGAAGAAGAAGAAGAAGAAGAAGAAGGAGGAGAAGAAGAAGATGATAATGAGGTGAGTCATAATGGGAAAGAAGCTAGTTTTAACAAATGGACATCTTCGAGTGGAATTTCAACATTTTCAGTCTACGTTACTAATGTTAGCAAATCAGATGATAGTCAGCGAGAGGTGACAGAAACAGTTCTAAGATATTTGTTACAAGAATTATGTGAAGATGAACATTTTATTTGTTTCTTCGGATACAATCCATTTGATGAGGTTTACAAAATTGAATTTTCCATCACTTGTTTTGAAGTAACAAAATTGAATGAGTATAGAAACAAATTGCTTGGTAAACTTCAGGATATTTTTGACTCTAAGAGTCGCACATTTTTTCCGTATTGACTGAATTATATTAAGAACAAAGTTCCAAATGGTTCCGCCTCGTCAATACTGTTTATTAAAATGTCGTGATACAATCACCTGTCTTTTAATACATGGTACATGTTTCGACGTCTGACACTTATTGACGTCTTCATCAGCCTAAATATTTGGGCAGCACTTAAAACATTCCCTTTATATACTAGGTGTAGTTAAAATTTGTACATAAAACACACATAGATCACTGTGACACATGAAAAATTTGTTAAAACATTTTCTTATGTTAAAAGCTCAATAAAATCCTCAGCTGGGCTTGGCAGTCTTTCTTGGTTTATTTCTAATGTTAGCTTCAAAATCCCAAGCAAGGGGTGACCATTCCCAACTGGAAAGAAATGAAACTATGTTTGAGAGAAAGAAGTGGTGGATAAAATAATACTTTAAAAACCCTAAATGTTATATAAAGGCTTACGATGTAATGCGGCAATGAGCTAACCAAGCCGTGCTGAGTCGGACGGAGACTGTGCTGTACTGAAACGGTGTGTCAACATGGAAGCAACAAGCAAGACAATAGGGGCGGAAGAGGAGAGGGGTGAGAGTTCGGGAGTGTTTTGGTGAGGAGTGGGGAAGTAAGTTTAGGGGAAGGTAACATGGATCAACGGTTGTGGATTTATTTCTATGGTGGTTTATATTTTGTTTTGTAATGGATTAACGTTTCATAGAGTACGTTGTTTTCGAGATGAATCTCATTAAGATTCGTTAGGGGGGCGGTCTTTTGGGCTAAATCGATTTCAATTTCTTCTAAGATGTTCATTGTAATTCCTTTATTTGCTCGATGTAAGATTCTCATATCGTTGTTAATGTCTGTGAACTCATGTTTGGTATCTTTCATATGATTTGCCATGGCGGAAAATTTATTGTATTTAATGGCATTAAAATGCTCACCATATCTTGTTATAAATGCTCTACCTGTTTGTCCACAATAATTAGCGTCGCATTTAGCACATTTCAACATATACACACCTGATTTACTGATTTGTTCGTATGGTTCAATTTATTAGTATTGAATAAAATATTATTGTTTGTGTTGGAAGTTCTATATGCTATTCTTAGTCCACACTTTTTGAAAATATTTGAAATACTATAAGTTTTGGTGCTGAAATACGTGAAAGTCGCGTATTTGGGCTCCTCTTTTTGTTCCGGCCTTAGGCGGGTGACCGGTTTGTTTTTAAGCTTGCTGATAATATTGTTGACAAACAGCGATGTGAATCCGTTTACCTTGGCAATCTGTTTAATGATTTTTATTTCTTCATTTAGATCTGTTTTGCTTAAAGGAAGGGAAAAGGCTCTGTTGATCATACTATAAAAGGCGGCTTTCTTTTGATTGCCCGGGTGGTTATAGTCTTTTCTTATTGTCGTGTGGGTCTGGGTTGGCTTTCTAAAAACTTTATAGGTTAACCTGTTATTATTCAAACAAACTGTAGTGTCAAGGAAGTTGATTTTACTGTTTACGGCTGATTCAGAGGTGAATTGTATGCTTTTATCCAAACCGTTTAATTTTTGCAAGAGTCCTTCTATGTTTAAAATAGTATCATCGATTATTACAAACACGTCATCCACGTATCTTCCCCAATAATGTATACCGTCAATTTTGCCTACAATTTCTTCGTGTTCCAGATGGTCAAGATATATGTTAGCTACTAAATCAGATAGCGGAGATCCCATTGAGAGTCCTTCTTTTGTTTATAGATCTTATTGTTAAAAGTGAAAAAAATATTTGTGAGTGTGAATTCTAATAGCGTCATGAATTCGTTAATTTCTACTTTTGACAATATACTGTTGTTAGACAAATTTTGTTTGATGACCTTGAGCGATGTTGCAATTGGGATGTTTGTGTACATATCTTTCACGTCTACGCTATGCATGGAGTGTTTGCTCATTAAGGTAAGTTTCATGGTTTCTTCGCAGAAATTGAGTGTGTTTTTCAGGGATTTATTTGCTTTAAAAATGTAATGTCTTTCAAGGAACTGCTGACAAAATTTGGTGGTTCTGTAAAGGGGACTGTTTCTGAAATTAATGACAGGTCTTATTGGAATTCCTTCTTTATGAATTTTGGGGAGCGCTTTCAAAGTTGGTAATCCCGGGTTCATATTGGTTAAATTACTAGTTTGTTTTTCATTGATAATAAACATGGAGGTTTTCAAAATATTTTTCAATTTTCTCTGTATAGATTGGGTGGGGTCTTTCTTAACCTCTTCAAAGCTCGAGCTGCTGAGGAAATGGTGTGTGTTGTTGACATATACCACCTTATCGATCAGCACGACCGTGTTACCCTTATCTGCTTTAGTAACAATTACATCGCTATTATTTATTTTCTCTTTCAATTCTTTAAGTTTATTTAGATTCGAATTCTTGTTGCTTTTTGTGTTAGAGTTAACTATTTTTTGAATTTCTTTGTTTGTCGTGTATCTGACTTCTTTTTGTTTATCAAGAGGAAGCCTACGTATGGCTGTTTCTGCTTCCACTACTAAAGTGGTTAGCGATCTGTCATTAAGGTCACATTCCCAGTTGTGTTTGGGCCCCTTGCCTAGAATGTCGAGTTCATTATCGTCAAATGGAACACTTGATAAGTTTTTGACAGGTGGTGAAAATTGCACTGGGGTAAACTGACTATTGTTAACTTGTTCATTCTCATCCCTGACTTTATTGAATTTATTTTGTAAGTTTCTGAATTTATTTTCTAGCGACTGTACTTTCTTATTGATTTTCGTGAATAAGATTTGATTTACAGTGAATGAATATCTATCCCAGTCCTTCTTACTGGATAGATTTGAAGCTTCTAGGTGTGCACGATAAAGTTTGTTATTAAGATTGTTCTTCCTGATATAAAGAAATTTAATTTCTCTTTGGAAAACTCTACTATTAATTATCCTCTGTGTTCTGGCTTCATATTTATTTAATGGGCCCGTTTTCTGGTAAGATTTAAAATATGACGGAGTTATGTTATGTTCTCTGCATTTCTTTAAAAGCTAAAAGCATTTCTTTGAAGCTAACATTAGAAATAAACCAAGAAAGACTGCCAAGCCCGGCTGAGGATTTTATTGAGCTTTTAACATAAGAAAATGTTTTAACAACTTCTTAATGTGTCACAGTGATCTATGTGTGTTTTATGTACAAATTTTAACTGCACCTAGTATATAAAGGGAATGTTTTAAGTGCTGCCCAAATATTTAGGCTGATGAAGACGTCAATAAGTGTCAGACGTCGAAACATGTACCATGTATTAAAAGACAGGTGATTGTATAACGACATTTTAATAAACAGTATTGATGAGGCGGAACCATTTGGAACTTTGTTCTTAATATAAACTTCAGGATGAATTTCCCTTTGAAGCCATTCATTGTTCGCTGGAGATTACAGGCAGCAATTTATCTCAATGGCTTGAATGCACTTTAAAAGATTATAGTTTTATGGTGAGCCGATGTTACAGCAACTGCTGGTGGTGTATTAACAACAGTGCGAATTGGACAATTGCTTAGACAACAATGGCAACACCTCCTAGCAAACGTAGAAAGGTTGATATTGTAATACATAATACTAACAGTGAAAATATAAGAAACCAATTGGACAATGCATTTGAAAGTGTTTCTAATTTTAGAAGTGAACTAAACGGTGCTATTTCAGTATCATCCCATATCGGGGAAAACACTCAAACCGACTTGATTGAGAACAGTGATGAGTTGATTGAATGTTGGAGAGTTATTAGTGAGCACATATTGCAACAAGCTGTGAATTTCAAAGAAATTACAATTCAAATAAAGGACGAATCTTTCTGGAGCTCTGAGTTAATTGAAACGGCATTCAATTCTAGAGTGTACACACTTGCAGTATCAAATGTTAAGAATGAGTTTTTGGATCCTCGCGAATTTTTAGCGAATGCTAATATTTGGTTTACAAAGTATGTTAAGAAAGCGTTAACTGTACAAGCTTTATAGGTGAATTCACTTTTTTGTGCACAATATGTGCTTCGCGACATATCAGAAACAAAATATTTTGCTATCAAAAATGAAGTAGTTTTCGAGTATACTGATTTAAATTAATTTTATAATAAGAATATCATTGAAGATACATTGACAAAAATGAGCGAATTTGAAGCAAATGGTTCCGGGTGGGCTTTAGAAAAAATTAATAGTTTGAGAATTAATATAAATAAATATGTTGGTTTTCGAGTAGGAATGTCCAATACTAGTCGATTGCCTGACGTAATAGTCAATAAACATGCAGTGCTAAATTTGTATGATACAAAGGAAGCTTGTTTTGCGTGGAGTGTGGTTGCTGGTTTGTATCCAAAAACTCGAAACGTGAATCATCTTTCTTCCTATCCTAATTACAGAGATGTTTTAAATTTAGATGGTATTCCAATTCCGATGGAAATGAAATATTTAAACAAGTTTGAAAACCAAAACAATATTTCTGTAAATGTGTATGGAGCACAATATAATGAAAACAAATGGGTATGTATGGGAACAAACGAAGTAAAAGGAAAAAAAAACTTTTACTATTGTACCTTTGTATGTATCAGATAAAGTATATGAAAGGAGTGAAGACTTATTGATGTTGCAGATAGGAAACAGTGAATGTAGACGTGGTTTGTCATATTATTTTCTTGAGGATGAGTTAAATGTTCACTTTGCAGACTGTAAACAGTTTCCTGTTGCAAAAAGCATAATGCCAACTGATGAACAAAGATTTGTTAATTTTACAGAATTCCGAGTTAAAGATACAGTTCCATTTATAATATATGCAGACACTGAATGCGTCTGTTTTCCAAATAGTGACATTCATAACTCTACTTTAACAAAAAAACATATTCCTTACAGCATTTCTTTATACCTTCATTGTAATTTTGATAGTGAATTGTGCAGTTTCAAACTCATTAGGGGAAATAATTGCATTGAATTGTTTGTAAAGGAACTTTATAGTATTGTGGATAAACTTCAAACATATTACTTATCGGCTAAGCCAATGTTAAAGATGACCGAAAATGAAGAAAGATTATTTTTGTCAAGTAAAATGTGTCACATTTGCGAGAAACCGATTGCAGATAATGAACTCAAAGTACGCGATCATTGTCACTTAACTGGAAAATATAGAGGAAGCGCACACAATAGTTGTAATTTAAATTACATTGTAACAAAGGTTTTGCCTATAGCATTTCATAATCTAACGGGCTATGATGGACATTTTATAATTAAAGAAATTTGTGAGAAACGTGATGGAGAGGTGTTACATAATCCTGGTAGTATAAGTTTGTTGCCGGTGAATATGGAACGTTATAAAGGGTTTACAAAGTATATACGGGTTAAGAATAGATTCATTCAGTTAAGATTTATCGATACATATAATTTCTTGTCCTGTTCACTAGATCAATGTTCATCTTCGTTAAGTGTCGATTCAAAGCAAATAACTCGACGTTATTTTAATGATGATGCACAGTTTCGACTTACGGCGAAAAAAGGCGTGTTTCCCTATGAATACGTCACGAGTATGGATGTACTTAACGAAACTAAATTACCTGAAATATCCTAGTTTTATAGAAGTCTTAATGATCAAACAATATCGAATGAAGAGTGTGCGTTTGCTCAATCGGTGTGGGAAACGTTTTCCTGTCAAACATTAGGAGAATACGCCGATTTGTATTTAAAAGTTGACACACTTCTTTTGGCGGATGTCTTTGAAAATTTTAGATCGAATGGCATTGAAACTTATGGCATTGATGCAGCTCATTTTTACACTGCTCCATCTATGAAAAAGATAACCAAAGTTCAACTTGAATTGCTTCAAGATATTGATATGTTACGCTTTTTGAACGATCTATTCGAGGAGGAAATGTTCAGTGTATAACACGACATGCGATTGCTAATAATAAGTATATGAAAACTTATGATGAGAAAAAGCAAGGGTCCTACATAATGTACTTTGACGTTAATAATTTATATGGATATGCGATGATGGAATATCTTCCAACGGGTGGCTTTAAATTGGTTGCAAATGTTGAAGGCTTTGATGTTTTAACTATTGATGATACTTCAGAAATTGGATATATTTTGGAAGTAGATTTGACTTATCCTCAAGTGTTACATGACAAACATTCAGATTACCCTCTATGTCCCGAAAAGTTGACAAAGCTAATGGCTACCCTAGATAATAAAGAACGTTATGTTTTGCATTATAGAATGTTAAAGCAATGTATTTAACTAGGAATGAAATTAGATCGTATTCACAGAATAATTGAATTCAATCAGAGCCAATGGCTAAAACCATATATTGATGTGAACACAGAGAAACGAAAACATGCTAAAATGTTTTTTTTTTATAAATTGATGAATAATTCAATTTTTGGTCGTTCACTGATGAATGTGAGGAAGTTAAGGGACATCAAATGGGTCACCAAATGGCATGGAGCTCGTGGTGCTAGGTCTTTAATAGCTAAGGCTAATTTTAAACATAGAATTATATTCGATGAACAATGTATGGTCATCGAGTTGAGCATACTAAAGATTTTTCACAATCAACCAGTATATGTTGGTGCATCTATATTAGATTTGTCTAAATGTAAAATGAATGACTTTCATTACAATGTTATTTTAGCAAATCCTGAATCAAATGTGAGGTTGTTATACACAGACACCGATAGTTTTATGTATATATTCTATTATGATATTTATGAGTTCATGAAACAGCATTCAAATTGGTTTGATACTGGAAACTATGAAACAAACAATCCTTTTGGCATTGTGAGACAAAATAAAGGTGAAATTGGTTTAATGAAAGATGAACATGCTGGAAGGATTGTTGAAGAATTTGTGGGGTTAAGACCCAAAATGTATGCAATAAAATTGTGTGATGAAATGAATAGCTTGTGTAAGGCTAATGGCATTAAGAAGAGTGTGGGTAAAGTATGAATATTGATGAGTATCGAAAGTGTCTTTATAACAGAGGTAAAGTCAACAAAGTTCAAGTTTGTATAATTTCAAAATCTCATTCTGTATTTACTGTTCGGCAAACTAAGTTGGCAATTTCATCAAACGAAGATAAAAGACACATAACTGAAAACGGAATTGATACTTTACCGTTTGGTCATTTTTCTCTGAAAAAATGATTAGAAACAAATTTGAGATTAAAGCACTTCATCTCACTTACTTTATTTCTTTCACACACACACTTTTATTCTGTTAATAATACAAATTTGTGTGTGTTCCTTTGCTTATGAAAAAAAACAATAAATAATAACCCAAATTTTGTGTGTATTATAAAAAAAACACCTTCCCCCCACCATTCCCATTTTCCAGAAATATATATATATATGTATAATTACTTTATATTACATATCATTTAGTAATGGTGCGTTGTAATAGGAGCAACTCTACCACTCAATATAAACGAACAGGAAGTGGATCATTAATTAGTCGTGTACTTAATAAAACTATTGATAATTTACCCGTGGAATTACACATCCCGGGATATGAATATTGTGGACCAGGAACAAAATTAGAAAAGCGTTTGAGCCGTAGTGATCCCGGAATAAATATATTGGATAAAGCGTGCAAAGAGCACGACATTGCTTACGCAAAGCATAAAGATTCAAACAAAGGAAGAGAGGCTGATGAAATTTTATCTTCAAAAGCTCGGTCTCGTGTAAAATCCCGTGACGCATCATTAGGAGAGAGCGGATGCAATAACAGTCAGTGGCATAATGAAAGCTAAGTCTAAGCTTGGTGGAGGTAAACGAAAATTAAATATAAAAAAAACAAGAAAAGATTAAAAAAAAGAAGAACATTGAAAAAGCAAGGTGGTATTTTACCCCTACTTCCGATATTTGCAGCCTTGTCGGGCTTGGGGGGTCTAGCAGGCGGAGCAGCCGGGGTAGCGTCTGCTATAAACAAAGCGAAAGCTGCACAAGAAGAATTAAAAGAAATGAAAAGACACAATCGAATGATAGAAGCAATGCGAGGAAGAGCAGGTCAAGGCATTTATTTAAATCCTCCTGCATACAAAAGATAATTAACCAAATACCAAATAAAGCATTAAGTAATTTCGATTTAGCTAAATACGCACATCAATTAAAGATTCCAAATTTTAGAAGAGTCTTTATGCGAGATACGTTACCAAGACATCCTCGAAAAAATGTAAACTGTATTGTTAACCTTGAACCGATGGTTAAATCTGGTTCACATTGGGTGGCTTTCAGTAAACGAGGTAAATACGTGCATTATTTTGATAGTATTGGTAATTTAAGACCACCATTAGAAATTTTAACATATCTTAAAAATTGTTATCTACAATACAATTTTCATTCATATCAATCGATTACTTCTTCGATTTGTGGACAATTATGTTTAGTCTTCTTGTATTGTATAAATAAGGGAAACACAGACTGTCTTTAAACATTTCAAAGATGGCTTTCGAAAGACGGATAACTCTTGAAGGTAAAGGCTCAAAGATTGATGTTACATTGGAGAATCCGCTTCATCTTGTAGGAGCAGAGTTTTTTGAAATAGGACTTGCAGGATTGTATACATCTAATTCTATTCGAAATGTTACCAAGCGAAATAATAAATTTCTCATCCATTTTACTAATTTTTTGTTATCAATTGATTTAGTGGTACCACCAGGTATTTATGAATTTGAAGATGTAGCCTCAACATTTAATGATTTACTTAGTTATCACTCATTGTCGAAACTTATAACAAATCATGTACAAAAAACAAATCTTTATTTGGAAGAGGATATAAATGGAAAAGGACGCAACCGTCTTGTTTTGTCTTCTCCGTTTAATATTGATTTCAGTGTACCCAACAGTGTAGCAGAGGGTTTAGGTATTGAAAAGAAAGTTTACCCTAAAGAGAATAAAAAAGAAATTGAGAATGATCGAAATAGAATCGAAAGTGAAGTAAAAATTAACGAAAATAATAACGTTTTAGCCATAAAGATGAACGATGTGGATACAACAATTTTAATAATACCTGATGCTAGCTATACGTTTCAACAATTAAGTGAAAAGATTAATGAATTATTACTAGCACATTTATAATCAGTTTTATTAGGCGAAAAAGACAAATTTCCTTCATATATTTATATTAATTATGATAAAGTGTTCTCTAATTGTAAACTATATTCGAAAAACTTTGCTATAGATTTTGGTGTTGCAGATTCTATTGCAGATTTGTTAGGATTTTCTCATAAAAAGTTCGAGGCAAACATAACTCATCATTCTGAATATATGATTAAAATTAACACTGTTAATAGTATTCGAGAATGTTGCAACCTCGTGCTTGGTACGAGTTCTTATTTGAACCATAAACCAACACACTCTTTATATAATTTTAAAGCTCATGTTCCTGCTGGTTATCCGATTGTTGTACAACCAACAACAATTAATTTTTTGCCTATGAACAGCAAGGTTATTCAACATGTATCTGTGCAACTTGAAGATCATCTTCAACAGCTCATTGATTTGCAAGGTGAAGATTTAACTGTAGAATTAATTATTCGTCCAGCCATATAAAGTAATGAAATACTGTTATATTTTCATTCTAGTTGAGTAAGCTTACTAGAAAACATTCACAAATATGGTTATACTATATAATACTCAAAGTTAGAAAAAAGAAGTCGACTCTGATTCGAAAAAGAAATATAAATCAATCAGCTAAAATTTCTAAAAAAACAAAACAAAAAAAACGCCATCACACCTTAAAATCTAAGAAACAGTTATCGAGTAACAACAAACATTTCTTACAGTCTTTAGGCTATCGCGTACTTTAATTTCAATATAAATATATATGCAATTGTTAATCTTATTTAGTTTCTATCTATATTTGAAGCTGTTAACATGTTTAACATGTTTAACATAACGGATAAAAGAGAGGTTGACAACAGAGTTGTGCGACGAGAAGAAAGAGTTTACCAACCTTATTCAGCTAATAAATTTGAAAATAATGATGAAATTCGAATACCAATTCAAAATGAAGAAAACATAGTTTTATTATCAGAAGGTGTTCTTGACTTAGAAGGACAAATTATTACTTCTAACGTAAATCCGCTGCTTCTACTACAGCACATCCTGACCAAAATTTTGGGGCTAATCTTTTTAGCGAAATTCGCGTTACGTTAAATGGTAAAGAAATTGATCGTACACGCCATCTAGGTATAACAAGATCTATAAAAACCTTTGCATCATATTCAAAAAACGAATATACAGCTTTACAAAATGCTGGTTATTTTCCCTCTTTAACAACACCAGCAAGTGAAGCGTATATTGTTGATAGTATCACAAAACGTTTCCATGTAATACTTCCGTTAAGCATCCTGTTAGGTTTAGCAGAGGATTATAGAAAGCCGATTTTAAACTGCAAGCATTAGCTAATACTTCTCAGATCGTCGAGTGACGCACGTGCGTTGCAATCTGCAACCGAAAATGATCTTTCTAAGGTCAAATTATTTAAAGTTTATCTAAAAATTCCCGTTTTATTATTATCGGACGAAGAACAAATTAAAAGATTAAAACTAATGCAGAAAAATATTCCCATTCAGGTTGGTTTTCGATCATGGGATGTTCATGTCTTGCCATCTCTTCCTAGAACAACTAAATATAGTTGGACTGTAATGACAACTCCTGAAATTCAAAAACCACGTCAATTTTTATTAGGTTTTCAAACTAAAAGAAATGTACTAAATACGTGCTCTTCCTATTTTGACCATTGTAACATTAAATCTATAAGAGTTTTTTTTAATTCAATTTTTTATCCCTATGAAATGCCAACTTCTGAAATTGCTATAAATGACTACAGCGAATTGTATGACATGTTTGTTAAATTTCGTAATGTTTATTATTAGATCGATGATTTTCGTTCAGAGACTCTAGTTTCACGAGATGAATTTAAGTCTCATTGTCCGATTATTGTAATTAATTGCCTTGAGCAAGTGGAGGCAGTGAAGACATCTTCAGTTGATTTGCGAATTGAAATCGAGACAAGTGATAATATACCTGAAGATATAACTCTTTATTGTGTTCTTATTCATGATCGTCAATTATCTTACAGACCATTAACTAATGAAGTAATTATATAAACCAATATTTGCTAAGTTATGAGCAAGCAAGTAAAGAAGTATTCTCACTTTAGTTGCAATCATGGAATTGACAACAACAAACTCTCCTTCTACTGATGCTGACACGTGGAATAAGAAGCAGCCAATAGTTGCAGACATTCGCAAGCTACCAAACGGCAGTTTGGAACTTGCTTACTGTATGTTAAATAACAGCAATATACCTTCATTCAGTCCTGTGTTAACATGGGTTGCAGCGTATTGTGAAAAATCTCTGTCTTCTTTTTTTGACTTTATTAAAAATAAATATGAATATTTAGTTGTGTATAATTTGCCACAAGGATCTTCTTTGTTTGCACTAAAAACACTTTCCCCTGGGTCATTAATCGATCTTAATACGATTGATGGAATGTCAGATCTAATGTTGAAGCATATCCAACGTTTACCTACAGATTGTCCAAAACATTTACCATCTCTTGCATTGGGAAGCAATAGTTGTGCTAAATTTAATGTCAATGCTGTTCAACATTGGTTAAATTCTTCTGATGGCATCATGAAAATCGTGTGTTCGATAATAAACAAGTTTCGAAACAATGGACTTCAAGGTTTTAATAAGTTTAATTGGAACTACTTTCCTATAAACATACTGACTATATATGAGCCACAACGAATTCGTCTGGAGTGGGAACATCTACCAGATCACCTAAAAAGAAAATTTCAACTGTTTCATCTTCGCTGCAAATGTGATAACTGTAATCGCTATCTATAAAAGGTAATTCATTAAATCTACTAGTGTTGTTGACACCTATACATATTTTGTTTTTGTTTGGTTTTTAACACAGTGTATATTTTTTTGTCTACAGAAAATAAACATCTGGACAACTAACAGAACAAGATCATCTCAACACACACTCATCAGGACAACTAAAAGAATGAGATTACTTCAACACTCATACAAGAGAATTAAAATTGTATTAATTGTAATTCTAAATGAATAAAGAAGAAAAGGTCTTTGTACCACTTCATATTAAAGTTTTTTTAATGATCAAGCACCTCCTCACTCCAAATGTATATAAAATAAAATTGTCAGGTGAGGGATTCGAACCCTCGCTTTCAATTTCTGAAAATTAGATCTTAAGTCTAACGCCTTCGACCGCTCAGCCAACCCAACACACGCAAATAATGCATATTAGCCAGCGTGTTTTGTTTATTCATATCAGTTCACATTTAGCTTCGTGTGGGGAAAATCATTTTTTTTTGTGTGAAGTAAAGCATCATCATGAAGTATTTTGATTGTGTAAAGTATTCCAAGGAACAGTTAATGCAAATGATATTGAGTCAAAAAGGAATGAATTTAAAATCTGAAAGAGATCGGCTAAAAACTTTTAAGAACTGGTCTTCAGACAGTTTTACGAACACTGCATGGTTAGCAGCTGCGGGATTTTACTATTATGGATATAAGGATATGGTCAGGTGTGCTTTCTGTAATCTGCAACTTAGTTATTGGGAAGAAGATGATGATCCGTTTGAAGAGCATATGAAATGGGCTTTTAGTTGCCCTTACGTAAACAACATTTCTCCTAGCATAGAATTAAAATCTGAATATGAAAGACTTAAAACTTTTCAAAATTGGCCTCTTCCCTGTCCAAACGAATTTTGTTTAGCATCAGCAGGATTTTATTATACCGATCATGGTGATAAGGTGAAATGTATATTCTGTAAGATTGAAATTGAAAATTGGAGAGAAAACGATATTCCTTTAAATGATCATAAAAAATGGCCACCATAGTGTCCATATTTAAGAGGGTTTTACGTTGGCAACGTTGATTTAAATCCTGAAAATCCTACTATTATTCCATATAATACAAGTTATGATACGTGTGGAAACAATATATGTTGATGTGATGTGATTTTTTGTGCAGTGTGCATTGTCAGACGTAAACGTAGACATGCTGAAGTATGTTAAGCAGTCAAACACTCTACCAGTAATTTCATTTACTAATGGTGAAAACCAGAGTAAAAGTGAAAAAAAGAAAGCATAGTGTTTTACTACCGAACACTATTCGATGTATCATTTGCGGTCCATCGAACTGTGGCAAAACAAACGTAATGCTAAATTTATTATGTCACAAAAATGGAGTTCGTTTTGAAAACGTTTTTATTTATCCTAAATCACTTGCTCAAAGTAAGTATGTTGAATTTAAAAAGTTTTTGGACTCTATAAAAGAAATAAAAAGTGATTTTTTTCTGATAATGATGAAGTTATGCCACCAGAAATGGCTAGAAAAAACTCTATATTTGTTTTTGATGATGTAGCCAGCAATAAACAACAACACATGAAAGATTATTTCAGTAGAGGTCGTCATCACGAAGTTGACGTATTTTATCTTTGTCAAACATATTCTTGTATAACTAAACATCTAATTAGAGATAACGCTAATTTTTTAATCCTTTTTAAACAAGACGGAACAAACTTGCGTCATGTATATAACGATCATGTAAATACAGATATGAGCTATGATCAGTTCTTCGATATTTGTTCTTATTGTTGGCAAAACTCTAAGTTTGGCTTTTTGGTTATCGATAAAGATAGCGATTTACAAAATGGTCGATATCGCAATGGATTTGATGTTTATTTTCAGTTATAAATAATAGTTCAAAAGAGCTAAATGCTCATTCGCGTTATACACTTTGTGTGGTTAAGGGACACTAGGGCTGAGTTTTTAGGCAAAAATGACAAAATAACTGATTTTTGTTTTTCCCATATATATATATCTTATAGACACCTGTGTATCATTTCAGTAAAACAATTTTCATGCACCGCCATTTTTAAACGCTCAGCGACATTTTTAAATCTCCTCTGCCTAAAAAGAAGATGGAAGGCAAATCATAGAAAGTAGGCTCTACTTTTAAAACTAGAAATCCTAGAAAGTCGTAGGTTAACTCAAACGAAAGGTCTCCATGCTCTTTATCTCTACAACAAAACATTTTATTTTTCACATATTTTCCACAAAAGTTTCATTGGGTGAGCCAAACTGGTTAATGTAGTATGCGATTTTATAAAAATGCTTTTATTTCCAAACATCGTTTTTAGGTAATCAAAATGCTCCATGTGCATGAGGTATTCGCCAATTTTACTAAAAAAAAATCACTGGATATTCAGAAACATATGTGTTGCAAGATAACATTGCAATATCTCCAGCCTTTTTGTAAATTACAGACCAAAAAATTAAAAAACTATGAAAAATTATCAAAATACGTAAGACATGATGGCATATAAAGAAAAAATTAATCTGACAGCATACATGTGTCACTTTCCTGAAATGTCTCAATGTTACAATATTTAGAACTAGCAGTAGTACCCGGCTTCGCCCGGTGGAATGATGATAATGTTTTAAGGTCTCCTTAGAAATATATTGGACTTAAAATCTAAGTCATTTGCCCCCAAAGACAATGAGGGAGTAATATCTAGGTTATTTGCCCTTTTGATAAGGATGATAATAAAAACTACTGTTGAGTTGACACGTCAAACTTACAAACTACCGTAATAGAAATACATATTTCAAAATTCACAGGCGAGGAAGACTTATTGTGTGTGGTGATTAATGGTGTAATGGGCGTAACATCTACTGTAGGTCATTTGCTCTTATGATGAGGATGGTAAGGGAAACTACTACCGGTATTGAATTGACACTTCAACGTATAATGTACACAATGTACTGTAATAAAAGTAACTATATGGCGGCTTCTGTGGCGTATTTGGTAGCATGCTGAGCTTCTATGCCCAAGATAGCGGGTTCAAACCCGGCCGAAGCCGTCGGATATTTAAAGAGCGTTAACAATCCGTCAGTGTGCCTTTCTTCGGAGGGGAAGTAAAGCCGGCGGTCCCATGTCAGATTTATGGCATGTTATTGAACCTTCCACTAATTACACCTGTGTGAAGCTAAATTGGATAGGTAAACAACGCTCATAGATGTCTACGTCCGTTGCCAAGTGCCGACTGCGGTGGCGTCTAGTAGCTAAGTTCCGAACTTGGCCTAGTAGTCGTTGACGGTGGCGCTTGGCGGCAAATGTACGAACTATTTGAAGAATTCTAAGTTGCAGTATGTGCTTAAATTAAAAAACAGATAACACACACTAATACAGTCATCACAATTAACACCGGTTATCAGACAGATTCTACACACACCCAAAGTACACGGGGCTACATGACCGCGTTGTCGCAGCCCCTAAACTTAAGAACCAACCAACCAAAAGTAAATATTTTAGAAATCACACTCGAGAAAAACTTTATGCGGCAGTGATTATTGGTATGATGCGCGTAACATCTAGGTCATTTGCACTTATGATGATAATAATAAGGTAATGAAAAAATGACTACTAAACGAACATGGTGTTATTTTAAAACTGATATAGGTAATTCAGGTGTCTAGCTTCGATGTCTTCCAAAGTCTCAATCTTATTTTCTGGTTTAGGCCTGTACTGGATGCGTCTAGTGAAAGAGCGTACTGCTCGGCAAAGACAAAGAATATAGGTCCAAGCTGCACGTACCTGAGATGATCGCAGATGATGACGAAATATGATGACACACGTTCGGGGTTCCCCGTCCTATACAGATTGACCGGGAATCACTCACTGTTTCGCAACGGCCCTGTGCTGGCATCAGCATAGACAGCAGGAGATAACACGGCGGGCTCTGGAAAGTACTCTCAAGTCACCTCACGATGAATCAGCAAGCTATTGTCACAACTGACCCCCTCCCCAGGGTCTCACAACTTGTGGGACGTGGGTTGGCGACCACGGAACCCCAGCTGAGTCTGGCATCGCTTCTACTTCCTGGTGCCGGGCTCATTTCAGTTCTCTTTCCTGTCGGCCTCCCTTGGTCAACTCTTGTTCTCTTCCAACCCAGACTGTATTAGGGTATCCGAGGGCTAGGGAGTCTTTCAATTTCCCGCCTTAATTGGCTTTGTCTCATCTTTCCTGATACCCTCATTCTTCGAGGGGTCTGCCTTCTTTTCCTTTTCATAATATCTCCTGTCTTCTGCTCAAGGCCCTCAAAGAGGCAGGGTGTGTGTAGACCCACCACTTCTGGTACACCCTCAAGGGCTCATGACTGGTGAGTTAGGAAGCTGGCAACCCCGAGGAATTCCTGAGCTACATGCAGGGAATGGAGTGGTATGTCAGAAATTTCAAGTGGACAGTGTTACGCATCGGGTTCCAAAGGGTAAGTATACACACTTTGTTTTCGATCGGTGAACGATGTAGATTTGTACCAAAGGGCCTTAATGCTGGAAATGGAGTGGTCTCTCCGAAATTTCGAGTGGACAGTGTTACTCGTCGAGTTCCAAACGGTAATTATGTAAAATCTGGTTGAGATCGGTGAAACGGTGTAGTTTTGTGCCAAGGGCCAAAATGCAGGGAATGGAGTGGCCTGTCCAAATTTTAAAGTGGACAGTGTTACTCATCGGGTTCCAAAGGGTAAGTATACACATTTTGTTTTCGATCGGTGAACGATGTAGATTTGTGCCAAAGGGCCTAAATGCGTGGAATGGAGTGGTCTGTCCGAAATTTCGAGTGGACAGTGTTACTCGTCGAGTTCCAAAGGGTAATTATGTAAAATCTGGTTGAGATCGGTGAAACGGTGTAGTTTTCTGCCAAAGGGCCAAAAAGCAGGGAATAGTGTGGTCTGTCCGAAATTTAAAGTGAACAGTGTTACTTGTCGGGTTCTACGGGTAAGTATATAAAATTGGGGTAAGATCGGTGAAACGGTGTAGATTTGTGCCAAACAGCCTAAATGCAAGGATGGAGTGGCCTCGCCGCAATTTCAAGCAGACAGTGTTAGTCGCAGTGTTCCAAAGGGTAAATATACAAATTTTGGTTGAGATCTGTGAAACGGTGTGGATTTGGGACAAAGGGCCTAAATGCAGGGAATGGAGTGGTCTGTCCGCAATTTCAAGCAGACAGTGTTACTCGCTGGGTACCAAAGGGTAATTTTACGAATATTGGTTCTGATCGGTGAAACTGTGTATATTTGTGCCAAAGTGCCTAAATGCAGGGAATGGGGTGGTCTGTCCGAAATTTTAAGTGGACAGTGTTACTCGCAGGGTTCCAAAGGGTAAGTATACAAAGTTTGGTTCAGATCGGTGAAACGGTGTAGATTTGTGCCAAAGGGCCTAAATGCATGGGATGGAGTAGCCTCTCCGCAATTTCAAGCAGACAGTGTTAGTCGCAGTGTTCCAAAGCGTACATATACAAATTTTGGTTGAGATCGGTGGAACGGTGTTGATTTGGGCCAAAGGGCCTAAATGCAAGGAATGGAGTGGTCTGTCCGCAATTTCAAGCACAGTGTTACTCGCAGGGTTCCAAAGGGTAAGTATACACATTTTGGTTCAGATCGGTGAAACGGTGTAGATTTGTGCAAAAAGGGCCTAAATGCAGGGAATGGCGTGGTCTGTCCGCAATTACAAGCAGACAGTGTTAGTCGCAGTGTTCCATAGGGTAAATATACAAATTTTGGTTGAGATCGGTGAAACGGTATAGATTTGGGCCAAAGGGCCTAAATGCAGGGAATGGAGTGGTCTGTCCGCAATTTCAAGCAGACAGTGTTACTCGCAGGGCACCAAAGGGTAAGAATACGAATTTTGGTTCTGATCGGTGAAACGGTGTAGATTTGGACCAAAGGGCCTAAATGCAGGGAATGGGGTGGTCTGTCCGAAATTTTAAGTGGTCAGTGGTACTCGCAGGGTTCCAAAGGGTAAAAATACAAATTTTGGTTGAGATGGGTGAAACGGTGTGGATTTGGATCAAAGGGCCTAAATGCAGGGAATGGGGTGGTCTGTCCGAAATTTCAAGTGGACAGTGTTACTCGCAGGGTTCCAAAGGTTTAATATACAACTTTTGGTTCAGATCGGTGAAACGGTGTAGATTTGTGCAAAAGGGCCTAAATGCAGGGCATGGGGTGGTCTGTCCGAAATTTAATGTTGACGGGGTTACCCGCAGGGTTCCAAAGGGTAAGTATACAAATTTTGGTTCAGATCGGTGAAACGGTGTAGATTTGTATACATAACAGACAGACAGACAGACAGACAGACAAACTTTGTGCTTTATATATATAGACTAGCAGTAGTACCCGGCTTCGCCCGGTGGAATGATGAAAATGTTTTAAGGTCTCCTTAGAAATATATTGGACTTAAAATCTAAGTCATTTGCCCCCAAAGACAATGAGGGAGTAATATCTAGGTTATTTGCCCTTTTGATAAGGATGATAATAAAAACTACTGTTGAGTTGACACGTCAAACTTACAAACTACCGTAATAGAAATACATATTTCAAAATTCACAGGCGAGGAAGACTTATTGTGTGTGGTGATTAATGGTGTAATGGGCGTAACATCTACTGTAGGTCATTTACTCTTATGATGAGGATGGTAAGGGAAACTACTACCGGTATTGAATTGACACTTCAACGTATAATGTACACAATGTACTGTTATAAAAATAACTATATGGCGGCTTCTGTGGCGTATTTGGTAGCATGCTGAGCTTCTCTGCCCAAGATAGCGGGTTCAAACCCGGCCGAAGCCGTCGGATATTTTAAGAGCGTTAACAATCCGTCAGTATGCCTTTCTTCGGAGGGGAAGTAAAGCCGGCGGTCCCATGTCAGATTTATGGCATGTTATTGAACCTTCCACTAATTACACCTGTGTGAAGCTAAATTGGATAGGTAAACAACGCTCATAGATGTCTACGTCCGTTGCCAAGTGCCGACTGCGGTGGCGTCTAGTAGCTAAGTTCCGAACTTGGCCTAGTAGTCGTTGACGGTGGCGCTTGGCGGCAAATGTACGAACTATTTGAAGAATTCTAAGTTGCAGTTTGTGCTTAAATTAAAAAACAGATAACACACACTAATACAGTCATCACAATTAACACCGGTTATCAGACAGATTCTACACACACCCAAAGTACACGGGGCTACATGACCGCGTTGTCGCAGCCCCTAAACTTAAGAACCAACCAACCAAAAGTAAATATTTTAGAAATCACACTCGAGAAAAACTTTATGCGGCAGTGATTATTGGTATGATGCGCGTAACATCTAGGTCATTTGCACTTATGATGATAATAATAAGGTAATGAAAAAATGACTACTAAACGAACATGGTGTTATTTTAAAACTGATATAGGTAATTCAGGTGTCTAGCTTCGATGTCTTCCAAAGTCTCAATCTTATTTTCTGGTTTAGGCCTGTACTGGATGCGTCTAGTGAAAGAGCGTACTGCTCGGCAAAGACAAAGAATATAGGTCCAAGCTGCACGTACCTGAGATGATCGCAGATGATGACGAAATATGATGACACACGTTCGGGGTTCCCCGTCCTATACAGATTGACCGGGAATCACTCACTGTTTCGCAACGGCCCTGTGCTGGCATCAGCATAGACAGCAGGAGATAACACGGCGGGCTCTGGAAAGTACTCTCAAGTCACCTCACGATGAATCAGCAAGCTATTGTCAAAACTGACCCCCCCCCAGGGTCTCACAACTTGTGGGACGTGGGTTGGCGACCACGGAACCCCAGCTGAGTCTGGCATCGCTTCTACTTCCTGGTGCCGGGCTCATTTCAGTTCTCTTTCCTGTCGGCCTCCCTTGGTCAACTCTTGTTCTCTTCCAACCCAGACTGTATTAGGGTATCCGAGGGCTAGGGAGTCTTTCAATTTCCCGCCTTAATTGGCTTTGTCACATCTTTCCTGATACCCTCATTCTTCGAGGGGTCTGCCTTCTTTTCCTTTTCATAATATCTCCTGTCTTCTGCTCAAGGCCCTCAAAGAGGCAGGGTGTGTGTAGACCCACCACTTCTGGTACACCCTCAAGGGCTCATGACTGGTGAGTTAGGAAGCTGGCAACCCCGAGGAATTCCTGAGCTACATGCAGGGAATGGAGTGGTATGTCAGAAATTTCAAGTGGACAGTGTTACGCATCGGGTTCCAAAGGGTAAGTATACACACTTTGTTTTCGATCGGTGAACGATGTAGATTTGTACCAAAGGGCCTTAATGCTGGAAATGGAGTGGTCTCTCCGAAATTTCGAGTGGACAGTGTTACTCGTCGAGTTCCAAACGGTAATTATGTAAAATCTGGTTGAGATCGGTGAAACGGTGTAGTTTTGTGCCAAGGGCCAAAATGCAGGGAATGGAGTGGCCTGTCCAAATTTTAAAGTGGACAGTGTTACTCATCGGGTTCCAAGGGGTAATTATGTAAAATCTGGTTGAGATCGTTGAAACGGTGTAGTTTTCTGCCAAAGGGCCAAAAAGCAGGGAATAGTGTGGTCTGTCCGAAATTTAAAGTGAACAGTGTTACTTGTCGGGTTCTACGGGTAAGTATATAAAATTGGGGTCAGATCGGTGAAACGGTGTAGATTTGTGCCAAACAGCCTAAATGCAAGGATGGAGTGGCCTCGCCGCAATTTCAAGCAGACAGTGTTAGTCGCAGTGTTCCAAAGGGTAAATATACAAATTTTGGTTGAGATCTGTGAAACGGTGTGGATTTGGGACAAAGGGCCTAAATGCAGGGAATGGAGTGGTCTGTCCGCAATTTCAAGCAGACAGTGTTACTCGCTGGGTACCAAAGGGTAATTTTACGAATATTGGTTCTGATCGGTGAAACGGTGTAGATTTGTGCCAAAGTGCCTAAATGCAGGGAATGGGGTGGTCTGTCCGAAATTTTAAGTGGACAGTGTTACTCGCAGGGTTCCAAAGGGTAAGTATACAAAGTTTGGTTCAGATCGGTGAAACGTTGTAGATTTGTGCTAAAGGGCCTAAATGCATGGGATGGAGTAGCCTCTCCGCAATTTCAAGCAGACAGTGTTAGTCGCAGTGTTCCAAAGCGTACATATACAAATTTTGGTTGAGATCGGTGGAACGGTGTAGATTTGGGCCAAAGGGCCTAAATGCAAGGAATGGAGTGGTATGTCCGCAATTTCAAGCACAGTGTTACTCGCAGGGTTCCAAAGGGTAAGTATACACATTTTGGTTCAAATCGGTGAAACGGTGTAGATTTGTGCAAAAAGGGCCTAAATGCAGGGAATGGCGTGGTCTGTCCGAAATTTCAAGCAGACAGTGTTAGTCGCAGTGTTCCATAGGGTAAATATACAAATTTTGGTTGAGATCGGTGAAACGGTGTAGATTTGGACCAAAGGGCCTAAATGCAGGGAATGGAGTGGTCTGTCCGCAATTTCAAGCAGACAGTGTTACTCGCAGGGCACCAAAGGGTAAGAATACGAATTTTGGTTCTGATCGGTGAAACGGTGTAGATTTGGACCAAAGGGCCTAAATGCAGGGAATGGGGTGGTCTGTCCGAAATTTTAAGTGGTCAGTGGTACTCGCAGGGTTCCAAAGGGTAAAAATACAAATTTTGGTTGAGATGGGTGAAACGGTGTGGATTTGGACCAAAGGGCCTAAATGCAGGGAATGGGGTGGTCTGTCCGAAATTTCAAGTGGACAGTGTTACTCGCAGGGTTCCAAAGGTTAAATATATAACTTTTGGTTCAGATCGGTGAAACGGTGTAGATTTGTGCAAAAGGGCCTAAATGCAGGGCATGGGGTGGTCTGTCCGAAATTTAATGTTGACGGGGTTACCCGCAGGGTTCCAAAGGGTAAGTATACAAATTTTGGTTCAGATCGGTGAAACGGTGTAGATTTGTATACATAACAGACAGACAGACAGACAGACAGACAGACAGACAAACTTTGTGCTTTATATATATTTACATTTAATCGGTATTCTGCCCGAAGGCAGGTCCGAGCCTCCGAAGAGGCTACCCCCAGCCGGAGTTTACGTGCGGTAGGGTGGCCAGGGCCTTTCCGCTCCTCCTTATGATGGCCAACAGCGCGCAGTGCCTGGAACCGGCACACCATCCAAGTTCCGACTACGCCCAATGTTGCTTAACTGCGGAGTTCTCATGGGATCCAGTGTTTCAACACGGCTAGGCCGTTGGCTTATATATATAGATAGTTTTATGTATATGTAATAAAAATATGAAGCGTTTTACACAATTGCTAATGCGCATGGAGCATTTTGATCACACGGTATATTTTAATAATATAATTAGTAAAAAATCAATTACATTTCATCCAATTGTTTTCAAATTTGGTATGTGACTTAGTGTTACTATTTAAGTATGCAGTTTAAATTTCAACTCATTCTGATAATAAATGTGGAAGTTGAAAAACTCAGCCCTAGTGTCCCTTATGGTTAACAACCTAACTATGGCATCGTTTAACAAAATCAATAACGTGTCTATCAAACCACCAACTTCACGCCATGGTATTGCAACTAAATCGTATGTTGATGATAAGCTACTGCAATATGGAAATCAAGTAACAACAACAACAAGCGATGGGCATCTAAGTATTAACGGCAAACGGTTAAAAGATGTTGGAACGCCCATACATGTTGTAGATGCTTGCAAAAAATGTTATGTACTGAAGTTACTGAATGAGCTAAATAAAATTGAGTCTAATGAAAACATACAACGAAACATTAACGACCTTAAATGTTTAATTTTTTCAATGTGTAAAATAGAGAAACAACAACTTGACTTTGAAAACAAACGTTTCGCAGGCTTAGCTTTACCATCATCCGCAAATGATGCAGTAAACCTTATTGCAATGCAGCAACATACATCGAATATAAAAAATATCTGGAAAACCGAATAACCGACGTGTTACAACGAGTAGAATTCATTCATGGTTTAGTGAGTGAATTTTCAGAAGATCACTTTCCGTTTGATGATGATAGTCTCGACTTGGGTAACAAAAGAATAAGAAATGTTAAAGATCCAATTCAAAATCAAGATGCGATATCGTATTCTTTTCTTAAAACTCATGTAACAAAAGAACTCGATGAAATTAAAAAATCTCTTTTGAATATAAACAAAGATGATGAAACTGTAGATATGTTAAATAGAAGAATAACAAACATATCTCAACCAATCGATTCGTTAGATGCAATAAACAAATATTATTTAGAAAACTTTGCTGCTTCTAGAAAAGATCTAGAAGACTTAATCACTAAATTTAATAAACAAAACTTCTTAAACGTAGACGATGGTGGGACTTTAAATATGATGAGTAGACGAATTACTCACGTAAACAATCCCATATACGATAACGATGTTGCAAATAAGACGTTTGTTGAACAATATGCCGCTTCACGAGATGAATTTGAAAAAAATGAAACAGACTGTAAACAATCTACAACATCAAAAACAAACAAATGTTGAGTTTCCTGTTAACGACCAAGATGTGAAAAATAAACGGTTTGTAGAACACTATGCTGCTTCAGGAACTGAAGTTAATCAACTAAAAGAAATTTTAAGCAATTTACAAACTCGTATTGAGGGTGTTGCTAACAATCTAAATATTGTTAAAAAAGAAGAACTTGAAAGTTACGCTGCTGCATCCAAAGAGGAATATAACAAGTTAAAAACTGAACTAGAAAATATTGAGCAATTGGTTAACAAAGAACCACTCGAAAGTTTTACCGCACCCATAGAAGAATATGGTATATTACAAGATGAAATAAAGAAAAAGAACTTATCGAAATTTATTCTGAAATTCTCCAACACACCATCAATCCATTCACCGGTATACACGCTTCATAATCATAATATACAATACCAACTTCCCTATAAAGGTATATTAAAATCAATTTTTGTTTCACCAAGATCTCCAATTGTGTATGCAATTTTAAATATACGTCAAGAGATTGAACTGGATGGTAGTGACATTGTAGTTGAAGAACAAGATGAAATACAATTTCGACTTAGAGACCCCAAGAAACATAAAACCAATGATCTTCCTCTTCAAATTGATTTTGAATATACTATAAATAAATAAAACAACTACAATTTTTGTTTAGTCATGGAGAAGAGCTTGAATATTAAAGCTGAAAGTCGAGTAAAGGATAAACTTTCTCGCTTTAAAAAAGATGTTAAGGACAAGTATCTTTCACTTCAAAATGATGTTAGACGTCAAGAATTAGATATAGAGACTAAGTTTAAACCAGTAACAAATTCATCAAATCAGCTTGTAGCTATTGCTAATACAACGTCAACTAAGAAAAAAGAAAATCAAAAAAGAAAAAAAATGATGATTCTGAATCAATTGCTACTTCAGACGAAGAAGATGGAGATAGCATCAAAATAATTACACTACTTAACCGCTACTTTGATCCGCTCATTAAACAAAACGTGGATAGAACATTTGGTATAACGATAAGAAATGATAAACAATACTTGGGACGTGAACGAGTTTTCCTTGATAAAAAGTGGATAAAAGTTGATGGTGAAAAATTTTGCTATAACAGAAGGTCTACTTGAATTGATTCAAAGGAAAGTACCAGATCACTCTCTAATCGATCGGAGTGATTTAAGTTCTTATTTGAAATTATTAAATGTTTCAAACGTGCACAAAAGAAATTATGCAAGCAATGCAGCTCCGAGAGGAACACAATCTCATAAGTATAAAAATATAATCGAACCCCTTCTTACTGAAGACATAGATAGAATAATAAAAACAACAGATGAGAATGAAGAAGCAAATACTACGATGCATAATGGATATGGCCAAAAGAAACACATCACACCACAAGCCATTTGGAAATTCGAAGGAGGAAACGATATTGAATTTGTCCATTGGAATGAACCAAACAAATTAGCATCAAGACTTAAAAAATTAATTGCATCGAAAGCTGCAGGTCACATAGGACTTGACAGCGAAATCTTTGCAATTGAAGAAGAACTAAGAAATGCAGGATATATTGAATAAAAATTCATACATTTGTAAAACAATGCACAGTATGATATAAATCTTTGTTTAGAAATTAACTATGAACGAAATCAGACGAGAAATTGCAAAAGAACTTCATGCACCTCTTAGAAAAAAGTTTAAAAGACGACATGTTATTAGCAAAGGAATCGATGACCTCCATGAAGCTGATCTTGTGGACATGTCAAAACTTGCAAAATGGAATAATGGATTTAAATATTTATTAACCATTATTGACGTTTACTCAAAATATGCATGGGCAATTCCTCTTAAAACCAAAAAAGGAAGTGAGATTGTGAAAAGTTTAAAAAGTGTTTATTCTCAAAGTAAAATATTGCTCAATTATTTTCACACTGATCGAGGAACGGAATTTTATAACCGTGAATTCAAAACATGGTCTCAGAGAAACAAAATCTAAAGCATTATTCCACTGGGAGCTCCATAAAAGCGAGTGTAGTAGAAATATTTAATCGAACTCTTAAGTAATCGATGTGGAAAGAGTTCACAACACGTGGTTCATACCGATGGGTAAATATTTTGCCTGAGTTATTAGTAAAGTATAATCACAAAATACATCGCAGCATCGGCATGAAACCTATTGATGTAAAAAGAAACAATCCACCCAGCTTGCTAACACAATATAATGAAACTTTAAGAAAACCAAAATATAAAATCGGTGACATTGTAAGAATATCAAAAATCAGAAAACTCTTCACCAAAGCCTACGAAGCTAATTGGACTACGGAATTATTTACAATTTATAAATTTCAAAATACTAATCCACGAACATATCTTTTAAAAGATAATAAAAATTTGCCGATATTTGGGGCGTTTTATGAAGCAGAGTTACAACGAACCAAACATCCTAATATTTACTTAGTCGACAAAGTACTACGTAGAAAAGGAACCCGAGCCTTCGTATCTTGGCTTGGATTCGATTCAAATCACAACTCTTGGATCCCCAACAAAAATATCTTGTAACTACAACAGTGTAATTTTTTTTAAATTCCTTGCAAAAATATTATTATTATTATTATTATTATTATTATTATTATTATTATTATTATTAATGTGTCTCTATATATTTTCAGCTCACGAAAATCAACACACTCAAGAAAGAAAAGAATGATTGTACTTACCTTCCACACAAGATAACCAGCATATTCAACTCTGCAGACAGCATCTTCAATTCTCAGCATCTTGGCGGAAAAGAAGAACTACTTACTACTTTAAGAACGAAGATCATACCATTTTGTTTTCACTATTTCATATTATATAATTAATGTAAACCACAATGATTAAAATAAATATATTTTAAAAAATATATACATCCGTCGTTTTAAATTTAAAAAAACACTGACCCCTGTCCACCGTCCATTTAATTCAAAATTTGAACTTCTTATTCTTCTTCTTCTTCTTCATCCTCTTCCACTCGATGTTCTTCTTCCACTCCTTCCATAACCTCTTCCTCTAATGACTGATCAAACACGGCCATAACCTCTTCCTCTAATGACGGATCAAACGAGTTGAAAGTCATCAAGCCGATGGCTCTCAGTTTGTCAATGTTAATATTGACATTGTGCGCTGTCACCCCGTTGAAAATCATCTCACAGCAGTGGCTTTGATCTCTCAACAGCTCGAACATTTGACAACTAAACAGCTCCTTTTCGCTAGCTGTCAGATTGTTGTACCACACCTCCTCCTCCAATTTCGTCGCACTAACGACAAAATGCAACCCCTGTTTCAGGGCACTATCCGCCAACAACTTAATGTCTCGCAATTTCAATAGCTTTTCAATTAATCCCTCGCACAGACTCATGTTGTTGCAGATAAAGATACCTAACTACTGCTCCATAGCAATCTCCTCATATATACTATGAAGTTAAATAAATAAAAAAGCTCATTAAACATATCACATGAATGAGGCTCTGTGAACGGACATCCAAACTTGTTCTCTCATTAAAATAATTTCAGAGTTCAATAATGATGGTTAAGAATTTAAAACAAACAAACCAATATTCATTTCATGCAGTCAATGCTATATATTTGTCTTATAAAACAGTCTATGCAGAAAGAGACCACAGAGCATGCAAGCCCGCAAAAAATGTTAACTAACAGCTGCACATCCTATATGGAGTAGCAAGCAGGACCTCCCACGTTCAGCATGCTAGCGCTAGCCAAAGAACGATAACAGCCGCGCGTGGGGCAAAAGGTTATCCGATTCAAGCGGTCAAGGGTCAATCTCCTCTTACTGATAACACATGCAGACCAATTAGCAAACGCATGTGAATAACCAACTGGCTCTCCATGGGCGCGTCGCGCCCAGTCAGTCTCATTCAAATGTTAGTACACCTAAAACATTTCATCTAACAAAGACGCCATTTGAACATTTTCTTTTCATTTTTGTCCTATACACCTGAGAGTTGGTTTACTGGTAGAGGAGATAGAGAGCTTTCATTTATGTCAAACAAACTTTTTTATAGATTTCCTAAATTTGGAAAATATAGCCTATTTTCAAAATTCAATTTATTTTGTTCTAGAGAGTTGAAATTTGGTGTGGGGGAAGGTCAACCCATTCCCACGCTAACACGTGCAGTGCACATGCTCGCTCCTGGACCACGTGCTCGCTCTAAGGACCCATGACGTCATCGCGATTACGCAATATCTGCTCGTGATGATGCAATATTCAAAGGGATCTTTCTTATCCTACTTTGGGATATGTTGTGTATATTGTGCGCTTAACAGCTTAAGTGTGTACACATCTATAACTCAACACCTGCAATCAGCTTTCTACATCCTGCTACCGGGATATGTTGTGTATATTGTGCGCTTAGCAGCTGAGTGTGTACACATCTATAACTCAACACCTGCAATCAGCTTTCTACATCGTGCTACTGGGATATGTTGTGTATATTGTGTGCTTAGTAGCTGAGTGTGTACACATCTATAACTCAATACCTGCAATCAGCTTTCTACATCCTGCTACTGGGATATGTTGTGTGAATTGTGTCCTTAGTAGCTTAAGTGTGTACACATCTATAACTCAACATTTGCAATCAGCTTTCTACATCCAGCTACTGGGATATGTTGTGTATATTGTGTGCTTAGTAGCTGATTGTGCACACATCTATAACTCAATACCTGCAATCAGCTTTCTACATCCTGCTACTGGGATATGTTGTGTGAATTGTTTCCTTAGTAGCTTAAGTGTGTACACATCTATAACTCAACACCTGCAATCAGCTTTCTTCATCCTGCTACTGGGATATGTTGTGTGTATTGTGTTCATAGCAGCTAGAGTTTATACACATAATTAGCTCAACACCTGCGAACAGATTTTTATATCCTGCTTTCAGGATACGATGTTGCTGTTTTGTGGTTAATGATGGAGAGTGTACATGTTGTTTACACAATACCTGTGTTCACCATTTTGAATCCTGTTATCTGTGTGTGATGTGGGTGTGTTTTGTATCTTGGAGCTGAAGGAGTACACATAGTTAACATAACATAATGTAATGGGTTGGTTAAACTATGCCTAATTCACAGCAGATCAGTTTGTGGTATATTTCATCTAAAAATCCTCAGAATAACCTGCAATTTGCGAACACAGTGTACCGCAATGAATGTTTCTCGAGGTTTGTGAGATTTCATACAATTCATTGTTTCGATTCAACGATATTTAATATTGCAACAGTAGCAAAGCACAATTTGGAAGACCACTGAAGAATCCATTGGCTATCTAACATTTCGATTCATAATGAATGTTGTGTGTAATCACCACGAGAGCCCCATTCTGTATGGACGAATTAATTATAATAAACTATTTAATACCTTAAGTCAATATATTGTACATTAAACCCGAAACGGTTTCGGTCACATTGTGACCTTTCTCAGTGCAGTATTGGATCAGTAAATGTGCAATAACATGCACTTAATAAAATGTTGCCATACCAGAGGATAGTAAAAGTATTTTTGTTCCAAAAGCTCACAAAGTAAAATTTGTCAATTACCGTGGAGCTACTAAGTAGGGTATGTCACGACAACGTTATCTGTTAATCCCTAAATCAGCAAAATGGAGAGTCTTTATTTACAAAATAAATCATAACACTAGGAACATTAACCTCACTAAATCATCGGAGTCTGTCGTAGACTGTTATGCATATCCTGTGTTCTTTCGTCCTCACTTAACATTACCGTCCTCAAATCCGCAATGACGACTAAAAATTATTCGCAAATTCTTCGATATCCTTCAATATTTGCAATGTGAATAATCTTAGAAGGATGTTAACCTCGAATATTGAGTGTAATTTCAATATTGCGATCGCTTCGCTTTAAACAAGTAATAATACTGGATATTAAAAGGACAGATGGTGAGTAGGCTACTCACTCTTGCCTGGGCAGATGTTATATTTCTATATTTCTTGTTTAAGGGCTTCTGGTTCAGTTCCATTACATGAGTGATAATGATTTCATAATTTCTGGTAAGCATCATTGATAACTTCAGACATTGCTTTTGTGGAAAATTGGGATGAATTGAGGGCCCTATGATTCAATGTGATGCGTGTCAAAAATGATATCATGCCTTTCCAGTCTGCAAATCGAAATCTTAGGCTCAAATAATGACTCTTGGCATTGCTATGACTGCATCCTTCAAGGGTCAACGCAACAAAATCAGTCCGACACTCTATAATCGACTCAACCGCCGATAAGAAAGCTTTCCCTCTTTAGAGAAAGGTCGACTGGCAAGCTGTCAATCAGGATTTATCATCTCTACCCTGATGCCTTCTAACAGCTGAGAGAGACGTAAATAGCGCAGTGACCTTGTTTGAGGATTTACTCTACTTGGCCATTAAACAACATGTTCCTTTCTCCGTACCCAAATCCAACAAATACCCGAACTGGCTAAGTCAAAACACCAAACTTCTTCTACAAAATAAAACTCGAGCCTGGTCACTGTGGAAATCAGTTCCTAATCCTCATACACGCAATGTATTTATTCACCTACGGAAAATTTCAAGAATTCATATGACAGAAGATTTCTACATTTCTTCCATAACAGGAAATCTCAAGAATAACCCGAGGACGTTCTGGACACTTAGAATTCCACTCAACCTAAACCTCCATAATGAAGAAATCCCATTTGAATTGAGGTCCACACATTTCAATGAATATTTTCACTCAACCATTTCAGTTCCCGTACCAATCCCCAGTCTACCCTCAAATTACTAGCGTCTGTTCTCATTCACTGTCTCAAATTTCAACGACCCCCGATGAAATCCAAAAGATTTTAAAAAGCCTGCCCACAAACCGATCTACTGGACCATCAGACATAAGCCCTATATTCCTGAAATACACCTCTGCATCTCTCAGCAACCCCTTATCCATGATACTCAACAGGTGCATGATTTCCGGCAATTTTCCTGACTCATGGAAAAGAGCTTATGTCACACCTGTCTTTAAATCAGGCAGCAAGCACAAAATTTCCTCATACTGACCTATACCTATCGTCCCTATACTCTCTCCAGTCTTCGAACGAATAATACATTGCCGTCTCCTCACTTTCACCAATTCACACCTCTTTGAAGAACATGGCTTCGTCCCTGGAAAATCATGTTTAGCAAATCTGATTGTTCTGAACCATCACATAATTTCTGCAATAGATCAAAAATCTCAGCTAGATGTAATTACGTTGACCTGGCCAAAGCATTTGGTTCCGTGATCCATTTCCTTCTCCTCCACAAGCTTGCTTCACGATACAACGTATATGGATCCTTCCTATCCCTAATACAAAGCTTCCTGTCCAATAGGCAACAACGGGTAGTGCTTCTGGGGTCTGTATCGTCCTGGCTCCCAGTCTTATCAGGAGTAACTCAGGGCAGTATCCTGGGAACCTTTCTCTTAGTGTTGTATATGGACCATATAAACACATGCGTGCAAAATTCTCCGTGTTCCCTTCTCCTGTACGCTGCTGATCTCAAGATATTCAGAAAAATGTCCAGTTCTGACGACTACGCTGAGATCCAGGAATCAGTGAATACATGTACTGATTGGTTCAACAAATGGAAGTTATCTCCAAATCCAAAAAAGTGCTTCAAAGTGTCTTTCTCACTACTGAAATCTGGACATCAAGCGGACTGTAAAATATGCGGAAAATAAATTGGATACAGTTTTTCAGGTAAGAGATTTAGATATTATTCACGATGATAAACTGACATTCTCTCCCCACATTGACCATGCGCAGTCTCGGCATTCTATAGAGATTCAAATATATTAAAGGCCTCAATGCACTTAAATTATACTTCACCACATATGTTCTCCCTATCCTAGATTTCTCTTCTCCAATTTGGTCTACTTCGGCTATAACCAATATTTCTAAATTGAACAGTGTCTTTAAGTTCTTCATATCAATAGTCAAAGCTCGCAATTCTTCACTAAGGCAGTTTGCCAAACCCGACATTCTAAATCAGCTCAATGTACTCGACCTAATAAGCCGCTTACAATTTACTGACCTGTGTTTCTAACATAAAATTATGAATGGTTACACAAAATGTAACATGCTCTTAAGCTACTTCCCACTCCATGTTTCCTCCCGTTCAACACGTCAGAACCATTTAACCCACATACCTCGCCCACGACTTGAAGTACAGAAGCGCTCTATTTTCCACCGTCTACCTACCCTTAGCAACTCCCTTCTAAATATTGACATATTCTCTCCCGATAGACCATTCAAACAAAACATTAGAAGATCCCTTTCATCCTCAATTCCTACCCCCTCACCATTCTAATCACCCACTACCCCAATCATTCCCTGCGTCTTTCCCGAGATTTATCCTTGCTGCCATCACTGCCAATTATTACCTGTTATTGTTGTTGTTTTTATTAATATATATGAAATTGTTAAAATATTAGTGTAAAATGACCTATCATGGTTGTATCTAATAATTTTTAAATAAATAAATAAATACATAATAATTGGATTTCCTGCCCGAGATGAACATATCAGAACACCGAAAAACTATACAAAGGCGTTAATTGGCTTAAAATTCATTACTCTCGAATTTCATCCACAACAACAGCTGTCAATAAAGTGAATGAAATTTCGCAGAAATTGGCAAGGATAAAATGGGAAATAAGGGTTTTGAAACACATTCCAAAAGCAGCTCAAATGGAGGTAGCATTCCGTTTTTCCCACCTTATGGACGAATGACAAAGGAAGAATTCATTTGATTCTTGGAAGGATCTACTGACATTTTGCTTTACAAGTTCCTCAAAAGGAATCAATGAATCTAGTCCAATGTTACAAGAAAAATGTTTCTCATCCACCAATCGACTTTTCTCAGCGTGTTCCACAAAGAAAGCCTCAAACTTCTTTAACGCGGAGAGTGGAATCTAAAATGACAGAAGTAGACATACGTGGAGCCGTGAAACTCCTTTCATCCTCAGACAAACTTGCACCTGATAACGAGGAAACGTTTTTACATCTAAAGGATAAACATCCTGAACCAACTAGAACACTTATATTTCTCCTAATGAAGAAAATAAGTTCACAGTAAGAGTAGAAGTTGTGGTGGTAATTCTCAGCAATTTCCGAAATGGGTCTGCAGGTGGCTGCAAGTGATGGTTCATGTCCACAACACCTCAAAGATCTAACTGCAAAGGGTAATGGTGTGGCCGGAAGACATTTACTAACTTCTTTAATATCCCTCTGCAATTTTATGCTATCGGGTCAGGTGAATTCGGATATCCTTTCAATCCTATATGGGGCGAGTCTGTGTGGACTGATCAAGGAGGGTGGCGGTCTTCACCCTATTGCAATTGGTTGCACTCTATGAAGGTTAACAGCAAGTCTAGCATGTAATTATGTTCGTAAAGATTTGGCAGAATTCTTCAACCCTATTCGTCTTGGCTTTGGCTCGAAGGGATCCTGTGAAGCTGCAATCCATTCAGCACGAGCTTCTGTGAACAAAAATGTCGGAACCGACATGATTGTACTTAAGATTGCCTTCAGGAATGCGTTTAATAGTGTTGATCGAGATGTTCAGCTGACAAGTTCCAGAGATAAGGCCCCTTCATTTTCCAACTTCTTTTGGCAACGCTATCGAGAACCATCTTATCTAGTTTTTGGAGACAAGATTATCCTTTCTCAATCTGGTCTTCAACAAGGTGACCCTGGAGGCCCCTTAGGCCTTTGCCTGGTCATTCAGCCAATTTTGGAGAAGCTTTCATCTGAACTGAATATTTGGTATTTGAATTGTGGGGTTTAAAGTCATTTTTTCAGTGTTGCCTTAGTAAACAAGAGTTTAGTGCTTTTGAGTCGGTCAACACGAATGTACCCAAAAGAGCTGGATTATGCCCGAATCCTGAAATAAATTACATGCGATTAATACATACACTAGGATGACCAGTTTCGATCGTCAAGCGATCATCATCCGATCCATTTCATTTAGCAGTACCAATACTGCAACTATATAATTGTACATATTGTAAATATTTTCACCTGTATTTTTAACCATAGATTTTATAGCCTAAGTATAATGGATCTGATGATGATCGCTTGACGATCGAAACTGCTCATCCTGGTGTATGTATTAATCGCATGAAAGTTATTTCAGGATTAGGTCATAACTCAGCTCATTTGGGTACGTTCGTGTTGACCGACTGAAGAGCACTAATCTCTTGGTATTTGGATGATGGTTCGCTGCTAGGGGATCCGTCTATGGTTCTGGATGAATTTTCCTCGATTATTGCGGAATGTAAATCACTTGGTCTTGCCATCAACCGCAACAAATTTGAGTTGCTCTTCTGCGGTGACAATAGAGATGAGATTCCTTCTTGTTTCAACGAGTTACCTCCAGGCATTGAAGTGGCACCGTCTCTAAGTTTGCTGAAGGCTCTAGTCACTGAAAGAGCCATAGGACCCTACGTATCGGGATATTTGACGAGTTAATTCTTCTGCTTGGGCGTCTGAAAGATTTGAAGTTTCACATTGCTTACTTTCTGCTAAAAAAAAAACTGTTTCCTTATTCCTAAGCTCGTATTATATTTGCTTAGACGTACTCCTCAATGAAAGATTAGACCGTCAATACAAAGAATGTTTAATTTTGTGAAATGCACACTTGAGTCAACCCTCATTCCTAATTTAAACAATAGATCACGGACAATAGGCTCACTTCCTGTTCGTTACAGTCGAATCGGAATAAGGAAAATTGAAGATTTAATGCTTCCAACTTTCATGTCATCTGTGAAAAGTGTTTTATCTCTGGTCTAGTCAATGTTTCCGGTTATTTCGGACATTGAGGAAATCACTTTATACGCCGAGGCCTTGGAACTACCATTCAACGATCCATCTATCCCTTCAGCTCCTGGGTTCCAAAATAATTGGGACATCTCGTTAGCGAAATAAAATAAAAAAAAAACAACCTGGAATTTCACTCTGATGAGGAAAAGTATATTTATTTTGGCTTGTTTGAAGAAAGAATCTATTTCATGGTTAAATGCCATCCCATCGAGTACAATAGGGACATTACTGGACAAGAATAGTTTTAGGATCTCGATGGTCCTCCGCCTTGGAACAACGCTTTGTAAACATCATACTTGTGTCTGGTGGGATCGTTTCCTCACGTGGTACACACGGTCTCTCTTGTAAAAGGAGTGCTGGCCGCCATTCTCGTCATTTCTCCATAAATTAAACGCTTTGGAGGGATTTCGCTTGTGCGAAATTCCCGTCAATTCTTCAACCGTCTGGAATTTGCAGAGAGGATGGTCGCCGCCCTGATGGGATGAGCATAATTCCGTGGTGAAATGGCAAATGCCTAGTTTGGGATGCAACACGCTCAGATAGGTTGGCTCCTTGCCATATCTCATCATCGTTAAAAGAAGCAGGATCTGTAGCTGAGATCGCCGTCACATGGAAGCATAAAAAATATAAGAACAACATGGCGGACATTATTTTTGTGGCCTTTTCCGTGGAGACAATGCCTTGGAATGTGGACGCAATAAATCTAGTCAACAAGCTAGGTAGATTAAGAGGAAGAGTCTCTGGTGATCCTCGTTCCGAATCCTATTTGATGCAGAGAATCGGCATAGCAATTCAAAAGGGAAACCCAGCCTGTGTTATGGGAACTATTACACATACCACTTCAATGGATGAAATATTTTATTTGTTATAGTTAATTTAATTCGGATGTTTTATTTCAAGAGTGTATTGAAATGGCTGATTCGTGTAAAATGTGCCTGTTTGTGTAGCTGAATAATAAATATAATTATAATAAATATAAATATAAACAAGTAGTTCCGTGAAGAACTATAGAGCCTATTTTCATATATCCTACTTATGTTAATTGCCACTATCAACATACAAAATTTCAGTTTGATTGCTGTAATAGATTCGTAGATATTGAGAACCGACTAAATAATTCGGATGGTCGCCATGTTGGACTTTATTTATGTAGGTCCTAGATTTATGTACTGTTACATGAAGATTATTGTGTACGTGTAGCATTCGAACTTCAATCGCATGATTAGGACACAAGAAGTAAAAACTAGATTTTAAAATTTCGCACAGCTGCCATCTTGTGGTTTTGGAAAAATTGAAATCAATTAGATGCCAGTGGATTAACTTTTATATAAGGATGTACTGTACCAAGTTTCACTGCACTCGGATGGTTAAATTGCGAGAAACGTCAATGTGAATATTTATAGTTCGCGTCAACGCCATGTTGGATTTGTGATCACCAGGTTATTGAAAGTCCTATAGCTAAACTTATGTTCACAGCCCCTATGAACATAAAAATATTCAGTTTGATTGCTGTAATACATTCGTAGATATTCATAGCCGTCTAAATACTTCGGATGGTCGCCATGTTGGATTGTTAAATGTATAGGCCATAGAGTCATGTACCATTAAAGGAAAATTATTGCGTAGGTTCAATATTCAAACTTACACTTGGATCGCATAATTACGACACAAGAAATAAAAACTTAATTTTAAAATTCGGACTGCCGCCAACTCGAGGTGATGTAATCAATTGAACTAAATTAGATACCAGTGCATTACAACGTATATAAACATTTCCTGTACCAAGTTTCAATGCGTTCGGAACATTGAATCGTGAAATGATCTATTTAAATTTTCAAATTCGCTTGGCCGCCATGTTCGTTTTGTAGTTAACCGCTTTTTGAAATTCTTATTGGTGGACTTCTAGCAGTGCTCATTATCTCCGTACAAAATTTCAGGGTGATACCGCTAATAGTATTAAAGATATAGAATGCCGGTGAAATATTTCGCACAGCCGCCATCTTGTGGTTATGTAAACAATTGAACGAAGTTAGATGTCGGTGCATTACAAAGTGTATAAACATATACTGTACCAAATTTTATTGCGTTTGGTTGGTTAAATCGCGAGAAACGTCTATTTAAATGTCGCAATTTCGCATGGCCGCCATGTTGGTTTTGTAGTTACCAGCTTTTCTAGAGTTACATAGATGAACTTCTAGTAGTTCCATTTATTACCGTAAAAAATTCCAGGGTGATATCGAGAATAGTTTCGGAGATATTGAATGCTGGTGAAATATTTCGCACAGCCGCCATTTTGGATTAGTGAGACGTAACAAAATTTGAAGGGCACGGTCGGGGTCGCCCTGAATAGTGCTATAAACTTACCAAGTTTCATTGAAATCGCTCCAGCCGTTTAGAATTTATTAGGGACACACACGCACACACCTCACACACACACACACACACACACACGCGCGCGCACACACACGGACAAAATGTGATCTCATAAGCCTATTTTTTCAAAATTGAAAATAGGCTAAAAATTAGCCCCGTGGTTGAGAAGGACCAGACCATGTATAAAAGTAGTAGCATGTGTCATTCTCGTTCCAATTCGGAGGTCAATGATGGGATTAACGTTGTTCGGTGGCGTAGTCGATAGCATGCTGAACAGCTGTGCCCAAGATAGCGGGTTCAAACCCGTCCGAAGTCGTCGGATTTTTTAAGAGCGTTAAAAATCCTTCAGTATGCCTTCCTTCGGAGGGGAAGTAAAGCCGGCGGTCCCATGTCATAGATTTATGGCATGTAAAAGATACTTTCACAGACTAAACTTGTGTAAAGCAAAATTTGTTAGGGTAGATTTCATCAGAACGCTCTATCAAAGTTCCAACGTTCACCACTAGCTATCATTGATACCTAGTGGCGAAAGTTGGAACTACTTGAAATTGAACGGAACTTGTAGCTCACCCTTTAAGGTATCCGTTGGAAGCAGTACAGACTCAGGCAAGCCGAACATGTCCTCGGACACTCCCGGCATAAAAGCCATACGATAAATAAATTTATTGGTATTTTCCGGTAATCATGATTGCATCTTTATCACATTAGCCGAGGTTTAGCGAGCCTGAGAGACGCGTATTGTGCTTTTTATAGGCTGTGTTATTGCGCCACCCGTGAGGTAGTAATCAGTTGAGTTATTATTAAAGACAACACATTAGGAGTGTGTGCCTGTTTTTCGGCATGTGTCTCGATGGTCACTAGGAATCTAAACTACACTATCGAATTAAATGGACAACTAAATCATGAAACATAATCATCTTAGCCGATGATTTTAATCAATTTATAGCTAATTTGAACTGATTCTAAATTTGATCGAACAATTTTATTGTAAATTGACGCATTGAACCGATCTTCTTTGATGGAAATGACATTATTAGGACTAGTTTATACTATTTTGAGACGACGAAGGTCACTAACGCCACTAGAGTTCGTAACTCGTGGACACAAGTGACTCATGCAATGTTAGACGCAGTTTTCACTGTGCTATTGCCATTATAAACACATCCACGTAGATGACGATTAGATGCAAACAGTATTCTAATTAGCGTAGGCAGGATTATTCTATAATTAGAACTGTATTCATTTTATAAGCGTATTTATTCATGTTCGCTGGACTGATGTGTGTATTCTTGAGAGTTGTTGTTTTCTATTTTTGTTTGTCACGCTAGGATATGGTTGCTATTCTGGATCTGTCATGTCTTTGTTACGGATGCTTCTTGCCCGCATATAACGTCAATTAACGTAAATATGAATGTCGGAAATGGTACCTTCGTAACTTAGTTCATTGACTATTGGTGCTGTTAAATATAATTTACACTCTAGTCGGTGTAGGACAATTGATAGATTTTCTTTGCAGTAATTTCAGTATGTGATTATTCGTATTCTTAATGATTCATTGTATTTGCGTAGGGATATCGTTTTAGTGCCACATTCCAAGTTTGCTTGCTACTTAACTTTTGTAAGAAGGACTTAGAGAGGGTGTAGCATATTGTCAGAGGGACTTTAGAGAGGGTGTAACATAATGTCAGGTTAGGGATTGATTATTTATTTTATGCTTTTATTAGTTTTGCGGACTAGCTGATTTATGACCCTCTGAAGTAGGATAGGGGTCTGTGATATTGTTGAATACATTTCTGCGAATTTTACCTAAGCCTGGACCTCATTAATGTTAGCTTTTTATTTCGGGGGTGTGTCTCCCCTGGCATGTCTATGACTTTTCCCCCTATAATACCAGATACCCCCTGAGTTATCAGTCTCATGCTGGAGCTGGCCCGAGGAAATACATCCGATCCTCTCAGTGTGCGTATTTGGAAGGTGGGGCGTATGGAATGCCGTTTGCGGTTGGTGGTACCCTGACGGTCACAATATATACTAGGTATATAAAATAATCCAACATGGCGATCATGCGATACATTTCACTGGTTGTCAATATCCTCAAAACTATATAACTTCTTCTTGTCGAGTTTGTCGGTTTAACACGTGGCTTTTAGCTTAGACTCACTGCTTTTGATATTTCGACTCTGGTCTTCATTAATTTTTATTGTTCTGTTTCATAACATTTCTTATAGCAAGCTTATTGTTTTCGTCGTTAAGGCATAGGGAAGTATTTTATGTATTGTGAACGGTAAATATACGTTAGGATATGGATTAGGTAGTGACGTCACGACTAAATTAGTATTTTAGGTATATTTTATATGGTAGTTTAGGAAATTTTTTGTCTAATACTCAGGATATACGGTGTAAAAATTATTTTATTTCATTTATCAGATTGTTTTATTCCTTGACATTTTAATGTACATTGTTGAACTCCTCTAGCAAGGTTGCTTGTTGATCTTTGTTCGCATAAATAGCATTGGCTCCTTGGCCCTCGAAGTTGTCCTCATCCGAAGCACGGCCTTGTGCAGACTCCTCACTTTTCCCTTCATGCGTCATAACCTACAGTGTGGGAGGCGATACTTAAATGGTTTGTAGTGTGTGGATTGGTTTCCAGGCTTAAGTATCGGTACAATTTTAATACATAATAGTTGACACTTGATATCTTCACAATTAATTTGCAGATTTGCTCTTTATGGACGTTCGGCATTTGCTGTGATATTGTCCCGAGTTCTACTGGTTTCCATACGAAAATTGTCCACGAATATCTCGGATGATGACTGCAGCGTTACGCACTTTTCGACCTTTGGTACTTTGTATAACCACGGTAATGATGTACTACTTTGCCAGATACATATTGATTATCACATATAGTCCACGACCATACTGGGTTGAGTTACAACGCCTTACTGTAGTTTGTGGCACTCGTACTTTCTTAGCCTTAACTAATATCGCTTTCCTGACAGGATGACTCCACCCGAATTCCGAGACAAAAACTGATTATTATTATTACTTTGGGCTGCGATATGCCACAGGTTCCCGTTGCACCTACTCGACAAGAACTGCGTTGTCATTATTATTATTATTATTATTGTTATTATCATCAAGTTGTGTTCACTTGCAGCGTCTATACGAGGACTGAGTCTATTATTGTTAATATTATTATTTAGTAGACTGAAACTCCACCACGACTTGACATAAACTGAGTTTATATTATGTTATTATTACCACTTAGTAGACTGAGAGGTGTTAGAGCTCACTCCGCCACGACTTGACATAAACTGAGTTTGTATTATGTTATTATTATTACTTAGTAGACTGAAAGATGTTAGAGCTCGCGCCACCACGGCTTGACATAAACTGTGTCTTATCTATACTAGCAGTAGTGACTGTCTTCTCCAGGTGGATTTATTTATTTATGGATGATAATTAATGCTACCACAGAACTGGCAAATGATATTTAAACTAACAGAAAGAAAATATATAACTTTTTGTTGTGGTGGTGGTGGTAGTGGGGGTGATAAGTAGTACAGTATAATGGACGTAACATTCAGGTCATTTTCCCGTACCGGTAATGATAATGATAATAATGAATCGGGAACGGCTATTTACTAACTACAGTACTGACACATGTAATTTACAAACGAATTGAAAAATATTATTAGAAGGAGGAGTAAGTGAATTAAGAGACACGGCCTAGGGCCAATATCACATTGGCTGTTAGGAAAATAGAGACCAATAGTGTCGTCTTTTGTCGCATAACACCGTAGGAAAATTATCAAAGCACTTGAAAAACTTCGGCTGTTCCGTGCTCTTGATGTAGCAATAGTGTCATTTATCGCCACATGGCGCTCAAGGATAAGGATCGGAATAAATGAAAGTAAATTTGAAAGCACCAACGCTTATTGCAGCTGATAACCTCAATGTACTGCACCAACACCATCGCACTTATACAGAGGCGTAATATTCAACATGACAACTGATTTAAGGGGCCTAAGAAATCTTTTTGCACTAATTATTCCTCGAGATTGCAATTTATAAGCAGCGCAATATGTAACTATTTTAGCAATTCTGCACCTGAACACTAATAGGGGCGACTTGATGTAGCCCGAATTACCAGCCAACAATAGACTTATTAAAATATTCTTAGAGATACACTACTATGGACATGTTCTAAGGTCTAAAAACGTGGTTATCAAGTTCATTTTGTCTTTTTTCTAAATATAGGGAATGGAGAGAGTTGTCCAAACTATCAAGTGGGCAGTGGTACCAGAAGGGTTTCAAGGGATGTAAAATTTGCTGCAATTAGGTGAAACGGTGTAGATTTGTGCTAAATGGCCTAAATGCAGGGAATGGAGTGGTCTCTCCAAAATTTCATGTAGACTGTTACTCTTAGGGACCCTAAGGGTAGGTATACACATTTTGGTTGATATCGGTGAAACGGTGTAGATTTGTGCCAAAAGGCCTAACTGCAGGGAATGGAGTGGTCTGTCCGAAATTTCATGCAGACAGTGTTACCCACAGGGTTCCAAAGGGTAAGTATACACATTTTGGTTCAGATCAGTGAAACGGTGTAGATTTGCGTCAAAGGGCCTAAATGCAGGGAATGGAGTGGTCTGTCTGAAATTTCATGTAGGCAGTGTTACTCGCATGGTTTAAAAGGTTAATTATAGAAATTTTGGTTCAGATCGGTGAAATGGTGTAGATTTGTGCCAAAGTTCCTAAATGCAGAGAATGGAGTGGTCTGTCCGAAATGTCATGTGGACAGTGTTACTCTCAGGGTCCCGAAGGACAGATATACAAAATAATGTTGGTTGATATTGGACAAACGGTGTAGATTTGAGACAAAGGACCTAATTCCAGGGAATGGCGTGGTCTGTCCGTAATATAAGTAGACAGTGTTACCCGCAAGGTTCCAAAGGGTAAGTATACAAATTTTGGTAGTGGAGGCTGTGTAGTTGTTTTCGACGGGTATCCAGAAAGCCCGGACGGCACTAAATCAATGGAGCGGTTAAGAAGATCGAAAGTGAGGCACTCATTGGAAGTTCAGTTTTCACCAACTATGGCGCTGACAATGTCGCAGGAAAACTTTCTTTCAATCGATAAGAACAAGAGTAAATTCATAGAGCTCCTCAGGAGTAGACTGAGTGAGGCAGGGATTGAATCACGACAAAACAATGAGGATGCTGATGCCCTCATCATAAAAACGGCTCAATCCATCGCTTCCACGCATGGCACAGTTGCAGTGGTGGGAGAAGATGTTGACTTTCTCGTCATCATGATAGGCAGCCGCACTTCTCCTAACGTGTTCTTCCTGTAACCAAGAAAAGGAAAAGTACCATTGACGCTATATTCGTACGATTTCATTTTTAGAGGTGTCCGAGAATCCTGACGATTCCATCCCGGTCGAATCACCAACGACGATAGTGGAGACTTCAGCAGAAGGTAAACCGCATGTTTGTAATACACCCTATTTCACTGGGTTTTGAACAGTTTTCCAAATAGACACCTGAAAGTATTGTGTACAATAATATGTATGCTACAATTCCTTTTCCAGTGGAGTTACCGACCGATAGCGACCAGCCGGGGCCTTCTGACCGGCAACCGCTGGCTGCTCCATTGAGGACAGAAAGGAGGAAGCTCAATTAAAGGGTTGAAATTAATTGTAATGTATTAATAGTTAATTGCTATTACATTCCTTTTCATTACACTCATTTCATTTAATTTTTGAAGCAAATAATAAAACGGCTTGATCGGTCCTTAATGAATTCCTACCACTCTGTGGGAAATGTTTTTCAAGGACTCCGTAATCTTATAACCATCATAGAACATGAATAAAACACGTATTCATGGAGGAAACACAATAAGAAAGCGTCGGGGCTAGTTGGGGGTGAGTTTCTCTCGTTTTTGCCTAAGTGCCAAAAAGTTGCTCTTTTTTCAGCACGTTCTAGCGGTGGTGCCCTGCACTTAAAAAAAATTAAAAGTGACCAGTGAACTTCAAAGGAAATTTCCGCTGCTTTAATTTTGTAAATAGTGCGAAATTCACTAGGATGCATACTTTTCAACTTATAAGCGATTTTGTGAAAATAGTCCAATTTTTTTGGCTATTTTCACTGTGAAGCCGTCATTTTTTGTTGGCAAACTTCAGATTCGGATTGAGCACACCGATAAACATAAGAATCCGTCGAGAAACCTTCTACCTTTTTTTTTTGTCAAAACAACCATTTGACTGGGCTAATAGGTGAATGAAGGAATGTTGGCCACTATGTTTCTCTGACAGGATAGCATTACATTACATTTTGCTAATATGCTGTGCAAAACTGTGCATACGATAGCATAGAGGATACTACAGTCCAATACAATCCTTGAATGTCAATCGGTCAGTTTTCCCATGTGTCCTTTAGCAAATTTTACCGGACTATCATGATACAGAGTAAATCGTTGTTGCCTAGTGACAACCAGTCCATCAACGGTGCGGCGTTGACTATCATTATACAGTGTTAGTCGTTGTCGCCTAGCGACAATATGTCCGTCAAGTCATTAGATCGGTGAAACGGTGTAGATTTGTGCAAAAGGGCCTATATGCAGAGAATGAAGTGGTCTGTCCGAAATTTAAAGTGGACAGTGTTACCCGCTGCCTTCCAAAGGGTAAGTATACAGATTTTGGTTCAGATCAGCGAAACGGTGTAGATTTGTATAAATAGCAGACAAACAAACCAACATTGAGTTATATACAGTGTGGTCCACCAGCCCCTTATTTTTTTTGGAGGAAGGCAATCCAACTAACGCGTATATCACAGTCATCCTAAAAACATTAGTACCTTCTCCTTTACGACCATTGTACAACTTTACCGTTGAGTACATCCTTGCGAATACAGTAGAAACCAATAGTGGCAGTGTTCTTTCAATGACCTCAAATATATTGCATGATTGAAACGATCAGATCTCCGAATGACACCTAGTTACATTTGGACAGGAAGTGTCTACGAATAGACTCAATACGTGCCAGCAATAGACCATGGTTCTCGGTAGCTAAGGTGGCTAAATCAAGAAGTGCCAGATTAGCGTCAACGAAGTCGCATTGTAGTAGGTTCTAACCTTGAACATGTGAATTTTTTTCTTAATGTCGTTTATTGTTGATGTATTATGGATAGAGCCCTGCGCGGATAGACAAAACGTTATCCGCATCCGCCCCGCATCCGCACGGCCGTTATCCGCATCCGCCCCGCATCCGCACGACTGTTATCCGCATCCGCCCCGCATCCACGCGACTTCTACCCACACGTTTGTTATCCGAATCTACTGGCATTACAATATTTTCAATGTGTTGCTTTGTACTTTATCTTTTAGACATTTGAGCAGCAAGTCGAACCATTAGGCTATGTATGTCATGTGCTATGCCTAAAATGAATGTTACACAGCCAGAATCGCAACCCTTTTCAGTTCGGAGTGTTGATTGTGCTTCATGACATAATTTGAGTGGGATTAGCGTAAATCATCATTTTACATTTGTCATGAAAAAAATAACGGAAAGATATGATATGTGATAAACATCCGGGTCCTAGTAAGGGAGAGTGGGGGAATTGTGCGCACCTAAGCAAGAATCGGTCTTGTGGTGATGAAATAATAGATAACACAACTGCAGTTATGAATAAGGGAGCCTTAGTAACTCTATATTCGATGTGCAGAAACAAATTTAATTCAAAAATAAATTTGGTGGACTATAATTCGAAATCTCGCAAATATGCATTTGTGCACGATTACCCACCCTGCAGGGTAATCATGCGCATGGGTTGGGAAATTGTGCGCATGGGATGAATGTTGGAAAGCCATAATAATACAATGTGAATTGGCAGAAACTTGCACTGTGCATTAACATTAGAATATTCCAATGCTTTTTACAAAAGCATAACAATGCAATGAACTAAAGTTCTGCAGTTTTGGATATTAGAATAAAATATCTTCGTTTCGTCAGCATTAAAGGAGGCAATCCAATTTAGGTTTGTTCTTTCAGGTTGTCTCAACGTTAATTCAGGATATCTCTTCAAGAAATCATACAACCAATATTTGCCTGCTAGACTTTTAACTTTATGGAAATTATGGGGAATCTTTTTCTCCTCTGCAAACTTGAACTCGAACCGTCTGACGAGCTTTGTGGGAGTTAAGCCATAAAATAATTTTGCCAATGTCAAAAGGTATTTGGTTAATTATGACTCCATTTCGTTGGTAAAACAGCTTTATGGACTAGACGAGGTGGAGCAAGACAATTTTGCAGCACCTGCTTTGGTAGGATTGACTGGGGAATGTTGAAATTTCTCCCCCTTTCGCTATTTTCCTCCCATCATCCCTAATTGCACGTCGAGATTTCTGCACATTTTCTGCTGGGTAGGAGGTTTTTCTCCATTTTCCGCGTATAATTTCTTGGCATATGGAGAACAAACACGAAATATTTTGCCATTAATGTCGCATTGTATTTGTAGTACTTGTATCATATATGATCTGCGCACCATACCCCACTCTGCTTTTAAAACGTAACTCAATGAATCCAGGTAAACTAATCTATTATATTGAAAAATAAATACATGCAAAACCACTGTACACACTGGCATTTAAAACAACATTTAATTTTAAATAATTGAATCACAAATGTAGTAGGCTTACCTTCTTATTTGCTGGCTACAGAAAATAACATGCAGCGTGTTAAGTTTCTTCATCCAAGCCTCCAGTTATCACATAGCAACTGGCATCATGCTGACTGTCCCTATCTGATAGGTACGATGACAGCTTTAGGGTAGCAGTGAACGGAGTTGCTAGTTGTACTACCAACTCGAAAAACATCGGTGCGCACGATTACCCGCTGTGCACAGTTACCCAACTTTCCCCATGATATTCAACAAGTTCGGATTGTATTCTAAAAACTATCCGCAAATTTACTCCAAAAATTATCCGCAGCTTATCCGCTATCCGCAAAGACATGCAAAGTATATCCGCACGGCGAAAAATGTTGCGGATATTCGCGGGTTCATCCGCGGATATCCGCATCCGCGCAGGGCTTTAATTATGGACGCATACCTATCTGTTCCAACGAGTGATTTTTTATTTGGTCCTCAAAAGGACCGTACTTATCCGATGGTACGCAGCCAGATTGGACGACGACATAATGATCAGTAGAAAGAAATCAAGGTATCCTGTATATTCAAGGTAGCAAGTGTTCGAAATTTCGACCACCTTTGTTTAAAGGAAAACTCCGACTCACTCAGACGACCCACATAAGAAATAGATTTGTTATGTGGGTAGGCTCACGAATAAATACATCAGACCGAAACTATAATTTCTTTCAACGGCGTCCGTCCGAAAATCGTTTGCTATACACTTACAGTAATAGTTAGTTAGTGAGGTTTTAAGGGGCGGAACTACGAGGTCATCTGCCCCAAACATACAGTAAATACAGATAATTATAACATGATTGGTTTTACGTCCCTTTTAACTGCTCTGGCTTTTAGATACGCCGGGGTGCCGGAATTTTGCTCCGAAGGGGATCTTCAACGTGCCAGTAAATCTACTGACACGGCTCCCTCGCATTTGCGCACCTTCAAATGCCAGCTGACTGCGCCAGGATACGAACCTGCAACCTTCGGCACAGCAAGCGAGAACTTTACCGCTGAGCCTCGTATCAAGGCAGTAATTACAGAACGTGTCGTATTATGATTCTGGGATAAATATTGAACTATTAAAATTCTAATTATCACGAATAGAGTCGCCTCCGTTGCGTAGTAGTCAGCGTGATTAGCTGCCACCACGGACGTCCTGGGTTCGATTCCCGGCTCTGCCACGAAATTTGAAACGAGGTATGAGGACTGGGACGGGGTCTACTCAGCCTCGGGTGGTCCAAATGAGTAGAGGTGGTTCGATTCCCACCTCAGCCATCCTCAAAGTGGTTTTCTGTGGTTTTCCTCTTCCCCTTCGGGCAAATACCGGGATATTACCTACCGTACGGCCACGGCCGCCTCCTTCCCTCTTCCTTGCCTGTCCCTCCCGATCTTCCCCTCCCTTCCTATCCGTCAAGAGGACCCTGTTCGCTTTGCAGGTGAGGCCACCTGGGCTAGGTGCTGATCCCACCTCCCCAGTTGTATCCCCCAGACGAGATGTTTCAAGCTCCAGGACACTGCCCGTAGAGGCGGTAATGATGGGATCCCTCACCGAGTCCGTGGGAAAACCTAACATGGAGGGTAAAATCGACTAAAAATATAATAATTATAACGAATACTATCCATCCATGGTTTTGAACAGTATTTAGGGAAAATAGCCATTTAATGAGACAAGAAAATAACTTTCCCTATCGTCTTCGTAGATAATGTGAACAAAACCAAGTTGAAATCTTGCTGTACGAGGTAGGGAGGGTATAATAAAATAGTTTAAAAGAATTTTAAAAGTCTGCCGTTGGATAGTCTTGAACCCGGGATCTTCGAAAGAGCGAGCGGGCGCAATAACACTTGCACACATTTTCAACACACTCTGGAGGTTTTTGTTGCGCTTCTTATTAACGCGTATGGTAAAATATTAAATTATTACAGTTAGATCTTAAATATTGATTGGAATGCATTCAGTACCAAGCATGATTTCTAATTTACTTAAAGCAAGTTTCGCGACCGTTTTGCGTTATTAAGGCGAATTAACCGCAAATAATGCCCTCAAAGACATCCCTTCGGTTTTATTTCATACAACTTAGCGTACAAAAAGCTAGCGTGTGATACACTTCGGTAATACAAGCGGGTATACTGACGAAGAGAACAGAATCATACAGGATTTTGTACCAGTGATCACAGCAGCTTCCTTGTCAGCGAGTGTCGTGTGATACAGGCCTAAAGATATGCTAAGACTATTTGTTGAAATTTAATAACAAAACAAGATGTTCAGTAAAGAACGTATAGCCTACTTTCTCCTAAATGAATGGGTATTGTTATAATTCGTTGTCCTTTTCAAGGAGTATAATTGAATATTAGTTGTAGTAGCTTCTTGAAATACAACGTGCTATACGGATATTATACTGAATATGATGTGCCCTTTGCTAGTGCTACCTCTGTAAAAAAAATCATTCAATTCGGTTTCACCGTGTTTGAATTGATATGGGGAATCGATTTGCACACATACATGGCCGCTATCTGCGAACTATTGGGTTGATGACCTCGTAGTTCAGTCAAGAGATGCTTCCCACAAAAAGGTATGTTGTTGACAAATTTGGTAGAGATCAAATGATTAGGTTGGTCGTAATTTGATTTAAGCTTTTAACATTTCGGTGGCCCCATTCCGTTTCGGTCAAGATGGCGGCGATATACAACATGACACTGAGGTGGCCTTTGCTAGTGCTACCTCTGTACCAAACTTCGTTCCATTCGGTTTCACCGTGTTTGAATTGATAGGGGGAATCGATTTGCACACATACATGGCCGCCATCCACACTTTATTGGCCTGATGACCTTGTAGTGTGGTCAAAAGATTTTCTATACATAAAGGTATGTTGTTGCAAAATTTGGTAGAGATCAGATTATTAGGTTGGTCGTAATTTGATTCAAGCTTTTAACATTAGGATGGCCGCAATTACGTTTTCGTCATGATGGCGGCGATATAAAACATGGCACTGGACCCTTCGCTGGTGCTATCTCTGTACCAAATTTCGTTCAATTCGGTTTCACAGTGTTTGAATTGAATGGGGGAATCAATTTGCACACATACATGGCCGCCATCTGCACACTAATTGGATGATGACCTTGTAGTTCAAACAAACGACGCTCGCCATATAAGTATATGTTGTTGCAAAATTTGGTAGAGATCGGATGATTAGGTTAGTCGTAATTTGATTTAAGCTTTGAACATTTTGGAGGCCGCCATTACGTTTTCGTCAAGATGGCGGCGATATAAAACATAACACTGAGGTGTCCTTCGCTAGTGCTACCCCTGTACCAAATATCGTTCAATTCGGTTTCACCGTGTTTGAATTGATAGGGGGAATCGATTTGCACACATACATGGCCGCCATCTGCAAACTATTGGGCTGATTACCTTGTAATTTAGTAAAAAGACGCTTGCTATACAAATATATATTGTTGCAAAATTTGGTAGAGATCGGATGATTAGGTTATTCGTAATTTGATTTAAGCTTTGAACATTTGGGTGGCCGCCATTACGTTTCCGTCAAGATGGCGGCGATATAAAATATGACACTGAGGTGCCCCTTGCCAGTTCTACCTCTGTACCAAATTTCGTTCAATTAGGTTTCACCGTGTTCGAATTGATAGGGTGGGGGCAGACATTCAGAGTACATACACTCACACATACACAGACACACAGTCTCACACACACACACTCACAAACAGACACACAATTTTTGGCCCTGTGTAGATCTCATAAGTCTTCTTTCATTTTATGCAAAAATCGAAAGTATGCTAATAATACCACGGGAAATTCTAAGGAATACGTATACTTCGATGCAAGCACTGGAGATCAGAATATCCTTCGATATGTTGTTGTTTTGTTTCATGTGAGGGGCTAGAACATCGCGGTCATTTAGCCCCGTTTACTTGGGAGTGTGTGTAGAATTTGTCTGATAACCTGAGTTATTGCGGGCTTATAATGGTGTGTGTATTTGCAATGAAGGATTGGGAAGGAGGCGGCCGTGGCCTTAAGATAGAATCCGTCCCGGAATTTGGCCGGAGTAGAAGTGGGAAACCACGGAAAACCATTTCCAGGGTGGCTGAGGTGGGAATCGAACCCACTTCTTCTCATATTTGCTCCACGAGGCTACGTGTACCCAATTTCAGCCCTCAGACAAATATTACATTTCTTGGCAAAGCTGGGAATCGAACCCGGACCTCCGGAGCGACACTTTAATATGTTATATTAATATTCATGCCAGTTTTTAAATTTGCTGCCATTACAGGTCACGTGGCATAACGTACCAGTTCGATCGTATTCTCGTAAATAAATCAGCAAAATTCAACGTATTCGTCACAAAAATACGTGGTAAGGCAATAAATGTGGCAATGTAGTTACATCCCCACTAAAATGGAATGTGGGCTTTCGTTCAAAAAAGTATGCCTACTACTGGATTAGAAGCTGAATACAACCCGCTCGCAGCCATCAAGTACGGTCAGGCTTTAAACCTCTTTTTTTTTATTATTATTATTAGCTCTTTACAGAATTACAGAATTTTCAGATATGATAAATACCATACTAATACATCACAAGAAATCCAGATAGTGTCCATATTTATCGTACAATTGTCCACTTTCACTAAGCTTCCAACGCTCTTTTTGCAGGTGATACCTGAGATCCAGGAAAGAGAAATGTTGATCATTGTCCATCACGAAGTGTACATATTGGCCCATTATCCACACAATGGCAGTCTGTTTAATTTGGGGGAAGGCGGTCACCGACAAACGAACCAACTTCCTGTCATCAAGGTCATCCGAGGGCACATTTAATAGTTGACATACTTTTCCCTTACACCACAGCCACGTGGAGGCAACTCGCGTGCATGATGTGAAGCGGTGTATCGCCGTATCGGTTTGACCACATATAGTACACCATGGGTAAGCTTCAAGATGGATGGTATATCGCCGTAGAGCGGTTGGGATGAGATCGTTGAGGAAGATAAAAACTTGGGAGTGTACAGCAGAAGAAATGGACATAGCCCCAAAATTTTTCCAAACAGTGGGCCAATGGACATAGAGGGTGGTGGCCTCTATTCGCGGTTTGGAGTGTACCACTTGCCGCAACATGTTATAGATACTTTTCGTCGTTGGAACAATCCCTGATGGCATTTGGCGAACAGTTTCCAGAAGGTGCTGTTGATGGTCCCTAAATATCTTCGGCAAAGCTCTATCACAACCACGGGCTGTGTTTCGAATATCTTTGTATAGCGCTTTCGTAAAAGTGTCATGTTGGGAAAGAATGGTGATATCGTTCTTGCAGAGGAGTGCACGGCATTTCATGCCATGAGCTGTTAGCCCTAGCCCGCCTTGCTGGGATGGGAGATACAACTGTTCCCGTCGTACTCGGAACAAAAATCCTTGCCATATAAACCAACCTGTATATTTTGCCAATTGGCTCTCAAACATTTTGGGAAGTGGGAAAAGTTGTGCGACATACCATATTTTAGAGAGCGCAAACACGTTGAGGACCATGACCCGTTGCACTATATTGAGGTTTCTTTGACCAAATTGGATCAGGACTCCCCTAACTTTGGCAATGACCTTAGTCCAGTTAACTTGCACTGTGTCCAGAAGCGATTGCTTCCAGGTAATGCCAAGAATTTTCACCTCATTTACTATCCGGAACCAGGGCTGTGGGGTAATCACTGAGTTAGTATTGAGCGGAAGCAAAGCAGTTTTCTGGGGGTTCGATTGTGCTCCAGAGGCGATATGGTAGAGCTGAAGGACGCTATCGATGTGGGAGATGTCTTCTTTATTGCGGATCAATATTGATACGTCATCAGCATAGGCGCACATTCCAAAAACATGTGTGGACAGTTTGTAACCCTGTAGCTTCACCTGGGTAGTCCGAATGAACGGTTCAAGGCCAATGACAAAAAGTAGCATAGAAAGGGGACATCCTTGCCTAACTGATCGTTGTATTGGAATCAGAGGGGAAAGAAAACCGTTGACGAGCACTCTAGACGTAGCATTACAATTTATCATACGAATGTAGTCAATAAGGATTTCAGGAAATTCGAAGTGTTGCAAGACCATGTACAAGTATTCATGACTGATGCGGTCGAAAGCTTTATCAAGATCTAAGGTGAGAAAACTCATTGGCTCAGTGGGGAGCATTTCGGCTTTTAGGTGTAGGTCCCGTAGTATCGCTAAGTTTGTTAACAGAGTTCTTCCAGGAATACTGCAACATTGTTCATCACCAATGATATCAGGTAGAACAGTCTTCAATCGGCATGCAAGTACTTTGGTAAGGACTTTTTAGTCACTGCAGAGCAGAGTAACTGGTCGGAAGTCACCAACTGCCATGGGAGAGGATGTTTTTGGTATGAGGACTATGGTACCCTCGTGATGTGATTGACAAAGAGCACGACGTTGGAGAATGGTACGCAGGACATGACAAAATTCTTTGCCAATGAGAGGCCAGAAGTGTTTATACATTTCATATGGCAGTCCATCAATGCCAGGTGAGCGGTTGTTTGGGAGTCGTTTAACCACAGAGTGAATCTCTTCATCCGTAATATCCGCGCTGAGCAGAGTTTTGTTGTCCGGAGATAGTTTGGTACTGCAAGATGACAGCAATAGGGTCACCTGCTGTGGATCAATGGGAGCCTTAGCGTAGAACCATTGATAAAATAATGATATTTCACTACGTATAGCGTCAGGGGAGGTGACGACACTTCCAGTACTGGTGCGGAGGCGGTGGATATATTTACGTTGCCGCTCACGTTGTCCTTTGGCGATATGGTATACACTTGCACTTTCGTCCGGGAGCACTGTACGATCTTTTAAAGCCACGTTGATATGAGCGAGCGTTCGTTGCTGTAGAGACAGGAGCTTGGTTTTAACTTCCCGGATCTGGTCATATATACGCTCCCCAGCATCAGATCTTTGCTGGAGCTGGCGAAGAACTCGATAGTAAAATTCAACTGTATCCCGTCTTTCCCGACCTCGTTGGTAAGATATGTTCTTAAAGACGCGGCGGATCCCTGGTTTAACTAAAATATCCCACCAGTCTGTGCAGTCGCGAAATTTGCATTTTTGTTGGACCCATCGAATCCAGTGTTGTCTGAAAATATCTCGGCATTCCTCCTCCAGTAACAGCGAGCAATTCAGCTTCCAATAACCTCTTCCTATGTGAAATATGGGATGGGGGTAAGAGATTGTACATACGACAGCATGATGGTTAGTGAAACTGGCAGGAATCACTTCATATCGTCTAGGCTGGATAAGTTCCTGTGAAAAGTAGATGCGGTCAAGTCGTGATGAGGAGTTGTGACTTATACAGGTGTAATGGGGCAGGGGCACCCTTAAACTATCCACAGCATCAATGAGGTGTAGGGAGGTAAGAAGGGTCCTGAGGGCCGGGTTGACACCTCTGTATGGACTAGTGGAATCCTCTGGGCGTTGAATACAATTGAAATCCCCTGCAAGAATAAGTTTTTCCTTAACGTCGTTCAGATGAGGCAGTATACTCTGTTGAAAGAACATTTTCCGTTCCACACGTTTATTAGACCCGGATGGGGCATATACATTTATCAGGGTGGTATTGTTTATGTGTCCAGATATTATGCGTCCTGATGGATGACATAGCACACCTGCGAGTGGGATATCATGTCTTATGAGGAATACGGTCCCTCTATTCGTATTACCGGTATTGATGTATTGTTTGTAGAAGGCAGATATGGGTAAACACGGTATAGCAACTTCTTGAATGAAAGCAATGTGTCAGCATCTCGAAGGAATCTCTCCAACAGTTGAAATTTCAGAGGGCATTCTATTACATTGATATTCACAGTGGCCACAGTGAGAAATTGCGCCATTAAGAGAAGTATAAAAGCTGTGCTAGACATACTGGAAGGTGGACTCGAAAGAAGACACAGGTGAGAATTATCCTGGTGCACTATGTCAAATTAGGTTGAGATAGTTCCTTTTGACTGCCATTCATAGGCCGGCTGTCAGCGGTTGAGAGCGTTCGTGGGTCCCTAGATGACGTAGAAAGAAGATTTTGTTTCTTTTTCACAGCTGCGGAAACGTTTGTGGAGCCAGTTTTATTCTTCGGGGCTGGTACGGCAATCGAGGCATTTGTTTTAATCTTCTTAGAGACGTTCTCGGATCCCCGATCAACATTCTTAAGTGAGTCGGTAGGGACCAGCGAAGTCGGGGGCAGTGAAGACAAAATTTCTGTGGCAGCCTGTAGTAACGGCAGAGTTGGTTCTAAGGCTGCGATACAGGTTGCCGAGAGCACAGGGGCACTCTGTGTCTCGCAGCTCTGGTCAGGGCAAGGTACCAGTTCTGCGTCAGATGTATCCGAGGTCACTCCTGTTGTTGTCTCAGCTGACTGATCAATGAGCATGTTTTCATATGACGTTTGCTGCGTCACAACTTCCGAGTATTGTACACGTCGTTGTTGTGTAGGAGTTATACCGAGGGGAATCATTTTCTTTGGGCAGTTAATACGTAGATGTGTGGTAGCATTGCAAATTAAACAGGTCTGTTTCTGTCCATTATACGTTATATAGCCAGAATGGCCACCAAAAGCCTCAGTGGAGGGGATATCTTGCTTGATTTCCATAGTTACGGCACGTATTCCATTATACACCGGGAACTGATAAGCAGAAGACCATTGTTCTTTCCTGACGTCACTCACAGTGCCATATTTCGACAGGACGGATTTGAAAATTTCAGGGGGTACTTCGAGTGGGACATCTCTTATATAAAAACAAGTGTCCTGACTGACTGACTGACTGACTGACTGACTCATCATCGGCCAGCCAAAACTATTAAAGTTAGAAACATGAAATTTTGGGAATATGTTCGTTGTAAGTCGAAAACGCCCACTAAGGAAGGGTTTTTGGATATTCAGTTTCTAAAGGGGTGTTAAGGGGGTATACTTGCATTTCATTGAATAACAATATCTCCAGATTGCTTTCATTGGGGGATTTGATACTCGGCATATAAACTCATCATAAAAAATAAGAAGATACGTGTCTGAGGGTTTTTCGATGTGGTGTATATTTTGAGGTGAAAGGGGTGAAAAGTGGGGGTTGAAGGTTTCCTAACCGAGCGTGTATCTCTTAAACGACATAGGCGAGGAGTTTGGACCTCAGCGGAAAAAAATCAGCATAAAAAATAACAAAATAGGTGTTTGACCGTTTTTTCATAAATCCAATATAAGGGGCTCATGGGGAGGGGTGAAAATATGGGGAGGGGGAGGAAACGTAATATGTCTGAGTGTAAAGTTATACATGGCCTATGTTGTAGACAATAACACATTGCATCTTTTTTGTCTCTTGCTATTTCATCATACGACGAATACTTAGGGAGTTATTAATGATTTTGTACTTTTTGGCCGGAATTTTCTAAGTCCCAGGAATGGCATAAAAATTGATTCGAATGAAATTTCGAAAAATAGTTTTTTTTAATACTTTTATTATATTTTTCACGTCTTTTAGGGTCCGGAACCAATATGATATTTTGATGTTTTTATTCGTCCCATGCATTTTTGGTTTCAGGTGATAGAATTATTTTCCACTAGGACCGATGCTTATCTCTTATATAAAAACAAGTGTCCTGACTGACTGACTGACTGACTGACTGACTCATCATCGCCCAGCCAAAACTATTAAAGTTAGAAACATGAAATTTTGAGGATATCTTCGTTGCAAGTCGAAAACGCCCACTAAGGAAGGGGTTTTGGATATTCAAGTTCTAAAGGGGTGTTAAGGGGGTACACCTTCATTTCATTGAATAACAATATCTCCGGCTTGGTTTCATTGAGGGATGTGATACTCGGCATATACACTCACCATTAAAAATAAGAAGACACGTGTCTGAGGGATTTTCGATGTGGTGTATATTATGAGGTGAAAGGGGTGAAAAGTGGGGGTTGAAGGATTCCTAACGGAGCGTGTATCTCTTAAACGACATACGCGAGGAGTTTGAAACTCAGCGGAAAAAAATCAGCTTTAAAAATAAGCAAATAGTTGTTTGACCGTTTTTTCATAAATCCAATTTAAGGGGCCCATGGGGAGGGGTGAAATTCTGGGGGGGGGGAAACAGGAAATAAAGTGTCCTAACTGATTGACTGACAGACTCACTCATCAAACTCAGGGGGAAAACTGCTTAAAAATAAGTAAATAGGTGTTCGACAGTTTTTTTCATAAACCCAATTTAAAGGTTCATGGGGAGGGGTGAAATTCTGAAAAAAGAAAATTAAAGAAAAAGTCCTGACTCACTCACCATCGCCCAGGCAAAATTATTGATGTTAGAAACATGAATTCTTCATAAATCCAATTTAAGGGGCCCATGGGGAGGGCGAAATTCTGGAAGAAAAACGTCCACTAAGGAAGGATTTTTGGATATTCACTCTCATCGACCAACCAAAACTATTCAAGTTAGAAGAATGTTATTTTGGGGATAGGTTTGTTGTGTGTCGAAAACGTCTACTAAGGAGGGATTTTTGGATATTCGTGTTCTAAAGTGGTGTTAACGGTGTTAAACCTGTATTTCATTGAATAACAATATGACACGACTATGACGCGAGCGAAGCCGCGGGTACCTGCTAGTTAAATATACGCACTGTGGTAAAATTGGAATCCGCTGTGGAGAGCTTAACATTGGTCATTTCGCCTGAATCATACTGAAATTTAATAGGATCTGCAAAAGTATTTAACAATTTCTGATAAATAGATATGGTGATTACCTTGATGTACATGGTTTTTTCGTGCGCATTTAACTGGATGGCTTCTACTTGGTCGACAGTCAACCGGAGGGTATCGCCAATCCAGCGGTGAATTTCTCCTGGTGAGGGGCGAGAACTCTGCCTGTCCCATTGGCAGCGTACGGTGTTTTTTTCTCTGGTATCCGGACATAATTTTCAGCGGGGTTTTCTGGGTTTCTGGTTTTGTTGTCCTATCTGGAACACTACTTAAAAAAGTATTGTCCGAATGACACACGGAAGGTCAGTACACACGTGGAACTAAGGAAGCAACGGTATTAGGAACCGTAACCTCTTCCAATGCGGTCACACAGCGCGCACTCACGTACCGCACTCGGCCACGACCAGTGACCAACTTCTACACCTCTCAGCCACGAACACATGCTAGATGTTCCACGCTAAACGTGGTGTAGTTACAGTAGCCGTCCCACCTCAAAGTCTTCAATCACGATTTATGGTGTTGATTTAACTTTCTACTATTACAGATCACGTGGCGTAAGCTATTAATTCGATCGAATTGCGTGTATGCGTGTTATTTCAAGGAGCAGTGAGTCATATGTTAGTAGAATGGGGCATAGTATTTGGCAGGGAAAAGTTTAAGGTCGGTTTTTCTGTGCTTGACCCATGGCCCAATTACATTGCTCTCGCACAGTCAGAGCGCAGAGCAATATCGACCATCGGGAGAAATACCGTGTTAGTTGGGTTTCATAAAACTAAATAATAAGGGGCGGGTGGACCACACTGTATATACTAGCAGAAGTACCCATTCTTCGAACGGTCATCGGTATTAATAACCAGATGTTATCAATTGAGCTACTGTTGCAATGTTTAGGGGCTTGGAACCTGTGTGTTGGCAAAGAAAAATGATTAGTTAAAATATGCTCTCAAACTAAATTTACCTAACGTGTTCTTCCTTCTGGCGTGAAAATAAAATTGAACACCTCGTAGACGAATCGCAATACACGTTACATACGAACTGACCCTAACCGTTGTGTCAAGTGCCCAACTACAGAAAGGCCCCTTTTATAAATTATAAAGGCTTGTGGTGCATGAAAATTCAGTTTTTTTAGCCTCCAATGGCCCAAATTCCGAAAATCAGCAAAAAACAGTCTACTATTACAAATCAGGAATTTTTGAAAATAATGTTGCTGTTTGGAGATATAATAGACCTTCTGTACGACATATTGCACGTGTAAGTCATGAGAAAAAAATCTAGGGTACTCCTTGAACCGCTTAATCGCATTGATGAATTTTACAGTTTTAGTTGCTTCCGTGATAACCTTATAGCCATTTGCAATCTTTCACAGAAATGTAATAAATGGAGTGGCATTACTTATTCCAGAAATAGATGGAAAGTTGGATGCCACTTCTTGAGATAATGTTGTCATGGTTACTGGCTTGCATTCCTTCTTTAGTTTTTTAAATGAAATTAGTTTTCTGGGAATATCTAAGAAACTGTTGGGGTTAGAGCCTTAAAATATAGTTTTCGGGGACCCTTTATGGCTCTTGAGGGACCCCGAGTTTTGTTTCGGACACCAAGGGTTTGAAAATGAGCTTTGTCTCGTCGTTGTACGCCATAATAATGATAATAATTAAAAGAATAGTAATAATAATAATATAACAATATAGGGACAGGGATATAATAGACCTTCCGTACCATACCCGCACGTGTAAATCTCGTTAAAAATTCTGGAGTACCCCTTGACCCCATAAGCGCATTATATGTATTGATGAATATTTCAGCTTAATTTGAATCCGTTATAACCTTATTGCCGTTTGAAAACCTTCACAGTAATGTAATAAATGGAATTGCGTTGCATCTTACAGAAATAGCTGGACCTCTGAGATACTGTTGCCATTGTTACCGGCATGCATTCCTTCATTAATTTATTAAGTGAAATTAGTTTTTTGGGAATATCTCAAAAACTGATGGTTTTAGGGCCTTAAAATGTGGTTTTCGGGGTTCTTCTAGGGCCCCCGAGTTTCGTTTCTCACATTGAGGGGCTGAAACTGAGCTTTGTCTCACCCTTCTACGCTTATTTCATCATTTATTTTAAGGGGGTAGGTCTCCTGTTATGAGAGGTACGGAGAAGAATTACATCAATCATAAGTGCCGTGCCTCTGATGGATATCTGTATCAAGTTTTACGTTAATCCACCCAGCCGTTCTCGAGTTATAAGGACACAAAAAATTGTCCACAGACAAACAGACAGACAGACAGACAGACAAAAAATTATTTTTCCGTTCATCCGTCACAAAACAGTCTGAAACGGGAAAATATGTAAAATTTCCGTGTAAATGCAGAAAAAAAACAGACAAACATTCATCTCTATATATATAAAAATGAAAGTTTGTCTGTTTTTTCTGAATTTCCACGGAAATTTGCGATATTTGCACGTTTCAGGCTGTTTTATGACGGATGCGCGCAAAATTAATATTTTTGTCTGTCTGTCTGTCTGTCTGTCTGTGTGTCTGTGGACAACTTCTACGAGTCCTTATAACTTGAGAACGGCTGGGTGGATCAACATAAAATTTGATACAGATATCCATCAGAGGCACCACACTAATCATTGATGTAACTCTTCTCCGTACCTCTCATAAAAGGGGCCCTACCCCCTTAAAATACGTGCTGAAATAGGCGTAGAAGGGTGAAACAAAGCTCATTTTCAGCCCCTCAATCTGAGAAGCGAAACTCGAGGGCCCTGGGCCCACGAAAACCACATTTTAAGGCCCTAAAACCAACAGTTTTTGAGATATTCCCAGAAAACTAATTTCACTTAATAAATTAATGAATGAATGCATGGCGGTAACCATGGCAACTGAATCTCAGAGGTCCATCTATTTCTGTAAGACGCAATGCAATTCCATTTATTACATTACTGTGAAGGTTTGCAAACGGCAATAAGGTTATAACGGATCCAAATTAAGCTGAAATATTCATTAATACATACAATGCGCTTAAGGGGTCAAGGGGTACTCTAGAATTTTTTCACGCGATTTTCACGTGCGGGTATGGTACGGAAGGTCTATTATATCCATTCTCTATTATATAAAAATGAATGTTTGTCTGATTTTTCGGCTTTTCTACGAAAATTTGACATATTTGCCCGTTTCAGACTGTTTTGTGACGGATGCACGCAAAAATATTTTTTGTCTGTCTGTGGACATTTTTTTGTGTCCTTATAACTCGAGAACGGCTGGGTGGATTAACGTAAAATTTGATACAGATATCCAACAGAGGCACGACACTAATCATTGATGTAACTCTTCTCCGTACCCCTCATAACAGAGGGTCTACCCCCTTAAAATACATGCTGAAATAAGCGCGAGACAAAGCTCATTTTCAGCCCCTCAATGTGAGAAACGAAACTCTGGTGCCCTAAAAGGACACCGAAAACCTCATTTTAAGGCCCTAAAACCATCAGTTTTTGAGATATTCCCAAAAAACTAATTTCACTTAATAAATTAATGAAGGAATGCTTGCCGGTAACAATGGCAACAGAATCTCAGAGGTCCATCTATTTCTGTAAGACGCAATACAATACCATTTATTACATTACTGTGAAGGTTTGCAAACGGCAATAAGGTTATGAAAAATGAAAATCCACAGCCTGCTTCCAGTCTCCGACCGGGTCAGGAATGGAATGAATGAAGCCCCCAACTAGCGGCGAGGATAGGAATTGTGCCGGCTGCCGAGGCCTGACGCACTCCTCTGGAGCAATGATTAAATGAATGACAGATGAAATGAAATGATAGTGGAGAGTGTTGCTGGAATGAAATTTTGACAGGGAAAACCGGAGTACCCGGAGAAAAACCGGTCTGCCTCCGTTTTGTCCAGCACAGATCTCACATGGAGTGACCGGGATTTGAACCACGGACACAGCGGTGAGAGGCCGGCGTGCTGCCGCCTAAGCCACGGAGGCCAATAAGGTTATAACGGATCCAAATTAAGCTGAAATATTCATTAATACATATAATGCGCTTATGGGGTCAAGGTGTACTCTAGAATTTTTAACGAGATTTACACGTGCGGGTATGGTACGGAAGGTCTATTATATCCCTGTCCCTATATTGTTATATTATTATTATTACTATTCTTTTAATTATTATCATTATTATGGCGTACAACGAAGAGACAAAGCTCATTTTCAAACCCTTGGGGTCAGAAACAAAACTCGGGGCCCCTCAAGAGCCGTAAAGGGTCCCCGAAAACTATATTTTAAGGCTCTAAACCCAACAGTTTCTTAGATATTCCCAGAAAACTAATTTCATTTAATAAATTAAAGAAGGAATGCAAGCCACTAACCATGACAACAGTGTCTCAAGAGGTGGCATCCAACTTCCCATCTATTTCTGGAATAAGTAATGCCACTCCATTTATTACATTTCTGTGAATGGTTGCAAATGGAGTACCCTAGATTTTTTCACACGACTTACACGTGCGATATGTCGTACAGAAGGTCTATTATATCTCCAAACATCAACATTATTTTCAAAAATTCCTGAATAGAAATAGTAGACTGTTTTTTGCTAATTTTAGGAATTTGGGCCATTGGAGGCTAAAAACACTGAATTTTCATGCACCACAAGCATTTATAATTTATAAAAGGGGTCTTCCTGTAGTTGGGCACCTGACACAACGGTTAGGGTCAGTTCGTATGTGACGTGTATTGCGATTCTTCTACGAAGTTTTCAATTTTATTTTCACGCCAGGAAGAACACGTTAGGTAAATTTAGTTTCAGAGCACATTTTAACTATTAATTTCTCTTTGCCAACAAACAGGTTCCAAGCCGCTAAACATTGCAACAGTAGCTCAATTGATAACATCTGGTTATTAATACCGAAGACCGTTCGAAGAATGGGTACTTCTGCTAGTTTTTATATAATAGAGAAGGGATATAATAGACCTTCCGTACCACACCCGCACGTGTATATCGCGTGAAAAAATTCTAGAGTACCCCTTGACCCCTTAAGCGCATTGTATGTATTGATGAATATTTCAGCTTAATTTGTATCCGTTATAACCTTATAGCCGTTTGCAAACCTTCACAGTAATGTAATAAATGGAATTGCATTGCGTCTTACAGAAATAGATGGACCTCTGAGATTCAGTTGCCATGGTTACCGGGATGCATTCTTTCATTAATTTATTAAGTGAAAGTAGTTTTCTGGGAATATCTCAAAACTGTTGGTTTTAGGGCCTAAAGGGCCCCCAAGTTTCGTTTCTCACATTGAGGGCCTGAAAATGAGCTTGTTTTCACCCTTCTAAGCCTATTTCAGCATGCATTTTAAGGAGGTAGGGCCCCTTTTATGAAAGGTACGGAGAAGAGTTACATCAATGATTAGTGTCGTGCCTCTGAAGGATATCTGTATCAAATTTTACATTGATCCACTCAGCCGTTCTAGAGTTATAAGGACACAAAAACATGTCCACAGACAAACAGACAGAGATTTTTTTTTTTTTGCGCGCATCCATCATAAAACAGTCTGAAACGCGCCAATATCGCAAATTTCTGTGGAAATTCAGAAAAAACAGACAAACTTTCATTTTTATATATAGAGAGATATAAAATAAGATTCCTCTCGGCACGCCGGAAGGCGGAGGTAGATTTCACCGGGCAAACGTGGGGATAAGCGAAAATAGGCAGAATATGCAGGTTTTCGTAGAAGGATCAGACCTCATTTATCGGGAGAAAGTATTTTATAATTGGAGCTTAATTAACTTTGCTTTTCGTAATTTTATGCATATTTTAAACATTTTATTGCCCTATGGGGACGGTATCCTTCTCGTCATTTGGGGTCCATTTTTAGCCTATTTTCATTTTATGAAAAAAATAGGGTTACGCGATCACCTTTTGTCCGTGCGTGTGTGCATGTGTGTGGTGTGTGTATGTGTCTGTGAGGTGTGTGTGTATGTGTCCCTAATACAATTTACACGGTTGGAGCGATTACAATGAAACTCGCTAATATCATAGCACTATTCCGGCCGACCCCGACCATACCCTTTAAATTTTATTGTGTCTCACCAATCCAACATGGCGGCAGTGCGAAATATTTCACCACCATTCAGTATCTCCGAAACTATTACCGATATCGCCCTGAAATTGTGTCCGGTGATAAAGGGCACTACTAGAAGTTCACCTATAAGACTTTCAAAAACCTGGTGACTAAAAAACCAACATGGTGGCCAAGCGAATTTGAGATTTTAAATTGACTTTTCTCGCGATTTAACTATCCAAACGTAATGAAACTTGGAGCAGCAAATGTTCATACACATTGTAATGCACTGGAGTCGAATTTAGTTCAATTGTTTATTTAACCTCAAAATGGTGGCTGTGCGAAATATTTCACTGACATACTACATCTCCGAAACTATTACAGATATCACCCTGGAATTTTGTACGGTGATAAAGGGTACTGATACAAGTTTATCTGTGTAACTTTCATAAACCTGTAAAGTACAAAACGAACATGGCGGCCAAGCGAATTTGAAATATTTTAATAGACATTTCTCGTGATTTAACTCTCTGAGCGCAGTGAAATGTAGTACAGTAAATGATTTCACATATAATGCACTGCCATCTAATTTAGTTCAATTGTTTACATAACCTCAAGATGGCGGCTGTGCGAAATTTTAAAATTAAGTTTTTATTTCTTGTGTCGTAATCAAGCAATCGAAGTGAAAGTTTGAATAATGAACCTAGGCAATAATTTTCCTTGAATGGTACATAACTCTATGGCCTATACATATAACAATCCAAAATGGCGAGCATCCGAAATATTTAGACGGTTCTCAATATCTATGAATCTTTTACAGCAATCAAACTGAATTTTGTTATGTTCATAGAGGCTATGAACATATGTTCACCTATAGGACTTTCAGTAACCTGGTGAGCACAAATCCAACATGGCGGTGACGCGAAGTATAAATATTTAAATGGACGTTTCTCGCGAATTAACTATTCGAGTGCGGTGAAACGTTGCACGTTAAATACTTATACAAATGTTAATCCACTGGCATCTAATTTATTTCAATTGTTTGCATAATCACAAGATGGCAGCTGTGCGAAATTTTAAAATCTCCTTTTTACATCTTGTGTTCTAATCATGCGATTGATGTTTGAATACCACACGTACACAATAATATTAATGTAATATTACAAAAATAAAAATCCAACCTGGCGACCATCTTAAATATTTATACCCTTCTCAATATCTAGGAATCTATCACAACCTTCGAACTGAAATTTTGTATGTTGATAGGGGCAATTAACATGAGTAGGATATATGAAAATAGGCTGTATAGTTCTTCGCGGAACTACTTGTTATACTTGTGGTCACACTGTCCTTATGCAAGGTTTCGACACTGATGTGTAACTATCTAACGGTCTGTTACTTCTTCACGCAAAATTTTATCTCCCGCAGAGATTTTGGTTGGTTCCTCAGTTTAGGTTCCGCGACAACGTGGTCATGTAGCCCCGTGTATTTTGGGTGTGTGTAGAATCTGTCTGATAAACGGTGTTAATATTGTATGGCTGTATTAGTCTGTAATTCAGGTACGGACTGCTGACGGTCAATTTCAAGGTTTAGTTCCTAATTTTGCTACCAAATACTACCATCAACGACACCCTAGCTCTAATCTGGCTACTAGATGCCACCGCAACCAGCTACTCGCAACGAACGTTGGAACTTCCCCTCCAAAGGAAATCATACTGAGGGATTTTTAGCGTTCTTAAGAAATCTGACGACTTCGGCCGGCTTTGAACCCGCAACCTTGAGCTTAGAAGTTCAGCATGCTACAAGTTAAGTCACCGAAGCCGCTTCCCACAGAGTCAGATGGAAAACTGAATGTGATCTCTTGCAATGGCGTTGTCATGGCAACGTCTGATGGCTCATCCCTCATCGATTTAGTAGTGTTGTCATGGCAACCTCTGATGGCTCTTGGCATTTTCTTCTAATTCCGAAATCATTTTTCTCATCCCTTGGCGTAATGGTGGGTCATATAAAAATATTTCAGACAAACGTTTTAGGTAATTGTTAGGGGAATATTGTCCATTTTGTACGGTTTTGATATTGTGTCTATTAAGAGAGATATGATTAATGTTTCCAGAAAAAGCCACTTTTTCCCACCCCTTTGGTCAATGGTTGGTGCTATCATAAAACTTTTCAAACATAAATTTTTGGGCCTTATCCGACACATAGTACGAACTTTGAATGGATTCGATATTTCAAATATTAAGAGAGTTATAGCAACATTTCTCTTTTTCGAAAAAAAAAAACGTTTTCACCCCCCTTCGACCGATTATGCCCGTTAACGAACTCGACTGAGATTTTACAGGGATACAAATTATGTGAAAATGTCAAAGTGATTGGTGCAAAATTGCGGTAGTTATCGTGTCCAGAAAAAAGTGAAAAAATATATATAAACTTTTGAACTGACGGTGGTTTTGGGGTCTAGGGGATGTGAAACGCGAAGATATGTCGAAATTATCAAGAAGTCGAAATATGGTACCCATTGCAATAGTTATCTTTCTAATAAAATCCACCTAAATTGGAAATGTATATCTGGCCGACGTTAATGGACTCCGACACCGTTTAACCGATGGCTTTGAAATTTTGTACGGTTGTAGTGCACACCCCAAGGAAGGATTTTGGAAACAATGATTTTAGATAGCCCTCTCCATTCCTTTCATTTAGGCCCTTTGGCACAAATCTACACCGTTTTTCGTGGCTCAAATCTACACCGATTCACCGATCTGAACCGAATTTTACGTACTTACCATTTGGGACAAGACGAGTAACACTGTCTACATGAAATTTCAGACAGCTCTCTGCATTCCTGTCATTTAGGCCCTTTGGCACAAATACTGAATTTCCATGCCCCTCAAGCTTTATAATTTTATTTAAGGGCGTCATCACGAGTATGGAGACTTACAGCATTGGTGAGGATACGTTATTTTATAGTATCAGCGGAAAAATGTAATTTTCCTTGCTTTTATGCATACATTATTTGATTCTATTTTTGTTTTGGTGTCTCTTTTATACTACGTGTGTTGTCTTTAGTCTACAGGTGTTTCAATATCGATTTAATCTGAAGAAGGAGATTTTTGGTAAATATAGCTTCAGAGTATTTGTTACTAATCTTCTGGGTGATATGGTGTTCTGTATAGGATTATTTTGTTTCGTGGCCACAAGGTGTCTCTGCATCCCTATTAGTGGTTCTTATTTAAGTGTAGGTGGACTTATTGATTCTTAGAAGATATTTATTATGTACTAGCAGATGTACACATTCTTCGAACGGTCTTCGGTATTAATAACCAGACGTAATCAATTGAGCTACTGTTGAAATGGTTAGGGGCTTGGAACCTGTTTGTCGACAAAAAAAATGAATAGTTGAATTGAATATCCTCTGAAACTAAATTTACCTAACGTGTACTTCCTGACGTGAAAATAAAATTGAAAACCTCGTAGAAGAAAAGCAATACACGTCACATAAAAACTTACCCTCACTTTTATGTCAAGTCCGCATCCAGAGGAAGACCCCTTTCATAAATTATAAAGCCTTGTGGTGCATGAAAATTCAGGTTGTTTAGCCTCCAATGGCCCATATTCCTAAAAGCAAAAAATAAAATAAAAAAGAGACTATTTTAGTTCAGGAATTTTTTAAAATAATGTTGCTGTTTGAAGATATAATAGACCTTCGGTACGACATATCGCACGTTTAAGTTTTGCGACAAAATATAGGGTCCCCCTTGACCCCCTAAGCGCATTGATGAATTTTACAGTTGTTGTTGGTTCCGTGATAACCATACAGCCATTTGCAAACTTATACAAAAATGTAATAAATGGAGTGGCATTACTTCCTGCAGAAATAGATGGAAAGTTGTATATACCTTTTTGAGACACTGTTGTCATGGTTACTGGCTTGCATTCCTACATTAGTTTATTAAATGAAATTAATTTTCAGGGAAAATCTCAGAAACTCTCAGTTATAGAGCCTTAAAATGTAGTTTTCGGGGACCCTATAAGACAGTTTAGGGGCCCCGAGTTTTGTTTCTGAAACCAAGGGACTGAAAATTAACTTTGTCTCGTCGTTGTAGGCCGTAGTATAATAATAATAATTATAATAATACTATAACAATATAGTGAACCCTTGCAAAGAAGCATATGAGACTCAGTTTCGGGGGGTGTAACAGTCCATTTCGTAAAGTTGTTGTTAAGCGCTTCTTTTAACATGCAGGGTACCATATAACAAAATAACATGCAGGAAAAAGTGAATACCAGGGTTAAAACAAATGAATTTAATAACAGATCAACTATATTAAACTATTTACAATAAAGCAAAGTAAACAAGGTCGTCCAAATGACTCCCACTTGAATTAATAAAATGCCAAACTAGGCCTGATCTCTGGAGAGATCGTAAAATATCTGGACCAAATGTCCCAAAATTGCTACAATGACATTGTGCGTGTGCGGCTGTTCTACATGCGTTACGATGTGTACAAATTAATGCGAGATCCGTTACCATCCAGTACACCTTCAGGGGACGAATCTGCATTGTCTAGAGCTAGACAGACACGGGGAACCAACTAAACACTACTTAAATTAATCCGACACTTCCTACACTAAATAAAACAACAAATAATTTCCGCATGAAATTGGAATCAAAGAACTGCCGAAGCAAACAACATTAATGCCTAAAATTAGGACTTTTCAAAAATCAACGCAAGTAAATTAACACGTGACCAAACAAGAAAAATACACATATGGCCGTTTGCCATTTTTTACAAGGAAAATACTAAAATACACCCAGCGGTGTCACAACAGACAAATCTAACATGAAATTAGTCATCGAAATCACTAGGCTCAAAGCCAACATTTACATCAAAAAAACAATATTTCATTCATACGATATGCGGTAATTCGTAACGGACATGGCGAACTCCCAATTAAGTATGGTCCAATGACCATTCAAAGAACAGGTTTGCTACTGATAGCTTACAGGTGTCAGTCGGTCAGCTGGACTGCCTAAAATATGAATCACCAGACATAGACGGGCACTAAGTGGAATCTGCACATCTGTCAACCCACGTGTCAATGACCTCGACCTGCCATGGCACTGGTTCGAGTTTCGAAGAAGTGTGCTCCCAAAAGCACATAATATACGTGTGTGTGTCAGAATCAAATATCCCAGAATTTCATACGGAAATCCAAGAATCAGCACTGGACAAGGTACAGTAGTCTCTGAGAGTGCTCTGCCTTTCCAATAAAAAATACAACCACAAATTTTTAGGGCTGTAGCACATTCTACCCCTCATCATGAAGAATCAATACACACACCTGACACAAAACACACACCAGAATCACACGTATGGGTTTGACAGAAACCTGAAATAAAAGACATAAAATATTTTCCACCAACGTGCGCTCCCAATCTAGTCCGTGACTAAAGAACCTGAAAAGAACTCAAAAAATCAAAAAAAATAGAACTAAGGTGTTCTGCAGTGACATCTTAATTTGTTGCGCTCGGCAACCCTAGTATGAATAAAAACCTGTTCGTCAAAACATCTTACAACATTTACCCCCTTTCTCTACAAAAGAAAAAATGAACTTGAATAAAGCACCACTTATCGACCGTGACGATTTTCGCATTCGCATGGATAAAATCAAATACACACGCCGTGTACACTAAATATGACTCATAAGAAAAATATATAATCAACAAATACTTTGGCCACGTGCCAACGTACATTTAAACATAACAGTGTCGGCACACAAAAAAAATCTAAATACAAGAAAAACAATGAATAAAATAGTTACAATGTTCGCGCGTCTAATCTAACTACATATTGAGTAAATCAATGGTTTGTACATCACCGTTGCAGCTTGTAGAACTTAACCTCCATCCCAAAGCATTTCACTACGGGAAATCTACTCGTCCATCGTCGACGAATTGGTAGAGGCGATGCACTTCATTCCATCACACGACCTTTCAGCAGACATCTTGGCGTTGCTTCTTGGAAAGAAATGTTCAAAGTTATTAATTTGCCTAGCTAGAATCGCTATGAGCTGCTGCCTTTCACTCAGAATAAAGTCCTAGGCGATTACTTAACGTAGAACTGGCCCTATCTCAGCATTTGCTTAACACACGCACAATATATCACTCAAAATAATACAAAAATTAACATAAATTACACTCTTCAATCACCACGCAACTGGCTTCTAACAAGTCTCAAATATGTCTATCACGTAGTGCTTATCTCGACTAGAGATCACCCTCCGCTAACCGTGTACTTTGCTCCCTTGAGCACAAGATAAAATGTTTGTCAAACAGATGTGAAGTACGCTCACTAGAGCTTGATAAATCGTGACGCAAACTAGCGTGAACGTTGCTCGCCAGAGCTCAATAAAGTTGTGACTCAAACTGCTCATCACCGATCAATTTATTTGAAACTGACAGAATGGGGTAAGGTGGGGGCAATTTGTGAAAATAATCTGTAGTTTTCACCTCACAGACTTGGGACTAGTATCAATCGTCTTCCTTTCATCCAAACGTCTCAATGGACTTATGCGGAATTATATCGTATCGGCGGTTGTTCAGATACGCGTTTTGGCGCCTTTTTCTAGGGTACGCAATCCACCGCGTGGCTTTGGCTTCCTCTCTCCTGATTTGCTGATCCAATCGTGGATCGGTTGGAACTTCACTTCTGACACTCCCATAATGACGCCGATTGAGGTGCGCGTTCGTACAGAATTTGTCCTTGAACTCGGCTTAACCGGTCATCTTCAGGAATAACTACCAAGCTGCTTCTGTTGTAATCGTGGCGACACACTACCTGACTCCCCTTTTTCAACTTCCAGCAAGTACTGCCTGGGCATCAGTAATAATAATAATAATAAAAATCATGAAGACTTATTGATCGGCAAATCAATAAGGGTTCATTTATCCTCAGCAAGGTTTTGAAATTCGAAGCAAGTGATTGATTTGGATTTTAAAAACAATATCCACAGTAGTATAGATAACATCACTTAAGTACCTCACTCGTCGTCCTGAGTGTACATTCCACTGACCCAATTAGTGAGCGCGCTCCTTGCTGAAATGTCATTCACACGTCTCGCTAGACCTTCCCCCTCTCACTCACACAATTATAACTTCTGCCGGACCGGCCGTCTTGTTTACAAACAAAGCTCGCTCGCCCAGGTTCCAGGTAGCCACGTACTTTTGAGTGTGGGTTCTCAAAATAAATTTTTCCAATAATGATTCTGCATTCCTTTGACCTTACTACTCATCAAATGGTTCCCTTCTCTAATACGTCTTGCGATTAGTGCTATTGAAAACAGATTTAGCGCCAGTGCTCAATTCTTCAAGTCTGTAAGCATTATTACCCAAATTCTTGATAATACGGAACGGGCCGATAAATTTTGACAGAACTTGGCAAATACTTTGTTCTTAGGATCTGATATCGGTGGTCTCCGAACAAGTACTAGTTCCTGTAGTTCGCGAACAAATTTCTTTCCTCTGTATCTCCCCAGTCTTCGGTCCGCTTGGCTCCTCATGTGTTCTCTGGTTCTCTGAATACGCAGTTCATGTGCTAATAACGGATCCCTTGGGCATGGAATAATCTTATCCCAAGATCTCTCAGGCATCCTGTTGTGGTGCACAACTAGTGGGACTTGACCTGTCGTCTCGTGCTTCGTAGTATTCATGCACATCTCAATATCTCCTACTCTGTAGACCCACTTATTATGATCATTTGGAATCATGACGCGGTAATACTTGGCAATACAGCGAATCGTTCTCTCGCTTGGATTTCCACAAGGATGGCGAATGCTAGATAGAACATGCTTTATTCCTATGTTCACTAAGCCTTGTCTAAAAACATTGCTTGTAAAATATGTCCCATGGTCCGATAAGATGAATTCCGGCTTACCAAGCGTCGGAATGACTTTGTTCTGGATTCTGCTGAGGACTTGCTTTGATGTCGTCTTCTGGATTGGACATAATACCACCATCTTGGAAAATACATCGACACATACAAGAAGGTGTCGGCATCCTCGTTTTCCCTTAACTAGAGGACCAAAACAGTCAATAGCGACCAGCTCGCACGGTTTCTGTGGTAATAAAGGTTTTGGAAGCTGTTTCAGTATGAAATTATTGGGCTTAGTACGCTGACACGCGTCACAAGTTCTAATTACTTCAACAATGGTGTATCGCATCTTTGGCCAAGTAAAAGTTTCTCCTATTGTTGCTTCCGTTTTGTCAGTGCCAATATGTGCTAAGCTTTCATGGACATGCCACGTCAGTCCTCTCTGTAACGATGCTGGAACTAGAATTCGAAGTTTGGGGTGACATCATCCACGAACTTGTGAAGAAGATTGTTGAGGTAGTGGAATTTCGCTTCCTTGGCACGGGCTTCTAGATATTCAGGTGGATCTGGCTGTCGTTCCCTCTTGTAAAACTTGATCATCATCATCATCCATGGGTCCTTTTCTTGTTCCTTCTGAATTTCTTTCAACTTGTCCAAAAATTCACGAGCCTTAGGGGTTAGTGCTATGTGTTGTACATCTACTGCTGTCTCGTTCTCATCTTCAGGGTTCCTGCTTAAAGCATATGGTATGATGTTCATCCTTCCAGGGCAGTGTTCTATGGTAATATCGAACTGCTGTATATAAATGGACCAACGCGTAACTCTTTCGCTTGCCATCGTTGTTTTGAATATGAAGGTCAGTGCATGGTGGTCAGTTCTGACAACAATGGAGTACCCGAAGATCATCTTGCGCCATCGTTGAAGTGAGTACAAAATCGCTAACAACTCAAGTTCTGTAACAGTGTAGTTCCTCTCGTGCATCCTAAGTTTACGACTAGTAAATGCCAAATATGATCGATTCTTGGGTTCATCAGCGTCCTCTTGGTAAAGCATGGCTCCGATCACAATCAATGAAGCGTCTTCCTGGATCACAAATTTCTTCACGAAGTCTGGGTACCCTAGCTTCACACAATTCTCCAGTAGGTCTTTCGTGGCTCTAAAAGACCTGTCGCACTCCTCATTCCATGACCTTCGATTTGATTTCTTTAGCATCTCTTGCATCGGTGCTACTGTTTCCGTGTACCCAGGACAATTCTCCTTAAAGAAACCTGTCACTCCCAAAAATGCTCTAACATGTTTCACTTTAGTTGGTGTAGGGAATTTCTTAATTGCGTCAATTTTCGCCAGATTTGGTCTCACGCCTTCAACATCAATTATGTGACCCAAATACAGAATCTCGCTCTGGCAAAAGTGCGATTTCTTCAAATTAATTTAGAAATTCATGGTTCTCAAATTATCCAAAAGTTTGTTTAGGTTTTCCAAATGTTCCTCCATTGTTTCCGATGCTATGAGTATGTCATCAACATATCTTGTAGTGAAGCTCTTGACCTCCTCAGTTAGATTCCTGTCTAGTGCTCTTATCAATGCACATCCTGCTGTTTTTACACCAAAGGGCATGCGAGACCAGATATAGCTTTGGTTATCAAATAAAAACCCCGTCAACAACTGGGATTTTTCCTCAAGTTCCAGAAGGTGGAAACTATTCGTTAAATCGACGTTAGAATATATCTTCTTTCCATGGAAGCCCTTCAATACATCCTTGATCCTTGGTGCTTGGTCGTGCTCGACTAACAGTATGATATTTAAAACCCGTGCGTCTAGGCATAATTTGATTGATCCATTTGGCTTGGCTACAGCCAATATTGCATTCAAATATGGGGTTGCTGCTTTTCTAATCATGCCAGAATCTAAAAGGTTAGTAATAATGTCCTTGACCTGAGCAAAATATTTCTCTGAGATCGGGTAAAATTTACTCTTAAATGGGGTCTAATCGGTAATTTGCATGGCATACTGAAAATTTAATACTTTTCCAGGGATCGTGTCGAAAACTCCCTTATGATGTCTCAAAATCTCTTCTAATTTTCTTCTGTCAGGTTTCCCTACTATTGCCTCCTTAAGTCGCTCCTGAAGTAAAATTTGAAATTTGGACCCGCTAATTTCTTCCTCCGCCAAATGTATCCAAAGTTCCTGCGAAATATCTTGACCGTCAATTTCAATGACTGCTGTCCGGCTTACTCGTCCCTCCGTCGAGTTCTTATCTTCAGTCGCCTCATTAGTGCATTCTTCAATGACCAAAGTGTTCGCCTCTCTCTCTCTAGTGGAATCTCTTCCATGTTCAGACTAACGTGACTCAAGCCCTCAACCTGTTTAAAGCTCCCAGTGTTATTATGTAGGTCAATTATAGCGTGAAAATCACAAATGAAGTTGGCTCCCAGAATGACATTATAATTCATCTTTGGTATCACGATGAAAGTTTGTGAAAATGTGTGGTTTAATATCTCCAGATCTAAATATGCTTGGTGCTTGCAAACTATGGTCTTGTCAGGAATGACCCCTCGGACTTTCATTAATGGTACAGGCATAATTGGAATGGTTTGTTTATTTCCAATTTCTTTCAACAATGCCTCCGTGACTACGCTCACCTGGCTACCCGTATCGATCAGGCACCTCACTCTAAGACCTCCAATATAAGCATAAATATTTGGTAATTGTCTGATTACATTCTCTCGGTCCTTCACCACTTCCTCCAGGCAATCGTCCGGGAATGCTACCCACTCTTCAATGTTCGCAACAATCAACTCCTCCCGTTCCCTGGTTTCCTCCGTTCTCAGGCTATCTGGTTTTGATTTAATCGTTTTTTTTATCCTGCGACCCATTCGTTGAGTTTCGCCGGTTGTCATCATGTCTCTCCTGCTGACGTAATAAACTTTCCGCCCCCACATCCTGGTGATTATCTGGACTTTTTCTATTTGCCATCGCACGCCCCCACTTCACTTTATCTGTTTCTTCTGCATTTAATTCGTCCAAATATTTTTGTGACTCAGCGTACCGCTCGTTCCCGTCATTACGATAATCTCCCTGGTTATCTTGCCGATAATTCCTCTGATTGTTCCATCTGCCGTCCCCGTTCCTTTGGTATGGTCTACCCTGCCTTTGGTTTCCCCACCAGTTGGTATATTCTCGCTGGTACGTCCTCTGATTGTGATTGTTGTTCTGATTATTATTATAATTATCATGGCGATTCTGGAGTTCCTATTGTAATTATTATTGTATTGGTTTCGACCGTTGAACTCCTGCCGTCTGGGCGTAAATTGTGTGCTTGTGGACTGTGTCTTCGTCTGATTATTCTGAATGTGACCGTTTTGATGCCCTTGAACTACTTCTGCAGTGTTTACGCACTCCATATTCCGTCTCCCGGTCTGCGGACTGACCATACTCGTCTCATTCAAGTGGCGGAGTATCTCCTCGGCCTGAACTGCGGATTTGATATTTCCAGCCACTAAAAATTGCTGAATATTCATCGGAAGCTGCTTGCCGATAGTTAAAACCATGTTTTCCTCTGAAGGGGGCTCATCGAAATCCCGGAATTTAACTAGCTGTTGGCTAAAGAACTCAGAAAACCTTGTAGGGTGTGTGCTATGATATTTCCTGGTATATAAATCCATCCTCATCCCCTGCTGCAGTGAAGGACTCCAGAACTTCCTCAGAAATGCCTCTTTAAACTGGGCCATGTCATTAAACGTATACTTGAAGCTTTGGTACCAGATTAAATTTGGGCCCTCTAAAAATTTCTCCACCAGTCGCAGCTGTTTTGCGGGACTGACGTGTTGGTCATTAAAGTAATAATCCAGCTGGCGCAAAAATGCTTTTGGAGTAGATCCTGAATTCTCCCTGAATTTGTCGGGTTTAAAGTCGTTTCCCCTAATTACTTGTATGACTTGGGCAGGTGCCAAACCAGGTTGTGGAGTTGATGTCTCCCCTCTGAAATTTTGGAATGTGTCGCACGTTATCTTTGGACTCTGACCTCGGCTCGTATCCTCAGCTAGCTTCGAACCCACCGGACTTCCAATACTTCCATGTTTCCCTACTACATTTTCTGAAGAGAATAAAGTGGCATTCTCTAATGATCTTATCTCGTTCTTAACGATGAGGTCTGCGTGTTCTTGGAACATGGACTTCATGCTATCCTCCAGAGCCTGCATTCTAGAGCTATTCTCGCCTAGCCGCTTTAATACATTCAGCCTATCTCCTTTAGTCTCATTCACCTGCTGTTCCCCATATTTCCGGATCCTACTCTTCAAATTATTAATTTTTTCTTCGTTTCTTTCCTGATTCTTCTCAAGCTATTCCCCTATTTGCTCTTGTATCAACTGCTGAGTTTTAATTAATTGTTCTCCTACCTCTTCTCGTATTTGCTCTTGGGTTTTAGTTAACTGGTCTTCCAGGTTTTCGCTCAAGTGCATCCGTTCTTTCTCCGTTTTTATCTCCAGCTTGTCAAGTTCCTGTATCACTTCTATCACATTGTTGTCGACCGAATTAATCTGCTCCTGTAAGTTTACGTTTTTCGCCTCGATTCTATTGAATTGCCCCTGTAATTCATCCTGTGTGCTTTTGATCCCTGCCGTGTTGTTCACGCATGCTGTCTCGATTTGATTCAGTTTGGCGGCTACCATTTCATCTAATTGTACTAGTTTATCGTCGAATTTAGATTCTAGATTCTTAATTTCTCCTAATTGCCTCGAATTATTTTCTGCCACCTCTCCTGCCAGTTTCTCTAATTCTACTTTTGTACTCTGATTTATTTCAAGGGTGATCTTTTCTAACTGAACTGTTTGTAAGGTTGCCTGCTCTGATAACTTATGGTTTAGTTCCGCTAACTGTTTATTATTATCATCACTCTGTTCATGTAATTGAGTAGTTATGTCATTTAATTGTTTATCATTCTGTTCACGTAATTGAGTCGTTATGTCATTTAATTATTTATCACTATCCAATTTCTAGATCTGCAATTGTACCGTAATGTTACTGTTCACATCCTGTAATTGTTTATCACTCTGTTCACTCATGTTCTTTAACTGTTCTTCCGTGTTTGCAGACAATTGCACAGACATCTGCTCCATCAACGCTTTAATCTCCTCGATGCTGGCCATCGCAAAACACACAAATATATACTGAGAAAAGCAGGGTCATGCAATGGGATTTCAGTCGTACACACACACATGTCTTGATATTTAAATTACATTGATTCTAATTCAAATACATTTTCTGTAATCAAAATAGTACTGAATAATGACTCTTATTTCCAAACAACAAAATAACTCCCTTGTGATCTGCTTTTAAATTCCTAACTCACAGAATTTACGAACAAAACTTAAATTAACCGAAGTTAATTAAATGTAAAGTAAGGCAACACCTTCCTGCTTTGACTGAGTTCACTAAATATTAAAATTTTCTAATTTTAAGCCGGGCGCCAGAACAAGTTAACAACAAATACAATATCAACTTCTAACCTTGTTCAATATTTCTAACTTTAAGAACTCAGTGATTTTACTAATACACATGGCGGTACAACTTCGCCTCAATTTACTGAATTTACTCTTGTCCTGCTGACCTGGCATCATTTCTCAGCGAAATAAGTATGAGGTCAACAAAGCAACAACAACAACAACAATCCCCACTTGGGCAGCCATTTTTGATATATGAACCCTTGCAAAGAAGCATATGAGACTCAGTTTCTGGGGGTGTAACAGTCCATTTCGTAAAGTTGTTGTTAAGCGCTTCTTATAACAAAATAACATGCAGGAAAAAGTGAATACCAGGGTTAAAACAAATGAATTTAATAACAGATCAACTATATTACACTATCTTATATATAAAAGTGAAAGTCTGTATGTATGTGGGTGGGTGGGTGGGTGGGTGGGTGGGTGGGTTGGTTCCGTATACAAATCTACACCGTTTCACCAATCTCAACCAAATTGTGCATACACATAGTTTAGGACGCAGAAGGAATCGCTGGCTACATGAATTTTCGATAGACTTTCTCATTATTCTGATTTCGGCACTTTTGCACTCAAGCACAGGCTAATCAAATCAAAAAATATACTCATGAAGGAATGGCAAGGCAGATAGTTTCCATGGCAACATAGCTCAAGTCGAGACACGGCCGACTGGATGCCATTTGCGCTCTGCACTATCGGTACAGAAAATGAGGATCTTAACTTGAAATCCCGTTAGTTACTCAACTGCTCACAAAGCACTGTCAACCGAGTATAGCATAACAAAGACTTGACACTATCTACTAGTTGTTTGAGTCCTCAGTCTTTTGACTGGTTTGATGCAGCTCTCCATGCCTCCCTGTCCTGAGCTAATCGTTTCATCTCTACATAGCTACCACACCCTACATCCGAGGCAATCTGTTTAACATATTCTAATCTTGGTCTACCCCTACAGTTCTTGTCCTCGACCCTTCCTTCCATAACTAAGCTACTAGATATTTGTCAAATACCACTCACACACTCACTCACACATTCATCACTAAATCTCAGAAACAACCCAACGGATTGGAATGAAATTTGGTATGCAGCTTCCTCAAGGACCGCCAACGCCCACTAAGAAAGGATTTTCGGGTATTCAGGTTCTAAAGGGGTGTTAAGGGGGTAGACCTGCATTTCATTGAATAGCAATATCTCCCGATTGGTTTCATTGGGGGATGTGATACTCGGCATATAAACTCATCATTAGAAATAAGCAGACATGTGTCTAAGGGTTTTTCGATGTGGTGCATTACTATGAGGTGAAAGGGGTGAAAATTGGGGGTTGAAGGATTCCTAACGAAGCGTGTAGGCCTATCTCCTAAACGACATAGGCGAGAAATTTGAAACTCAGCGAAAAAAAATCAGCATAAAAAATAAGTAAATCGGTGTTCCACCGTTTTTTCATAAATTAATGTAAGGAGCCAATGGGGCGGGGTGAAATTCTGGGGGAGGGAAAGGAGAGAAAGTGTCCTAACTGACTGACTAACTCACTCACTCATCAAACTCAGGGGAAAAAGACAGCTTAAAAATAAGTTAATAGGTATTCAAGCGTTTTTTCATCAATCCAATTTAAGGGGCCCTTGGGGATGGGTGAGATTCTGGTAAAAATAATTGAAAGAAAATATCCTGTCTGACTCACTCACTCATCACGCCCAGCGAAAACTATTAAAGTTAGAAACATGAAATTTTGGGAATATGTTCTCTGTATGTCGAAAACGTCAACTAATGAATGATTTTTGTTATTCGGGTTTTAAAGAGGTGTTAATGGGGTAAACGTGCATTTCATTGAATAACGATATCTCATGAGTTGTTTCTTTGGGGATGTTATATTCGGTATATAACTAATCATTAAAATAATCAGACAAATGTCTAAAGGTTTATCGATGTGGTGTATATTATGAGGTGAAAGGGGTGAAAATTGGGGGTTGAGGGATTCTTAAAAGAGCGTGTATCTCTTAAACGACATAGGCGAGAAGTTTGAAATTCGTCGCGAAAAGACAGCTTAGAATATAAGTAAATAGGTTTTCGACCGTTTTTTCATAAATCCAATTTAAGGGGCCCTGGGAGAAGGGTGAAATTCTGGGGGAATAAACAGGAAAGGAAGTGTCCTAACTCACTCACTCATCAAACTCAGGGGGGATGAACAGCTCAAAAATAAGCAAATAGGTGTTCTACCGTTTTTTTTTCATAAATCCAATTTTAGGTGTTCATGAGAGGGGTGAAATTCTGAAAAATAATTGAAAGGAAATGTCCTGACTTACTCACTTACTCATCATCCCCCAGCCAAAATTATTGAAGTTAGAAACATGACATGAAGGGGCTATGTTCGTTGTATGTCGAAAACGTCCACTAGGGAAGGTTCTAAAGGGGTGTTAAGGGGGTAGACTTGCATTTAATTGAATAACAATATCTACCGATTGGTTTCCTTTGGGATGGGATACTCGGCATATAAACTCATCATTAAGAATAAGAACACACATGTCTGAGGGTTTTTCGGTGTGGTGTATATTATGAGGTGTATGTGTGAAAAGTGAGTGTAGAAGGATTCTTAACGGAGCAAGTATCTCTTAAAAGACAGAGGCAAAAAGTACGAATCTCAGGGAGAAAAATCAGTGAAAAAGTAGTAAATAGGTGTTCGATCGTTTTTTCATAAATCCAATTTAAGGGCCTCATGGGGAGAGATGAAATTCTGGGGAAAGAAGTCCACTAAGGAAGGATTTTTGGATATTCACTCATCATCCCCCAGCAAACCTATTGCAGTTAGAAACTTGAAATTTTGGGGATATGTTCGTTGTATGTCGAAAAAGTCCTCAAAGGATGGATTTTTGGATATTCATGTTCTGAAGGGGTGTTAAGGGGGTTAAACTTGCATTTCATTGAATAACAATATCTCACGAGTTGTTTCATTTGGGGATGTGATATTCGGCATATAAACTAAGCATTCAAAATAAGCAGACATATGTCAAAGGGTTTATCGATATGGTGTATATTATGAGGTGAAAGGGGAGAAAATTGGGGGTTGAAGGATTCTTAACGGGGCGTGTACTGTATCTCTTATTCAACATAGGCGATAAGTTTGAAATTCAGCGGTAAAAACGCAGCTTAAAAATAAGTAAATAGGTGTTCGACCATTTCTTCATAAATCCAATTTAAGGGGCCCATGGGGAGGAGTGAAATTCGGGGGGAAAAACAGGAAAGAAAGTGTCCTAACTGATTGAATCACTTACTCACTCATCAAACTCAGGGGGGAAACAACTTTAAATAAGTAAATAGGTGTTCGACCGTTTTTTTTTCATAAATCCAATTTAAGGGGTTCATGGGGAGGGGTGAAATTCTCAAAAATAAATGAAAGAAAATATCCTGACTGACTCACTCACTCATCATCGCCCAGCCAAAATTATTGAAGTTAGAAACATGAAATTTTGGGGATAAGTTCTTTGTATGAGGTAAACGTCCACTAAGGAAAGAGTTTTGGATATTCAGGTTCTAAAGAGGTGTTAAGGGGGTAAACGTGCATTTCAATGAATAACAATATCTCACGAGTGGTTTCATTTGGGGATGTGATACTTGGCATATATACTAATCATTAAAAATAAGCTGACATATGTCTAATGGTTTTTCGATGTGGTGTATATTATGAGGTGAAAGGGATGAAAAGTGGGGGTTGACAGAGTCCTAACGGAGCGTGTATCTCTTAAACGACATAGGCGAGGAGTTTGATTTTCTCCGAGTTTCAATCAGCTTAAAAATAAATAAATGAATAAATAATTAAAATAAGTAGGTGTTCGACCCTTTTTTTTCATAAATCCAATGGGGAGGGGTGAAATTCTGGAAGGAAAACGTCCACTAAGGAAGGATTTTTGGATGTTCACTCTCTTCGACCAATCAAAACTATTAAAGTTAGAGGAAGGGGATATGTTTGATGTGTGTCGAAAAAGTCTACTAAGGAGGGATTTTTGGATATTCTGGTTCTAAAGGGGTGTTAAGGGGGTTAATCCTGCATGTCATTGAATAACAATATGACACGACTATGACGCGAGCGAAGCGATGTTAAAAATGAGATGGTGTGTGTCTGTGTATTACTCAATCCCGCAAGAACCACTGGCTCGACTTACATGAATTTTACATGGAAGTAGTTGATTTACCTGGTTAACATATAGACTACTTTTGATTTCAATACTTTACACTATTTTTAAGATGGCGACCATTTTAGTGACGTCACTATACCCTTTGGTTTCAATTTTTCATATTTCCATTTCAAATAAAAAGTGAACGCTAAGAAATACCAAACTTTGATGGCATATACGTGGTTTAAAATTACATTTTCTATCCGAAAGGTATCTCCAACGGTTAGCGAGTAAAACCTAAATTTGTGCTATAAATCACGGTCAACGCCGAACGGTGTAGTTGGACAAAATGTTCCATCCTTAATCTCCCTCTGTGCAGCACCTCGCCTATCCCCTGTTTTTACTGTCACTTTCACATTTTAATTTATTTATGACGCGTAGCGAAGCACGGGTACTTCAGCTAGTTTACAATAAAACAAAGCAAACAAGGTCGCCCAAATGACTCCCACTTGAATTAATAAAATGCCAAACTAGGCCTGATCTCTGGAGAGATCGTAAAATGTCTGGACCAAATGTCCCAAAATTGCTACAATGACATTGTGCGTGTGCGGCTGTTATACATGCGTTACGATGTGTACAAATTAATGCGAGATCCGTTACCATCCAGTACACCTTCAGGGGACGAATCTGCATTGTCTAGAGCTAGACAGACACGGGGAACCAACTAAACACTACTTAAATTAATCAGACACTTCCTACACTAAATAAAACAACAAATAATTTCCGCATGAAATTGGAATCAAAGAACTGCCGAAGCAAACAACATTAATGCCTAAAATTAGGACTTTTCAAAAATCAACGCAAGTAAATTAACACGTGACCAAACAAGAAAAATACACATATGGCCGTTTGCCATTTTTTACAAGGAAAATACTAAAATACACCCAGCGGTGTCACAACAGACAAATCTAACATGAAATTAGTCATCGAAATCACTAGGCTCAAAGCCAACATTTACATCAAAAAAACAATATTTCATTCATACGATATGCGGTAATTCGTAACGGACATGGCGAACTCCCAATTAAGTATGGTCCAATGACCATTCAAAGAACAGGTTTGCTACTGATAGCTTACAGGTGTCAGTCGGTCAGCTGGACTGCCTAAAATATGAATCACCAGACATAGACGGGCACTAAGTGGAATCTGCACATCTGTCAACCCACGTGTCAATGACCTCGACCTGCCATGGCACTGGTTCGAGTTTCGAAGAAGTGTGCTCCCAAAAGCACATAATATACGTGTGTGTGTCAGAATCAAATATCCCAGAATTTCCTACGGAAATCCAAGAATCAGCACTGGACAAGGTACAGTAGTCTCTGAGAGTGCTCTGCCTTTCCAATAAAAAATACAACCACAAATTTTTAGGGCGGTAGCACATTCTACCCCTCATCATGAAGAATCAATACACACACCTGACACAAAACACACACCAGAATCACACGTATGGGTTTGACAGAAACCTGAAATAAAAGACATAAAATATTTTCCACCAACGTGCGCTCCCAATCTAGTCCGTGACTAAAGAACCCGAAAAGGACTCAAAAAATCAAAAAAATAGAACTAAGGTGTTCTGCAGTGACATCTTAATTTGTTGCGCTCGGCAACCCTAGTATGAATAAAAACCTGTTCGTCAAAACATCTTACAACATTTACCCCCTTTCTCTACAAAAGAAAAAATGAACTTGAATAAAGCACCACTTATCGACCGTGACGATTTTCGCATTCGCATGGATAAAATCAAATACACACGCCGTTTACACTAAATATGACTCATAAGAAAAATATATAATCAACAAACACTTTGGCCACGTGCCAACGTACATTTAAACATAACAGTGTCGGCACACAAAAAAAATCTAAATACAAGAAAAACAATGAATAAAATAGTTACAATGTTCGCGCGTCTAATCTAACTACATATTGAGTAAATCAATGGTTTGTACATCACCGTTGCAGCTTGTAGAACTTAACCTCCATCCCAAAGCATTTCACTACGGGAAATCTACTCGTCCATCGTCGACGAATTGGTAGAGGCGATGCACTTCATTCCATCACACGACCTTTCAGCAGACATCTTGGCGTTGCTTCTTGGAAAGAAATGTTCAAAGTTATTAATTTGCCTAGCTAGAATCGCTATGAGCTGCTGCCTTTCACTCAGAAAAAAGTCCTAGGCGATTACTTAACGTAGAACTGGCCCTATCTCAGCATTTGCTTAACACACGCACAATATATCACTCAAAATAATACAAAAATTAACATAAATTACACTCTTCAATCACCACGCAACTGGCTTCTAACAAGTCTCAAATATGTCTATCACGTAGTGCTTATCTCGACTAGAGATCTCCCTCCGCTAACCGTGAACTTTGCTCCCTTGAGCACAAGATAAAAAGTTTGTCAAACAGATGTGAAGTACGCTCACTAGAGCTTGATAAATCGTGACGCAAACTAGCGTGAACGTTGCTCGCCAGAGCTCAATAAAGTTGTGACTCAAACTGCTCATCACCGATCAATTTATTTGAAACTGACAGAATGGGGTAAGGTGGGGGCAATTTGTGAAAATAATCTGTAGTTTTCACCTCACAGACTTGGGACTAGTATCAATCGTCTTCCTTTCATCCAAACGTCTCAATGGACTTATGCGGAATTATATCGTATCGGCGGTTGTTCAGATACGCGTTTTGGCGCCTTTTTCTAGGGTACGCAATCCACCGCGTGGCTTTGGCTTCCTCTCTCCTGATTTGCTGATCCAATCGTGGATCGGTTGGAACTTCACTTCTGACACTCCCATAATGACGCCGATTGAGGTGCGCGTTCGTACAGAATTTGTACTTGAACTCGGCTTAACCGGTCATCTTCAGGAATAACTACCAAGCTGCTTCTGTTGTAATCGTGGCGACACACTACCTGACTCCCCTTTTTCAACTTCCAGCAAGTACTGCCTGGGCATCAGTAATAATAATAATAATAAAAATCATGAAGACTTATTGATCGGCAAATCAATAAGGGTTCATTTATCCTCAGCAAGGTTTTGAAATTCGAAGCAAGTGATTGATTTGGATTTTAAAAACAATATCCACAGTAGTATAGATAACATCACTTAAGTACCTCACTCGTCGTCCTGAGTGTACATTCCACTGACCCAATTAGTGAGCGCGCTCCTTGCTGAAATGTCATTCGCACGTCTCGCTAGACCTTCCCCCTCTCACTCACACAATTATAACTTCTGCCGGACCGGCCGTCTTGTTTACAAACAAAGCTCGCTCGCCCAGGTTCCAGGTAGCCACGTACTTTTGAGTGTGGGTTCTCAAAATAAATTTTTCCAATAATGATTCTGCATTCCTTTGACCTTACTACTCATCAAATGGTTCCCTTCTCTAATACGTCTTGCGATTAGTGCTATTGAAAACAGATTTAGCGCCAGTGCTCAATTCTTCAAGTCTGTAAGCATTATTACCCAAATTCTTGATAATACGGAACGGGCCGATAAATTTTGACAGAACTTGGCAAATACTTTGTTCTTAGGATCTGATATCGGTGGTCTCCGAACAAGTACTAGTTCCTGTAGTTCGCGAAAAAATTTCTTCCCTCTGTATCTCCCCAGTCTTCGGTCCGCTTGGCTCCTCATGTGTTCTCTGGTTCTCTGAATACGCAGTTCATGTGCTAATAACGGATCCCTTGGGCATGGAATAATCTTATCCCAAGATCTCTCAGGCATCCTGTTGTGGTGCACAACTAGTGGGACTTGACCTGTCGTCTCGTGCTTCGTAGTATTCATGCACATCTCAATATCTCCTACTCTGTAGACCCACTTATTATGATCATTTGGAATCATGACGCGGTAATACTTGGCAATACAGCGAATCGTTCTCTCGCTTGGATTTCCACAAGGATGGCGAATGCTAGATAGAACATGCTTTATTCCTATGTTCACTAAGCCTTGTCTAAAAACATTGCTTGTAAAATATGTCCCATGGTCCGATAAGATGAATTCCGGCTTACCAAGCGTCGGAATGACTTTGTTCTGGATTCTGCTGAGGACTTGCTTTGATGTCGTCTTCTGGATTGGACATAATACCACCATCTTGGAAAATACATCGACACATACAAGAAGGTGTCGGCATCCTCGTTTTCCCTTAACTAGAGGACCAAAACAGTCAATAGCGACCAGCTCGCACGGTTTCTGTGGTAATAAAGGTTTTGGAAGCTGTTTCAGTATGAAATTATTGGGCTTAGTACGCTGACACGCGTCACAAGTTCTAATTACTTCAACAATGGTGTATCGCATCTTTGGCCAAGTAAAAGTTTCTCCTATTGTTGCTTCCGTTTTGTCAGTGCCAATATGTGCTAAGCTTTCATGGACATGCCACGTCAGTCCTCTCTGTAACGATGCTGGAACTAGAATTCGAAGTTTGGGGTGACATCATCCACGAACTTGTGAAGAAGATTGTTGAGGTAGTGGAATTTCGCTTCCTTGGCACGGGCTTCTCGATATTCAGGTGAATCTGGCTGTCGTTCCCTCTTGTAAAACTTGATCATCATCATCATCCATGGGTCCTTTTCTTGTTCCTTCTGAATTTCTTTCAACTTGTCCAAAAATTCACGAGCCTTAGGGGTTAGTGCTATGTGTTGTACATCTACTGCTGTCTCGTTCTCATCTTCAGGGTTCCTGCTTAAAGCATATGGTATGATGTTCATCCTTCCAGGGCAGTGTTCTATGGTAATATCGAACTGCTGTATATAAATGGACCAACGCGTAACTCTTTCGCTTGCCATCGTTGTTTTGAATATGAAGGTCAGTGCATGGTGGTCAGTTCTGACAACAATGGAGTACTCGAAGATCATCTTGCGCCATCGTTGAAGTGAGTACAAAATCGCTAACAACTCAAGTTCTGTAACAGTGTAGTTCCTCTCGTGCATCCTAAGTTTACGACTAGTAAATGCCAAATATGATCGATTCTTGGGTTCATCAGCGTCCTCTTGGTAAAGCATGGCTCCGATCACAATCAATGAAGCGTCTTCCTCGATCACAAATTTCTTCACGAAGTCTGGGTACTCTAGCTTCACACAATTCTCCAGTAGGTCTTTCGTGGCTCTAAAAGACCTGTCGCACTCCTCATTCCATGACCTTCGATTTGATTTCTTTAGCATCTCTTGCATTGGTGCTACTGTTTCCGTGTACCCAGGACAATTCTCCTTAAAGAAACCTGTCACTCCCAAAAATGCTCTAACATGTTTCACTTTAGTTGGTGTAGGGAATTTCTTAATTGCGTCAATTTTCGCCGGATTTGGTCTCACGCCTTCAACATCAATTATGTGACCCAAATACAGAATCTCGCTCTGGCAAAAGTGCGATTTCTTCAAATTAATTTGGAAATTCATGGTTCTCAAATTATCCAAAAGTTTGTTTAGGTTTTCCAAATGTTCCTCCATTGTTTCCGATGCTATGAGTATGTCATCAACATATCTTGTAGTGAAGCTCTTGACCTCCTCAGTTAGATTCCTGTCTAGTGCTCTTATCAATGCACATCCTGCTGTTTTTACACCAAAGGGCATGCGAGACCAGATATAGCTTTGGTTATCAAATAAAAACCCCGTCAACAACTGGGATTTTTCCTCAAGTTCCAGAAGGTGGAAACTATTCGTTAAATCGACGTTAGAATATATCTTCTTTCCATGGAAGCCCTTCAATACATCCTTGATCCTTGGTGCTTGGTCGTGCTCGACTAACAGTATGATATTTAAAACCCGTGCGTCTAGGCATAATTTGATTGATCCATTTGGCTTGGCCACAGCCAATATTGCATTTAAATATGGGGTTGCTGCTTTTCTAATCATGCCAGAATCTAAAAGGTTAGTAATAATGTCCTTGACCTGAGCAAAATATTTCTCTGAGATCGGGTAAAATTTACTCTTAAATGGGGTCTAATCGGTAATTTGCATGGCATACTGAAAATTTAATACTTTTCCAGGGATCGTGTCGAAAACTCCCTTATGATGTCTCAAAATCTCTTCTAATTTTCTTCTGTCAGGTTTCCCTACTATTGCCTCCTTAAGTCGCTCCTGAAGTAAAATTTGAAATTTGGACCCGCTAATTTCTTCCTCCGCCAAATGTATCCAAAGTTCCTGCGAAATATCTTGACCGTCAATTTCAATGACTGCTGTCCGGCTTACTCGTCCCTCCGTCGAGTTCTTATCTTCAGTCGCCTCATTAGTGCATTCTTCAATGACCAAAGTGTTCGCCTCTCTCTCTCTAGTGGACTCTCTTCCATGTTCAGACTAACGTGACTCAAGCCCTCAACCTGTTTAAAGCTCCCAGTGTTATTATGTAGGTCAATTATAGCGTGAAAATCACAAATGAAGTTGGCTCCCAGAATGACATTATAATTCATCTTTGGTATCACGATGAAAGTTTGTGAAAATGTGTGGTTTAATATCTCCAGATCTAAATATGCTTGGTGCTTGCAAACTATGGTCTTGTCAGGAATGACCCCTCGGACTTTCATTAATGGTACAGGCATAATTGGAATGGTTTGTTTATTTCCAATTTCTTTCAACAATGCCTCCGTGACTACGCTCACCTGGCTACCCGTATCGATCAGGCACCTCACTCTAAGACCTCCAATATAAGCATAAATATTTGGTAATTGTCTGATTACATTCTCTCGGTCCTTCACCACTTCCTCCAGGCAATCGTCCGGGAATGCTACCCACTCTTCAATGTTCGCAACAATCAACTCCTCCCGTTCCCTGGTTTCCTCCGTTCTCAGGCTATCTGGTTTTGATTTAATCGTTTTTTTTTATCCTGCGACCCATTCGTTGAGTTTCGCCGGTTGTCATCATGTCTCTCCTGCTGACGTAATAAACTTTCCGCCCCCACATCCTGGTGATTATCTGGACTTTTTCTATTTGCCATCGCACGCCCCCACTTCACTTTATCTGTTTCTTCTGCATTTAATTCGTCCAAATATTTTTGTGACTCAGCGTACCGCTCGTTCCCGTCATTACGATAATCTCCCTGGTTATCTTGCCGATAATTCCTCTGATTGTTCCATCTGCCGTCCCCGTTCCTTTGGTATGGTCTACCCTGCCTTTGGTTTCCCCCACCAGTTGGTATATTCTCGCTGGTACGTCCTCTGATTGTGATTGTTGTTCTGATTATTATTATAATTATCATGGCGATTCTGGAGTTCCTATTGTAATTATTATTGTATTGGTTTCGACCGTTGAACTCCTGCCGTCTGGGCGTAAATTGTGTGCTGGTGGACTGTGTCTTCGTCTGATTATTCTGAATGTGACCGTTTTGATGCCCTTGAACTACTTCTGCAGTGTTTACGCACTCCATATTCCGTCTCCCGGTCTGCGGACTGACCATACTCGTCTCATTCAAGTGGCGGAGTATCTCCTCGGCCTGAACTGCGGATTTGATATTTCCAGCCACTAAAAATTGCTGAATATTCATCGGAAGCTGCTTGCCGATAGTTAAAACCATGTTTTCCTCTGAAGGGGGCTCATCAAAATCCCGGAATTTAACTAGCTGTTGGCTAAAGAACTCAGAAAACCTTGTAGGGTGTGTGCTATGATATTTCCTGGTATATAAATCCATCCTCATCCCCTGCTGCAGTGAAGGACTCCAGAACTTCCTCAGAAATGCCTCTTTAAACTGGGCCATGTCATTAAACGTATACTTGAAGCTTTGGTACCAGATTAAATTTGGGCCCTCTAAAAATTTCTCCACCAGTCGCAGCTGTTTTGCGGGACTGACGTGTTGGTCATTAAAGTAATAATCCAGCTGGCGCAAAAATGCTTTTGGAGTAGATCCTGATTTCTCCCTGAATTTGTCGGGTTTAAAGTCGTTTCCCCTAATTACTTGTATGACTTGGGCAGGTGCCAAACCAGGTTGTGGAGTTGATGTCTCCCCTCTGAAATTTTGGAATGTGTCGCACGTTATCTTTGGACTCTGACCTCGGCTCGTATCCTCAGCTAGCTTCGAACCCACCGGACTTCCAATACTTCCATGTTTCCCTACTACATTTTCTGAAGAGAATAAAGTGGCATTCTCTAATGATCTTATCTCGTTCTTAACGATGAGGTCTGCGTGTTCTTGGAACATGGACTTCATGCTATCCTCCAGAGCCTGCATTCTAGAGCTATTCTCGCCTAGCCGCTTTAATACATTCAGCCTATCTCCTTTAGTCTCATTCACCTGCTGTTCCCCATATTTCCGGATCCTACTCTTCAAATTATTAATTTTTTCTTCGTTTCTTTCCTGATTCTTCTCAAGCTATTCCCCTATTTGCTCTTGTATCAACTGCTGAGTTTTAATTAATTGTTCTCCTACCTCTTCTCGTATTTGCTCTTGGGTTTTAGTTAACTGGTCTTCCAGGTTTTCGCTCAAGTGCATCCGTTCTTTCTCCGTTTTTATCTCCAGCTTGTCAAGTTCCTGTATCACTTCTATCACATTGTTGTCGACCGAATTAATCTGCTCCTGTAAGTTTACGTTTTTCGCCTCGATTCTATTGAATTGCCCCTGTAATTCATCCTGTGTGCTTTTGATCCCTGCCGTGTTGTTCACGCATGCTGTCTCGATTTGATTCAGTTTGGCGGCTACCATTTCATCTAACTGTACTAGTTTATCGTCGAATTTAGATTCTAGATTCTTAATTTCTCCTAATTGCCTCGAATTATTTTCTGCCACCTCTCCTGCCAGTTTCTCTAATTCTACTTTTGTACTCTGATTTATTTCAAGGGTGATCTTTTCTAACTGAACTGTTTGTAAGGTTGCCTGCTCTGATAACTTATGGTTTAGTTCCGCTAACTGTTTATTATTATCATCACTCTGTTCATGTAATTGAGTAGTTATGTCATTTAATTGTTTATCATTCTGTTCATTCTGTTCACGTAATTGAGTCGTTATGTCATTTAATTATTTATCACTATCCAATTTCTAGATCTGCAATTGTACCGTAATGTTACTGTTCACATCCTGTAATTGTTTATCACTCTGTTCACTCATGTTCTTTAACTGTTCTTCCGTGTTTGCAGACAATTGCACAGACATCTGCTCCATCAACGCTTTAATCTCCTCGATGCTGGCCATCGCAAAACACACAAATATATACTGAGAAAAGCAGGGTCATGCAATGGGATTTCAGTCGTACACACACACATGTCTTGATATTTAAATTACATTGATTCTAATTCAAATACATTTTCAGTAATCAAAATAGTACTGAATAATGACTCTTATTTCCAAACAACAAAATAACTCCCTTGTGATCTGCTTTTAAATTCCTAACTCACAGAATTTACGAACAACACTTAAATTAACCGAAGTTAATTAAATGTAAAGTAAGGCAACACCTTCCTGCTTTGACTGAGTTCACTAAATATTAAAATTTTCTAATTTTAAGCCGGGCGCCAGAACAAGTTAACAACAAATACAATATCAACTTCTAACCTTGTTCAATATTTCTAACTTTAAGAACTCAGTGATTTTACTAATACACATGGCGGTACAACTTCGCCTCAATTTACTGAATTTACTCTTGTCCTGCTGACCTGGCATCATTTCTCAGCGAAATAAGTATGAGGTCAACAAAGCAACAACAACAACAACAATCCCCACTTGGGCAGCCATTTTTGATATATGAACCCTTGCAAAGAAGCATATGAGACTCAGTTTCTGGGGGTGTAACAGTCCATTTCGTAAAGTTGTTGTTAAGCGCTTCTTATAACAAAATAACATGCAGGAAAAAGTGAATACCAGGGTTAAAACAAATGAATTTAATAACAGATCAACTATATTACACTATCTTATATATAAAAGTGAAAGTCTGTATGTATGTGGGTGGGTGGGTGGGTGGGTGGGTGGGTTGGTTCCGTATACAAATCTACACCGTTTCACCAATCTCAACCAAATTGTGCATACACATAGTTTAGGACGCAGAAGGAATCGCTGGCTACATGAATTTTCGATAGACTTTCTCATTATTCTGATTTCGGCACTTTTGCACTCAAGCACAGGCTAATCAAATCAAAAAATATACTCATGAAGGAATGGAAAGGCAGATAGTTTCCATGGCAACATAGCTCAAGTCGAGACACGGCCGACTGGATGCCATTTGCGCTCTGCACTATCGGTACAGAAAATGAGGATCTTAACTTGAAATCCCGTTAGTTACTCAACTGCTCACAAAGCACTGTCAACCGAGTATAGCATAACAAAGACTTGACACTATCTACTAGTTGTTTGAGTCTTCAGTCTTTTGACTGGTTTGATGCAGCTCTCCATGCCTCCCTGTCCTGAGCTAATCGTTTCATCTCTACATAGCTACCACACCCTACATCCGAGGCAATCTGTTTAACATATTCTAATCTTGGTCTACCCCTACAGTTCTTGTCCTCGACCCTTCCTTCCATAACTAAGCTACTAGATATTTGTCAAATACCATTCACACACTCACTCACACATTCATCACTAAATCTCAGAAACAACCCAACGGATTGGAATGAAATTTGGTATGCAGCTTCCTCAAGGACCGCCAACGCCCACTAAGAAAGGATTTTCGGGTATTCAGGTTCTAAAGGGGTGTTAAGGGGGTAGACCTGCATTTCATTGAATAGCAATATCTCCCGATTGGTTTCATTGGGGGATGTGATACTCGGCATATAAACTCATCATTAGAAATAAGCAGACATGTGTCTAAGGGTTTTTCGATGTGGTGCATTACTATGAGGTGAAAGGGGTGAAAATTGGGGGTTGAAGGATTCCCAACGAAGCGTGTAGGCCTATCTCCTAAACGACATAGGCGAGAAATTTGAAACTCAGCGAAAAAAAATCAGCATAAAAAATAAGTAAATCGGTGTTCCACCGTTTTTTCATAAATTAATGTAAGGAGCCAATGGGGCGGGGTGAAATTCTGGGGGAGGGAAAGGAGAGAAAGTGTCCTAACTGAGTGACTAACTCACTCACTCATCAAACTCAGGGGAAAAAGACAGCTTAAAAATAAGTTAATAGGTATTCAAGCGTTTTTTCATCAATCCAATTTAAGGGGCCCTTGGGGATGGGTGAGATTCTGGTAAAAATAATTGAAAGAAAATATCCTGACTGACTCACTCACTCATCACGCCCAGCGAAAACTATTAAAGTTAGAAACATGAAATTTTGGGAATATGTTCGCTGTATGTCGAAAACGTCAACTAATGAATGATTTTTGTTATTCGGGTTTTAAAGAGGTGTTAATGGGGTAAACGTGCATTTCATTGAATAACGATATCTCATGAGTTGTTTCTTTGGGGATGTTATATTCGGTATATAACTAATCATTAAAATAATCAGACAAATGTCTAAAGGTTTATCGATGTGGTGTATATTATGAGGTGAAAGGGGTGAAAATTGGGGGTTGAGGGATTCTTAAAAGAGCGTGTATCTCTTAAACGACATAGGCGAGAAGTTTGAAATTCGTCGGGAAATGACAGCTTAGAATATAAGTAAATAGGTTTTCGACCGTTTTTTCATAAATCCAATTTAAGGGGCCCTGGGAGAAGGGTGAAATTCTGGGGGAATAAACAGGAAAGGAAGTGTCCTAACTCACTCACTCATCAAACTCAGGGGGGATGAACAGCTCAAAAATAAGCAAATAGGTGTTCTACCGTTTTTTTTTCATAAATCCAATTTTAGGTGTTCATGAGAGGGGTGAAATTCTGAAAAATAATTGAAAGAAAATGTCCTGACTTACTCACTTACTCATCATCCCCCAGCCAAAATTATTGAAGTTAGAAACATGACATGAAGGGGCTATGTTCGTTGTATGTCGAAAACGTCCACTAGGGAAGGTTCTAAAGGGGTGTTAAGGAGGTAGACTTGCATTTAATTGAATAACAATATCTACCGATTGGTTTCCTTTGGGATGGGATACTCGGCATATAAACTCATCATTAAGAATAAGAACACACATGTCTGAGGGTTTTTCGGTGTGGTGTATATTATGAGGTGTATGTGTGAAAAGTGAGTGTAGAAGGATTCTTAACGGAGCAAGTATCTCTTAAAAGACAGAGGCAAAAAGTACGAATCTCAGGGAGAAAAATCAGTGAAAAAGTAGTAAATAGGTGTTCGATCGTTTTTTCATAAATCCAATTTAAGGGCCTCATGGGGAGAGATGAAATTCTGGGGAAAGAAGTCCACTAAGGAAGGATTTTTGGATATTCACTCATCATCCCCCAGCAAACCTATTGCAGTTAGAAACTTGAAATTTTGGGGATATGTTCGTTGTATGTCGAAAAAGTCCTCAAAGGATGGATTTTTGGATATTCATGTTCTGAAGGGGTGTTAAGGGGGTTAAACTTGCATTTCATTGAATAACAATATCTCACCAGTTGTTTCATTTGGGGATGTGATATTCGGCATATAAACTAAGCATTCAAAATAAGCAGACATATGTCAAAGGGTTTATCGATATGGTGTATATTATGAGGTGAAAGGGGAGAAAATTGGGGGTTGAAGGATTCTTAACGGGGCGTGTACTGTATCTCTTATTCAACATAGGCGATAAGTTTGAAATTCAGCGGTAAAAACGCAGCTTAAAAATAAGTAAATAGGTGTTCGACCATTTCTTCATAAATCCAATTTAAGGGGCCCATGGGGAGGAGTGAAATTCGGGGGGAAAAACAGGAAAGAAAGTGTCCTAACTGATTGAATCACTTACTCACTCATCAAACTCAGGGGGGAAACAACTTTAAATAAGTAAATAGGTGTTCGACCGTTTTTTTTTTTTCATAAATCCAATTTAAGGGGTTCATGGGGAGGGGTGAAATTCTCAAAAATAAATGAAAGAAAATATCCTGACTGACTCACTCACTCATCATCGCCCAGCCAAAATTATTGAAGTTAGAAACATGAAATTTTGGGGATAAGTTCTTTGTATGAGGTAAACGTCCACTAAGGAAAGAGTTTTGGATATTCAGGTTCTAAAGAGGTGTTAAGGGGGTAAACGTGCATTTCAATGAATAACAATATCTCACGAGTGGTTTCATTTGGGGATGTGATACTTGGCATATATACTAATCATTAAAAATAAGCTGACATATGTCTAATGGTTTTTCGATGTGGTGTATATTATGAGGTGAAAGGGATGAAAAGTGGGGGTTGACAGAGTCCTAACGGAGCGTGTATCTCTTAAACGACATAGGCGAGGAGTTTGATTTTCTCCGAGTTTCAATCAGCTTAAAAATAAATAAATGAATAAATAATTAAAATAAGTAGGTGTTCGACCCTTTTTTTTCATAAATCCAATGGGGAGGGGTGAAATTCTGGAAGGAAAACGTCCACTAAGGAAGGATTTTTGGATGTTCACTCTCTTCGACCAATCAAAACTATTAAAGTTAGAGGAAGGGGATATGTTTGATGTGTGTCGAAAAAGTCTACTAAGGAGGGATTTTTGGATATTCTGGTTCTAAAGGGGTGTTAAGGGGGTTAAACCTGCATGTCATTGAATAACAATATGACACGACTATGACGCGAGCGAAGCGATGTTAAAAATGAGATGGTGTGTGTCTGTGTATTACTCAATCCCGCAAGAACCACTGGTTCGACTTACATGAATTTTACATGGAAGTAGTTGATTTACCTGGTTAACATATAGACTACTTTTGATTTCAATACTTTGCACTATTTTTAAGATGGCGACCATTTTAGTGACGTCACTATACCCTTTGGTTTCAATTTTTCATATTTCCATTTCAAATAAAAAGTGAACGCTAAGAAATACCAAACTTTGATGGCATATACGTGGTTTAAAATTACATTTTCTATCCGAAAGGTATCTCCAACGGTTAGCGAGTAAAACCTAAATTTGTGCTATAAATCACGGTCAACGCCGAACGGTGTAGTTGGACAAAATGTTCCATCCTTAATCTCCCTCTGTGCAGCACCTCGCCTATCCCCTGTTTTTACTGTCACTTTCACATTTTAATTTATTTATGACGCGTAGCGAAGCACGGGTACTTCAGCTAGTTTACAATAAAACAAAGCAAACAAGGTCGCCCAAATGACTCCCACTTGAATTAATAAAATGCCAAACTAGGCCTGATCTCTGGAGAGATCGTAAAATGTCTGGACCAAATGTCCCAAAATTGCTACAATGACATTGTGCGTGTGCGGCTGTTATACATGCGTTACGATGTGTACAAATTAATGCGAGATCCGTTACCATCCAGTACACCTTCAGGGGACGAATCTGCATTGTCTAGAGCTAGACAGACACGGGGAACCAACTAAACACTACTTAAATTAATCAGACACTTCCTACACTAAATAAAACAACAAATAATTTCCGCATGAAATTGGAATCAAAGAACTGCCGAAGCAAACACCATTAATGCCTAAAATTAGGACGTTTAAAAAATCAACACAAGTAAATTAACACGTGACCAAACAAGAAAAATACACATATGGCCGCTTGCCATTTTTTACAAGGAAAATACTAAAATACACCCAGCGGTGTCACAACAGACAAATCTAACATGAAATTAGTCATCGAAATCACTAGGCTCAAGGCCAACATTTACATCATAAAAACAATATTTCATTCATACGATATGCGGTAATTCGTAACGGACATGGCGAACTCCCAATTAATTATGGTCCAATGACCATTCAAAGAACAGGTTTGCTACTGATAGCTTACAGGGGTCAGTCGGTCAGCTGGACTGCCTAAAATATGAATCACCAGACATAGACGGGCACTAAGTGGAATCTGCACATCTGTCAACCCACGTGTCAATGACCTCGACCTGCCATGGCACTGGTTCGAGTCTCGAAGAAGTGTGCTCCCAAAAGCACATAATATACGTGTGTGTGTCAGAATCAAATAGCTTGCCACGGTGGGTGAGTGGTTATAGTGTCGGACTACCAACCCCAAGATTGCAGGTTCGCCCCTGGCCATGGTAAGCGATTTTTGAAGGCGACAAAAATCACGATACTCATGTCATACGTTGTTGGCATGTTAAAGAACACATTTGAATTCAGTAGGCCGTGTTCAATGGCAAAATTAATCTCGGGATTTTCCGCCCACACAAAGTTCCTCCATTCTCTACTTGAAAGCGCTGTAGTGTCAAGGAGTTTAGATATATAACCTCCTTGATTTTCATAGCGTTCAAAGGAACGACGAAATTCGACATGCAAGCTACCCTCTGGGTGTCAATTAACAAAGCTTGCACCAGGCACCCGAGGCCATACGATATTAAAAAAAGAATCAAATATCCCAGCATTTCCCACGGAAATCCAAGAATCAGCACTGGGCATGGTTCAGTAGCCTCTGAGAGTGCCCTGCCATTCCAATAAAAAATACAACCACAAATGTTTAGGGCGGTAGCACATTCTACCCCTCATCACGAAGAATCAATACACACACCTGACGCAAAACACACACCAGAATCACACGTATGGGTTTGACAGAAACATGAAATAAAAGACATAAAATATTTCCACCAACTTGCGCTCCCAATCTAGTCCGTGACTAAAGAACCTGAAAAGGACTCAAAAAAAACAAAAAATAGAACTAAGGTGTTCTACAGTGACATCTTAATTTGTTGCGCTTGGCAACCCTAGTATGAATAAAAACCTGTTCGTCAAAACATCTTACAACATTTAGCCCCTTTTTCTACAAAAAAATGAACTTGCAGCTTGTAGAACTTAACCTCCATCCCAAAGCATTTCCCTACGGGAAATCTACTCGTCCATCGTCAACGTATTGGTAGAGGCGATGCACTTCATTTGATCACACGACCTTTCAGCAGACATCTTGGCGTTGCTTCTTGGAAAGAAATGTTCAAAGTTATTAATTTGCCTAGCTAGAATCGCTATGAGCTACTGAATTTCACTCACAATAAAATCCTAGGCCAGTACTTAACGTACAACTGGCCCTATCTCTGCATTTGCTTAACACACGCACAATATATCACTCAAAATAGTACAAACATTTACATAAATTACACTCTTCAATCACCACGCAACTGGCTTCTAACAAGTCTCAAATATATCTATCACGTAGCGCATATCTCCGCTAACCGTGAACTCTGCTCCCTTGAGCACAAGATAAAATGTTTGTCAAACAGATGTGAAGTACGCTCACTAGAGCTTGATAAATCGTGACGCAAACTAGCGTGAACGTTGCTCGCCAGAGCTCTATAAAGTTGTGACTCAAACTGCTCATCACCGATCAATTTATTTGAAACTGACAGAATGGGGTAAGGTGGGGGCAATTTGTGAAAATAATCTGTAGTTTTCACCTCACAGACTTGGGACTAGTATCAATCTTCTTCTTTTCATCCAAACGTCTCAATGGACTTATGCGGAAATATATCGTATCGGCGGTTCTTCAGATACGCGTTTTGGCGCCTTTTTCTAGGGTACGCAATCCACCGCGTGGCTTTGGCTTCCTCTCTCCTGATTTGCTGATCCAATCGTGGATCGGTTGGAACTTCACTTCTGACACACCCATAATGACGCCGATTGAGGTGCGCGTTCGTACAGAATTTGTCCTTGAACTCGGCTTAACCTGTCATCTTCAGGAATAACTACCAAGCTGCTTCTGTTGTAATCGTTGCGACACACTACCTGACTCCCCTTTGTCAACTTCCAACATGTACTGCCTGGGCATCAGTAATAATAATAATAACAAGTAGTTCCGTAAAGAACTATACAGCCTATTTTCATATATCCTGCTCATGTTAATTTCTTCTAACAACATACAAAATTTCAGTTTAATTGCTGTATCAGATTCGTAGATATTGAGAAACGTCTAAATATTTCAGATTGTCGCCAGGTTGGATTTTTATTTTTGTACTATTACATTAAGATTATTGTGTACGTGTGGTATTCAAACTTCAATCGCATGATTAGAACACAAGAAGTAAAAACGAGATTTAAAAATTACGCACAGCAACTATCTTGTGATTATGCAAACAATTGAAATAAATTAGATGCCAGTGGATCAACATTTGTATAAGCATTTAACGTGCAACGTTTCACAGCACTCGGATAGTTAATTCGCGAGAATCGTCCATTTAAATATTTATACTTCGCGTCGCCGCCATGTTCGATTTGTGCTCACCAGGTTAATGCAAGTCCTATAGGTGAACATATGTTCATAGTCTCTATGAACATAAAAAAAATCAGTTTGGTTGCTGTAAAAGATTCATAGATATTGAGAACCGTCTAAATATTTCGGAAGCTCGCCATTTAGGATTGTTATATGTATAGGCCATAGAATTATGTACCATTCAAGGACAATTATTGCCTAGGTTCATTATTCAAACTTTCACTTCGATCGCATGATTACGACACAAGAAATAAAAACTTAATTTAAAAATTTCGCACAGCCGCCATATTGAGGTTATGTAAACAATTGATTTATATTAGATGGCAGTGCATTACAATCTGCAAAATCATTTACTGTACCACATTTCACTGCGCTCAGAGAGTTAAATCACGAGAAAAGTCTATTAAAATATTTCAAATTCGCTTGGTCGCCATGTTCGTTTTTTACTTTACAAGTTTATGAAGTATACATAGATAAACTTGTATCAGTACCCTTTATCTCCGTACTAAATTGCAGGGTAATATCTGTAATAGTTTCGGAGATATAGAATGTCAGTGAAATATTTCGCACAGCCGCCATTTGAGGTTATGTAAACGATTAAACTAAATTAGTCTCCAGTGCATTACTATGTGTATAAACACTTGCTGTACCTAGTTTCATTAAGTTTGGATGGTTAAATCGTGAGAAAAGTCTATTTAAAAGTCTCAACTTCGCTTGGTCGCCATGTTCGTTTTCTACTTTACAAGTTTATGAAATATACATAGGTAAACTTGTATCAGTACCCTTTATCACCGTACTAAATTGCAGGGTGATATCTGTAATAGTTTCGGAGATATAGAATGTCAGTGAAATATTTCGCACAGCCGCCATTTTGAAGTTATGTAAACAATTTAACTAAATTAGACTCCAGTACATTACAATGTGTATAAACATTTGCTGTACCAAGTTTCATTACGTGTGGATAGTTAAATCGCGAGAAAAGTCTATTTGAAAGTCTCAACTTCGCTTGACCGCCATGTTGGTTTTGTAGTCACCGGGTTTTTGAAAGTCTCATAGGTGAACTTCTAGTAGTACCCTATATCACCGTGCACAATTTCAGGGCGATATCGGTAATAGTTTCGGAGATATTGAATGCTAGTGAAATATTTCGCACAGCCGCCATTTTGCATTGGTGAGACGAAACAAAATTTGAAGGGCACGGTCGAGGTCGCCGGGAATAGTGCTATGAACATACCGAGTTTCATTGAAATCGCTCCAGCCGTTTAGATTTTATTAGGGGGGGACACACACACGAATCACACACACACACACACGCACACACACACGGACAAAAGGTGATCTCATAAGCCTATTTTTTCAAAATTGAAAATAGGCTAAAAATCATGAAGACTTATTGATCGGCAAATCAATAAGGGTTCAATAGGGATAGGTATATAATATACCTTCCGTACCACACCAGCACGTGTAAATATCGTGAAAAAAATTCTAGAGTATCCCTTGACCCCTGAAGCGCATTATATGTATTGGTGAATTTTACAGCTTAATTTGGATCCGTTATAACTTTATAGCCGTTTGCAAACTATCTCAGTAATGTGATAAATGGAATTGTATTGTGTCTTAGAGCAATAGGTAGACCTGTGATTTTCTGTTGCCATGGTTACCGGCTTGCTTTCTTTCATTATTTTATTAAATAATATTAATTTTCTGGGAATATCTCAAAAACTGTTGGATTTAGGGCCCTAAAATGTGATTTTCAGGGGCCCTTTTACTTAAGTTTTAACGTCGATATATAATGCTTCCCTAAAATTTGGACGAGAGCAAAAATAATTCTCATACTTAAACCAGGAAAAGGAAGGAGTACAGATCCATCAATATTTAGACCAATTAGCTTGTTGAATCTATCGGGCAAGGTATTGGAGAAGTTACTGATTAGTAGAATAATGCATCATATGTACAAAAATAAATTAATGAATAATAATCAATTTGGATTTACACCACTGAAGAGCACAATCGACGCAGCAATGGAAGTGATGCAAATTATAGAACCGGAATTATGAAAAGGGAACGTAATAATTATGACCAGCTTGGACGTTAAGGATGGTTTTGACGCCGCTTGGTGGCCCGCTATTCTAAAAGGACTAAAAGATATGGAACGCCCTAAAAATCTATACAAACTCTCTCAAGACTATTTGCGGCTTCGGTAGCCTAGTTGGTAGCATGCTGAGTTTCCATACCCAAGATCTCGGATTCAAACCCGGCTGAAGTGGTCGGATTTTTTAAGTCCGTTAAAAATCCCTCAGTATGCCTTCCTTCGGAGGGGAAGTAAAGCCGGCGATCCCATGTCATAGATTTATGGCTTGTTAAAGACCCTTCCACTAATTACACCTGTGGGAAGCTAAATTAGATTAAAAATTTGCCAAACGCTCTTAGGTTCCGACGTTCGTCGCCGGGAGCCGACTGCTATGGCATCTGGTAACCAAGTTCTAAACTAGTAGTCGTTGACGGTGGAGTTTGGTGGCAGAAGTAACTTAGGAAGTACTTGAAAAAATTCAATGTCTGCAGTCCTTACTTGCATTGAAACCAAATAACACACACGAATACAGCCATCACAATTAACACCAGTTATCAGACAGATTCTGCACACAGCCAAAGTACACGGGGCTACATGACCGCGTTGTTGCAGCTCCTGAACTGAGGAACAACCAACCAACTATTTCCATGGATGAACAGCTTTCGTGTCCATCATTAGCAACAACATTGAGAGAAAACTTACTAAAGGTTGTCCGCAAGGTTAGTGCTGTGGTCCTGGGGTTTGGAATATGCAATACAATTCTCTTCTTGCATTGCAGTATACAAATCGCACGATGGTAGTCGCATTTGCAGATGACATATTATTTCTTGTTAAAGCAACATCTATTAAAGAGGCAGAAAATTATACTAATATAGAAATGGACAAAATTTCAATTTGGACTAAACTCAATAAGATCAGATTTAATGAACAGAAATCAAAAGTTATGTTCTTGTCAAGAAGAAAAAGAAAAGAAGAAAAAGGGATTAAAATTTATCTTAATTACGAAAGCTTAGATCAGGTGGACTCCAATAAATATCTTGGAATTATTTTCGACCACAAACTTACATTTAGAGAACACATTAACTATATGACTGAAAAATGTAGGAAACTGATATTTAGTCTCTCAAGATTTGCAAAGCTAAACTGTGGTTTAAAGCATACAGCTCTGAAGGTAATATACACAGGAGGATTCATACCTCTCATTTTGTATGGAGCACCGGTATGGAGAAAAGTTATAGACTAGACTTGCTATAAAGTAAAATTGATAATAGTCTAAAGGCTGATAAATATCAGAATAGCTAAAGCTTATCGCTCTGTATCTAATGAAGCTCTCTGTGTGATAATAGGATTAATTCCAATTAATATTGAAATTGAGGAGACGGTAGCATACTACGTTCTTATTAAAGTTAATAGCAAAGAAGATCGCTCAATTGACATGGATATGGAAGTAAATCAATGGTCTCACCCTGCTGACTTTGTTAAAATAAATGGCAAAAATTATGAACAGATGCATTTTTTCAATGTTTACACTGATGGAAATAAAAGTGTGCATGGAGTAGGATCTGGATTTACCATATACAATGGAAACAATTTCATTCAACAGCTGCAATATAAACTAAACAATCGATGTTCTAATAACAAAGCAGAACAGCTAGCTATCGTTAAGGCATTGCAACATTTAGAATCCATGGACACGGAGCAGAGAACCGCATTCATTTTCACAGACAGACAAATTAAAATAGATACACTTAAAAATACAAAAACCATACATTTCTCATAGAGGACATTATAAGAAAAGCAATTGAAATGGAGAAACAGAATTGGGTGATTGTCTTAAGTTGGGTTAAGGTGCATGTCGGAAATGAGGGGAATGAATTGGTGGACCATCTGGCTAAAGAAGCAACACTAAGCGGTTAATGTGGGTGCTGTAATAGAATTCCCCAAAAGTAATACAATGCTATAAGAAATAAATGTGTTTAGTTCGAGAAAGTGTCATAATGAATAGGACAATACATCCAAGGGCGAAATTACGAAATCATTTTTCTCCAGTGTACAGGACAGGCTAAAATTGAAAATGAACATAACGCCCAATTTAATGTTATGACAACAGGACACGGCAATATTAAATCATACTTATACAGATCCAAAATTATAGATAGTCAAACATGTATATGCAATAACGGTCACCAAACTGTGGATCACTTACTATATGAGTGTAAGTTATTAGGGAAAGAAAGAGATATATTAATATCACATGTTTTAAGATCAGGAAACTGACCCATAAAGGAAGATGAACTTGTTGGAAACTTTCTTAGGGAATTCATTAATTTTGCAAACTCTGTCTCTTTTGAAACACTAAATAGATAAATTTAATTATATTTTCTGAACTGCTAATGTTGACAGGTATTATTTTAGTGACACAAATTTCATTTAACAGGCCATAGATATAAAATATTTATAATATTAATTGTATACTGTAGTTTTAGTCTGAAATGAGTAATAAGTAATTATTAAGCATGTAGTATTACTACATTTTAATGGGGCATGCTGTAAATAAAATAAATTTTAAAAAGGGCAAATTTATTTTTCCAACGCAGTCATTTTTCCCCTCCATAATGCATTTCAGAATATAGATGAATTTATGCAGATTCTATTTGTTGTTCTGGTTTTCGAATATGACCGTACAATTTTGATTAAATACCTCAGAGTCCTTTTCTGCGTCCAACGGGAAATCTCATCAGCGATCTCTTTTCAATGGGAGCTTATTTTCCGCGGAGGACTTCGAATTTAAAGGCCAAAACGCACTTTAATTCCTTGGTTATTAGTAAAATATTGTTTTGCATTAATATTACTCATTTAATTTCTCCATGTTAATGATATCCTTTCCTTGAATTTTATTTTTTGGATTTCACAATAATCAACAAAGTAGGCGTGGGTATCACCTGCTTTCCTCTTTAACTACGCCCTTCATACTTACCGGTTTGATTTTTACCACAGCAGAGAAGGAGAAACACAAAGTATTTCTAGGTATTCTGTTAGAAAAAAACAAGAGAAGTCTCAATCCCTTCATGGCACTTCACACTCTTTATTCCTTGAATTGATACATCACCACAAGGAAAGCACCAACTGTACAAACAGGCTAAAGTGAAAGAAAGAAACGGTAACAACAACAACCATTGTTTCTTATTTGTTCATAGACCAATGCAACTGAGCCGAAGCTCTTAGTGGTGTATTGTGTATAAATATATCAAAGCTAGTGACGACAAATCTATAAGACAATAAATTACACGTGAGATCACTCAGGTTTATACAAATTGTCCTGTAATTGATTGAGATAGAATAACATACAGCTTCGTGTGTAGAGAACAATGTTAAATATCACGCTGTGCCAACCCTTAAACCCCACATCAGAAGACATGATGAAATACTATAATGTACATCTCAACATGTAAAGAACAATCTTATATGGCCTCTCTGTACCAACCCTTAAACCACACATCAGGAGATATGATGGATTATTATAATGTACATCTCAATACGTAAAGAACAATTTTCAATGGCCTCGCTAGACGAAACCTTAAACCACACATCAGGAGATGTGATGAAATACTACAATGTGCATCTCAATATGTAGGGAACAATTTGCAATGGCCTCGCTGTACGAAACCTTAAACCACACATCAGGAGATATGATGAAATACTACAATGTACATCTCAATATGTAAAGAACACTTTTCAATGGCCTCGCTGTACGAACCCTTAAACCACACATCAGGAGATATAATGAAATACTACAATGTACATCTCAGTATGTAAAGAACAATTTGCAATGGCCTCGCTTTACGAAACCTTAAACCACACATCAGGAGATATGATGAAATACTACAATGTACATCTCAATATGTAAAGAACAATTTTCAATGGCCTCGCTGTACCAACTCTTAAACCACACATCAAGAGATATGATGAAATACTATAATGTACATCTCAACATGTAAAGAACAATTTTCAATGGCCTCGCTGTACGAAACCTTAAACCACACAGCAGGAGATATGACGAAATACTTCAATGTGCATCTTAATATGTAGAGAACAATTTTCAATGGCCTCGTTGTACGAAACCTTAAACCACACATCAGGGGAAATGATGAAATACTACAATGTACATCTCAATATGTAAAGAACAATTTTCAATGGCCTCACTGTTCCAACCCTTAAACCAATGAGTTATGATGAAATGCGACAATGTACAGGTCCATGTATAAAGAACAATGCTAAATGGCCTCACTGTTCCAACCCTTAAACCAATGAGTTATGATGAAATGCGACAATGTACAGGTCCATGAATAAAGAACAATGCTAAATGGCCTCACTGTTCCAACCCTTAAACCAATGAGTTATGATGAAATGCGACAATGTACGGGTCCATGTATAAAGAACAATCTTAAATGGCCTCGCTGTACCAACCCTTAAACCAATGAGTTATGATGAAATGCGACAATGTACAGGTCCTTGTATAAAGAACAATCTTAAATGGCCTCGCTGTTCCAACCCTTAAACCAATGTAAAATAAATTAATCATCAAGAGCATTTCAGTCTTGTGACTGGTTTGTCCCAAAAACGAGTTTTCTCTATTCAATTCGGTACTGTGTAGCAAATTTGGGGACTTGATAAATCTACAAACCTGATTTATCAACAAAGGTCATTCACAATCATCCTGGAGATCGTTTTTCAAGTATTTATCCTGTGGCACGTACATCATTAAACGCTTACCCCAAACTCATACCCTACCCACGCAATTCACCTCTTCGTGATATTATGAAGCATCTGTCCCCTCTCGTGAATACTATCTTACACCTCAGTGTTGATTTGCACTTTACACAGCTCATGTTTACATTCGATGCCATTCCTACATCACGAATGCCTCTTGATGTCCCTCTCGGTTAGTGTCCGGATCTCAAAACTACTACCAAACATATGATCCACTTTCCTAATCTGAGGGACAATAAATACAGACTTTAAAGGGTATGTTTGTAACGAAAGGCTTTCTTAACTACCTAGTAGACTGGTTACTATCGAAGGCTTGACTTCGTTATTACACTTGATTATTTGTTATTTTCAGGCCAATATATTAGGATTATACCACTTGTCTGCTCGCCATCCATCTTCACAATCAGCGGATGTGGGCTGTAGCTCATCATCGCTCTTGTTTAGCAGATGTTTATTTTCAATCCACATTCCTCTACTTTCTTTCTTTCTAATCAGTGATTGTGTTAGGGTGGTACAGCTTAATGCGATTATTGCTAGTTATGTGAAGACTTGGTGATCGGATTGGGTTTGCCTACAACTTTAACACCAAGAGTGGTGTGTTTTAGGGATTCTTGTAATTTTTGTTCAGCAAATACATTAAACAGTACTGGTGGAAGCACACAGCCTTGCCTTACTCCTTTCAGAATTCTGGCATGACCAGTTACTTTTTTGCCAAAACACATGAGTACCGTAATGTAACGTGGCCAAAGTAATGTCCTGTAATTGATTGATACATTTTATGAAATAGCGTTTTACATAATCACATTGGTAATAGAAACAGCACAATCAGAATAGTACATTATGCAACGAGCTTATAATGGCAATAATTAAGACACGAGTATGTTTATAAAACGAGCGTACGCGAGTTTTATAATTTCCATACGAGTGTCTTAATTACCATTATAGGCGAGTTGCATACAACTGTTTATGCTCGACGATAATTATAACTTTATTATATGTTTTAACATAAATATTCATAAATATCTGTTGAGAGTTAGCCACTTGAATTTTGTGATCGGAGAGCGAGCGCTGGGTATGATATCTCTGTCTTTCAAGATCTCTGACCGACCGACGCATGCGCTCAGTCTGCTTGCAATGCCATATTATGCAGGCCATATGTTTACATCTGCCGTCCCTCAGTAATATTGTCAACGGAGTAGTTTGAAGGCAATGCGCTGTGTAGAAATTAGGGTTGGTGATATTAAGGTACAGTGCTATTTCTTGTCTCATATTCGCCAGCTAATTTACGCAAACATATGGACGGTGCGAATTCCATGTCGGTAATTTATTATAGCTCGATGTTGTGTTTATGTCCGACATGTTGGATTTTGAGAGCATGCGCGAAGGTATCGTTACCTAATTGGTCAATGAACGAGCTCTGATTGGCTGGAGAAACTGTATCGTAATGAAAAACAGTGTTATAATGACCATCATTATGATAGAGTTTTCTGACACATAATAGTGAGGGTCGAACAGAATAGTACATTATGCAACGAGCCTATAATGGTAATGATTAAGACACGCTTCGCTCGTTTTATAATTTCCATACGAGTGTCTAAATTACCCTTCTAGGCGAGCTGCATACGACTGTTTATGTTCGAACATTATTTTATATGTTATGTTCGAACAGAAATATTCATAAATACCTGTCGAGAACAAGATACTTGAATTTAGTGATCGGAGTGCAAGCGCAGGGTTTGCTGTCTGTGCTTTACAAGTTCTCTGACCCACGCATGCGCTCTGTCTGCTTGGCAATGTGATATGATTACAGCCAGCAGTTTGTTTAGTGCCAATCAGCATCAGAATTCACTCAAACTTTCTTCGAAGTCGTACGAAAGCAATGCCCTGTGTAGAAATTGAAGTTGGAGATATTAAGGTACATTGCTATTTCTCTTCTCATATTTGCCAGTGAATTTAAGCGAACATATTGGACGATGTCGGTAATGTATAGAGAAGGATGCTGTGTTGCAATCTTCTGGACGTAAATTGATAAATTTCTTACATACGTCATAGTATTTTCTTGTTACCGTATAGGTTCGTGCTGATTTTGTCTTTGTATTTGTGATTGTAACTACAATGGTTGACCTGGTAACTTATTGCGAACTTTCAAATCATGTAATTCATGTCTGACATGTTGGATTTTGAGTGCATGTGTGAATCTATCCTTACCTTTGATCAATGAATGAAAATATTGAATTCTGGTGGGTTGAAGAAACAGTATCATAATGAAAAATAGTACTTTGATGACTGTCATTATGATACAGTTTTCTGACATATAAAATATACATTTCGCCATCGTCGTACATAAAAACACATTAAGTGTCTCATCAGTCCATGCTTACAGATTAGTACTGATGAGGCCCATATTAATCCAATTGGGAGATTATTGAAGAAAGAAATTAAATACTTACATAATTAGTTTGAACAATTTGTGGATAGGAGTAAAATGATTGATTGCGTGGCAATTGTGATAATCAGAGCTTTTCATGCTGTGCATCAAATTATCATTCACTTCATAAATGACAGTAAGTTGGTTCAGGCAAGGGAAGTATTTCCACAGAAATAGAACTTAGTGGCATAGAATTTATATTTAGTTATCAGGAAGTCATTTTTCAAAGCCTTCGTCTGGATTGTGGCACTCTATGGAAGTGAAACTTGGACTGTTGGAGCAGCAGAAAATAGGATAATAGAAACATTACAAATGTGGGCTTACAAATTACGTGTCTCATCAGTCCATGCTTAAAGATTAGTACTGATGAGGCCCATATTAATCCAATTGGGAGATTATTGAAGAAAGAAATTAAATACTACCATAATTAGTTTGCACAAGATCAGATGGGTAAATAGCGTAACAAATCAAAGGGGCATTAATACAAATGGGAGAAGAGAGATGTTTCTGTCGACAGATAATGAAGAGAAGAGATAGGTTGGAGGGCACATACCAAGTTATGTAAGGATGGTTCGTGGACAGGAAGGGTTGGGATGGACCAAGGTTGGAATATGTTATACAGATTGTCTCTGATGTTAAGTGTGGATGTGAAACGATTAGCTCAGGACAGGGAGGTATCAAACTAGTTAAACGACTGCAGACTCAAACACACACAAAAGACAGTCGCTAAGGATTTCAAACTGCGACCACCAAGCGAAAGAACATTATACAACCAATATAACTGTTTAGTTGTTATCAACATCCGCAATATGAATTGTATTTTCAGTGCCATTTTATAAAGAGGCATTGTATTCCATATAACTCTTATGACGTCGTTGTTCTCCGCATTAAAGCTGCAAGCCACTGTCTGTTTCTACCTAGCCTACTGTCATTTGTAAAGCTCAACGACATATTTTATGTTGTACAAACTCCACCACAAGGCCGAACACACAAACGGCATATCCCAGAAACAGAATGTAGAAGGCAGACTGTAGGTGATCTAGTGTGAATTGCTCAGGCCCAGTGCTTTTCTGTTCAAAAGGATCAAATTGCAAATCCGAAAGTTCGTTTTCCAAATCTAATTCGGTCCACTTATCGTAGAGTCCAACTTCTCTAATACGCATAACAGTAGCTGAGAACACAGTCCAGAGAGGTGAATACGCTGATGTAGTATGGCTGAAGTAATTTCCTGTAATTCTTTGATTCATTATATTAATTAAGCCTCTCACTTGGTTATAATTCTTTTTTGTCTTAATCATGGTAATAGCCCATTCTTCATCCACAACACAGGACACATTACCGTAGAAAGCAATGTCATCAATATATTGGCTCCAGTTTCTATTTTCATCTTGAAGTAAAAGTCTCTCATTTAACTTTGGAAAGTTTACCTCCAGGATAGGTGTCAACAATAGGTCGTACGATATAGGATGAATTACTTTGAGGCCAGATTCATACAGCGCTTCGTAAGTGTTCAGTTCTGGCTGATACTTAGTGATACTCAGGAAACTTGTAAGGTTGCCTATAAAAGCGTTCATTATTGTGAGGCTAAAGAACATGTAAAAGACAACAACAACTCTCTCGGAAAATATATTAGGCATATTTTGTAGTGAAACTAATAATAGCATGGAAATGGTATCAAATAATTTAGAGAGAAAACTCACAGTACTTTGCGTATGACTTTGAATGAGATACCATGAAGTAGCCAGTAAAGGTATACTAGCTAATATTAAGGCCCAAGTGTACAGGTCAAATGGCAGGAATATATTGCGATATTGAGGGAAGCGTTTGGATTTTGGAACAAGAAATATAAAATCTACGAAGTGATGTGGATAGAGAAGATTATACTGTCGAGTTTCTTCCGTTCTGAATGAAATTAATGAAATATCTAGGGACCCATTTTCGATGAAAAGTTTTTCATTTGATCTATTACATTGTACAAACTCAGGAACTGCGTTTATCTGAGAAAGAAGAACGGATAGAATTCTTCCTCCTCGCGATTCATACATTACACCTTGAGAATATATAGTTGCTATTGTCCTTGAAAAAGTACTAAGTTTAACAGAATTACCTTGAAGATTCAGAGTTTTCTTGGAGTTAAAAGTACTTGTAGTTTCGTTCTTTACTTCATGAACAACACACACACCTCCAGATCCAAAAGGATTGTAGGTGAATGACTTGATGGGCTCTTTCTCTCCGCTCGTTGGGATGTATATAGAGACCACTACGTTCAGTATCTTGTAACGCCACAATACTTGAAACACAGAAGACTCACAGCCGTCCGTAGCAGACATAATGAGCACGAGAAATCTTCCCCTGGGATTCCAGTCACTCAGTTGGCTAAGATGGGCGACACTCTGATTAGCAACCTCCGTAGAACACTGGTGTAGGATGATGAGATATGAGTTACTCTTGGAGAACTGTTCCTTCTGCAATTCTTCCTCGCCATTTACCATCTGTACACCGGTGTAGCATCGCTGGTGTATAAATTGCAGTAATGTTGTGAAGATAGAACTGAGATTACGCCTGTCTATGTGAACAGTTAAAATATTATTGAATTCATCACTGCGGTCGTCTAGTATTACGGAGATCAGCTGAGACAAATGGTTGACATCCCTTTTGAGTTGGCATTCTTTTGGATGGAGCAATGTGTTTGTTGAGGTCATGTGTATCAATGCGATAGTTAGTAAGATGAACATGGCCAGTTTCATCCTAATGAGAGAACGTAATATTTCTCAGTATCTGTAACAGAAAATAAGAAACATATAACTGTCACAGGAGACTTTTCTTATAAACGTTTCTGAATTCATGGTCAGTACCAACAATATCAAGTCTAGACAAGACATGATCCCATATGTGTCCACTGACCACAATGCACATATGAGATCCGGCAACATTCCTGCAGAGGCTGAATTTAAAGTTAACGTGGAGTGGCAGCAAAGTCAGCCAGGATGAGCATGGAAGGAAGATTCCTCGTGCTCATTATCTCTGCTACGTATGGCTGAGAGTCCTGTCGGATCAAATAGCAGGGTCGACTGGAATAAATTAAGTTACGCCTGTATCTTACGGAAGGAAGGAATAAGTAATAGACGACAACAAGAATACATGGTTTATATTTGGAGAGTATTCATAATACGGGAGCTGAAATATTACATTTTATGTGTAGGTTATGGAGAAGTCTGAATACAGTGTTGTCTGAAGCGTGACGTAAGGCTCAGAACAAGTATAAAAGAGAAGAGTTAAGGCGCTAGTATCATCTATTAACAATCTCTTACGACCAATGTCAACCGAAGTTCGATATGAGGACTTGAGTATTCAACGGACCCTTATTGCTGCAATGTACGTGGCGAGACTATCCGGAAAAGCTTAGATTACATTTTTTAGCCTACATTTGATTTTAAAAAAATTAGACATATGAGATCTACATGGGCCAATAATTATCAGTTTGTGTGTGAGTGTGTTTGTCTTTCCACCTATCAATTCAAACATTACGAAACCGAATTAAACGCAATTTTGTACAGAGGTATCACTAGCAGCGAGAACCTCAATGTATTGTCCTATATTGCCGCCATGTTTACCAAAACATACTGGCGGCCACTCCAATGTTCAATACTAAAAATTAAATTTCAACTAAACTAATCATCGGATCTCTACCAAGTATTGTAAAAACATACCTTCATATCGGACGCGTCCTGCGCCCAGACTATAAGGTCATCAGTTATACCATTCCAGGATAGCGGCCGTGTGAATTATGCAAGCATTTACATCCGTAACATAGGATCCACCAGTTCCGATTATCGAACCGAGAATAGTTTAATTTTTCCTAAAGAACGTGGCCCGTTCGATATTAATAGTTTATATTTTAATATTATACTGTAGCAGTGACTTTAAATAAGTGAGTTGTCTCGGTTACAAGACAAGGTGGCAATTGATCTCTCTTGCCTGAGCTATATTACACTAGTTTCAGTATGGTGCATGCAATAGAGCCCACTGATTGAATTAATATAAACTCTGTATGAAATGGTTTATAATAAAAATATACTCCCCTGCAGAAATCGTTTAGTCCAAATCATTATTTGCTAAGACATTGTATGTGTGTCGATTGACAACGATGCACTTCGGGAGACATGTTTGGCTCCGTGGTAGAGCTTTGGATCTTTTATCCGTTTGGCCGGAGCTCAAAACCCATCAGATTTGTTTCTTTTTGATTGATTTTTTTATATTTATTATTTCTTAATTCCTCAGATGTTAACAAATAAAGCGTTATATTCTGCATTTTGCAATGAGAGATATATATTTAATTAAAACAACGTTCGCTGCCAGATCTGCATGAGAGACATCCACTAGCAACCAGATGAATTATGCGTGTGCCAACCACAGCCGATTAGATGCGAGCTGCGCTCTACAACGACCTGGACTGGAATCCTTCCAAAAGGTGTAATTGAAAAGTTTCCTCTTGTGGCTGTAAATTGAGATAAGACTAAATTAAGATGCTAGAGCCATGAGAGAACTAATTTTAGCAACGGGGGACCAGGCGTAAGGAAAATGAGTCCCTTCTCGGCTGGAATGGCGGATGAAGGCTGCATTGACTAGGAATCTTCCAATCGTCTTGAATAGGCTTGCCATTGCATATCGTTCCTAAGTCGTCAAGAAAGGTGCGTTTGTTGATGTGCAGTAACATTCTCATGCTAAAAGAATACACGCATAGCAGTCTTCCTAGTTATTGACCCTCGCCATGTTATATTATTATTATTATTATATATAATATTTGCAAATGGGGGTAATTCGCTCGTGGCAAATTGTACAAATACAGAAAATCGCCAACAATAACATCAAAAACAATATATATAATTCGCAATGTAAGAACTAGAGTAATTACATCGTAGTATTTACACACAATTTCAATCTTCTCTTAAACACATCAATATGTTTGGGGAAAGGCTCTAAGACTAAGGCAGGTAATGAATTTCAATTATCAATACCACGGTTAATAAAGAATATTTTCCATAATTTGTACGCAGTGGTCGAACCTTGACTTTATGAGGATGATCTGCTCTGCTCAGTTAGGTAGGATTTCCCAGACGCTTGCGTAGTTCTCCCCATGCTGGCAGATTAGTATAAGTGTTAAACATAGCATATAGCCTGGATTTTGTCCTTCTATCTTCTCTTCAAAAGTCCTGCGGCGACTCATCGATGAAGAGACATTCCGGGTTGGAGTGTGTGCTATGAATTTTAGCAAATGTGTTACCAACATTAAAGTAATTGATTGTTATGTTTCTTTTCAAAATCACAGATTACTCGTATATGCAAAGTATTACTTTGGAGACGCATACATATTTCTTATCACGCACATACAGGTATACAGTATTACAATCATTTCCATTTTTGCAAGCAATACCGTGCGATATATTACACATTCATATGGCATGTCTGTCTTTGTGTTGGCAGAGTTACTAGAACGCCTGAGGCAGCTTTATCTCTAGGCACTTTTATACCAAATCTCTTGGTCTAGGCCGATTGAGGAGAGCGCAAATCGCAATCAGTCAACCGTGGTACCAACTTTGCGATGGCCCATGCGACAGATACCTTTTAAGGACATGCAAACGCATGGAAATATCTCTGACGTATATGTATATGTGTGTTGTGCGAGAAGAGGTTTAATTGATATCATGTTGTGATGTGTACTAAGTGGCAGATTGGTCAAACAAAAATCAGTTTAACGTAATGTATTTAAGAGCAATTTTTGGCCATTTGCAGCAAAGAAACTTTATTATATCTCTGCAGCAGTAGGGTTATCTTACAGTATGTGAGAAACAGGTCGTGGCATTATGTGGAACTTTTCCGCCAGATATCATGACTTTTCTGTAGGGCTCCATAGGTTTGCCGCACGTTGGCATTCCATACGCATCGAATTTGAAGAATGACAATTGACATTACGATACATTTTTATTTCAAAGCGTTTGTAACAGCTTATAGTGTGTTATTTGAACTAAAGAAGAAAACGATGCCACATAGTACCTGTACGCTATCAGTTGGTGCTAGTGCAGGATATTTCTATTCTGTCAAAGTGAGACTTAAACTCTGTATTTTACTGGTTGTGGGGAAAAAATGGGCTATAGGAAATGGCCTATGTAGGCTGATGGAGAAGATGGTGAACCGTCGGCTAGTGTGGTTCTTGGAAGAGGGAGGTCACCTATCTGAGTACTGTACTCGTTTGGAGAGACAAGACAGAAAATTATACATCTAGTGGAAAGTTTTCTAAATTAGCCCATGTTAATATTTATCGATGCTGGAATCTGACACAAAACAAGTTTGTTGAGCGAAGGAATCAACTGAGTTCATTCGGCCGGCCAATAGCAAATTAATAGTCGCTACGGGACTCAGAACTTGCTTCGCCGAGATGACAACGCGCCCGAGCAGCAATGGGGACGCCCGAGTCAAATCTTAGAGAGAGAAATCGAGCGTGTGGAGAGGAGAAGGATTAGGGGAACTGGCGCGAGTTCGACACGCGACTAGAACCAATGGGGAGCCGTCTATTAAAATTAATGCCAACAGAGTAATTAACAAATATAATTACTAGGACAAAGTTATTATATTAAACCATCATGAAGAGTGTTAAATGATAATTAAGAACGATTGACGATAATTACAGCCGAGGATTAAAGTAATTAATGAAGAGTTTGATCAATTAATATAAGCAACCAATCAGACCCATGGATTGAGAAAGGACGCGGTTTTCGGAAAATAGACGCGGGGGAAAGAGAAGAGGAAGCGAGACACTTATCAACCACGACTTTGAAGCAGAAGGACGTTCAAACAAACTACTCTCCAAGTTGAAGAAGCAAATAGAAAATATTCATCGAAGGCACTTGGTAATGTGCAAGTGATATGAACATCGACATTCAGCGAAGAAACAATTATAAATTTATACGACAAATCTACAGTTTCAAGAATGATAAAATTCCAAAAGTTGAGGGAGGAATTTCATGACGATTTTGCAAGCGTCGTGATGAACGCTTAAACAATTATGGGAACGACGCTATGATGGCATCAAGAACATCCGAAATGACTTAACATCTACATTTCGGGGGGAGATTAACATCTCATCTCTCCCGTAATAGAAATTATACAATTATCAGTCATTTTACCATCTCAAATGACGATCTACAGGGAACTTTGGGGAAGAAGACTTGAAGTTATTCATGGACGAGGGCGACCAGGGAATTACCCGGTGCCGAAGAGAGAAAGGGCTATCCCATCTCAATCAGAAGAGTCATCGGCGGAAAGAGGCGACAGCACGATGTTGATCGAGTTCGTATCCCAGGACCTGACCGCACGATACATTCGGAGGGAGAATTGGACAAGAATGCTGACCACCACGCAGTCTTAAGCTGCTAGAAACATTCCGATTCTAATGGGTAACCAAAGGAAGTCCGCTTCATGTCAACTCTAACCCAACACAAGGTAGTCTACGGACCAACATTGAACGTCCCACTTTATAGACTTGTATATCTTGAATATCCGACAACTATTGTTGAATGACATTTTTCTATATTGTTTATTAGATTAGTGCAGTTTTCATTCTTATATTCGTAAAAAACTTCATGCGGATGTTTGGTCGTATTTTTCGACGATTTCGGAATTTTAGGGATTTTTCATTTCGATTTTAAATTTTTTGCGATATTCGAAATTTGAAGGGAGATTATATAGTTTAATTCAGAATAGTTATAGTAAAATTCAAACGTGTTTTAAATCGAACGATATCTATGTTTTATTAATGACTGTAATGATGGAAATGTTTTCCAAATATGTGATAGGAAGTATATGACAAAGAATGCGATCCAGAAAGATCTATTGTAGAGATCTATATAACGCCACGATCTGAGAAAAAATGAAACGGATTTAGTGAAGAAATTTTGTAAGTAATGTTTTTTGAAAGTATTAGAATTTGTTGAACCAACAGTAAAGAAAGAATCTGTAAAGCATTGTAGTGTGAAATTAACAGGTGCAAACGAGAGCATATTTTGAAGTAAGAAATAACGTAATGATGGAATGGAAGTAAAGTTGCAGTTTGTTGAAAGATTTTTAAGAAATGTGAGTGAAGCAAAGAAATAAGATTGTTATTTAAAGATGATCATTTTATCGTATTACCTATTAAATTGAGTCATGGAGAGAACCAGTATTTTTATGACATGGTCATTAAGATTGTGGTAACTGAAAGAAGAGTTTATTATTGGAAAGTATAAAGAAAGAAATGTTATGGAAGTTTGCGAAGTATCTCGATTGATGAGATTTATTATTCCCGTTGTAGACGGAGGTATTTGTTGTCAGACAGTGAGCCAGTGTGTAGCCATTGATCTATTTTTGTAGAAATGTCTGTAGTGACAGACGCGTGTATTTCATTAAAGTAAGAAGTTATAAGAAATGTTATGGAAGTTTATTAATTGTGGATGTTATTGAAATAGTCTCAATATAAGTGAAACTCCTTGAAATTCAATCTGAGGATTTAATGGATCTTTGTTGATGCTGAGAGTAAACTGAGATCTATTAAATGGTTCTTATCCGAATGTTTTCATTTATGGCAATTATTCGACGAGTGGAAATGTGTATTTTTATTAAGTACATTTATTACATGAACAGATAAGTTGTAGGAGGTTTTTGAACTAGTCTCTACTTAATTGTATGGATTATAGAATCCCAGATTGTAACGTAAAACACGAACAAGACAAAGTAGAGTGAAGTAATATTTTTCTGAAGCCCGTTGAGAGGCAGGAGTGATGTAGAAGGACAGTTACATGTTGTATTGTCAGGAGAAAGGAATGAACGCGATGTATATATTTTTATTCTAAGTAAGTAGTTGATGAACTACGACGTGATTATTTTCATTCTATAGAATGTTATATTAAATGTATTTCACATAGATTCGTAAATAGATTTAGGAGTGTTTTATATTTTAAATTTAAACTTTAAAACTTTGTGTAGAGATTTTGCGATTCCTGGAGGAAGAAATATTAATGTTAGGGTGCGGAAGATAAATTGTATAGAGTAATGAATCGTATTTGTAATGACGGAGATCTACGTCAGGGGTAACGTCATTTACTTTTGGGATTGTTTAAAATTTTTAGCTTATAATATTTTTCTTGTTATAAACTCCCGTCACCTAGGGAACAGCAGTTGTTCGCTGTATAGAAGCTTATTGAAGCTTACACGTAACAGTTTTTACGGTTTCTTAATGAAACGACTTGTACTTTTATATGGATTAATGACACTTGGTCATTCATATTTATTTCATTGTTTTTTTTGAGAGCGATTAATCAATGCTCGATGACTCGAGAAGTGTATTGCTTTTTTAATAAATAGACGGATTCGTGTTGACGATTTCCTGATTGATTTATAGGAAACTGGCATTATACTTGTAGTTCGATGGTAGAGAAATGTGCTGTAGGGTGGAAGTTCCCGAGAGACCTAATCCGCATCCTTACGCCCGAGATTTTAATAGAGACTTTTTTATCCTGAGTAGTTAGATGACCCTACGGTTCTGTAGTTATATACTGCAGCACATTCCGACTGAGAAAATACCTGTCCCTTATTCTAAGTGTTTCGCCAAGTGGCACCATGTCGTTTTTAGCCGGGACTTCAAGATGCTACAATCCCAGATTATTTCCAGCCGGAGGATATTGGTGGTTCCTCCAGTTATAAGGGTACAGTTATTTTAATGGCGCTCCAAAGTGTTTGCTAGTGATTTGAGGTCCCGTGGTTGCCAGTATAGTTATTTTAATGGCGCAGCAACGTTTTGGGCACGATTTTTGAGGTCCTCAGTTATCAGCGTAGAATATTTTAATAGCACTTTGAAAATGATGGTTAGTGATTTTGACCCAAATTCAGTGTCTAGTTTGTTTTTATAGAATTACCCATATGTTAGTTACTGGTAAGTCCAATAGTTTGTTGGCAAGCAATTCGTTTGGATAATTAGGGGAAGGGAGACGCATTATGGATCCTTGACATGATGTGATCGCCTTAGGAACATTGTTGATTATACACGAGAGTGTGAGATAAATGGAGGAAGACTTAAAATTTGTAATGAAAGTCAACCAATATTTATCTAGGTAAGAAATGATTTTCTGAAAGAAATCTAACCTGAATAATTAACCATGTATTGTGTTTTAAAGAAGACTAGTCCGAAGGAATAACCTTAGAGAGGTCATGGCTAGGTCTTTTTATTTAATTTACCGGTTTTTATGGTTATTTTGAAGCCATAAATCATGTAAGATTAATATTGTCATTTAGACTGTTGTGAGTTTATTTTATTTTTCGTAGACCGTTGACTACAATTGATAATTTGCCAGACAGGGAGCAAGATATTAATGAAATAGATTAAGTAACTGATAAACGGTAAAATCTCCTTCATTTTAATATAGTGGTATAAATGGTAGTTGTTTCGAATATTCTTGATTGTTGTCATAGTATATGTTCCCTATTTCTCAAGAAAGAAGATGCCAGGAGACTTGGATGCTATTAAGGCAATGTTTGCTATGTTGCAGGAGACCCAAGGCAAATTAGATAAGGACTTAGAAGCCCTACACCAAGCCACCCACCAAAACCAGAAAAAGTTAGAGAGAGACATTAAGAAAAGTGCAGAAAGAATTGGGAAAGAAGCGAAAGCTGACGCAGATAGGATAGCCAGGGAATGTCAAACTAGTGCTATCGAGACCCAAAGAAGGTTAGCTGAGACCCAAGCTATTGTAAATACTTCCCAAGCCACATTAGCTAACACCCAAGTAACATTAACAACCCTGCAAACTCAGAATAAAGAAACCATAGAAACGCTAATTACTCTGCAAACAAACTCCAATGAAACGAAAGATAAGTTAGCTTCCCTACATACTAGAGCTACAGAAACCCAAGCTACATTAGTCACCACTTAAGCCACTTAGGCTACCTTGCAAACTCAGTCCACTGAAACACAGTATACTTTAGCTCTTCGGCCGCCTTAGAAATTCAATCAGAAGATAACAGTAAAAGATTAAATGAATTTGAGGATAACATAACCCTCCAGTTAGGCAAGCTCCAATCCGTGAACACAAGTATCAACTTTAACCTGGATGAGTTGAAAACAACTGTGGCAATGCTAAAAATACAGGTGAATCAGAAAGCTGATCTTGTAAGGGCCGACATTGAAATTGATATTAACCATGTGGTAAGTGAAAGTGTTGATAAACTCAAAACTGAGTTAATTGAAGCCTCAGGCATTACTGTTAAAAGTTTAGAAGATGATTTCTCTAAAAAACTTGTAATGTCAGAGTATCGTAGTACTAAAGACGTTGAAGAAATTAGGAAAGATTTTTTTTGAGAGAATTCATAGTTTACAGAACATATTGTCAGTAGATTTAGAACCAGATCTGAGTGATAAGATCAAAGAACACATAGATGATGCACTAAAAGATAAAATCTCCTATTTAAATAACGAAATCGAATCGATAAAAAGTAAAATGCAGGAGTTAGAAGTAGGCAATTCTCGCATCGTGGAGGATGTTATTAAAGGTCGGACTACTGAGTTAACTAACGGAAATACGTCAATGCCAGAACGGACAGAAAGTAGTAGCATCAGAGAAGAACGGAGAATTTCGCAAGAAAGAATCGATAAATTAGAGGAGGAATTAATCCAAGCTAGGAGGTTAAATACACCGCAATCTAGGGAGAACCAAGTACGATTTTCGACACCCATGGAAAACATGTCACGTGGAAACACATCATCGAATGTTCCAAACGTTATTATAATTCGGAATATTGACCAGAAATCACGCACGTTTCCAGGAAATTATGGAATAACACCAATAGAGTTTATTAATGATATCTCAGAGTACTTTCCGGAGAATAATGTTCCCGAAGAAAGAAAGTTAGGACTGGTAGAGCGTTACTTAAGCAATATCGCACTTCAGTGGTTCAGGGCGTTCCGATGGACTTTCCGAAGTTTTGAGGAATTTGCTAATGCCCTCATAAAACGATTTTGGTCGGTAGTTGAACAGCACAATGTTAGAGCAGAAGCATACTCACGAAAGTACGCGGGTTCGGATAACACACGCTATGCTAGCTACTTCGCGACGCAATTAGCACGTCTTCAATATTTGCAACCGGCACCGTCAGACATAGAAATGATACAAACTATCTCACGGCAATTTCCAGCGGATGTTAGGAGAAACATAATTGCATCTAGAGTATCGAGTCTCCAAGAAATGGATGATCTACTGAGACAGCTTGACTAAACTTCGAGTGTAACGAATTCTAATTTTTGTAGCCCAAGAACAGACATTCGAGAAGTCAACACTATAATGATTGACGAAGTACAGCGAACAGAAGAAAATATCACCGATAATAGGAGAGGAGGACCGGTAAGAAATGCTTATACTCACAATCAGAGAAACGAGTATCAGAACCGAAGGCAACTGGATTACAGGCCATATTCGAGATACGCCAGAAACAATACTCAAACCAGAAGATCGGGTTATCAGTATAATAATAATTATCACCAGAATAATTATTACCAGAGAAGTAATAACAACGAAAATAACAATAATCGCCAAGGATATTCCCGGTATAAAAACTGGAATGACGATAATTACAATCGCTAGAATTTCCAGCAGAGGAGAAACCAAGAGAACAGAGATTATATCCGAGGTCAACAGGAGGAAAATCGGAGAAGTAGAGAAGAGAGACCGAGAGAGGACGAACCGAAACCAGGCTCGAGTAGACTAGAGAATAGAGGTAAAATCGAGGATACCTCTAGACAAAATAAAACTTCAAATGGGAAACAACAATAAACGGCAGAAAAACTTCTCCTACTAATGAAATCACGGTAAATGAGATATATCAGACGAAGGATGACGATTTGTTATTCGACGAAGAGATCCCAGAGAAAGAGAGAATGCCTGAGTTGCCTATTATAAATATTATAGTGGGAGAATCCACGTTAAAAACATTTTTGGATACGGGCGCAGCAATTTCGATAATTTCACAAGATTCCTATGAGAAATTAAAGGACGGGGAAGAAATTACCTCCATGCCAGTCTCCAGTTTGAAAATACGAGGGATTTTCAGAGATAAGTCAGTAAAATGTCGAATCCAAGTTCTAATGGAATTCACCATTAATAAGCGTGGTTATGAACACATTTTCAGTGTGGTAGAAAATATTAATTTCGATGTAATCATTGGGATTGACTTTATCACAAAGGTAGGAGCAATAATAGACATGCGGAATAGAATAGTGAAATTCTATGACGAGATTGACACAGAAGAGTCTGAAGAACAGGACACAGAAAACCTTCCAGAAAAGGAACCAAGAGAGATTATTCTGAATCAAGTCATTGCGGAAGTAGAAGCAGAAACGAGACATTATGGATTGAAAGTGAAAAGTTTTACAGAGTATGAAGCGATATTTGGAAATTTAATTCAGGAATATGCAGATATATTTGATGATAAACCTGGATTATTCAAGGGATTTAAGTACCACCTAAGGCTTACTGATACTACTCCTTATCAGAGAAAACCTTACCCAATTCCAGAGAAGTACCATGACGAGGTAGCTGAGATCATTCGGAAGATGGAAAACGACGGAATAATTAGGAAACAAGCTACGTCATATATTAACTCCATCACTGTGGTAAAAAAGGCAAATGGGCAATTAAGGCTATGTTTAGACGCCAAACTGATTAATAGTCACATTCTCAAAGAAAATGACCGCCCGACGAAAATTAGGGAGCTACTAAGGCAGTTCAAAGTAAAAGAAGGCTTTTCAAATTTAGATATACCTTTTTCCTTCTATCATATTGAGCTCACCGAAGTAAGTAAAATGTATACTGGATATTTATTTGACCAGACTACCTGGATTTTCAACCGTCTTCCTTTTGGTATTATAAACAGTGGACCAGCACTGATTAGAGCACTGGATAATCAGTTAAGCGAGGACGTAAAGAAGAACGCTATCTGTTACATAGATGACATTATCGTTTCTTCGACTACGATTCACGAACACTTAATTCATTTCAAGTTACTTTTTGAGAATCTCCGGAAAGCGAACATCAAAGTAAACATTGAGAAATGCAACTTTTTCCAAGAGAAAATCATCTTTATTGGGGCATACTATAGATAAAGATGGTTACCACCCGAACCAGGATAAAGTGGAAGTGATAATGAACTTTCCGAAGCCTACACGAGTAAAGATTGTGAGAAGTTTTCTTGGTGTTTGCCAGTATTTTTCCCAGCATTGTCCACGCTATTAAGAGACAATGGCACCGTTGTTTGAACTCATGAAAAAGAATAATCGTTGGCAATGGAATGCAGAAACGGAGAGAGATTTTCAAGACGCCAAGAATATGCGTAAGGAAAATGTGAAGTTAGAATATCCTGACTTTGAGAGGACATTCTATGAGGAATCAGACGCATCTAAAATTGGAATTATTGCTGTTTTATATCAGCTGGATAACAATGGTCAGAAACATTACATCGCTGTTAATAGCAGGAAATTGAAGGCACACGAAGCTAAATATTCCACAACGGAATTAGAAGCTTTGGCTTTTATTTCGGCCCTACAACAGTGGAAAAAGGTACTTACCGGACGCCAGATAATCATTGTTACAGACCACAAGGCATTGCAGTTAATGCTGAAGAATGACTTGTCTAGTGATCGACTTGTCAGATGGTCACTGTACCTCCAACATTTTAATGCAACAATTGTGCACAAGCCCGGGAAAGACTACCTGTTAGCGGATGCATTATCTCGCAATCCGACGGGCAGTATTCAAGTTAATGCTATCCAGATTGAAAGGCAAGATCAAGAGACGATCGACCGACTAAAAAACTTTGCAGTCACGCAGAAAAGGCATGCACCTACACGACGAATTTTTCGATTCCTGAAAGGCAGAATGGACCAACAAGATCCTGATTACGAAGAAACGAGAACGCTAGCACGAAAACACCTACTCTGTGGAGAGATTGTATGCAGATATAAAGACCCAGAGAAAACGCAAATTAGAGTTGTAATTCCACCGAACCTTGACAACCGAGTTATATGGTTAACTCGTCATAGCATTGGTCACGGTGGTGTAGACAAAACTTTGGCCACCGTGAAAGAACAGTTCAATTGGACTAATATGAGAGTTACCGTAGCCAATGTTATTAGGACATGCAATAACTGCCAGCTGAGTAAGCAAGCTTCATCGTTACTCAAGGGAAAACCGAGGTCTATAATACCCGAAAAAAACCGTGAAATGTATTCCATGGACATATTTGGCCCAGGACCTAAGGCATTTTGCGGTAATCAGTACTTGCTCGTAACAATCGATGTATTTACAAAGTACGTGATTATAAATCCAATGCAGAAAGCAAACTCGAAGAGCGTGATCAAACACATCGAAAGGAATGTAATCCCAAGAGCAGGAAAACCTGATAGTATTTTGACAGACCATGGAACGCAATTTACGTCAGAAGAATTCTAGAGCGCGATGGAGAGGCTCGAGATTAAACAGATTTTCTACAGCTACAGGAACCCAGAATCGAACCCGGTGGAGAGATTGATCAAGGAGATAAGTAAATACGCAAGATTATACTGCTCAGATAACCACAGGGAATGGATTAGAATTGTACCCCTCATTGAGGAATGTCTCAATTCTACAATACACGAAAGCACGGCAGATATTCCAACTCTACTACATTTCAACAGAAAACCTGAACGACCATGGGATTATGTTTTCAGAGATATACCTAAGGTTCACCTACCCACGAAGGAAAGAAGAATTGAGGTAGCCCGCCAGAATCTAATCACAGCAGGGGAGAGACGAGAAAAACGCACGCTAGGAAAACGTTACGAAACACCGTTGTGACCAGATGAATTAGTGGTTATTAAAAGACCCATAAAGGCTGATGTGTCAAAGCAGATATACCTCAGATTTGATCAGGCATATTATGGTCCCTTCAAAGTAATTGAAAGTTATGGTAATAATTGTTACAAAATTGTGAACATTCATGACAATCAAGTTGTGGGAAATTACAATGCCAAGATTTAAAAACGCTACTACAGGAAGGTAGAATAGTGAGTTAACTATGGTCTAATTCAGTGTTAAAGAAGATATTTCAAAAGCTTTGTTCCACACTTTTGCATTGAAAAATTGAGTGAGGATTGTACTCGTTTGGAGAGACGAGACATAAAATTATACATCTAGTGGAAAGTTTCCTAAATTAGCCCATGTAAATATTTTCCGATGCTGGAAGCTGACACAAAACAGGTTTGTTGAGCAAAGGAATTAACTGAGTTAATTCGGCCGGCCAATAGCAAATTAGTAGTCGCTACGGGACTCAGAACTTATTTCGCCGAGATGACAAAGCGCCCGAGCAGCAATGGGGACGCCCGAGTCAAATCTTAGAGAGAGAAATCGAGCGTGTGGAGAGGAGAAGGATTAGGGGAACTGGCGCGAGTTCGACACTCGACTAGAACCAATGAGGAGCCGCCTATTAAAATTAATGCCAACAGAGTAATTAACAAATATAATTACTAGGACAAAGTTATTATATTAAACCATCATGAAGAGTGTTAAATGATAATTAAGAACGATTGACGATAATTACAGCCGAGGATTAAAGTAATTAATGAAGAGTTTGATCAATTAATATAAGCAACCAATCAGACCCATGGATTGAGAAAGGACGCGGTTTTTGGAAAATAGACGTGGGGGAAAGAGAAGAGGAAGCGAGACACTTATCAACCACGACTTTGAAGCAGAAGGACGTTCAAACAAACTACTCTCCAAGTTGAAGAAGCAAATAGAAAATATTCATCGAAGGCAATTGGTAATGTGCAAGCGATATGAACATCGACATTCAGCGATGAAACAATTATAAATTTATAAGACACATCTACAGTTTCAAGTATGATAAAATTCCAAAAGTTGAGGGAGGAATTTCATGATGATTTTACAAGCGTCGTGATGAACGCTTAAACAATTATGGGAACGACGCTATGATGGCATCAAGAACATCCGAAATGACTTAACATCTACATTTCGGGGGGAGATTAACATCTCATCTCTCCCGTAATAGAAATTATACAATTATCAGTCATTTTACCATCTCAAATGACGATCTACAGGGAACTTTGGGGAAGAAGACTTGAAGTTATTCATGGACGAGGGCGACCAGGGAATTACCCGGTGCCGAAGAGAGAAAGGGCTATCCCATCTCAATCAGAAGAGTCATCGACGGAAAGAGGCGACAGCACGATGTTGATCGAGTTCGTATCCCAGGACCTGACCGCACGAGACATTCGGAGGGAGAATTGGACAAGAATGCTGACCACCACGCAGTCTTAAGCTGCTAGAAACATTCCGATTCTAATGGGTAACCAAAGGAAGTGCGCTTCATGTCAACTCTAACCCAACACAAGGTAGTCTACGGACCAACATTGAACGTCCCACTTTGTAGACTTGTATATCTTGAATATCCGACAACTATTGTTGAATGACATTTTTCTATATTGTTTATTAGATTAGTGCAGTTTTCATTCTTATATTCGTAAAAAACATCATGCGGATGTTTGGTCGTAATTTTCGACGATTTCGGAATTTTAGGGATTTTTCTTTTCGATTTTAAATTTTTTGCGATATTCGAAATTTGAAGGGAGATTTTATAGTTTAATTCAGAATAGTTATAGTAAAATTCAAACGTGTTTTAAATCGAACGATATCTATGTTTTATTAATGATTGTAATGATGGAAATGTTTTCCAAATATGTGATAGGAAGTATATGTCAAGTAATGCGATCCAGAAAGATCTATTGTAGAGATCTATATAACGCCACGATCTGAGAAATAATGAAACAGATTTAGTGAAGAAATTTTGTAAGTAATGTTTTTTGAAAGTATTAGAATTTGTTGAACCGACAGTTAAGAAAGAATCTGTAAAGAATTGTAGTGCGTAATTAACAGATGCAAACGGGAGCATATTTTGAAGTAAGAAATAACGTAAAGATGGAATGGAAGGAATGTTACAGTTTGTTGAAATATTTTTAAGAAATGTGAGTGAAGCAAAGAATAAGATTGTTATTTAAAGATGATCATTTTATCGTATTACCTCTTAAATTGAGTCATGGAGAGAACCAGTATTTTTATGATATGGTAATTAAGATTGTGGTAACTGAAAGAAGAGTTTATTATTGGAAAGTATAAAGAAAGAAATGTTATGGAAGTTTGCGAAGTATCTCGATGGACGAGATTTATTTTTCCCGTTGTAGACGGAGGTATTTGTTGTCGGACAGTGAGCCAGTTTGTAGCCATTGATCTATTTTTTTAGAAATATGTGTAGTGTCAGACGCGTGTATTTCATGAAAGTAAGAAGTAATAAGAAATGTTATGGAAGTTTATTAATTGTGGATGTTATTGAAATAGTCTCAATAGAGGTGAAACACCTTGAAATTCACAGGAGAGCGGATCCTGGATGAAGTTAAATCTGATAGAAATTATAGGATTTAATGTGTCTTTGTTGAAGCTGAGAGTATACTGAGATCTATTAAATGGTTCTTATCCTAATGTTTTCATTTATGGTAATTATTCGACGAGTGGAAATGCGTATTTTTATTAAGTGCATGTATTACATGAACAGATAAGTTGTAGGAGGTTTTTGAACTAGTCTCTACTTAATTGTATGGATTATAGAATCCCAGATTGTAACGTAAAACACGAACAAGACAAAGTAGAGTGAAGTAATATTTTTCTGAAGCCCGTTGAGAGGCAGGAGTGATGTAGAAGGACAGTTACATGTTGTATTGTCAGAAGAAAGGAAGGAACGCGTTGTATATATTTTTATTCTAAGTAAGTAGTTGATGAACTACGACGTTATTATTTTCATTGTACCGACAGTAGTGGCTACGCGGGCTAAAGCGCTGCGTTAGGTCAAGGGGCCAAGCTCTCTGCTGACTCGGTAGACGCGTGGGTTCGAGCCCCACCGTCGGCTGCCCTTGAAATGGTTTTCCGCGGTTTCCCATTTTCAACAGCAGGCAAATGCTGGGACAGTACCTTCTGACAGGCCACGGCCGCTTCCTTCCACATCCTTGCCCAGTTTCATTCATCTTCATCCATTCCATCTCTCATCCCGACGCGCAGGTCGCCCACGGGCGTCGACTAGAAAGACCTGCACTCGGCCTCTCAGGAGGCTACACGACAAAAAAAAATCATTGTATAGAGTGTTATATTAAATGTATTTCACATAGATTCGTAAATAGATTTAGGAGTGTTTTATATTTTAAATTTAAACTTTAAACCTTTGTGTAGAGATTTCGCGATTCCTAGAGGAAGAAATATTAATGTTAGGGTGCGGGAGATAAATTGTATAGAGTAATGAATCGTATTTGTAATGACGGATATCTACATCAGTGGTAACGTCATTTATTTTTGGGATTATTTAAAAATGTTAGCTTATAATATTTTTCTTGTTATAAACTCCCGTCACCTAGGGCACAGCAGTTGTTCGCTGTATAGAAGCTTATTGAAGCTTACACGTAACAGTTTTTACGGTTTCTTAATGAAACGACTTGTACTTTTATATGGATTAATGACACTTTGTCATTCATATTTATTTCATTGGTTTTTTTTTTTTTTGAGAGCCATTAATCAAAGCTCGATGACACGAGAAGTGTATTGCTTTTTTAATAAATAGACGGATTCGTGTTGACGATTTCCTGATTGTTTTATAGGAAACTGGCATTAAACTTGTAGTTAGATTGTAGAGGAATGTGCTGTAGGGTGGAAGTTCCCGAGCGACCTAATCCGCATCCTTACGCCCGAGATTTTAATAGAGACTTTTTAATCCTAAGTAGTTAGATGACCCTACTGTTCTGTAGTTATATACTGCAGCACATTCCGACTGAGAAAGTACCTGTCCCTTATTCTAAGTGTTTCGCCAAGTGGCACCATGTCGTTTTTAGCCGGGACTTCAAGATGCTACACTCCCAGATTATTTCCAGCCGGAGGATATTGGTGGATCATCCAGTTATATGGGTACAGTACCAGTGTGGATTTCGCTCTCGTAGGTCAAACACCGACCGTCTGGTGCGACATGAGAGCGCTATACAGGAGGCTCTTCTCCGAAAGCAACACTTATTCACGGTTTCCTTTGACGTCGAGATAGCCTACGCCACCACATGGCGCTAAGGGATCCTTTCCACCCTTTACGAGTATGGAATCCGCGGTAACCTCCCGATTTTCATTGCGAATTTGACGTACGTCTGACTCTTCCGAGTAAGGGTCGGAAGGACATTTTCGCAATATTATACCCAAGAGAAGGGAGTTCCTCAGGGTTCTGTGCTGAGTGTAAACTTGTTCACGATTGCCATAAACGGCATTGTTTCTGCCGCTGTACCCTCGGTAGCTCCATCGCTGACGATGTAGCTCTGCATTACAGCTCTGGAAGTATGGCAATCGTGGAACGGTAATTGCAGCTAGCTATTAACCGGGTTGGCAGGTGGGCACACGACCGGGGTTTTCGTTTTTCAGTGGCGAAAACCTCCGTCGTCCATTGGTGTCGGCTCCAGAAGTTAAATTTGCACCCTGTCCTACATCTCTGGTATGCTACGTTGCCGTTGGTTTACACTTATCGCTTCCTGGGGCTCCATTTTGACAGCATATTAACGGGGCAGCACCATATACGGCAACTAAAAACGGCGTGTTTCAGGAAACTGAACATTCTCAAGTTTCTTAATGGGACATGTGGGAGCTGACCATGCGGTGCTGCTACGTTTCTACCAAGCCCTCGTCCTGTCTCGGCTAGACTATGATTCAACGACATTCTGTTCAGCAAGGCCGGCAACCTTGAAAATGCTGGATAGTATCCACAATAGTGGCGTTAGGCTTCCGTCCGGACCAGCCCGATACCCAGCTTACACCTAATGCTTAACATTATAACGTGCGAGTAGTTACAAATCAATAACTACCAAATTTATACTTAAACACACACGTTATAATGTTAATCATTATAGTGTGTATTTGCAATCGAAAATATTATATATTAGTTGTCCCCGGCATGCGTCGCAATGCCAATCAAAGAATGTGTTGTCGTTATAACTGTAATGTTGAAGTGCTTTTGGTCACACAATACAATTCTTTTTCTTCGATAACTACCTCTAAACGTTTGTAAAGCGGATATACTAATTTAGAAACATTCGTGGGAGCGTGCACAACAATTCACCAAAGTTTCATCGCAATCGGATAAATGGTGTCTGAACGCTTACGAGACTTTATTGAAAAGATTCGCGTGCCCTCACCCATTTGTTGAAACTACTCGTGCGCTACCGTTTGTACTATGGATTTCCTAAGCCATAATCCTTCGCAGGAGTGTACAATACAACTCACCAAACTATCTCGCAATAGTATGAATGGCTTATGAACGCAAACTAGACTTTGTTGAAACGATCCGAGTTCCGTCACACTTTTGTTGGCCCTACTCATGCACCGCACCACCCATTGAAAAATGGATTTACTAACTCATAAACCTTTGCAGGAGTGTATACAACTCACCAAAGTTTCATCGCAATCGGATGAATGGTATACGGACACATACGGGACTTCGTTGAAACGATTTGGTCTGTCGCTGATTTGTTGAATCTACTTGTGCGCTACCAATTGCAAAATGGATTTACTAAATCAGAAACCTTCGCAGGAGCGGGAAAAACAATTGACAAAAATGTCATCGCAATCAGATGAAAGGCATATGAACGCATACGGGATTTTGTTGAAACGATTCCTAAGCCGTCACTCCGTTTGTTGAATTTACTCGTTCGCTACTAATTAAAAATGGATTTAATATGGTGTATAAGGAATCGTCGCAGGAGGATACACATCAATTCAGTAATGTTTCATCGCAATTGAATGAATGGTGTATGGACGGATACGGGTTTTTGCTGAAACGATTCGCAGGTCGTCACTCATTTGCTGAAACTACTCGAGCGCTACCTAATGTAACACGGATTTACTAGGTTAGAAACCTTCGCGGTAGTGGGAACAAGAATTCCCAAAACTTGCATCGCAATGGGATGAATGGTATATGCACGCATGTGGGACGTTGGTGAAACGAATCGCACGCCAACACCCATTAAACTAGACACGCCCTATCTATTGTAAATTGGATTTAATATGCCTACACCCATCCTGGGAGTGTGCACAACAACTCACCAAAATTGAATCGCAATGGAAAGAATGGTATATGAGCACATGAAAGACGAACAAACAAATATTCATTTTTATATAGATAATTGGCTTTGCTCGTTGGGGTCTCCGCCCCCATGCCCCCGGTGCGTTTGACGAACCATGCATTTTTAGGAAAAGTAATGGGTTGAAGTGTTTAAAACATATTTCTGAATTTAAGGTTTTTATGTTTGCTGTGACTTTGTAATAAAATTAAGACGAATATTTTGCATGCGTATTTTCCTTTGATGTAAATATTTTAGTTGATTCATCGATGTCACTTAGCAAAATAAATTATTTAAAACATATTTCTGAATTTAAGGTTTTTATGTTTGCTGTGACTTTGTAATAAAATTAAGACGAATATTTTGCATGCGTATTTTCCTTTGATGTAAATTTTTTAGTTGATTCGTCGATGTCACCTAGCAAAATAAATTATGCTAATGGTCTGAATAAAATTGTAGTTTTGCTTTGTTATAATTTTCCATAAGTTTATAGTGTTTTCATTGTACGAAGACCCACACTTTTGTTGCGTGTCAAATTTTCGGATTTTTTGCACTTGCCCTCAAGTCCATAAAATAAAGTACTTTTTATCTGATAATGTTTGGTTACGAGTCCAAATTGTAATTCTCTATAATGCTATTGCCTCTTTTTGACATCTCTTTTCCCACTATTTAAATTGTTTTCCAATTGATGAAGGAATGTGCGCACTGCTATTTTTTAAGTCTGTTAGGACATGGCTGGTCATCTAGTATACTTCTAGTTATAATAATATGGTGTTTTTTTTGCCAAGGCATGACCTCTAGCCTACTACCAGTTATATCATGACTGGAAATTTCGTTAAACTAGATCCCCTAGGATGCCAGTAATATCGTTTTCAGGAGTTTTATTATAAAAGGTCATTTAGCCTACTGCCAGTTACTGTATAACATGGCGGGAAGATTTAATAAAGCAGGTCCCCTTGCAAAACAGTCTGTTTTAGATTGTGTGGTGTGGCTAATGGGTTCCAAAATGCCGATACGCTGCTGTTCAGAACATGAAATATAATCACCGTGTAACAAATCCCTGAAACTGTAAATACCTTGGAACTAAGAAACGTACACGAACGCATAACCTCCAGTAATTATTTTACAACTTTACACATATTCGCAAAGATAGATTCTTTTCCCCATTCAGTTATTTATGTGGTTGGCAATAACATTTGACTTTCTATTCCGCTTATTATTATTGTTATTATTATTATTATTATTATTATTATTATTATGAAGGGGACGTGGTGGTGCTGAAGTCACGCCTCTTGCCCCTTACCAAGGCTGGCTGGGTCCAATTCTCAACGAATGCATGTGAGATTTACCATCTGAAATATCAAGTGCTGTGGTTGTGAATTCACACAAAAAGAGGAGGTCCCGTGCCTCATTTTCAAGAGATTAACGGTCATGTCAAATTATAAACTTCCTTCCATTTTCACTAATATGATGTGTAGACTATATGGGTCTTTACTCACCCGATTATTAATAACAGGAAAAAAATACGTCTATATATTGAATATCAGTTTCTATATGGTAAAATGTAAATAAACTTTCTACAATATTAAGCCCTTCTAAATATGCCCCTCGACTAACGTCCTAATAAGATACATTAAAAAAAATACAGCAGTATGCTTAAAATATATGAAATGAGGTAGCAATTTGCATATCCGCAGTGAATATTATTAAGAAAAGTACTTAAAATGTATCATGTCATGACTGAGAGTCACAGAAACAAAACCAACTTTCATCATTCTAAGTTATAATACCAAACCAGTAACATTAAATACGTTTGTGCAATACAACCGTAAAGTCAATGCAGAAAAATAAAATAAAATTCTCTGAAAGTCGGTAGGATTCGTCACATTAATCTCTGAAATCATGTTGCTGTTTCTTAAAAAAAAACAGCTAAGAGCACTCAAGAACTGGCAAAAGCAAATATTCAATTGACGAAAAATAAAACACGTTATCAGAATTAAAGCACACCGCGGAAAATATTAGGAGTTATACCTTCTTAAAAACGCCTGCAGAGACACACATTATACAGGCGGAACGAAGATTATAAAATTGGACTCAAAATCACGTATTGTTTCCGACCCCACCAAACCCCTCTATAAATATTACAATCCATAATCAGATCATACTGGAATGAATCCAATAAACAGCAAACAAAAGGCAAAATAACATTACGGTTTTCGACCCGATTGACCAAATAAATCCTATATAATTATTCCTAAAATACACAAATCTGAAAATTAATTCGGCTCACTTTCGATAACAGTTCGATGGACTCTATAAAATTACGACCAAAAATGTAAAATCGTAAATATCTCCATTATATTTCGCCGTATAATAAAATCTAAAATCATAAATGTCCCCCTTATGCATTAAAATAGCTCCATTCTCTCTACTGACTATTAATCAGAAACTCACAATGCACGCATATAATGCGTATCAGGAACGTAAGTCTTAAAATGTAAAGCCTAAATTTTCATTTACTAGATTGAGCCCCCTTAATATTCCTAAGTTCACAAATTTTGATAATTTATTCGTTTTAAACACGTAGAAAAACTTAGAAAAATTGCCGCCAGATCTCTAAAATCGTACATTTCTCCCGTATGCATTAAAATATCTCCATTCTGTCAACTGATTATTAATTAATCAGAACCTCCCAACGCATGCATATAATGCAGATCAAGATTGTAGGTCTTAAAATGTAAATTTTGAATTTTTAAGTTAGATTGAGCCCCCTAAATATTATCCCAAATGCAAAATTTTGACATTTCGTATTTTTTCGACCGGTTGCCACCAACGTTCTATCTACATAGCATATTTCAGCTCTGTGGGTGGTCGGGAAATACCCTTTGATTTTTGATTCTCATGATGTGTACATGTGGCTTTATGTTGTTGTTTGAGTCTTCAGTCTTTTGACTGGTTTGATGCAGCTCTCCAAGCCTCCCTGTTTTGAGCTAATCGTTTCATCTCTACAAAGCTACCACACCCTACATCCGAAGCAATCTGTTTAACATATTCTAACCTTGGTCTACCCCTACAGTTCTTGTCCTCAACCCTTCCTTCCATAGCTAAGCTTGCTATTCCTGGGTGTCTTAGTATGTGTCCTACCAACCTATTTCTTCTCTTCTTTAGCAGTCGCCCGAAACATCTCTCCTCTCCCACTCGGCTTAATAACTCTTCGTTTGTCACCCTATCTTCCCATCTGATCTTCATCATTCTCCTGTAACACCACATTTCAAATGCTTCAATTCTCCTCTTTTCTGCTGCACCAATAGTCCAAGTTTCACTTCCATAGAGCGCCACGCTCCAGACAAAGGCTTTCAAAAATGACTTTCTAATACCTAAATCTATATTCGATGTCAACAGATTCCTTTTTTGTATAAAGGCTTTCCTTGCCTGAGCCAACCTACTTTTTATATCCTCTTTGCATCGTCCATGACTGGTTAATTTGCTTCCTAAGTAACAGAAGTCTCCTACTTCCTTCAGCTTTTCACCTGCCATTTTGATGACCATAGAGGTTTCTGTTTCATTCGGCTGCATTCCAGTATTATTGATTTAAATTTATTAATTTTCATCATGTATTCAATCCGTAAGACGGAGTCCATACCATTCAAAAACTCATTCAAATTCTCAGGCGTGTCGGCCAAGATGACGATGTCATCAGCAAATCTCAGAGTTGAAATTATTTCTCCTTGAATCTTCACTCCCAATTTAATTTTTTCTCCAATTTCCTTCATTGCTTGTTGAATGTAAAGATTGAAAATTATGGGTGATAAGTTGCAGCCTTGCCTTACACCTTTCAGAATACCAGCTTCTCTCTCATGTCCTTCAGCTTGAATGACTGCTATATGGTTTCTGTTTAAATTGTAGATCACCCTCCTATCCCTGTACTTTATTCCAATAGATTTCAAAATTTCAAACAATTTAGTCCAATCAACGTTAACAAAAGCCATTTCAAAGTCTTCAAATGCCATGAACGTTCCCTTATTTTTCCTTATTCTACCTTCCATAATCAGCCTAAGACTTAGTACAGCTTCCCTTGTTCCTACATTTCTCCTGAAACCAAACTGGTCTTCACCCAACTCCGTTTCTATCTGGTTTTCCATCCTTTTGTAAATTATTCTAGACTGGATTTTTGAAGCATGAGTAATCAAGCTGATTGTACGGTAATCTTCACATCTGTCAGCTCCCACTTTCTTTGGTATAGGGATAATAACATTCTTCTTGAAATCAGGGGGTACCTCACCTGTCTCATAAACCCTACACACCAAGTGAAATAACCTGATCAGACCTTCATCTCCTATGCAACGTAGCAACTCAATCGGTATATCATCTATGCCTGGTGCTTTGTTCCTGCTTAAATTCTCCAATGCTCTGTCAAATTCTGATCTCAATACTAAATCTCCTTTTGCTTCCTCATCAATTTCCTCCTCCCTTTCCATTACATGATTCTCAATCTCCTTTCCCTTATACAAACACACAATGTAAACTTTCCATCTCTTAACTTTTTCTTCCCTATCTGTTAGAGGCTTTCCATTTGTGTCCTTAATATTACCGCAGTTACTTTTATTTTCCCCAAAATTACTGTTAATCTTTCGATAAGCTGTGTCTACTTTTTCAAATATCAGACAATTTTCTATACCTGCACATTTCTCTTTCTACCATTCTTCTTTCGCTTCCTTCTTGTTAACCTTATTTCTCAGACGTCAGTGATCTGCTTTCCCCTTTTTATCTCTTACATTCTTGTGTTTCCGTCTTTGATCCATCAATTCTAGTATATCCTAAGTTATCCACGGTTTATTACCTATTCTTTCTTTCCTACCAACGTTTTCTTCTGTGGATTTTGTTATTTCATTCTTCAAAAGTGCCCATTCATCTGCAATTGAAGTTGGTATAGGGTTTTTCATTAGTCCTTCCTTTATACTCTTCTTGAATCTTTCGTTTACATCCTTCACTTTCAGTCTGTCTATTGCCCACCTTTTTGGCCTTTGACTTCTCTTCACTTTCTTCAACTTTAATCTGCATTTCATAACAACCAGATTGTGGTCAGAGTTTATGTCAGCACCCGGATATGTTTTGCAATCCAAAATCTGGTTTCGAAACCTCTGCTTGACCATAATGAAGTCGATTAGGTAACGCCATGAATCTCCTGGTCTCATCCAGGTGTATATTCTTCTATTGTGGTTATTGAGTAAGGTGTTAGCTATGACCAACTCATGCTCGGTGAAGAATTCCATCAGCCTACTTCCTCAATCAATCCTTTCACCTAATCCGAAATCTCCTACTATCTTCCCTTATCTGCCTTTTCCTGCCACAGCATTCCAATCTCCCATTACTATAACATTTTAATCACCCTTGATATACCTCAGAATTTCATCTATTTCTTCGTAGACCTTTTCAACACCTTCATCATAAGCTTGACTGGTAGGCATATAGACTTGTACCACTGTGGTGCACGTAGGTTTAGTATTGATTTTTGCTACAATAATCCGTCCACTATATTGCTCATAATATTCCACCCGCTGTCCAAGTTTCCTACTCAATATGAGACCAACCCCTGCTTGTCCATTGTTTGATTTAGTGCTAATGACCCTATTGTCACCTGACCAAAAGTCCTGTTCTTCCTGCCAGCGCATTTCACTAATCCCAACCAAATCCAACCTCAACCTATCCATTTCCTTTTCTAAGCTTTCTAACCTTCCATCTCCTAGCATACTTCTAACATTCCACGCTACGATCCGTAGAATGTCAGATTTCCTCTTTGTCACTTCTGTGATGTTAACCCCCTCTCGAGTATTCCACACCCGGAGATCCGAACGGGGGACTAGGTAACCCCCGGATTGAAATTTTACAAGGGAGGAGGCCATCAACACATATAATTATGCATAGAGAGGTGCATATCCTCGGGAATAGCATTACGGCTGTAGTTTCCCGTTGCTTTCGGCCATGCAGCAGAACGCAGTGTAGCCATTAGTTGGCTTATATTATCAATATCTTAACCGTCTATAAGACAAGTAAAGCCAAATTCTACTAACAAAAATTTACTTAAGTTCCACCAACAACAAGTACTACCACTAAAACAGTCCATCACCAGGCACACTCACATGCACCCTCACACATCACAGTCTAATGAAACAATGAAACTATATCTATTAAACATACAACTGCCACCAGACACACTCACACACCACAGTCTAATAGATGATGATGATGATGATAATTGTTGTACAGAAGATGATAAGCAGACCTGACTACATGGTCATTGGCACAGATGATGATAAACAGACATGACTACTTGGTCATAGGCCCAGATGATGATAAACAGACCTGACTACATGGTCTTAGGCCCAGATGATGATGATAAACAGACCTGACTATTTGGTTATTGGCCCAGATGATGATGATAAACAGACCTGACTACTTGGTCAATGGCCCAGATGATGATGATGATAAAGAGTCCTGACTCCTTGGTCATTGGCCCAGATGATGATGATAAACAGACCTGACTACTTGGTCATATTTCATAGCAGTATATTCCATTTCTATATAAAGCGGAAAATCATTCACCGTTTTTCCAGCTTCCTTTTCCTCAAACATAAGCATATGATGAAAGGATAATTCATCTCCAACATTTACTCGTTGATGGTTGTGGACCAACAGTCTATCACCGTTTATTTGTATGTTTAAATGTTTCTCATCAGGCATGGCATATTTAATATGAATCACGCCTTCGCAATATTGTTGCAGTTTTCTATATATTTGTAGTGGATACAAAAATAAAACACTAAAAATAAACTTACATATTCTTAATAAATCCCTCTAAAATAGAAGTACGATGATATTCAAGAGACACACAGCATGAACGACAAAGAGTGAGTATTTATGTTCATTTGACACAATTATTAATCAAATTATGAAATAAAGTTCATGATAATTTAGTTTAGTGCGACTGCTTTGGGTAGAGCTGCGCGCGCACTTCTTTGTCCAGTTGGCTTTACTTGTTTCACAGTTTTGGCGACACGGCGCGCGCGGGCCGTAGGTTGGGCAGTCAAGCCCTAGGTTATGTGTGTCATGTGTTATGTTTAAAATGAGTGTTAAAGACATAATTTGAATTAGATAAGCTTAAATCATCATTTTGAATTTGTCATGGAGAACACATAACGGAACAAGATGTTCAGTAAAGAACATATAGCCTACTTTCTCCTAAATGCATGGGTATTTTTATAACTCTTTGTCCTTTTCAAGGAGTATAATTGAATGTTGGTTGTAGTAGTTTGTTAAAATACAACGTGCTATACGGATATTAAACATGAATATGGGGTGCCCTTTGCTAGTGCTAGCTCTGTAAAAAAATTCATTCAATTCGGTTTCACCGTGTTTGAACTGATATGGGGAATTGATTTGCACACATACAAGGCCACTATTTGCAAACTATTGGGCTGATGATCTTGCAGTTTTGTCAAAATATGCTTCCCACATAAAGATATGTTGTTGCAAAATTTGGTAGAGACTAGATTATTTGGTTGGTCGTAATTACATTTTAGCTTTTAACATTTTGGTGGCCGCGATTACGTTTCCGTCAAGATGGGGGTGATATAGAACATGACACTGAGCTGCCCTCTGCTAGTGCTACCTCTGTAAGAAATTTCGTTCCATTCGGTTTCACCGTGTTTGAATTGATAGGGGGAATCGATTTGCACACATGCTTGGCCACCATCTGCAAAATATTGGGCTGATGATCTTGCAGTTTGGTCAGAATATGCTTCCCACATAAAGATATGTTGTTGCAAAATTTGGTAGAGATTAGATAATTAGGTTGGTCGTAATTACATTTTAGCTTTTAACATTTGGGTGGCCACGATTATGTTTCCGTCAAGATGGCGGTGACACAAAACATGACACTGAGGTGCCCTTTGCTAGTGCTACCTCTGTACCAAATTTCGTTCCATTCGGTTTCACCGTGTTCGAATTGATAGGGGAATCGATTTTCACACAAAGATGGCCGCCGCCCGCAAAATATTAGGCTAATGACCTATTAGTTTGGTCAAAGGATGCTCCCACCACAAAGGTATTGTGCCCAACATAGTCCCCCCATAATAGCGCGGTTTGGCAAATCCGCCAGCGCGGTACGTCACACTGGTTGCGCGGCCACCAGGATGAGTGACATCACGGATATCTGTATTATTTCTCCGGCAGAGCGCACTGTCTCTGACCACGTGCTCAGCTCTGGCATCCGGCATCTGGTCACATCGAGAGGTGCAGACACATGCTTTTTGTGCGCGGACTGGACAGTACTCCGTCGCGCGGCAAGAGTGATTTTACATTCTATTGTGATCGTGGAGGGCCGTGTGTGCTATGCCACCACAGGTCTAAAGGTCACCACACACAGAAAGCTAAGCTAAGCTACGCTACGCTATGCTATGCTAAGCAATGCCAAGCTATGGTGTGCTATGACACGAACAAAAAGCTAAGCTAAACTAAGCTAGACAGCATATTTCTTATTACAGTACATGCTTTCCTACTAATGAAAATGTATAGTATCTTTAATGGAAGAGATCCTACAGGATTAAATTAGATTAATAATATTATTATTATTATTTTAATACTGCTTTCTAAATTAATTTTTGTATAATACTGTATATGTAACATAAAAATAGGAACGTAGCCAGGATTCTGTTTTGGTGGGGGTCCAGGTGTTACTATTTTATTAAGTAAAATTGTGGCCCACTATAGCTATGTATAAGATACGTGTTTTTTCCTAAAACTATTCAAATTTGCCTATACGTATATAACATAGCAATAGAGTAGATACTTCTATATTACCGTATTTGAATAGCCTATGTCTTCATTTAAAAATGATATTATTAGATTATTCGCGTTATCAACTATATTCAATACTATAAGGGTTACCGTATTTGACAAAATGAATTTAAAACGGTAATATTACCGGCACTACTAACAAGAAAATAAGAATAAAACTATAATATTACAATTGTCAAACGATAAGTTTGCCTCTTTGTTTAATTTCGGAGAGAATCCGGACCTGCCCCCCTCCTCTGACTACGTCTCAACTACAAATTGAAACTAAATACTTAATTAATTAATTAATTAATTGCCTCCGTCTTGGTCGTTAGTTATAATTACATTTTGTTGTTGGAGGCTAGTTGGACCAGTATGGGTGTTATGTGAAGATAATACAAGACGATTAATATTTCTTAAAGCAAAATATTCCTCTTCTGCAGTGGATACTCTAAATACTTTAATGGAGAAAGGGGAAGAAAACATATTGAAACTTATAACATTCTCTATGAAGTCTTGAAATCTAACGCGGAATTCGGTTCTTAATTCTGATATAATTTCTGCGTACTTTTGAGAATTTTGATTATCACAGTTTTGTAGGGCTGGGGAATGAACAAAGTTGTTCTTTTGGCCTGTCACCCATTGTATAAATAAAACGAAGTACGGTACTACCTGAATCACTACACTATACTCACACGACACGGCTACGCACACAACTCAAGGTCTGCGACAGCCCGCCAGATCAACTGTTCCGGAATGAAAAGCGCATGCGCCAGGCCAGCTACAGCCAAGAAAATCGCCTGCCTAGCGATCTGTCTAGCTTAGCTTAGCATCGCTTCGCATAGTATAGCTTAGCATAGCGGCCTGTGTGTGTCACTGTACTTAAATGCATTGAGAGCGATATTTTTCATAACACCGCGTAGCTTAGCTTAGCTTAGCCTAGCTTTCTGTGTGTGGTGGCCTTAAGAGTCGCCGTGTATCGAGTGTGATTTTATCGGAGTCCTGAGAGACCATATAATTACGAATCACCGCTGTTATACCGGGCGCGATTACTATATCAGACGGTCGAGTTTAGCGTGTATAATCCCGGTAGTACAAACGCATGTTGGCTTGATAACGAATGAACTAGCCCATTGCAACTAGCTTTAGACGCGCAGATACAATATGGAATAGTTTGTGCAGTAAACATTCAAGGAATAGACGAGGCTCTTATCATCGATGGAGGACTTGTAGATGCAATTGAACAGCTGTGAATTCTATTAAATTATTGCTTATGTAAAGCCGGTGGCAATTTGCTGAGAGGAAGAATTGTGTCTACATTGTTCGAGGCGCAGGAACTTATGATTTCCAGAATGGAACGAGGACATTTTATAACCTGTGCTGTTGAAGTGTCAATGAAGAATTTTGAAATGGAACTAGTCAGTGAAAATATGTGCCACTAAGCTTATACGTGAGGGGACTGGACGGAGTGACATTTACATCAAGATGAGGCCATGATGTTGCCATGACATAACCACACCGTGGGAGTCGGAGGACGCAGCCACCATGAAACGTGAAGGTCTCAGTTTCGATTCCTGGAGGAGGCGAGGAAGGAGATGGTGGAAGGTGGAATCCTGCTGGTTCTCGAATGGGAATGAGATGGTCCTGAATGAAGTTTGGTTCCAGAGGTTCTGCATTCTATGAGCATGCTAGGCTTGTACCATATTTTCTTATTTCGGCCAGTTGGTGAGCTAAAACATTACTTCAATTTGTAGTTGTGAGTGGTTTGTACTACTCAGTAGTACTAGATGCCATGGAATTGAACCAATTATTATTTATTTGTTGATTAATTATTTTATAATTATTATTATTGTTAATGGCCACAGTTTTTTCTTCGTCTCTTAGATAATTATATGAGGAAGTGACTCACATTGTAGGGTTGTCACACGTGGCAAGGAACAATCCACCATGCTTGGCAACATGAAACAGTTAATATTTTCTTTTGGGAATTTTTGTAAATCCGTCACTACTTCGAATGATAAGATTATTAGCCTACTTTTCACATTTTGCAAAAATTAGGAAAAAGTAGACTTATGAGATCGGACAAATGTGTGTCTGTCCTTCTGTCTGTCTGTCCTTCTGTCTGTCTGTCTGGCTGTGTGTGTGTCCCCCACCTATCAATTCCGAAACGGCTTGAGCAATCGAAACAAAATTTGGTAGGAGTAAAGATCTATACCTGAATATCTCACGGCCACATTTGAAAATGATGTCAGTGCTACCAACTGCTGATAAATCACAATTGAAATTTGAGCTCCATGTTGAATATCTCGGAAGGTATGAATGGGAGCTATTTCAAAATTGGCACACGTATAGATAATAATATTGCAGTTTAATTTCCAGGAGGCCATAGATGGCAGTGTTGCCAAAATGATTATAAGCCTGCTGATAGGTCCAAATTTTAAATGCATATAACTTCTATACTATCAATTGGATTTCAACCAAATTTCGTATGTGCTATGTGTACATAAACAGATATGACTGAGCATATTCTTAAGAGCCATCAGGGCTGCCAACTGTTAATATATGCTTTCAATTTTTTTAAATCTAAATGCCCATATATCAGAAAGTATGCAAGCCGACTACTTTAAACTATGCACACGTATAGTGCCTGACATTCTATATTAATTTGGAGTAACTTATATACGTCAGTGCTACCAACGTGATTCTAAGCCTGCTGAGAGGTCCATCTTTAAATACATGTAACTTCTATACTATCATTTGGATTTCAACCGAATTTCGTGTGTGCTATGTGTACCATATCAGATATGACTATGCCGATTCTTAAGAGTAACCAGGGCTGCCAACTGTTAATAAATGCTGTCTCTATTTTTGTTACCCTAATATCAATATATCAGAAAGTATGCAAGCCAATAGCTCTAAACTTTTCACACGTATAGTACCTGGTATTCTAGATTAATCTGAATTAACTAATATAGGCCTACGCCAGTGCTGCCAATATGATTCTACGCCTGCTTATAAGGTCCAATTTTAGAATGCATGTAACTTCTATACTATATAATAGATTTCATTCAAAATTGACACAACAATAGATCATATTATTTCAGATTATTTCTGACCAATACATGTATGCCATTGTTGCCAACATGATTTTACGTGCGCTGTTAGATCCAATGTTTAACCGCATGTAACGTCCATGCTATCCTTCGGACTTCAACCCAATTTTGTATTCTGTACCTTAAGAGCTGGAACTAAGAATATATTCAGTCACCAGGGCTGCCAACTGTAATTCTCCATTAGGCTACATTATGCCAGGTATACGAACTAATTAGAAATTTCGATATTACCAACTTAATTTCGTCATTATTCTAGATAGATCCATATAGATTAATCATTGGCATGAATCTTAAATTTTAAGAAAAGTAGGCTCTTTAGTTCGTCGCGGAACTTCTTGTTTTACTTTGTAGTTGAATATATTAGCTTATAGGAGCGATGAATTCTATAATTATATTTTTAGCCTACTTTTCACATTTTGCAAAAATGAGGAAAAAGTAGACTTATGAGATCGGGCAAATGTGTATCTGTCTGTCTGTCTGTCTGTCTGTCTCTCCTTCTGTCTGTCTGTCTGTCTGTCTGGCTGTGTGTGTGTGTCCCCCCCTATCAACTCCTAAACGGCTGCAGCAATCGAAACAAAATTTGGTAGGAGAAAAGATCTATACCTGATTATCTAACGGCCATATTTGAAAATTATGTCAGTGCTACTTACTGCTGAAAAATCGCAACTGAAATTTGAGCTCCATGTGGGATATCACGGAAGGTATGAATGGGAGCTATTTAAAAATTGGCACACGTATAGATAATAATATTGCAGTTTAATTTCCAGGAGGCCATACATGGCAGTGTTGCCAAAATGATTATAAGCCTGCTGATAGGTCCAAATTTTAAATGCATATAACTTCTATACTATCAATTGGATTTCAACCAAATTTCGTAAGTGCTATGTGTACATTCTCAGATATGACGGCGCGTGTTCTTAAGAGCCACCAGGGCTGCCAACTGTTAATAAATGCTCTCAATTTCTTTTATCAAAATACTCATATATCAGAAAGTATGCATGCCGACAGCTTTAAACTATGCAGATATATAGCACCTGACAGTCTATATTAATTTGGAGTAACTTATATACGTCAGTACTACCAACATGATTCTAAGCCTGAAGATAGGTCCAATTTGAAATGCATGTAACTTCTATACTAACTAATGGATTTCATTCAAAATTGACACAACAATAGATCATATTATTTCAGATTATTTCTGACCAGTACATGTATGTCACTGTTGCCAACATAATTTTACGCGCGCTGTTAGATCCAATGTTTAAATGATTGTAACGTCCATGCTATCCATTGGACGTCAAACAAATTTTGTATTCTGTACCTTAAGAGTTGGAACTAAGAATATATTCAGTCACCAGGGCTGCCAACTGTAGTTCACTATTAAGCTACATTATTCCAGGTATACAGTATTTCGACCTAATTAGAAATGTCGATAATACCAACTTAATTTTCTCATTATTCTTGAGACCGTAGATTAATCATTGGCATGAATCTTAAATTTTAAGAACAGTAGGCTCTTTAGTTCGTTACGGAACTTCTTGTTTTTTTTTCTTTTCTACCATGATAAGATTGGAAATACGACGGGGATACTCAACTGAATTCATGATGGAATAAATGAAGGTGGTAGACTAGCTGTCGAGAGCTAGGGTGGAGTTCATGTTTGAAATTTTCTTTTGGGGGGGATTTTGACTTCTGCGTTGGTGGATCTATTTATGTGAACTCTCAAGGATTATAACTTTAAATATTCCCATTTTTTTCTTAGTCCACATTCATTGATATCGAGAATTTAATTATTAAAAGCATGCTCGTCATTATGCTTCGACACCTACCCATTTGACATTGCTACAGGTCATGCCTGCATTGGATAATTTACGCACACTAGTTATGTGATGAAATGAAAGGTCATGGTAATTAAAAGGTAATAATGAGTTTATCTACAAGAAAAAAAGGAAGATTGATTGGTGTAGTTATTTATAAAAAGAGAGGGGAGAATTGAATGGAATGTAATAAAATAAATTTAGGATGATAGTTCACATATTCTGTGAACGTCTTATGGCCATTTTTATGAGAAATAATCATGATGAAACCCTTTGTCAATAAAAAATAATAATGTAATAATAATTAGTAGTGTAATATCATTCTAAATAAGCATGACTATGCAAAATGTAGTCAGATGGTGGTGAATTAAGTATTCACAGGAGTAGGCAGGCGATAATCTAATCACTATGTAATTCATGGAGTGGATACACTGCAAGCATACCTTTGTATTGGGATAGATGGGAACTTTTAGTTGTGATATTATAATCAGCCATGACTTTGAACTTTGCATAAATGTAGGATAATGGGTGCACGTTTTCTTGAAATAATTTGAGTAATTAGACTCTGAAATAGCGTTGTACGGTAAATAAAATATTGATTGCAACTTTAATTGAGTGGTCAAGTAGGACCTATATTGTTGCAGCAATTATTTTAAATTAATAATTGGTGGATATAAGATTTGTTTTCCTCTCATTAGTTAGAACGGAGATCAATACTATCATTTTTTGCCAAGCTATTTATTTAACTTTCTTTCATTATAAACTGAAGTGAGTGGAAATATTACTAATCTAGGACACTACCTGATGGACATTTAGCGTGATTAGTTGATATTGATATTCAAATATGACTAAATCTAATTTTTTATATTTTATTTAATTTTCTTCGAGTATCTCTTAATTTTATTTGTGTCTAAGGATAGGACCAAGGAGATTCGTTGACCCTTTAAAACTTCATTATGTTTATTTGGACTCTAAATATTTTTCTTTTTCTTCGTCAACATCAAGCATTCATTTAGATCGAATCTCCGAGGCATGATAGGCTTTTTGGGGGTTTCCAATATTTATATTGGTCAATGAGTTGCCAATAAATGGATGCCTACTTTTATCTTTTTAATCGTGCTTATCTTCTGATTTCTGTTGTGCTATTGCTTTGATTTAGGTTTGGGAGTGGGTTGATTTAACCTGTTACACCTATATGCTGTTAACCACCCCTGAGACTACTTAAGTTCTCGTACCCACCGGCATATTTTAATATTCGAACCCAGACCTCAATCAATTATTTTTTGTTCTTTATCTGATATATGTCTGGTGTTATCGGCATGAATTGCGATGTTTTCGCCGGGTCATCCAATTCGATGCCGGTTAACGGGGACATATAAAATGTCGCCCAGCGTGCAGGGCCTCGAATTGAGAAATCGTACCACACGATGGTGTAGCAATTATATGCTTTTAATGTAATTTGACAGCCAGTGTGTGTTGTTGTGTCGTTGGCACTTGCATTTAAGTGGCTCAAGTAAATTGGATTACCACATTTGAGGTACTTGAATGGGAGGCTAATGATTTTTCTCTTGGGAAGGTCTAATTACCTTTGGTAATGAGATTGTTCCTAGTTTCTATGACATAGGCAACAGAATCAGAAGTTCTTTTTCCTTTTGGATTGGTGCTTTTGATCTTCTTTCGTTCTTCGTTTAATGATCCAATTGCGTAGAATTGGATAAGGATCCATTTAGGCAGCTCGTTGATATTAGTTCAATTCCATGGTATAGTAGTAGAAAGTATGGTACAATCTTGGTGTGGTCACTCTTGATGGTTCCCTTATTATGTATTGTCTTATTGTACTTATTGACATGTCTAATATGGAAGAGTTGAGGCAGCTGTTAGCTGATTTGAAACTGATTTAAAGAAGGGTCAGGAGGATTTAAGAGGCGACTTTACGCAAGGTCAAATGGAGATAGAGGGTAGATTTAATCATAGTATCCAACAAAATCATGATGAATTGGACAAAAAATTTAATCAAAACCGAAATGAGGCATCTAATCAGGCGTTAAAAACACAGGCAGATATAATCAAGTTAGGAGAGCGTATAACCAACAGTCAAATGGAAACGGATAGCAGCATGGACGAAAATCTTGATGCATTGAAGGCCACTATGCAGGACAAATTAATAGAGGGCATACAGAAAATTCAGAAATGTGTAGAGAAAGACAAGGAAGCATTGAATACACACGTCAGGACATTCGAAATTCGTTTAGATGAAAACATCAAAGGATTGGGATCTGATATAACCGTTCATGTAGACAAGCTTAAAGGGGAATACCAACATGAGATAGTGGAAGCAAGGAAAGAGTTTAATGAAAGTACTGTCAGCATTCGAAAGGAATTAACGGAACAAGTAGGAAATGTAGAAACGAAAGATGCAGGAAAATGTTGGCACATTAACACAAGACGTGGATGCAAATCGAAAACGCATGTATGAGGAAACAATGAAGATAGAAAATAAATTGGACGCAATCAATGCTAATATCACACACATAGATGGGGCGATTTCGTAAGTCAATGATAACATAAAGATACTAGAGGGGAGTCACCTAGACCGCATTACGCGTATGGAAAACTTCTTACAGATGAATAGTCCAGTTCAAACGATGGAAATTAACTCACCAGAGATTAACCAGGAGAAACGATGGGGAGATATGGATTCGACACCTAGAGGATTTAATGGGGCTAGTCCTGTAACTATCATTAGGACTCATGAGGAAAAAACGAAAAAGTTTAGTGGTGTGGGAGTTATCACCCCAATTGAGTTCTTACGAGACCTCAGGCATTATCTGGATGAAAATCGGATCCCAAGTGAACGCGAGATAAGGGTTATTGAGAGATCGTTAGAGAATCAAGCGCTGACCTGGTTTAGAGCTTTCAGATGCACCTTTGCGAATTACGAGGAGTTTGCTAAGGCATTCCTTAGGCGTTTCTGGAGTTCGGAAGACCAACTTAGCATCAGATCAGAACTTTACTCCAAGAAATATTCCACATCTAGCCCGACGCAGTATGCGGGGTATTTTACAACGCACTTAGCCAGGTTACAATATTTAGAACCTCTATTACCCAAAGAGGAGATGATTCAGGCGATAAGGAGGCAATTTCCGGTAGAAGTTCAGAGAACACTTATTGCATCTGGGGCGAATAGTTTGAAGACACGTGACGAAATTCTGAGGAAATTAGGTCACACTAGTTCTCTAATGCACGCGAGAAACACTAGATCAGAGCACCAGGAGGTGAATCTAGTCGTGACAGACCGGAAAATACAGACTGAACGACCACAAAGAAGAATATTCCAGGATACAGGAGATTGGAGAGGACGTTATGAGAATCGTGGATATAATCAACGAGATAGGAGATGGAACCAAGGTGGAATGCCATACTATGCGAACCAACAGCAGCAACTCAATTCACAAACTTACAGACCCAGAGATATAAAGAGAAGAAACTCTTGGCAGCAAGGAAGAGGTAGAATTCAAACCCAAAATAGGCAGTGGAACAGAGATGAACCTCGGGACAATCGCGTGAATTTGGAAGAGAGACATGCAGAAAGTCAAGCATACTTGCAGCAGATGATAGAAGCAACTCAGCAGCAGCAAGGGCAATGGAACGTAGACCTAGGGCCTAGTACAAGTGGCTCGCAAGCAAAAAAGAAACGTCAAATACAAATCACCAGACACTGTAGATTCCAGTAATTCCGAATCTATCATCGAGATCATCGCGGTACATAGAATTGTAGATGAAGACCTCATTTACGACGAAGAGAATCCCATTAGGAGAGAGAGAACTGAACTACCAATGATTGATGTACATGTTGGAGGACGAATATTTAAGACATTGCTGGATACAGGAGCCATGGTCAGTATCATATCTGAGGTGTGTTTTGAGAATATCAGGTTGACAGAAGACATTACTATATTACCTGCATCCGGAATGAAGGTTAGAGGAGTCGTTCCTAGCCGTTCTATTAACTGAAAATTATAAGCATTGATAAACATCGCTTTAGCCAACAGAAATTTTGAACACGTCTTCATAGTACTAAAAGATATTAAGTTCGACATGATTCTAGGTGCGGAATTTTTGACAGAGCATGGAATAGTAATTGATTTACAAGCAGGGATAGCAACTTTCCGTGGAAACGAAGGAAAATGGAATGAGGAAATTGGTATGTTACATAGCCAAGAATTACCTGGATGGAACACCTTAGATAACAAGGTAAATGAAATGGAGGTAGAGGCAGAGAAGTTACCATATGCCAAGAAGGAAGCACTAGAACCACACTTCCGGAAGATATTTGATGAATTAATATCGGAATTTCAAGATATCTTCGATGAGAAACTGGTCTTATTAGCAATTTCGAATACCAGATACGACTGGAAGATGAGTCACCATGCGAGGGGAAGCTTTACCCGATTCCAGAGAAGTGGAATGAGGAGGTAGGCAAAGCCATTAAAACCATGGAAGATGACGACCTTATTCAGAAGATGACTACCCCATATCTCAATCCTCTGAAAGTTGTTAAGAAACAGGATGGCAGGCTTAGAATTTGTCTAGACGCCAGAAGCCTCAACAAGAGAATTTTGCCAGAATATGACAGGAATCCCAAGATTACAAGATGTATAACACAATTTACACTCACCAAATCAATACTTTACTTTACTAAAAATCCTATAGGTACATGTTTCGGAAACTTGATATGTTTCCTTCTTCAGCCCATATGTTGGTGTGAAACATCATATGACATCGAAATCCTAACCATGTCATATGATGTTTCATACCAACTTATGGGCTGAAGAAGGAAACATATCAAGTTTCCGAAACATGTACCTATAGTATTTTTAGTAAAGTAAAGTATTGATTTGGCGAGTGTAAATTGTGTTATACATCTTGTAATCATGGTCAATACGGAACCTGGAATGAGTGCGGTTTATATCTCAAGATTAGGGAACTACTCAGATGATTTAGGGAAAAGACCATATTCTCGACAATAGATCTTACAGCTTCTCATTACCATATACGTTTGTCGGAGGATTGCAAACGATACACTGGATTCATGTACAACGGCATTACCTACGTTTTCAAAAGACTACCGTTTGGAGTGAAGAATAGTGGTCCTGCAATGGTCAGAGCATTGGACAAGAATCTGACGGAAGAAGTAAAAGGAAACGTATTATGTTATATCGTTGATCTAATTATAGCATCGACAACCATGGAGGAATATATAGAACATCTTCGTAAATTATTTGAGAACCTACGGTAAATATGTTTCAAGGTCAACTTTTATAAATGTCATTTTTGCCATAGAGAGATTAGGCTTTTGGGACATGTAATTGATGGAAATGTGTATCGACCTAATCCTGATAAGATTGAGGCGATCAGGAATTTTCCCAGACCACGGAAGGTCAAACAGATTAGGCAATTCCTGGGAATGTGCCAATTCTTTTCGGCACATTGTCCCATGTACTCACAGACGATGCCGCCACTACAAGATCTGCTAAAGAAAATCAACAAATAGAAATGGGATGAGAAATCCGAAGCGGCCTTTGTTAAAGCAAAAACTATGTTGATAGAGAATATTAAACTTGAATACCCGGATTTCGAGAGAACGTTCTATTTAGAATCAGACGCTTCACGCGTTGGCATCAGCGCCGTGTTTTTTCAGATAGATGACAAGCGAGAGCATCACTATTTAGCATTCTCCAGTAGAAAGTTACGTGAACCAGAAAGGAACTACACTACCACGGAAATAGAGGCATTAGCAATTATTTATACATTGCAGGGTTGGAAGAAGATATTGCTAGGACATAAAACTGTCATAATCACCGACCATAAAGCATTAACAGTTTATGCTAAAAACAGAGCTAGCTAGTGACAGGGTAGCCCGTTGGACTTTCTTTCTGCAACAATTTGATGTGTCCATTGTACACCAACCGGGCAAGGACAACTTCTTAGCCGGTGTTTTGAGTAGAAATCCGACAGAGGAAATGCAAGTACATCAAGTAGAAATCATCCAAGAAGATCAGGAAAATTTAGAGAAGCTTAAGGAACTAACGCAGTCACAGAAGAGGCATACTCCTTTGAGAATGATGTATAGATTTCTGAAGGGACGCATGAACAATATCGATCCAGAATATGAAGCAACTGCTAGATTGTCTAACGATTATGTCATCGTGGAAGATGTGGTATGCAAGTTTGTGGATGAAGATAATCTCATGTTAAAAGCAGTTTTACCAACGAACCTATTTGAACGTGTAGTTTGGTTGGCGCATAGGGCCATAGGACATGGTGGTATTGACAAAACCATCCATGTGCTACAAGAGAAATTCACTTGGAAGGCGATGCGAACGTCTGCAAGAAATATTTTAAGAAAATGTGATGATTGCCAGAGACGTAAATTCGCTTCGCATTTCTTGAAGGAAAGACCAAAGCCTATATTACCATCAGAACCTCGAGAGCTATATTCAACTGATATTTAAGGGCCATTACCTGAATCAAAAAGGGGAAACCAGTTCATCGTGTTTACTATGGACGTCATCACGAAATATGTAATGTTCTTCCCCATTGAGAAGGCTAAGTCACGTTATGTGATCAATAGGCTTGAGAAGGGTGTATTTCCTACCATGAGTAAACCTACTTACATTCTTTCCGAACATGGAACCCAATTCACCTCTGCTGAATTTTATCAGGCCATGATCAGACTTGACGTCAAGCACATATTGAATTCCATACGCCATCCTGAGGGAAATCCAATGGAAAGGGTCAAGGCGGAGATTGGGAAATTTTGCCGGTTGTATTGCCATCATAAACATGACCAGTGGATGGATGTTTTACCAATTTTGGAGTTTTTCATAAATGCAACAGTGCATGAAAGCACACAAGAGATTCCCAAAGTACTCCACTTCAATGTCAAACCAGTAAAACCCTGGGATCACATTGTCAAAACACCACCTGTTGTAGAACCCAACATGGAGAGGAGAATCCAATTGGCCAGCGAAAGACTTCAGAAACAATATGATATGATATAAAACATGACACTGAGGTGCCATTTGCTAGTGCTACCTCTGTACCAAATTTCGTTCCATTCGGTTTCACCGTGTTCGAATTAATAGGGGGAATCGATTTTGACACAAAGATGGCCGCCTTCCGCAAAACTATTAGGCTAATGACCTATTAGATTGGTCAAAGGAAGCTCCCTCCATAAAGGTATGTAGTTGCAAAATTCGGTAGAGATCGGATGATCATGTTAATCGTAATTTGATTTACGTTTTGAACATTTGTGTGGCCGCCATTACGTTTCTGTCAAGATAGCGGTGATATAAAACATGACACTGAGGTGCCCTTTGCTAGTGCTACCTCTGTACCAAATTTCGTTCCATTCGGTTTTACCGTGTTTGAGTTAATAGGGGGAATCGATTTTGACACAAAGATGGCCGCCAGACGCAAACTATTAGGCGTATGACCTATTAATTTGGTCAAAGGATGTTTCCTCCATGAAGGTATGTTGTTGCAAAATTTGGTAGAGATCGGATGATTAGGTTAGTCTTAATTTGATTTAAGCTTTGAACATTTGTGTGGCCGCCATTACGTTTCCGTCAAGATGGCGGCGAAATAGAACAAGACACTTAGGTGCCCTTTACTAGTACTATCCCTGTACCGAATTTCGTTCCATTCGGTTCACCGTGTTCGAATTAATAGGGGGAATCGATTTTTACACAAAGATGGCCACCATCCGCTAACTATTAGGCTGATGACCTATTATTTTGGTCAAAGGATGATCCCCCCATAATGGTATGTTGTTCCAAATCTTGGTAGAGATCGGATGATTAGGTTAGTCGTAATTTGATTTAAGCTTTGAACATTCGTGGGGCCGCCATTACGTTTCCGTCAAGATGGCGGCGATATAAAACATGACACTGAGGTGTCCTTTGCTAGTGCTACATTTGTACCAAATTTCGTTCAATTCGCATTCACCGTGTTCGAATTGATAGGGGTGGGACAGACATTCAGAGTACACACACCCACACACAGACACACACACAGACTCACACACACACATAAACACACACAGACAGACACTTTTTTTCGCCCTGTGTTGATCTCATAAGTCTACTTTCAATTTTTGCAATAATCGAAAGTAGGCTAATAAAACGTGGAAGTATGAATATACGTGCCTGCCTCTCAGTCGGAGGCCCCTGGTTAGATTCCCGGCTCCGTCAGGGATTCTAGAAACTGACGTGAGGGCTGGAACGGCGTGCACTCAGCCTCATGAGGACAATTGAGTAGCTGTCTGACAGTGAGGCAGCGCCCCGGTCACGCCGAGGGGCCATATGCGCTGACCAAGCCTCAACCCAATATCTGCAGGCCAAATGGTTGGGCAGCGGAAACTTGGTAGGCCTAGGCTCTTCATGGGCTGTAGTGCCAGGGGCTATTTATGAATATACATATACAACATAAACAACACCACTGTTTGCGCAGCCTCCTGTGAAACTTGGACGGTTGGTGCAGGATAGACGCATTTAAAACGTGTAGTTACCGGAGAATAATGAAGATTAGAAGGGTAGATAGGGTAACGAATGAAGAGGTATTAAAACGAGTGGGAGAGGAGAGATGTTTCTGCGACAGCTAGTGTAGAGAAGAGATGGGTTGGTATGACACTAAGACACCCAAGAATAACAAACTTAATTATGGAAGGATGAGCCGAGGACAAGAACTGTAGGGGTTGACCAAGGTTAGAATATGTTTAACAGATTTCCTCGGATGTAGGGCGTGGTAACTATGTAGAGATGAAACTTAATATATAGAGAAGGAATCTGCTCACACTTGAAAAATGCTATTACCCGAAGCAGAGAACAGAAATTCACAAAAAGGAGCAAAATAACTTTACGGTTCTCAACCTAAAAATTCCTAATAAATCATATGAAAGTTTTCTTCAGTTCACAAATTTTGAAAATTTATTCGACAAAAACAGGTCGAAAAACTGCGGCCAGAAATCTAAAATCTTTAATTTCTCCCTTATGCATTAAAATAGCTCCATTCTGTCAACTGATTATTAATCAGAGCCTCACAATGCATGTATCTATTGCATATCAAGATCATAGTTCTGAAAATGTAAATTTTAATTTTTTTGCTAGATTGAGCCCCCTTATTATTATCCCAAATGCAAAATTTTGACTTTTCGTATTTTTTCGACCGGTTAAGTAGGGGGCTACTAGGAGTTCTAGGCCACTTGGCATTGCTCGGGCGGCGTTCATATTAAATAATTAATAACTCTCGAACCCCTGGTCGGAGATTCACGAATGAGGTGTCGTTGGACTCGGGCTGACGGGGGCTTTGCTATGAACTACTCGTTATATATATATTTTTTGAAAATTTATGTTTTCGAAAGTAGGTGATAGTTTGAAAACCAAACATGGTAGAACGTTGTGCCATGGTTCAAACGAAAGGTCTCTATGTCCTTTATTTTCTGTAATAAAACTTTTTTATTTTTTATGTTTTTTTTAAACACTCAAATTTTGAAAATCCTATATTTTGGAAACTAGGAATTTTACAAAAAAAATTTTGTGACATAAATGGAAGGTCCCTACGCCCTCTACCCCCAAAATAAATATCAAGTCTCTAGGATGAAAACCTGACAGTAGTGTGGTAGTGAGAGAGCTGCTACACTTAGGAAGCTGTGGGCCCCTGCGACCTTGGAATGGAAGGAGTAATGCTAGGAGGGCGTGCTTGGATTCGTTTATTTCGCCTCGTTGCGCTCTTTACGGGAATGTAGGTGTCAAAAAGGTGAAAATCTGTGAACATGGTTTTGGGGGGGGGGGGTAAAATCTTGATTTTAGACTTTTTGTTATATCTCTCGAACCAATCATGCTAGAGGCGTGTACGAGGGGTCCAAGGACTCGGGGTGACGTCCTCTTTGCTACGGACCACTCGTTATATTTTTTAAAAATAATTTGGAAACTCGATTATGGGGTAAACAAGTGTTTTTTGCGATTTTTGCAGATAACTCACGAACTAATAAGCCTAGAGATTTTTACGAGGTGCCATTTTTTTCGTCGCATTGTCCTCTTGCCGAGGATGTTCATGTTGAGCAGGAATGAAAAACCATGTTGAGGTAAAACCATGATTTTAGACTTTTTGCTATATCTCGCAAACCAATAACGCTAGAGACGTGTACGAGGTGTCCTAGGACTCTGGCAAACGCCCCCTTTCGAATGTGGTAGATATTTTTACCAAAAAATAATTCACAAATGGCCTAACACCATACATGTTGATTTTTTTTACTTTACCTGTTTATAATGTCCATGAAGCGTGGTTGTTGAGACGATATTGCTGGGTGTGTGTGTTTCAACGAACCTGTCGCTGACTACGGTGGTTGTGCTCAATAGAACAATCGCTATTTCGGCGGGTCGGTTTATGACGGAGCGAGGGTTCGTTTTTCTGATATTTTACCCCCCGAAGGGGATCTTTAACGTGTAAACGATGATGAGAACATGGATCTATGTTGGTTGAAGCAAGTACAGAAAACAAACTTGATGGAGAGGGGGACAGACTAGCAGAATGTGAACGTCATTTGAGCTTATTGGAATGCCCTGATCTGACTTGACAACAGGTGCAATGGAAAATGACAAAGACGCAGAGGACCCTTGAAGGTTAAATAATCTAACAACCGTGGTGGCAGGGAAGAGCGAAATGCTCGTGAACACGTGTGAGATGACATGTACGCTAAACAAGTTACATCCTGTTTGCTTCGTACGTGACAAAATGCAAGTTCATATGAAATTTGATCTGGCACAGGTGTTCACCTTGGGCGTTAGCTGTCCACGTGACCGATAACAGAATGCTCAAAGAGTGGGGGAAAATGATTATACATGCAACGTAACATATATCAAGAAATTTCGTTATCATTTCCACTCTCACTTAGGTGACTACCTTTGAACACATTGCGTTGCGTGAAACCCCTGGTCTTGTTTAACAGTTTTGGTGTTGGTGGAAAATACTTAACTTTGTTGTGGGGTAGGTATTTATTTATATATTTATTCATTTATACATTTATTGATTTATATATATTTACATGCAATTATTTATTGATTAGTTAATTAATGATTTTATTTATTTATTCGTTTGCAGATAAGCGGTATACCTTTCATGTCTGAGAGAGAATAAACCATTGCACTTTTGAGCCCACTAGAAGGAAACAGCAACAAGCCACTGCAAGTGAAGGAGAGATTATTTTTTTAAACTAACTTGTTTCATTTTTGTTTCATATTTTATTTTATGAAATGCATGCATTAACCTAAATTTAGGTATTTATACCATTTTATTTTATTTATTTTTAGAAACTTGGAAAGAAAAGTCTTACCGCTGTAGCAGTTGCTGAAACCCCGAGACGCAGTAGAGCGAAACCATTGTTTCCAGGCAGTGAATTATTGAAAGCTCAGGTCAGCCTAACTTAAAATGCTATTGCATTTTACCACTACTGAAAAAAACTCTTACACAAAAAGAATTCATTACCGGTACATGACTGGGACAATGATTGCTTTCTTGATTAATGGCTATGTTGTTGTTGACTGGGAAAAGTACAAGACCATGTTGGATTTTCTAAAAACGAAAATTTAAATTTAATTTATGGGTGGTTCCCTATGGACTCAACGAATATCCACAGGTTTGAACATGATAATGTGAACAAAATGACATGACATTCATTTTTGTTTATATATTGGTTAAAGGGGGGATGTAAATGACTGTAGCTTTATAAAAAGAAAATACGCACATGGGTTACTGTTAGTGCCAACATACAGTTTATTTTTAATGGTATTTTGATATATTAATACCAATTAACGTCAACGTTTTATTTACAAGTATTGATTGATTGATTGAGTGATGGATTATTTTGTTTGCTTTTAGGTGTCGTCATGTGCCATTAACGTAATGAATAGACAGTGAACAAGCATGCATTATGCTTTAAAGAACTCTGTGCTCTTGGGCAACGTTAATAAATTACAATAAGAACAAATTTTATTATAACACATGGCGTTAGTACCAAATGCAACAAGAGAGCAAGTTGGTTTACCACGTGGGTTGAATTTAAAATCAGAACATTATCGTTGATTAACATTTGAATCCTGGCCTGTAGGCTTTTTGTCAACACATAAACTTGCAAAAGCCGTTTTTTTTTACTTGAACCGAGAAGATGTGATGCACTGTGTGTTTTGTCATATTGAACTTTCACACTGGGAAGAAGGGGATGATCCCTTTAGAGGCCAGTTGCGATGGTCTCCTCATTGTCCTTACATGCTTGGAAAACCAGTGGGTAACCTACCAGTGTATTCATTTTACCGAACCACAAGGCCATTGGCCGCTACTTACGTTGCTGAATCACAAATAAATAATAATTATTATGATGTATACCAGCCAACGGTAGTGTCGATATATGTGGTCCATATGCCATAGACAGTGTTGGATTGGCGTGTGCTTTTGAAAAATTGGGAGTTTGCAAGGCTAACGCACTAGCACACCCAGAGTACAGCTCTGTTGAGAATCGTTTAGAATCTTATAAAAATGTTTGGCCATTAATATTAAAACACCTTACCAAACAGCTAAGTGAAGATGGATTTTTTTATACTGGTGAAGGGGATAAAACAATATGTTTTATTGTGGATTTGCTTTAAGGATTGGCAAATGACTGATGACCATTTTGTGCAACACGCTCGTTGGTTAAAAAAACTGTAAATACATGGTGTTGCTTAAACTTCAGGAATTTGTGAACACTATTCGTAAAGAAAACATGATTGCAGCACAAGACATAAAAGTGCCTTTAGAGTTAGAACACGCGGAGCAAATACATGAGGCTGAAAAAAAAGACTCGTCTCACGAACAGATACAAAAGTGTGACCAACAATTATGTAAAATTTGTTATCAAGATGAACTAGGTGTTGTATTTTAGCCTTGTGGACACATGATAGCATGTGTCAAGTGTGCATTAGAACATAATACTTGTGCTATATGCAGAAAAGTAGTATCTGCTACAGTTAGGGCATGTCGTGCATACCTAGTATAATTTATTAGCCATGCATAGTGCAAAATCCCTAATTGCACAATATTATTAATGCTGTTTTGGGTGTAATAGATATGCTTTTGTTTTGTTTTGTTTTGTTTATAGACTACTACAATGGATGTTTTGCATGCTGTGGGACAATCATGTGGCTTAGAGACAAAGAAGCTCAGCGAATTGCCAACGCATATTCAATTCCGCATTATCAGGATTCGGAAATTGTAAACAGCATATGGTGATCGTGTACTTTGTGTATGTGAAAACATTGAGGCATTTCTGCCTATACGGTTTAATGATATGTCGGAGAGTGTTTTTGATGAAGTCAAAAATGCTGTGCAACCTTTACATTTAATTTATGAAGATTTTAAAAACAATAGGTGCATGGTTCGTTTTAATTAATTAAAAACAAATGCCAAATAATAATAATAATAATGGAAGATATAAGTGATGACAATGGACTGAAAGAAAAATATGTGTATAGAATAATACTGTTTTAGATTTAGTATTGTCTTAAAAAATGTTATCATGAAACCAAAAACATGTATATAAAGTTTGTAAACAAATGCAAAATTATGTTAAAATGCTGTTTTATTTTATACATATTTAGTATATTTAACATTGCAGAGTATACATGATTATGAAAATAGATGCACACTGATTACAAGCCTTTCTCTCCTTACAATAGTCTGTTATAGTTTCAAACTCAAGGCTTGTTGTAGATAATTTTATAGCAATGTCCATTCACTCTTGTTTTCGAAAACTGGGGAAGCCGCAATGGTTGTATAGGCATAAAAACCTTATTGTTATTACTATTTAGTCATTTTGATCCTCTTGAATATCAAGAGCAGATGACCTAGTTGTTCCACTCTTTAAAACGACAACACAACACTACTTCTTGCATAGTTTGTGATGTTGATGGCTCTTGCGACGTGGAAGATGGATTAAAAATAACTTTTAGAAGAGGGGTTAAACGTTGCTCATTAAACAATGAACTATTTTGAGTAGCAATATGGTTTTCTTGATTTCTTGTCGACGGCAAATGTGTTTCATACAGTACTCTACATTGATGATCACTGACACTTAAAACTTCTCTATTTTTACTTTATAGGTCACCACGACAAGGTTTGGAACGTTGTTTTGAACAACGCCAAATAACAGTTCCATTTTTATTGGTTCGTTTCACAATATATGAATATACTTTATAGTATGCATAAGGCTTACCATACTTAGTCACTGATACTTCCATGTTGATCACTTTCGTGATGTTTATAGTGCGTTTTTCTTTTGTGCCGCATATGTCAGTTAAATGCTTTTGAGACCACCGAACGAAAACATATGTAATTATTCATTTCTGTTAACATTATAATGTTTATTACTAGTGTTTACTCCCTCTCTATATATATATCTAAGACTCTTACCTCAGCATGTTAAAGGTCATGCGCCTCCAGCATACGCTCGCATACTGAAAAGGGTGTCGACTTGCTTGCTGCCTTCCTGTATGACTGACGTCACAGCTTGCCCTGGCCAATCATCGCCCGCCAGCCTGGCTTCCAGACGTTTCTATGATGTTATTATTTAGTGGCGGCGTTTTGCTCTCCATCAGCATTCCTTCTTCAAACCTTCTACGGTCTTCTTCAACTAGCGAGAGGCATTCGTGCCTTCCGCCCTTCTCCGGGGCCTTCTAAACTTCAGGCCTAATCTGCATTTATGATTGAAACTACCAGGAAACGCAACAGCAGAGAGCTTCAGCACTGAGAAAGTGCATTCTACATTTTACTCCAAACCGCAAGAAGCTGCATCAAATCGCAGTTCTAAAATGCCATGTTATTTGGCATTCAAGAAATAACATCAACACCTAACGATGTTAAACAATGTACTGCGCTGGTGAAGCAGTAGAAGAAGAAGAAGAAGATCGCCCTGGCGAAGTTATTTTCCTGATGCTGGACATCTCAAATTCTACTACCAAAAAATCAAGTGTTGGCCACGGCAGTCTCCGTCAGCATGCTTCTAGTCATCGCCACTAAAGATAAGTTTGTGCCTTTTTTATTATTATCTTAATCATATTCGTTTTAAGTGTTTGCTAGCAAGTGCAAGAATATTAAATTTGTGTGTGCATCAAGCAGAATGAACTTTTGAATAATAGCACATGGCTGTGCCAACCTAAATAAAATTAATGAACATTTGAAACTGCCCCAGGCGGGCCAGCATAACTAATTTTTTAATTAAGGCTTATTTATTAATGTGTTTGCAAGTTTCACCATAAAAATAAAAGTATTGTATTTACTCTCAATGTTCAGTCTAGTGTTGAAAGAACCAGGCCGCATTTCCTTAGCCCAATCCTTGCAGTCTAATCTTCTCTTAAGGAAGTTATTTTGTCCAGGCCTTAAGCCTGATGCTGTCCTCCCGTTTATGTTGATGAATTTGGGCTGTTCTCCACATAACCATTTTGGTGCCTATAACCGGGATGCTTGTAAACATTCTGTTTAACCAAATCTTCAAATTACTTAATGTTGGAACTAATTCAAAATTTAAATGCCATACTGAACATTGAGTGTGTTAATATTTTAAAAATTGTGTTTTCTAATCTACTTCGAAAGTTTCAGCTCGAGTGTATATGGTTGGCACTGAGAAGGGAGACAAACAGCAGGCCCGTATTTCACTGCAGGGGAAGCCGCACTCTCTTTTCTGGCAGACTGTCAACTTCTTCCGAAGCAAGGTGTACCAGCTCACAGTATAGTCGTGAGTACACAACAAACTTTCATAATGCCGATTGACGAGAAACTCATTAATGCTAGAGCTTCTGTCAAAGGCAAGTTAACGCGTTTTCGCACTTTTCTAGATGAGCTCCCGGAAAAAGAACGTAATAGTGACATAATTTCTCAAAGACTGAAAGGTTATGAACAGGCCTTTGAGAAATATGATGAGATCCAAAGTAATATTGAGACCAAGGATCCCGACCAGCAAAGTGACCGCTGTGAGGTTGAAAATTTATATTATAAGGGGTTCGCAGACGCGAAGCAGCTTTTAAGAAGTTTAACATTGCAGGAAAAGCAGGAGAAAACTCCTTCAGAATCTTCTTCTTTTCCTTCCCGTGTTATATTACCGAAAATAGAATTACCTAAATTTACCGGAGATGAAGCTACATGGGAACCATTTTTTGAATTATTCAATTCATTGATTCACGAAAGCGATTCTCATCCTTCAATACAGAAGTTTCATTATTTGCGTTTGTCCTTGCAAGGCAACGCACTTAAACTCATCCAAGAGTTTACGTTGACAAATGAAAATTATGAAGTAGCTTTGGCACTTCTCAGAGATCGGTTTGGGGACACTCGTTTAAAAACTCAACGTCACATACAGGGTTTATTCAATTTACCTATTGTTCAAGCTGATAATCTTGCCTCGCTTCGTAATCTGATCGATGCTGCAGAACTTCATATTCGTGCGCTTGCAAATTTGGACCAACCAGTTGACCATTGGGATCTATTTTTGATTCATCTTATTTCTGTTAAATTAGACACTAAAACTTTAAAAATTGGGAAGCAGATCTTTCGCAACATTCATTGTGTACCTATGAAGCTATTATTAAATTCATAAAGGCGAAATGCCAAATTCTCTCTGCTGTAGCCAGTCAAAAGAGTAGCTCCACCTTCAAACCTCCTTCTAATAGTAAGGTCATCAGCCCCACTCAGAGAGTACTAAGGTCACATGCCTTTTCTACCAATATTCGGTCTTCCAATCAAGTACAAGCTTGTGTTTTGTGTCAACAACCACATAACTTGTACCAATGCGCTCAATTCAAATCTTTATCTGTGGATGAAAGACGCAAATTAATTACCACCCACAAGCACTGCTTTAATTGTCTATCAGCGACACATATGATAAGCAATTGTCGTTCTGAAAGGTTATGTTTTCACTGTAAAGCAAAGCATCATACTCTCCTGCATAGGCATGAAAGATTGCGGTCATCAGCAACCAATAGTTCATCCGCTAAATCTAATTCTGAGACTTTGCCTAATAACGCTCAGTCTTTTACTCAAAGCTCTGTTTCGTTCAGTAAAACTCAAGTTTTATTGTCCACTGTCCAAATTCTAGTGAAGAATGTTCACGGAAAATGGGTTTCTGTAAGGGGATTGTTTGATAATGCTGCAACTAACAATTTTATCAGTGAATCGCTAGTTCGCAAGTTAGGTCTACAAATATGCCCTACTTCTATAGAAGTTACAGGAATTAATGGTTCCAAATCGCAATCTCTGAGTTATGCTAAAGTGGATGTAAAAGATTCCAATAATCTTGGCATTCATTTAAATTTAGATTTTTTAATTATAAATTCCATAGGTAATGACACCCCCATTACTTCTTTTCAAGTCCAGGGTTGGAATATTCCGCATCATTTGCAACTTGCAGATCCGAATTTCAACAGAGCTTCATCTGTAGAAATTCTTTTAAGTGCCAGCATTTTTTGGCAATGTTTACATCCGGAAAAGGTTAAAGTTGCCCGTGATGTTTTCTTTCGTAGAACTGATTTTGGTTGGATTGCCACTGGGCAAATATACCGCAACCCCGTTCAACAAAAATCTCATTGTTATTTTGTTGGTGCTGATTTAAATCAAGAATTAATTAAGTTCTGGGACATTGGGGATATTCAAGTCACCTCACCTCATTCTCGCAATAATGAGATCTGTGAAACACACTACGTAGAAACCACTGTTCGCACTACTGAAGGCAGATTCGTGGTTACTCTTCCTCGCATTTTTAACCCCCCTGTTATTACAGAATCACATTCCAGAGCTCTCAAAGCTTTATTCGCAATTGAAAATCGCTTTAAAAAAGATGCTCTCTTAAAAACTCAGTATACTTCCTTCATGGAAGAATACGAATCAGCGAATCACATGGAAGTAGTTCCAAAATCTGAAGAAATTATTAATTCTCCTAAAGAAATAGTATATCTTAATCATCATCCGGTTTGGAAAAATTCTTCCACCCGAGAACAGATAAGAGTGGTTTTTAATGGGTCATCTCCAGATGCTAATTGTGTTTCTCTCAATGATACTCTGCATTCTGGACCCGCTATTCAGACAGATCTTACTTCAGTTTTACTCAACTTTCGTCTATTCCCCATTGCTGTTCTTGCTGACATCAAGCAAATGTATAGGCAAATTCTAGTAAATTCAGAACAACGTGATTTGCAAAGAATTTTGTGGCGAGACGACAATGCAAAACCTATAAAAATATTTCGTTTAAGAACAGTGACATACGGTCTTAAGCCGTCTGCTTTTCTCGCAATAAGATCTCTTCACATGTTGGCCGAGCAAGATGGTCATCTTTTTCATCCTCTAGCTTCTGAAGTTTTGAAAACTGCATTTTATGTAGATGATTTTCTGAATTCCTTTCCTAGTATCTCTGACGCACTTCTTGTTTGTGAAGATTTAAACTCTCTTCTTTCCGGTGGTGGGTTTACCCTTCATAAGTGGAACTGGAAATCAACCGAATTTTTATCTAACTTTACACAAGTAACTCCTGTTGACAAATGTGTTGCACTTCCTACTGAGGAATCAGCTATTAAAACCTTGGGTGATTTTTGGTCTCCTTCTTCAGATACCTTTTCTTATCAGGTACACTTATCTGAGTTTCACCCTCGAACGAAAAGGCAATTATTATCGGAAATAGCAAGAGTTTTTGATCCATTGCAGTACATTGCTCCGGTGGTTATTACTGCAAAAATTTTCTTGCAAAAACTTTGGTTATTGAAAATTGGTTGAGATGAAAAGGTACCCTCCCCCCTTTTGGATGAGTGGTTGAAATACCGCAAGAGTTTGTTAGATCTTTCTCAAATTTCTATTCCTCGCACTTTAATTTCCGACATTTCATGTCAGTATTTCGATTTGCACGTATTTGCAGATAGTTCTGAAAAGGCATACGGTTGCTGCGCCTACTTAGTAGGCCGCCCTTCCAATACTTTACCCGGATTTTCCAATTTAATTTGTGCAAAATCAAAGGTAGCCCCACTCAAATCCATATCTTTCCCTAGATTGGAATTATGTTCTGCTGTAATGGCTGTGGAACTAGCCAGCAAATTAAAAATCAGTTTAAATTTGAAATTTTCGACCACATGGTTTTGGAGTGATTCTTCCATCGTGTTAGCTTGGCTTTCAAAACCTTCTTCGCATTGGACCACTTTTGTGGCTAATCGCGTTTCTAAAATACAAGAGTTGTCTCATTTTGACCAATGGAATCTTGTTCCGGGGAAAGAAAACCCCGCTGATATAATTTCACGTGGCTGTTTGCCCAAGAAATTAATTTCTCTTAAACTATACTGGAATGGTCCGGCGTGGCTCAGTCAGGATTTTTCTTGTTGGCCTCGTTCATCTAATCCGCTCGCAGAAGATGTTCCTGATGCTCGCATTGTTACCGCTTCCCTTTTTCTAACTTCTATTGCTACTAGTCTTTTTCAGCGTTACTCTTCATTTAATAAATTAATTCGGGTGGTAGCATATTTATTTCGATGGAAATTTCTTGTTCTTGATGAGCCTTTGAAGCCGCAACCCTTTCTCACTAAAATGGAATTGGAATTTGCTACTCGTAGAATCTTGTTTCTTATGCAACAAGAAGTATTCTTTCTTGAGTATCAGACGCTTTTAAGCAAAAAAAGCTTTACCAAAGTCTAGTAGGCTGTTACCTCTCACCCCTTTTTTGGACCAAGATGGATTAATAAGAGTGGGGGGCAGGCTAGAATATTCTAGTAACTCAGATGAGAAAAAACATCCCATTATTCTTCCATCTAGACATCCTATTATTACTCTCATCATAAAGAAATTTCATTATCAGAATTTGCACGCTGGCACCCGCACTTTGCTTTGTTTAATTCGCGAGCAATATTGGCTCATTAACGGTGTTCATGAAGTTTCTTCTGTTATTCGGAAATGTACACCTTGTTTCAAATCCAAGCCCCCGCCAATCACGGAAATAATGGGAAACTTGCCATATTTTCGTTCCGAACCTAGTAAGCCTTTCGCCCTGACGGGTATCGATTATGCCGGTCCTTATGTCTATCAAGTTAATTCCCCTTTATCTAAGCGAAAGTTGTTAGGTAAACTTTATATTTCTTTATTTGTGTGCATGGTGACAGGAGCCATTCACCTTGAGTTGGTTACAAGTGCTTCTACTCCTTATTTTATAGCAGCCTTTTCTAGATTTGCCTCTAGAAGGGGTGTTCCTTCTGAGGTTTTCTCAGATAACGCAAAAATTTTTGTTAGTACTTTTGATCTTTGGAAAACTGCACTTACCTCTCCTTCTGCTAAGGAACAGTTTTCTAATTTTTCTCATGCTAAGGGATTAAAATGGCATTTCACTCCCCCTTACGCCCCCCATCATGGTGGTCGTTGGGAATCTTGCATAAAGCTCACGAAGAGACAGCTGAAGAAAACCCTTGGTTCAGCCATCCTTTCCTATGAGGAATTTAATTCCTTAATTATTCAGGTTGAGGCTATCGTAAATTCTAGGCCGCTCACGCCTTTGTCTAACGATCCCAAAGATCTTCTTCCGTTAACACCTGGCCATTTTTTAATAGCCTGTTCTTTAGCTTCTACGCCTCCTTTGCTGAGTCGACGCTGTGATCTCAGGTTGCCTATTTTCTGGAGAAAGTTAGACTCTTTGCGAAACTCCTTTTGGCGCCGTTGGAAGCTGGAGTATCTCGGCTCACTTAACAGAAGAGAGAAGTGGCGGCTTTCCCAGCCTGATGTGCGAGTGGGAGATATGGTTCTTTTGCGAGATCCAAGTCCCCCTCTCGTATGGAATATTGGTAGGGTAACTCACTGCCATTTGGGTCGTGATAATCATGTGAGAGTTGTAGATGTTCTCACTAGTAAGGGTGTCTATACTAGACCAATTTCTATGGTTGCGATCTTGCCTGTTGAGGCTTAGTGTCATCTGCTTTATTGTTGCTCACGTTTTTGTAACAGATTCTTTGATTGTTTTCTTTCGGGGGTCTCGGAGCATGATCACTTTCGTGATGTTTATAGTGCGTTTTTCTTTTGTGCCGCATTTGTCAGTTAAATGCTTTTGAGACCACCGAACGAAAACATATGTACTTATTCATTTCTGTTAACATTATAATGTTTATTACTAGTGTTTACTCTCTCTCTCTCCATATATCTAAGACTCTTACCTCAGCATGTTAAAGGTCATGCGCCTCCAGCATACGCTCGCATACTGAAAAGGGTGTCGACTTGCTTGCTGCCTTCCTGTATGACTGACGTCACAGCTTGCCCTGGCCAATCATCGCCCGCCAGCCTGGCTTCCAGACGTTTCTATGATGTTATTATTTAGTGGCGGCGTTTTGCTCTCCATCAGCATTCCTTCTTCAAACCTTCTACGGTCTTCTTCAACTAGCGAGAGGCATTCGTGCCTTCCGCCCTTCTCCGGGGCCTTCTAAACTTCAGGCATAATCTGCATTTATGATTTAAACTACCAGGAAACGCAACAGCAGAGAGCTTCAGCACTGAGAAAGTGCATTCTACATTTTACTCCAAACCGCAAGAAGCTGCATCAAATCGCAGTTCTAAAATGCCATGTTATTTGGCATTCAAGAAATAACATCAACACCTAACGATGTTAAACAATGTACAGCGCTGGTGAAGAAGTAGAAGAAGAAGAAGAAGATCGCCCTGGCGAAGTTATTTTCCTGATGCTGGACATCTCAAATTCTACTACCAAAAAATCAAGTGTTGGCCACGGCAGTCTCCGTCAGCATGCTTCTAGTCATCGCCACTAAAGATAAGTTTGTGCCTTTTTTATTATTATCTTAATCATATTCGTTTTAAGTGTTTGCTAGCAAGTGCAAGAATATTAAATTTGTGTGTGCATCAAGCAGAATGAACTTTTGAATAATAGCACATGGCTGTGCCAACCTAAATAAAATTAATGAACATTTGAAATTGCCCCAGGCGGGCCAGCATAACTAATTTTTTAATTAAGGCTTATTTATTAATGTGTTTGCAAGTTTCACCATAAAAATAAAAGTATTGTATTTACTCTCAATGTTCAGTCTAGTGTTGAAAGAACCAGGCCGCATTTCCTTAGCCCAATCCTTGCAGTCTAATCTTCTCTTAAGGAAGTTATTTTGTCCAGGCCTTAAGCCTGATGCTGTCCTCCCGTTTATGTTGATGAATTTGGGCTGTTCTCCACATAACCACATGTCAACTGTCAGGCATAGTCTAAGCTCTAGTAAAGTCAACTTGGTAATAAGAATAATAGTTTAATGAGATAGCAAATATGGATCCAAAGTGTTCAGATTAAAGTGGAAGCAAATAAGCAAATGTAAGAACCAAGAGTGGGGGTCAAAGTGGTCGCAATGTGGTAGACCCATTACACAATAATTTCAGCACGGCGAAGCTCTTGTTCAATTTCTTTGATTTCCCAATCGTGACCGGTATGCCCAGCTTGTTTTAAAGCATTCAAGTGTCGAAACCGTTGAATTAGCTTACTGGGTTTGTTCTAGTGTACAAATTTAACAAATGAATTTTTAGGTGTTAACAAAGCATTACCATTATAATCATCATCATCATCATCATTATCATCATCATGAACAACATTGTCATCATGACCATCATGACTATTACTATACAGTCCTTTTTGATCCTCCTGCAATACCACTTCATTTATAGTCTGTGTTGATTTTGATAGTGTTGAAGGTTTCTTGGACTTGACAACTGTCTTAACATGAATTTTTGAGGACATGATAAGTCCTTTTGAACAAACACTGCACTATCTTTAGCCGCAATATCGTTTTCTTGAACTTGCTTTGTAGCATGTTGATAATTGTTTGTAAACAGCAAGCGTGGTTCGTTTGGAGCACTACATTGATGAACACTCACACTTAAAACCTTTCCATTTTTACTTTCCAGATTGCCTGGACATTTTGTTGACCTTTCTTTTGAGCATTGCCAGAATGTTTTTCCATTCACTTTCTGACGATTATAGTTAAAAGAGTAGCCTTGATAGAGTGCACGTTGCCTACCATTTTTGGTTGTAGTAAGTTCCATAGTAGTAACTGACCTGACAGTACGATGTTCACACTACAAAGGTTACAACTGTTTTGCTGATGGAGTGACCTACCAGAAGCTTATATATTGGCTTATGCGTTGGCTTTTGTGTTGGCTTTCTGTGTTGGCTTTTCTTGTTGGCTTTTTGTGTTGGCTGTTTGTGTTGGCTTTCCGTGTTGGCCTTTTTGTGTTGGCTTTTGTGTTGGCTTTCGGTGTTGACTTTAGTATTGGCTTTTGTATTGGCTTATTTGACAAGTTATTTGAGTCAATGTATTTAGTGGATTTCTTTCTTGGTGTTGGAAAGTAGTTAAAAGAGAGGGAATATTTAAAGACTTAACCTCAGCTCACTAACCTAACCTAATTTAACCTAACCTAACTTCACCTAACCAAACCTTACCTAACCTAACCTAACTTTACCTAACCTAACCTAACTTTACCTAACCTAACCTTTCAACTCTCAGATATTAATTAAATTCTGTGCATAGTCGAGTTGGAACCCAAGACCTCAGGGGTAAAAACCAATTATTTTTGAAGGCTTATTTTGGTAACTTATTTTGATGGCTAACGTAACTTTACCTAACCTAACCTAACCTCAGCTCACTTTGGATATTACTAGTAAGTGTTCATATCCTGCGCTAGGTAGCATGCTAGTAGTACAGGTAGTGCTCATATTTAGCGCTAGGTAGTGGAAACATAATTTGCGTGTTGCATGTGACACTTGTGAAGTTTAACCGCATGCAAGACGTGCTTGTATAAGTTCTCTATTTAAACTCAATATACAATTAACCACTAAATGTTCAGAACTAACATGTATAGCCATGTTTAGGGTATATAGGAGACCCTTAGCAAGAAAGGCTGTCTAACCCACTAGTGTACAGCCTTGTCATACGCAGTAAGCACCTGTTGGCAGAAAACAACAAGAACAATTTGAGAAAGCCAACAACAAACAGTTTCCTTTAAATACATTTAATACATTACGCTTGTTACGCATTTTTAATGATCGAAGCATTCTCTTCATAAAACAGTTTCGTTTAAAAGTGAGCATATTAAAACGTTTCCTTAAAAATATAAAAACGGAATATCTAAACTTAAAAACAAGTGAAATACGTCAAAAACGGCACACGCTGACGTATAATAAAATTAACGATGAAATCTGTAAATTTGGCAACATAAAAGCTTGGGTTATGAATAATAAAAACTACTTATAAGTTGGTGACTCCTGAAATACTATCAAAGACTGCATCAAATAATTGAGATCTTAGAACATTCAATTTTCTACCTTTCTGATGATCTGCTGTCGTGATATCTGGTCTGATATACTTGATGTTCCTCTCTCGGGACGGCGCATCCTTGTCGCCTGCCTCAAAGCGAGTTCCAATTAGCAGCGTGTCGATCAGCTATCTGGGTCCCCCCCCCCTTCGTTCGGCAAGCACCTGGGCTGCTGTCTCGCATCCCTGCTAACGGCATTTCTTCTTGCTTGGCGATCTCTAGTCTGGCAACTCGAACTCGGGACAAACGAACCCCTCTGTCCGTCTTCTTCGTGTAGCATCTCTTCATCAATGTAGGTTTGAACGTCACTGGTTGACATCTCTCCAAGTTGTTAGTGGACGTTTGAATCGTATTTTTTACGGTAAATTCAGAATACTGCATGTTGATGATCGTAGTATCATCGATCCATGGTCGTCAAGATCACTCTGAATTCCCACTCCATAATGTAGATTTAACCTCCTTCCATAATTTAGTGCTCCATGACAATCTCCTTAGTAAGTGTTGAATAAGAATATCCCCCTGACTCATGGACATTATTATCATCGAAACTGTAAGATGATTATGCAGAAGATATATTGTTGCAATATAGTAGCTGGTAAATGCAATGCTACTAGTCGTAGTCCTGTAGAAATGTGAAGCTGTAGAAATGAAGTCTTCTTCCAACAAACGTTGTATTTATAAAAATGCTTCTCTCTGTTGCAAACTAGTGCGTTTTATGATTTGCCGGCTTCTCCTTCTCTTCCTCGGCGATAGATGTATCTCCTCACGGTTCAGTCTAGTCTCCTGACCGTACTTCCAATGTAGTATTGAGCTCTTCTGGAACTCGCTGCAATGTAGGTCAGTTCTCTTCAAGCTGCTAAGTAGGAGTCATCCTTGCACTCGTAACAATGACGCGCGTGGCAAACTAGAATGGATTTCTAGCCTCGCACAGAGTCTTATTAAACTGAATTACGGTCATATTTTCTCTCCTGGCCATAAATATGTAATTCTGTTTTGACAATTAAATTTCATTTTCCCTTCTGAAACTGTAGAAGTGCTAATATCGCTTCATATACGCAAATTTAATATAATAGCGATTCCCACAAAATTGTGTGATCTAATCTGATTGTCTGTTGAGTTATCACGAAAAAACTCCTGGTTCTAGCCTCTTATAATCGGGTCGTGTGCATAATTTTGTTATTGTCACCTCGGCAACCAAAACCAGTCTGAGGCTTGCTAACTTGAAGCCTTGGCCATATTCCACTGTCGGAAGATCAGACTCTCCCTTGGTTAAATTATCACTCACTGAAATATTCCCAAATTTAATTCTTTCAAAATACTCTAAAATTTTCCAAATGGTTGCCAATATGCTTTATTCACTTCCTAAAATACTTATGTGAATAAAATATTGTTCAAATTCCAAATTCCATTTATTACACCTTCAGGTTCACAAGTCGCTTCGATCCTCGGCTCAGACAAAGGCTGAAGCAGGGCTGAATTCAAGTTCAGTATATATACAAGCTGTACCCAAAATGCGTTGCATTTCGAAACAAAGAAGTTTTTGGCGTTGTAATTTGGTTTCTTGAAGTGCTTTTGGATAATCAATATTTTTTTCAATTTCCGCTAACTGCCTCCAAACAATCGTAAAATGGATTAACTGATTTAGAAACATTCGTGGGAACGAGCATAAAAACTCTCCAACGTTTCATCCCAATCGGGTGAATGGCATATAAACGCATACGGAATTTCGTTTAAACAATCCGTGGGCTGTCACTCATTTGTTGTATCTACTCGTGCGCTACTTACTGTAAAACGGATTTACTAAGCCTGAAACCTTCCCTGGAGTGTACGCAACATCTCACCCTAGTTTCATCGCTATCGGACGAATGGTATATGAACGTATACGCGACTTTCTTGAAACGCTTCGCTTGTTGTCGCTCATTTGCTGAACCTACACGTGCGCTACTTATTGTAAAATGATTTACTAAGTCAGAAACCTTCCCTGGAGTGTACACAATAACTCACCCAATTTTCATCGCTATCGGAGGAATGGTATATGAACGCACTGTGTTGAAACGCTTCGCGCGTCGTCGCTCATTTGACGAATCTACTCGTTTCTATTATTCAAATTACTACTAAAATGTACTCGTGCTCTACCTTTTTAGAGTGGATTTACTAAGTCGGAAAGCTTCAAATGAGTGTACACAAAAACTCACCCAAGTTTCATCGCAATGGGATGAATTGTATATGGACGAATGTGGGACTTTATTGAAACGAATCGCAAGCCATTTTGTTTGAAGCTAATCGCGCCCTATCTATTGTAGATTGGATTTACTATGCCTATAACTTTGAGTGTGCTCACCACTCACCAAAATGTGATCGCTATCGGATGAATATGAACGCATCGCCGACACTCATTTGTTTAAACTACTCGTGCGCTATATATTGTAAATTGGTTTAACTATGCCTATAACCATCCCTGGTGTGTGCACAACAACTCACCAAAGTATGATCACAATCGGATGAAAGGTGTATGAACGCATAAAAGACGAAGAGACAAACATTATATATATATATATATATATATACTAGGAATAGCAGAAGTACCCATTCTTCGAGCGGTCTTCGGTATGGAAAACCAGATGTTATCAATTGAGCTATTGTTGCAATGGTCAGGGGCTTGGAACCTGCTTGTCGACAAAGAAGAATGATTAGTGCTCTCTAACTAAATTTACCTAACGTGTACTTCCTGATGAAAATAAAATTGTAAACCTCGTACACGAATCGTAATACACGTCACATACAAACTGACCCTAACCGTTGTGTCAAGTGCCAACCAGAGGAAGACCACTTTTATAAATTATAAAGGCTTGTGGTGCATGAAAATTCAGTTTTTTCAGCCTCCAATGGCCCAAATTCCTAAAAGCAGTAAAAAATAGTCTACTATTTCAAATCAGGAATTTTTTGAAGATAATGTTGCTGTTTGGAGATATAATAGACCTTCTGTACTGTGCCCTTTCAGCAAGAAATATGCAAATCACAGTATGCCAGCATTGCTCAATTCGGGATTTTCGGGGCTGCGGTAAGTTCTCCCACTCTGTGACTTACATATTTTGGATTAAATAGAGGATACACTTGCAAAAATAACAACAAAATCAACTCCTATTTTAACACATTTAATTAATCAAAATTATGGCGCTACAAACAATAAAACAAATAAACTACTGACCAATATCTTCTTACTTGTTCAAAGTGAACAAGGAATAGCATAAAAATAAAACAAATATTAGATTAAACACATGGTTTTCTTTAAAACCAACAATTCATGATTATTTTCACTTCCATAAAGTACCTATCTTAAAGTTCCATATAACTACGAGCTTCTTTGGCTCGATACTTTCCCATAATAATGGTGTCATACTTTTGTACACCTCAAGAACTATTTTTATCTTTTCATATCATCAAAACAAATATATAATTACATTTAAAATTACATGTTAATTATTTACTTCAATATTTGGGCGCTTCACATGTTCTCAGCATTTACCATCTCTCTCAAGTTTGCAAATTCACTGCGGTGATCGGGAAATTACTTGTGTACTCCAGGGTTATAAAGATTACTTGACAAAGTCAAAAACTATGATTACTCCCGGAACCTAGTTACCTTCATAAAACTCGTGGATTCCTTATTTCCATACAACATTACAATAGGGATTTTTATTTATTCCATTTGTCTTATAAGACCATTATCACATAAGAAAACTACGATCTGAACTGGCAAGCGATAATATCAATCACAAGGACCTCGGTTCAACGCCCGGGTCATTAACAACTTTTAAACACTCACGGTGTATTTAGCACTTCTTACAAACAGCCTTCAGCCACCCCCATACTATGAGGGTCAGGCCATTATACTCGAGCGAAAATTTATGACTGGTAGGGCGGCTCCCTGTCTAGCCTACGGTTGGAGCTCTATTCAATGCTGTTAAACAAACCTTCATTTCATTTTCAGTTCTTTGGGGAGACTTGGCTTTTACTTCACTTATTTTCATTGGACAATATTATTGGTTCATAAACCACTTTCATAACCTTGGCATTTATTAATTATGAGAGGGTCCTTATTGATTGGGAAGAGTAATACACATTCTACGACGAATAATTAGGGGCTTTAACAACAAGAGGATTCAAGGTTCGAATCTCTTAACATGCCTCGGGAACCATTTCCACATTAGAGGACTTATACAAAATGCGATTTAAGGTCGGCCGTGGCCCACATGACCTACGCTCAATAATACCATACATTAGCTCCCTTTTCAATATAACACACACATGGCCTCGTGATCCACGTCACAATTAGAGGACTTACAACATATCTCCATTCACTGCAATCAACTACCCTCCATAAGTAACTTACCAAGTACTTTAACTTTTACGCGTTCCTAGCGTGACATTTTTATTTAATTGCGTTCCATTGCGCTATACATTACTTTACGGCCTAATGTCTTCCAAAGAACTGATAAATTTCCTAGTAACAATTGATACATATCTCAATTTTTATATTTATCTTTTCCATTGACAATAAATCGCTCCATTTTTAAGAACATGCATTTATTAAGGCTCCAACGCTCTATATTTTTATATCATTCAATTTAATCTTTATTTAGATTTCTTTACCTTGTTATTATTATTCATATCATGTCATCATTCCTTACAAAAGCTCAAAAGCTATTTCCTTCATATAATTCAAATTTACCTTTATTTAAATATCTTTGTTATAATTAATATTATTACGCTTGCTTTTATAACATTCGTCAAATACACTGACATTTTATTACAGGCATTTCCTCTACAGGATTTATTCTTTCATATAATTATTTATTATTTCTCAAAACTTAATTTTTGTTCAGATCGCGTTCTTATTTAGTTATTATTCATTTAAAAACATCCCTTTTACTCAAAACTCCGGTGGATTTGTACACAAAATTTTCCCGACACCCAAAACATAATGAAAATCTTTACTCACATGTCTAAGGTCGTTTTCCAACCTTTATTCTCGTTCGATGTGTCATTTTGGCCCACCTTCTTGACTTACTCCATATTGTACAAACTCATCTCATGTACAGACATTTCTTGACACATATTCAATACATTTAACACTGACAACATTTCTAATACACTGGTGTATCCGTTTAGAACACACAATAAAACACTAAAAAATATATTACTTTTAACACACAATCTTGATATATTTACACTTCACAACTTTTTGATCACTAGGCCGTCTTTTTTAGCCTATCACACGTGACCTCTTAATCTCCCGTCTCCAAGGGTGAAATTTATTCAATGTCGGCTTCCTATCCTGCAGAATACGAAAGTCTCGAATCATCTACTTATTCCTTGGAATAACAATTCTTCGAATCCTGTTCCTGATGATCGGCTATTTCTCTAGCTTGAACGGCTCCCCTTTTAGATCTGGTTTATCGATCCTAGCGAAAGTCTGTTCTGATCGATGTCCCCTCGATAACCTATCGATGACCTATGGATTTTTTAGCAATTAATACTTCTCGAGTCTTAGTGCTTTAAAATAGTTCGTCTGATTTCTTGAGACAATGTCTATAGTTTCCGTTCTTCTTTGTTGATTCGGTTCTCGCACTTATAATTTTCTGGAATACGTTGCGAACCTTACTCTGTTTTTCCCTGTTCGGGTTCTTTAAAATTGATAAATTGTTTATCTCGCTGTTCCGGTACTTCCGTACGTTATGATACTTTTGGTCGTTTACTGAATGACCTATCGCCTGAATCCTAAATTCGCAGCCTGCTTTGACTGTATTTTAGGAACTTTTACGGTAAACTTTGCACTGTCGGACCTAAATCCTGTAACTAGGATTTTCCTATTCATAATGTTGAATTTTGGGCTTATGCCGTGTTATATTATATTGCAATTCGACGCGTTTCGAAAGAAACCATGTCTTTCATCGTCAGGAATAATCTGGAATACGACAATGTTGCTAAGAGAAAGCAACGAAGAACATATAGAAGGTGCCCAAAGATGGACGCCATTATAGCCCCATGTTAGGGACAACGGAAAGCAGCAGTGAATTACTTTCTCAGGGTTCTGATAATAGGTAGCCAGGATTCACTGAGATTGTAGCCGGTGTCGCGGTTGAAATTATCTGGGTGTTTACGTATTTCAACCGCCTCCCTGATGATTCTGGGACGATATTGCTTTATACGGGCAAGAACATCCACCCCTTGGAACATGACATCATGGCCAGGTGTTAAAGCATGATCGGCAACAGCTGATTTATCAGGTTGAATGAGCCTGATACATCTATTATGTTCCTTAATGCGAGTGCATATTGTTCTCGAAGTCTGCCCGATGTAAACCTTGCCACAAGTACAGGGAACTCTGTAGATACCCGGTTGTTGCAATTTAGGCAAACTGTCCTTAGTTGGTCGCAGGAGTTGCCTAATCTTAACAGAAGTTCCAAATACAGTCCGTATGTTGTATCGACGTAGGATTTTAGCAATACGATCCGTTGTGTTATGTATGTACGGAAGGTAAGCAGTTCCTCTTACATCTCTTTTCTCAACTGACGTCCTATTATTATTTGTTGGTTTCAGAACCGTAGAAATCAAAGCCTTGCTATAACCGTTGCTCTCAAAGGTGGTTCGCAGGGTGTTAATTTCTTCTTGTAAAGAAGACACTTCACAAATCCTCCTAGCCCTGGTAGTTAGAGTTGTAAGGATACCATGTTTCTGGGCAGGGTGATGGTGAGAACTTGCGTGGAGATATCTATTGGTGATATTGGAGATATCTCCACGCAAGTTCTCACCATCACCCTGCCCAGAAACATGGTATCCTTACAACTCTAACTACCAGGGCTAGGAGGATTTGTGAAGTGTCTTCTTTACAAGAAGAAATTAACACCCTGCGAACCACCTTTGAGAGCAACGGTTATAGCAAGGCTTTGATTTCTACGGTTCTGAAACCAACAAATAATAATAGGACGTCAGTTGAGAAAAGAGATGTAAGAGGAACTGCTTACCTTCCGTACATACATAACACAACGGATCGTATTGCTAAAATCCTACGTCGATACAACATACGGACTGTATTTGGAACTTCTGTTAAGATTAGGCAACTCCTGCGACCAACTAAGGACAGTTTGCCTAAATTGCAACAACCGGGTATCTACAGAGTTCCCTGTACTTGTGGCAAGGTTTACATCGGGCAGACTTCGAGAACAATATGCACTCGCATTAAGGAACATAATAGATGTATCAGGCTCATTCAACCTGATAAATCAGCTGTTGCCGATCATGCTTTAACACCTGGCCATGATGTCATGTTCCAAGGGGTGGATGTTCTTGCCCGTATAAAGCAATATCGTCCCAGAATCATCAGGGAGGCGGTTGAAATACGTAAACACCCAGATAATTTCAACCGCGACACCGGCTACAATCTCAGTGAATCCTGGCTACCTATTATCAGAACCCTGAGAAAGTAATTCACTGCTGCTTTCCGTTGTCCCTAACATGGGGCTATAATGGCGTCCATCTTTGGGCACCTTCTATATGTTCTTCGTTGCTTTCTCTTAGCAACATTGTCGTATTCCAGATTATTCCTGACGATGAAAGACATGGTTTCTTTCGAAACGCGTCGAATTGCAATATAATAAAACACGGCATAAGCCCAAAATTCAACATTATGAATAATAACACGGGCCGTGAAAGTCTAAATGACAATATTAGGATTTTCCTAATTTTTCAACACGGCGATACTTTAATATTTCTTCTTTGCAACTCCTTCCGGAGGCACGCATGTTACTGATACTGCGACGCCCGTGGCTGTCGGATATTAATTCTGCGGTGTAATACAGCGTTTCTCCCCTCAAGGAGTACTGGTAAACTGCCTTCGAGGTCTGATACAGCGTAACGCCTCCCTGGGCTGTCGAATTCGATGTCTGATGAAGCATAGTGACGCCTCCTCACGGGCTGTCAGAATAACTGCATATACGATGTGGTCCAGCACCTCCGCTCACGGAATGCTTGTAGAATGCATGTACGATGTGTGATGCTCCAGCGTCACGCCCCCCTGGACGGACTAATACTGCATGCGGCGTGATACAGAGTGACGCCCCCTCACGGGCTGTCAGAGTAACTGCATGTTTGGTCTGGCTCTGCCAGGAGCTTTATACTATTTAGCCACAAAAAGATAAAACTCTAGTCCTTTTCGTGACCAACTTTTGAACTAATTGTCGTACAATTATAAAAATTATATCTCCTGAAAGCTCGTCTTCCAAACGTAAAATGATCTTCCTGTGCATGGAAATCGATCGTGCATTTCCGAGATATTAATTAATCTTTAGTCTTCAACTGCGTGGGTGTTGCTGTTCATTTTTAATTCTCCCACTCCTTGGGTCCCGGTGAATTCCCAATGACGTATGCTGAATTGGCACTTTTCTCCTGGACTATTATTAAAAGGTTTTTCTTTACACAAAAATCCCTAATTCGAAATGATTCACCGTACTGTATTTGTTTACTTATTTTTATACTCGTAAACGGGTTAAATTTAATTATTCTTGTTCTGACTCAGCGGCGAGGTTGCCGTTTTCCTGCAACGTAAGAGCAATTTCCGAGTCAAGCTTCTTCGTCTTACAGTCCAAATTTTCCTCTCGTTCTATAAATACTCATGACTGGCTCCTTATAAATGTCAAGAGGCATGAGCTCATCTTATGAACACCTGGTCCCAGCGCTTGCACAATGTTAGGCTAGAATCCTGGCTTGAAATCTCTCTCCGTTCCCTTAGAAACTGTATGATTCTTTCATTCCTTTCACAAAATACATGGATTCGACCCCCTTTGAGGCCATGGTACATGGGTTCAGTACGACATATCGCACGTGTAAGTCGTGTGAAAAAAATCTAGAGTACTCCTTGAATCCCTTAAGCGCATTGATGAAATTTACAATTTTAGTTGGTTCCGTGATAACCTTATAGCCATTTGCAAACATTCACAGAAATGTAATAAATGAAGTGACATTATTTCTTGCAGAAATGGATGGAAAGTTGGATGTCACCTCTTGAGATACTGTTGTCATGGTTACTGGCTTGCATTCCTTAAGTAGTTTATTAAATGAAACTAATTTTCTGGGAATATCTAAGAAACTGTTGTTTTTAGAGCCTTAAAATGTAGTTTTCGGGGACACTTTACGGCTCTTTAGGGGCCCCGAGTTTTGTTTATGACACCAAGGGGTTGAAAATGAGCTTTGTCTCGTCGTTGATGCCATAATAATGATAATAATTATAATAATAATAATAATAATATTACAATATAGGGATAGGGATATAATAGACCTTCCGTACCATACCCGCACATGTAAATCGCTTGAAAAATTATCGAGTACCCCTTGACCCCTTAAGCGCATTATATGTATGGATGAATATTTCAGCTAAATTTGGATAGCCGTTTGCATACCTTCACAGTAATGTAATAAATGGAATTGCATTGCGTCTTACAGAAATAGATGGACATTGGAGATTATGTTGCCATCGTTACCGGCTCGCAACCTTACATTAATTTATTAAGTGAAATTATTTTTCTGGTAATATCTCAAAAACTGTTGGTATTAGGGCCTTAAAAATCGTTTTTTACATTGAGTGGCTGAAAATGAGCTTTGTCTCACCCTTCTACGCCAACTTCAGCATGTATTTTAGGGGGTATGGAGAAGAGTTACATCAATGAATAGTGTCGTGCTTCTGATGGATATCTCTATCAAATTTTACGATGATCCACCCTGCCGATCTTGAGTTATAAGGACACAAAAAATTGTCTACAGACAAACAGGCAGAGAGACAGACAGACAAAAAAAATATTTTTGTGCACATCCGTCATAAAACAGTCTGAAAGGCGCAAATATCGCAAATTTCCGTGGAAAAAACAGACAAACTTTCATTTTTATAGATATAGAGATAACCTGGCATGTGTTGCAATGCCAAACAAATAAAGTGTTGTCGTTGTAACTTTGTTTGTCGAAGTGCTCTCGGGTACACAATATTTTTTTCTTTATCCGTTAACTCTCCCTAAACTTTTGTAAAATGGATTCAGAAACATTCGTGGGAGCATGCACAACTACTCACCAAAGTTTCATCGTAATCAAATGAATGGCATATGAATACACACGGGGCTTTGTTGAAACAATTCGCGCACCATCACCCATTTGTTGAATCTATTCGTAAGCTACCTATTGTAATATGGCTTTAATAGGACATCAACCTTTGCAGGAGTGTACACAATAGCTATATAAACGCATACGGGCGTTTGTTGAAACGATTCACACGCCGTCATTCTTTTGTTGAATCTACTCGTGCGCCTACATATTGAAAATGGATTTAATAATTCATAAACCTTCGCACGAGTGTACACAACACATTAGAGTTTCATCACATTCGTAAGAATGGTATATGAACGCATAGGGGACTTTTTTGAAACGATTCACGCGCTGTGGCTCATTAGTTGAAACTACTCGTGCGCTACCAATTGTAAAATGAATTTTTGCTAAATCAGAAACCTTCGCGGGAGTGGAAACAACAATTCACCAAATGTCATTGCAATCGCTTGAATGGTATATGAAGCATACGGGATTTTGTTGGAACGATACAAACGCCATTGCATATTTGTTGAATCTATTCGTGCGCTACCCATTGTAAAATGGATTTAATAAATCTAAAACATTCCCAAGGGTGTGCACAACAACTCATCAACATTTCACCGCATTTAGATGGTATATGGACGCATATGGGACTGTATTGAAACGATTCACGCGTCGTCATTCATTTGTTTTGCAAAACAACTCAACAAAGTTTCATCCCAACCGGATGAATGGTATATGAAAGCATGCAGGACTTTGTTGAAACGAATCACGGGCCAACACTCATTAGTTGAAAAAACACGCGCGCTATCTATTGTAAAATGGATTTGCTAAGCATATAACCATCCCGGGAGTGGGCACAAAAACTCACCAAAGTTTCATCGCAATCGGATGGATGGTATATGAGAGCGTGCTGGACTTTGTTGAAACGAATCGCGCACCAACACACTACTCGCGCACTATCTAATGTAAATTGGATTTACTGTGCCTATAACCAACCTGGAAGTGTGCACAAAATCTCACCAAAGTTTCATCGCAATCGGATTGATAGCATCTGAACGCATGCGGGGCTTTTTTGAAATGAATCGCGCGCCAACACTAATCTGTTAAGACTACTCGCACGCTATCAATTGTAAATTGGATATACTATGCCCATAATCATCCTGGGAGTGTGCACAACTCACTAAAATTCGATCGCAATCGGACGAATGATGTATGAACGCATAAAAGACGAACAAACAAATTCAGTATTTGTGCCAAAGGGCCTAATTGAAAGAAATGGAGAGGGCCGACCGAAATTACAAGTAGATGGTGTTACTTGTCTTGTTCTAAATGGTATGTATCTACTCGTGCTCTACCAACTGTGAAATGCGTAATTCTTATGAAACGATTCGCGTGCCAACACTCATTTGCTCACACTACTCGCGCGCAATCTCTTTTAAAATGGATTTACTATAGGCCTACCTATAACCATCCCGGGAGTAGGCACAATAACGCACCAAAAGTTCATCGCAATCGTATGGATGACATACGAACACATACGGGACTTTGTTGAAACGAATCACGCGCTAACACTCATTTGTTAAAACTGCCCACGCGCTATCGATTGTAATTTGGATTTACTATGCCTATAACCATCCCGGGAGTGTGCAGAATATCTCACCAAAATTTGATCGCAATCGCATGAATTGTGTATGAACGCATAAAAGATCAACAAACAAACATTCATTTATATATATACTGTATATAATAGACTAGCTCTTAATCCCTGCGTTGCTCGGTATCCCAATTATATATTAGGACATCGTAGCTTTCCTCGCTGTGTCGTTTTGTGTGCAACCCGGAGGAAGGTCGTTGTTATAATGAGCAATATTTTGCCACTTCAAGTCTTTGTACGAGCTTTTTATCCGATCAAAAATTGTGTTGAAATTGTTAGGTAGGTGGGTACGACGGCTCTAAACTGCTTGTAGCTTAAACTAGATTAATCCTGAAATTTCGCTAATAGGCTTATAACTGATTATTTAAGGAGCCTATTTTAATTTATGTATGCATTATTAACCTAACTATTACATTTTAAGGGCCAATGAATTCCTTTTTCTTCATTGTATTGACCTTGCGTGCATTGTCGAACAGCAACATTTCAAGAGGATAATGGCTATCCGCAGATAAACTCTTAGAACACCAGTTTCATAATAATATATGCATTTGATTGAGAGAATAACGAATACTAAAAGAAAATCATCATACTAATATATAAAAATGTGATGGTGTGTGTCTGTCTTTCTGTCTGTCTGTCTGTCTGTCTGTCTGTTACCTAATAACGCAAGAACCACTGGTCCGATTTAAATGAAATTTTGCATGGATGTAGCTGAAATACCAGGTTTACATATAGGATACTTTTAATTTCGATATTTTGCACTATTAAGAAATGGCGACCATTTTAGTGACGTCACTACACCCTTTGGTTTCAAAATTTCATAATTCCATATCAAATAAAAAGAGAACGGTAGGAAATAGCAAACTTTTGATGGCACATGCGAGCTTTGAAATTTAATTTCCTATCCGAAAGGTCCTGATCACTTTTCGTGTATCTCCAACGGTTAGCGAGTAAAACCTACTTTTGTGACGTCACTCTACCCTTTGGTTTCAAAATTTCATATTTCCATTTCTAATAAAAAGAGAACGCTAAGAAATAGCAAACTTTTGATGGTATACACGAGCTTTAGCATTCAATTTTCTATCCAAAAGGTTCTTATCACTTTTCGTGTATCTCCGACGGTTAGCGAGTATAACATAACTTTGTGCAATAAAACACGGTCAACACCGAGCCGTGCAGTATATCTCTATATATATAAATAGAAAATTTGTCTGTTTTTTTCTGAATTTCTACGGAAATTTGAGTTATTTACACGTTTCAGACTGTTTTATGATAGATGCGCGCGAAAATAATGTTTTGGTCTGTCTGTTTGTTTGATTGTCTGTGGACAAATTTGTTCCCTTATAACTCGAGAACGGCTGGGTGTATCAACGTAAAATTTGGTACAGATATCCATCAGAGGCACGACACTAATCATTGATGTAAACCTTCTCCGCACCTCTCATAAAAGGGGGCCTACCCCCTTAAAATGCATGCTGAAATAGGAGTAGAAGGACGAGACAAAAATCATTTTCATCCCCTCGATGTGAGAGACAAAACTCGGGGGCCCCGAAGGGTCCCCTAAATCCACATTTTAAGGCCCTAAAACCAACCGTTTTTGAGATATTCCCAGAAAACTAATTTCATTTAATAAACTAATGAACGAATACAAGCCGGTAACCATGGCAACAGATTCTCAGAGGTCCATCTATTGCTTTAAGACGCAATGCAATTCCATTAATTACATTGGTGTGAAAGTTTGCAAACGGCTAGAAGGTTATCACGGAACCAAATTAAGCTGTAGAATTCATCAATACGTATAATGCGCTTAAGGGGGTCAAGGGGTACAGTAGAATTTTTTCACGCGATTTACACCTCCGGGTGTGGTACGGCAGGTCTATTATATTCCTATTCCTATATTATATTATTATTATTATATTATGGCGTACAACAAAGGAGACAAAGCCCCCTCGGTGGCAGAAACAAAACATGGGGGCCCTAAAGGGTCCTCGAAAACTACATTATAAGGCCCTAAAACCAAAAGTATCTGAAATATTCCCAGAAAACTAATTTAATTTAACAAACTAATGAAGGAATGGAAATCGCTAACCATGACAACATTATCTCAAAGGGTGGCATCCAACTTTCCATCTATTTCTGTAAGAAGTAATGTCACTCTATTTATTACATTTCTGTGAAAGTTTGCAAATGGCTATACGGTTATCGCGGAACCAACGTAGACTGCATAATTCATCAATGCAATTAAGGGGGTCAAGGGGTAACCTAGATTTTTTCATGCAATTTTCACGTACGACATATAGTACAGAAGGACTATTATATCTCCAAACATTTGCAAAGTGAAATGCCATGCCCTGTGGTTCAGATTCCACGTAAAATGGAGGTCCCGTGGCTTATGATCTCGCGATTAATCGTCACGTAAAACTACAATCATCCTTTATATCTCCAAACAGCAACATTATTTTCAAAAATTCCTGAATTGAATCAGCATATTTTGCGGCTTTTAGGAATTTGGGCCATTTGAGACTAAAGAACCTGAATTTTCATGCACCACAAGCCTTTATAATTTATGAAAGAGGTCTTCCTGTGTATGTGGACCTAACACAACGTAGAGGGTCATTTTTTATGTGAGGTGTATTGCGTTTCGTCTACAAGTCTTTCAATTCTATTTCACGTCAAGAAGTACAAGTTAGGTGAATTTAGTTTGAGAGCAAATTTTAACTAATCTTTCTTTTGTCGACATACGGGTTCATCGTAAGGATGATTTTGTTTCATACTGTATGGCATATATACCCATATTTGGATATCTGGGTGATATGTGGTAGACAATAAAATTGTCTTTCTGTCTTTCTGTGTATCTTTATGTACGCCTATAAATCGTGTTCGTAGGCGTGGCGTATCGTAAAATTAGGTATGGTAAACATGTGTCAATACACCAATCATTTATAAAACTCCTCACCGTACTTTTCAAACAGTAGAAGGGTGGATATAGGGGAAAACTTCTCAAAATACAGGCTAAAATAGGCGAAATATAAAAAAATATCCTAGAAGGACGATCAAAGCATATGTTGCGCTTCTCAATGTGAGACACAAAATTCGCGAGTCAATAAGGGGTCTCCGAAAACCACATTTTAAGGCCCTTAAATTAACAGTGTGTGTGGTATTCCCTGAAAAGTAACTTCGTTCTGATAAACTTATGAAGGAATGAAAAACCGCTAACCATTGCAACAGTAGCTCAATTGATAATGTCTGGTGTTAATATATAACACCGTTCGAAGGACGGGTACTTCTGCTATACTAATATATAAAAATGAGATGGTGTGTGTCTGTCTTTCTGTCTGTCTGTGTGCTACTCAATAACGCAAGAACCACTGGTCCGATTTAAATGAAATTTTGCATGGATGTAGCTGATTTACCAGGTTTACATATAGGATACGTTTTATTTCGATAATTTGCACTATTAAAAATGGCGACCATTTTAGTGACGTCACTACACACTTTAATCAAAACTTCATATTTCCTTATCAAATAAAAAGAGAACGCTAAGAAATAGCAAACTTTTGACGGTACATACGAGCTTCACTTTTCGTTTATCTCCAACGGTTTGCGAGTAAAACCCACATTTATAACGTCACTACACCCCTTGGTTTCAAAATTTGATATTTCCATTTCAAATAAAAACAGAACGCTAAGTAATAGCAACCTTTTGATGGCATACATGAGCTTTAACATTCAATTTTCTTTCCGAAAGGTCCTTAACACTTTTCGTGTATATCCAACGGTTAGCGAGTAAATCCTAAATTTGTGCAATAAAA